>CP124717.1:89130830-90478607 GCA_031232105.1 Capsicum rhomboideum
ACCAGAATATATTCTCCACAAAAGGAATTCAAAAACCAGAACACTTAACTAATATCAAAGTTTTTTTCTTTTGGGAAAAATCAAGAAATTCATTACGTACCAAAGAAGTTCGGCCTCTATTCTCATCTCTGTGAATTTGTAGACCAGAGATGCATGCTTGGATGAACTGACGTTTATTTTCACTGCTCTCTAACAGAAGACTGTCAAGAAGATCTTTGAGAAGTCTATTACAGTCATTTATGAGTTTTGTCTTCTGCACAACCAACCCCCTAATCACAATTAGAGCCTCAAGAACCTCTGAAAGCAAATGCTCTCTCATGAATCTACAAGCGAACAGTCAAGAAAAATATTGATCAGCAAATATGTCAGCAGTGAATAATTCAATATGTTAAGAATGTGAAGAGTACTTGCCTGGATCTGATGTTTGGAACCTCCAAAAACTTGCCAAGGAGCTCGATAAGTTTATGAAGAATAAAGCCTTGAGATATGTCGACATGCAGGCTCCTCTCCAATTTTTCAACATTAACCAGTTCTTGAGTGATCAGCTTACATATCGTTGTCAAGCAACCACGCACAGTCAAGAAAAGTCGAGCATCCTCCGAGTCTATCATTTTAAACAGAATTTCGAAGTACTCAGCAGCATTTTCTCCGGCAGAAAGAGTTGCCGATAACAAAGACATGAGCAAGTTTAGCAAGCGAAACTGTCGTGATGAACTCTGGCCACAGAGTAAACTAATCAACATACACATCTCCGACCTAATAGACTGTGAACAAGCACTCAGTATCAGTTCTGTAACCCATGAACCCAGTTCAAATGATGATATCTCATTTCTAGCTGTTTTTGAAGCACGTCGCTTCCACCTGAGAAGATATTTCAGCGCAAGATAATCATGCCTCTGAAGACGGGATCTTTGACCACTTTTTCCAGCCGGAGAAACCTTGTACTGTCGTCTCACAAAATCTAGATAGGAGGCTCCTTTTTCCCACTCTGAATAGCTTAACAGTTGTATATCTTGAGCCTTCTGAGAGCCATTCCAACTTTTCTCTGACGATCCTGACATTGACTTACTCCCACTAACAAGGCTATTGGATCCAGAAACATTTGAACTGTCATCTTTCACTTGCGTGACATTAGAAGATTTTCCTGCTCCTTGTTCTTTGTCAACAACGTCAGGCTTTGGAGGAGTACAAGCCTGAGATATGATCCTCAGGCAAGGAAGAATCACATGCTCAGATATTGCAGGATGTTTTGCCCCCACCTTGATAGATGCAAATAACAACTGGAAAACGACTCTTAATCTTGATTCCCAAAATTCATCCGACAATGAACACACATCAGAAAGCAGTGACAACTCCTCACGTGTAGCCAACGCAATGTCCATGGAGCGATGATGGTCAAGGCAATACATTACCTTCTTCTGTATTAGACTGTTCAACTCAGCTACCGCATTAGTGTCGCCTTCAGAGAAGGCACAAAGCGCTCCTCTAGCTTGGACACGAGCTGTTTTTGGGCCCTGATGGATGTTATTTTCGAACAGCTCAGACAGAACACCAGCAGCAACAAGTTGCTTCTTGGATGCTGGATGTTTTGATAGCACCTGTAATATCTCCAAGCATTGGGTGACAAAAGTTGAAGCACAGCCATAGCAACTATTCGGTACCCTTGAAACAACAAATCTAGAGGCTGGACTAGCATTATCTGATTGTTTCTGATGCAGGTAATTCATCAAAACTCGCCTCAGACCTTGGAGGGTTTGAACACTCTTACTGACAGAATCAAATGCTGCTTTGCATTTCTCACCATAAAGTACACCAAGAAGAGCAATTTTACGGTTTATCTTGCATGAAGGTCCCGGCAAAGAGACCATCATTTGCTGAACTGAATCTTTCTGCTGAGAGTCCATCTCATTTTCACCAACACTAGACACAATCTTCAGCAAAGGTTTTTTGAATCCTAAAAGCTGCTGATATCTACGATGAGCATTTTCCGACTCTGCCTCTATTGCAGCCAATCCCCTCTTCATGTCTTCATCATTTTCCATGCTATCAAAAGTGAAACTCGGCTTTGCCATAAAATTAAATTCAAACCGACCATATTTGCTGTATCCACACTCATTGCATAAGAAGGAATCAAGATTTTCATAATTGATGTTCCGGCACTGCCTGCATTGATAGGCATTCTCATGACAATTATTGCAAATACCGTGCCTATCAGTCACAGCCCGACTGCATCGGGGACATTGCAACGGCTCGAGGGACAAAGCTTGAAGATTTTCATAAAAAGAATCCAATTCAATCATGAAATTACACGCTGTAATTGGGATTGCAAAATCAACTTTCAGCTCAGTCTGATTAAAAGCAAGATTACAGCTTTTTGCACGCTTCCAAAGGGACCAATTGTTTTTCAACTCTGACAAGTCAGCCACGGGCCTGTTATTGTAATAAAGGTTCAGAACTTTCACTGACTTGGATTTCCGTGCATCATGAACATTCATGGCCACACTCTGAATGGTGTAGCTACCAGTACATTTCACAATGATGCGGTTATCTGTAAACTTTGTTTCTGACTTCAAACTTTCAAGCTTCATCCTACTATAGGGAACCTCAGGGGAGCTGCAGGCTACACAAGGCTCACTCTCAAGGTAGTAACCATCAAATTCCACCAAACCACTCAAAGTGTTGTATATTCGAGAGTTAGGATGGTTAGCCAAAAGCTCATTTTGTGAATGGAGTGTGTCAAATATGCAACTAATCACATCAGTGGTCAAGCATTTGTCAACAACCTCAGCACTCTGTAGCTTTGCACCATGGTCGGGGACATTCCCTAACAAGAATGTAACAAGTTCTGTAAATTCAATGATGTTCTGCCCATACATTGGCAAAAAATTTACCTTCTGCAGAAGTGCAGTTAACAATGTTTCTCTGAACGCCACATTCCCATGGTACCAGACACCGAGGAGAGCTGATTTGGATTCTGAGCGCACGGAGCTTGAATTCCATTCCAATAGAAAGCAGTCAATAAATTGCCTCAACACATCGCCTTTACTGCTGAAAACATCAACCACTGCTTCCATATCCAACTGAGTTTTTTCAACACCAGAATCACTTTCTTCTCCCTTCTTCTTCTTTTTAGATTCAGGGGCTTGCGACCCTAATTTAATTGAAGTTGTTCCAGCTTCCGCTACGTCAGCTTTCTGTGATGATTGGCTGCTATCTTTCCCAGTATAGAAGGCCAGATTCAGAAGCTTCAACGTCTGAATTACACACTCCTCCCCGAAATAAAATATTCCATTCAAAAGGAAAGGAAGAACATCACCATGCCTTAAACAATACTTTTGCCAATTTCGAGGACGAGCTGCAGCTACTTCAGCCATGGTTGTTAGGCACCTTACTATCTTCACACTTCTCTCGTACGAGATAGAACTTTGAAATCCACCAGATTTATTTATGTGTTTATAGAGCTTTTTAACTTCAGTTGAGAACTGCCAAGAGTCTCGAACACTGTAGTAGTGCGTCTTACTACCACAGAGATGCAGAAAAAGCCTCCTGGCATACCTTCTAACATAACTGGTGTTAGGATTGTTGATATAGCTGCAAAGAACATCCTGATATCCATCTAGCTTCAAATCTTTACCAGAGGGAATCTTGTAGAGCTTCTCTTTCTCTCCAGCCTTGTCGTGTTTCTCTGGTCGTATCAAGCTGTAGAGCAGACGAAAAGTGTTCTCCAGCAACAGCCGATGGTAGTCCACAAATATGTCTGCACGGTGTGATTTTGCATACGAGTCTGAAAAGAATGGAGACAAGTTACCTGCAGGCACTTCCCTGCGGATTGTCAACAAAGCACCACAACCAGAAGTGGTGTTCAACCCAGAAGATGGATCTGTGCTAACAGATGGAGATTTAAAAACTTGAGTTAGCTCCTGCAGGATGTTCATCAGATAATTGACAAAAGCTTGCTGCCTAAGATAGCCACAAGCTCGAAGTAAATGAGAGATGAAGTCTATTTTCTCTTGACCATCCAAAGTAGATGAAGCAGTAGCACAAGTGGGAGTTGAGATATGCAAGGCAGTTTTGTCATGTGCTTCAGTCACACCACCAGATTTAGTTGCAGAACCATCAGTTCCCGGTTGGTGCCAGTTTCGCAGCATTAAGGTAAAGAACATAAATACCAGGATTGTGACTTCCCCAAAAGGGGTGCGGCTTCTGGATATGAAAGGTTTATTTAGATTTATCTCATCCAAAAACCATTTTATCAAATTCTCCAATCCTATGCTTTCAGGTTCTGAACTCTCAGCAAAGGGTCCACCAACAGCTGAAGACAATCTGTAGAAGAGCTGCATGACTGGAATAGCCCCTGTTCCTGAAGTAGTTTCCATCCATCCTTTCAGTTGCTCAAGTAGTTCAGAAAGAAGGAGAGAGTTAACAGCTCTCTTGGAAGCAGAAATAGTAACAGGATCAAGTATTGAAGCTGAGAACTCTTCCGATTCATTTGGTTCCAACTCGTGGATTGATGGAGCAGAACTTTGCACCACAACGTCAGATGCAACTGTCAACAATCCTGAATCACTTAACTCATCAGCAGTGAAATGAATTTCACTTCCCTCCCCACCAAATGTGTCCACTTCAATTGGAATAGCTGTCATAGGGTGATCTCTAGAATGTGGTGGTGCGAGACGGTCTGCATCTAACCCTTCATAACATGCCTCACACAAATCAAAATCTGGGCACACAGTGCAGTGCCATCTTCGCCTTAGGATAGGAACAGTAGAGCAACCATCGCAACAATATTGAACAGATGATGTAATGGAGTCTTCTTCAACCGTGACCTGAGTACTTCCACTAGCTCCAGTTGAAGCATCAACTCGTGAAGGAACAGAGGATGGGTTCTCCACGTCATCAGTACCTATCATTGTTTGCTTTGGGAATGGAACTTGAAGGAATCGTGATGATATGGCCAAGCTGGAACCAAAGAAATGAAGATTTGGAGACATAAGGCGAATGAAAAAAAGAAAATATAACAGTTATGCTTCAGAGAAATATGTTCAAAAGCTATAACAAGTTAACAACCTGCTGGATGTTTGAACAGCCTCATTGGTAGAGAAAAGTAGTTTTTTAAACAATGAAACAGCAGGTGCAACAGAAGACCTGGCACCATCTTTGCCATGCAATGCTAAACACTCTGCATAGCAGTAAATAAGTTCGACAGACGACACAACAATATTGTTCATGGTCTGTGTGTCAGGTTGCTCTATGTCTAAAATTCCCCAAAGGACTTGCATAAGTCCATCAACAACTTCAGAACCTACATTCAAAAGAATAAATAAGGAATTGTCCACGGAAAGAAGCTCAAAAATTGTTTTCTGAAGGTAAAAGTCAATATGTTGTAATGAATTGCAGCATAAAAGTCCCCAAGGGTGACAAGAGACATGTAAACAAACAGAAAAGGGTACATAGAGAGGCAACCACGGGAGGTGATCAAAATAGTGAAGGAAACAATGCCTTAACTTCACGATTTTGACCTTATAAAATCACACACATCCAAGGGCTTGAGGCACTGGATGCTAATACAAAAGTTATCAGTAAATAAAAAAAGATGAAAAATTACCATTCATCTCAAGAAAAGACGCTAGGTTTGAGCGACGATGCAGTGCAATCTTGGAAACCACGCGCATCTGTGCAGTAAATTCCTCCACAATCCACCCAGCAGTGGTCCCATCCATACCAAGTTTTAATGAGAGTAAGGCAGTGGATTTCACAACTCCAGCAAGTCGGATGGCATCCTTAACCTATTCACACAGAAATTTCCAATCATGTTAAAATATTTGACAAAAACAGAGAGTGCAAAATTAATTCACTCATTTCAGAGACATATAGTCCAGGCAGTTACTTGGTAATATATCTCCCTCTTTGGGAAGACGGCCTGCAGGACACGATTGGCAGCTGCCTGCAACAAAGGCTCTCTGTCACTTTCAAATACTATTTCTAACAATGGCTTACACTTCAATTTGCTCAGCTCCCCCTTAGCTTCCTCAACTTTTGAGCCACCCTGTGGCTTGCACAAAGAGTAGATTCTTGATAAGAGCTTCAGTCCAGCAGCCACAACCTGTTCCTGCAGTGATGCAGACTGTGTTGCACGACACTTCCTCCTAGATCCAGCAGGCCACGAATTACAACCAAGTACACGAGCCTCCATGTCAAGAACAGCATCCATCTTCTCTTTCCACCCAAATTCATCCTTAGCTCGGCCATAAATTTCTAAGGAATCTATGCGGGGTAAAGCAGATCCACTAAATGTTGACCCAACAGATATTGTAAATTCTTCATCAGCAAGGAGTGACTCGGCCACTGTAAATGGAACATCATACCAAGAACGCATTCCCTCATCTAATTTTATCCCTCTCTGAAATACAGTAATCTCAGAAGGTATGTGATTCGCTGACGTGTTACCCACATGCAATCGCAGACCAACCATGACAAGGTCAGGATTCGAATTGGAAACAGTTATCTGAAAAAATGGCACCCATTAGAAAGTTGAAATATAGAGAGCTATAATCCAGATTCCAAAACAGAGCGCATCAAAAGTTAGCATGCTAATTTAATGAAAATAACGACAACAAACGCCAGAAAGATTGGGGACAATCAAAACAGAGAGCTCACAGGAATTTATTTTTAAAAAAAAAAAAAAGAGCTCACAGGAATATCAAACTGAACAAATAACAGAAAAAACTATAGTACTAAAATGTTAGTATTTCCCCCATTGGAGGATAATAAGCCATCACAAAAAGAGGCAGAGAAGGCTGAAAAGTGACTCCACATTATGTTATCCACATCGCAGGAAGAGGGAAAACTGAAGAATGCATATTCCTGGAAAGATCCTACTCTACTTACAGTCTTACCTCCAAGCTCATCATATTCTCCAAAAGGAAATGATAAGTTCTTAAAACCAAAGTTCACGACAGGAGATGAGATTGGATCCACATCATCAGCTAGGGATGTGTGTACTTTGCTACATATCGAATTACTATACCGAAGCCAAAATTTTCAATATCCTGGTTTCGGTATTACGGTATTTGGTATGCATATTAAAAAAAAAACATACCTAGGATTTTAAAAAAATGGAAGCAGTTACTAATTCATGATGTACAATATTTTTTAAAAAAAAAAAGTAATGAAATACAACAACAACAACAACAAACCCAGTGTATTCCCACTAAGTGGGGTCTGGGGGGGGTAAAGTGTACGCAGTCCATACCACTACCTCATACGAAGTAGCAAGGCTGTTTCCGTCAGACCCCCGGCTCAGAAAAAGTAATGAAATACCAAATATTAAATTACTTATACACTCAATATATATATATATTTTATTTTTTTTGATAACCGTGGTGTCCAGGCCATCTTACGTGCACCTCGACTAATTCCATGGGATACCTGCCACCTCCCACCTCCCACCAGCAGGTACCAGGTAACTCTATCCACCAAGGCTAGAACAGATGGGAAGAAATCACCTAGTGTTTGTCTCTGTTGATAAATTGAACCTGAGACCTCATGGTGCTCAACATTATATTATTCTATAGATAATAATAATTTTAAAATACCTTTGTAAAAAAAAAAAAAAATTAAAATATAAATATAAACTAATAAATAGCCTAAAATGCAAAATTTAATTGATTAGAGAATATTAAGGACTTACAGTATAATCATATATTCGAGTACAACTCACTAACAACTATTTAAAAGTTAAAATAATAAAATAGTACAAGTAAAAATTAAATCTCATTTAATGTCATCTTGAAAATTGCCGCAGTATTTGTTTCAGACATCCAACTTAATCTTGAGTATTTCTTTTTACTATCCTTGTTTTTTTTATTTTTTTCGTTAGAGTTGTGTACATTTTGTTCGTTACTTATTAGACTATATAAATTTTATAGTATTGCTTGTCTTGATTGAAATGTCCTTTCTATGATAATTATTAACAATGAGAACTGCTACTGCTTTCCTTGAATATTTTTGAATGTGTAATGTGTCAATATGATATAATTGAGACGTTTCTTGAAAAGTTGAAGTCACGATTATCTACATGTAAAGAACATTGTATAGACTATAGAAGAAGTTGAACAGATAGTTGATCGTTTAGCCTCTCTGTAAGTAATTTAGGCTCTTTTTAGAATTTTTTGGAGGTCTCCAGAATATCATTACTAATGCTGAAGAATACAACATTACCAACTTCAAAAAAAAGAACTATATGTAAGTCGAAGTAGAAGAAACTATGCTTACCGACTTACCCAACCGCACTTCACCAAAACTGAACTTAGAAATACTGAACCATATCAAATTAATTTGGTATAGTATTTTAAAAATTGAAAACTGATATTACCAAAACGAACTTTTCAGGACTGTATAGAAGATCGATTGCACTCATATAGAACAACGCCTAAGTGTAGAGTTGGTAATTAGAGTTAGAAACTTCACAACTTCATCCACCCACCTCCAGGGGCAAATATAGTCTACTAGTTCTCTACTATCTCGTAAACGTCATTGTATATGGAAAACTATCCATACTAATGAAATCATTTATCTTATCCAGAAAAGGGTAGATGCTATCACACATACAATCATATTCAATTCAATGGATTTGGCTGATCTGAAAGGGGACCATATATAGTTACACGCATAAGGATTACTTCTTGGTTTCCTCCGAACTCAACATTGCACTCTCTTTCCAGTAAATAACAACTTCAGCCAATTTCCCATCAAAACAAAACACTTGGATCATTTTTTTTTATCAGGCTCATTCCTCATTGACGCTGGTGTCGCATGAGCCCACTTGGATCATTTAGGATTCAACAGGCAAAAGCAGGGAGAACAACCTCATATGATCATGTTCTCATCTTTACACAACTCCTAGATTGTGTAGTCAGACCACCACACACAAAAATTAAGATTAAAACAGGCAAATCATCACTTAACTCTAACTTTAACCTTATTAATGTGAAAGATTTTCACCTTAAGAGGGTGAACTTTAAACAACCATGTCTAGATGGAGGCAAATTCAATGAATTAGGAGACAAATATAAAATTACCTTGAATCCTCCAGGGCTAGGACTCTCTAAAAATCCATCTTCAGAAGCCAGGGTTTGTTTAGCTACTTCAGAATCACCACTCCTTATAGCATCACTACCCAGCTTCACATCTTGCGTTATACACGCAGCTCTCTCAAAAAAATCAAGTGGAAATTCTGGTTTTGCACCTCCATAAGCCTTATTGTTGAGGATCCCAGGGCCAAGCTTCTTGACCTTATCACTGATAGCACTGACACCAGAGTCGACACCAGTTGGAACATGTGAGTAAATCTGAAGGCTTCCATCTTCATGTAACACAAGACAGTGGACTTTGTCTTTTGACAAAGGCTTATAAGCAGCAACCCCTACAACAAGAGATGTTGAACCCACTGAATGTCGCAAGTTCTGTACAAGTACTTCACGTTCACCAAATGAGACAGCACATGCGGCATTTGAGTTCAAACTTGAGAAGCAATCAAGTAAGGCACTGCCACCAAATAAATCTCTCCACCGGTGCAATCCCGCTGGCCGAAGTTTACCATCTGTTTCATTCTCCAATATGGGAGAGACCTCTAATAGGGAAGTTGCATCTGGATTTACTCGGCCAACCAAGGTGGTTCCATCTTGAAAGGACAAAAAGAGTAACCGATGCATTAGCGAAAAATATAAGGAGGAACCTTTTGCATGTTTCTCTTTACCCTCGATTTGCAGAATTTCCTTCAATGTCTTGGCCCCAACATTCCCTTTTGTTGACAACTCCAACCTGTACAAGCTACCATGTTCTGAAAGGACAATCAGAAACATCCTACCCTGTGAAGCCATAGTAAGTGCAGCATCCATAATCATGTCATCAGGCAAAGTGAAATAGTGCACAGGACTAATGTTGTCAAGGGATAAATCATAAATTTTAACAAATTTGTTGGTGACCACCATTAGCTGAACTTGAGATCCAGGGACCCAGTCTACATGTTTGATATAAGCACCCTGTAGAGCGAGTTCAATGGCTAAACGATCACTCACCTCACCTCGATGGTTTACCGTGAGAACCTGGCAATCTTCATAGCCAGTCACTGCAAGGTAATTTTCTACAAGAGGATTGAAAATGAGATTTACAATTTCAAAACGGACAACATTCTTAGAAAGAGGCTTCACATTGGTCTTCTCTGCAGTCACAGGAGCAACAGTAGCTTGTCCAATAAGCTGTCCAACATCAAATATGGCTACCTTGTCACCTTCTCCAACAGCAAGCCGACCTCGTGTGCTAACACTGAGTAAAGATTTAACAAGAGAACCGCTAGCCAAGTGGGATTTAAGCTCTTTGGCATTTGAATAATCAGCCTTTATTTTCAAATCTAACGATCCACTTTTATATGTCTTTTTCAATTGCAAAAGATCAACACTGTTACACAGCACTTTCTCATCACCCAGGAAAATTTTCCTCTCTCTGGAAAGGCTAGAATCTCTCCGACTTGTAATAGAAGGCAAAAATGAAGAGCAAAGCCTCACAACACAACTTTCAAGGTCAAGCTCATTTAATAAGATCGGCATCCCATCTTGAAGGTCCTTTGGAATAGACATCTTGACAGAGTTGTCTGTTTCCACCAAAACATCCTCATCGATATCAGAATCACTATCGGGAAGTTGATCTCCATTTTCTGTGAAAGGCAGAAAAGACTGGAAGTTACTAGCACCACGGCTGGCTGTATTGTTGCTTCCCGCAAATTTTCGCGGTTTCAGACATTGACAACTGCTGCCACGAACACCTCCTGCACCACAGTCACAGAAGAAGCGGCTGGACCTAGAATAAACCACACGATGACCTCGGTGACAAACTTTTGCACAAACAGAGCAACAGCCTTTAGACACAGTCAGATCACATGTGTAGCAGAAGTACCAATGCTGTTCCATAAAATTGCTACCGCTAGATGTAAATGTACAAACTTTAGAGGCAAGCGCCCTTTCACTGTTATTATCTTCCTCATCATCCTTGTCCAGGCTACCATTCTCACCATCAGATGTTCCATCATCCTCGTCTTCATCAACAGAAGTTGCATCACATTCAATTGATGCGGACCCACCTTGACTGGCCGAAAGGACTAAAGCATCAGCATTCTTCCTGGAGCCTACAGATCTAGTAGATGCAGACCCCATCCCAGAACTACTGTTAGAGATAGACTTTACAAAAGATCGTTCAGCAGCACTCTTACCCGAGCAGCAATCGCTCAAGACACTTGCCAGGAAACCAAAGAGATATTTCAGCCCTTGAAGCATATTCTCATCACCAGCCAGCTTCTCAGTCAGCAACATTGTCTGCTGCATAAGTTGCTTGATTAAATGTTCACCTCCAGAAAGCTGAACGAGAAAATTAAAATAACATTTGGCTACAGTAAAGTCAAATAGAAGAAAAGCCGCATCAAGTGAAATCAGCATAGATTTCACCAAATGCTTATGTAGTTCCTGGGACAGGATTTCAGAAGACGAAGACAGCAAGCATGTGATGAAATTCATTGTTGATTCTCTTAGAGAAACTGAAGGTCCTTTTGCACATGCAACTCCACTAGATTCAGATCCTAAAAGCCTGGTTTCGAGCCACTTTGACAGGTAGACCATGTCCATGTGAAGAAACTTCTTCTGCAACTTCTCTTTGACATGAGCATACGAATCTCCAGACAAAAGATCAACAAAAAAGTTGAGAACCCTGGTATTGACCTGCTCAGAGTTGCATCTGTCTAGAGCATCAACTAGAACCAACAAATCACCACGTTGTGAACCATAAAGATCCTTAATCGGTTTGGAGACGTCCTCGAGAGAGAGGAAATATTTCAGAACCCCAATTCTTGATGGCTCTCTTTTCAAGCTATCAACAATATCAATTACCCTCACAACAAGAACTTCATAAATGTCGCTAGTATCACCACCATCTCTCTCATTGACACACCTTAAAAACTCCTCCATGTGTTTTAATATGAATAAGATACTGTAGTCGACTCCACCAGAGCCTTCAGTCAATCGCTGGTAAATATCATTGCATTTTCCATGAAGGACTTCAAATATTCTGTCACACTTGATCCTACAGACCAATTCAAGAATCTGCGAGATGACCTGTGACTCCAAGCAAACAATTCCTCCAGCATCAATAACCTTCATTAGCCCATCTATACAATTCACAACTCCTGCAACATTAAGGATAGATGAAAGCAGAACTCCACTTGGAGGTTGAAGAAGACAGGGGAATCCATGCAACAAAGATTCCCATAAAACTTTAGAGTGACCTCCTAAAGATAACTTGTCAAGAGTTGTATCCAGCCTTGACAAAGTTCCATAGAGAGACTTATATTGGCATGGATCAGAACCCATCTTCTCAAGGAGTTCATCCTGCTTGCATTTGTCAAAACCAGTGTGCACGAATGACATTGCAGGTGAAAGTCGGTTGGCCAAAAGCTGATCACTGTCAATCGTCACAATTAAAGCTTTCTGATAAACTTCTAGGTATCTCTTCAGCAAAGATGACAATACTCTAATCAGCTGTTCAACTTGATTGGCACCAACTAAAGTAGAAATAACACCTTCAGTGAAAGCACAAAATTTACCATCTCTTGATGTCTGCTCCGGTGACATAGGAACGGCAGAAGCTAGTGACTTATTCATGCAGTGTCCAGTGGTACCAGCGGTAAGCAATGACAGTGACAGAGATAACCAAGATCCAGCCCTTAGAAAATCCCATCCGAGCTCTCTCACATCCTCTGGTACGTGTAAACCATGCAACCGATGAATCAAACCCAACAACACAACAGAAAAAGGTCTGTAGTTTATTTTCCCGATCTCACCCATAACTGATTGGCTAAAGTAAACAAAATGCTCAGTATTTGAGAGTTCAGGAACTTCAGCACTAGTTAGCCAAAGATGCAGATGTTCCGATGTGGATTTCAAGACGGGTAGATCCCAACAAAGCACAAAAATATATCTTTCAAGTATCAGGTCCTCCACTTTTTCAGGTTTTTTACCTTCCCAGAACCTCAGTATCCTGGAAAAAGAGGCACAGATGTCATCCCAGGACAAGCCTAGGCATGCTATTGTTGGATCATCTCTACATGCAGATGGTGGAAGGGGTGTGATATCAATCAGATGACTTAGCACGGCACTGTAAAAAGGTGTTTCTTTAATAGAACCACCTGCCACACCTTCAAACAAAATTGAGACCCAAGATGAAGCATGACTGCCACTGACACGAGGCCTCAATCTTGAAGACGCAGCTTCCCTCAGCTTGGTTCTGAACTCCAAAAGAAGGGATGACGGACAAACACGGGGATAAAATACCACGTGACGAAGCATTACTATCAACCGCGAAATTAATAGCGCCCAACATGACAACTGTGTACTATCAAAACCATCGGAAGGAACAGCAACGGCTTTAAGAGTAGAGAATATCACATTAGCCTGAACAGCCTTTTCATCTTCTGAAGACAGGTGAAAAGCCATTAGCAGTATCTCAATGTGAAACAACGAGGGAAGAATCTCCAGAAACTCCTTCAGGTTAGGACACTTTGAACATATAGTTTTTGCCTTTTCACACACAAAATCAGCAAATATATTGTAAATTTTAGTCCTCAAGTTGCTGCCAGCAGAATCTACCAGACACACAACAGCATGAGCAAGTAAACCAAGAGTTAGATCATTGTAAGCAAAAGCACCATTTTCAACAACCAGGATTTTCTCGACAAGTGATTCTCCAACTAAATCAGACAAAGCATGACGCGACAGGAGGTTATGGAACAGATCAAGGCAGATTTCACCGAGACGCCTATGACTAACTTTCATTTGTTCATTTAGAGCTATTCCATCATCACCTCTTTCTTCAGCATCACATCCTTCAGAGCCGAGTATAGAAAGCAAAACATCAATGTGGTAGCTAGTAAATTTTCTGCACCCATCTTCATATACAGGACCACACCAATCATGTGAAAAAATGCAATCATTCAAAAAGCTGAGCAATTCAGTTGCAGCCTGAATGGGCATGTTGCTTATATTAGCACTAGGTGCAACAGCGGGTTGATCATATCCATCCACAGATCCTGCTGAACGACCACCCTCGGAAAAAAGGTCGCCAAAGAGGGCTTCATCTTCATGACAAGCGGTGCTTTCTGACTCAGACGTAACAGATGTTTTGGTGACACTGGAACATGACCTCTCCAATTTAGGCTTCAATTTGACACCCTCAGAGTGAAGGAACAATAGCAGTTGCATTAGGTTATCCACCCATTGAACTGATGGTGAAAATATTATTCTCAAGAGCTCCTCCACTGTGTGCTTCTTCAGCAAGTTGACCTTAGCTGAGTGAACCTGACATGATGGCGGCTCCACAAGTTGGCTGGCACTTGCACCTTCACCACCATGGCCTTTGTACTCGAAGAGCTGATATGTTCTATTCCTCACATCTAAAATTAGCTTGAGAACATAAGCAACCACACGGGGACAGTAGGCCAAAGGAGGCTTCAGGTTAGCAGCAGCACTCTTGCTGTACTTCCACAAGTTAGGATCCAAATGATCCAAAATTGCAGCTGCAATGCATGCTTGGATGTTTTGAAACACATAGGTATTGCAGAAAATTGCCTGTACAAGCTGAATAAACTCTTCAAGCAACAGCATCACTTGACTTTCGAAGCCACTCTCAACTGCAGGATTTCCACTTACAAAATCAAAACCCAGCCTGAACAGGGTGGGCAATACCTCAGTGAATGAAGCAACAGATTGGAATAACTTGGGATCAAAGTGACCATATGAGCTATTTTTAGTAACACTACCCAGTAACTTGAATACTTTCACACAAAATGAGAATCTTTTCCTCAAATTAGGAAAGGGAAACTTCTCATCAAATGGAATCGGAAGCCTTAAAAGGTTTTTGCAAACAGTAACAAGACGATGAACGCACTCCAAATGTACAAGTGCCCAATGCTGAGACAAGTCGATCAATTTATTGTGATCATAAGGAGCAGGCTTCCCAATAGTGGCTGTATTCACATTGTCGGGGTGCATCCATTCAGAAGCTAATGTCATTAGAAGGCTATCAGCTGTTTTCTCTTCCTTTGAACATCTTCCCCCTGCAGAAGCAAGCAAATAAAAATCAGTTAAATACACAATATACACCAAGTGATTTCAACATATGAGGCAATTTCAAATGGACCCAATAGTACCTTGAAGCATGCATCTTGTAGTGTCCAGCCATTTACTAACACCATCTTCAGTTACAGCTATTGGCAACATATCCATGCTAACATTAGAGGAGCATGGCTCTGACAGATCAAGCTCTTTGTCTATTTCATCAACTAGTGCTATTTCTAATAGCTGCAGGATATAACTCTGAAAGTATAGAACACATGAACATTAAAAATAGCACAAATACAACAACAAGAACAACATCATACCCAATGTAGTCCCACAAAGTGGGGTCAGGCGAGGATAGAGTATAAGCAAACCTTAACTATAGACCCTCGGCTCAAGACAAAAAAAAGTCTAGAAAAAGATGTAAATGGAAGCACAGTACAAGAGACAATAGATATTAACAAAAACAACAAATAGTAGCATAGCATAACAGTACTACAACAAAATAACACTATAATCCAACTACACAAAACAATAAGTAGTAACAAAAATCGAAGAACAAGAAACTACAAGAGTAAATATAGCACAAATATGGTGCATAAACAACTCCCTAGTAAACTCAAAAACAAAAAATATACCAAGTCCCTAGTAAACTTAGGAAACAAAACAATATACCAAATTCAATACCTGAAGCATTGAATCACGACTATAGTAATAGAAATCAAAGAACAAGAAACCACAAGAGTTAATATAGCACAAATATGGTGAATAAACAACTCCCTACTAAACTTAAAAACAAAACAGTACACTAAATTCAATACCTGAAGCATTGGATCATGACTATAGTAACAGAAATCGAAGAACAAGAAACTACAAGAGTAAATATAGCAACAAATATGGTGCATAAACAAGTCCCTAGTAAACTTAGGAAACAAAACAATATACCAAATTCAATACCTGAAGCATTGAATCATGACTATAGTAACAGAAATCAAAGAACAAGAAACCACAAGAGTTAATATAGCACAAATATGGTGCATAAACTACTCCCTACTAAACTTAAAAACCAAACAGTACACTAAATTCAATGCCTGAAGCATTGAATCATGACTATAGTAACAGAAATCGAAGAACAAGAAACTACAAGAGTAAATATAGCAACAAATATGGTGCATAAACAAGTCCCTAGTAAACTTAGGAAACAAAACAATATACCAAATTAAATACCTGAAACATTGAATCATGACTATAGTAACAGAAATCAAAGAACAAGAAACCACAAGAGTTAATATAGCACAAACATGGTGCATAAACAACTCCCTAGTAAACTGAAAAACAAAACAGTACACTAAATTCAATACCTGAAGCATTGAATCATCACTGTTGCAAATCGATTTTTCCAGATAACACAAAGCAAACTCTACAGATAGCTGAATCGCCGCCACAATTACAGGTTCAACTCGTTCAACTGTAATAATCATCATAATATCAAACAATCCGCTCGCACAAAAATTCTAGCAATTAAACTAAAAGTACTGATAAATACTACCTGACAAAGATCGAGTAGAGTTGACAAGCGCAAGTGCGACGGAAGCAACTGCTTGAATCTGCGACTGATCCCAAAGTTGAAGCCCTAACTTGTCGCCATCATTAACGGTAGGTTCTACGGCTTGCCGGAGAATTGAACAGAGTTTTTGGAACCCTAAATTGAGTGATGAATCAGCACGAAGTCTTTTAGAAAGATCATCGGCTGATGAGAGAACATCGACGAGCTTGGCGATCTCAGCCATGACTCTTCTTTTTTATTTATCAATAGAAATCTACTCAGTGCATTACAGTACAATCGGTCGGAGAGCAAGAGAGCTCTCGTTAATAGGGTTTAAAGTATGACAGAAGAGTATTTTGAGATTGAAAATGGTGGTGCACTTACAGTGAAGGATTTATTTTACAACTTGTTGGGCAATTTCTTGTTTGGGGGGGTAAAATGAAGAAAGTGTTGTACGTGGGAAATTATTATTCGCCAAGTTGTGAAAAAGGGAATTTACTAGCAAAAGTCGGTTTAAACTTTAAAGCAAGGAATTAAAAAATGAGGGGTGTATTAAAAAAAAAAAAGGCAACTCTAGAGTAGTCTCCAAGTCATTCTTTGGAAAAATTTTGTCGTTTTTTGGGAAAGTGTGCAGCCAATTGCGATGTGCTGTAAAAACTTGCCTCCATTGGGTGTTTGATTAATCATAATCTATCTTCTTCTATACATAGAAGATAAGCTAAGGTTCTATTTTTATTAAATAAAAAAAGTTAAATAATGAAGTAAAAGCAATAACATAAATTAGGTCTATTTCCTTTTATTTTCCAAGAAGCTTCTGTATTTTATTCCTTTCTTCTTTTATTTTTCCATTGGAAGCCAGAAAGTTAACTCCAAAGCACATTATTGGGAGTTCACGTATGAAAATTTTATTATTCTATTTTTTTTTAATTATGTAGCAACTAGTAATCATGAAATGTTTTAAGGTTAGAGTCATTCGTTTAGAAATTTAAATTCATTCATGGAGAATGATTTGGTATTAGATTTTTTTTTTGAATCGTTTGATCAAAGGCGAAACTACAAAAGGTTTTCATTGATTTTAGATAGTATTTGTAACATTTTTACACATTGATAAAAAAATCGAGATTGTTTTTTCTACAAAGCATAATTTTATTCATCTTCATAAAAGAATACATTTTAATTGATAAAAAATTCGTGATTGACGCTTTTGTTTATATCACTAACGTCCAGTTGGTAATGAAATTTGTTGAGTGAAAAAGTTTCAATGTTTGTAATGGCATTAAGTTTATGATATACTAATAAGATCATGCGCAAAGTATATTGTTAACTACTAATAGTTGTAATTAAATAAAGTGACATGTGTCATTTGTTTATTAGTCGGGTGTAAACACCCGATGGAGATAAGTTTTTTGCCGTCAAATAATGCTAACATTAAAATTGATTTTCTTTGGTTTAAACCACTTAATGAAGTTATCTCAAGGGAATGAAAAAACAAAAGAGAGAGAAATTCTCATAATCATTAGGGAAAATAATAATTTTAGTCCTTGTGTTATTGTATTATTCCTATTTTAGTTCTTGTAATATCCAATTAAATACATTTAACCTTCAATTAAGTAATGTGTGTGTTTTTCGTCTAGTCCTTCTACTAACAGAACCCAAGCAAGATAACAGACTGTTAAACATTTCAAAGGCCAATTCGGGTATTTACATTTTCTTTCTGATAAATCATTTCTTGTATTGTTTTGGTCGGTTAGTTACCAATAATTATACACGATAAGTTAAAAACCAACACAAATGTTCATACTCAACTTCAAATTTTATTATTATCTAAGCTTATGTATAATCAAATGTACATGTTTTCAGAAAATAAAATCATGGCGCACTGCATGGTTAGGGTGGGTGTATTTTGCTCCAATTCTCTTTTGATACTTCTTTGTTTATGTGAAACGTTTCATTCTTCAAAAATAATTATGTCAGATCCCAGAATAATCACAACAAGTTATAGATTCACAACAAATTATAATCTAGTAGTAATTTGTGAGGATTGTGAAAATATAGAAGATGTTGGATAACTAGCAAACTTCAAAAAAAGAAAAATTGATCTTCAATTAAAGAATTATGCAGCAAAGGAAGAAAAAGAGATTCTTTATATGGTGAAGAAAAACGGTAGAACAAGGCTTTCTTTGGAACCTTTTAACTTGAAAATACTGAATCGCCTTTCATAGTTATCAATCCGTTAATCCATTTTGGTTCCATCAGTAAAGGAACTAAAAACACACACATTACTTAATTAAAGGTTAACTGTATTTAGTTAGATATCACAAAGACTAAAATTGGAATGATATAATAACACAGGGACTAAAATAATTATTTTTCCCATTCATTATGAATCTTTAGGTTGCGGCGCTTTCATTGTAATTTACACATTTCTCTCTCTCTCTCTCGCTCAAGTGTGAAGGTTTTTATAAATGTTGTTTGAATTTTTTACCCTTCTTTAAAACCCTCAGTAATAGACAAAATCGTCTTTTCACCTTTTTCTCTAATTATTAATTAAGAGGAAAATATATATATATGGAGAATTAATGTTGGTAGATTTTTTTTCCTTGTGCGCATGAAAACGGAGTCCTGAAATATATGGTAAAAGAAAAAAGAAAAGTATCGATAGTTTTGTTTTCCCTTTTCCCTTGTAAAATATTAGAAAATATAATGTATATATGGAGAATTAATGTAAAAGGAGTCCTAAATATTGTAAAATAGAAGAGAAAAATATATTAAGTATGATACTAAAATTTGATATGCATTGTCGTTCAAAACTCGGAATCAAAATTTTATTTGTTGGTTATTCAAACAAGGAGACCAGAGGTCTCCAAGTCCCTGCAACTATGAAAATAAATCATAGTTGGTCAAGAAATCAAATTCCTTGTTCATCCCTTTAATTTTTTGTCTTTATAAAGTTGTTGGAAAGAATGTCCAGAACTTGGTTATTAAGAGAAAGGTTATTTTGGAGCTCTAGAAATAGTGCTGGATGAATTATTATTTTTCAAAAAAAAATAAAAATAAATTATTATTTTCCTGATGTTTGCTTGTCATATGAGGTAAACTTTCTAGCCATTAGATTATTCTTGAGAGTTATATGATAATAAATATTTGTGTATTCTTTATAAATAATTACAAATTAAGAAATTACAGTTCAAGAATACGTCAACAACATTTCTACGGTTAGTTTTTCAATTTGAAGTGACAATGCAATACACTAACAAGTTTCTCCAACTTTAGATGAACACAAGATGTACAATAATCATATATGGTACTCCCTTCGTTTCAAAAAGAATGATCTATTTTGACTTGACACGGAATTTAAGAAAATAAAGAAGACTTTTGAATCATGTGGTCATAAATTAAAGTTGTGTCAAATGTACCAAAAAGTCCTTTAATCTTGTGATTTTAAACATGCCACGTGGAAAGTTGGAATTAAAGTATTGCCAAAAAAGAAAAGGGTCATTCTTTTTGAAACAGACTAAAAAGAAAAATAGGTGATTCTTTTTTAAACGGAGGGAGTAAAAAGTTTAAATCACTTTTCTAAGGGTCTTCACACTTTTAATATAGTATTAATAGATAAAGAGAGAAAACATCAACGTCACAGAAATCCTCAAGGCATGCTGCACTTTTCCTTCTCCTTGGTTTTTTTTTTCAAGTTAGAATTAGAATTCTTTCAACATAGATATATAATATTGCTTTTAACTCGTGAAAAGAATCACACGTAGATACATCTTTTATATTTTGAGATAATTTTAGAGAATGTTGCCCCTGCACAAGGCAGTTGCTATGGCGAGTAGGGGTGGGCGTTCGGTTCTTCGGTTCGATTTTATCAAATTTCGGTTCGGTTCTTCGATTTCGATTTTGAAAAAGTGTGCACCAAAGATCGAACCAAACTAGTTCGGTTCGGTTCGGTTTGGTTCGGTGTTTTTAAATCGATTTTTCGGTGTAATTCGGTTCGATACGATTTTTCGGTTCTCCGATTTTTATGCCCACCCCTAATGGCGAGGATGACATCGTGCCTGAGCTCAACATCGAGGAGTTGCAAAGCTCTTTCACAGGGTACACTCTGCTGCACCTCTCCAGACCTATAGCATGTTCATTTATATACTCCCACAAAAATAAAATAAAAAGTATGTTCTTGTTCTTACAGTTTGTAAATGGTTGTTAATTTATCCTTTTCTTTTATGTTATCTGTTCCCCATGGATGTTGATATTGTACTATAGAGTAGTTGATTATCTGTGTAATTAATTATGTAATATATTTGAGATAATTTTCGAACTTCTTTGTTTCTTTTTCCTTTTTCCTTTTTAACATTTATGAGTCGACAAAAAAATTTATATGACTTATGACAACATTGGGTGTATCATGATGGGATTGAAAATATGTAATTCGTCAATTATTAATTTTTAAGAGATAATATTTTTATCCTATTCATGTATTTATATGTGTTCGCTTTTATATTTTTCTTTATATCAAAATGTTATATGTACCACTAAAGTTGCATCATATTTACAATTTTTTCTTACTTCAAGTTCTTACTCTTTTAAAAACAAGTTTAAAATTACATATATCTACCACCTAAATTTATCATTTACAAAACTAATTAAGTTCCAAATTTAAGGTTCACATAGACTAGTCTATACTATATTAAAAGTGTGAAGGGCCTTAGAAATGTTGTTTGAACTTTTTGTCCTTCATTAAAAGTCTTCGCAATAAACAAAATTGTCTTTTTACTCTTTCCGGAAATATTTAAAATTGAAAATTCATTAAAGTTTAATTATTAAATCTTACCTTATTTTTTTGAATTATATACCTAAAATTTTGATATTAAACCTTACCAAACTCTACATTATTTAAGTAGGGTACCTGTGGGAAAAGTAGAATTATAAATGCAATAAAATTGGTTTACGTATGATTTGACTTGAGGAGTACGTTGCTGTTATTTAAGTAGGGTAACTATGGAAAAAGTAAGAAAAATTTTATTATGGGAGAGGTCCAACCAACAATAGTTGTGTGACTCTCCATTTTACTTTTGACACTTGGATGGTGAACCCATTTATGTACTTTTTCATGCCACTCACCACCCCAATCTTCCACTCACCCCTCTTTTTATTTTATTATTATTATTATTTTTAACCAATACCCAACTCCAAAATATACAATTAAGCAATTAATTTATTTAATAAAAAAATATTACCAAATACATTTTTTCTTTGAGACAACTTTAAATGTCAAAATTTATAATAAGCGTATTATTCAATATTTTCTTTTGGCAATTAAAACATTTTCATAACCAAAATTGGTCTGTACAAAGTTGAGAAGTTGTACTGACATAGCAACCATACAACTTGCACGATAACCACTGCTACATTATTTCTCAACAAAGCTAAGAAAAAAATTACTTATTCAATACTTTTAATAGTATCAAATTAATATAGAAAATAAACTAATTCGTGTTTGCATTCACTTCATCATTTATCTAAGAATAGAAGAAATATTTTAAAGTTAAATTATTTTCATCGAGAAAAAGATCACAAATATATAAATTAAAAGAAAACAAAAAAGCTAGTGATTAAGAAGAAACTAGAAAAATGTTAGGATGATATAGTTAATTTAGTACTCCCTCTAGTCCATATTAACTTAATTTGTGAGCCATTTTTTAATGTTCAAAATAGCTTAATTGTTCAATCTTCAAGAGAGTTGTTGAAAATTTCTTTCATTTTTGTCCTTCATTTATATTTTCTAGTTGATGGGTCCAAGAGACTTAATTACTCATATTTATGATTTTCATTTGATTTTAAAAGGGCAAAAGTGAAAACTAGTGTCCACTTTGTGTCGTAATTTTTTTTTTCTTAATAGATATGTATTGCCTCACAAATTAAGTTAATATGAACTAGAGAAATTACTATTAAAAAAGCTAGTAACTGAGAAGACATTATAAGTAGAATTTTTGAGTTAATATAATATTATTAAAAAATAACGAACACTAAGCTGTTTTATTATTAATAGTACTAAGGATGTTAGTTATTTTTAACCAAAAAATGTGTTTAATAATATCTTTTAGTAAATATATTAATTGTGTATTTGGGAGCTGGTTATTGATTAAACATAAAAAAAAAGAAAAAAAGAAAATGAAATAAAAAGAGGGGTGAGTGGAAGAGGGGTGGTGGTGAGTGGCATGAAAAGGTATATAAATGGGCCCACCATCCAAGTGTCAAAAGAAGAATGGAGGGTCACACAATTATTATTGGTTGGACCTCTTCCATGGTAAAATTTTTACTCTTTCCTGAAATATTTAAAATTAAAAATTCATTAAAGTTTAATTATTAAATCTTACCTTATTTTTTTGAATTATATACCTAAAATTTTGTTATTAAACCTTACCAAACTCTACATTATTTAAGTAGGGTACCTGAGGGAAAAGTAGAATTATAAATGCAATAAAATTGGTTTACGTATGATTTGACTTGAGGAGTACGTTGCTGTTATTTAAGTAGGGTAACTGTGGAAAAAGTAAAATTATAAATGCAGTAAAATTGATTTCTGAGTTGAGGAATACGTTGGTGAAACAGAGATGTTTTTGGAACAAGATAAATATGAGTTATGAGTATATGGCATAAGAGTCTACTTGTTTCGCAGGAAAGAAAACTTTGGATAACGCAAGGGCCCATACTTAGATCCTATGTTAAAATTATTTGATTAGATTTGTTCACAGTGGTAAATATAAAATCAAATTCTTTGTTTGTTTGTATTTTTATAAAAATATTTTTTTTTTGTATCGTGCTATTTGGTTGTTATATTTTTTCTTACAATCTCATTTGGATAACGTTCTTTTTGAACCGAGGATCTATTGAAAACAAACTCTACGAATGTTGTTTGAACTTCCTTAGTCACCTTTGTTTATTGATTGTCAAATTAGGACAATTCGACATAGAGAAGGGTATTATCTCGGTCTCTCTATTTCTGAGTTGTTATTAAAAAAAAAAAAAAAAAAAAAATTAACCTGAACCAACTTAGTAGGCGTTTGGCCATGAAAATAAAATATTTTGGAGTTGGAGTTGGAGTTGTGTTTGACCATGAAAATAAATAGTGTTCTTTTTAACTTTTTGTGAGAGAAGTAAAAGTAAAAAAAGTGAAAACAAGAAAAAGTTGTTTTCAATTTTTCGAAAATAAATTTCACTTTAGTGAAATGCATTTCATGGCCAAACACCACTACATTTCACTTTTTTTAATAAAGTAAAATTTATTTTCAAAAAAAAGTGAAAAAAATCCATGGCCAAACGGGCCCTATAGATCCCAAAGCACATATTCTCCTCACGTACTGCCACTGAATTTACTCACTTCTCCACCAGAACTTGATATCAAAATTCAAAGACAAAAAAAAATTCGACCATCCAAGAAAACTAGATATTTTAGTACTTGCAATTGAGGCAGTGATATAATCAATAACTGTGAAATGACACTCAAAGAAAGAGCCGGCAGGAATCAGTCGGTGGACGATATGTGTTTTCATTGTTAGTTGCAAAGAAAAGGTTTCACTCCTACTTATTGTTTGTTTGTTTTGTTCCACTTTTCGCTAATCTCTCTTTCGAAAATAGTATAGAGCCTCTAAGTGTATGTATACAAACATAGCTTCTTCTACTTCATACTTTTTTTTTTTATTTGGATTTTGATTCACGTTTATTTTTTTTGGATTCATTATCATTATCCTTTATACCTTTCTTTATTTCTTTTAGCTAGGTAACTTACCCGCGCTTCGCGCGGTCATAAATGACCTCGATAAACTTACGATTCTTATTTTTCTAATATTTGAATATTACAAATAACGAAATTCTGAAAAATAATATATAATATTTCACGACATACACTATACTTGTTCCCAAGAAATTTATGATGCGAAGGTTTCCTATAATCATCACTATTAAGATCAATGGTTAATTTAAAATAGCCGGACACTAATAAACCACACACACAAAAAAAACAAATGATAATTTTAATTAGAAATTGATGAGCCCCTTATGTCATTGGAATCTTAGTTTCAGTTAGATGGCTAATGAAGAAACGTAGCATAAGTTCTCACAATAACTCCTTTAACATTAGTTCTATGATGCATAATTTCACAACAAATAGAGCACGCCCAAAAGTCTTGTTGTTACACAGCTCCTGCATAAAGAAATTTTAAGAGAAGTGAAAAAACTTAATTGATAAACATTCAGAAGAATTCATGTATGTAACAGTGTTCATTACGATAGCAGATTAAAGAACACTCAGGCGTGGAATGTTACCAGTTCTCTATTTCTTGATTAGCTAAATCTTTACCAGTTCTCTATTTCTTGATTTTAATATTTAAATCTTTCAAATGATGTGTGATTGCACATGCGAGAAAAGCAAGATGTTACATAAGTAGATGTGCAACAAAACTTACACTGTCACTCATGTTAAGGTTAAGATGTTAGAAGCCTTTTTCCTGAGCTTAAAAAAATACTAAAAATAATTAGATGCACAATTACTTTCACTTTGCCGGACAATCATGCCAGCCAATTAAACACAAAATTAACAAAATCATCTCTGTTGAAATAAATCTCAAGAAAATCATTATGCCTAGCATTGCAATAGCAAATGATTGAGTTTCCAAGCTTGAAAATTCTATTCTCAAACAGAGGAGAACCAAACAATTGTGATAAATTATAAGACTAACTTAAGCATGAAGCACAAATTTGATCTTGAATAAACTCTACAGCCGAAGAGGCATATAAAAGCTTGGAGAAAAGTAAGAATAATATACAAAAATTGAGCCAAGCATTGTGTGTCGGAAAAAGATGCTTAGCAATTGAGATAAGAATATCTATCTTGAAAGGATTTGGAGAGAGAGCATATTATTTCCCAGAGATTCATTCTCTAAGCTTGTGAGGAGCTACATAGATGGTAAGCTAACGTGAAAGTTTCAAATCAGCACTTTCTTAATATTTTCAAGTTGTCATGTTTAGCCATTGATATTTTATGTCTGAGTTCTTCACAATACAAAAGACTTCATAATTATCCCAACACACAGAGATAGACATATACAAACAGACTTAAAATCAGATCACTGCAAGTACTCTTTTTTTCATTTGTAAGTGGCTAAATCTGATCAACACATATCAACACCTAATGGGGAAAGTTAAAAATTTAAAACACCCTCCACGGGTTAGTCACTTATCATATTCTCTATACATAAAAATAAAAAAATTCCTACATTCCGTCCCTCTGTGAGCTTTAATGAACTATAAGTTGACAACGTAAACATTTGAAATAGTAAAGAATCAGTTAAAACAAATATCAAGAGACTCACAAAGTCTTGCTGCAAAATACAATATAATCCTCTATTAAAATATTTCCTTCAATTTGTATTTTCAAACTAAAATCAGAGTGAATGTATTTTCACAGAAAAAATATCTATAAATTAAACTCGCGGAGTAGAATAACTCACTAAATATTTCTAGCCTCTAACCCATTGTAGACATCCTAGCAACTGTAGCTGTAACTAATGAGGTTTTCTCAATACCTAATTGTCAAGCGATTCTTAAGTAAAGACAAAAAAATACTATGTGGTAAAACTAAATTTTGATAACCACGCAAACTGGACAAATTAAAAACAGTTTGAAACATAAAAGAGTTCACAAAAGACTTACGGACACAAAGAGAAGTCGAGAGAATGAAAGATGGAAGAAGGTCTGGTTGATCACCATGACAAATCTATGTGAAAGGATTAGCAATTAGTGAGAGTAGACACAAAGTATGAGAGAAGCGGAGGGAGAATTCAAAGAGACAACTGTCACGCCCCCCCCAAACTCAGGGAGGCGCGACTGGCACCTGGTGCCACACTTGACTGAGTGAATCGACTGAAACTAAATAATACAAAGTTAATTGACCATCAAGGCCAAACCGAATTAAAAGAAATACAACTGAGAGAGACTAAAATATAACAAAAGTATAATACAATGTCACCTAAACTTTAGCTGACTACTAAACCCACAACAGTTGTCTACAAGCCTCTAGGATGAGAAATCTCTAGCCACTAGTCGGGACAGACCCCATAGTACTTACTAAATATACAAAGTCAAAACAAACTCTAGACTCAGAAACTCCGGAAAGAATAAAGCATACCAACCATCAGCTGAACTCGATCATACGTAGCAAGGATCCCTTTCTACCTACTAACCTGCAGGCATGAATGCAGTGCCCCCCAGGCAATGGGGACGTCAGTACGAAAGAATGTACTGAGTATGTAAGGCTATAAGTAACTGTATGAAATATAGGAACTCAAATAAAATCAAATACACGTGAGTAAACAATATGGATAAACCACCGTTCTGTATGTATGGAACCATGTACATTACATTCATTACTTTCCTTTTACGTTCATTATCATCATCACTCATATCATATCGTGCCCGGGCCCCAACTGATCAGTGGGTCATAACATAACGTTGGGATCGTCTCTAGCTAGGCTTATGCCCCTTTGAGCTACCACCCATAAATCAATAAATCAGGTTCGGCCCTAGCTAGGTTTTCACCCCTTTGGGCTGCCCCCTGTCAGGTTCGGCTTGAGCTAGGCTTTCGCCCCTAAAGCTGCCCCCTGATCCAATAATCTCGAGATCGTCTCTAGCTAGGCTTTCGCCCCTTTGAGCTACCACCCGTACTCAAAGAAACACATATATGCATTACTTCAGTTCTTTTGTTATGAGATTGATACATTGGTGGTTATAACATTATTGGAGCTTTTGGAACTATAGACATGTGATGTAGATATATGAATAAAATACTCGAGGCAGCAACAATGATATAGGAAGTAAAAAGGAACTTCAACGCGATACTTAGGAACTTGTATGACTCAACGAACTTCATTGGACACACCGAATATACACGCATGAGCTATGAAGACGTGTGAGAAGTAAGGACTTTAGGGCATGTATAAATGGTCCATTAAGGTGTATAAAAAGGGAGCAAGTAATTCTATTTAGCACATGGTTCATTTAAAACACGTTTAGACATTCCAAATGCGGGCATACGTGTGTTTAGAATGGAGACATGTAACTCCTCAAATGAAGAGGTTCAGACTATATAATAAATACTTACTAGGTGAGAACGAATAAAAGGGTTACACGAGCATAGGAACTATTGAAGCACGTGGATAGATACCAATTAAGAACAAATGCATATTCTAAGTAAGGACATAAAATTTTATGATTAAACCAGCAAGGGCTCCATAAGGTCACATTATCATTATCCTAACACGACAGAAGTGATATCGAATTAAAAGAACATGTAATCGTGTGAACCAACTAAAGTATACGATCAAATAGACAGTTGGAGTATACGACACAATGAACATTTCAAATACACCAGAAGGTAACAAGAGTTCAAATTCATGTTTATACACAAACCTTAGTCCTTTAACACATAAGCAGTTCAACCATAACTTAAAGAGTTCAAATCGTAATCCAAACAATTATTCTAAGTTCTTCATTTTATACACAAGTATATATAACCTTGACACATAATTAAATACCTCTTGATTTCCAGTAATTCAAGCATGTTGAAGATTAGCATCAAAAGTAAGCCTAGTTTGCACAAATTTCACTAAACCCTCAAAATAGTAAACCTGGGCAGCCCCACTGTCCAGTGTTGTAACTTAGTTTTGATCAGGTAAACAGCAGAATAAAGCATTATGGACTTCATAAAAGTTGTAGGTACATGTCTTGGGGTTGCAAATAATCCACAATCACCAAAAAATACATTTTGTACAAAAAGATACCATTAAAATACTACCAGTAGCACACAGGGGATATCTAAATTAAAAAAAAACTGGGCAGAACCTGTCCTATATTGCGTCCCCTATTTCGTGTTCTTAATAGAAAAACCAGCTTTTGTTGTAAAGATAAAAGTTGTAGAGCTATGTGTTAGCTTTTCAAAACATATTTTTGTATTTAAAACAAAGCTATATACAATAATGTATGCTATGTTTACTAAACCCTGTATAATTTCAAAATGGGTTTAAATTACTTACATGGACCTTCCTATTTAGGTGTTAATCTACAATGCGATAAGTGGTAAAGCTCATATCAATAGCCAATCAACTAACAATCTACCTGAGCCCCCATAGGTTCGGCATATGACCACCACGATCACATGATAATGAATGCTCTACAATGCAAAACTGTCCATACCAAACAAGTTGTAGCCTCATCAATCTTACTTGCCCCTATTTCAGCTCATACAACCATCACGACTATCACAGGACAACCTACTACCGATAACTCGCTACCAATTCTATCTGTGCCTGCTTCTTATATCACCATAACACTAGTAACTCGCTAAACCTCCATAGGCCCGACACACATAAAACAACAATATACCAAAGTCATGTCACACAACCATATGAAATGCAATGAAATACATATAATGTCAGCGTACACCCCGATCCCTAGCCTCAAAAGGCATAAAACGCATGAAGGCAACCAATAAACAAATCATATCACAACAACAATTTGGCTAACCAGAAGTCCATACCTGGTCGACAAGACCACCATGAAATCTAAACATGAAGTAAAGCATAAATGTGTGTTCACACTAAATAGGAACCCCACCAATAACGTGTATGTGACCATCAATTCCCCGTTTTGCTACAACATAAGACGATATCCACAACCTTAATTCACATATTTTGCGGTCCATGTTAACACTACCAGTACTTACTAGTAATTTTAATATCAAATGACATAAGGGTAAGTTCAATTTCCAATAGTATTCTCCAGTTAATTAGAAAGCATAATATACTTGTAAATTCTCAATGCCAAAACGTTAGCTCCTCATTTCCCAACTAACAATAGACTAGAAATACTACCTCATAACAGAAGAGTAGAACCAAGTAGTACAGGTACTATAATTTATGAAAATTATCATCTAATACGCAAGATATTAAGTCTTGTTCTCATTTTGATCAATTACTTCCGCATACTATTCAGATTATATAAATCATCTCCGAAGACAAGAGTTAAATGCAAAGGACCACCTCAAAAAGGTTAAGTGCTACTACATGGCACTAAAGAATCGGTCCTATAGTTATAGTACACAATGCGATACGGAATCAAAATCACCCGGATACGAGTTTTTAACAAGGATAATACCAATTATAATTTAGACACACCTAATAATCGACTCTTTCGATAGCACGATAAACCTGAAAGTCATAAATCTTATAAAATCATGCCAAGAAAAGAAAGGAATAGCCTTAACATACCTAGAATTCAAGTTTAAATAAATGCATGGAGGTAATTGATCTTCTCTCGGGGATAAAATATCTTCTTCTACATGACCCTTCTTCAACGTGATATGAACAACTATATAGCAACTTGAAACTTTAACTTCTTCTTTTTTTGTTTTTTTAAGGAAGAAGCGTGAAAGAATTTTCTCAATTTTAAGTGAAAAGTATGGCTGAAGTTGATACCATATGTACAGCCACTAACATTTAAGGGATAAGCTTCATATGAATGATTAATTAATAAAACCAATATGCCACCTTGCCATAAATGAATTGTTGTACACTTTCCTCCACTTCCACGTGGAAGTGGAGGTGCCTACATTAAGATTTGTTTTGTCTCATTACGTATATACTCGGGTATTGCATAGGTCCGTAATAAAATAAATATAATATTTTGAATATACTACAATTAATAGAAAATTATTTCGAATAAAGCCTACCGAATATAATAATAATTTATCAACAAAACTTGACTTACTATCTCCGTTAACATATTAATTAAGAATAAAACTCTTTTAAGATAAGTACATACACAAATGTTTCATAACTAAATAATTTTTATAATAATTTTAAAACATTTTTAGAAAGGCCATAAAAATATAACTTTTAACCAAATTCAAATTTAAATCAAATATGTTCGTACACACTCGTGATTAATAAAATTCTCAAATATAGGCTCGTAAGCCTTCGATTGGGGATGAAGGATAGTTGTAAATACTTGGGGCGTTACAACAACAGGGAGAGAGAGGCAAAGGGAGGTTTTCTCATTAAGATTTACTTTCTCTCCCATTTACATTTGAAACTCCAATTTTTTTTTTATATTTTTTTACTATCCTCAATGTTCAGATCACTATTTAACAAATTTGTAACTAACTTCCAAATGAAACTTTGATTATAGAGAGTTTTAACTAAAAGAAATGGATTTATCAAGATTTGTAACACTACAAGCATTTACCTACCCATGCTTATTTGAATCTTTAAAGTTTCTTTTTTACTTTAAAATATCAATGAGAAGGATCAAACAGATAATTTTTCTACCCATAACTTTCAATAATTTATTTAATAAGGAAAATTTCCAATAATTTTTTTTTCTAATGAAGGAATCATATCCAAAAATAATTAGAAGAAATAAATGTGTTACTGTAGTTTCAACTAATCGAGCTGAGGGTCTACCAAAAACAACCTCTCTACCTCAACTCTGAGGTAGTGGTATGGACTGCATACATTCTAGCCTCCTAGACCCACTTTGTGAGAATATACTGGGTATGTTGTTGTTGTACTGTAGTTTCTACTGACCTCCGTCTCTATGCCGTTGTAAGAAAACATTTACAACAATTATAATAGCGTGTTCTCCTATAACACTCCTTTAGTCTAGTCTCCTGTTGTTAGATCCCACCTTAATTAACCGTGAGACTAATCTCACATGTCATAATCCAATTTTTTTACTTCTTATGTTGAGGAAACAGACAAATTACAAACCATATCATATAGAACACAATAAGAAACAGATGTAACAGTCAATCTATGACAATGGACAAAAAAAGAAAGACGCAAGATAAGCTACATCTAAAAATGAAAATATCATACTTGTCAACAATAACGACCTTGCAAATTTTTACGATATTATTGTTCAACATTGTCAAATAGGTCATTACTACCAACAAATACAGGGCTGAAAGAGTAGTCCTTGCATAAATACCTCATTCCATTGATTAGATTTTGATATCAGCTTGAGTAGGGACTTGTCAATGTAAAAATAATGCGATTTGAACCGTGAATAAAACAGAGGATTGAACAAACATTTGATAGAAGATGATTATCTTAAAAGTGACAAAAGAGACTCTCAAAATCTATTGCAAAAGGTGGAGAAGTATATACAATTTATGAGGGACTTTTCTATGCCAATAGAAGACTAAACAACTTCTTCAACAGCCATTATGCAAAAAATAAAGGAGACAGTTAGTCACGCCTGTACTGTAATTTGGTGATCATTTTCTACTAAAAATTTTCAGTTCCATGTCCTATTATAAGTTACAACAATAAAATAATTTGATTTTTATAATCCTGTAAACAGGGAAGGGGAAAGAATGTGGAGAAGGAAAAAGATTGAAACATCTTACAGAAAATAAATCAACTATATGGTGTGCATTCATAATTTAAACTGATTTTATACTCACCTGAGATATCACGGAAGAGTTAAAGATTGAATCTTTGAAAGCACCATCTTTTGAAACCCAGTCGCATTAGGATGTGATGTTTTACATGCATACTCTGACAAAACTTGATGTAAAAAGGTTGAAAGAAATTAAATAAGGAGACACATGAAATCAAACACCAACCACACATTAAGAATTTGGACCTTAAATTTATTTATGTCGCAAACAGAAATTGTTTCTCTGCACTTGGCACTTCCATTCATTGTTTCTCTGCCTTGACTGCCATTAGAAGTGAAAGTAAGGTTTGAACCGATAGGTTCTCCAATGGCGATTTAACTGTATTGGAGATTGGATAAAGTTGTTGCTGCGGTCCTTTATTAGGTCAGAAGGTCAGAGTAAACGACACGGGAGGGAACGTTAGAAAATGAAAATGAGCCGAATCGTTGTTTACTTACAAATTTAATTTAATAATCTATATCTATATATAATAATAAAGTAGAAACAAGGGGCTGCTGACGTGGTGTTTTCTAAGGCCAGCATTTGCATTTTTCTTTTTTCTCCTTTTTTGCATTTTTTTTTCTCCATTTCCCTATATAATTTACTTACTAATGAATTAACAAAATGCCTCCAATAACGTAAATATAGCCATGTAGCAGTAATAAATGAAGGCCTTTATGATAAATCTCAAGTAACGGTTTGTCTTAATCAGCCTTCTTAACGTAAATTTTTTGTTTTAAATGTCTTCATTTGCTAAAACAATTACCTTTTCATTTTCTCCTATTTAATAAATGAGGGAAAAAGTGATCTTGCTAACCTTAATTAGAACTTTCCCGTAAACAGTGCACATTTCTCCTAAAATTAATTTCATTAATTCTTCTCTCTTAAAGCCAAAAAATATATTTATCTTTTATGTTCTTTTAATTTTCCTTCATCATGTTTTTGCATTTATCTATATTAAACTTTTCACTTCCTTAATTCATACCTCTTTATCTTCATAACTTATATTTTTAATAATCTCTATAACTCCTATTTCTTTTATATCCATAACGCTCAAACTTAAATGCGTAAATTATGACAATTTATTGTGTTTCTATATGAATATCTATATAAATATATATTGTAGGCCAGACCTTTTGAAAGCAAATGTTGTTGTACCGTAATTCACATTTGATTTACTCATGAGCAAAATTTTATGAGTTATGCATATTAGTCTTTTCTTGACTTGTGGGTTACTCATGTTTAAGAGACTTTGATCAAACAAAATTTGCCTTATATCATTTGCTGAATCACTAAAAGTTATACCGGTGACTTATTGTATTTCATAGTTCTTTTTCTTCAATATGAATATCTATCAAATTTGCTATCTTACACTATGGATTAAACTTTATCTTTCACATTTTCTATAATGAAAATATAACTAACTTTTGTCTTACCTTTCTTATATTATACTAATTTGCTTCATGTTGATTTTTCTGTATGATATAATTTGTGAAGGCCATGATGGTGGATTCTTCATATTGAAGCGCATAATACTACAAAGAGGTTAGTTATTATTTTTTTCCTTGAAGATGTATGCTTGGTTAGTAATAATCTTACTTAAGGGATCTTTTTTTTTTTTTTGGTCATGTTTACTTAGGGAATCATGATTGAAATAGAGATTAGAAAATAAGAAAGAAAAGTAATGAGACTAAATTTTGAAAGAATCTGATTAACGAAAAATGCAAGATAGGCAGGGGCGGACTTATGTGCAATTTTGTGGTGCTCCAGCACTTGTTAAATCCGACGCAAATTACGCGTAATTATATAAGAAATATATAAATATTAGTATAAGATTTAAAAAAGCACCCTTGAAACCAAGAAGATAGCTGGGTGCTTTGATTTTTAGGTGGAACCTTAAAGCTTTGGGAGTCAATATGTGTGTTTGAACCTCTCGAGCACCTACGAACCCTAAATCCGGGATCCGCCATTGAAGATAGGTGTTGCAAGTTGCAATTTATTCCTTAAAATTGAAGAAAAAGAATTATGAAAGAAAATAACTTTTTTTCCAAAACGCAAGAAAACAATTGAAAAAAAGGAGTAATTTAATGGACCAATATCAACTTTTACTGCTATTATTTTTTTTATTTTTGTTTTTCGTCCTGCATTTTGTTTATTTACTTTTTATTTTGCATTTTTTTTATGTGAATTGAAAGAAGTTATAGAAAAACAAATATATATATATATATATATATATATATATATATATATATATTTTACCAGATCAATCGGGCAAGGAATATTGATAGGAAGTGATGATGTATTTAATTAGTATTTTACTGTTATTTCACATTGGAGATAATTTTTAGGCACCCAACGAAAAAAGTATACTAAAGCATATGTTCCAATTTAAAGGTTCAACCTCATTGATATTCCAATAAAAAAAACACAATGACATCAAAATCTATTGACAAATGTAAGTGCAATAAAAATGAAACAAAAATGTTACGGAATATACTTTGGAGTTTGGATTATTGATTAAGAATGTATTATCCCTCATATAGATGCTAAATTTACCAAGCTTCATTTTAGGTCATTATTTCAAAATAATCTTCATAATATAATTAAAAAGCAAGTGATAATATTACAATTGGACAATAAAGAAAATAAATAGTTGATCAGAGAGAAAGTAATTCTTTAACAATTATTTCAATGATCGCGCGAAGTGCGGCCAAGTTCCCTAGTTACATGTGAAGAAGGAAAGAAAAGAAAAAAAGAAAAAAAAAGGAAAAAAGATAAATAGAAATTCTGGCTTTAAAGAGCGCCACGTAAGCGGGCTTATGACCCTCTTTTATATATATACAGATTATTAAATTTAAAGATTATATATGAATTATACATAATCAATGTGCAATTGACAATGAATTTTTCCCCTTTGATAGTTTCTTATGATGATATGCATTAAAGGACTGTCAAAGTTGAGTCTTAATTTGCCGTGAAGCATTGAAGTCTTGTATTGTATCTTTGGTTGTTGCACATTGTGCGGATATGCAATGGGTTCTTCATCTACGGACAATTTTCCTTAAATTTAGGTACCCACTAAATATGTTTCTTTCGTCTTGCAACGCTTCATAGTGATTTTGTCTTGGCTAAGTACTCTAATACTGACTAGAAGATTATGTGATTTTCAAGGTATATTTTGAGATTATGTGATTATGTATGAGTTTTTATTTAAGGACGCTTTTGTATCTGCTCTATTTAAGATGTTGCCAACATTTAAAGGCGAGTTCTACAAAGTGGTGACTAAATCAATTATATTTTATGAAGTGGACATGATGCAATTTCAGCTTACCGAAGGCATGACCTTGGATAGGAGGTTATAGAGGATACAAATTATGGTGGAAGGTTAGTTAGATAGTTAAGTTAGCGCTTTCTCGCTTATTCTTATGTACTATTTTCGTACTATTAATCATAATATTACTTTTTGTAGTTTCTTATCCTTTAAGTTTGGTTATTTTTAATTGTTTTTTGTACTTCAACAGTATTATTTGTCTATAGTATTTTGACATTGACTTTTTCATTTTCGTTATTTCTTTTTCTATAATGCTTTGGAAGGAGAGATTAGAGAAAAGTTGAACAAAAGAGGGAAGCAACAAAGATTAGAGAATAGAGAGCAAACTTTTTTTTCAGAAAAAAAAAACAAGATCAGTGAAGAACAAACAAACAAACAAAAAAAGACGCGAAAAGAAAACATAGGAGAAAGGCAGAGAGAACAGACGGATGGGGAGAATACAAAAACAATTTCAAGGAGAAAAAGTGAGGAGCAAAAGAGAGGCAACAACACAAACAAGAGAGGAGATTAGGGGTAGATACAAAGAGGAACAACAAGAAAGGAGAATAAGATAGAAACAAAGAGGAACACGAGGGAGATCATAGGGGAAACTTTCCAAATCCACCAGAAACCATTATTGAAATACACCCAAAACTCACAGTTTTCAATTCATGAATCAGTTGAGTCACCACTAGCAGTTTCTCTATTGTTTCAGTCATTGAGGTTTACGACGAATTGAGGTCACATATCAGTGAGCAAGGATGTAATCACGGAAGTGCTTGCTAGTCTGATTAGATTATTAAAATAAGATAAGGCCTAATTGTCCCATGATTATATGAAAGTTTTTTTTTCACCATGATTATATGAAAGTTTAAGACTTTCTCTTTCTTGCAATTTAATTTCTCTTTCTCTTTCTTTGTGCTTCTACATGGTCACGTTTACATAGACTAGTAATCCTTAATAATATAGAGATACAATAATTAATGGATATGAGAATTCTTAATGTACTCAGACTAGATAGTGCACTATGTTTTTTGAGCTTCATAAAAGATTGAGTGATTTAAATTTGAGTTTTACATACTTTTCTTATTTATGTTACTCCTGTTATTCTTTTGTAAGTGCTCATTTAGGGTTGTGATTTTGTTCCTAAATAATTATATATTTATGCTTTCAAAAATATTTTGATCATAATCTTCATCTTAAGCCTCGAGTTTAGATACAGTAATCAATGTCAACTTAGAAATTACAGTGATAAAATTTAATTAAGGGTAACTTGGTAAAGTTACATTTAATTTTATAGAAGTGAGTAGTTTATTAAAGGATGTGCTCAAGTAAAAAAAAACAAACCACTTACTATTTAGGATAGGAATGGAGTAAGTATTTGTTTGGAAAAAATAGTACATTTACTGTGAAATTCAATTGGTATTATTGATTATAAATAATTATTGTAATTGATTAAATTACCCTTTATCTCTTTTCAAGCATGAAATTTGTTTAGAATTTATTAGAGAAATAATACTTTATCCGTCTCAAAATAGTTGACAGGTTTAGATTTTACACAATTTCCAAGGAAAAATTAAATAGGAGTATGATTTGACTAATATATTCCTTATTAATTCTTTAATTTGTATCTATTTATGTGTCTCTTAATTCTAAAACCATTAATGTTAAGGGTAAAATTAAAAAAAATAATTAATGCTCTCTTAATCTTTTAAACTGACAATTATTTTGAGACAAGTATTTTTTAGTAAACATGTCAACTATTTTGAAATGAAAGAAGTAAATTTCAAAAGAAAAATAATTAATATATCTTGAATTCTTAAAATAACACTTATTATGGAGCAGCACCTTAACGAGCAAGAATTTTAACATAAGTAGAAATAAGACTAGTACATTTGTACATGCATTGTAAGTTTAGTTAAACATGAGAAAAGAAAAATTGATGTGAAACTAGACGGGATTGTGTGTCAAAATGCAAATAATTTAGATGTCTAAACTTGTTGTTTCAAAAAGATTGAAGGTGTTATTTGTGGGATTGAAATCGACTTAACAGATTCATTTGTTTATTCAATTGTTTATTTAATACAATGAAATATGAAATAAGCTTGAATGAAGAAATGAAAGATTCATATAGATATCTAGATTCTTTTTTCATTCTTTTAGAATTGACCATTTGTTTAATATGATAATATGTGAAATGCGTTTTGACGAAGAAATGAAGATTCATTCATTTAATCAACTATTTATTTAGTTAGAGAATACTATATAAAATAAGCTTGAATAAAACAAAAAAAGATGTACATAATCGATTCTAATTTATTTTGGGAAATTATGTAGTTAACCATTATTGTTGTGTTCAAATTCAAAAGGTCAAAAAGACAGTTAAAATCGATAAAAGGATGGTGCTCGGTAATACGATATCTCCTATATATGAATAGATATTTTCCTTAATGAATAATTTCTGATTTTACGCAAAATATTTAAATATTAATGCGATGATCAGACGCATCTAAATTTTCATAAAATTGTTAAAGAACGTGTAGTGCGTATTAAGAGCCCGTTTGGATACGATTAAAATCTAGTCAAATCAGATTTTAATCTCTTTTTTAGCTTTCTTAGGTGTTTGGTAAATTAAAAAGTACTTAAAAAAAAGTTAAAAGCTGATTAAAAAAAGCAAAAAGTGAGAAGCTGGGTACCCCCAACTTTTTTTTTTTAAGATTAAAATTCTTTTAAGTTTGACCAAAATATTTACTTTTTTATCCCTTGTATTTTCCTCCAATTCCAACAATACCCTGAATTTGTAGCCCTTAAATATATGATTTTTCTTTCTTTTTCTCTTTGCCTCTTCTCTTCGTCTCTTCCCTCCATCGTCTTCATCTTTCTCCTCTGTTTTCAGCGAATTTATATCTGAATTTATTTAAAGATATTCATTTTTTAGATTAGATTAGCTTCTTGAGAATGATCTCTCATCATCCATTATTGAAAGAACTTTGTGTAGTCCCTTATACTGTTGATTTGTCTAGTTTTTTAACGATATAAACTGTTGTAATAGTAATAGTCATAACAATATTTCAATAACATATTTTTTAGCAGAGCCAAATTGTTACAAGCTTGCAATATTACAATATAATATTATATTTATATAAAAGATGTCCTAAATTTTTTATTTTTTAATATTTAAAAATAAAAAAGTAACTTATATTTATAGATTGATCTCACATATAATCACTTACGTTGGAAGTGCATTTAAATAGAAACTATTTTTGAATTATTAGAATTAAAAATTATATATAATTCAACTTATTCATGGTGTTAGCAGCTTTAAGAACATTTAAGTCATTTTGACAACAAAAAGTGCTTAACAACACTTGTTTACCAAACACATCAACAACTTTTTTTTTAGTTTCAGTACTTTTATCCAAACACTTATCTGCTTAATTCATAAGCACTTATTTTAAGTTTTTAATCACTTAAGCTAAAAAACTATTTTTTTAATCCTATCCAAACGGGCTCTAAGTCTTTGCAAAATCGATTCGGTTTGATTTTGGCCATAATCCATTTGAATTTCAAATTTCATTTTTTTAAAATCCTCATCCTAACTCGATCTATTCTAGGTCCAATTTCATTCATTTTTTATTATTTCGATTCGGTTTTATAAATTAATTTTTTATTTCGAAATTAATTTCAACACAACTATTTTCGTAGTTCCTTACCTTGTCGGTGAAACAAGAAATAAAATTAATAGATATAAGAAAATAATTCCTTATACATACATATATATACATACATATATATATATATATATATATATATATTTGTTTTATTACTACATGATTCCGAAACAATAGATTAAATGTTGAAAGTTGTAATGACATTAATTTTAGTAAGTTAAGCTACCAAGACTAGAAGTTTGTTTGGTTAATGAAAATCTGATATCTCACTGAAGAAGGTGATGTTATTGATGAAATTTATATTACTAGATTTACTTTGGATAATTGATATATTATCACTACATAACACTCTTTACCATCACTCGGTATTAAACTCTTAAAAATCAAAGCACGTCCCTAATCGTAGATAATTTCAAGTGTGAGGTTGAGGTTGTACTTGAAAAGTCATCATGGGAGATATTGTATAGCTTAAAATTAAAGTGGTAGATGGTTGCTCATTTGGTGAGCTTTCAAATGATTGTTTATTGTTCTCTAGTCAAGTCTTAGTACGCAGAGATGATACACATTCAAGGTTATTTTCAGTTGGTAGAGTGGGTTTTAAGTATTTGGATAAGGTGGACTTACCCAAAAGTAAAAGACATTACAAAGATTATATCTTCAATTACTTTGGTTGTATGCCTAAATATTGAATTATGATGTTTGATTGGGCAGATGGATTTTCATTTGCTGTTCATGCTTCAATGTTGAAAAAAGCATAAAAGGAATTGTACATTCATAAAAGAACATGAAGATTAAAAATCATGAGTCCTAATTTTCAAGTTTGACATTATCATTATTTCTAAAAATTTTATTAAGTAATTTATTTTGTTTGACACAATAATTTCATGTAGATAAATAAAAAAGATATTTAAAGCAGATGGATCAGACTTAGATGTCTAAAATTTTCATAAAAATATAAATTATAAAAATATATTTTAACTCATATAATAGTTGACACATATAGTTTTAGGGGGATTGAATTGAGTAAAGTTAATATATTCTTATTGATTTATATAGGCTTTCCATATACTGGGGAATGCTTTTAAGTTAATAAAATGTTAATCATTTCTTGTAATACAATACATTGATTCTTGTTATAAGAAGTTTACTAATAGAATGAAGATCTAAGTAATATATTCAAAGTTAAGAAATAGTAGACAAAGTTTTAGAATAAAAACTTTAAAAAAATTAATCAAAAATTCAAATCTTTAAAAAGGAAATTTACTACATTTATAATGTCATGATCATACAAAAAAAAAATAAAAAAAAATAATGAGATTTTCTAAATAAACTGTAATTAATAAAATGAACTTAAGATTTCTATTTACTCGACACATAAGATAATTTAGTTTGACATGTGTACATAAACTTAAAGGAATATAAGTGATTAATATAGTTTCTTTTTAAATTTTAAAGGGCTTGTAAATTTAAAAATACTTAGATCGCAGTTATTTTCTTTTATTTCTCATTCGATATTTGATAATGCATTAATCACATAGAGTGCAGCTTTTCCAATTTGTGCATGCAAGATTAACTTACAGAAGCAAATATATCTATTAACTTTTGGGGAAGTATTATTATAAAATGATTTCCATGGTCTTCTATACAATGCACATATTTATCATATGATTAATGGTAGAGTGATAAACATTTTGACTTTAATTGTAATTATTATGATTAATTATTTTTTTGCTTCGTGTAAATATGTAGCGAACATGAATAAGTAAATATTTATTGTTTTAATCTAGCAATAAACATTTCGTCAAATTCTCTAAGAAGACTTAAAAAAAAATGAAATTAAAATGAAAAACACATATGCAGTAAAGTAATCATGGAGAGGGAGTATTACACATATTAATGTTAAAGTGAGAATATGCAATCCTCCAATTTTCTTGTTCTTAAATTGTGACAAGTTATCTGTTTGTCCTCGTAAATAGAACTAGTGAATTACTCTAGCTTCGTGTGATTATAAAAAATATTTCTCAAAGTGTAAAACAAAAAAATAATAATATAATTTTCTTTATGGTTGATAAGCAAAATAAATGTATAGACATTATTGCGTGTTGTTATGAAGTATGCAAAAAATAAAATTTAAAAATTATAGCGTTTCTTTTGAATTTTGTACCTAATAAATCACATTGGAGTATATATATATATATGAAAAATAACATAAATATACACATTAGCTTACCATATTTATATAAATTCCTATCCTTACGTAATTACAAAATTTTCAACTAATTATGTATCTTCATTGGATGTATCGGAAGCTACTTATATATCTCAACAAATTCAAAATCAAAAAAAATATATCGGGAGCTAATTAGGTATTTTTACAAAGGAAAAAATGGATATATTATGTATCTCGACAGACCTAAAATCAAAAAAAATATACTGAGATCTAATTATGTATTTTTATAACGGAAAAAATGTATCTTTATTGGATATATAGGAACTAATTATGTATCTGGATAGATCTAAAATCGAGATTTCAATAATTATATATAAAATATCAAAATTTTCTATAATTAAGCTCTAAATTGTTGAAATTTGTGTTAATTTTGCCCAAAATAAGATAGTTGAAGGCCTTGGATAGTTGGATGATGCGCTCAGCTTTTGGGTCAGTAAAGGTGTTTCGTCGGGTTCTTTTTGTTTTAATGTGTATCTCTATGTCTTGTGGTAACGTCAGTTTGAGTTTTCAAGCTGTTGCTCATTTTACTGCTGCCTAAAACTGAGCTAATTTCTAATCAATTTCCTCATTCTCTAGGGATGTTCGATTTTCCGGCGAGATCCGAATATCTTTCCTACCGATTTGGATAGTAAGCGCTAGCTTTATCGTCCGATTATTAATTTCCACTTTTTATGTGCTCCAACTCAATAGTGTTGTCTTATGTAAATTATATTTCTACCGGATTGAAAAACGTCTCAAAGAATGAGGAAAGTTTGAATCTTTACTGGAAGTTCCGCATCTTATTGATATTGAGTTCATAGCATCTCAAAAGAGGTAAAGAGTTCTATTTCACAGCGGATATTTCTCTCTTTTTTCTACTGCTACAAATAGAGAAACTGATGTTTTGATGGACTGCGTACACTTTACCCCCAGACCCCACTTGGTGGGAATACACTGACTGGGTATGATGATGATGATGTTTTGATGGATATAAAAGTTTGTGGATGTTACATTTTTCACAAATATCTGTAGCTTTTGTGAAATCTAGTTACTGGAAAACTCTAGCTGTGGGTGTATGATGACATTGCTTCTGAACCATAAGTTAAACAAATGTTCTAATGTTGTTGGCCTAGCATAATAATCCTTCGCTTGATTATTTGTCGGAAAGGGAGGGAGAATGCGGTTAGAGGAAGAAGTCGATGATGGTTATTGTAAGTTTTGATCAAATGATTCACTTCTTCCGGGCAGTGATGGACCTAGGATTTAGGGGTCGTGGGTGCCCGAGAGGTTTGAACACACATATTGACGCTTCCGCCTGGAAACCAAAGCACCCAACTACTTCTTGGTTTAATGGGAGCTATTTTAAATCCTATACCATTTTTTATACACTTCTTATATAATTATACCTAATGTGAGTCGGGTTTAACGGGTGCCGAAGCACCACAGAGTCGGGTTTAACGGGTGCCGAAGCACCACAAAATTGCATATAGGTCCGCCTTTGCTTCCAGGCTTACATAATGATGTTGCATTAACATCAGTGGAGAAATTGGTTTTGAAAATAACTTGCATGCTTACTTCACAGCAATACATCTTACTGCTTTATTATTTGTTGTATATACTCGTGGCTGAGCCTAGCACACAACTGTTCGTTTCCTCGTTCTTCGCATTGTTTTATTCATCAGAATTCAGATAGCACATGTAGTTATTAAGGTATTCATGACTGAGGAGTGAGGAAGAGTTCATGTCCATGACTTGGTAAAGTTCCGGAAATAAATGGAAAATGGGATTAGGGGAAATGAGATAGTTTTTCCTTTTTAACACAAACACATTAGATTAAATGACCCTGAAGTGAAAGAAATTTAAACTGCTTCAATGAATTCAAATAGTGAAATACAATCAGTCAGTATTTCATAATTTAAGAATGTATGAATTATGACGATAAACCAGCATAATTTTTCATAAAGTCATATGAGTTTCATGGTTTCGGTTTGTTAATATTGCGTCATCAGTACAGGTGAATAAAAGTGACTATTTCGGGTTTTGGATTACTCGTCACTCTAAGTGCTTGTGCTTTTTCCTATCTAGATGGATTTTATTTTCATAGCTGATAATTTTTTCTTAATTAAGGGAGCTAGGCCATCATACTTATTGGTCATCACCTTGTCGAACATTCTCTTATAACATACTGATAGTTCAGCTTTTGCTTTAATGGAGAGCCAGTAACAGGAATTCTTTAGTTTCTCAAACTACAAATATCTATGGAAATAGTGAAAGTGATCTGATAGTTTCCAGGGTAAAAAAGAAGCTATTTGATCAATATTGTTGTTTTTGATGTTAACTGGAACATGTGCTGCTCTTCCTTTTAGGCAATTACCATTCAAAAAATTGCAAGTTCATTCTGGATAGTTGTTTTGTATAGGGGATACGGTATAAGATTCATAAAATAAAAAAAGTTTCAGTAATATTAGTAAGTAATATTAGTATTAGCATCTAAGTAACAACTCTCAGATTTGTCCACCTAGCTGCACCAATTGTAAGTGTAAAATTTCAATTACTTGGTTCATCTAAGAATTAGTTCAGTTCAGCTCTTCTGTTGAGCATGTGTTCTAGATTCAGGTGTTTGGTTCCTGACGTATGTAAATAGCAGGTCTTCCATTTTTCTTTTGACACTAAAGGTTAAATATATACTGTAGCAATAGACATTTATCTTCTATATACTCAGTTACCGGTAAGTTAGTTTTTATTGAAGTAGCTTACATATCATACAATCACCTTGATTTCGTATCTATATGTCTAACAAAACAAAACAAGATGAAACAGAGGATAAAAAGTACAAAGGTAAACAGAAAGCAAGTAAAAAAGAAGGCAGTAAAACAAAATGGAGTAGTTTATTGGAGAATTACACACAGAACATAAGGAAAAAGTAGTAGCCAAGCTGTATTGCAGGTGTTTGTGTAACTGTATATTGGACTAAGGGGAGGAGTTCTTCTTTTGCAGAGATGAAGAAGTGGCAGCTGGAGGAACACCAGGGAAACCAGGTATGATCGGTGGGAAGCCTGGAGGGAGAGGTGGGAAGAGAGAAGGGGGAGGTGGTGGGGGAGATGGAGTTAAACCAGGTATGAGTGGTGGGATAAGCGGAGGAAATAGTGAAGGTGGGGCGCGTGGAGGTGAAGGGATTATTGGAGGAATTATTGAAGGTGGAGGAGAAGGGAATAAGGGAGGAAATATGGAAGGAGGAGGAGAGGGGATGATTGGAGGAATAATAGAAGGTGGAGGTAGAAATGGGTTTGGAGGAAGGATTGAAGGTGGTGGTAGAAGTGGATTTGGAGGCAAGGGAAGTCCTCCTCCTATTGGATTGAAAAATCTTGGTTGAGCTGCAGCTTCTGATTGAGAGTAGTGTTTGCTAGAGGCTTTAGGAACAGGTGATATTGGAAGTCCTGGAAGTTCTGGCAAAGGAGGGAGCAGTGGCAAACGGGGTAGCCTAGGAAGAGGTGGAAGTAAAGTACCTGGTGCTGGTGGATCTTGAATTGGTGGGTAAAATGTAGGATCATTGGGATTTGAAATAGCAGACTTAGGATCTGTTAATTTCTTTTTGGAACTTTGGATGCTTGGCTTTTGGCTACACAGATCTGGCTGGTTGAGAGGTTTGAAAGTGAAGAAACCAGCAGAGAAGATGTGAGTCCCTTGTTTTCTTGACTTGAGATGAAGAGAAGATGAAGTTGCTGTCGACGCCACAGCACAATACGGTTCGCTGCTCTTAATCAGCTTCACAGAACATCCCTTAATTTTCTTGACATGTTTGCTTACAGAGATGGGAAGGTCTACACTGAATTTTCCATGCTTATTGGTTTTCACCTCCTTGTGAAAACTTGATCTTCTGACTGAGTCTTCACATTCTACAACAACAGTAGCACCTGAAAGCAGAGATTCAAATGCACATTAACGAACTGAAAGCTCAATAGAAACCCAAGAAAGATGATATAGTTAAAGATTTTGACAAGAATGATGAACCTGAAATGAAGTGACTAGCCCCTGAGAATTGCTGCTGGAAGCATGTATCACAGAAAACAGTTCCCTCAACAACTGCAGTTAGGTCATGCCTATGCCTAGTACTCCTTGCCTGTGAAGTTGAAAGGTTATGGAATGTGAAACCAAGAAAGAGGACTACAATCCAACCCCAAGATATTCTGATATTCATCGTGCTTTGGACTCCTGTAAAGTTCAGTTTTCAAGATCAGAAACAACCATATGAATTCTCAGTTTGTAAAATAGACAATTTCAGTCATTTGCTTGGCTTTCTATAGTTAGAAAGGCTAAAATATATTCTAGGATTCTTCTAGTTTTGTGGTAGGCTGAGACGTATTCAGAACTTTGTGACATTAATTTATAAGGGGAGTGGCCAAGCCCTCTTTATGTCAGTCATGCAGAGACCAGTGAACTGCTAACTAGCAACAGTAACTTCACTCATCTTCTTACTACCACCAGACGGGGACAAGAAAACGAGAAAGATTTTGGGACAGATAAGCAGAAACAGTATTAAATAAAAAGGTATAATGCTAACTTGTTTGTCTGTATCTTCTCTTTTCAACATAAAGGGCTTGTTTTTTACTAGTTGGTAAGGAATGAAAAATACCATGGAACAGTTGGGGTCCCAGTTGGTTCACGAGAACTCTTTAGCAGCCACAAAAATCTGACACCTTGTGAACTTGTGAAAAAAAATAGTTGTCCATTTTCTTTGCACAATAACAGTTATAGAATAGAAACAAGAGGGAGGGGCATGCATGTGTTATGATAAGTTTTTGCTTATCACTCTTTTACGTTGGTCATGACGATGAGATAAGATTGATGCCTATTTTGTTTTTTACAGTTAGAAAATTATTAACGCCGTCAATGGAATTTCAAAAAATCTCATTCTTCAGTCATGAAACTTTTATATTCTCCATCTTCAGAGGATTAACAATTGTTCCTCACTTACATGCCAACATGACTTTATAAAGTGCTTTAAAACTAAACAATCCTCGCTCGTGTGTTAAACCTGTTTAATCCTCCTTAAATCCATAAAACTACTTGCAGAATCTCGTAACACCAGATAATTGAGATTAATACCCAAATACATACCATAGTTGGCAAAATAGCTTTCCCTAATAACCTGCACGAGCAATGTTGCTTATATAGTTTTACTTCTAGCGTGAAGGTCGAGAGATTGTTTCCGATAAATCTTCAACGCAAAAGTAATTTGAGGTGCAATAATTTTGATGACAGTGACATGATTATTCTATTTATCATGTACTTGGAGCTGAAAATGATGCTTTTGTCCCACGTGATCTCTTTCTCACTTCACGGGTTGCTAGAAGAAAATTGGGGTGGTCAATCATTTTGTCAGAATGGGCATTGAGGTATAATACTATTCTTCCTATTTGGCTTCTGGCCAGAATCCGTACTTAGGAAGAAAAACAAATGAACTCCTCTGATCCTTATCAAATCAATTCGAGTCTGGAATTTGCACCAGGTAATACGAATAATCACTCATTTATTAAATTCTAATCTTCTCAATAAAAGTCTAGATCTTTAGTTCATATAATTAGTTTATATATGAGTCCTAAGTCAACTATTATTTGCATTTTTTTTCCTTTGATTCTCTATGAACTAGTTTCCACTTTCCAACATTTCACATATTCTAAGCTCTCAATTAGCGTACAAGTACATCCAAATTAACATAACAACTCTAATAAAGAACATCATGTTATCATATATCACGATCAAGACAGTGATCTGATGTATTTAGATTTGGAATATTACAAATTAAATAAAGTGTTTTTGCTTATGCATGTCTCACACAACTTAAACTGGCCTGGCACATCACATATCCATCAGGATGTCTTGCAGGGCCTATTCTACCCTAGTGCTGTAATAGTGTTCCTACGTTCTTTAATAACTACGAAATAAAGGGACACAATATATACCATTCAAAGAAGAATGGTTTTTCACAAAAAAGGTGCAATGAATAATGATAGAGAACATATAACCATCTCAACAATGACACCTTTCAAGATGTCAGGAAACTTCCGAATAATAGAACAACAAATAATTTGAATAATAATTTAAGAGACATTAGAGATAACCCACGAAAATGGAATTAATGAAATCTAGTCACTTCATAACAAAGCCCCAAGAAATGGAATTATGATTTTTCACATTAGCAGATCATTATCTCTGACTCTCAAGATGTTAGAGATAGATGAAATAATTTTGCTTCACCAAAAAATTTGATAGTTTGAAAATTTTCTCATCTTATCTTTGCCTTTGTTTTTAAAATAATGCAAGGGTGGTGTTTTAGCCTTAGATTAATTGTTTTTAATTGTCACTTTTAGTTTTCCACTATTTCAAAATAGATTTTCATTTTTACGTGTCACTATTAATATATTAAGAAAAGACAATTATTTTCTTTAACATGTTTTACCCTTGACATTAATTATTTGTCTCCAAATTATTTTCCAAGATCTAATACTATAAACACCAATTAATATGGGTAGTAGGATAAAATAGTCATGTCAATCATTATTTTTTTAATGGGTGTGTCAAATTCAAATGTGATAAATAAAAGTGAACGGAGGAAGTAATCGGGGCACTTAAATTGGAGGGAACATGTTATGAGTCAGTCCCAGTATACACTAACAGTTATTGGGCCGAGAAGAAGCATTAGGGTCAAAAGGCTTTCACAAAGGTTGATTTGGGATTCAAGTCTATTTAGCAACTAGTTAAAAAGGATAAAGAATCAGAAAGAGCAGTTATGTTGTTGATTATGCTCAGGCAAAAACTCGGCTTCTCATCCTCAATTCTCTATGCATCTCTCATCTCTTTCTTCTACTATCATAATTACTTGTTATTTTAGTATTTTTCATTATAATTCTATAGTTTAAATGTTATCGTAGTAATTTGATTTATCTGTCATTATATAATACTTAGTATTTGTGTTGAGCATTCAGATTTGTTGCAGGACATCAATTTCTCATCTAAATAATTTAGTGTAAAATATTTAATGCTTCAACAATATTTATTACAATGTAAATTCTTTTTTTAATACATAAAATATTATATGAATAGTTTTAAATTAAAGGGTAAACTGGTCATTCAATATTCGATAGACAAATTGATCTTTCAACCTTTAACTCTGGGCTTTCCACTTATAGAATAAGTATGATTATAGACAAATATTCTCTCTGTTTCATTTAGTTTGACTCCTATACTAAAAAATAGTTTTTCTAAGCATTTTGTCTTTGATTAGAGAAAATATTAATATGGTATAATTGATGTTCTTGAAAACTAAATAGGTTGTCTTTTACTTTTCAATAAATCTTTTATTGGGAAAATAAAAATAAAAGCAAAGAATTAGAGAAACAATTATTCTCGACTAAGGCTTTAGTACTAGCATAATTTTTTGTAAAAGAATCCAAACGGGTCTCCTAAACAAAATCACCCCAAAGTCCCAACACTTTGTTTTCATTTCTCACTCTCTCCATTCCATCAAACAAACCGTAGTCCTAAACGCCGCTCTTCCCGCTCCACCCTTGTGTCTTTGCTTGAGGTGGAAGATCCGAGATTCCACAATATTATCTCCCCTATGGTAAGAAATTAGGAATTCTCTGCATTTTTTGCTTCTTAAATGTCTTTCCTAACATATAGTACTATAAATATATATGTATATTTATTTGTTTTATTACTACAGGATTCCGGGAAAAAAATATTGAATGTTGAAACTTGTAGTGACAATGATTTTAATGAGTTATACCACCAAGGGAAGAAGATTGTTTGGTTAATGAAAATCCATTGTCTCACAGAGGAGCACAATGAGGAATCTGGTCATGAAGTTTATCATGTTACTGGATTTGCTTTAGTTAATGGATGTATAATCACTACACAACACTCTTTAATTTCAAGTATGAGCTTGAGGTTGTTCTTGAAAAGCCGTTGTGGGATATTGCGTGGCTTAAGATTAAAGAGGTAGATGGTGCTCATTTGGTGAGCTTCCAAGTGATTGCTCCTTGTCTCTGGGTCAAATCATAGTACACATATCTGGTTGGGACTTTGATACAAATTTGCCTGTAGGGTCATTTTCGGTTGGTAGAGTGGCTTTTAAGTGTCTGGATAATGTGGACTTACCTAAGGATGAAAGACATTACTGAGACTATACCTTCAATTACCTTGGTTGCATGCCTAAATATTGAATTATGGGTCATATTTATAATTCATTTACGACTTCTGAGGCTAGTCGATGTGAAACTTTTAGTAACAAAGTTGCAAAATGTGTTCACCTTCAAGTCCCCTTGATACAAATCAATGGCATCGGAGGTGCTTCAGGTAGTCCTGTATTTGATGTTACGGGAAAAGTGGTGGGCATGATGATGTTTGGTGGAATAGATGGATGTTTATTTGCTATACATGCTTCATTGCTGAAAGAAGTATTGAAGAAATTGCACATTCATGAAAGAACATGAAGATTAGATATCATGAGTCCTAATTTTTAGGTTTGACGCTATTATTATTTTTAACTTTTTTTTTAAAAAAAAATAAGTAATTTATTTTGTTTGACACAATGATTTTATGTAGGGTGGTGAACTGGTGATTACAAGAACAAAGCACATGTTCTGAATGTTGTGAGCTCCGCTGAAGTCTTGACTTTATTAGTATTTAGACTAATTATTAACTTCTGTTTTAGGATTTAGTTTTGTCGTCAAACAAAACATTATAGAAACTGTCGGTTGAAAATAGTTGATGTAACTAAAGTTTATGATGATTTCAGTAGAACTTATTGTATCTTGAAGTTTATTTTCTTCTTGGGTGTAGAGATTTATCTTTCTCATTTGGCTGTTTTTTGTTTTTCTAGTTCCCCAACATAGTTCAATTTCTACATATCTAAAGTTGATTCACTGTGGATTCAGTAACCTAACTTTGTTTCTACTTAGATGCTTGCTTAAATAAATGCATATTGTTTCGATTGAATTTTTGAAAGTAGATACTATGCTTTAGGGATTTTATAGGTTTCACAAGACTTTTATGTGATTCCTATACTAAGTTTAGACATCTTGAATTGTCGGATCTGGCTGGGTTAACTAGTTGCATGATAGTTTACCCAATTTTGTTGATCTCCTTGAATAATATTTTGAACTTAGCATCTACTTGTAGTGACTTGTACCTTATAAGTTCATCGAGTGTTGGTATTTGCCCTGATTTTCTTACCATAATTGGGTTGTCCTTTTAGGAAAAGGAAAACATGAATTCTCCATATTTGGCTAATCCTTGTTCTTATAGGAAAAGGTTATAGACTCTATAAATAGAGGCTCCTTTCTTCTAGTTTGGCAGCATCCACAATGTAGTCCTAGGGGTTTGAGAGTATTGTTTTGGGGGAGACTTTGTGAGACACAAGTGTTGCGTATCACTTGTGTGAACCTCTTTGTATTCTGAGTGAATTGTGTGAGGTTGTCTCTTTTGACATTTTGTACTCTCGTTTATATAGTGGATTGCTCATCTCCTTTTGTGGACGTAGGTCGATTGACCGAACCACGTTAAATTATTGTGTCTCTTTTGGTGTATTTCTCGCATGTCTTCTTATGTGGCGTCTTTCGAGGTTTGCTTTGCTAGCTTCCGCATGACACCTGATTATTTCGGTCCTAACATCGAGCACCTACATGAAGTTGGAACATATATTATCTTGGTATGTCGCAACTTATGAATGTGTATATAAAATTCATGTGCATATGATTAGTTCCATTACATTCAAGTTCTTTGTTCGGTCTTTATGTGCTTTCTTATCCCATACAACTATATGCCTACATGTCTTTCTATGTTTTGCAGATTTATTGCTACCATGAATGATTGTCTGACTTTATGATATGTGTTCTTTCCATGTGTATGCATTATCATTTGGTGCTAGAGTGTGTTTTTGACAGTGTACCATTAGGTTACATATTTTGGGTAGTTTACAATTGCTAGAGCAAAATGTATTAAACTTATGTGTATAGAGCTCATGGTATATGTTTTTGGTTTTTTTAGCCTTCTTTATGTTTAGTGACTTTGGGTTAGACTTTATCTCTGAAGAAGGAACAAAATATCATGCCCTCAAATGAGTATTGGTGAAGTCGAATGCTAAGGAAGCAATCTGCTTGATTAGTATCGTGACCACAGACCATCACATCCAAAGAACTGCTAGCACCGGAAGAGTCAGGATACTAGAATTTTATACCTGTGAAAACTGCAAATAATGCTTGGCGAAGGCGTCCCAAATTGTGTTGGCAACTGATGTTGATTTACCCGGTCAAGCATTGACTGAAGAGCTTACCCGGCGTCTGGTTGGGGAAAGAAAGGCGTTGGCAAGTATGTTGTCCAAAAAGGATAAGTTGAAGCTCTTTTTTTCATTTTTTATGTAGACTTGATACTACTTCTAAAGTATGCATGCCTTTATGTTTAAACCATTAGAACATTGTCAATTAAATGGTCTGTTTATTGCCATGAATATGCTCGCCAAAATGAGTTGCTAGTAGATATGTGAAGTTAATTCCATATTCGTTGAGCTACTTATTTACCTTGCAAGATTTCATTATCTATTTGCATAATCTGAGTTGGACTACAGAAGCACTAGACTGGATAAAGTCGAATCAGCCTCAACATACGTTACGTAAGGGAAGCAAATATAAGACGAGAACTGAAATCGTAGCATTTACAGAGGGAAAAATTACTTAATACCACAACATAAGTTACCTAAACTACTTAAAATCCCTTCTCTTTTTTAAAATTACAAAAATCCCTGATTTTCATCTTTTCATTTACAACAGCCGATACATCCTTCAAATCCCTAAAACTTCGGATACATCCTTCACCAAATCCGGCAACTACCCAAACTGTAGAGCAAATCAAGCAACTACCCAAACTATAGAGCAAATCAAGGGTGAGTTCTTGCGGTTACTCCCTATTTTCACGTATTTTGAATTGTTGGTACTTCCCTCTCCAACTTCATCTTCAAGTTCATATTAACAAGTTCAAAAACTTCTCTCAAATCACAAATTATTTTCTTCTTTATTTTTTATGATTTTAGTTTGTTATCACTGTTTTTGAACCATTGCAGTTTAATTGACAAATCTTATCCCAATTTCAAGTTTTTTGGCATGGATCTAGAATTAGGAACATCTTTTAGCATTGGACTTTCTCAATTAGAAAACATCAACCAAAATGAAGATGTGGTTAATTTCGTTCCTGGTGCTTTTGATAAGGACTCTGAAGATTTCCATGAGAACAGATCTAAGCACAGCAACGATCTCATGATGATGATGAAGTTCAAATCTAAGAAAAAAGGAGTTTATGCTGCTAAGAAAAAAGAAGGTGGTAATTCAAGAAGCAAAACTATTGCTTCCAAAAGAAAAGTTGTTCAAGTTACAAAAAGAGACATCCTTGCAAAGGTATTTTAGATATGTATCTGTAGTATTTTACACTGAGATACATTATTAAGGTATAAAGATACATTTTGTATGTTAAAAAGACTTGACTGATACATTTACATTTGAATTTTCTTACAATGAGATACATTAATGTGGGCTAAAGATACATATTCCCATGTTAGTTTATGTATTGGCTATGTATGTATCTTTCTTTATTCATTGTAATAGGTAGTTCAAAAAGGTTAGACTAGTCCAATGTATCTCATGTAAAAATTACACCTGATACTTTATTCAACAATCTGTACGTATATTTTTATTTTCATTTTTATGCTATTAAAACATGCTGACTTAAGAATGTTAAGGTATAAAGATACATTTTATATGTTAAAAAGACTTGACTGGTACATTTATATTTGGATTTTCTTATAATGAGATACATTAATGTGGGATAAAGATAAATATTCCCATGTTACTTACCTTTTTTAACGCACATTATCATCCAGTTAGGATGTATCTCAAAAGATGTATCATGTATTAAGAAACGTATCTGAACAACCAAAATTTGGGATTTATTGAAATTAACTTAATATTCGGGATAAGGAGGAATTAGGAGTAAACATGTTGGGATTTATGTAAGTTCTACTTTACAGAGAGGGTACATTTGGGCTCAAAAGGCCTAAATAAATTGGCAGTAGCAGCTGCCCCAATCCCATTACAGGTTGACAGAAACCTGAATTGAGCTATGGAAGAAGAAAGTTGAAAAATTGGCACACCATATCCAATTAGACATTAAATTGTCATTCATTAGCCATGTTTTAAGAAATTAGCATGACATGACCATTTTACACGTTTTATGCTAGTAATTATTCAGATGACATGATATTAGATGGCTATCTCACTATACATAAGCATAAATCAACATGTCATAAAAAGCATAGAGTGGAGAAGATTAGTAGTAACCAAAATATGATTAAATCACAATTAACAGGTTAAAAAGAATTCATTTCTACTTAAAAGCATCATGTATGAAAGTAATTAACATCGGTCATGATCAGAGACTAGTTAACGTTTATCCTTTGATTATACGAATTTTTTGCTTTCACATATCCTAAAGGTTCATTTTTCACATTTAGTTTTCACTAAGAATGAATGCAAGTATGCAACTTGAAATTTTTAAAAGGATGTTATATTATAATTATTTTTTTTAAAAAAAGAAGAAGCTAAAAGAGATCAAACATCGTGATGTAAGAAAAATATATACAGTATTACATTTATATGATACACTAATTATTGTTTCATAATAGCACTTCATATGTATTTGGCTGCCCACATAAAACTAATCAACACTATTTGTTGCTCTTCCCAATTTATACATCAAAAAAAAATAATATATATTCAGTGTAATTCTCCACTCCAATTTATACATTATTATATAATAGAAGAGTGAATGGGAGCAGCTTGGGGTCAACTGCTTCCATAGGGGCATTTTAGGCAGTTTACGCATTTGTTGCTCTTGGCCACATGGCAAGGCAATGATGATTGGGTAAAAGATAGTGCAAGAGCAACCTTTTGAGAGGTGCCAAAAAAAAAAAAAAATTGGCCCTGACCTACTATACTAATTCATTCACATTGTTTATTACTTCCGGGTAAAAGGAATAAATTAATAGTGAATAAAGCTTCTACTTTGTTTAACAAAGTTTTTCAAATTAAAGTTTCTTAAAAGAAAAATAAAATTGCTGTTAAATAAAGGAAATAAGGAATAAATTACGTAAAAAGTATTATAAATCATAATACTTAACTACTCAAAATATTTAAAAGACATAAAAAAATTAATTGACTCTCAAAATTCTATCAGCATCACACAAAATGGAACACAAGAAGTAACATATATCATTTATTTGAAAATGACGTAAAAGTACTATAAATCACAATAATTGACAATTTAAAATATTTAAAAGACATATAAAAAATGTGGTTGGTTCTTCGAATTCTGTCAATGCCAAATAAAGTGGAGCAGAGGAAGTAACATATATTATTTGAAAATTATGTAGAAAGTACTATAAATCATAGTAAGTAACAACTTAAATACATAAAAACTATAAAAAAAATTTGGTTGACTCGCTGAATTCCATTAGTGTCACATAAATTGGGACAGAGAGAGAATCATATATTATCTGAAAACTATGTAAAAAATACTATAAATCACAATAAATAACAACTTAAGATACTTAAAAATCTACCAAAAGCTTGATCGACTCTCAAAGTTTCTTCAAAAAAAGTTAATATTGCTGTTAAATAAAGGAAATAAAGAACAAATTACGTAAAAAGTATTATAGATTACAATACTTAACAACTCAAAATATTTAAAAGACATAAAAAATTTGATTAACTCTCAAAATTCTATCAACGTCACATAAAATGGGATAGAAGAAGTAACATATATTATTTAAAAATGAGGTAAAAGTACTATAAATCACAATAATTTACAACTTAAAATATTTAAAAGACATATAAAAAATGTGGTTGACTCTTCGAATTCTGTCAATGCCAGATAGAGTGGAGCAGAGGAAGTAACATATATTATTTGAAAATTATGTAGAAAGTACTATAAATCATAATGAGTAACAACTTAAACATATAAAAAATTTGGTTGACTCTCCGAATTCCATTAGTGTCATGTAAATTGGGACATAGAGAGAATCATATATTATCTAAAAATTATGTAAAAATATTATAAATCACAATAATTAACAACTTAAGATACTTAAAAATCTACCAAAAGTTTGATCGACTCTCAAAGTTTATCTATGTAACATAAATTGGGACATATTAGAAAATTAGGTAAAAACTACAACAAATCATAATAATTAACAATTTAAAATATTTAAAAATCATACAAAAAATTAATTGACTTTCTAAATTCTGTATGTGTCACATAAATTGGGATAAAGAAAATAGCATATATTACTATTTCAGGAATCTCTAACATGACAACTAAGCTCCTCAAAGTCCCATTTATTACTATTTTAGGACTTCTCCAGAATTACTTATATTTATTTAAAATTTACGTGAAAAATACTATAAATTACAATAATTAATTTGGAAATATCTAAAGTGCATAATTAAAAGAAATGATTGATTCTCAAAATTCTATCAGTATATATATGGGAATGTTTGAGGAGTTTAGGGTCAAGTTTCCAAAAATGACAACTAAGCTCATTAAAGTCTCTCTTATTACTATTTGGGGAGTTTTCAAAATGACAACTAAACTCCTCAAAGTCCCACTTATTACTATTTGAGGAATTTCAAAAATGACAACTAAGCTCCTCAAAGTTTCACTTATTACTATTTAAGGAGTTTCAAAAAGGACAATTAAGCTTCTCAAAGTCTCACTTATTACTATTTGCGAACTTCTCTAAAATTACTTATATTTATTTAAAATTTACGTTTAAAAAATACTATAAATTACAATAATTAATTTTAAAATATTTAAAGGGCATAATAAAAAATGATTGATTCTTGAAATTCTATCGGTGTCGCACAAATTGGGACAAAATAATTAATTTGAAAATATTATAAGACATAAAAAAAAATATACCGATTCCCGAAATTCTATCAGTGTCGCATAAATTGACACAATTATTTAAGAGTAATATTTAAAATATTATAAATTACAATAATTAATAATTTAAAATATTTAAAAAACATAAAATATTTGATAAGCCCTCAAAATTCTATCATTGTTACATAAATTGGGACATAAAAAGTACTAACATATATTATTTAAAAATTACGTAAAAAGTACTATAAATCACAATAATTAATAACAGAAAATATTTAATACGTGAGAACATAAAGTAGCTTAGAGTCGAAGGCAAATTGACTGATTCACTCTTCTATTTTTATTTTATGGCTGTACATAAAGTAGTAAATATTAGTGAAATCCAATTCATGTAATTTTTACCAAAGAAACCGATAATTCTTTTCTTCATTATTAATTGCGCCTGCTTTTTGAGATTCGTGCCTTTAAAAGAGAATTAGATTATTTTTATTAAACATGGTGTTTCTCTTTTACACACCAAAAAAAATTAATTTTTTAATACAAGTTTTTTCACAAAAATTAAATACTTCTATTAAATAAAGAAAATAATTACGTAAAAAGTAATATAAATTACAATACTAAGCAAATCAAATATTTAAAAGGCATAAAAAAATTACTTTCTCTTAAAATTCTATCAGTGTCACACGTAAAAGTACTATAAATCACAATAATTAATAACTTAAAATATTGAAAGGACATATTAAAAATTTGGTTGATTCTCCAAATTCTATCAATGTCAGAAAAATTGGAGTAGAGGAAGTAACATATATTATCTGAAAATTATGTAGAAAGTACTATAAGTCATAATAATTAACTACTTAAATATCTAAAAACTATATTAAAATTTAGTTGACTCTCCAAATTCTATCAGTGCCACATAAACTGAAACAGAGAAAGTATCATATATTATTTGAAAATTATATTAAAAATAATTATAAATCACAATAATTAATTACTTAAAATGCTTAAAAATTATACAAAAATTTTTGCTCAACTCTTAAAATTTCATCTATGTAACATAAAGTGGGACATAACAGAAATTATGTAAGAAATATAATAAATCATAATACTAATTAACAACTTAAAATATTTAAAATCGTACAAAAAATTAACAGACCCTTCATATTTCATCCATATTGCATAAATTGAGATCAAGAAAATAACATATATTGGGTCCGTGCTAACACGGGCTCCCCACATCTAGTGATTTATACAAAATTGTTCAAGCGATTTTCTCTTGGTAACTCCAAAGTAACGTTGTAAAGTAGAAGCTGGAGATTACTAAATGACTTTTTACTTTTTTCCGTAGTTGATGGTGTTCACTAGTCTAGTCTTCTGCTATTTCCATGTGAAATTTGTGTTAGTACTTATCTATTTATATCTCATTTTGTTGTTCAACATTTTCCAAATTAAAATTATGTACTTTTCTTTACGCACATCTTCTATAAAGAGACGCGTCACCTCCATCAGGATGCCTTGCAACCGGGCATGCCTACTCTACTTTAGTGCTGTAATGTTGCCATTTTCTTTTAAGGCTATAAAATAAAGGGACACAAAATCATACAAACAGCAAAAGGCTTTCCACAATAAAAAGGTGCAATTATAAAGAGCATACCTCGTCAACAATAACACCTTTCAAGACGTCTTGGAACTTCTGAATGATTCTTTTCAAAAAAATTATTGAAGCTGCATAAAGATTAGTAACTTCCATCTCAATCCACGGTCTACGTGTTTGCCTATGATAGAACATTAACTTAAGATTAGCACCAGGTATTTGTGTGTGTAGATTTTCTACGAGGCCTAAACTCTCCATTTTTAATTACACCAGACATATATAGATAGATTAAAGAAAATCCATTTAGGTATATGAGAATGACACAACAAACAAATCTCGAAAAAATAACATAGATAAAGGTAATTATTTGTATCGCTTTTGCATAATTTTCTATTCAATCACTTGCAGGTAATTCTTCAAAAATATTTACACAATTGTTTAAAGTTGATTATGGAGAGGGCTTTTCTGCAGCTGCCTAACTAGCTGAAAAAAGAAAGTGCTAGTCACTCTATAGGTTATTCATTTTGATTCAACCTATGAACCTTTTATGTGTTTTATTTTTTTTTCTCACCAGATCAACAATAATATACTCAATGCGATTTCACAAGTGGGGTAGTGGTTGTTTCTGATAGATCCTGAACTCAGAAGATATGAAATCAAAGCAGGACTCATGGCAAGACCGGTATAATTTATTCTTTGAACAAACACCAAACTCTTATACAGAACCTACAATATGTAACATTTTCGACAACCACAAAAAATTGGAATAATAATTTAAGTGACATTAAAGATACATTTTACATTAGCATATCATTATGACTGGGTCTCTAGTTGTTAGAAATTTATTTGAAATAAGAAACACTTAAAGAAAAACCTTAAGATTTGAGGTATCAATTGAGATATTGTGTTTTTTTTATTTGTATTTTTGTCCGAAATAAAAGCAAAACCTATTTGTGGAGAAGCATTTAGCTCTTTTTTTTTTTTAGAAGGTAACAATATGCATTGAGCTTCTCTTTTTATCAAATCAACATGAATCGTGCTTCAAGTTAATTTATTATTTAAAAGAAAAAAACACCAAAATTGTAATTAAAATTAATAAAGAAATGATTGCTATAAGTTAAAATTATAATTAAAATTAAAGTCTTAAATATTAGAACTTTTAATATAATAGTTCAAATAAGAAAATATTTACGAATTAAAATTTTAGTCAATTTTAAAGTACTAAATATTATAAATATGCACCTCTTATAAATAAGTAAAGATTTAATAGTTCTCAAGTGTTTTGCCATTTGAATTTACGGTAGGAATGCTCTAGTGGGTTTGGAATTCGTATTGGATACGAAATAGTATCTACATGCTTTCTTACATAAATGTAGCTTGAATGTGATGAAAGGTGATCCTCAACTCTTGATTGAGCCCCTCTTTGATAATATGATCAGTTCACTTCTGAGGAAGGACTCTACATTGCTGAGTCTGTATCTGGATCCTCATCTAACGTAAATTTTATCCTGTAATTCTATTAAATGGGGTCATCTGGCGCTCCCAAATATGTTGTATACGTCATTTCCTAAAGTATTTTTTTCCCCTTTTTGCCCCATTTTTTGGGTAAAGTGTGAGAGATTGGTGATTGATGGATTCAGGAGAGGTAGAGGTAGACCAGATAAATATTGGAGAGAGGTGACTAGGTAGGATATGACGTGATTGTAGCTTATCGAGGACATGACCTTATATAGGAAGGTGTGACAAATGCAAATTATGAGTTTAATTTTTTATCATAGAACATGTTCATTAGAAAAAGATAATACAAAGTTGTAGATAATTTGAATAATTTTTAGAACTTATGAGTATAAATCATAATTCTTAAGAAAGTCAAATATTTTTCCCAAAAACTATGGCCAAACACATGATGAAACTTCACCAAAAAATGACTTGCCAAAAATATTTGAAAATCTATGACCAAAAGCTAGCAAAATGAATTAATTATCCGTGAAAAGAAAGAAAGTCACCAAGGAAGAGTATTAATATATATATTATATTTTAAATTTCTATAAAGCAATAAATAAACAATCTGGTCCAACAAAATAAAATACAGAAAAAGCAAAAGGGGTTCTAGGGTTTCTTCTTTCTTTATTTTCCAGACCAAAAATCGTATCTTCAAAGACTTCATTTTAACTTGGTCATCTGTCATCCTCCGTAGCTCTGCTCGTCTCTCCACTATCCGACTCTAGTCTCCGTTCATGAAATCCTCGGTAAGTTCTTAGTTCTGTCTTTTTCTATTTTTCTTTTAGAATACTATATTGTTTATTTGTAATATGTGTACAAGCTTGGTGCATAATTGCTTTGCAGTTTTGGCTTTAAAAAAAAAAGTCTTTATGTGGTTGATTTAGCTTGAAGTTCTGCATAATTGTCTTTGAACTTTCAATAAATAAATTAAATAAATTGGGCTCTATTGTCATGATAAAGTGAGTATGTGACTGCAATAAGATAAAAACAATATCTGATTTGTTCTATTTACCCTTCAGATAGTCGTATGACAATTTATTTGTTCTATTACTGTAAAATTTGAAAACAGTATCTGATGATAAAATTAATTTAGATTAGATTTACGATCAATACAAAAAAGTTGTACGTATAATTTTAATTACATATTATAAAAAAAGATGAAAAAATACATAGAGCATTTGTAAGGGGCTTTGTTGCAAGTGCTGATGGACTTATAGTCACATGTGCTCATATTTTTCCTATGAAAGAAAAGTTTAATATACAAGTTCGTAGGCTAGATGAAGAAAGATTTATTGATGCTTGGAGAAAAACTAAACCTCTAGTGTAGGATATAAAGTATATATGAATCAATAAAAAGGTAGAAATTTTACCCAATTTGATCCCCTAAAATTACATGGGACAAAATATATATTTATAATTTAAAGATTTTTATGAAAATTTTGGACATCTAGGTCTGATTCATCTACATTAAATATCCTTTTTCATTTCCCACTCTCTCCAACAAACAAATCCTAGCAGTTAATAAAACAAATATATACTATATGTTAGAAAGCTATCTACCGAGAGTATAACAACTAAAGATAGATGAGGTTATAAATTTTACAAACAGTGTGACTATATGGAGAAACAAGTCTTCTCATGTATTGTCACTAAGTGAGATTAAAAAATGATAAAAATCAAATCTATGCCATCTGAATTTATGTAAAAAGCAATAACGTATCTTTTCTCAGTATAAATTTGGAGAATCAAGTTTAACAATAAATAAATAATGTTAATAATAGCATAGTAGAGGAGAAACATATCAATTAGCACAAATCATTTAAACTCACGAAGCATGTCACAAATTTCGATCACCCATTATAGTATAATCACATTACCTACCAATCATAAGATAATGTCATACTCCAACATCATCGTACGACCTTAAATAGTGAACAAAACACTGAGAATGAAGATTCATCAAAATAAAAGGGGATAAAGAATGAAATGAGATATAGCAGCTTCATAAATAAAATGAAAAAATCATTTCACTATACGTAAACATACATCAACATGTCATAAAAATGAACGAGTAGATGTTAATACCAGGATAAATTATTTAGATCTTGTCTCATCCAACACCATGCTAAGATGTAAAGGAGCATCATCACTTGCTTTTATCACAACTAACTTCACAGGTTTTCCAACCTTGTTCCACATGCTTTCAAATAACTAATACAATTTGAAATTTATTTTAAAAAAAGAATAAGTGAGTGCATATGCAATTTTTATTAGAACCAAAAAAAGAATCCAACAAAGAGAATAGAACCCAAAATCGTATCTTCAATAATTGTATTTCAACTTGGTCATCTGTCATCCTCCACAACTCTACTCGTTTCTCCACTATCCGACTCTAGTGTCCATTCATGAATTCCTCGATAAGTTTTTAGTTCTGTTTTTTTCTATTTTTCTTTTAAAATTCTATAGATTTGTCTTTTTGGTATTTGTTGTTTTATTATTTATGTGTAATCTGTGTGCAAGTTTAGTGCATAATTGCTTGGGAGTTCGGACTTTAAAAAAAAAATCCTTATGTAGCTAATTTAGCTGGAAGTTCTGTGTATAGTTTTCTTTAGACTTTTAAAAAATAAATAAATTGGGCCCCTATTTGCTATGGTGAGGTGAGTATGTGATTGTAATAAAATAAAAATAATATCTGATTTGTTTTATTTACCCTTCAAATAGTTTTATGATAATTTATTTGTTTTATTACTACAGAATTTGAAAATAGTATTTGATGATAAAATTAATTTAGATCAGATTTAGATCAACACAAGAAATTTGTATGTATAATTTTAATTGCGTATTATATAGAAGATGGGAAAATATATTGAATATTTGGAACGGACTTTGTTGCAAGTGCTGATGGAATTATAGTCACATGTGCACATGCTTTACCTACGAAAGGAAAGTTTAATGTACAAGTACGTAGGCTAGATGAAGAAAGATTTATTGATGCTTGGCGCAAATCTAAATTTACATTGTAAGATATAAAGTATTTATGAATTAATAAAAAGGTATAAATTTTACCCGATCCGATCCCCTAAAATTATATGGGTCAAAATATATATATATTTATAATTTTAAGATTTTAGAAAAATTTAGACATATAAGTCTGATTCATCTACCTTAAAGATCTTTTTTCATTTTCACTCTCTCCAACAAACAAATTCTAGCATTTTCAAACACCTCCAAGTCCAGCGTTTCATAATTCATAACCATATTTTCTGTCATGAAATATCAATGTAAAATATACATTCATAATTATTTTTGTGCGGAACTATTTTCACTAAATAATTATCTTAGAATGAATTTTTTCAAGAATTTTTCCTCTTTGAAATGCACAGACGGGTTTTTAAATATTATTTCCGATTAATCCTTTTCAATCATGTAAACTTGTCTTGTTGATGTTTTATAAACAAGTGCATAAATCAAAAACACCGTCAATATGAAAATTGTTAATTTATTTTCATTAATTGATCACTTCATGAATAAATTTCTTTTCTATGAATAAAACTCAAATACCAAATTAGATACTAAACCTCAAATTTAATGACAAAGATCTGCTATGTCTAAGAGGTTCTTTAACACCATGATATACAAGAAATTATTTTTTTTAATTTTTATTTCTAATTTTTTATGTATAATTGGACTTTAATTCAGGAGATGCACTTATTTTTTTGCCTAGGAAGTAAAGGTCTTGCAAATCCAACAAAAATAATAAATGATCAAATAAAAAAGAAATCAAGCCTGTTTTTGTTACATATTTAGACGTCAAACTTTTTGTTTTCCCACTCCTTCATCTTCGACGAATTGAATACGATAAATCAAAAGTTAAATAAGAACACCAATCTGAATAAACTAGGAACAACCATGGTATAGTACGACTTTCTAGGGAAACGGCCAAGCGCTATAACTATATCTTTAGGAGTAAGAACAAATGAATTTGAATGAGGACGAAGTTGAAATGATTTCTCCTTAACATGGTGATTCGGATCAACTGTGATAGAATCATTTAAATGAGTAAGAGATGTTGGCCGGAAGTGGTGTGTCTGATTGAATTTTTATGGTAGCTATATTGTAATGGAGATCATATGCCTCAGTTTGACCATCAATCTTTTATAGGATAGGCACTCCATAACCTAAAAAATAGTTTCATCTAACAATTAATCTGACAAAAATTTGATTGAAAGTAACATACATAGATTTATCAATAATAAGGAGATCAACAAGACTGAAAACATGATAAAAACAAGTCAACCTTGATATCATCCGCTTCAAAGTTTCTACCTGTTTTGAGAAAATCTGCGACAGTTAATATTATACTATAGTTACTAACACATTTTATAATAAATTCATAATATTGGAATATTGCATCTCCACCTGAGGGTGACTATAAAAATAACAACAGTAAGCAGTAAAAGAAGCAAACAACAAACTTAATTAATCACTTCATTCATAAACAAGTGCATAAATCAAAAACACCATCAATATGAAAATTGTTAACTTATTTTCATTAATTAATCACTTCATGAATAAAATTCTTTTCTATGAATAAAATTATTTTTTATGAATAAAACTCAAATACCAAATTAGATACTAAACCTCAAATTTAATGACATAGATCTACTATATCTAAGAGGTTCTTTAACACCTTGATATAATAGAAATTCTTTTTTTTTTTTTTTTTTAATTTGTGTTTCTGATTTTCTACGTATAACTGTACTTTAATTCAGGAGATGCACTTACTTTTTTGCCTAGGAAGTAAAGGTCTTGCAAATCCAACAAAAATAATTTAAAAAGAAATCAAGCCTGTTTTTGTTACATATTTAGACATCAAACTTTCTGTTTTTCCAATCCTTCATCTTCGATGAATTGAATACAATAAATCAAAAGTTAAGAACACCAATCTGAATAAACTAGGAGCAACCATGGTATAGTACAACTTTCTAGGGAAACGATCAAGTTCTATAACTATATCTTTAGGATTAAGAACAAATGAATTTGAATGACGACGAAGTTGAAATAATTCCTCTTTAATATGGTGATTTGAATCAATTGTGATAGAATCATTTAAATGTGTAAGAGATGCTATTTGCCGAAAATGGCGTGTCTGATTGAATTTTTATAGTAGCTATATTGTAATGGAGATCATAGGCGCATCAATTTGACCATCAATCTTCCATAACCTAAAAAAATAGTTTCATCTAACAATTAATCTGACAAAAATTTGATTGAAAGTAATAGACATAGATTTATCAATAATAACAAGTCAACGTTGATATCATCCGCTTCAAAATTCTACTTGTTTTGAGAAAATCTGCGACAATTAATATTATACTATAGTTAATAACAATTTTTATAATAAATTCATAATATTGCATCTCCACCTGAGGATGTCTATAAAAATAACAACAGTAAATAGTAAAAGAAGCAAACAACAAATTTTACCCGATTCGATCCCCTAAAATTATATGGGTCAATATATATATATATATATTGATAATTTTAAGATTTTAGAAAAATTTAGACATATAGGTCTGATTCATCTACATTAAAGATCCTTTTTCATTTCCACTCTCTCCAACAAACAAATTTTAGCATTTTCAAATACCTCTAAGTTCAGCCATTCATAATTCATAACCATATTTCTGTCATGAAATATCAACGTAAAATATACATTCATAATTATTTTTGTGCGGAACTATTTTCACTAAATAATTATCTTAGAATGAATTCTTTCAAGGATTTTTCCTCTTTGAAATACACAGATGGCTTTTTAAATATTATTTTCGATTAATCCTTTGCAATTATGTAAACTTGTCTTGTTGATGTTTTATAAACAAGTGCATAAATCAAAAACACCATCAATATGAAAATTCTCAACTTATTTTCATTAATTGATCACTTCATGAATAATTTTTTTTTTCTATGAATAAAATTATTTTTATGAATAAAACTCAACTACCAAATTAGATACTAAACCTCAAATTTAATGACATAGATCTACTACATCTAAGAGGTTCTTTAACACCTTGATATACGAGATTTTTTTTTTTAAAAAAAATTATTTCTGATTTTCTACGTATAATTGGACTTTAATTCAGGAGATGCTCTTATTTTTTTGCCTAGGTAGTAAAGGTCTTGCAAACTCAACAAAAATAATAAATGATCAAATTAAAAAGAAATCAAGTCGGTTTTTGTTACATATTTAGGCCTCAAACTTTCTGTTTTTCCACTCCTTCATCTACGACGAATTGAATACAATAAATCAAAAGTTAAATAAGAACACTAATCTAAATAAACTATGAGCAACCATGGTATTGTACAACTTTCTAGGGAAACGGCCAAGCGCTATATCTAAATCTTTAGGAATAAGAACAAATGAATTTGAATGAAGATGAAGTTGAAATGATTCCTCTTTAACATGGTAATTTGGATCAACTGTGATAGAATCATTTAAATGAGTAAGAGATGTTGTTGGCCGAAAGTGGCGTGTCTGATTGAATTTTTATAGTAGCTATTGTAATGGAGATCATAGGCCTCAATTTGACCATCAATCTTCTATAGGATAGGCACACCATAACCTAAAAAAATAGTTACAACTAACAATTAATTTGGCAAAAATTTAATTGAAAGTAACATACGTAGATTTATCAATAATAAGGAGATCAACAAGACTGAAAACGTGATAAAAATAAGCCAACCTTGATATCATCCACTTCAAAGTTTCTACTTGTTTTGAGAAAATCTGCGGCAGTTAATATTATACTATAGTTACTAACACTTTTTATAATAAATTCATAATATTGAAACATTGCATCTCCACCTGAGTATGACTATAAAAATAACAACAGTAAGCATTAAAAGAAGCAACAACAAACTTGATAGGAATAAACAAAAACTAGTATAATGAAGCAGTAGGTACCAGTGTAACAGTCTTTACATTCAACATTGATGACAGATGGAGAAGATTTTAAAGTAGCACTCTTGGTATAAATTTCTAAGTTCTAATTTTTGAGGATATGTATGGATCTTTCGTAGAAAACGATCCGAACTTTTATACTTCTTTATTAATTTCACGACCTGCATAATAATTTATTGAAGAAACAACACATGAATTTTGAAATCACAAAAATTAGAGAAGTAATTTTATGAAAAATACTAGGTGATTTCTTCCCATCTGTTCTAACCTTGGTGGACAGATTCGGTACTTATTACTGATGGGAGGTGACAAGTATCTCATTGAATTAGTTGAGATGTGCGCAAATTGGCCCAGATACTACGATTATAAAAAAACTATGAAACTCACCGAGTATAGGCTCCTTCCATTTCATTCTCCAAGCTGGGTTGAAAGGTTTGGCCAACTTCTTTTACTGTTTTCCTTTCTGAGTTGGGTTGAAAATTACATGCCGCTTCTTTTTCAAAATTTACCTATAAAATAAGTTATTTAAATAGCTAAAGGACTTCCTAGGCATAGCATCAATTAAGGAATTACTAAACAAAATAGGAAAGCTTGAATGGACTGAAGTAGAGACAAACACCGAACAATCCTATCTCAAAAAATATTGTATCCCATATTATAAAAAAGTTTATTGCTTTGATAGACCAAACAAGTAAAACTACCTAAAATTACTAGCTTACTATTTAATAAATTTTAAATTGATATTTTTATAAACTTTTTATATCTTTTACAAATGACATTAAAATTTATATTTAAACAACTTTTTAAAAAGTTTTTGCAAATTTATGAGTAAATTTTAGAAGAGTTAAAAGGTTAGTATAGTCATAATACTTTTAACTAATATTTTCAAAATAACATTCTTAAATTGTAAATATATTTTTATCCTACATAATTTTAGGGGATCGAATCGGGTAAAATCAGTAACTTCTTATAGATTCATATATACTTTATATATAGAAATTTATTTTAAGTTAATAAAATGTCAACTATTGTTGTAATATAATACATTGATTCTTGTTATAAAAGATGTTGCTGATAGATATGAAGATCAAAGTAATTTATAAGATCAAATGAATTTGAATGAGAACGAAATTGAAATAACTCCTCTTTAACATGGTGATTCGAATCAACCGTGATGGAATTATTTAAATGAGTAAGAGATGCCGTTGGAAGTGACAGATGAATTTTTATAACAACTATATTGTAATGGAGATCATATACCTCATTTTGACCATATGCCTCAATTTGACCATCAAATGATCTTTCATATGACAGACACACCATAACCTAAAAAATAGTTATAACTAACAGTTAATCTGACAAGAATTTGATTGAAAGTAACATACATAGAATTATCAATAATCTGGAGATCAACAAGAGTGAAAACATGACAAAAATAAGGCAACCTTGATATCATCCATTCCAAAGTTTCTACTTGTTTTGAGGAGATCTACGATAGTTAATATTATACTATAATTACTAACATTTTTTATTATAAATCAAGAACATTGAAACATCGCATCTCCCTCCGAGGATGAACATAAAGATAACAACAGTAAGCAGTAAAAGAAACAAACAACAAATATGATAGAAATAAACAAAAGCAAGTATAATGAATCAGTAGGTACCAGTGTAACGGTCTTTACAATCAAGACTGATGACAAATGAGAAAGCTTTTAAAGTAGCACTCTTGGTATAAATTTCTAAGTTCTGATTTTGAGAAAATGTATGAAATTTTTGTAAAAAATGATCTGAGCTCTTAACACACACGAATAACATGACCAAAGGACAAATTAAATGAAGACACTTAGCATTTTGATTCAAAATAATTACAATTTTTTTTGAGTATAAAACGAAGAAAAAATATTGTTTAACCTATTTAAATAATCCAAAACAAAAATCTAGATTAAACAACACCACCATCCCCCTTACCCTATTTAGATAAATTATCTAAGTAATTTATTCAAAGTTAAAAAATAATAAGCAGAGTTCTAGAATCAAAAATTAGAAAAAATTAATTAAACTGTAAATATATTTTTGATCCATATAATTTTTGGAGATCGAATCAGATAAAATCAATAACTTTTCTTGATTCATATATACTCTATATATTGTGAAAATTTTATTTTAAGTTAATAAAATATTAACCATTTGTTGTAATATAATACATTGATTCTTGTTATAAAAAATGTCATTGATAGATATGAAGATAAAAGTAATTTATTCAAAATTTAAAAATAATATGCAAAGTTCTAGAATTAAAAAATGAGGAAAAAATAATCAAAACTTAAATTTTTGAAAATTAAATTTATTACATTTATAAGTCATGATCATACCCAAAAAAAAATGTAATAAGTTTAAATTGCAATAAATTAAATTGGTTGTCACTCGATATTTGGTACACGCATTGGAGTTTGACTAAATTTAAATTTATGTTGGAAAGTTTCACATTAGGTGGTAAAAGCTCCCCATAACAAAGATAACTCTATATACAGGGAATTCGAATCCAAAAACTCTAGTTTAGAATGAAAAAATATTACCATTCTACCACAATCCTGCTAACAGTCACATAGATTGCAACTTTGCAATTAGTGCATACAAGACTGACTTGCAGAAGCCAGTGATAGACTCAAAATTTTGTTCAAGCGGATTTAAGTTACTATATATATATATATATACACATATAAGTACTCATTTTTTGATTCACTAAAATGCCCCCTATTTCTTAATATATGCCCCTTATTTATTCACTAAAGTACCCATATAAAATATATTTCTTAAGTGTAAAACAAAAAAGCAAAATAATATAACTTTTTCTATTGTTGAGTTGTTAATAAGTAAAATAAATGGATAGTCATTGATTCCTAAATTTATCTTAAACCTTTTATTCTACCAAGAAAATGAAAATTGAAAATATAAATGTGTACGTAGAAATTAAAGAAGAACTAACATGAGCGTAAAATTTATGTATTTGTTCGGACAAAAAGAAAAAAAAATATAGATAAAAGAGAAACAAAAAGGAATAAGACATAATATATCACTTGTTTGTTAGCTTCAAGACTCTCATTGAGTGCATCTGTGTGGAACCAAAAACAAAGAAGATCAAAATATAAAACATTACAACTCATAAGAAGAAAAACACAATGATCAAATTTTAAAATAAATGCAAAGATCAAATTTTAAAATAATTACAACCCAAAAAATTTCAAAATTCAAAACACAACAACTCATAAGAATGGTAGGTAATACATCCCAATTAACAAACTTAAAATGATTTTTTTTTTATAAAAGCATAGTTATGGAGATTAAGCGTGACATCAAGATAACAAAATCATTGCTCCAAAAAGGCATTTCGTATAAAAATATTATTCTTACAGTTAAGTGGTTGTTATTTTAGACAACGTACTTTAAGCTTGAACATTCAATTTCACCAACATATACCATTGTAATGCACAAATGAGATCCGAGGATAATAAAATATACACCGACTTTACCCCTAAAATCATATTTACCACATCATAATCAAAATTGCAATAAGTGCATAATAATTGCTAAAAGCATGTCAACTGCAGTCTATGTATACATGATCTTCCGTGTCTTGTTGAGAAGACCATTGTAAGCACCAATTGTATTTTTAAATCTTGCGTTACAATTACTTGACAAGAAGAATGCAAACATTATAAGTGATAGAATCAAGAGCGACAACAAAAATCAGATTATACTTTTCTAACTTTTTTACTCTTATAATTTCACATAACTCTCTCTCATAATTTCTAATCACATGACTGAAATATCGACAGACAACGAAACTCTTACGTCAATGACGAGCTAATTTTATTTTATTTTTGATAACTTTCATCATTTTAATTACCACCACATGAGAATTGATTCCCATGCTTCATATGTTTTTAAATTGATATTTTTATGTTTCATATATATATAAATTTGTCAAGAAAGTACTATAGTTTTTGAATATTGCTATAATATAGCAGTTTAGTTTTTTTAGTTGGTCCATTTGATTTGGTATTAGATGGGGTGGATATTGGTGTTGAGGGTCATCTAAGTAATTTTTTCAATGAAGGGAGTCCTTTTTTCGTCGAGTTATTTATTAGAAAATAGAGTATAATTATAAATTAAGTGATTTTATTAATATAAACATAAAATAAGTATTTTACTACACTTGTAAATCACTATCCTACCCACCAACTAAAAAACAAAGTATAATTCAAAGAAAATTGAGTGCATAAAGTGTCGGCAATTGCAGTAGAAGTTTAATTAATACTACAAAATGATAATGACCTCATGTTTACTTTAAAATGTCGTTACCTACAACAAAGTCCTGCTAAGAGTAGTTTAATCTCATTCGTAAATCAATTTTTAATAATCTTTAAAATATTAGTGGTCGATTAAACGATACAATAAAGTCATATCACATTTTTATTTTTTTTTTAAATTTCTGATACTTAATCAAGATTTCTCTATTTGTCTTTTAAGTATTTGTCTTTTAAGTATAGTCTAGATTGGTGTACTAATATCAAATAATTGTACTATATTTTACTCCATTTGTTTATTTTTTACTTGTGCTTGTGCACTTTGAATTTTGCACGCATTATTCCATACAACATTATTTACATGTCACCCACCAGAGAAATTACCCTCTCCGTCAATTTTTTACTTGTATACTATACTAAAAATACAGATGTCCAACATACTTGTTTAGTTTAAAAAATTTATAGATAATTTAATTATTTCTATCAATTTTATCTTTAATTATTAATTATAGTATCTAATACATTTTATATTTTTCAAAGTACTGAATTAATTATATTCAAATGAGTGATATAATAAAATTCTCCATATTATTTAATATTTTTAAATATATATATCTCAAGTTAATAGTGTATAACTATTGATGGACGGAGGGAGTAATATGCTTTATTTTCTTTTTTTTTTCCTTCTTATTTACTGGCACATAAGTATTGATTGATGATTTAGGAGCAACTTTTATTGGCTTAAAAAAGGAAGAACATTGATGAGTGTGTACATTGAAACAATAAAAAAGAAAACCTTTGACCTCTGAAATCTGAAATCTAGGCTCTGTGTTCCAAAGAATAGAATCATCCAATCTATTTTTATCTTTTTCTCTCTATTATCTCCCGCAAATTCAGGTACTTTTCTTGATTACCTTTTCTTTTTCTCACTATATTTTACACTCTTTTATCTATCTCCCACTGATGGGAGCTTAATTGTAAATCTTTTTTTTAACGTCGTATCCCGGCCAGCTTTCGCGCGCCTAGACTAAATTGGGGGGCAAATTGTTGTAAATCTTATGACTTGAAATGGTTATCATCCGAATTGTTTGATGTAAAGGTTTTTACAGTAAAGATCTTTTTTTGGGCTTAAAAATTGCAATTCTTGAATTTTTTTAATCTGAATTGCAGAATTATTGATCACTGTGATGTTCTTTAGCTGATCATTTTTTGTTTTAGTTTTTTCTCCTTTTTTTTCCCTTTCTTTTCGGTTTAGCTGTGTCTTTAACACTGTTGTATGAGAGATTCCTTTGCTTCTTATTAAAGAAAAAATTAGGATGACAATACAAAATTCCTTCTTTTTTTTTTCTGTTGTTTTAGTGCTGTTCTATGAAGGAATCGTTTGCTTCTAATTAGGATATCAATACTGAAATATTTTGGAGTTGGTCATGTTAATTTTCAATATTACATGTGCTCCTTTTGCAGAAATTTAGGGTAAGGTTGCATACAATCAAAACCTTGTGGTCCGGTCCTTTTATGGACCGCAGCATAGCGGGAGCTTTAGCCACCGGACTGCTTTTTTTTTTTTTTTGGGGGGGGGGGGGGGGGAGGGGGGACATTTGCTCGTTTTTGGTAATGTAGTCAATATTGTGGGATTCCTTGTAAATTAACTAGCTTTACATTGACTCAATCTACTGGAACTAGCAGTGTTAGATGTTAAGTTCACACTAGTTGAGTTTAAGATTATGAATTAAGAAAATCCTTTTCTGTAATTCCCTGGAAATTTTAGTGTCCATTTTAGTTCCTGCATACTATTTGGTTTTTTAGAAGTAACTTTTTTGGAATTCGTTGGGTGCTAGGCAGCTGGATTATCCCAAGGAAGCATTTTTATAGAATTTAGTCTGATTTTCGCACGCTCATAAATCAAATTTAGTTTGTAAGCCTTTTCATTTCATATACTAGGGACCTCTGCAATTCAATCTTTCTTCCAAAGCTGCAATTTTGGAAGAATTATGTGTCATTCGAAGTAGACTATCCATGTATTTATATATCATTGTTGTTCTTTACTTGTACAGGTGACAAGCAGCAAATCTTTAAAATACTTCTTAAGGTCTTGGTCACGAAGGGCATCAACTCATTCAGGGTTTCCTGAAGAGAGAGGGTGCCCAATTGCATTTTCCGTAGTTCCTATTCTGAAAAGTTTTGCATCCATAACCACCAATCACAAGACTTCCGTAAATGGTTTTTGAGTTACGGACATTTGATTGAAGACAGCATCATGGGTGCAGTTTGTTGCTGCTTCCGAGATGAATGCGAAGATTTTGCCAATCCAAACAGCTCAGTATATAGGAATTGCATATGCCTTCGATCACTTGTTCAAAACTTCTTGCACGTGGTATGTATGCTTTTTTGCATCATTGTGTTGTACAGCCTTCTTTTCTCTGCTATCAGTATTTCACCCCTTTGCTAATCTCACTTTTATCTTTTCTTTGAATAGTCAACCTGTGTGTCTACTGATCTAATGAAGAGTGGTTCAAATTGAACTTGTCATATTGCTCTGCTGTTTGAGCACATTAGTTGTCAAGTTTTAGCAATATTTTGATATGTGAACTGATGAGGTGGCAGTCTACTATCAGAAACTTTCATTTAGGTGCTCTGTAGAGAAACTTTAGGCTCATTTTCTTTGATTCTTGTGAGACAGAACTGCACTGAATTTTTTACCTAAAGTAGTTAGCTTTATGGCGGTTTGTTTGAAAAAACTCAGGAAAAGATAGCCAGCACTTATGGTTAAGCAGAAATTGCACAAATTCGGAAAGCCTTGCACATGAGACTCCTCCATGGCATTGCAAGGACTCCACTGGCAATAAGACAACTTTATGATTTCTCTGTTACTGTTCATCAAAAGTTCATGCATGGAACATGAAGAATTAAATACTGCAACATCATTTCAGTAGCTAGTATCTGGACTTAAATATGTAAGCATATTATCTTAGAGTTATAATCATCATCAAGACTCTCTTCATTCCCTAATGGTAAGTACCAAATGGAACCACGCTCCTTCATTTGCCATCGAATTTAGAGCACTCCATCTTTTTTCGTGCAGTATTCATCTTTGTTTCGTAGAGGTGAACAACATGCCATTCCTTCATCCCCTCGAGGTACAACATCTTTGAGTTCTACAGCATCCCTTGATAACTCACTATCTGATATGTACCGCTCTCCTCCGAGACCACTTCCTTACGATGCCGATCCCAGATACTTCCGCTTGCAACGAGATGGTCTCGTCTCAAGAAGGGAGAAAGGCTCAAGTCACTCGCATGAGGAAACTGAACCACTACGAAGAAGTGATATTGATGATGATTCTGAATCTTTGGGTACGGGTAATAAATGGAAGGGGTCTGTATGTGAAGAAGGATCAAAAGAATACAATTCCAAGTCATTGAAACTATCAACAGCTAAAACAACTACTGAATTTACTCAAATTTGTTATTCTTCAGAAGATGAAGATGTCTGCCCTACATGTCTTGAAGGTAGGTCATGCTTTAGGTGTTTTGTGATCCATCTTGTTGCACTTGATTACAGAGTAATTATGTACTCCATCTGCTAAAGCTACTGTGAGAACATTTTCATATTTCCCTCTCTTCCCTTTAGTATCATAGGTTAAACAATATTCTTTCTATCAAGATATAGGAAATACACTAATCGCTCCTATAATTTACTTGTTTTCTAAAACAATTTGTTTCCATTTTATATTTTTGTTCAATGTTTACCAAAATCCTGGAATATCTTGACTATTAATTTCATGATCTTGATGATACTCTCTCTTTCAGAATATATAGAAGAAAACCCAAAAATAGTGACAAAATGCTCTCACCACTTCCACTTGGGTTGCATATATGAGTGGATGGAGAGAAGTGACAACTGTCCAGTATGTGGCAAGGTAACTGTGATGTCCTTTACGTTATATGGATACTCAATAATATTCTTATATGACTTTGTGTTGAAGTTGAGCTTTCCCTTTGTGTGCTAGTACTGTACTAGAAGCGATTCCCAGACATTCTGGGGCCAAACGTTGTCCTTTCTTGTTTTTCCTATAGTAGTATGAACTGATGTGGTTAACGATCTACCGAGGCTTCACAAGCTGCAGAAAACCTCTCAATAGTTGCATTAATAAATTTGACAAGTTTGCAGTAATGTGTATGATAAACAGTTTAAATTGCTCTACTTTTGATAATTGAAAGATAGTAACTAAACTAGCGGGTTTCATTTTCGTTATAGTTATAAGTAAGAATTGGGATATCAATAACTTCTGGAGGAGGGGGAGCATACTCCAGAACGAGCACGAGAAAGAAGCACAAGATCGCCAGAGCAATAGATAGGAAGAGACAACACCTTTGAAGAGATGGCTGTAAGGAGGCATAGTGCCATCAGGAGGTAGCAGGAAACAGATGCAATGTCGTCAGAATGATCACAGAAAAGAGGCGTAACTCTGTTAGAACGGTCTATGAAAAGAGTCCTGTTGCTATCAGGGTGGTTGTTGGGACAAGGCAGGGTGTTGCCAAACTGTCTCTAGAAAGAAGAAATGACATTGGCAGCTAGGCAGTGTAAGGTCGCCTACACTTGATAAAAAACCTTTACAGACGGAATTATCCTACACAAGTTTCTACCAAGATTGTATAACCCGGTTACCACATGAGAGAGTAAACTAAGAGAAGGATTATATCGAGGACTTGAGGATATGTGAATATGGGGCACACATTTATAGGTACTGGACACAATGAATACTCATCCTATATGACGGTAAGGTGCAAAAGTTGAAATTATTAGTTTGAAATTCATATTATATTAGTGATGGTGCATGAGAAATATTAAAGTAATGATTAAAAGCTAGTTTGATAGAGAAAACATCACATCGAAGTTAGTTTAATATCTGAATTAGTGAAAGTTGTATAGAAATGGAATGGTGTCAAACAATTTGTAACATCCCAAAAATGAAAACAGTGTAACATAAATTGGAGTAAAGGGAGTATATGGTATTTCTCCAGTGCGAGACATTTCTAAAAGGGCTTATAAAGGTGTTGGCTATTGCAACATCGTCTAAACATTTTAGGAGAGATGGTTAGATTCTTTTTTCATAGGGTTATCATTTTTACCAGATTCTTTCCAAATCAAACTCTGTTCTGATGCCTGTGGTTCAGACTAGGGGTTAGGCTGGGCCTTTCATTTTTGTTGAGTACTTTGGCTCACAAGCCTGTTCTCTGCTCATCCATAAATCTCTGTTCAGATTGACACCACATTTGACTGTGTTCCTGGAGAGCTTTTATGATGGGATTTAGAGTTGCAATGGTTTGGAAGTTTTGAACTGTATTACTGTTATTAAAGAAGTTAAAATACGGCTCTGACAGTATTTAGACCAAAGGTTACTGAACCTTGTTGATTCTGATTCCATAGAATATATTGGACTTCAGCCTGGTCGCTAACGAAAAATGAGGACAAAGGAGGAGAAGAAAGCTGTTGTAGGTACTTGTAAGGAGATCACATGCGTGGGCAGAAAAGTACAATTTCTTTACTGACATCTACGAATGTTTACATCAAGCAACATAAAGGGTATGCCTGGAGACCTTATAAAGTTCATAGCAAAATATATCTATGCGACTTCCAGAGGCTACAAATTTATACTGCTTTACTGTAGTCTGTATTACCATAAACTTGCCAAGCCTACCCAATATTCCTTACTATTGTGACTCTGCTGCTTGTCCTCGGTGTAACCCTTTCTTGGATGTTTATTCCGCATGTGCTTTGCTACTACCCATTCCCAGTGAGTGCTTACCCGTTGGCAAACAAAATAATACAAGTCCTGCCAAAATCATGTGGGTCAGTCATCCACTGGGAAGATAGAAAACTGTCTCACTTCAATTTGAGCTGAAGGCCGAATTAGAGCAGTCTGCGGCCCATGACTCTAGTTTGCAACACCTAAGATCTTGTGGTTTTCTTCATTTAAGTGATTGCGGCTGTTTCTTTTAGTATAATTAGGAGCGAGAAGTTGAAACCTACATTTTTAATGTTTAATCTTATAGTAGACATCCTGGCGTAATGCCACAAGAAAATGTAATATTAGAAACCACAACAGAGAAGACTGAGTAACAAAATTGTTCAAGAATCCGTATAATCGGGTGCATATGATATTTTCCTTCTTCTTTCTGTTTATTGTTTGCTTCAACTCAGAAAACATCTAAGAAACTAACGGGGGGATGATTATGGTGAGGAGCAGAACACTTGAGAGCACAAAGCGTTGTTCAATCTCTCTAAGAACCTCACTTCTTATTCAGTGTAGATTTAGACCGTTTCAAAGTGTTGTGTAAATTTCTTTACTTTCATACGTATATAGTGCATTATAGTATATGATGCATAGTATTTTTTCTTATTAAATGACCTCTTTGCTTTGTAGGTGATGGTATTCAATGAGTCGCCATGATCTTTGCTCGTAAAAAGCTCCAGTCGTGGATGAAACCAGCAGGAGATAAGCGCAACAACTAATAAACCAGAAAAGCTAATCAATGTAAATTCATTGTGAATATCTGTCCAGAAAAATGTGTGACCATACATCAGTTATAAGGAAATTATTGTTCAATGTAACTTTGTTTGGACTTTTGAGTTCATATTGATCATTGATTCAACGGAAAGGAGTTTCAAAACACTTTATGTAATCTTGTTTGATTTGATGAATGGTTTCTCCCCTTTGTATAGCACATTGTTCCTACTTCCAAAATTTGAATGTTGGCACATCTGTCTGTCAATAGGATTCTGCATATTTCGGTGGATGATGGCCATTATTTTCTATGTCGATATGTTCGAGGATCAAGAGAAGTACGAAGTAGAACAAAAGAATAGTGCAATATAATGTACTTAGAATTTGAAAGAAATAAAACTGTAATATGCAAATATCATCTCAATTATGTGACATAAATCTGTCAGCCATCAATGGAAAATAAGACAGAAGTAACTACTGCAGGACAATTAAGTCACCACGAACACAGTGTCAGTATTCTAGGTGGATTTTATTATCATGTCATCTTTTTCCATCCATTGGTAAAGCATCCACAATATTTACTTACACTAGAATAGAGACATATATAATAAATACTAAATCGAATACTTCATCGCACTTTAATTAAGAGCCACCAGTATCTGTCCAGCGGACATACATCTTCGACATTAGAGAACTATGCTGTGACATTTGAAGCAGCTTGAAAAGCTTGGATGAAGCTCTCTGGAGGTTGGCCACCGCTCAGCTGGTACTCGCCGTTTAACTACCAAATATAACTGCTTAGTAATTTCTTGTTCACGGATTTAACATATTGAAAGTGCTCCAGGAACAATGTGCTAAAATGCGTTTACATACCACAAAATGTGGAACGCCTGATATATTTGATGAGTGTTGCTGAAGCTCTTCATTCACCTTCACATACCCAAAAACAGAAAAATTTACTTTAGATACTTACTAGACTGTGATCTATACTACGGCTGAGCCAACCCGCAGGGGGGTGGAGGGGGAGTAGTAGTGAACATGAGGAGGGGTTGAAAATTAGGTAACATGTGATATGAACTAGTCATACTGCCAAGTATATATATAGTTGAGCTAGGCTGCATTACTACTTCTGTCTAGCAGAAGTGCTATATAATTGACCGTGTCGTTAGCCATCGCCCAACCGATACCACCTGCCCCTCCCCCTCAGCGAACCTTCTAAGAAAAAGGAAAAGAGCAAGCAAAATAGAGGACAGCCTCTCCAGTTGACTGTTAAATAAAAGCTGCGAAGTATACCTCCTTTAGCCCGTTGTTGGGATCTTCAAGGAAGTCAGCTGCTCCTTCTACACCAACCTTTCTTGCAGCTTCTATAAGAAATTCCCTTCAAGTTGAGATTCAAATGCTGTCACTTTAAACTCTAAATAACACCTGTACTACGTCACCATATTTATTATGCATAACATCATGTTTATGGTCATAAAACACTAAAGCAATGAAAAATGGTTATCGATAAGTGATGCATCACTGTAATGATTAATATTTATCATAGTTATAGTCAACATTGATGATATCATACTATCTAAAGCAAAAGTCTGAGACCATTGAATTGCAATAATTTTTGTTCTTAGCCCGACCTCAACACTAACACCTGGGTACCCAAGAAAAAAGCGAGGAAGGAGTGGAAAACAAAAAGAAAGAAACCGATTCTGCTAATTAGGAAAGCTTAATCAAAAGATCAATTTCCCGGGCTGGTAATCACCAGGAAAAGCTCATCAGTGACTTTTTATTGCTTGCAAGCAACAAGCTCAGTGAAATATCAGTGTTGGTCACTAAGCCGAGGAGATATTATACAAGGAAGAAACTTAAAAATCTCTGCTCATGAATCTTTAACAAAAGTCAGGAGAAAGATCCAATAGAAAGGAAAATGAAAAGAAAGTTGAATTTGGTTACTGCATAGCAGAAGTACGCTCATGTAACTAATCTCAATCTGTCAGGAAAGGAAGGCACTAACCTGTCACCTATATACCTTCCCTGTGTGAAATAGCCGAGAAAAAGCTCCTCAGCGAGATTATTTTGCTTGTCAAGCCCCTGCTGTCCTGCAAAATATAGTAGCCTGTGGCTGTCCAGACTACTTCCCCTGCATACCCAAAACAAACAACTATTTAATAACACAAAAGTCTATTGCACTAGACATCTTTCTTATTTTTGGCAAACCATCAGACTAATGAGACTTACGTGAGTCCTGACATATCATATTCCAGCCCAAGTCCCTTAAAAACCTGCATGATTTTGAAAAGTGAGATAAGGTGATTCACACTGGAGGCAACTTTTCAACACATTTTTTGGGCAACAAGAGAAAAGAAGAAAATATGAACCTCTGACATTCTTGACATCATTTGTTCAGAGCGAGGTCCAAACTTATTTCTGTAGTAATCTTTCTTGTTAACCCCTTCTTTAGACGCAGAAGGGTTGAGAAGAAATGGATGCCACTTAATCTACAAAAAAGACTTTTTCTCGTGAAGAAAAAGGAACAGGTATAAAGAGAAGCACAAATAACAGAAGCTAATGGCACCTCAAAATCATACTGATCATTGGTTAACGCTATAGCTTTATCAAGTTTTTTTTTCCCCACAAAGCACCAAGGACACACAGTATCCGAACTGATATCAATTCGGATAAATTTCTTCCCATTGTTGGTGGCCATTGATCGATGCTGGAACCTGATTTCATACATTCCGAAATAAGTCAAAGTCATTAGCTCATATCATTCTTCTGTAATATGGAATAAAACATTTACAAGAATAAAGTGCAGAATCATTACAGAAACAAATATTAGCTCAAACTCCACATATCAAGATGATCATAAGGTCAACAATTGTATCTCTATTTTAAAGTTCATCAGGAGAGCAAGAAAAAAGCTAGCTCAAAAGGCAAACAAAATTTAACTAATCTTAAAAGAGACGAAAACAACATAAAAGATGCAGAAACAGAAAGTACTTGTCTAATTTGTTGGTCTATCCTAAGTGATGTCCTAACATGTCCAAATCCTCACCAATTTTAGTCTTCTTTAGATTTATCATTTATATCAATAAAGTAACATACAACAGAGAAAAAAGATTCTCACAAACGCAACAAATTCACCATTAGATTTAAATAGATGAAAAAAAAAAAAAAAAAAAAGCCTTACCTGTTACCTCAGTGAAATTGGGAATTTTGGATAACTCTTTAATTGTTCTTTAAGAAAAAAAGGGAGGTGGAAGTTGGTCAACTTCTTTGGATGTGGTGTGAAAATGGATTTAGGAAATCAAAAATCTACTATGTACTTGGACGGTTTTCGGACTTATGTGAAACCTCTTTTGATTATCAATTGTCTAAGTAATTAAATTGGTGATACTCGAGCCAAATTAATAGTAGGCATTTTAGTTTTTTAAAATTATCCTAAAATGATTAATTTTTGGATATTTAAGATTAAAGTTCGTACTTGCACCCAATTATACTCTACATATTGAATAATTTTTTTTTTATATTGTTCGATTTTTTCAAAAAATATTTAATAAATGATACTCCCACCGTCTCAAAATATCTGATATGTTTATGAGGTGCAAATTGACTAAAATGATCTTATTTAATATTGATTAGATAATTTTTTTTTTAATTACTCTAAGTATAGTTGAAAAAAAGTTGTTAATTATCTTTTAAATTCTTAAACATGCTAACTATTTTGAGATAATTTTTTTTAACAAGTAATTTGAGACGGAGGGAGTAATAAACACAACCATAGCATACCTAATTCCACAAGTGGATCTAGTAAATAAGAGTAATTTTATAAATTACACATTTTATTTATTATTTCTTTTAGGGAAAAGGCTAAAATATGCCATCGAACTATTGAAAATGGTTCATTTATGCCATCCGTTAAAAGTTTGGCTCATTTATGCCATCACCGTTACAAAAAAGGCTCATTCATGCTATTTTTTTAACGATGGTTTTTTAAAAAGGAAAAAGGCTCAAATATGCCATCGAACTATTGAAAATGATTCATTTATGCCATCCGTTAAAAGTTTGACTCATTTATGCCATCGCCGTTACAAAAAATTCACCGATTATATAATTTTTCTGATTTTTACTTCAAGTACAATTTTTTAAGAATTTAAAAAATTGTGTTTCGGTAACTAATTGATTCGTTGTTTGAAATAGTTGATGTCTGTTTCGGGCTTGAATTGGTCTTGAGATTTGCAGAATTGTGTTCGGCGATTCCGAAGAAATTGAAAATGGATGAACTACAGTGCCTATAAAAGAGTTACCAAATGCATAGAAATATTTTGGCCGGAGAAATCGATATTTTCTTATTAGGAATTTTAAAATTTCTTTGGTTGATTTAATTAATGATGTGAAAGAATTATTGTTGGCCACGTGTACAAAATGGTTTTGCAAAACCCCCCCCCCCCCCCCCAAATTGGACTGTTAAAAAAAATGGTATGAATGAGCCAAACTTTTAAGGGATGACATAGATTAGCCTTTTTTCAAAGTTCGATGATATATTTGAGTTTTTTTTCTTTAATTAATGCTGTGGACGAATTATTGTTGGTCACGTGTACAAAATGGTTTTGCAAAAAACCATCAAACCGGACTGTTAAAAAAAAAAGCATGAATGAGCCTTTTTTGTAATGAAAATGGCATAAATGAGCTAAACTTTTAACGGATGACATAAATGAGCCATTTTTAATAGTTTGATGGCATATTTAAGCCTTTTTTCTTTTTAAAAAACCACCATTAAAAAAAATGTCATGAATGAACCTTTTTTATAATGGTGATGATATAAATGAGCCAAATTTTTAATAGATGATATAAATAAGTTATTTTTAATAATTCGATGATATATTTGAGCGTTTTTCCCTTTTTTTTTTATAACGTACCTAAAAGAGAAGGGAAAATATATTAACAATAGGTGTGAAATTAGAGTAAATTTATTTGAAGGTGTAGAAAAAATCAGTTGGGAGAAAACGGTCGGGCAGGAACTTCCAATTTCTTTGGAGCTCAAATTCCAACCTTAGATTCTTCAAAATTCCCGGACATTTTTCTTCCCCTTATATATATCATTCTAACTTCTTCCTGCTTACTGTTTTTTTTTTTTGTTAAAAAAAGTCAAAGTTAGTGAAAGATCATTTCTTTTGTTTTCTTGATAGTTGAATATAAATGGATATTGATGAGATATTTGGGGTGTCACGTTCTGTGAGTCTGACAAACAAGAGTGCTATTTACGTTTGGGGTTACAATCATTCTGGACAAACGGGTCGGAGAGACAAAGAAAGGAGTTTGAGGATCCCTAAACAGCTTCCTCCAGAGCTATTTGGATGTCCAGCTGGTGGGAATTCACGTTGGTTGGATATTGCTTGTGGTCGTGAACACACTGCTGCCGTGGCTTCTGATGGATCTCTTTTTACATGGGGTTTGACTTTTTTGCCCCTTTCATTTACTTCATTTTTAGCATCCATGTTTTTTATAGCCATTTTTTTGAGGTTACTTTACTTGATAATTTACAAGCTTTGCCAAAGCTTGATCTTTTATGAAAAAAGGTAGCCCGGTGCACTTAAGCTTTCGCTATGCTCGGGTCGGACGACAAGGGTCTATTGTATGCAATCTTACCCTGTATTTCTGCAAGAGGCTATTTTCACGACTTGGGCTTTGATCTTTTCTAGCAAGCTTTTTTTCTTGGAAGATATCATCAGCTGTTTGTGTATTTCTGACATAAATTGGGTGGAATGAAGAAAGAAAACATTAGTCTTTAGTTTGATCAGGCTATCATTGGTCAAAAAATAAATTTAGGGATAAAAATTAGTTTGAAAAAAGAGTTTCTGAAGATGGTGTACCCCAAGAATGTGCAAATTATAAGGATGTGAAACCAACCTTTTCTTTTCTGGTTCTTTTGTGGTCTTAATTTCATCCCACAAACCAAGCTTTTCTGAAAGGCAGCTTATGGAGAGTGTTTTGCAACAACAACAACATAGTGTAATCCTACAAGTGGGGTCTGAGGAGGGTGGTAGCAGGCTTACCCCTACCTTGTGAAGGTAGAGAGCGGAGAGTGTTTTATCAGTGGTATTTGTATGGATTACCTGGGTATCCCATCGACAAACTATATAGATGTGGGTTGAAAGAAATTAGGAAGTTGGGAGGATAGATAATGATAGCAAATCGTCCAAAGGAATGATGAATTCTCATGTAAATCGTGGTATCATTTAATTTTTCCTGAAAATGATTAATCCTTTCGGTTGGTTATCCATTTGCTATAAGTTGTGACTTTAAAACCCACTGCCCTATTCTTGCTGATAAAAACGTCATTGCACTATTTTGTTGGTCATTTACTGCCTTTCTTAATTGATCTTGCTACAGTTTCGTCTATTTTCTACTCAAATGAATTCCTTGGTGTAATAGTTGTTTGATATTCCTTCATTCAAAGAGATATGCTGCAAAGTAGACGTCACCACTTTATGAGTTTTAAGTTGATATTGAACAGTTCATTTTACTTGTAAAGTTTACCTCTTTGGGGAGAACCTAGACTTTTATTGATATTAGACAAGTGATTTCAGAAGCCTGATCCTTCTTTTGTTGGTGGGGAAGTTGAATTTTTCCTGCAAGAGAGTTGTATTTATTTCATTGCAACATGAAATAATTTATAGAACACTCCTAAATTTTTAATTTCAAACAGGGGCTAATGAATTTGGTCAGCTGGGTGATGGAACTGAAAGTGCTAGGAAGCACCCCAAGAAAGTGAAGCAATTACAATCTGAATATGTTATTAGTGTTTCATGTGGAGCACATTGTACTGCTGCCATTGCAGAACCATGTGAAAATGATGGTACCATGTCAGCTCGGAGACTTTGGGTCTGGGGACAGAACCAGGTTATTCTCAAAAACACCTTTAGATCTAATTTAACAGCTACCTTGTTTATTTAAAGTCACAATTTGTTTGCCCATTTTATTCTATGCAGGGATCCAACTACCCAAGACTCTTTTGGGGTGCCTTTGCTCCTTCTACGGTACAAACTCTGTCTTCAGAATTAATTTTGGTGGAGATATCTATCTTTCTCTTGCAAATGTATCACTTCTATGTGGTACGAGTGTGGATTAACCATTAACTAGTCACATTTATGTTACAATATCATTTTTACCTTTTCCTGAATTCTCTATCTGATCTATGCCGACAGGTTTTTTTGGGTTAAGAAGTTCCTTTCCATACAAAATCAAGGGTTTTATTGAGTTGAGGCTTAGATTTTTTGAAGTTCTAAATAGTCAATTTTCATTTATGTGCAAACAGATGTAACTTTGATATTTTGCAAACAGATCTGTTGGTTATTGCGTGCAAATTTTTATAATGTATACACATATACATGTATAACTTAGATACTTTGGTTATTACGTGTAAATGATGTAATTCAGGGTTTCTTTATACAAGAAGTGACTTGACATTCACAGTGCGCCAACAAATTTTCTGATATTTGTATGCCTTTTCAATTCATTCAGGTTATTCACCAAGTTTCTTGTGGCGCTGTTCATGTTGTAGCTCTATCAGAAGAAGGTTTACTACAAGCTTGGGGTAATTTGCACTTTCTTAATTGACATGCATATGCCAATCTATGCTTGACATATCCTCTCAGTAATTTTGATGAAATCGGTGCATATACCATATGTGTATGGATCCCTGCGTGTGATTTTTAGTTTTTATGTGTACATTCTCTTTTAGGTTACACAGGTTAAAAACATATTGTGTCATGTATTAATGAAAATTTTGTCACTGCTCTGGTAAAGCAGGCTATAATGAATATGGTCAGCTTGGCAGAGGTGTTACATCTGAAGGCCTTCAAGGCCCTCGTGTAATTAATGGATACGCTAAATTTCTTGATGAAGCCCCTGAACTTGTGAAGATTACCCAAGTGTCATGCGGGGAGTACCATACTGCAGCTATATCAGAGAAAGGCGAGGTGTAAGTGTTCATTGGACCTTTCTTGATGGAGATAAGTTTTGATGCTAAACATGAGAATATGGTTATCCGCATGGCACAAGTGGACGTGGATGTCAGGGAAAATAAACCATAAATATACACACTACTTGATTTGCAGGATTTGTTTTTCGCATTTGTGGAACTTCCCTTATTTATTTTTGAATCATTGAAGTTGCCTGGTCCTACTGAAATATTACATTTGCAAATTTTCTCATGGCTTCTTTGTTTTTATTATAGGATTTTGGTAGATAGTCATTACTAAGAAGATTCTAGAAACTACCCCGTTTTAATACCCACCCCTACCATAAACATACACACACACAAAAAAAGGAAGATAGAGCAGAGGGAAATCCTCCACAGTAGAACAAATTTACATGTTGAAAAGCTATAGAAGATCAGAAAAGGAAAAAGAGAAAAACAGCATACATTTGAGTGAATGCACTGAAAACTCCATCTATCATCTATAGATTAACAGAGAAACATGTATCTCTCTCTCGATTTTTATCAGTCGGTCTTGCAATGACTTGAGTTGGTCAGTTCTCTAGGAAGTCAAAATGAATCTTCTGCGATTACTTTTAGATTCTTCAGCAGAGACTTGACATGAGCTAGTCATATTGATGCATTTTTAAGTATTCCTGTTCTTATCTTTGTATGAGGCAAACAGTGGTGCACCTTTGTCCAATTTTTATAATGAGGTGGTATTTGTTTTGCTATGCATTAAATAAAATTTTATTGTCTGACGTTGGGGTAATTTTATCCACTTTACTTAATGCTTCTGTTCACATGTTAGCTCTTTCGAGTTCTGGTTATTTCGATTTCCAATTTAAGTGGGAATCTTTATCATGAAGCTCTTTGAGATAATAAATTTCTTTCCAAAACAGACCCCTAATAATATTGTACTATAATTTGCTTATGCTATAGTAAAGCTAAGTTCTCTTCATTGCTTGTTCTTTCTTATGCTGGTACGAATTTACCAGAAGCTAATAGTGGTCCTCTCCTACTTTGGTCCCTTGGTGACAAAAACTCTGAACCACTTGGTAAATGCTATTGCCACTAGTGCAACCTCTCATATGGTAAAAAATCAACTTTTTGAGTCATTGCCGGTCTGAGTTAGTCATTGACCCTTCATCCAATGGATACGAAGCTTCACAACATGTATCTTCATGATGATCTGCCATCTTTCTGCTGTACCCCTCATTATACTTTTAGGACTTAACAATTGACATGGCTTTGTGGACTAAGGCTGATATAATTGTTCTGAGCATCTTTTTGTTTGATTTCTTAATCATATTTTTTATTGGAGTGTTTGCTTTCATTTAGTACATCTTTTATAGTGAAGAGTCAAAAGTTGTGTCAAGGAATGACGTTGATGTAATGAATTATCTGTTCTCCAAAGGGAAAATCGCATTACCTGGTCTGCTTCTTGGTTGACCATTTACATTATTCCTTTAAACCTGTTTTTCACTTTTCTCAGCTCTATCTTTTATCTCTTGAATTCCTGTACAAATTAGTCATCGTTATGTTTTACTTTTCAACAGATACTACTCTATAGGTCATGTGATTGATACCCTTTTTCTCTCAGTCAACTATTTCTTAAGATTTTGATACAGGAAGACTTATCGTTCTATCATTTTGACTAACTACAGCTATACTTGGGGTTTGGGGAGCATGGGACAACTTGGCCATTGTTCTCTTCAATCAGGTGACAAGGAACTTTTACCTAGGCGTGTAGTTGCCCTTGATGGCATATTTATAAAAGAAGTTGCCTGTGGTGGTGTTCACAGCTGTGCTGTGACTGCAAAAGGGGCTCTTTATGCCTGGGGTGGAGGTCAGGCTGGACAATTGGGAGTTGGGCCCTTAAATGGATTCTTTTCATGCAAGCTCAATGAATCTGAGATGATGCTCCGAAATATACCAGTGTTGGTTGTTCCAGATGGTGTGCGACTTGTTGCTTGTGGGCATTCACACACACTTATTTCTGCTAAAGATGGACGAATACATGGATGGGGTTATAACTGCTATGGTCAAGCGGCTAATGAGAAATCAACATATGCTTGGTATCCATCACCAGTTGATTGGTATGATTCGTGAGAGCTATTGTTTGACTAGATGTTTGAAATCTGTTGATACTAAGTCATTTCTTATTTACATACCCTTTGTTCAGGTGTGTTGGAGAAGTGCGGAAATTGGCTGCTGGTGGTGGTCATTCAGCAGTTTTAACAGATGCATGCTCGCTGAAGGAGTTGTGCGAGTTTCGGCTTGCTGAAACGGTGAGTATGTCCAATGCTTCAGAGGTTGAGGACGTCGCCTCAAGAACAGGAGCTGATGCTTTAGCACGGCTTTGTGAAAGATTGAGGTAGAAATTCTAGTGAAGCATATATACGTCTGATTACTGTTGAAATGTTGTGCTTCTATTTCAAAATTTCATTGCTTCCCATCATTTCCCTCTCCTTCACCCCACCCCCCCCCGGCGTTATCGTGCTCTATATAGCCAGTAATTTAATTTTCAAAATTTGTTTTGTTATTATTTTTTTTGGCATTTGCAGGGAGCATTACTATAATGATGATGAGTTTGGTCTGTGAAATCATTGGTGTTGATGTGTAATATATCAATTATTCATCCATTGGGATTGAAGATTGAATTTATGTGGTACAATAAGAAAAACAGTATTTCTTCACTGAATAAGTGTACTCACCTTTCTGGAGCTGGTGTGGTGCTGCATTATGATGTTGGTAGGTTTTACTTAGAAATGAATTGTATATGGTAATATAAAACCTGTACATTTAGCCAAAAATTGAACTAGTTTAGTCTGAATAAACTCCGTTTTCACTTCGTTCCTGTTACCTTCCATTCAGTCCATTACAGCAACTAGAGTGATTATGTTTGTGATATTGTAATTGCTATTTAGCTAGAGTGCTCCTGACTGATGATTTCGAAACATAATATCATTTGGTTTCTTTAAATTTGAAACATAATATAATTTTTCCACGCCTGATTGATATTCCACGCTAATCCAAAGCGAAAAAGGAAAATAAAACAAAATTAACTAGTTTTCTTAATACAAAGTAAGAGGTGAGCGTAATGTCTGAAATCACAAAGAAGAATCTCTGAAACTGTTCTATAATCTTTTCATCCTTAATCAATATATCCCCTTTAATTTGAGGGGACTTTTGAGAGTGTAACACATAGATGGATCATCTCAGAATAATGCAATCTAAACCATAAATAACTATCCATGTATTCCTGATTCCATAACATATAAAATCGATTAAACAACGTACCCTGCACTGCACTGCTTAAATCAATTAGATTTTGTAGGAAAGAGACTTGATCGAGCAATATTATGGATTAGAAAAATGAAGGATGAAAAGTTTGATTATATCACAAGTTGGAAGATTCAATATATTGTTTGGAACAAAGCGTATACAATTAACTTATATTAACTTAAAGTTCATTGTACATGGACGTGCGTACCTATATATATATAGCTGTTGTAGAAGCATAACATAACTCAATGGGTAGTTCCAATTAACTTCCAATAGTACGTACGTCTTTTATACTCTCCTCTAGAGAAGAAAATATTTTTTTCTTGTTTTCACCCTTCGTTGTTGACGTGGCGGAGCATCCATGGCGGCATCAAGGAGGAATTATTATTATTTGAACCTGGATACTCAGCTTGACCCGATCCATCTATGTTCATTTCCCTTGTTCCTCCAAAAGCCCCCCTGACAAACATTATATATAAAACTTACATCATTTATCAGTTTTTAGTTAACTAGATCTTCTTTGAACATCAAACTTAAAAACCTGGAACTTCTTCATCCTACATAAAGTAATATATAAAACAGTAGGATTTAACTTATATACATTAACTAAATGTATAAAGTTTACACTCGTACCCAATTGATAGGTTAGGAAGTAGGTGAGAATGTGATGGAGGCGCATGAAAGATTGCTGAGTTTTGGCCTGAGTTGGGTTGTGTCTTCTCCTTTTCTTTCAGCTGTTTTCATTTCACATTTTTATGAGGATACATAAACACATAACAGATAAAATTTCAACGTGTAACACCAAGTATAAGATGTTAGAAATTAAAGCGGGATGTGGTATATATATATATACCTTCTTAGTTATCAAGATGTTTTGTTCGTGCAGCGCTTTCTCCTACCATAAATTAAGTGCAACAAAATCAGGACCAGATTTACTTACAAAACCAAATTAGCTTATTCAAATTAATAATTAATGAACTGTTTACATGATGAGTATATATGTAATGCCATTGTGCTTCTTAATTAATGGCAAGTTAAACCAGATGGAGAAGAATATATAGTTACCTTTTTCTGCAGCTCGGAAATGGACTCGTGCATCAGTTGGTTCTGCATATTCAAGTGAGACATAATTGTTGAGAACTAGCTAATTTAATGCCAGAAAAGTAGTAAGAGCTATTTTAACTTCTATGCATTGGTATCGTAAAACAATTTTTGTACTAAGATGAGTAACTGTAGTTCATAAAAAGTACTGGAATCAATAATAGTATTCTGAGAAATAAGATATGTTACCTGCTAGAACGTGTTATAAACGACTAATGTTAATGAAAGAACACTAATAAAGATTTAACTTGTATCCTAATTAATACATCTCTCTTTCATCATTATTTTTGCGTTACTGCTAATGATCCTAATTAATATATGATCAGCATTTTATTAATTCTCATTTTCAATTTGATAGTGTATATTATACCGTGTATACATTTACAATGCCAGTGTGTAATATGGTAAATCCTTGTAATAAACAATAGTACATGTGAATAATTCTGACCTTCCTGCTTCGTATTCGCTTCAAGGAAGTATCAATCTGTAGCTCTAAACTCTGGAGCTCTCGCAAACTGAGAGGGTCAAGATCCTGACCCATATAATGCCTACACATTTTCATACATTTTATATCATCAAGTGTGTATTAATTTCTTGTGCTTGATGTCATCAAGTGAAGTAGGGGTGGGGCACCTTATACTTCCTTGTAAAAGTTCAATCCTTGACATGAGCTTCGGGTACTCCACATTCCAGTTTTCCTACATGCAGCAGTGCATATTATTCAAAAGAGTAAAAAGAAAGACTTAGAAGAAGGATTTTGCATAGATGATCACCTTGGGATCAGAGTCATTTGTATTGATCTTTCTCTCTGCATAAGAGTATCTTTCGTATCTTTCCAGAATACTTTCCATACTACAAAAATAATAAAAATTCTATAGGTCAATAAAAGCTAGCTGCTAGTAAAAGAATTGAACTAAACTGTATGATCTTAAATTTACTAGTATGATGTGTGTCAGCATTAGATATGTAAGTAGTACTATTTAATTTACTCATGCTTCTTCTAATAGTGCCGCACCCGTGTCGGATCCTTCAAAAATACACTGTTTTTGGTCGAACCGACATGCACCCGTCAATATTTTTGAAGAGATCAAACAATATAGGCTCCAACTAGTTTGGAATCGATTTAGTCATAATTGTACGTAGTTATTATAACTTGTAAGTGATTGTCAAGTTAATGTTGTAGAGTTTTGATGTACAAGAGAACGAAGTGTTTTCGTTTGAAATATAAGTTAGTCAGTACTTGACAATTGATGTAAGGGTGTTGCAGTTACTTACTCTTCCATTGATATACATATTAATAGTACTTAAGTAGGCTTCTAGCTAGGTTTTAGAATGAGAAGTTTTTGCATTTATATCAATTCAAAGTGAAGGAGATTGATCTATTTAATTCGAACTCTAATTTAAGTTTATAAAAATGAAAGACAGGAGTGGCTTCCGTGTGGACAAGATGAGGGAAGCAAGGTTGAGATGGTCGGGCATATGAATAGGAGATGTGCAGATGCCCAAGTGAGGATGTGTCAGAGGTTGACAGTGGTGGGTTTAAGGAGAGGTAGAGGTAGGCCAAAGAAGTATCGGGAGAGGTGATTAGACAAGAAATGACACATTTTCAACTTAACGAGGACATGACCTTAGATAAGAGGATATGTAGATCATGGATAGTAGTTGGTGCTTCATATATGTTTCCCCTTTCATAGCAGTAGTATTGGCGCTATTCTTATAGTTTCTTGTCCTTCAAATTCTGTTACTACTGCAGTTGTTTCGTCTGCTTCAGTTATCGCATTATATTGTTGTTGTTACTACATTTTCCTTTATTCGAATGCTATGAAATGCTTTCCTTATTATTTGCTACATCTTCATTACTTCTGTATTTTCATTTCCAAACTGCTTCGATTTGTGTTAGTGTTACTTAAGTTGAGGGTCTTTCAGAGACAACTACTCTACCTCCACGAGATAGAGGTAAGGTCTCTTACATACTACCCTCCCTAGACTCCACTTGTAGGATTACACTAGGTATGTTGGTGTTGTTAATTTAAGCTTGATTACATGATCAAAGTTGCTTACAAAATCAAGCTATACCTAGATGTATGCCCAAGCTTGTACCTTTTTTCTAGCTGAATGAGATTGTTCGACAAGATTTTGTCACAAAAATTGTCTGTTCTACAAGATTCATCACGATGAAGTTTATCATAATATGTAAGAATTGAATAAGTTAAAGCTATACTAGAGGTGCAGTGAACAAATCTAGTTATTAGGTCTTTTAATTAAACTCATTTAATAATGATACAAGCCAATGCTAAAGTTTTCATTAGTGTATCTTATAACAACAAAGTATTATAGTCTCAGTTCCAAATATTTTATCCTTATTAACGAGTCTCTATGATTTACATAACTGAAATGCAGTTGTTAAATTGGTGTAAGCAGTTGTAGTTACCTTCTCTTTCAGTGTACTCATTAATTGTGAGAATTCCTTACAAGAGAGTAATATGTTAGGATTATTAATCATTATATATTGACCATTACAAACTTTAATAAGATCACTAATCATTTATATATAACATGAAATCATAGCAAAAAAATAATTTACTGGAGGATTTAGATCGACATTATTGTATAGATGTATTCGCTCGGAAAACCGAAAAGATTTAACTTGTCATCGTTAGAAACCAAAGGACAAGAAGATAACTTATACGTAGATGGTGTAAAGAATTTTTACACTATCATTAATGTGTAACAGACAATTTGTCTTATTACTTCATATTACAAATCTTTCATTTCATAGATAATTACCTATATTTAAGATGACTAATACTCCTAAGATTTAAATTGTGTATGCATAGGAGTACACGTAGATAGTGTTCCTCGTACTATATATCAGAAGAGAATGAACTGAGTCAACTGACAAAGAGGCACAAGGCTCTAGGCTCTCCATTTTCGACACACATACATATTAATTTAACATACTCTTTACTTCAAAAATGAAATGTTCTTTTCTTCAGCTTCTGCTTTTCTTGTCTTTTTCTTCTCTCTTTAATCAGATTAGAATTTCAAAAGAATAAACACTCGTGTCAATTTATAAGTAGGTTAATTGAGTACCAGTGTATCACAGGTCATCGATGGTTGATTACTTCTTACAACAGTTGTTCTTTTCTTGGTGCATTTGATCTAATAATGTCAAAATAAAAACCAAATACTAACATGACAACCTGCAAAAAATATTGATGCATAAGGGAAGTACAAATATATTCATGTGGTTAGGAATTCAAGTAAAATAAATGTTAATGCTTCAGAGATTAAGAAATAGAAATCTCACTTTTTATGATTACAGATCGAAGCTATCAAATTGATAGTATCAATCACTTAAAATTGCTTTTTGCTAGAAATAGGAGCGTTTGAATATATGTATAAGCAATTAATCCACAGCACATGATGAACCATATCCACCAATGGTACATGTGACGAAAACTTAAGCATACACTAGTGAAATTTATCAAAATCGCACGTAATGAGAAAGAAAATAAAAGTTTAACTGAAAATACATGGATTGGTGAATAATTAGTTTATTAAATATATACAATACTAATTTTCAGATCAAATCGTGAATAACCATAATTAATGTATGAAGTAAGAAAACATATATTTGTGAATAATCATCTCAGTTGTTCCGCCATTTTTTATCTTTCAGTTTGAATAATAATTTTTTTAAAATTAGAAAAATTTAATTCTAATAATTATTTAGTCATATTTTGAATTTGTCATTCTAATAATTATTTAGTCATATTTTGTAGTTGTTTTAATGACAAATTCACTTGTACTAGAAGTAATATTGAGCAGCAACAACAACTACATACCTAAGGTTTAGGGTAGAATCCGTACAACTACCTCAGAGGTGATGTATAGAGGCTGTCCTCGGCACAAGACAGGAGTAATATTGAGCATTAGAAAATAAAAGGTATAGTACTACCTGGAGTCAGTGGAGTACTCAAAGAGCTTGCCTCTGGTAGAGAAAACAATCAAAGCAACATCAGCATCACAGAGAACTGAGATCTCATTAGCTTTCTTCAACAATCCACATCGTCTCTTTGAGAATGTTACTTGCCTGCTTGTCTTGTTCTCGATCCGCTTCAACTCTACCCTACCTCTTCCCATCTTTATTTAAATTAATTAGCTAGACTACTATACTATGTCTATGTGTATTCGAATTAGTCGGACCAGTGAGTTTCTGAAGAAAAAAACCCTAAATCATACCGTAGTTTATTCCTCAAGAAAGAAAGTGTCTGAGTAGAGAACAATTATATCATATTTATGGTTGTGAGCAAGTATTATTGAATCATGTTGTTGGTTGCCATGTAAGGTGTTTGGTTGATACTAAGGTTGGAAACAAAGAGGACTAATTAAGGTTTTCCCCTACCACATGAATGAATGAATGAAAAAAAGAAGGTATGTTTGGATTAATGATGGAAATTAGTGGGACTATATGGAGGAGAAGAAGCGCACGAGGAGAAGGTGTAGGGGTTTGAGGTTTGGGTGGGGGTGGGGGTGGGGGGGTTGTTCTTGTTGATTTTTTATTGGTTGAGTGAAAGGGAATAATAACCTGATACTCCCTCCGTTTAAAAAAGAATGACATACTTTCCTTTTTAATCAGTTTCAAAAAGAGTGACCTCTTTCCTTTTTTAGAAACACTTTAATTTCAACTTTCCACGTGACATGTTTAACATGACAAGATTCAAGAGCATTTTGGTACATTTGCCATAACTTTAATTTGCGATCACAAGATTCAAAAATCTTCTTTATTTTCTTAAACTTCGTGTCAAGTCAAATTAGATCATTCTTTTTGAAACGGAGGAAGTATATGATAAAAGTGAAAACCAAGAGTGGTTTAGAGGGTGTTGCGTTGTCGATTATTCATTGCATAGAACGTAACAGTGCTAGGGGCGTGGTGGTTAATGTGTCACTAAGGGCCAAAGGTTTTTGCCTTTTGGTACAAACTACACAAGATAGAATACAGCAACAGAGGGTCATTTCTTATGAGCCAAATTGTCATAGGATTGTGATTGAACAGATAGATTCCTTTCCTACTTAATTAGATGTTTCTGATTTAAAAAACTTTTTCGTTAGTGAACATTTTTCTATAAATAAAACTTATGCAACACAAATAAATTAATCGAAACTTTAATATAAATATTTAGCATCCAGCGGATGTAGGAGGAGGCGATGATTCATCTAAAACCCCTTGATAAAAGATCACATTGTATGTATAAGGTGTTGTTTTTAGTTTATATATATAGATGTTGAATCTCCTAAGCACAAGATTAGAGGTTGACTCGTGGTTTAGGATTTAAAACTCTCATTGAGATGCCAAATTTAAATTCCAAGCACTATATTTTTATTTTTCGAACCTTCCTAATCTATATATATATATAGAGAGAGAGTTATTTGTATAGTTGCGTTGACGGCGCTTTACGTCCTTCTCATTTAGTATATCTCCTTCTGTGCTAAGGTCCAGGGCATTCATTACTTACACCACCCTTACTCTTTTCCCTATGTACTACCTATAATACAGGATCCAAGTCCCTCTTACTTGTCCATTTTGTCCTCCTTTTTTTCCGTCGAACCACAATTTATACTTTTTCTCATATTATCTGGTTAAAGCGATATATAACAACAGATAATATTTTATAGTAATTTGATACGATAATTTGAAAAATATAATAATAACTTGTTACACTCAATTAAATTGTTCCAGTAGTATTGCGAAAACTTGGGAGAATAACTTCCACAAAGTCTGCAAGGGCATGATTGAGTGGTTGGAAGGTGGGTCTCCCATGTGAGAGACCTGGGATCTAATTCAGCCTCCGTCAGCCGCTCAGTCAGGAGTTCATCGCATGAGGTTTGCCTAGTGTGGTTTACATCTCCTGTGTAGTTTGCGAGCTATTGCATAGTGAGCAGATTATCACAAAGTGTTCACCATAGAGTGCTCACACGAAGTACAGAGTTGTGATAGAGGTTGTGGTGAGATTGTGGGTTCCCTAGGGGTTCCAAAAAATAAAATAAAATAAGAACTTACTGTGGAAAAAAAACAAAGTCACTCAAGTGCTCCACCACTACATTTTATAACTAGAATTCTAAAAAGATAATTTCATAAGCCTTCCCTCAAGTTTAGCTTTGTGACACTAACTTTTCTGGTAGTTTACAATATTAGGCTTACCTCCTTAATTTTAGGGATAACTTTGAACCTATTGTTTGTCAATGTGGCTCAACCGTGGCACGTGCCGATTGGATCAATAATCGTTAGTCTATTTGAGACGAAATATAATAGCTCAGAGCTTTCATGAACTGATAAGTCGGCAAAGGACAAATGTAGGACAAATCAAACACTTTAGGGGTAAATTTGAGCATTTCACCTTTAAAAATATATTATTACCAATGAGCAAATGTAATGTATACTATTAAACAGGTCATAATATTTTATTTTTGACATGTAATCATCAGTCAAGCACAAAATATAAAAAAGTGAAAAGTGGCACGCCGCACGCAGCTTAAGGTTTAAGGTGGCCAAATAACAAGACGTGGTGCTTATAATTACGCTTGCTGAAGGGTGGTCCTTATTATGTATAGAAAAGGCTAAAGATTTGCTCGAACCCGATATTTTTATCGATTCAATAAATATATAACATGTATCTTTATCATATACATATTTTTGTTACTATGGTTGCTCTTGTTTTCTTGTAACCAAGATAAGTTCTTCGTAATTTATTTATTGGGAAATTTAATGAGCAGTAAAAATATGTACTATGTACTATGTACTATGTACTACTTAGAGTCCCAGGAACAAGTTGTATCCTAGTAAGACACTTCACGCCTTACAAAAATAAATATAGAATCATAGGGGACCATGAAATGCAAGCAGGCACATTTGATTAGAATACATGTATTATAGTACAGTAACAATTGGTTTTCTAAATCCTCAAACTTTACCAATATATATTACAGCTTTAATGGGGGACCAGGACACAAAAATTAAAAAAATAGTTACTTAATTAGGGTAAATTAATATAACAAATAAATAAAATATAGATTAAATGACAAAAATTCAGAAGAGACATTACTGATCCGTTGATTCTGTAATACATAGATTATTACTCTGTTGCTTTAATTGAAGACATTGTATCCGTTGTTATGAGATGAGAAGACAATCTTAGCCATTGTAATTTTTTCTTAATTTTTTAAACTATTGGCAAATTAATTAGTATCAACTTTGCTCTTATTGAGAATGGCGAGGTACTACTGTCGTATTAGCAGATTTTGGCATTGTTAATAAATCCCTGCAAGGACAATTTGGTGATCTAGAGGTCATACTTTATTTTATTTTACTTAAGCCGCCTTGTCGTGGCTGGTAATTAGCATAGACCCCTACCTCGTAAATTAATAGTCAAAAGGTAAAAACACAAAGGAGCGGAATGAGGTGAATCAAGAATTGAAACTGTATTGGTTCAGCTCTTTAAGGTTTTTAATTTATCATTGAACTCATTATATCTTGGAGTTGAGTAGGAAAGAACTTGAACGACGAATTTCACAAGAGGTCGTTACCATTGTCATGCTTCCCAATTGAACCCGTACTTATAATGGTACAAATGCATCCGCCCAAAAGAAAGATAAGAATTGGACGTGCCCAATTCATTACATTTTGGATGCAAATGCTTAAAGATGTGAATTGTGATATACAGTGAGAATTACTATATAAGTTGGCATGGAGAGGTCCTCCCTATTATAATGCAACAACAAGAACTACCTTCATAACTAGCCTCATAGATATAACTCTGTGGATTATAATTAAATTGGTCTAATATACTTGAGTAACTAGTAACTTTATTAATATAAAATAAACATAAGTAATTTGCTATGCCTGGATGACCATGTATAATTCACTCAATTATGCAAAGAAGAATTGGTCTTTTTATTGGCTAAATCAGGCAAAACATGATATCTTACAGCTCTTCTAATTATGGTAACCACTCAATTATTTTATGACCTGTACCAACTTGTGTTTTGAAAAAACAAGAAAAAAAATGAGTGAGTACATATTGTCCATAATGGTAAATATTATCCTCCTCCATGTAAATTTTCTATTTCCCATTCAATTTTGTTCCCAAAAATGGGTTCTTATTTTTAATGATAGAGAATACTACGTTCATGTTTGTTTTCCGCTTTTCGTGTCTTTTCTTATCGTCTGTACCAAAATAGAATGAATATATGGCTATCAAGTTTTGAAAATTCTTTGCATTCTCTGTCAAGTACTTTTCACATTCATATATTTAATCTATTTCAAGAAAAATAAATGGAACCCCACGAAAATAACAATATAATTGTGCTCATTTTTCAGTAGTGGATCTAGATTTTTCGCTCTTAGTTTATTTGAATCATAATTTTTGACACAGAATATAAATGTATATGTAAAAATCTACTAATATTTGAATAAATATTATATTTGAAATCATAAATGTTAATTAATTGCAACGTGTTCAACGCTAAAATCTTGAAGATTAAACCCATTAAATTATTTATGTTTGAACTTTGTGTTAAAAATTTGAAAAATACGAAAATTTTCATAGCTTGAGATGTGTCTATAACACTAGTCCTTAAGGATATTTTACTCAATGTAAGTGTGTCTCCAGAATTCAATAAATGATTCTAGTATAAAACAGGGAGCAGAAACAACAAAAATCATGATATCAAAATAGGAAAACCAATAGGGATTTGGAGTGGAAGGTAAAGGTGTCAAAATAAATAATGATCTTATATAGGTAGAAAAATTCAGCATGTTATAAACTTATAATGGTTAAATAATGATCATCAATGAAATAACAGCTGTATAAGTACTCCCTCATATGTGTCATTGTAATTTTCGGGAGGATGAATCTGGACATTCTCACCGGCCAGAACAAATATCAGAAGAATAAATCTTCTTTTTCTTTTTTTAATCATGGCATTCTTGTTTGGTTAAAGTGTGACAAGTATCAAGGTTTGCCAAATGGAAGACCATCTAATTTATTGTATTAAAAAAAAATTAAAAATTGTTACACATATACCCTAATCATATGAAGCTATTTTTATTATCAACAAAAAAAAAATGATTTTTTTGGTTAAAAGAAGTACCATATATTCCTAACAACTGTCTTGCTATTCCCTAATTAAAAAATGTGAGTGGCCATGGCGGCTGAAATTAAAAATTAAAAAGGAAAAATGAAGCTCAGATCCCTTGCCAGAACAATCATAATTAGTTGGAAAAGAATATTATTATGTACTACAAATGGAGAAAAAGAACTTTAGTGGTTAATTTAGAGTATCCCTAAAGAGGTAAAGATGATACCACGTAGCCACTTTCAGCCCCCATATTTAATATATAAATATTTTTAAATTATAATTAAAATTTAGTTAGTTTTGATAAATTTTAAATTATTAAAATCACTCTACTGTTCCATTGTATGTGTTTGGTATAGAGATTTTGTATAAATATATCGCTATGTTATTAAGTATTTTTATTCTCAAGTTTTTTTCTTTTTAAGAGGTGCAACAAAATAGCTATGTTGATAATTTTATATGTCCCTTATATGATAATATTTCTCATTCTTCCACTCTTTCTCGAAAGTCGTCACCCGCTGCTTCTATTTCTACTTCTTATCCCGACTGAAGTCGATTTTGAGTCGACTAAACTTTAAAATTTTGTATGTTTCGATTTTTATTCAAATAGGGGTCCAAAAGATAGATATTTATACACTTTGCCCATAAAGAGTGTATACTTTGCAGATCAAGCACCTTTTGTTTAAAAGTGGTGACACTAAAAGCCCAAAAGAGCAATTTAAAATAAATAAAGCAAGAAAGAATAATAGGGGTATTTAATTAAATGTATTATTTTCTTTATGAGACGGTTGCAGAGATACCTAAACTACTCTCCTCTATGAAATTACAAGTAATATGAGATAGAATAATTCTTTATTAATATTTTGAATAGAAACCACATCTTTGAGGCCAATAGATTCTTCAATAAAACGTGAAGACGAATAATAAATTGAGTGGGTTTTGGATTAAAAAGAAGTTGGGGATGGCTACTGGTAACGAACATATATTCACGAAAGAATAATTAATTCACTATAGTTGTTGTTGTTATAGAGTAGTACATTTCCTCTTTTGTCGTTGATATTTGGAGAAACTAGGGTGATTTACCAAGAATGACCTTGGAGGCTTGGATGGTCTTGAATTAGGAAAACTCCAAGTTTAACAAGTTATATTTCATAGGCAAGTCTTTTAATTTTTGACTTTGAAATTTGTCCCAAGCTGAAATAAAAAACTCGAGATCACTGATTTTCAAGGTTAACAAGTTGTGTCCCATAGTTTTGAAGGCCCAAACCTAAAGCCATGTGATGTCTTTGGGCCTTATGGTAGTTCATCTCACTAGTTTGGGCTTTTGATAACAGAGAAAACTACTAATTTTGTGTAGGACAAGAAGCTATGGTACAGTTAAAAGGAAATTTCTGGGCCTAATCACGAGAAAATGGTTTAACATAACCTTTTATAATAATTTGAATAATATGTCTATTTAAAGGGAAAATTATACAAAATGTCCATTGAGTTAAATTTCTTACACAAAAAATAGCCCACTTTTTAATTAATTACTTAAAGTAGCCGCTCGGCTGACTTTGTTACTTGAAATGGCCGCTCGGCCAAATTTATTACTTCAAATGGCCATTGCTTACTTTATTACTTACAACATTTAGATGCTAAGTCGAGAAAGGTTAGGAAATGCTTGGCCAATTTGGCCAGTTCTTTTTTTTTCATTGCTTATTAAAGAAATGTTGTTGTTATTTTCTGTGCTATTTTTTTTTTTAAAAAAAATCGTTGTTTTTTCAAAAATATTTTTCGTTGCTTCCTCTTTTTTTTCTATAAAATAAATATAGATATCGATATGTTACATATACATTACAAGATTATTTTATACAATATCGATACATGTTTTATACACCATTTGTACGATAACAATACATTACATAACTATTTATGTAATATCGATACACGTTTATACACATTTATACAGTACAGATACATTACATAATCATTTATACAATATCGATACACATTTATACAATATCGATATATTACATATACACTACATAACTATTTTTACATCATATATACATGTTTATACACCATGTATACAATATCGATACATTACATAATTATTTATACAATTTCGATACATGTTTATACACTATTTATACAATATCGCTAAACGTTTATACGCTATTTATACAATGTCGATACATGTTTATGCACTATTTATACAATATTGATACATTACATATACACTACATAACTATTTATGCAATATCGATACATTATATATACACTACATAATTATCTGTTCATCATATATACATGTTTATACACCATGTATACAATATTGATACATGAAAAAAAATTGCACGGAAAATGTTTGAAAAAAAAAGAGCAAAAATAATTTTTTTTTAAAAAAAAATTAACGCTTAAAAAAAAAAAAAAGAAGCATAAATGGCCTAATGGCCTTGGGCCAAATTGAACTTTGTTGAGCCCATGACCCTTTTGGCTATTTTTTCTGTAAATGAAAAGTGGGCTACTTTTTTTGTAAATATTTTATTTTTTTGTATATAATTGAAATTTTCCCCTATTTAAAACATAGGAAAAAAACTGTGCTTCTTATATTCAGTACGTAAGCAAAAATACTATTTAAGAACATTTGTATATAATCTAAACAAATAGGAGGTGAGGGTGGGGTGTTGGGTGGTGGGGATGGGAGTTACAAGGTTGAGCGAATTAAGATGAGTTGTGTTGGAGAGTGAAGATCACAAAATCATTATGGGATGCAAGCTAGTATGCTACTTGTGAAACTTATTTTAACCACTTTAACTAGAAAAGTCATTTTCCTCATTTTCAAGATACTTATATTTCTCGAGAAAATATTTTCTAAAAATTTTGACCATCCAATATGAAAAAAGTTCTAAAAATGTTTTCCTCCATACTGATCACACACCCAAAAGAAACTGAATTAACAAAACAAGATAATCGTCATCTTTCAGCAACATCCACCTTATGATATTAGTATAAACATAGCAAAGCAAACATAGTTCGAGTTTAGTATTATCCATAAAATTGTCTCAAAGATTAGAAAAAGAACAGAAGTTTTCCTTTATTATAATATAGTACTTCATATGCTTTTATGCAATATAATGCTGAAGATAAGTCAGACTTGGGACTTTTTGAGGGATATTGATTCACAGCATCCAACCAGGTATCATACCATTGACGTTTTGGGCATTTGTTACTGCTGTTATTTGGCTTGAAGTTGTTATTGGATCGTACCTGTGGTAAATCAAAATAAATAAATTCAATTTTATTGTGTGTGAAACTCTCATCGGAATCACTAGACTATAAGCAATGTTGGTTGGTTTTTTTTTCTTTGGGAATCACCTAGTGTTTTTGCTCACACTTAGTCGAACCTTCAACCTATCGGTTGATTGAAGGTGCTTCGTACTAGAGCAAGTCCAACTAATCATCGGTTGCAAATGCAAATAATATAATTAAAAGTAACATATATAACGAATAGACTTAAATTTACCCAATTTGCAAAGAAGAGTTGCATTCAAGAGGTTGGAAGAAACCCTGAGATTGAGGATGCTGCTGTTGACCATAAGTGAGACTTTGCTCACCAGCTCCCCATGGTTGTTGCAGGTTGTGATCAGCATATATCTCTTCCATCTGCTAACAAATTATATGCAATTCAATGGCATTGCAGCATAGTGTAGTAGATCAATAACAAATTGATTAAAAAAAAAAAAAATTTGATCTTGAGTCTTATTCAATCCCCAAAAATTAGTTCATGAGGGGAGGATTACCCAAGACTATATAAGGTGACCATCTATCCCCCTTAAAGGGCCGATATGAGACTTCTCAACACCTCACCTCATGAAAAGGGCAATTTCATATGGGAGCCCAATATCGGTAAACAATAATTGAGATAGAACCTGCTCTAATACCGTGATAAAGAAATGATTTTTGGTGTAACGACTCAACTTCTCATGAGGGGATATGAGACTTTTCAACACCGCACCTCATGAAAAGGGCAATTTCATATGGAAGCCCAATATCGGTAAACAATAATTGAAATAGACCCTGCTCTAATACCATGATAAAGAAATGATTTTTGGTGTAACGACTCAACTTCTCATGAGGGGAAGATCATCCAATGCCAAATAATTAAGGAGACCACCCATCCCTTAAAAGGGCATGGGACTGTTCAACAGAATACTTTAATTTAATGTCTTAGCTAGGTGTACATATCAACAACAACAACATATCCAGTGTATTCCCACAAAGTGGGAAAAGGTAGAGTGTGCGAAGTCCATACCACTACCTCAGAGGTGAGTAGCTAGGTGAACATAAATTGTAAAATATAAACATAACGTGATATGTCTAACAAATCAATCGGAATATAGCTAACCAAAATCCAAGATTGAGGTAGAAAAAGAGTAACAATCACTTGTATGGGCAACCAACCTTTCTTTCAAGAACCTTGTTAGCTTCATTCCACAATTTCTCCTGTTATAATTAATGGAAAGTTACTATTTAACACATACATCATGTTGAGCTAAGAACATTTTAGAATCACATGAGAGTTACCTTAGTTTGAAGATCAGAAAGCTGGTCAAGCATCATTTGAGTCTATATATAGAGCAGCCAAAAGATACAATTAGAATACTTGAATTAAAAAGGATCCAAAAATTTCTTATTATTTTCTTTTAATAATATGCTACTAGTATTTATAAGTTTATATCACTAAGCTTACCCTGGTGGATCTAATGTGCTTGAGGGAAGTATCTAGTTGGACTTCAAGATGCTCAAGATCATCTATAGTCAGAGGTCCCAACTCATCTCCAAGAAGGTGTCTGCCAAAGAAAATGCCAAGTATAAATGATCAAGAATACAAGGTGTACATCCTTCATCCTTTTATATATGACACATAATTTAAGTAGCATGATTATGGTTAACTAGCTAGTTAATTAATTACCTTTGGTAACGCTGCAGTGACTCATATTTGCCTTTGAGTTTCAAGTATTCCCTATAGCTGCTTTGCTGCAATGGTCACGGGAAGATCAACAACTTGAAAGAGGTCAATATTAAACGTAAATCTTGCTTGTTTTATTCCCGCAATAAATAAATATAGAATAACAAGCTGTGACAACAACCAAACTACATAATTTATGTTATCGTAAAATCATACGTCTTTTATTCCTCTGTATAGATAAGGGCTGGAGAAATGAAGTGAACTAGCTTTTGTTATACCTCGTTATCTTTGATTGATCGATTGACTTCCAATGTACCATAGCTGCACTTTTGGTACCTATCAAGGGTTTTGACCATACTGATGCATGCATCGGACAAATAAAAGAAAAAGTTATTAATCGCCAGCTTTATAGATGTTTTACACCACAATTTAGCAGTTGCACTTAAATGCAGGTCAGATCAAATATGGGCATATTGAAAAAGAGTTAAAACAAAAATAAATAAAATATCTTATCCGGCCATACTTAAAATATCCATATTTTCCATGACCATAGAAATAGTCAAATGAGACACAAGGGAAAAGCTAAAATAACTCATGAAAATAACAAACATACAAATGGGTATTTGATAACGTGGATTAGTGGATATATCCATATTATCCATGTGAATATTAATTTTCTTGGAGGATAATATTTTGATCCATTTTTAAAAAAGCCGTTTCCCGACCCATATCTAGGGATTGGATGGTTACTCTTCTTTTTTTTTAACCATTTTGTCAACCTTATATACGTATGACCATGCATGCAAACTATAAACGTGATGAAGACATTAAACAAGTTTGAAGAATGCACTCAAGACTTAATTAATTAGGATAAAATCTAGATGAGTGATCTAAGGTCAAATATATATCTAGGTCTATCCCAGCTTTTCGATCGGCTCTTCATAAAATTACTAGTATTTGAATTTGGATCAACTTTATACTAAGAGTGCAAAAAAAAAATTTATCTTTGTAAACCAATTGGGCATTTTTATTCATCTTCTAAAAGCAAGATTACAGAGCTGACTTGGGGGAGTTGCATCTAGCTACAAACTATACGCTAATCCAGTAATCCTCCTTGGAGAACAGTTACAAACTATTCTCAATACACAAAAAGTTGAAGTAAATGTTACTTATGTACCCAACTACTTCATCAGGTCCATTTACTTGTAGTAGTATCAAAGGTAATCTATTTTATTTTCAAGATTACAAATCTATTTAAGAAGGCTTACCAGTAAATATGTTATGAATGATCTTTATTACACTAACGATCTAATTAATAACTTGAACTCTTTTAATTTTCCGTATATGTTATTGAAGGCCACTCACTCAACTTCATGAAATTTAGATAAGTTTACTACAACATTGAAGTTTTGACTACTACATTATGTATGTTTGCCCTCACTAATCCATGTACTCTGGACAATTTTCCCACCTTCCGGTAGTTCTAGACGTGTTAAATAAATAGGTTTTCCGTTAAAGAAGTCACAACTCAAATGACACCTAAAGGAAATTTGTTTCACTCATGACAAACCAAAACATGCATGCCAATTAGGATTTAGAGAAGTCATCACAAGGTAGCAAGCAGAACCTACCTAATACTTGTTTGATGAAAGACATTAAGGGTGCGTCCGGCCGGTATGAAGAGAAAATGTCTTCCATGCAAAATGTTTTCTAATAAAATAAGTAGGACGTTTCTTACTCATTTTCTTGTTTTCGTTAAGTAAGTAAAAAAAAATATATATTATTCTTACATGATTTAGATAAAAATTATAGGAAGTGGGGTGGGGGATAGGAGTGTGGGGTGGTGGGGATGGGGGCTCAGGGGTGTAGGGGTGATGATGAGGTGTGTTGGAGGGCCCGGAGGACACAATAAATATGAAATGTCACTTGTTGAACCTGTTATCCCTACTTTCATTAGGGAAGCCATTTTTCTCTTTTTCTAAAATAAACTTATTTTTCAAGCGAAAATATTTTCTAAAAATTTTGACAAATGAACATGAAAATATTGGAAAATATTTTTCCAACACACCCAAAGTGTCCGGTGGAATAGACATGTCAAAACTCATAGGTTTGTTTAAGGGGTACTAATTTTTAAGCTGAAATAAAGATCAGAATCCCTTGTTTCCAACTTATGTAACTCCAAGTCACGACAATTGATGATTTTTTTAAGCTACCAGATTATCCAAAAAGATATTTACTGAACTTCCTTAAAACTCTTTATTTAGTTGTGAATTTTGAAGGAACTTTATGAAGCACAGAGTAATACCCCGTGGACATTTGTATACGACCTATAATTCAGAAAAGATTTATCACAATTGTCTAGCATCACAGAGATAAAAGAGAATTTAAGAAAGACATCTTGAAGACTAATTTACTAGTAAAAGATATGACCCCCTTTATCAGATCAGTTCTTTTTGTCATCATCAAAGAGGTAGAATAATTAAGCACGAAGAGACCTTGTTTTATCTGGTTACTCAGATCTGCAAGTATGACTACTCAGCCCATTTACCCTTTTGTTTCTAAGAGGAGAGATTGTCAACATATATGATCCATCTACTATATTAAGTAGATTTTCCAAGTTTTAAAACTTAGGATCTGCATACACACTACCTTTTCAGACATCATTTGTGAGATTATAGACACCATTTGTGAGATTATACTGGGTATCTGGTTGTTTTTGTTAAAACTTAGGATCTGACAAGAGGGAGTTGCTCGAATGATAAACTTCCTTTACCTTTAACTCTAAGTTTGTGAGCTTGAGTCACTAAGAAACAAAAAAGGTGAGAGCTCACAGAGGGGTGAAAAAAAAAAAAAAATCAGGATCTACATGTTTTATTTACTGATGAACAACTTATGAGTATGATTTTTCATGTTACGTTGTCCTAGTATACACCCGTACAAAAAATGGAAAAAAAAGAAGAAGAAGAAGAAGAAGAAGATATCTCTGATCCATCAAAGCTTACTGATCATTGATAACATATTATCAGATTTTGTGGTCAACTTAGTTAGGAACTATTAGATCATATGTACATCTAAAAACCTAAATTTGTATCTAGACAAGATCCAAGAAAAACACATACAACTGATGGCCAAATATTTCAGATCTTACTTATTAGAGCTGCAGAATTCATAGAGCTTGCCACGATTAGAGAAAATGAGTAGAGCAACTTCAGCATCACAAAGCACAGAAAGTTCATAAGCTTTCTTAAGCAATCCATTTCTCCTCTTAGCAAAAGTCACTTGCCTATTTATCTTGTTCTCTATCCTCTTCAACTCCACTCTTCCTCTACCCATTCCTATATAATTTTTTTTAATTTCCCCACTTTCTTCTCTTGGCTAACTATTGGATCCTCTTTTCTGTCCTAGTGAGTCAACCAAAATTGTGAAAGAAAATGAACTGCTGCAAACCCTAGCTAGAGAAAAAGAAATAAGAGGATTTTTAATGAGCTTTTTTCCAATGTAGAGAGAGAAAAGTGAACATGGGATGTTTTGCCTATGGCATTTCATCTTAGCTACTCCCTCTTCCCTATTTTATGTGAATATCAAAAAGAATGTCACCTTTCTATAATTAAAAATAATTTAACTTTCGAAGCCTCCCTATCCACATAATTATTTAAGGATTGTTTTGAATCACAAGTTTCAAAATTTTTTCTTTTTTCTTAAATATAGTGTCAAGTCAAATGATATCATATAAAATGGGATAGAGGGAGTATTCATTATATCTTCTTCTTGTTTAGGGATTTTTGTTTTAACTTTAGGATTTGCTTAGGTACTCCAAATTTAGATACCTCACAGCTTTAGGGTTGGGTCTTATTTCCACTACTTTTTCAAGTTTCATGAAATTAGCCAATGCATTAACGGGGTGTCTTACGCTCAAGTTTTGGCGCGTGGAGAACACGCCGGATGGCTATTCGTAATTTAAAGACACGCGTCTAGTTGTGTGTTGGTACTTATGTTCTTACTTTTATTTTGTGCGGTCCCGTCAGAGAAAAAACAAAGCCGTGAACTAAATTATATGGACACGCGTCGGTTGATTAGTGGACAATACGTAGACATCATGCGTATGCAAATTGTCAGTTCTTCGATGTAAATTTTGAAGTTAATTCCTCGTATTGTCATTAAACTATCGACAATATCCCACTAAAGTTAAGTATATGGTAGAACTATTACTTTGTCTCTTGTATAGTCATTCTAACATTTTAAGCTACTAAACTCATTAAACTTTCTTAGTTAACATTTTAAATTCAATTTTAATGACAAATTAATATTATATCACTCAATAAATAACAAAAAAACGATTCTAGTATAAAAACAATGAAATCCATCAAAATAAAATAAATTTTAAATAAAAATAAATTATACATACTGAGATATATAAAAAAAAAACAAAAAAAACATGAGATTTTATAGGATTATTTTTTTAATTTTTAAACGGACACTTTCTCCATTTCATATTATTTATCCACTTTTCTCTACGCGTCCCATAAAAAATTATAAATAATAATGATAATTTACTAATTTTCCTTGTAATTTTTTTTAATACACTCTATTTGTGTCTTAATCAATACTAAAATTAACAATGTAAATTTTTTTTTTGAAACTTTATAATATTTATACTTTCAAAAAGAATTAATATAAACACAAATAAAAAATTAATTAATTTTTTTTAATCTTGTAAATTGACAAATAACTTGGAATATAGGAAACAAAAAGGAAACAAAAAGATTAGTTAATACTCTCTCTGATCCTAAATAAGTGGACAAAAGAAAAATTTTAACGAAGAAGATTTAAAATATAAAAAATAAAAATAAATGCACTAAGAAACTAAGACATTCAACATTTACTATACATATGACACTCAACATTTACTATACATACATAAAAATAATTTTATTTTTTATATATGTAATGTCATATTTACTGAATGAAGTTTAGACGAACCCTTGAACTAACTTAATTTGATCCAAATTTTATATCTGTTTTAAAAAATTTAGAATTCGTAAATTTCAAATTCTGACTCCATAAGTGAAACATGTAAAGAGAAAAGTCTATAAATAATATGAAACGGAGAGAGCTCCCACTTAATTTTTTTTTTAAAAAAATGGTCCTATAAAATCTTATGTTGTTTTATTTATTTTTTTAACACCTCAATATGTTTAATTTATTTATTTAAAATCTATTTTATTTTGGTGGATTTCATTGCTTTTATATTAGACTCGTTTTTTGTTATGTATTGGGTGATATAATTTAATGAATTCGTCATTAAAATTGAACTTAATTAAGTGAGGTTAGTAGCTTAAAATGTTAGGATGACAATACAAGAGACAAAGCAATAGTTCAATGACATTTTTGTCATATAAAAAACAAAAGTAACTTTGATGGAATATTTCCAGTGGTTCAATACAATATGAGGAATCAACTCTTAAGTTTTGTAGAAAAATAGAATTTGAAAGGATAATTCGGTTCACACAGCATCCCACGTTAAAATAATTTCGTGAAAAACCGCATCTCAAGTGGTATGATATATACAGCTAACCTAACTTAATACGAACATTAATGGTTGCTAAATATTGAATTTCAAGAATGTATTGTTGAATTTTTGTTTGACAATTTACAGCAAAGACAAGCTATTATGTGATAAAGCTGATATGTTTTTCTTGGTTTATTTAGCTAAACTATATGTCAATCGTAAATTGGACGTTGGATATATATATATATATATATAGTTCAATCTTTTTAAAGTTTCAGTACATGAAAATGTGATGGCATAATTTAGTCAAAGAAATATATTTTGTTTTTGGCTCTTTGCCTATTGGGGAGGGAGAAGAGAATAATTTAAGAATGGAGATGGTAAATGAAAAACTTAAAGTGTGGCTTTCAAATTGGAAAAAAAAGAAAAACTCTTTTTTGTTGAATTTTTCTGTTACAATTAGAAACCAATTACGTATTATTTTTTTTACACTATCAGGGCCATGGATCAGTGACCTAATATTAACACGAATAAACGTTACCATTTTTAGTAAAAAGACAACATTTTAGAACCACACAAAAAAGTGTATGGACTTGGGGAGTAGTACTATCGAATTCAATGTCTTTTTCTCCGATTCATTTGTTTACTTACAAACAACACTATATCCAATGTAATTTTATAAGCGGAGTACTTTGGAAGAGTATAGGATGTACATAAATCAATCTTATTTATATCTTTGTGGATAGAAAAGTTATTTCCGATAGATCCTCGTCTCAAAAAAAATGTAATCAATGTATGAAAGTAAAAAAGAAACCGGGACAACAAAATTGCAAATGGACAAATTGTTTTGCTTCATTTCGTATCTTATGGATCCATTTGTTTACTTGTCGGAACTTAATCTTAATCTTATTTCGGTGACCAAGTATATCCATTTGTTACTAATTGGACCTTAATCTTAATTGTTTTGTGTTATTTCTTATCTTGTATATGGATCCCATAGACTAATGCTTAATCAACAAATGGGTTCTTGGTCAATGAATTTTATTTGATGTCAATATTTCAAGAGATTTTTCAATAATTGACAAGAGGGAGTTGCTCGGATGGTTAGCACCCCTCACTTTCAATCCGAAGATTGTGAGTTCGTATCACCAAGGGAGCAAAAGGGGTTGGGGCTCCTAGGGAGGATATTAAAAAAAAGATTTTTCAATAATTATTTTTTTCTATTCAATTTTAAAAGGATTACAACTACTACAACAACAACAATAATAAATCTAGTGTAATTCCACAAGTAAGGTTTTAGTGGATTATATTGAATTATTTTTTCTTGAAAACATGTTCGACATTCTGCAATTTGAGTACATGATTAGGCAAGTAATATGGCTAATATACATCTTCCAATACTTCCGAAAGGTGCCAAAGGACCTTTTCTACTGGATAGATCTCAATTGCCTAGTATTAGGAGAAAATTTGATAAGGCTAACTTTTTTGTAAGCTAAACCTCATTTGCTAGTATCGTCACAGGAGTGTTATTAATGGATTGCTCCTGTTTTTTGTGAAAGGGTGTCTTCAGACTTCATCCTTTGTGTTGTATGTCTCGGAGGTAAGGTTTATATTCCCCTCCTATTAATAAGATATAATACAACACCCAGCGAACTTGGGAAATTATATTTATTTTTTTAAAAAAGAAGCAAAAATGTATAAACATTCCTTAATTCCATATATATATATATAACATGAGATTCGTCGATATTGATGTATTTTGTTACTGGAATAGCAAAGGAAAAAAAAAAAAGAGACTCAATATCATATACAGAGGTGTATAGTTAGTTTCTTGGGACATTCTTGCATTTACGTGTCGCGTCTTAATATATTAAATCTTTTGAGCAATCGAATGCATCATATTATTCTATAAAAGATTACACATCAAACACAAAAATAACTTAATTATGGAGTGCAAAAAGATAATCATACCAAATTACTTTGAGCTCAGATTATTATACGTAGCAAAAGGTCTAAATATGTCATTGGATTTAGGGAAATGGCCCAGGTATGTTATTTGTCTATAGTTGGAATAAAACATGTCTTTGCCGTTAAAAAAATTGGTCTAAATATGTCCTTATTCACTAATGATGGAAGCTTTTCAACGCACGACCTTTTTCTACAAGAAAAAAGACTCAAATTTGCAATTAAGAAAGCTTTGCGGAATAGTCTAGATTTGCCCTTCCCTAAACTTCACAAAATTGTTCTTTTTTTTCTCAACTACCATCCATAATTGTTCTAAATGAAGCACCACTATAACAATTGATTCTTCCGCTCTAAAAAAAAGCCATGATATTGCTGCAAAAATTTAAAAGCTAAACACCATATACCTAGGTTTGTTTTAGCATTGGAAAGTTGATGTGGAGCTTTGGCATCTCTATTGTTGATCATACAAGAATTGGTGATGGAGTTGTGTTTACTGAATTTACAACAAAGATGAAAATTTTACTTATGCGTGCTATTGTTAATTATTTGAGTTCTATTTGAAACGGTTTGAGGCTTGAAGGTGATTAATTTAAGATTGGAGAAAAAGACATTGCAATTGTAGGTTTTGAGTGTTGAAGAAGATGAAGTTAGTGAAACAATATTAATCCCTTTATTCAAAGTTCTGTGAAAAAATATTAAAGTTGATTTTTTTGGAATATTATAGATTCTTCTAGAATATGCTGGTGTAGTAACTTAGATTACTATTGTAACACCCCGTGCATTTCCGAACTTATGCGACTACCTTAATAGTGATGGGCGTATTTAAACTAGAAATAGTAGGTGAATCACCTACTAAAATTCTTGGGCTGAATTAATCCCATGCTAATGGGCTCAAATGAGGCCCAAAATTAAGCAATAAGACATGGCCCCAAAAAGGAAACGACCCATTTCAAAGGTAGACCAAGTAAACACCTCATTTAATGACCACAAGATTGGCTAAGGATGACCATTAAAAGAGGTGATTTAAAGGGACTATATAAGGCAAAAATCATATTTTATTCACCACAATACACTTGCCAATTCTAGACTTTTCCAAAAGATATTTCTCTTCTCTTTCAAACCCTAAGCAACCACTCCTTTGGACAAGATCTTCTCCTTGCAAGATTGGGTAAGTGTTTAATCTTATGGTTTAATATATTATATACATAAGAGGTTGTGTAAATCATGTTGGTTATGTTTAAGAGTGTTGAGTAGTCCACTTTTGCTTCTTTGCTAAAGGATTTGCCTTCTATGTGACTTAAACTTGAAAGGAGACTTGAGGTCTTGAAGGAGGTGAATGATATGGATGAGATGTCAACATGTTAGGATGTGGTTATGGCCCTAACTTGTTTTCTCCTTGTTTGTGACTTGTGGAAATGTTGTTATGTAATGGTGTAGTGAAAGGAGAATATAGTTTTGTGATGTTCATGTGCATGTTGACACCATAGTTGTTCATTAGCATCAAGTTGACCTAAAAATTGAAAAGAGAAGCTTACTTATGGCCATTGACCATTTATTGCAAAGAAGGACCCAAAAATGACCCCTGGCAGCCGAATCGGGCATCCGCCCTCGCGGATGAGGCACCTGCGGGCGCAGGTGGCACAGCAGGTGGCCCTGGACAGGGCCAAGGGGGCACCTGCGGCCGCACCTCACCACCTGCGGGAGCAGGTTGCACCGCAGGTCCTTCCAGAAGTTCGTTTGGCTCGTTTTTGTTTCTCTTTGACCCCCAAGGCCCCTCTACCCTTCTTGGATGCAATCATCAACTTATGGTACCCTTTGGATGGCCCTAAGGGGGTAGTCCGGAGGCATTTTGAATTGTATCAATTGTGGATTGTTGTTAATATGTTGTTGTGAAAGGTATTTGGGTGACTTGATGGAGTAAATGTGACGTTATGTTAAGGAGGAAGTGTAAAGTATAAACTTGGTATGAAATTCCATCGATTTGTGATAGCTAGGTTGATGTGTGGAATGTTTTGGTATTGTTGGTATGGTGATGAAGTAAATTGTATTGTAGGAGAGTGAAATGACGTTCTATGGCAGTCATGTAGCTCATTATCGTCTTGTGCACTTGTAATGTAGTTAGTTGTTAATGTGAGCTCCGTTATGTACTTGTGTTGTAGAGTAACACGTAAGGAAGGAGCTGAATTGTTGTATTCTCATATTGGGAAGATAAGGTATGTAAGGTTTCTCTTTTCTGTATTCTTTGGCAGCTCCTATTATTCTCAATGTTAACGAACTTGTTTTCATTCCAAAATGTTCTAAAGTGTCTCATTTCAGCTTTGTTATAAATTGTTATTCACGTGTCTCTCATTCATTGGCTATTGATCCAAAGTTCCAATAATGTATAACCACCAATGTATCAATCTCACAAAAGTAAAGAAATTAGGTAATGCATAGTTCTTTGAGCACAGGTGGTAGCTCAAAGGGGCGAAAGCCTAGCTAGAGATGATCCCGATTGATTATTGGATACAGGGAGTAGCCCAAAGGGGTGAAAACCTAGCTCGGGCCGAACCTGCTTTATTGATTTATGGGTGGTAGCTCAAAGGGGCATAAACCTAGCTAGAGATGATCCCAATGTTATTTTTTCCCACTAATCAGTTGGGCCCGGGCATTATATGATTGATGTTGATATTGATATGAACGTAAAAACAAAGAAAGTAATGAAGGCAATGTACACAGTTCCACACATACATTACGGTGGTTTATCAATATTGTCCACTCACTTGTATTTGATTCCATTGGAGTTCTTATGTTCATGCAGATGTTTATAGCCTTACATACTCAGTACATTCTTTCGTACTGACGTCCTTTGGGGGACCTACCCTAGTTGTTGCGGGCACAGGAGCTAGTAGACCTTCACAGTAGGATACGGGTTATCTGCAGACTGTTGGTGAGCTCCAGATTGATTCGGGGCTTTTCGAGTCATGTGTACATATTGGTTTTGGTACTGTGTAATAGTTGTATAAAGCGGGGACTTGTCCCAACTTTAGGCTTGGTTATGTATCTGTTAGAGGCTTTGTAGACGTTGTAAGACGAACGAAGGAATGTATGACCCTTTTGTTGTGGTGGCCCTAACGGCCAAGTTTCATATCTATTTGAATGTCTTTCCATGACTCCCGTCATTGATACATGGTATCTATATGTAGCAGAATGTTGTTCATTTAGTGACATGCATATAAATGTACTTGGTCATAGGTTGGTTCTCTTGGGCTTAACGGCTTCAGGTGTCAGTCCGCCTCAATGAGATTTGAGGCGTGACAACTATATTGAAGAAACATCTAAATATTCTAGGTATTGCTAGAAGAATAAGTTTACTAGAATCTTTTTATAAATATATCTAAAAGAATTGTCTAGAATTTTTTGACTCTAGAATCATCCCCCACAAGTATAAATAGGGGTAATCCTATTCATTTGTAACCAACCCAAGAAAGTTCAATTCAAGAAATCTTCTTCTATACAAAGTTCTCCTTTTTAGCTTCCTCTTCTTTAGTTGAGTCTTTCGATCTTAGTTAATGATCTTGGGCTAGCAAAAGGTCTTTTCGATTATACCTTTCTTCTGTTATTCTCTACATGGTATCAAAGTCATAGTCACACGTTGACTTCGGGATTTTATTTCAAGATCGGGTTAGTAGTAGATTCAATTGGTTTCTCTATATGGATTTCCACGGTCGTGGAAATAGACTGGGGATGGAGTTGTTGATCCAGTCCAATTACAAGGTATGAAAGACATGTATGGAGTCATACCTTGAGGGCGAGGATTTGTGGGATGTTGTTAATAGAAGTAACACAAGTCCTCCTGCCGGTGGATCAGAAAATAGTGGCGAATAAAAGAAGTGGAAGCAGATTAATGCGAAAGCGGAGTTCATACTGAAGAGGACCATCTCCTCCAGTTTATTTGGCCATATCATAAGGTGTAAATCGGCTCATGAAAAATGGAGGACCCTTGATCAGTTGTTCAAAAAGAAGAATAAAGCTCGGCTACAGATATTGGAGAATGAATTGGCGAATACCACTCAAGGTAATCTTTCTATCCCCGGGTATTTTTTGAAGATTAAGAACTTATATTCTGAGATTTTCTTATTGAATCTGGATGAGGCTATAGCTGAAGCACGAATGTGAAGAATTATTACTCATGGTTTGAAGCCTGAATATATTCCCTTTGTGACATCGATTCAAGGATGGGCTCAACAACCATCCTTGGAGGAATTTGAGAATTTGTTGTCGTCACAGGAGTTACTAGCCAAACAATTGGCTAGTGAATTTGTTAAAGAAAGGGAAGGAAATGCTCTTGTAGCTGACAAGAGGAACGTTAAAAAAAAAAAAGCAAGAGATATGCCTCACTCTCGATCCTCAAGTGGTCGTTCAAGCTCGCTTGCGAAGAAGGAAGAGTTTTCCATCAATCATGGTAAAAAAAACCTCCCATATGTTATCGGTGTGGCAAAGTAGGACATATAAGAAGATTTTGTCGAGCCACGGAGAGCAACATGGCTCAAACTAAAAAAAGTTATGGAACAAGAAGAAGAAGACTGGGAAAGGTGCTTAGCAGATGAGAGTCGAGCAATAGATGCCTTGGCTTCCATTAATTTTGAAATAGATTGGATCGTGAATTCAAGATATAAAATTATCAATCATGTGGCAAAGAAAGGCACTGATGTCATCAACAAGAAGCAAGAAACTTCTGAAGATGTTCAGACAGGTGACATGGCAGTTGTTATCGAGGAAATCAAAAAAGTAGATCTTGAAATTGGCAATAAAAATTTAAATGTGAAGGATTCTGATGTAGAACCTGACCTAACACTGTTTGAAGTTATATATGTCGATGATGACCATTCAAGAGAAAGCATTCGGGAAGATGTAGTGGGAATTGAAGTCCCTGATCAATCATCTGCCACATCAAGATCAATCATGGGGTTGGAGCAACAACTGGAAGCTGATGAAGAAGCTAAGATCAAATGGATGAAGAGGTTGAAATTGAAGCCTCAGTTTCAGATGGAGAGACATACAATATGATTGAAGAGCTAGAAAAGGAATCTAGTGGTGGATCCTATTACGGTGATTCACAAAGGGCAAAGAGGATTATTGTCAAGCCGGTTCGCAACAGAGATGCAAATTTTGTCAATACATATTCTTCTTTCTTCGCAGGACCGATCGATGATGAAAAATCTTTATTATTTGAAGAAGCTAGAGGAGTCAGAGAAAAACTGTTGAGATTTTCACCAAGGCACAGTTCAAAGCTTCGTCTGAGTTCATCCGCAACAACCTTGGGGTAGTTTTCAAAAATTCACTTTAAGGGGGAGTGTGAAAAAATATTAAAGTTGATTTTTTGGAATATCATAGATTCTTCTAGAATATACCAGTGTAGTAACTTAGATTACTATATTGAAGAAACATCTAGATATTCTAGGTATTGCTAGAAGAATAAGTTTACTAGAATCTTCTTATAAATATATCTAGAAGAATTGTCTAGAATTTTTTGACTCTAGAATCATCCCCACAAGTATAAATAGGGGTAATCCTATTCATTTGTAATCAATCCAAGAAAGCTCAATTCAAGAAGTCTTCTTCTATACAAAGTTCTCCTTTTTAGCTTCCTCTTCTTTAGTTGAGTCTTCCAATTTTAGTTAACGATCTTGGGCTAGCAGAAGGTCTTTTCGATTACACTTTTCTTCTGCTATTCTCTACAAGTTCATGGGCAATTTTAAACTATTTTGCAAAGTTTAAGAGAAACACCGAGTCTTTTCTCTTGTAAAAAAAAAAAAGGCACATATTGGAAAGCTTACGTAGTTAGTGAAGAAGAGCATAATATGGACGTACTTTACCTCAACAATTAAGGGATGACATATTTGGACCATTTTCTAAAGTTCATTGGCAAGTTTAAACTTCTTCCCTTGTGCACATGTGAAGTGGAGGTTACATAATTAGTCCATAAAGTCATAAATGGGCCAATTCTATTTAAGTGGTAGTCCAAATTAATGAAATATCTTATCAAAATATTTTTAAAAAAAACATTTTATTCGTATTTGATATGTTAGTAAATTAAAGTTACAACACGAATAATAATAACTCATCAAGTGGCTGCCTATGTTAAAATGAGGCATAGGAGCTTCTTTTATATTCTTCCAGCTCCTGCTTTTTCAATTGTAGCCGCTTTGGTGTGATATTCAACATATAACGATGAAATCAAATTCATATAATAATTGAGTCGAATTAATCTGGGATTGAACATTGAAGTATGGTTAGGCAACGTAACGCTTTTGGATGGAGAAGTGCGTTGAGGAACTTTTTGATCCAAATAATCTTCTACAATCTCTTTTTGAATTTTCATAATCTCTTTGTGACCTGCATTTTAGTTCATTTATGTCTGACCCAGCAGAAGTAATTTTTGGATGGGTCATCAATAATTCATTTATTTATTATGTCAATCAATTTTGGCCAATCAAATTTAGTTCAATCCACTCATTTGACACTTTTAAACGTACGTAAGTGGCAAGATTCTAGTAATTGATTGCTAACAAACACAAAGCTACACATTGTTCATGCATGCTGTAAAAGTTGGTAACCATTTTTTCTTAGAAAAAGCATATGTAAAATATGCAAATGTATTTGGAATGACAGGTTTGGTCAAAAGACCTGACAATACAATGACTCAATTATGTGGAAAGCGACTAATACCAACATATATGGTTTGCATCTTTATTTGTACCAACAGCAAATCAACACATCACCAAAGCAGTGTTACATTAAGAAAATTATTAGAGAGAATTAAGATTTTATGAACCTAGCTATATATCCACAAATGGTAGAAGCATACATACATTTTTGTAAGCCTATCTATCCATATATGATATGCTAGAGTGGGTAAAAGTCCCACATTGGTTGGGGAATGGACTGGTGGTTTGCTTATATGAACTTGGGCAATCCTCCCCTCATGAGCTAGCTTTTGAGGTTGAATTAGGCCCAATTGCCATATTTTTACATGGTATCAGAGCCACGTCCATCCCCGTTTGAGCTCCCGGTTCACGTGTCAGTTGGGCCCTAGGCGTGAAGGGGTGTTAGAGTGGGTAAAAGTCCCACATTGGTTAGGAAATGGACCGGTGGTTTGTTTATATGGACTTGAGCAATCCTCTCCTCATAAGCTAGCATTTGAGGTTGAGTTAGGCCCAATTGTCATATCTTTACATCATAGAGTTTCAAAATTCACAGAGATAATCTAGAGTTTCATGGGTGGAATTTGAAACTTTAAGATAGTGATTATTTTTTTAAGACAAGGTTGAAAAGTGACCAATATACGCTGGCTGCTCATGACTTTTAGACGTAAAGATGAGCTTCATCAGTTCTTCCCATTAAACTACTCACACTGATAGTCTTTTGGGCATACTTTAACAGCTTTCCTAATTAAATTTATGAAAAACACAGATAACTGTTCTAAAATTTTCAAACTCTTGGAATATATTTTCAAACTGGTTTAAAATATATATCTATATATTCAAGGTCTCTATCTTGATTTGACTCATGTTTTCCATAAATGACCATGCATAATTATCACAGTGACACTCACGTTACATTGTGGGAACTACCGCAACTGGAATTTAGGACCAGTCTGGACCACATAGAAATCAATAATTCAATACACAATTGAGCATGCAATGACACAATACATTTATTTAGCAAGGATCAATTTTGCAACTTAAACAGGAGACCTCGGCTGAGATATTTTAGATTTGAGCTCGTCACTTCGACTACTTATTGGCATAATTAATTAATTACTGGTCAGCACAAATATGAAGTTAGTTCAATGAACCTATAGATATGGTATATAGCTTTATCCACGTATGTCATTGAGGAGAATATTGGCAAATTGACTTGGTCAAAGTGAACACGTTGAAAACGGTAAAGACTATTGGTACACGATGTAGTCAAAGTCATTCGAACACAAAAATCCAAGATCCACACCTATTTTATTTGAGGCATTGGTACAAAATACATTTCTTTTTGTAAGGAAGAAAATATGTTTCGCTTTTTAAGAGTCAATTTGACTAATTTTAAAAGCTAAATTAAGTTATATTAATTCGAAATTTTAAAAGAAAAGTTTAGATTTTCAAAACTATAAGTGTTGGTCAAAGTTCATAATGTTTGACTAATCTCAAAAAGGAAATTATGAAAAGTATTTTGGAACGAAGGAAGCATATGAGAATGCAAAGTAAAAGATTTTTTGTGGTTGTCTTTTCTTTTTTACTTTCTTGTCTCATTGATTCGGAAGAGAACCTTTTTTTCCTCCTTCTATTGAATTGTATTTTATTGGAATTGTAAACAACTAGTAAAAGAGAGTGATCTAGTGGAGAAATGAGTTTGTTATCCTTCACAAGACCTTTTTATTTGTTGTCCACGATTCAGATTTTTAAAGTTGTCGTTGAACTCTCTCAGAGAAATATATAGAATGTCAATTTCCAGTTGAAAGATTTAGACAATTAATCATCAGAACATAGGATTAATCAAATGGTCTCTCATCTCCAAATTAATCAAATGGCACTCAGATTACAATCTCGAGAGCTATAAATTAAAAAAAGAAATGACAACTCATGTATTGAATTATTGAATTGCATGCCTTGTAGAAAATTTTTCTTTATCTAATCATGTTAAATAAGTACAAATCATCATACACACAACCATAATTAATTACTTGTACTGTAACCAAATCATTTTTTTTCTTCTTCATAATTAAAGACATAGAACATATACAGTACAGTCTCACTAATCAATTAGTTCCATGATCAGCGCCATGCTGCTATTTCTCAGAAAATAAAACCTCCATTATATAAGTTAAATGCATAATCATTTGCATAAGAACAATTAGCAGTAGCAGGTTGATTTTGGATATTTGCCACCTTGCACTTGTCATTAGTTGCCTGCAGTGAATGATCATATAGGTTCCATAGCCCGTCCATCGGAAAAGTCTCCATCCATGCATACGATATGTCTGAAGAAGTCGTCACTGGTGGCAACTCCAGAACCGGATCCTGATCCTGATCCATTATATTCTTATGATAATAATTAGTAAACGCGTTATTGTCATCACTCTTCATGATCACTTCTTCTGCTTGAGATGACATCTTTTCATCAGTCATGGATGATATGGTGCAATTTGGTTGCGGTTGGTTTCTCTGCCTTATAATTTTTCTCTTGTCTTGCTTTGCAGAAGTCCTTTCTTTCTTCTTGAAATGTGTCCTCCAGTAATTTTTTATCTCGTTGTCTGTCCTTCCAGGCAAGTAACGGGCAATAGTTGACCATCTATACGTTACCATACCAACGAATTAATTATCACGGGAAGCATAGGCAAATTTAAAAGAAGAAATATAGCTATAGCCTAGCTAGAAATTGAGAAAGAATTAAGAATTTACTTGTTGCCCCACAAGGCATGCAATTCAATAATAATGCCTTCCTCTTGAGGTGTTATGTGACCTCTTTTAAGTCCAGGCCTCAAGTAGTTCACCCACCTTAGCCTGCAACTTTTCCCAGTCCTGTTCAGTCCTGCATGAACGAACATCCATATTTTTGAAATAAGTATCGGAAAAACATAAAATCACATCTAAGCTCAGAGGCAGATTCAATATTTAAATTTAATCCATTCAAGGTTCAGAGTTTGATACTATTCTACTTTTCAGGGGTTTTCATACACACACATATATTATATGGTCCATGCTGAAAATAATGAGTTCAATTGAATTTGCTTCAAGCATTTTAAGATTGCCTCTGCATAAGCCTTAGTAAAATCTTGAAGAAGAAAAAAATATTTTGCTAGAAACAACGTCTAGAAAGATAAAGAAGTATCGTTAATTTCTTCAGACGTGTTACAATTTATTATTCGTACCTGCACATCGAGCTACGGAACTCCATCTTCCCTCACCATGCAAGTTAACGTACTCAGAGAGCATCTTATCCTCTTCAGGAGTCCAAGGTCCTTTCCTCCATCCTTGTTGATCAGAATTAGCTCCCCAACCCATCATAGCAACCATTGTTTTGTTTAATGAATAATAAAACTGCTGAGTAACTTTCACTAAATCTTCTTGATTTTACTAAGTAGTATATGTGTTGTCTCCTGTTTGTATGACAGAATTAGTCACAGAGTAGTCCACCATATATATACTTCATCTCCCTGTCAATTTAACGTCCTTTTTAATGCATTAATAATTTGATGATCTCACTAATGTTAAAGTAGTACTCCCGCGTTGTCTCAATTTATGTGGCATCTTTTTTTTTTATCAATCCCAAAAAGAATATCGCCATTTTATAACAACAAACAACTCAACTTTAAAATTCTCTGCTTACACTTTGTTTTAGACCATAAGTTTCAAAAAAAAAAAAAAAAAATCTTAAATTTTATGTCATGTCAATGATACCACATAAATTGGAACGGAGGGAGTAACTCAGTTTCTCTGCTTCTTTATTACGATATCATTTGTTACACCTCATAATATCTGCCATGTGTTATCTAATGGTGCGCCTTGCTTGATTCTTAACCAGTTAGCGAGAAACAAGTGTGCCTAGGAAATCTTATTAGAACCGTACCAACAAAAATAATTAAGGACAAATATTCCTTGATATGATAAATATTTGGATTTAGCACTAGCAATTCCGTAACAGAATTTAGATGCATGCATGCTTAAATCATACACAAAAATTAATTTGTATTCACTGACAGTTTAACATTGCGGAAAATTCTTACCCGTTTTAACATGTTGTAGGCTTGTTGAAGATGATAACATGCTTTTTTTCATTGTTATGAATACTTACATGTAATTATTTTTCACTAACCTAATAGCATAAAATTAATTTTACGCTATCAGTATATAAAATTTAAACTCTTAATCATGGCATAATGACCTCGGACTTAGCCGTGAAAATTTTGAAGTTAGTGCTTGGTTGTTGGCATGTCCCCTTGAAAATGGCTTATTAACCAATGTTTGTGTAACAAATGTTGATATACGTAAGCCTCGGCCGTATGCTTTAAACATAATTAATTAAGTACTAATAGTGCAGCTAATCTTAATTAATATTTTAAGCAGATGAGATCGAAGCTTCTTGGGTTCTAATTTGGGGATAATGGCGCATTAGAATAATTGAAAAAGGACAGGTTAATGAGTCATAGGATGGACACGTGGTCAACCTTCGTAGTCAAGTAGCATTTCAAGTATATTAAGGCATTGTTTAATTGGCTAAACTCATTAATTTAAGTAAGTAATACCATATATAGGGAATGATGTGTATTATGCCACTAATTAATTAATTAATTACCTATGCTTTTGTAAAAGATTGCGATCCAGCCCTTGTTGAAGATTTCAGTTTGGATTTTGAGAAGGAAAAAAAGCTTGACTTGATAGTGATATAATGAAAGCTGAAAAGTTGGTGTTCTTCTTCTCCTTTCCTTTTCGCAGTTCCCCTTCAAATGCAACTGCTATGAAACAGAAACACTCGTAAAATTTATTCACACCCGATATTTATATCAAGTCAATATATATATGATATGTGTATGTACAATATATAGTTTTTTAGCATTTAATTATTGACTAATTATAGTGCATCCTCATCTTATTAAGTCACTTAACTATATTAAAAAAAATTACACGATTTGGTGTAAACACCCAAGGGCGGAACTGCGTGCGGATAAGCATTACCCAATTTTATATTAAATCATATTAAATTTATCATGCTTAATTGATAAAATAAGATGATAATGTATTTCAATTAACCATAAATATGTGATAAAAGTAAAGTTAATCCGCAAACGAATGTTATGTATTTATTAATTTAAAAAAATAAATATCTGATTATCACCAGTAGGTTTTTTTTTTCCCTGTAGAAAGTCCCTATGGATATGTAGGGTAAAATATATATCGAGAGACAGTATTGTATATGTGCTACCTCTGTGCTTTTATTTTCTAGTTTTTCTTTTAATTAAATTCCAATCTAGAATATTGCACTTCGAGTGCATTAGGATTTTAATTTCACGGGGTTAGAATTTTGAGTATAGGTTCTAAATTTAAAGAAAAATAGACAATTTTTTTTTTTAAATCAATCCATCGACTTATGCCTTCACCTCTTTTCTGTGATGATGAGGAATTTGACACTGACTTCCTATCTTATTTGTTGGAGTAATAATCAAGAGTATAAAAGGAGGAGGGGAACATTAAAACAGAACCAATGGAGCATACACCATAGATCTATAGTATGTGTTGAGTAGCAATATGATCTACTGCATGCCTCCTTATCTGATTACCAGTGAGAAGATAGTTTATTAGTATAAAATATTTATACTTATTAAGTGAACTTTTTAATATGAATAATGAATTCTGATCAAAATTACTGAATTTCATCGAACCTATATTATTCTTTAGCTCCGCTCCTGCTTCCAATACATATAATATTAATTAGTACATATCCTATAGATTTTCTTTTAAAAACTTACTTATACATCACGCTAACCATTTGAGACATTAGAATTCTTTTTAATACGTATGTGTTTTGGTTGATATAAGCATGTATATTAAAATGTAAAACTCAATTTGTGTTTTGAGTGCATTAGAATAATAAGTAAAAGAGAATATGGCCCAATGACTCATCGGATGGACAGGCAGTCAGCCTTAGACCTTTGTAATCATAGCCAAGTAGCATTTTTAGTATATTATGGCATTATTTAATTGTTAATTGAACTCAATATTTTAAGTATATAATGCCATATATAGTTAATGATGTGTACATTGTATATGTTGTGCCACTATACAATCCAACAACACAACTTTTTTTAAGTTCTAAGCCGCCAGCATTTCAGCCTTATTCACTTTTAGCCACATTTTTGCATCAAGAAAAACAGTAACCAACATATATATCTTCTTCCAAGTTAAAGAAAATTTTTAATTCCCAAAGTCCTTTTTATTTATTTCTTTGGATTCAACTTTCTTGTGGTCCAAATTAATATACTTTAGTATTAATGATCACTAATTCCCTATACGTGTATGGTTAATAAAGGCTTCCCCTTTATCAGTGCATGGCAACTAAGAAGAAGACTCTAGAGATTATGAGAATAATATATATCATTTCAGGTTCGTTGCTTCACAATTTCAAAAAGGGCAAATAAACCTTGACATGTTATGCTCTTCGACCAAATAAATATAAGTTTCCAACATTGATATACTTATATAAGTTCTATATATTGACGGTTTTGCCAAAAAAAATAGAGATAGAGAGCGAGAGAAGCGGATTCAGAATTTGAGCGTTTTGGGTGTCACATTTCTTTAAATCCGAATTGAGTAAATAATTGATCGATTTAACCGATTTTGGGCTTTCAATCGTACTATTAGTTTTTTCAAAAGAAAAAAAAATACTCCCTCCGTTTTAATTTGTTGCACCTACTTTCTTTTTAATCCGTCTAAAAAAGAATATCTTTTTCCTTTCTAGCAACTTTTTAGTTCAAACTTTTCACATGACATATTCAAGACCCAAGATTAAAAGACATTTTAGTATATTAGACAATATCTTTAATTCAAAATTAAAAGATTTAAAAATCTTCTTTATTTTCTTAAATTTCGTATCAAATTAAAATAGATCAAACAAATTAAAACGGATGGAGTAATAATTTTGACACCTTGGTGTAACGAGGACTTTTGTTCTGGTGAGAGAAAAGATCTTGGAATAGGAAATTACTTATGATCATCTAACTTATTATATTTAAAAAAATAACTAACCAGAATCAAAATATGTCAATAATTATTAATAATTAAAATAAGTCCCGAAGAATTAAGAAAAAGAAAGAGAATGGAAAGCTAGTAGATTCAGCTCCCCTTCATTAAGCTTCTTTTTTTTTTTTTTTCTGTTTTTTAAAAATGTATAGTTAGATCATAGATGATTGACTGTTGACACTTCTTATAACTATAAAGGGAAAATACATAAACACCCCCTCCTAAACTTGTCCGCTCAACTCACTTTAGCACTTTAACTTTACGAACATTTAAATACCCCCTTAAACAACTTTGGAGTGAATTAAATTCCACCCTGAAAGTATAACACCAAATTCATAGGGTGAGGTGTATTACACGCGCGTGCCACGTCAGCTACATGTCAGCAACGTATGTGCCACGTCAGCAATTTATTTAAAAATTAATTTTTTACTTATTTCTTTTCACACTTTTTTTTTTATTATTATTATTCCTTTTTTAACACTAATTAATTTTTAAAACCCCACATGACTTCATTTCCTTTTACACTCATGTAAACAAGAACATCAAAATTACCATCACCAAAAATCTGTATATTTTTCTAAATATTTACTTAATAGATTGTTCAAATTTTCATTGAGTATTGCAATAGGTTTCTTTCTTCAATATTATTTAAAAAGAAATATTTTGTTGGTTGTTGAAGGAAAAATAAAAAAGAATTGACCCCACTGGAAATGGTGAGAGAATGAAGAAGAAAGGGATGAAAGGGGTGGGGGTGGTGGGGGTTGAAGAAGACAAAGAAATAGGAAGGTGGGTTGAAAATTAAAGATTTAAAAGATATTTAATTGATACCAACTGCTATTATAGATTTTATATTTAGATTTAAAAGATATTTAATTGATTACCAACTAAGCAACCAAAAAATAACGTAATTGCACTCAGTGAGGTTCGAACTTGGGTCGCAGAGGATCCCCACTTTAGCCCTTCGCCATTGGCACCAGACAACCTTTAGTTACGCAGGGTGGCACATGAATAATTTATACTAAATCCTATATATGGATACATATATACATAGAGTTTTCGTCGAGGCCCTCATAGTATAAATGTAAATAAAATTCATTACATGATTATAGTGTATATAAATTAATTCTTGCATTATATAAATAGAATTGGTTTTAGTGGTATTACACCTTTAATGACCTCTCTTTTACCTTTTTTTTTTTTTTTTTTTTTTTCCCTCACCATTTTTTTCGTTAGCTGTTCAACACTCGATATAGGCCTAAGTGCCAAGGCCTACCCTTGCATGGGCTTTGCATATACCACGGACCTTGATCCAAAGTGCTAATCGTCGAGCCCAATTTCCATATTATCATACACTTGCTCACTACTGACCCAAATTCATCAGTTCTTTTAGGAGTTTTTCGGTCCTACCCGTCGAGCCCAATTTTGTTTGGTCGATTTTACTTTTTAGTAGTGTTTTTTGGTAGTCGCCATTATTTTTTAAAGTTCATTCTGTTTGTTGAACCAATAAAGATACTCTACTTTAGCAAACTTAAGGAACCATATTCTCTGATCAAAGTTATATGTATATATTTGAAGGACGAACATAGATCTACTCCCATGAATAAGGGATAAATTTGGCTAAAAAACATGTTGTTTTATAAATCATATACGTCCCTCCAATAGAGGATAAAATAATCGTGAGGTTAAAAGTGCATCGATAGTCTTTTCAATGTATTGTTTAATATATACCTAGAATTTGCAAATGTATTTAAAATATAGTTATAATTTAAAAGGAGTGGCAGAGATCCTTTTAATTACTCTCTAAATCTACAATTTTATTATTATTTGATTATGACAAAATAATCGACATATATTGAGAAACACGTAAAATCATATCCTAGCTTGCGTTGAGAATACAGTACATTTATTTTAAAAAGATACGTATTTTAAGAAAATTAATTTGAAAGAGAGTAATAAAATCTACAATAGGGATTAATTTCATTCATGGACAACTTCACACTGAAAAGAGATCAACTTAATAAATTGTATTAAACCATTTGATCCCCCTATTATTAATGCTTTGCCCGCTATATTATTTTTCTTTATATGCGTCATAAATCTAACTCTTCTTTGGCCATAAATTTTGAAATTAAGTTTGAAACTTAAAAATTTGAATTTTTATAACTGTGACTATTGAAATTTGAATTTATATTTGAACATATATTTTACTTGAAAAAATTTGAAGTTTTGCGAATGAAAATCCCAAGTCTGGGCTAAATCAATTGAGGGTAACTTGAAAAGATTTAAAAATCAGATTTTCAAAATATGATCAAATTTCACGATCAAATAAATATTCAATTATGAATTTTTAAAAATTTAATCCAAAATGTATGACCAAACATGAATATAAAATTTTTCAAAGCTTAATTTAATAATACCCTCTCCGTCCAACAAAACTTATCAATAAATTATGAGTAATTATCTTTAAATATAATAAATTTAATATTTTAAAAAATATATTAAATAATAAATAGTATTTAATATTTAAAATAATATAAATATAAATAAATAAATAAATAAATTATTTATTAATTTTTCAAACTAAATAACTATGATTGAATATCTATTTTTAGTTACATGATTAGTAAAAAGGGACGAAGGGAGTTAAAAAAAGAAAAAAGCGAAAAGAAACCGGAGAGTGTAACTGCTGAAACCCCAAATTGTGGAAGCACTAGGGTTTATAGTTGTGCTACCTTCCCATATTTAACCTCTCCACTATCATCCCACGAATAAATCCTTAAACACGTTGTTGTTTATTCATTATTACCGGCGCAATAATGGCAGAGGAAGCTGTGTCAATGGCGGCTGACAAGGAAAAGAAGCAGCAGAATGGAACTTCGTTTGATCTGAATGACTACACAATCATCAAAGAAGGAGATGCTGAGATTCTTATGCACGCTAAAAATGAAGTATTTTACAACAAAACACAGGTAGTATTATTTATTCCTATTATACCATTAGGCCGGATGGGATAAGCAGCAGGGGTATCGTCGGACTATTTTATCCAACCGATAAAATAATCTCGGGATTAGCTAATACCTCACACTAAAAAACTTGCCCGGACACGAAAGTTATTGAAAGAGAAAAGGGAGTGCTTTGTTAACAATAATTACCTGATTTTCTATTGTAGTAATAAAGACATGTTTTTAATTACAAATTAGCATTTAGAAATTTAGGGAATTTTTTTACTAAAATTAGCTAATTTGTGGACCTAGTTTCACTGTCTTTCTAATGTACCATTGATGGTGGAATGGCTAATGCATAGAATGTGTTACATAGTTGCCTTTTAGAATTTTTTCGATATAGGTCAATAGTCTATTTTGTCTGCCAATTGTCTGACCTGCTATAACTGTGTTGTGCTTATATTGCATTCACCAAGATAGTCTTGCTCGCTCGGGAATATTGGGTGAGTTTCACTAGATAATTGAAATGAACAGGGACATGAGTGGGGGATCTCTGCTAGATACTTTGGGACAAACTCAGATACAACATGCACGATTGGAAGGGGATAAGGATCAATTCTGCTTGAGTTCTCTCTTATTGAGAACAAACCATTTCTACATCCATAAGTTTTCAATAAGTTCAATGATTTCTAGAATTTGCAATGTCTAGAATGTAGGTGATTCTTGAGTCATTGCTCTTGTAATGTGTTTGTGTGTGTGTGTGTGTGTGTGTGAGAGAGAGAGAGAGAGAGAGAGAGAGAGAGAGAGAGAGAAAACAACAATGCCAAAAGTGAAAAGTGTAGAAAAACATTAAGGTCAAGTTCTCCTAGGAATTTAAACAGAAAGAACAATTAAAGTGCAATCTTTGGTGAAAATATGTAGGTGAAGGAAAAAATAAATAAATATATGTAACTGTATTTATTATAAAACTAATCAAATAAATCTATTTATACATAAAAAAATTATATGGAGCATGAAATTGAAATAAAATACTGTTCCTGGGTTCTTTTTCCAGGACTGACAAATAAAAGAGCCTAAGACCAGAAGTGATATTAGATACCAATCACATTTCGAGAAAATCTCAGTATCGTATTCCTCTAGAATGGAGTTACGTAGGTACTACCAGTGTTATCAAAGGCTCCCTTAAAGCGAGGCTCAAAATGTGTTGAGCGCTTCGCCTCACTTTATTTGCGCTTCACTGTCATCATCAAGTTTCTACGACATACTTTTCCTTGCCAATGAGTCTCTTCTAAAGAGGCGACACTAAATAATTGATATTTCACTTTATCGTAATTGTTTTTCAATTTCTTTGTTCATATATTTGTCATTCATGCTTATAATTATTAGTTTTGGACTAAATATTAATATTTGTACTTTTTCTCCCTTTGCGCCTTTTGTCATTAAAGCCCACGCTTTTATTTGCGCTTTGCGCTTTAAGCCCCAACAGACCTTAGAGCTTTTTTGCGCTTTTCGCTTTTGATAACACTGGGTACTAGACTGTCTGTCACGTAAGTCCAGACTCAATTGCCAAGGTGAGTGCAAAAACAAAATCTCGTTTTCATCACGGTTTTACAGACGGAAATTACATAGTACTTTTATATGCCAGAAAAGCCAAGAGTTCAACAAGACAAGTTATACTACAATTACTTGAATGGCTTTTGGATAACATCCTTTTTTCAAAATGTCATTCCTTATCAAAATACATCCTTCTTCGGCTGTGTGTGGCCTCAACTATTCACGCAGCCCATCAATTAGTTACTTATCAGCATATTTTAGTTAATGATATACTTGTTATCACTACAAACCTCGAGATAATATTACGACAAGGGATGAATAAAAACACAGAGTTTGATTCAAAATCTTCATAATTCATCCCTTCATGAGTAAGCACCAAACCATTTGATCCTTTGTTCTACTCTATGTTGCATTTGACAAATATATTTGCATAAAGCCAACCTCTTTTTCTTATTATTTTTTTCGGTTAATTTTCTTCTTGGTGTGGGAATATACTGGGTATGTTGTTGTTTTCTTCTTGGTGAAAAGGAGATAGTAAGTGTGCAACATTGGTACGTCCAGTTTTAGTAAACTTTTGGTGTATTACAAAGGATGTTTGCAAATGTCATACTTGTTACATGTCTACATCTCCACGTAACATGGGCTGTGAATGTAATTAGTACCATCTTTTTATGTTGTTGTTTTCTTCTTGGTGAAAAGGAGATAGTGAGTAAGTGTGCAACATAGGTACGTCCAGTTTTAGTAAATTTTTGGTGTATTACAAAGGATGTTTGCAAATGTCATACTTGTTACATGTCTACATCTCCATGTAACATGGGTTCAGAATGTAATTAGTACCATCATTTTAGGATAAAAGGGGTTGTGGAAGTTTCCTTTCTTTTTGACTTTGTGACAGCTCGATTCATGGTAACTTACTCATGCAGGAATTTCCACCCAGTAAGTGTTTAGGATAGGGCAGTTTAGCCCTTTCAAGATGACTATTGGCAACTTGTACGCAAATATCTAGTTCTCGATGGTCTTGGTATGCCACACTGAACAATTTTTGCTTGTAAAGCACTTTGTGGTTTATTGATAGCAGTCAAGTTACATCCCTTTATTCTCTACTCTCTGTGGTAACAGTTAAGGACAGTGGTAGCCACCTTTATTTTAGCTCATCCAAAACTATCTGCACCAGGTGAATAACAGAGATATGTCTATAGCTGTTTTGAGGACTTTTATATCACAACGAAAGCAGGAGCATGACGCAAAGTTGGCTAGACGAACCAAGGCTGGAAATAAGGCACCTGATGCTAAAGCGGAAAACCCAGGTGATTCAGTGCAGCATAATGGTGAATCCAAAGATGGATCTGAAGTCTTGAAAGACGCATCCCATGGTGAATCATGTAGCATTCCAGAGGAACAGACTAAAAATCTACGGGGAAAAGGCCGAGAAGAACTAAAGCCTCCACGAGTTCTCGAGGTTTACTGCCTTTTTTTGTTGATTATTATAGGTTTATCAGAAATGATGTATTTGCTGTGGTTGACCAACCGTTTTTCTTCCAATTTGACTTAACAGGCTCTCTCAGCTTCTGGATTGAGGGCTTTAAGGTATGCTCGGGAAGTAGAAGGAATTAGCCAGGTCGTGGCCCTTGACAATGATAAAGGTAATTCTATCTCAGTTTAGGTGCTGCTGCATAAAATCTCTAGAGCTGTTACAACACTAATCCTTACTGCTAACCATGGTTAAAGAAAAAGAAATTCATCTCTTGGGTGAAGATGTCAGTCACAAAAGAAGTAAGACTTTCTGATGGAATGGACTTGAAACATCTACCTAAGAGTGTGTTTTATATAAATCATTCAGGTACCGACTTTACTGTTTAGGTATTAAAACTATAAATTAATGCGAGGATAAAAGTGTATTCCTTATAGTCTTGATAATTATGAGATAAAACCTGTGACATAATCAGAGAATATTATGTTGCTTTAACCATCAGATTTGCTTGTCTTGTTTCAAAATATTTGTATAATAACTTGATACATACAGTTTATTATTTCTAATCTCCGATCCAGTATTTGACTAGGTATTTCTTCTGTTGCAGCCTCTGTGGAAGCTTGCAGGAGAAACATAAAATTTAATGGTTCAGTGGCATGCTCTAAGGTGGAGTCTCACCTTGCTGATGCGAGGGTTTATATGCTTACCCACCCAAATGAATTTGATGTGGTATGAATGTACAATAAATTATCATATTTATATTCTTCTGTACAGTTGTGTCGAGTAACCACCTGTAATTAGTGAAAGCTGTTCTTTGGTACTGAATTAATAAGGCTACCATGTGCAGGATATTTTTTTTACACGTTAAATTCCTCATCCTGGTTAATTGTTTGTAAAATAATTTTGTTAATATCTATTTCTAGTTGAGTTATCATTCATACACTTTGGTTTGTGTTGTTTCAAGGTTGATCTTGATCCTTATGGAGCACCTTCTGTGTTCTTGGACTCAGCAGTTCAATCTGTTGCTGATGGAGGGATGTTGATGTGTACTGCCACTGATATGGCAGTGTTATGTGGGGGAAATGGAGAAGTTTGCTATTCCAAGTAACCAAATATACCCTTTCCTTCTGACGTTACATAACTTTATTAGTCATTATGTCCTGCTTACGTGATCTCATCTGCAACTAGATATGGCTCCTATCCTTTGAGAGGAAAATATTGCCATGAAATGGCTTTGCGGATCCTTCTTGCATGTATTGAGGTACTTCATTTGTGAACTTTTTGTTTGTAGTTCTTTTAAGCAATGATTTCTGGCTATATTCATGCAATTTCTTTCTTTTCATGCTTTTTTGCATGATTCTAAAATTAGCAGCTGCCCTTAGCATATTGAGGTTTTACCGAACGGACAAGAAAATCTACCTATTAATTTAATATAGAAATTAGAAGTATCGTTAACTTCTTTTTGTTAGTCCTAAATCCTAAATATCAGGTGCTTTTAAATTTTTCTTAGCTCTTAAACTTTTTATTTGTTTGTTATTTTATTTCAGAGCCATGCAAATCGATATAAAAGATATATAGTTCCGGTATTATCTGTTCAGATGGATTTCTATGTTCGTGTTTTTGTTCGTATATACACGTAAGTGTTTTCTTTTCTACAATTTAGCCAATTTTTCATAGGTTATCAATTTTCTCTCTGAAGATGTGAGCTTTCTAATAATTATTTGCAGTTCTGCAAGTGATATGAAAAATACTCCTTTGAAGCTCTCATATGCCTATCAATGCACTGGCTGTGATTCATTTCATCTTCAGACAGTTGGGAGGACTGTCGCAAAGGTTTTTCTCCATTCACAATCTTTGAATATCTTACTCGTACAAACTGGTTTTGCTGGATTGGCCAGCTTATACTCTAATCTAGAAATCTTGGTAGATGAAAAAAGAGTGACTAAAATGCAGATTCGTGGTACTAAGCAATATTCTTCATCAGGGATTAGTCTCACAAGCTTTAGATAAGCTAGACGTGGTTGAGCGTACTTGGCATGATTACCAACAAACTAGAAAAAGTTAATTCGATGACGGGGCTTTTGAGCGAAAGAAAAAGAACCCTAAACCATAATCGATTAATTGAATCGTGACAATGTTTTGGCTGGTTAGTTTTGCTAGGAAGTTGGAGGAATCCCTTCAGATTCTTGTATGTTCAATGGGGAAAACTCTCCTCTTATCTATAGATCATGAGTTCTGTTCGTTGTACTTTTTAATCCTTAGTAGATACTGTTTTAATGCATATTTTCTAATATGGCCATTTATATAATGTATCTTTCTGCTTATTTAGAATAACAGTGTCCGATACCTACCTGGATTTGGCCCTGCCGTTTCTCAAGAGTGTAGTGATTGTGGTAAGAAATTCAACATGGGTGGACCCATTTGGTCTGCCCCCATTCATGATCAAGAATGGGTGGCTGCCATACTTGCAGATGTGAAATCAATGAAGGAAAGCTATCCTGCTTATGAGCGAATCTCTGCTGTGTTGACAACTGTATCAGAGGTGTGGTTGCCTTAAAATTTATATTATGCTCATTTCAATTCTGTCCATACGGCTGTTTCTTTCCTTATTTTATCCAAAATATGTTGGGTAATTTAAAGAAATGTAAACTACTTGAAATCTTTGGCAAATTAAATTGCCAATTACATCTTTTTCACTTGTTGCTGATTTAGTATTTAACTCTCTTCCAACGAGAGGCGCATAAACCTTTTCTTGAAGTTCTTCCTGGGAGTGTTCCTGGGGAAAGGAGCTAACCATCTTTTGAGCATATGTTATTCGATTGTTCCTTTCCTGATGAATGTAATTCTGCACATGATCAGAGATTGAGTTGGCGTGAAAATCTTAGTATTGCTACGTCTTTTCTTTTCGTTTTGGATTGCATACTAGTGAAAAAGTTAGCTACACTCAATTAGACATCGCAAATTTTTCGATAGGACTTTACCTGCCTTAATGGCAACAAATGTAAAGTTTGATCTTATAATGGGGTTTCTAACGTGTTTAAGGAAATATAAATCCAGTTAGGAAAATCAGTTCTTCAATCAACTTGCAGTTCTACGATGATGAATTTGACAACTCATGGCGTGACTTTTACAGCTGGCACACCAGCAAAGAAACTTTTGTCCTTCACTAAGTTACTTGGCGATGTTACTTTTTCAGTGCAGATCATATTGATGAGAAACAGTTTAATCGGTTATTTTCAGTGGACGTTCTCTTAATGCTGATCAAGGAGTGTTCTTTTGCAGGAACTACCTGATATTCCTCTGTTTCTGAGTTTGCACAATCTCTGTGCAACACTGAAATGCACTTCTCCCTCAGCAGTAATATTTCGCTCCGCCGTGATCAACGCAGGATATCGCATATCAGGGACACATGTGAATCCTTTGGGGTTAAAAACAGATGCTCCTATGGATGTCATTTGGGATATTATGCGTTGCTGGGTAAGTTTGTTCTTTTGCTCGTTTCTGGCAGCTCTTGCTTGATATTCTTTGAAGTAGCTTAAAAACATGCCTTTGCTTGTTTCATATGTTTGACAATAACACGTCCTTCCCCATCTTCCATCCGAGTTGATAAAACGTTCTATTTGCAGGTCAAAAACCATCCTGTGAAAGCTCAACCATCTGACCAGGCTGGAAGTGTGATTCTTGCCAAGGAACCTGTTCTGCAGGTGAACTTTGACCTTATTTTACCCCATCATTATCACATGGCATAGAAGCTGTAAAGCTAATTATAAAATAAGGACAAAATGTGCCTGTTCTTACCCTCCAAACTTTGCCAGACATGTTTAGTGGTGAAATGTGAGATTCTGTTCGTTATTTTCAAATTCCCGTACCCTATGGCTATTTTCCCCTTGACTTTCAATTTCTGGGATCACTTTATTACAAGATGTCACCAGAAGTCAATAGAGACCTTGTTCTGCTTCTGAAGTCAATCTTTTGCACTAGCTACAAAGCTGCAATCTCTGTATTTTTAAGTTTGCAAGTCCTCTCACTCTTTTTTTAAAAATGAAAAAATTAAAAAGAAACTAAGTTTACCATCTTATGCTCCTTTATGTCTTTCACTGTGGTCAATGATTTTCAGGTAACATTCACATACGACTATCATGAAAACTTTTGCTGTCTGCATATTTGTTGGATAACTCGCTTATTATTTTCAATCAAGAATAAGATCTTTGAATTCTCATGTCTTTTCTAGTCTCATATCTGGAATATTGATCTGGCGTCATATTTATTCAGGCTAATTTTTCTCGGGCTGTTGCCTCCCTTAGCAAGGCACAAGCTAAGAAGGTAGCTCGTTTCCTCCCTAATCCAGAAAGGCATTGGGGTCCAAAACTAAGGGCAGGCCGACAGATCACCAGTAAGCATGTGTCTCTTTTGGGTCCTAAAGCGTTGAATGTAATTAACCACCATGAGAATGGCGATGGTAGCAACCACGAGGATGGCAATGGTAGCAACCATGAGAATGGCGATGGTAGCAACCATGAGGATGACAATGTTAGCAACCATGAGAATGGCGATGGTAGCAATCATGAGGATTACAATGGTAGCAACCATGAGAATGGCGATGGTAGCAATCATGAGGATGGCGAGGAGCCTGCACTCAAGCGTAAGAAGACAGAAGAATCTGATTCATAACTTATATGTTGGCCAACTGTCTGCAGTTTTTATCCCATCATAATCTATGTCGTCTGCTGCATTTTCTTGCAGAGTGAGATCCATCCTCTTTCTGATAATTGTGAAAACGTGTATCGGTAATGGGGAGGATGTTATCCTGTTTATCTGTCAGTTCTTTTTAATTTATAAAGGTTGTAGGGCTATTTATATATGTTTTGTTTTTCCTTTTTATCTTTATTTCAATCTTAGTTCCAGTTGCTGTATTAAATTTTGGTTTTTGTTTTCATTTATAAGAAAACTACTGCTTAACATGGCTTTAGCCTCTATGGTTTCTTCCATGTTGACAAAAAATTGTGACCTGTTTCAGCTGTTAATGAGGCAAGTGTGTTGTTAACTTTTGACGATTGAGGTACATTGTGCAATATTGAAAAAACAATACTAAAAGTTGTATCTAAAGAAACAAAGGCTGGGAAATTTGTAATGTGTATCTGATTGAACTCTTTAGTGTTCCTGGTAGTCAGTGTTTGTGTCGTCACTCGTCAGGCTTCAAAGATCTCGATTCATGAGAATTCTTAGTTACTTTAGCTTACGGAATATTGATTTAGGATTTACTAAATTCTAAACATTTAATAAAAGGACCTTATTTTTTTAATTGTTGCTTAATTAATCGTTTGTTAATCAGATACTGAAAAGCAAGGTACTGGAAAACAGTAATTTTCTTCTGACAGGTTTGTAAGAAAGAAGTAGATTGAAATTTTCATCTGATCCTCAAATCAAAGTGAAGACCTTATGGTTTATTACATTTTACAAGAATTAAAGGTGAAGTTTTACACCCACGGATACTCTAAATATAGACCACCCTTCAAACACCCCAAGTTCACTAGCCCTGCCTTCGGCATTCCCCCCTTGTGGTTAAGGTAATAACTTCGGGCATGGCCAGCTCCGACAGTCTGAGGGGCGGTGCATACACGGCCCGAGAATGAATTCACTGCCGTATGTTCAAAAAGGGATGTAAAAAGATTAAAACGACAAAATTACATGAATCCAAAGCTAAAGAATACTGCAAGCAAACTAAAAAGTTACAAAAAAAACTATGAAATAATTTATTTGGAAGCAGCATTGGGAGCTTTGGCAGAGTCTTTAGCAGGAGGATTGAGCTCATCCCAAGCTTCAATCCAAGTGACCATAGCATCAGCAAGCTTCACAAAATAAGGATCTATTTTCCCAAGTTTTTCATTAACCTGCTTGGCCATTTCCACATAGCATTTCTGGACAGTAGTTGACTCTTTGGACAAGTTCAATTGTTGGAAAAATGGAATGATTTCTTCTTGCCAGAATATACCATTGTACTCTTTCTTCAAGTTAACAAATGGATTGCTAGCCTTGCTGTGATAGATGTAGGGTAATCCAGTCTTGATACCCAATCCCAGGTGATCACATATAACCTGCCATTTCGTTAAGAGTTTAAGTTCAATGCATTAACACATAAAAATATCCACAAAATTCCGTAAAAGATAATAACAAGTGGCGAACCTTGCAGCACCAACCAGCCCACATGTCGTCGTAGCGTCCAATAGGCTGGCCATCTCCCATGAGTCCAAAGTACATAGCAGGACCAATAAGGTCACGGTCAAATGCCAGATTCATACCACACATTGGGAAGAGAGTACCCTTTGGGATTGTCAACACCGTATCAACATACCTGTCCATCCGATTTCAAGCACATGCCGATTCAGAATTTAAACTTGATGAGTTAAAATCTTTTGAAAGTTTCTCGACATGAACTTGCTCTAATTTTGACATTGTGGGTTCAAAATCCAATATTTCTAAAAAAAAGTTATGATTTTTCACCTATAGACCTATATTCCATATAGAGTAACACAAAAGCTCCATCCACCACTTCTTTTAGGTCATTTAGAAGATAACTAACGATATCTATCACACTAATATATATAACCTAAAAATAGTGGCAATGGCCCACTACACTAGGTTAAATTGCATTGTTACCGTAAAAGTTATTCATGTTGTCAGTGTATATAAGTGAAATACATTAAAGAAAATGGAATATAAAGAGAGACCTAGTATTCCTCTCGAGAGGCTTGACAAGTTGAGTAGGTGCATCGTAATCAGGGATATTGAGCCAGAGGCCATGAGAGACTGCAGTCGACACACCCTCACGTAGGCTAAAAGGGTATCCACGCACAAAATCAGCACCATCTCTGAATGGATCATACAATGTGTTGAAGAAATAGGGAGTTGATGGGCAAAGAAGGTTCTTTATGTGTTGTTCCAATGCATTGATATCTTGCCCACTTGGGTCCTTTGCAACCTACAAATCATATGTTCAATACAAAAAAGTCAAAATACTCTCAGGTATGTGTTAGCCATTAATCAAATGTGATTTTCAGAACCAAGGATGTATTTGGTATGACGGAATCTCTTCATTTTTCGATTGGAGAGTGAAAATATTTCTTTTTAGAGAAAGTATAATGTTAACAAATCAGACAGCATTTTGATTAAATTTTTGAGCACTAAAGATTGATAATTATATCTAAATGTTGACAGAAAGCTAACACTTGATATAATTGTGAAAAAAAATAACTTTCATCCAAAAGTGAGGGAAGTGGTCAATTTCCTCTTTTGGTGGATTTTTCCCTGAAGATTAAGCTGTATCGAGAAAACCGATTTGCCTCATTTAATCAAGAATATCTTATCGAGATAAATTCACTGATTTCACACTGAATCATCTTGAATCAAGCACAAGAAAATGACTTATCTTCCTAAAAAGCAATTTTCGGATTACAAAAGACATCCGAAATGATCTCAAATTGAATACTATAACCATAAAGATAAAAGTGAAAAAGTCAAAATATGGTTCATGTAAACAAACACGTACAACACAAAAAAAGGATGCGTCCGTTAATACTGTTTAAGCATTTACCATCTCTTCGTTCCATATTATATAATGTTTTACTTAGGGCATGCTACACAAAATTCACTCACTTCTGAAAAGTGCGAGGTGTTTTGACTAAATTACCCTTATCTAATTAATACTTATTAATATGATTTCATAGTTAGGTGAAAAAAAAACCGCTTATCTAAATAAGGGTAAAATTAGGAAAAAATTACTCCCTTCTCGACTATATAAAAAAGTTGTTTATTTTGGATCAAATATAAAAGTTAAAAACACCATATAATATATCGAAGGGAGTATTGTTTAGCATATAAACAAAGGAATGATATTATATAATTTTTTTTTTTTAAAAAAAAAAAAAAAAAGAGTAAGGAAGGAGGGAGTTAATTGAAATGTCTCACGAAGCAATCATCATCAATGGTGTAAATATACTTCTTCTTGGAGACCATATAACCAAAGCAACGACAAGCAGAGTCCTTGAATGAGATGCAAGAAGCCCTTGGACCCAAAATCTTGTTAATATCATTACGATTATAGAGTTCATAATCAAATCCATCAGGAACTTTAATGGTCTTTGAAGGATCACCATCTTGTACAATAATTAGATGATATGGCTCAAAAAATGGCCTCCACATCTCAAGAAAATCCAAATTTCTAATTGTTGGTATCACTATGTCTAGCTCATCTTTCAAAGGAACAGGAGCCATGTTTGAGAGAATTGGTGTAGTTTTTTTTTTTTTCCTTTTCGAGTTTGCTTAGTATTATAGCAATGGAGAGACTTTATTTAGTGAGAAATGAATAGAAAGGGGAAGAACTTTTTTTATATTGAGAGTAAGAGTAAAGGATGGTGACACTTGTGGGGTGTGGAAAAAGGGAGTTATTATTGTTACGGACTTTGTCAAAAGCATGCAAACGCCCCTCCCGTCCCGGGGTTATTGGCAACATTTTCCAAAGGCATATTTGTTAAAAGATACTAAGTTTTCTTGAAATGTGAAATACTCAAAAATAAGGAATATTATTTGCTACTACATCATAATATAATTTTCTTAAAAAATTAAGAAAGGAGGGAGTTAAGTGAGACTTCCTATATCACGGAAAATCTGAGTTTATTAAATAACCTGTCAATCAATAATCCCACAAATTTCTCTAACAAATGGATAATTCTTTTGTTTCATTACTTTTTTTTTAATGAGATAATTTCACATACCTCCCCTCACATTTAACCCTATTACATTCACTTTCCTTATGGTTTCGATATTAGTATATTACACTCACATTCCTTGTTTTAATTCGTTTTGTAACCAAATTTGTTTAAATGATAATTTTTTAAAATTCCAAAAAATACCCTTTTATGATACTGATATAATTATTTAATACTCTTGCTCTTATCTTATGTCTGCTAATTGAAACTATTTCAATTCAAGTATCCAATACTATTTTCTTTTTTAGCTTGAATTTTGAATATATCAGCCTGGAAAAATAAAATTATATTACAAAATCTAAAGAAACCTTAAGAAATAATAACGGGTGAATTATGTTGGTACTTTTTTTTGGTGCCTCAAAATTTTGGAAGTTTAATACAAAGTAAAACTTACATAAATCCTAACAAGTTTAACCTTAATTACTCTTTATCCCTACTTTTTGCTAAATTACAAATAATCCCTTATTTTACAATTTTCGGATACATAATTAGCATTCGGATATATAATTTTGAAGTTGAGATACTTAATTTTGATTACTGAGATACATCCATTTCTGAAACTATTTGGTCGAGATACATATTACATTAACTAGACCAAAGGGAGATACATAATTAAAATTATGTATCCGAAAATTTATGGGTTTGTAGATGTATCCGGCTGTTTTAAAAAAAAAAGGATTTAGGTAATTAATAAAAAAGGTAGGAATTTTATGTAGTTTAGTAAAGATAAGTTGTGGGTTTATGTAGTTTATTAGGTTAACCCATAAGCCACCCTGCTAAAATGGGCTGCAAGTTGAGTTACTACTCAATGAGAATTGAATTGAAAAAATGCGTTAAATGGGCTTCGAATCCGTGTGGGCCGATGGACATTCCAACCCAACATAGAAAGCTTTAAGTTCAATGATGACCCTAAAATTGATTGGTCTTTGATATTTTATCCCGATAAAAAAAGTCTTACAAAAATAACATTCATAAGGGGTGGTCTTGATTTTTTTTGCCTTGCTTAATAACTCTTCTCATAAGACAGACGCTCTAACTCTTGTCCATATGGCAAACGTTCATTATATTTCAAGACAATGAACCTGCACAGAAGTTTTGTCTTATGGGCAAAAGTTAAAACTTAGAATAGGGTTGACGTTCAGTTCTTCGATTCGATTTTATCAAATTTCGATTTGGTTCTTCAGTTTTAGAAAAGTGTGCACCGAACACCGAACCAAACTAATTTGGTTCGGTTCGGTGTTTTTAGATGAATTTTTTGGTTCAAAATAAAAAATAAAATGAAAACCGAATCAAAATATAAGACACTAAAAAATCTAAATATCAAGTGAGGAAAAGTTCAAATACATATCATTGCAATGTTCATTTTTCATATTAAAAAAACTTTTAATAAAACTACCGAAGAACCTTTACCCCTAAATCGAACACCGAACTGAAGGACCGAAAAAAATAAATAGAAACAGAACCGAAGAACCAAACTAATTTAGTTCGGTGAGATTTTTTGGTTCTTCGATTTTTATGCCCACCCCTACTTAGATATGTTGTCTATTAGGCAAACGTTCTAACTATAACCATAAGACAGAGTTCATGACATTTTAACATAACAAACCTGCATAATTGATAAGAAGTTCTACTTTATAGGCAAAAGTTAAAACTTATTTAACAGAGATATATTCAAAATCGAATATTTAGAGGACAAATTCAAGACCAGGCGTAATTTCCACTTACAAGAACCCATTAATCTAATGGGCTCTCACGTACTACTGTTGAGCTTCTCATTTTTATTGATTTATTGGCAATTTTTTGGGGGTTTTATGACAATTGTGTAGAAGTAATTGACAGTGTACAACATTGATCACCTCTGCAAAAAAATGTATTTAATTCGTCATTGTGTTAGCGGGAAAAACAAGTTGTACATCCCTGTTACTCTTAGCTTTGCATCCTACAAATCTTTTTTTTTTTAATCTTTTTTTTCTCTGTACATTCATGAATTGATAGTTAGTGAGTCGAAACTCTAATTCGTAGACCATTTGGTGCTTCAACTCTTGGGAACTTCATCAGTTTATCTCCTCCTACTTCTTCCCATCTGCGTAAATCATTAACACAACTACATTTAGTAACATATCGATACGCAAAAATGTTAATAAGATTCATGTATATGTTAAAGTGTATATATATTAGTTACCTGTACTTAGTTACGAAGTAATGAAGAAATGTAGAAATTTCTGCTACACCAAGCTCTTTCCCAGGACATTGTCTAGTACCACCTCCAAATACTAAGAACGAATTTTGGTGTTCCAAACTCTTATCCTATTAATTAAGTGCAAAAACATTTGTTAACTAAGATTTAAAAATCGAATTAAGCATAGCCATTTCTTTTTTTGTGATCAATTCAGCAATACTAACCATCCATCTCCATGGATTGAATGTATATGGATCAGGATAAAGCCTTGGATCGTAATTCAACTCCCTCGTGTATACGTATATTCTCCATCCTTTAGGAATGACGTATCCTAAAAAAATACACACAAACAAATAATAATAATTAGACCAACTATACAAATATTTCTTTTCTAGACAAATTTTTACAGCATCTACTTAGAAGAAGAAAAAAAATTCAAAGTAGTGATTTTAAGAAATTTTTTTTTTGATGATAGGAAATAATATTAGGGAATTGTACTGCTGCTACTTTCTTTTTCCTAAAAAGTTTAGAGACGACACATGGGTCAGGAAGGGAAACTGTATAGGCTGGAATGGTAGGTGTGCCATGTGGATCGTGGTATTAGAGGGTCCATAACACAAAAGATGATCATATAGTATATACATCTATTATTATTTTAAAGATTTTAAGGAGTCTAAATGAGAAGAATAGTGTCCCTCCATCTGATGCTCATAATTTCAGCAAATCACTCAAAACATACAAATAATATAGAATGACTTTAAATTATAAATACTGTCAATCTATTGAAATGTTATACCTATCACGTTATCTTTACCTGTTATAAAAATTAGACTCTTTACTTTTGAGATAATGAACCCCACATTTAAAAGAAGCAAGCATGTAGATATTCTTTGGATTACGATGTATAAAAAAGTTAAACTTAATATGAATGAAATTTTCCCAAAGAATACTTACCATTTATTTCCATATCTTGAGTGGTTTTTCTCAGGACCCCATTTACTATTGTTGCTAACCTGGAGGTCTCTAAAATCACCTGCACAAAAAAAAAATATAGATTAGATATGCTGATCACCTTTCAATTGACAAACTGTTCCATCTAAATTGATGATTTATCTCATATACACTAATAATATAATAAACATTTTACTCGATCCATGTAATTTAACGTGTTATATAAGATTGCGTAATTCAAATTTTCGACACTTACTGCTCGTGTGAACCGCATTTCCTTGTAATCGTTGTAATCGATAGGATCCTCAGGTTTTTTCTTTTCTCTAATTGCCATGTGTTCTTTCTGCAGAATTACAACAACAAGGTTAACAATTTAATTAAGAAGAATTCAAACTGCAATGTAGTTAATTAGTTGTTCTATGATTTTGGACTTACTCTGAGTTCTTCAAGAACTTTTGGATGATCATGAAGATATTTGACAGCCATCATAGAAGTAGTGGAAACAGTTTCATATCCAGAGTACAAAATAGTTATGATCAAATCAATCATTTCATCATCAGTTAATTTGAATCTATTTGTTTCTTCATTCATCAGGTAACCAAGCATATCATTTTGAATTTGCTTGGAAGCTCTTCTCTTTTCTATGAGGGTCCTTAGTAGCCTCACAATAATTTTCCTTGCCTGAAAGACAATTTTCTAATTATTAGATACTCTCTCTAAAAGTATATAACATGTTAAATTATACTGATAGTATCGAGGAATTTTACCTGAAATCCGCGATGATAATTGGTGTTGGGAAGGTTGATTGGTAGTGAAAGAGTGCCTAGTACTAGCTTGAAGAATTCAGGCATGAATTCTTGAGCCAAAGAGCCAGATTCAATCCCAGCAATTTGCTTCAATGATGACAGAAATGCCATCTGTAGAAAAATGTCAAAAAAAAATATATTTTTTAGCAAAACATAGATCAAAACAGAGGAAAAAACAGAGACTTGGGATGTAGTATTGTTACCTTATTGGTTTTTTCTTGTATATCAATGACTTTGTTATCCCAATTGGCCAAGTGGGATCTCATGAACTCATCAATTTTAGGCAAAAGTTGGTCTCTGATCATGGTAGGGCTAATTAAAGATAACAATGCACCCCTCATGTACTTGTGAGCTGAACCATGGACAGCTGCAATATTGCATTTACCTAAAATGTCTAGCATAGACTGTGGGTATCCTGGGACCAGTCCTTTTGCCTCATTCACTAATATATATCTATTCAACTCTGGATCCATTGATACTATTGTTGGACACCCAAGTATATGTGACTTGAAAAAACTCCCATATCTGTTGCACAACAAAATAAAATTAGAACTAGGCTTGTGTTACATAGCTATCAAATGATTAAACAATCGAGAGCAATTTACCGACGATACTTAGTTGATATTCGTAAAAAGCATCTAATGAATTATGAGTTTAATTTTACCTGGCTCTTTGGTTTTTCATGAAGCTAGGGCCAAGCTTAAGAAACTCAGTAGTCTCACCAAAAAGTGGCCAACCCATAGTACCAGGGGGCAAGTTTTTGTTGTTGTACTTGACTTGGTTCCATCTTAATAAAGCAGTACTAAAGATGCACACCCCAAAAAAAGAAGCAAGAAAGACTAAGAAAAAGGCCATTGATATGCAGAGCTCAAAATCCAAGAAGCTCCAACCACCTCACAGACAGAGAAGTCTAAATGGCATGGACTTCACAAGAGAGACCTTTAAGTCATAATAGCTGGCCAAGCGTGTGCTCTGTTTATATAGACACTTAGATGAGGAGGAGATGGGTTTTCGAGTTAAAAAGGACAGAGGGACCACTAAAGTTGTGGTTGGATGGTTTATTCTGCAATCCTTAATCAAAAGTCTCGAAAATTTAAACTCTGTAATACTTAATCAGAAGTCTAGGAAATGCTTATCAACTTAAATGGACTTATCCGACGTGAATTTTGATTAGTCAATCAGGTTATTGAGCTTTGGGTATCAATTATCAAAACAAAAAATAATAATTAAAAATTAAGTATGAAAATGAAGAACTTCTTGACAGAGAACTTTACGTCGTAGTAGACTTGAACTTTAAGCAAATTCCAATTAATCGGATTGGCGATTTTCAAATATCGGATGGCTAAAGAGAGAAAAAAAAGAAGAAACAAATGGAGTTACGCCCCAACGTGGAGAATTCTTTGACAAAATATGTTTTAACCCTTATCGAACTAATTAGTCCACGCAATTTTTTGTTTAATCGGACCAGTAATTTTCAAATATCAAATGATTAGACAAAAATAAAATTAAAAAAATTCTTGTGGCCTAATAGTATGACTGGTATCAAAGAATTTGACTTAATGATCAATTAAGTGGATTGAAAATCTGTCGTCTCAGGTTAAAATCATATGTATTGCTGATGGAGATGATAGATATCCATGAATTTTATCGAGGTACGTGAAAATTTGATCCGTATATACGATTATTTTATTTTTTTAAGAAAGATAGGAGTTGTGGGGGGAGGTGGCCTAATAAGGCAAAACCCCACGCCCTACAAAGGAAAAAGAGCCTGGCCTTCTGAGCCTCGGGTTACAAAAACTTCATAAATGGCAATGTCTTTTACTGCAGAGTTACTTTTAGTGCTACTTGTATTTCATGCAAATCAAAATTGACTTAAATATGGCTAGTCAAGATCTGAAGGGCCTCCTTCCAATCTTTTTTAAAATTTGATAACCTACGTCTTTTTGGTTATTAGCCATTTGTTTAACAAAGCAAGGATTTTGGCTGTCAATTAAGTTTTTGTTTCTATCCTTTTGAGGGTGTGCGTGTGTGGATGTTGATTGTTAAACCGGATGAAAACAAAGTAACTATTCAGCAGCAGTACTTAAGAATGATCTGTTTTCCTTAATCATTAGGGTATTGATGTGAGTTAGTATATTTTTGCAAGTTGAAAAGGACTTTAGTTAATGAAGAAATTATACATTGTGTTAAGTGAAGAAGCACATGCACACCACCCTATTGGAGGGTAATAGAAAAAATAAAATCAAAGGTATTTCAAGACTAAGTGGTTCACATGTCCAACAATTAATAGATCTGCTGCCCTAAGGAATTAATTACTTATAAGTCACTAGAGGACACATTCTTGGTTACCATGTGAATATAAGTGGGCACTGAAGTCTCTCTCTCACACACACAGAAGTGGGGCAAGAAGGTTAAAAAAAAAAATTCAGTTCAATCCTAACTGCAACTTTGAAATTCCTAGACTGAATCTTGTAGTAGTCGTCTGAAACTCTGGACTGTAATTTCTAACAAGACTTTCGTGTAACTTTGAAACTTTTGTACATGTTTTCCCATATAAATTTAGGGGTTGGTTGGTAGCTGGTTAGGACTATAATCATTCATGTAGTAGAAGTAACATGGTTAATTGTATCATGTTTAGTAACTTTTGAGTTGTTTTGTATAAAACTCGGTACATAAAGTAACATGTTTGTTTATGATTTTACAATTCCTAGTAGACAAAACATGTACTAGTATATATAAGTTATGAGTCAATTTACTAAGCAAAGCACAATCCCTCGCAAGTTGCTGCATCGGGCTTTCGCCCATTTATTCTATATTAAAAGTGAATTCATTTGCATACGACATTCTTACGGCACAAGCAAGGCATGAATCATCGTAAGGAAAGGGCTGGGGGCTATTACGTGACTAATCCTACATGAATAGCTAGATTCTGCATTAATGTAACTAGCAACCAAACGATCCCCTACTGATTTTATGATGATTTTAATAACATCTTATCCATTTGGATATTTCACTGTGGAGACAAAGCAATTATGTTATAATTCGCTAAAAATGATTAGATTGGATACTTATAGATGATGAGATAACCTTCCACTACTCTAATCACATCAAAGAACAGAGATTCTGACCATTATTTGGAAATTATATACTTTATGTATGCACACGTTTGTGTCAAATCTAAGCCACCAATATCATCAAATATTTAAGGTTGTCCGATATATTGCAATAATTTAAAAATAATTACTATTTCTTCATATGTGTAGGAAAATGCTCCACATTTCATCTTCAATAAAGGAGATAAAATAAAAAATAAAAAAATTATCACCTAGCCTCAAGAGGACACATACAAAACTATTACTGTAAAGATTAATATCTGAAAGATAATTATTTATTAATTATGAATAGTTAAAGGAAAACGAGTGAGTAAATCAGAGCTGACGAGGCTAGCAATAGGAGGCATTGCACTTTGTGTATTTTATGTCAAATCCAGTTATCTATGTGTTGAATGTTTTGTCACATTGCTCGATGAATCTTTCTTTAACTTTGACTGAAATATGCAGCACACGTGCGTTTGGATTGTTGGACGATCAGTTTGATTTTTGGAAACCATTTTTGTGATTCTACCTACACCCCCTTAGGTGGGGGTATCTCAAATCTAGCTACTTGTAGTAGTAAAAATACATTTTGACTATTAACAAACTTTTTAGAGACCTACCACTATCCCACTATCCTTGGCCCGTTTTTCAATCACCCAACACAAAAATCAAATAAGTTTCTTAAAAATCAAAATATTTTTCTGGTAGAAGAAGAAAAATAGATTTATATTGATTATTTTTGCTCACCCTCAATACTACATTCCCCCCCCCCCTCCACCAGCCCATCCCCTCGCCTCCAACCCAACACCCATTCCCTAATCCCAATCCGCCCTTACCAACCATAATTTCACCCTTAATAGTGTTTATCTAAATTATACTATATGAATAATTTTCAGATGAAAATTACGTATTTGACATTTGGCTACTTTTAGGGTTGGGGACAAATCAAATCTACCTGCAGTAAAACCTTTGACTCAACAAACTTTAGAGACCTACCACTATCCTTGACCCGTTTTTAAAATCAATGAACGAAGACGTATTATACTTTTTGAATAAAAAAAAAAGTTTGAAATCAGAGAAATAACTTTTTTGTTTGAAGCGGGGAAAATTAGTTTTATAAATGATATTTCATATTTGATTGTCTTTTTTCCATACCTAATATTATACCCGGCCACCCCTCCACCCCGACCCCAAAGCACCCAAATCCCTATCCCTCGCATCTAACCTAAATGCCCACCCCGCACCCCTGTCTACGCCCGTATCCATCACACCATCATTATATACGAACGCTCTAGAGATTAGAAGAATTAGAGTACTTCTTACCAGTGTTTTAAAAAGCAAGGCGTGAAACAAGGCATTTTATATAGCATGGGACGAGTCATAAGCTTCAAAATATGGGGCAAAAGTCCCATAAATCTATGAGACATATATTTCATGTATCTTTATTTTTATAATTTTATTACTAAAAATACAAGTAAAAATAAAACTTTCAATGATTCTACAAATAGTTCAAATAAATCACCAATAATATAAAAAAAAATTACAATTATCATTTGAGAAAGGTAACAACACAAAAAATGATATAGCGAGATAATCTCTAAAATCAAAATCAACATTAATCTCCATATCTACTAGTCGTTCCTACTATCAACTAATATTACATTTATTATTGTTTATGTATTTCAAAGAAGGAGAATGATAAAAAGTATAAGATTATTGACAAAAATTGAATAAAGTTACTTCAAGAACATGGTGTTATGGACTCTGTCCTATCAATTTCCTTTTGAAACTAGCAACTTGAAAAAACTCTGTTTTATCAATTTTCAAGCATAATTGTCCAAAAAACTATTTATTGTTGTGTTATTTTCTATGAAACTTGCTTTCTTTATTTACATATTTCAAAAAAAAATCACTACAATATGATAACATAAGGTATAAATACCATTACATTAATAATAAAAAATATGATTATAGCTGAAAATACTTTTAAATAATAAAAATCAAATTTAACGCTCGGATGTATGTTTTTATGCCTGGGACTTGCGTTTTTACACCCGGGACTTACACCCCAAATTCTAGGACTTACGTCTTATGGATCTACGTTTTTATTTGCGCCCTAGAGCATTTTTACTACGCCCTACCCTGGAACTCGCCCCGAAAACGCCCTTGAAAAACACTGCTTCTTATTAGGGCTGGGCATAAAATATCAAAAACCGAATTACCGAACCGAAGCAAAAAAATTTGGTATTTGGTAATTTGATATTTGGTATGGTATTTGGCAGTAAAATTTCAAAATTATGGTATTTGAGTTCGGGTTTGATATAAGATAGTACTACCATTTGATATTTGGTATTTACCGAATATCGAATTATTTATTAAATAAAGGTCGTAGATATATTAATATATATATATTTTGTTAAAGAGTGAATGATGATAAAGTAAGACCATAACATGTGGAGTGTTTTGGAATTGAATTGACTGATCTATTTGGTAGTAACGTAGCAAAAATGGATGATTACTTGCTAACAGGTTATACAAACAGGGGGATTGATTCTACGTGCTAGTCAGTCTGTCGTCATGCAAGTTTTGTGTTAAGTCTATTGTTTATAAACCGCTAGCTTTTGAATTTTTCTAGTTACTCGCAAAAATTTAGATTATAAAAGAGCATGGTTCCTTTCTCTATTAAGGAACACAGACTCACAAAGTACATGTATTAATAGGTAAGATTTGGTGTATCAAAGTCGGTGAAGACATTGTGTATGTAATCTTTCCTAATTAATTTTCTAGATGTCTTCTAGTTGTATAAATTAGTTTTGCTATTGGCTGTAAAAGTCGATAAGCTTGGAAAATATTCTTTTATAAACTAAGTGAAGGCAAGCATGTAATCAAAGTTGATAGCATATGATAGTGACTTCTTTGCTAATATAATTATATGGTTGTTAAAGCATTACCGGCAATCAAGATGATTAATGTTAGGGGTGAAATCAAATATCACATGAAGGGTAGCAATTGACTTAGCACATGGAAAAATCAGAAAAGTGGAAAAGATAGCTACTATGGCAGGGTGCTGAAAAATATTATTTTAAACTGTTATCGGTGGCCTTGAGTCTACCAACTTTAATATGGTATTACTAAATTTCATACCGAACCGAAGTTCAATTTACCGATTACCGAATTACCGAATCGAAGTTTAATGGTATGATATTTGGTATCTACTTTCATTTACCGATTATCGAATCGAATACCGAACGCCCACCCCTACTTCTTATACACCCATTTTTTTTTTTATAAAAACTCACTTATTTAGGAAAAAAAAAATATTTCCGTGGAAAATACTTTTCTTCATACCAAACACACCCATAATGATATACTTTTAAGATCACAAATTTCACATGTCCTTTCTTTCTTGAACATCGTATCCCATCAAACAAGGCCAAGCTAGATCATTAATTAACTATAGGTTCAGACGAAATCAAATAGCTTTTGCTTAGATTCTAATTTCTATTGTATATTTGTATAAAAAAATATTCATTAAATGTGTAAGGCGAGTTATTAATTCAATAGCATGTTCAGGATTAGTAAACTTTAAATCATGGCTCCACTTCTGCCATCGAACGGTAGTACATATATTGACGTGAAGGGAGTATTATTTGACTTTTTTTTCCTATGACAAGTAGTCTAAAGTAATTCGTATATAAGTATTATTCTCTATGTTTCAATTTGTTTGTCTTACTTTCCTTTTCAGTTTGCTTCAAAAGATTATTTTTTTTTTCTCTTTTTGCGACTCTTTAATTCTAATTTTTCACATAACATGTTTAAGACAATAAGATTAAAAAATATTTTGATATATTTAACACATATTTAATTTAGCACCACAAAATTCAAAAGTCTTATATATTATCTTAAACTTCGTGCTAAATAAAAAATAAATAAATTAAAACAAAGAGGGAATAGTATATAATTTGAGTTGAAATTGAAAATACGTAGGTGTCGTTTGGTAGAGTGTATTAGAAAATATAATGTTTGCATTAGCTTTGTGTATTACTAATACCTTCTTTGGTACACTTTTTCATCATATGTATAACTAATGTTTGCATTAGTTATACACTCTATTTGGTATTAAGGAGTGTATTACTAATGCATGAAAATTCATGGTATTAGTAATGCAATGGATTCTGATGCATGCATTAGTATGGTTAAAATCGTAATTGTCCCTCAAAATCTTTTCCACATCCTTTCCACCATATTTATGACAGATATTTTTGTAAAAAACAGATTTTTCTAGAAATTATGCAATTCATGTTACTTTTAATACATCAAACCAAATACTGCACAAGAAAATTGCAACACATAAATAATGCAAACATAACTAACGCAAGCACTACTAATATAAATATTACTAATACACAATATAGTGCACTATTCTTATACACCCTACCAAACAACCCTATAGTGTACGAAAAGTAAACTAACGCGTCGATCCTTGGATTTAAACTTGGGTCTCATACAGCTAAAAGTGGCACCATTTGTGGAAACAAGTATTAGTTATTCATATTCATGTCAAATGGAGTCTCAAAAAGACCAAACACTTACTAGGTCTGTTACAAGTCATTATCGTACAATTATGTTCTTACAAATCGATCGTTACACGTCATTAATGATACAAAAATGGAGAAGGTAAATTAATGAAGCATATCTTGAAAATTAGTCATCCATATATTAATTGCAAGCGTGGAGAGTTGCTATCCAATAAAACATACATATGTTGCTAGCTATACATACAATATGAATGAAGAAATAATACTGTACTATGTAGATAGGTGAGAGAGACCGTACAAAAAGGCGTACATGAACATGAAGATGAATGACTAGTCTAATCAGTTGGTGAGATATATTATTGTTATTATTATTAATTATTATGGATTGGAAAAGGAGACAGGGATTTGTGCAACTTTGTGAAATGAAAAATTTAATGTTGATCTTCTATAGCTAGAATTACTCTCATTTTGTTTTTTTGACTTTGTGCTAGAAAATTGATGGGTTGTCTTGGTGTGGCACAAAAGGCCGATTGGGATGGGGACTTGAAGAAAAGTGTAGATCCTTTAAGAGATCCTTGGATAGGGATTTGACAATATGATACGATCTCCCCCCCTTAACCTCCCACCCAAAATTTTTTGTGGAAATTATTTCATTTCTAAAGGTATTTTCAGTTGGTCCATAACTTTGTTTTCTTCCCATCATATAATTTTGAAATTGGATACTTTTAGCCTAGACAGCCTCACTATTTTTACGAGGTAGATATAAAGTCTACATATATTCTATTCTCTCTAGATTCCACTAGAGAGATTGCGTTGGGTATGTTGTTATTGATACTTTTAACCGGTCACTTAGGAATTCTATCATACAACACTTAAATTCTTTAAAGATCTTTAAAGATAACGAATACACATCAAATCTGAGCATTACTTCTTTCTCATAATCTATAACTATTTTTCAAACAGTAATTAGTTTTTAATGTAGTTTTATTAAGTATGACAATCATACTTTGATTTAGAGCCCGTTTGACCATGAAAATTTTTCACTTTTTTTTTAAAAGATATTATTTTACTTTAGTGAAAAATTATAGTATTTGGCTATAAGAATTATAGTTATAATTTTAAATTGTATTTGAAAAATAAAAAATAAGTAAAACTTTAATTTATTTTTATGATCAAATACAACTTTAATTTTAACTCTATTTTTTTTTAATTTTCATGACCAAACGTATATTTAATTTCACTTGACACGACATTTTATCACTTTATCCTTTTAAGAAAAGTCAAATTTTAATCTGAATTTGCTTCTTGTGTTTATTAGTTTTGTCATGCTGTGTCAGCGTCGTTGTTTGACAATAACGGCACGGGGGGAAAAAACCTCTTACACCTTTCCGTTTCTTTTCTGGCTCCTTTGTTTTTATTTCCCTTCCGTTTTAATTTTCTTGTAGTGGCAACGGCGTTTTGTAGATTTTCATATCTATAATTAACACAAAAGTAAATCAAGCACTACTAACAAATCAAGCACTAGTAACTTTTCAATTATTTTATCAATTATTTTCTTCTAAGATATTTTAATTCTACTATTGAGTATTTTTATTTATTTACATAAATTGGGAATTGAAAGTACACATACAAGCTGTGATGGTTCTAGAACAGTTCTTATTGAAATCAGTAAGTACGTATTCTAGAGGAAAGAAATAATGTAGCGGTATACAACATTAACAATCTTAAAAAGAAATTTGCTCAATTTTACTAGCACGTCAACTACATAATTGATCTCTTGATAGATATGCTTAATTTTTAGATTGTGTAGAGCTGTTAATGAAAATTTGTGAATCAGTCTCAATCTAGTGGACAAAGGCTTAAATCCTTTGCAAGGCGAAGGCCTCTTAAGTTTTTTTTGTTTTTTTTTTCATAATTAAATAATGACCAGCAAGACTGTATGAGTGGTAAGACTTTAATTTCTTTTATTCGTTGACTACAACTTTTGGAATAACAAAATTATTTTGAAAAATGGTTTTTAGAAGGAATTGCTTCTAAGCATTATCCAAACTGAGCCCCATATCTCAGTTTTGGTTTCAATTTTAATTTGCTGTCAACTGGGGTGCGTGTCGGCCAATAATAAAAGCAAAAATAAAATTAATTGCCGACAGAGGATAAGAGGAAAATAAAAATGAAAACAAATCTAAAAATTGATAAGCAAAAGAGCAGTAATAGAAAGAAGGGGGCCTAATTTAAGAGAAGATAGGGATGTGTGAAGGATTGAAATTCAAAGTCCTGAGAAAAAAAAAAGGTGACATTCATTCATTATCCCTGCAAAAGGTTCATTAGTTATACAGAAGAGGACCCTCCGCACGAGTGGATTCTTTTTTCCCTTTTGGAGGGTTGAGGGTGGGGGGGAGGAGGGGTTGACTGTTGAGTGTTGAGGGGAAGTAATAATGTCTACCCAAATCATTCACTCTTGGAATTGGAGCAGTAACAGAGCCAAGAATTTGAGAATGGTGTGCAATATTTGGGGAAAGTTATGCATCAGAATTAATTTCATTATGTTAAGTTTGTATAAAAATTAAATAAATATTTATAATAGCTAACATTTAACTTTCATACACATATAATATTTTGATGAAGATGTGCATTAAATCACCCTTCACCTATGATAACTCCACCAGTGAATAAATAGGAGGAAACTCTGTCTCTTTCTCTTTGTAGATCTAGAAGTTCAAATACAAGTTCACATGACTATAATAAATTTATTTAAATATATGAAAAATTTATTATTATTTAGAAAAATTTATTGGTGAATTTAATTGTTATTACAATATCATGTTAAATTGCTTTAAAAATTCATAAATTTTAAATTCTAATTGAGGAGGTATGTGTCGTGTTGTTTTCATTAAAGGAGAGATGTATTTATTGTGCATTGATTGGAAGTCCAGAGTTGCACGCACGGGGTTGGAGTCTTATCTTTTGTTCGTTTGTGCTTTTTGCTTCACTCACTTGGTTCCCATTTCCCCACATTACCGTATCCTTCCAATTCCATTCTCTCCCTACCATTATTTCACATGTCAATTATTGCATATGTATTTTTGTTCCAACCAAAAGTCTATTCATCAAACCTCATCATTATTTGAGTAATGAAATTTTTGAATACGAGAAATGTAAAAAATATCTCTAACGTTTACTGGTAACTATTTAAATTTACCTTCCTTTCATTATTGGACTCAATCGTTTTTAACATTAATTTTTGAATTAAAATACCTCTTCATCTACCAATTAAACTCTTGTCGCACTTAACGTTGGTTTTCTAGTTAAATTTTTCCTTTTTTTCACAAGATTATAAAATGGCCTATGTAATGCTTTAATTATTGGTCTAATGTCTCGCCAATCATAAATAATCCAACCCATCTAGGTTAACTCAAAACAACTAGAAAAGTGTTTGCGCGCAAGGTGACTTTGCTTATTGAAGAAACATATTTGTTTTACTTTTTTTTGAGTCAAGGGTAACTACGTTTGTTTTACCTTTATCAACTATATAAAAGAAAAAGAGTATTACAAGCACATAGTATGAGATGTTCTCCCCTGGCCAAAAAATTAATAATATACATAGATACTTTAGATTTATTTATAATAAATAAATATTTGAATGATGATCATCTGTTTCAATTATTATGGACGAAGGTGCTTCTAGATAATTCCTAGTAAGACCAGGTCATCAACATTTCAATTCGCACAACGCTTTCCATCCTGTACAGCTATCTCATCTGATTCTTCTTTCCCTTTTTTTTAATTAAGGGGTTGTTTGGTTGGAAATAAATTGTTCCGTAAATTATAATATACGAGATTAGATAACAGTAGAATTATTCAGTAAATATATTTTCATTGTAGTCCATATATAAAAAATGAGATATACTGTATAAAAATAAATATTTGATTTAAATTGTATAAATCACAATAAAAATTTATTTAATTATATCGTTGTGTTTTTAAGAAAATTTGGGGAAAGGGAAAATCTACCAATTTATTGATATCCCTTGTAAGATAAGGTATAAAAATAAGAGAAAATGATCAAATATACTATTTAACCATTAGAAATGATTAGTGCCGAAAGTTTGGCTCATCTATATCACTGTTACAGAAAGGTTTATTTATACCATTATTTTGTAATGGTGATTTTTCAAAATCACTTTTACCATGTGGCCTCTTATTAGAGGTCCACGTCACCAAATTCGAATCAACCAGTATTATTTAAAATCAAAATTAAAAATCGGACCCATTAGAATAAAATTCGATCCACACCGTTAAAATAAAAATTGGATTCACCAAAAAATATAATTCAGACTCATTAAAAATAAAAATCAGATCCATTAATTGTGTTGAGTTTTATTTTAATGGGTTCAATTTTTTAGTTTAATTTTAATTAGTATTGGTTGATTTAAATTTGGTAACGTGAACTTCTAATAAGATGCCACGTGACAAAAACAACTTTGTAAAACCATCGTTGCAAAATAATAACACGAATGAACCTTTCTGTAACAACAGTGACATAGATAAGCCAAATTTTTAAAGGCAGTGACATAAATGAGCCAAACTTATAATGGATGACATAGATGAGTTATTTCTAATAGTTCGATGGCATATTCGAGCTTTTTCCTTAAAAATAATACCCTGATATGTGCAATTTCAGAAGTATTAATCTACAACAACAACAACATACTCAGTATATTTCCACCAAATAGAGTCTGGAGAGGGTAAGTGTACACAGTTCATATCACTACCTCAGAAATGAGATAGAGAGACTGTTTCAAGAAGCATTAATCACAAAAATTAAAAATCATACTAAATATTGACTAGAATTATCCCAAGATTTTCAAAACAATAATTACTTATTATTTTTAATTCGAGAGTCTATTGAAAATAACTTTTATACTCTATAAAAATAGAAAAAAGATATGCATATATCCACCCCCAAACTTGACTTATGAGCTACACGTATATTTTAATTGTTTGTTTAATCACTTAACTCACCTACCAAAGGACCCTAAAAAGATTGGGGGTCGAGGTTTTTTGGTCATTTGAGATTTGGGTAATTTTGTATTTTAGTGTGAGGGACGTTGGACATGCACAATGTACAGTACACACACTACCTCGTTAGTTATGACATGTTTTCGTCAAACATCTCAATCCGGGATCACTTTTTGCGTCGTTAATTTCGCCCAGTTAAGTCAGGAGCCCTAAAGCCAAAAAAGAACCCAAAATGAGCACTATTCAAGAATCATTAGAAAATCAACTTTAAAATACAGTATATAAAAAGATAATACAAATACAATAAAGAGAGATAACATATACTCCCTCTGTTTCAAAAAGATTGACCTAGTTTGACTGGGCACGAAGTTTAAAAAAATAAAAAAGACTTTTGAATCTTGTGGTCCTAAATTAAAGTTATGGCAAATGTATCAAAATGCCCTTGAATCTTATGGTCTTAAATATGCCATGTAGAAAGTTAGAATTAAAGTGTTGCCAAAAAAGGAAAAGGTCATTCTTTTTGAAACGGACTAAAAAGGAAAGTAGGTCATTCTTTTTGAAACGAAGGGAGTAAAAGTTTTTCTTATTTCTTCATGATTTTTTAAATGTATCCCATATGAGTTTTTATGCATATGTTTATAATATCAATAGAAATATACAAAAAAATAATGCATTTATCATGAAGATCATGAGAAAAGTTATGGAGGTGTGAGAGTTAATATTTACATCATAGAAAAAAGTAGTGTTAATTTCTATAGAGAAGATCTATATACAGTATATTTCATAACAAGAATCAAGAAATCTAACTAGGTTCATTTTTTATTTTTTAGCTTTAAAAAAGAGTATAGTTAATGATATTTTGACTATTCAATCATTTTTGTACAGTATTTTTCTGAATTTTTTGGAAGTGAAAAATATTAAATATAACAAGCATTCAAAGACATTTTTCTAATGAAAATAACTTCTCTCTATTTTCCCAAGAATGAATATAATTCTATTCATTTTTAAAAATATTGAGTTCAAACTAATTCATGTGATATTTTTCAAATTAAACTTTTCCTCCAAACAAATTAATGATAAGACATTTTAGATATATAGTTTTGTTTTGTATTTTATGATCAGTGATTAGCTTAATCCAAATTAAACAACAGATGATGCCAACGCTGAAGGCGCAATTTTGATTTTGTTAATATTAGTTAAGACAACGATGATATGATTCCAGGTGTCCAGCAATAGATTGCATCTCTTCCTTATTATTCCATCCGTCCCAATTATATGACACTTTTCGAATTTTAAAATTCAAACAAATTTATCTTTAATCGTAATATTTTCATATGTGTTTTAGATATTTTGAATTGTCACATAATTTTTAAGTATATAAATTATATTTCAAAAAAATTGAAGGTTACGTGTCCAAATACACGATCAAACGAACATTATTTGACTCTCTCCGAGCGAAAAGTGTCAAATAAAAATTGGGATTATTTTTAATAGATTGATTGACAGAATGATTTAAGCAATTGGAACATTCATAAATTACATTTATTTTTCAGCAAAATGAAAAATAAAAATGGGTGAGGTCTCTATCATAAGAAGGAAATGGAGGGTGGCAGTAAATTGATGATTGACCACACGAGTGGGGAGGTCAAGTCCACGTGCACTTGGTTTTATTCGTTTGATTTGATCCTTTTTTGTCTTCTTGATATTCCTTGTAGCATTATTATTTCCTTGAATATATTATACTATACTAGTCTTCATTTAATAATATTGTTATTGTTATCCTTTCAATATTTTTCGTTTGCTTGCTTCTACAATTCCACAAAGTCACGATCCCAGTATCCCTATCATATTATAATAAAATTAAATTCACACATGGTGCACAATATTAGTAGTAAAGTCCGAAATTATAAAACCTCATTTTCACTGCGACAATATTACTACTTTAATTTGCTGGTGCAATTGTTCATTCATTGAGCTTCAGTCGAGGTGATTTGAGGCTTGATGGAGGTTAATTTGAATTTAAGTGTTAAAGACATTCTAATTGAAAGTTTTGGAATGTTGAAAAAGATAATGTTACTGCCATTGGAACTAGTACTACAACAATGGTTCATTTGTCGGAAAGCCTCCATTATAACTACATAAGGACATATTTGGACCAATCTTATAACAATATGACATATTTGACCTAACTATTAACCGAACACAAATTTGAACCATTTTGACAAAGTTCAGGGCAAATTGGACCTTTCCTTTTACTAAATTAGAATTCTGATATGTCTTGAGATATGTCATATGTGTGCTTTATCCCTCTCTTGTATTTACTTGTGAAATAAATGAAAAGTTGGAAAGGCCAAAAACCAAGAAAGATTGCTAAGTTTAGCAAACAGTCCTTTTCACTTTCCCCAATCTATCTTATTCATAGATGGTCCACCTCCTAATACTGTACTACCATGCCCTTAGCCTGCAACTCTTCAAAATTTTCACTTTTACCATTGCTAAATACTCATTTACAGCTGACCCATTCACTAGTTCTGCCATGCCAGGCTGCACCCCTCGTGCTCTTTTGTGTTCCTTTGCTCTATTTTGTCAACTGCAGTAAATCTTGTACCCCTGCACCATTATCTTTGGACCAGTGAATTCTACATTCTTTACCACTCCTTTTCTCACCCTTTTTCAATCACATCATCTCAATATTTATTAGGGTTAATGGTAAAAAATACATCTAGACTATTATCATTTCACAAGTTTTATATTTCAACTATCCATTCTTCCATTAATCTACCTAAACTAGCACTTTCTTTGTATTAAAACATACCCTGATGCTAAGTTGGTCTACCCATGCTTATTGTCGATTTTGAGAACAAATATTTGGTCAACTCAATGTCAAAGTATGTTTTAATATAAAGGGAGTGATAGTTTAGATAGATAAAGGTAACAACAAAAAGTTAATGTATAATATAGCAAAAAAAGTGATATTTTAATTGTGCCTTTGACTATTAACTCGTATATAGTAATATATAGTACTTCCTTCGTTTAAAAAAGAATGACCTAGTTTGATTTGGTACGGAGTTTAAGAAAATAAAGAAGACTTTTGAATCAATGTGATCATAAATTAAAGTTGTGTCAAATGTACTAAAATATCTTTTAATCTTGTGGTCTTAAACATGCCACGTGGAAAGTTGGAATTAAAGTATTGCCAAAAAAGGAAAGGGTCATTCTTTTTTAAACAGACTAAAAAGGAAAGTAGGTCATTCTTTTTGAAACGGAAGGAGTAATAAGGTGAAACTCTTATATAATATAGTAATAATATAATTGTTATGATCCTATTTCAAATTTAAATTCTTAATAAATACTCCTTAATTCTGTCTCGTATTACTTGTCAATTTTTTCTTTTACATACTTTTTAAGAAATCATCAATAAAACATATATTTTTACTAAATTACCCTTTAACTCTTTTAAATACACTATTTATGTGCCTTATTCAGGTAATTAATGCATTACTTTGACTAAATGAGCACATGAAAAAGATTAACGATTGAGAAACTTTTTTGAAACTTCACAATATTTATGCATGTAATCAATATTGTGTACACTTTCAAAAATAATTAATTTTAAAAGTAAAATGAAAATAAAATTTATTTAATTTTATCTTATTTTTGTCAACTATCAAGTAATTTGAGAATGTGTATATTTTTTCAAGAAAAATGTCAAGTCAACACGATTAAAGTAAAATGAAGATATGAATGGAGGGAGTAAATAGTGGACACTATTTTGAAAAGCAGCAGCTCGTTATGTCATTTTGATCAGCACAGCACTGTAACCGTATTAATTCTGGCCACCTTTCTGGTTCTACTAATTCTGGCCACACCATTCTCCGATGGAATTTTTTTATCTACTTCGACTTTCCATCTTTCTACACTAGTATTATATTTCAACTCAATTTCACTCTTCAAATACGAATTCACTTATCTAATTACCTTCTCTTACTCCTTACCTAAAGTAGAGTACCTTTTTAAATGGTCCAACTATACACGTTTCTTTTAATTTGCAGCATGCATGAAAAATTTACTGTAACGTGGTTAAGTCCTCACAATATGATGTTGGAATTATAAACTCCTATTGGGTTTATTTGTCTGAATATATTGATAACCTTTTTAAACTTATTTGTAAATTTCATTTTGACACTTGAATTGCGATATATTTCAATTGAGCACCTGATCAACATATGATGAAGAGTTTCTATTAAACACCTTCATTTGAAACATTTTCTGTGCGTGTTAATTTTCGATTTACCCGAATTGGGACCCCCTTATAGTGTGTCTAGATGTCCAATCCTGGATATAATGGATGTTGAGTTCACAATAACAAACTTTTGAGATTAATAAGTGAGGCCCAATATTCATTTTTATCAAATGCTTTTACAAAGCTTCACTTTTTCTATTCATTAATTTTTAGAAAACAATTAGATTTCAAATAGAAGGAGTCCACTATATTATGTAGAATAATAGAAGTACATCTACACTTATTCAGTGAAATTCGTAATAATCCTTTCTATAAGAATCTCAGAGACCAACTGGACATGCAGGTCCCTAAACCTTTTCATGACAAAGCATGTTGGTTTTTGAACTATGATTTCTACATATTCAAAATTTCAAAATTAGTATCTTCAATCCCATATGATAAGTTTGAGTTTTTTTTTTTTGGATAACTACAGAATTGAATTTTCACCGATTTATGGAGGTTTTGGAAAATTATCTTTTCCCATCTCTTTTACTTCTTGTTAGTTCGCTGACTTTAGAAAAAAAAATTATCGCCAAAAATATATCAACTTATGCATGCGTTTTTAACTCTTAGACTCGTTTGTTACGAGGGATAAGGGATAACTAATCTCTTAATTAATTTTAGACGAGTTTATTATCCCATATTTGGTTGGGATAAATTAAAATCACGGGATAACTAAATTTGACGCAAACAGTGAAAATCAAGTTGAAACTTCGGCCGACAAGTTTAAAAGAGAAAAAAGATGAAGCGAAAACAACGTAAAATGGGAAGCAATGGATGTAATCATGTAAATATGCTAATTGGAACTACTGTAAAAAGGGAACGACGAAGTTGAAAGTGATTAAGTGAAAAAATAAAAAGAATAGGAAGGACTAAAAGTCTAAAAAAATGAATGATATGAAATCTAAAATACATGGAGAGATTAAATGAGTGTAAGCAGAATCTTGATACGAGTACTATTTAATTTGCACACACTAGATTATTTTTAAATATTTGCATATACTTGATTATATTAGCTATTGTCCGGCCAGTTTGCTTGAAGAGAACATACTTCCTATATTTCATATTATATGACACAATTACTGATCGAAAAGTGATAAGGGAAAATTGCTCGGATGGTAAGCACCCCTGAACTCCAACCTGAAGGTTGTGAGTTCGAGTCATCAAGGAAGCAAAAAAGGGTGGGAGCTCCTAGGGAGGAGTTAAAAAAATAATTATTCGAAGAGTCAGACAAGTTCTTTGATGACGTTTTTGCAAGCACTTTTTAATACTTTCAACTATTAATTATTGTGACAATCTCTTTCGAAATTAGTTATCGTTTTTTGTGGATCACAAGAATTTGTATCATTGTATGCTCATTACATTGGTGAATATAGTACATCTCCAGGGACATCCTTTGGATCTTCCGTCCAATTTTCCAATTACTCAAACTAGTACTCATACAAAATCATTGCAAGAGAGAAATGTCAAGTGACAAAAGGGTGTCCTATAAATTAATGCATCATCTTAGGAGTTATACACAAAATATTCATCGATTTGAGTGAAGGGATCGATTAATGGACCCCTACCCTAGGATGTCCAAATAAACAACATCACGATTTGTACTACTTTTCTTTTATATTGTTCTTAGTTTGTCAAACTGTAATAACCAATTTCAATAATATGTTGTTTCTCATTCGCACTTGAGTAGTAGTAGTACTCATCATGATATCGATCGATCAATAATTTGATTAGAACTAGCTACCACCTTTTTTCTCTGGCCGGCACACTGAAATTGAGTTGATGGACATGTAAAATCAATTCTGATCAGAAGAATATTCATAAAGGAAAATTATAAGAGAAAAGGGGTTAAGATCATGATCAAGAGAAGGTACATGCTTGCCCCAAAATGTGTGCTTCCAACCAACATATTGCAAAAGAATCTTTTATTATAGCTTTTGGTTGGCTCCACTCATGAATTTGCAAAATAAAATTATAATCTGAAAGGCTAAAACTCGAAGAAGAGAAAATATTAAGTGCACCCCACACCATGTGTAAATAGGTCCCCATCTCAATTTGTAATTGAACGAGAGAGATGCCTAAGCTATGCTATGCTATGTACTTTGTCTTTCTTCTTGTTTCTTCCCCTCTTTGCTTTTATATTTGTACACTTCTTCTTTTTGCTCCCTCAATTTTTTCCTTTTCTTTTGTTTTTCAACTTCTTTAATTACCCCTAGCTCACAAACGAAAAATAATTAACTCCGTCAGTATGAACTTGCTCACATTATGCCTAGGTCTCAACCTCGGTCCAATAAAGAACATGATTGGACGCATTAAGCTGATAGTCAATACAGTATATATCCAACGTGCTTGAGATTGAGGGGTAATTGTGTACGTATCTCATAAATGAAAGATCAACATCCAAACTTTTTCTTTTTTTGAAAAAAACTAGATATGTACTTAGGGTGAAAAAGAGGGTCGAGGCAGCATGTGATCCGGTGATTGCTTGGCCACAATAAGAGGTTTAGAAACTTAGCAAATGTGGGGTATAAATTCCATTATGTATATATGTTTTATATATATATATATATATATGTATATGGATGTCAATGTCGGCCTCATATGTCCGACTAAGACAGCAGCAAGTAGAAAAAGAGAAGCTGGTGAAGTACATGAAGCAAAATGCATGTTACTCCCTCGTGGGATTATCCCTATATATCCCATTGTCCTTTACTTTCTGTACGAATTTCATCATCCACAACTCAACGGGAGATTTGGTTTTTTAGCCCTTCACAATTTTTATTTTTTTTTATGTTTCTTTTTATGAGAGATCTGAATTTAATTTTGTAAGTCGTCATAAGAGATCATTTCTGCCAACTCACTCTTGCCTAGTTTTAATTTAGTCCCTTAGCTAACCTTACATACGTTTTCTGTCCCCAATTTGCATGTTAATTAAGCTAATTAGATCATTAACTTTAAGATAACTATAGATTATTAAAGTTTGGCAGAGATGCATACAGATTAGAAGAAGACATAAAGATATGCAAAGGATTTACAGTACTTCACACAACAATGGCTACATTTATATACATCAAAGTCTTAAATTAATGGACAAACAGTAAATACATTAAGGAGACGTGTCCTAAGCCAGAGAAAGGATTGTGAATTTCAAGTGTAAACATCATGAGTTGGTGACCGAGGTGGATCTAGGACTTCAACTTTATGATTCTCGATACTAGGACAATATCCTATATTAGTTTTAGAAACTGGGTTCTAAATGTACTTTTTGTGCACATGCAGTGAATGTTTTAGCACAAATATAAGGTCTGAGTCAAAATTATATTTTGGGAAACCCGACTATTCTAGCCTACATCTCTTCCCTGGTTGGTAACATTATCAAAACGATAACTAACTTTCTGTAATAACCTGAACTATTTGCTCTGTGAGTTTATACATGTAATTTATGTTAGGGTTTTTGCCCTGATTTTCTTACCAAATTTAAGTTTTACTTTTCTTAGAAGGAAAATAAAAGTAATATCATAATTACTTTTATTTTTCCTAAAGGGAAAATATAAAACTCTATCATATTTGGTTTATTTCTTGCTTGGAGGAAAAGTTTTGGAACTCTATAAATAGAAGACTCCTCTTCTCATACCAGAACACAATAGCATCCACAATGTAGTCGTTTAAGAGTCTTGTTTGGGGGAGTTTTTCTCTCAAACAGTTTTCATGCGTTTTGATTTTAGTTTTCATAATGTAGGTCACTTGACCAAACCATATCAATAATATGTTTTAGTATGTTTTTCTTTGTCATTCGATTTATCGTTTTCCTGATTTGCAACTAATAGCTTCCGCATGAAGCCCTATCAATTTTGAACCCAACAACTTAAACCATTTATATTTTACGTACAAAATCTGATGTTTCTCCCATGTTATTACTAGTGCGGGGTGTATTGTAGCTTCACAATCTAAAGCGACTGATGATAGATCGTTTTCTTTTCTATTCATTTTCATATATCTTGATATGAAATCATCATGCATGTGTATATTACAAATACGATGAAACATAGGCCAATTCCAAGTTCAAGTTTATTTGTCTCATCTTTTGCTCTTGATCTGATATATATATTTTGGCAACCCTAGCTTGAATAATATTGTGGGGGACCTTGCTAAATGTGAAGTTCTTCTTCTTCTCAATAATCCAAAATTTATACAACATGCATGCAAACGACCTACAAAGGACTTTTACCTATCCTTGCTTTGTCATTTTTCCAAGAAAACTGACCTATAAATATACAAGTGACAAGTCCACATTACTCTCTTAATATTCACGAGACCACAGGGCTTACAATTCTCCTTTGCTTAGCTGTTCCCTTCATATGATCCAAATTAGATTCCCTTGAGGAAAGCAAAGTAGAAATATGTATATCAAAAAAATAAAATAAATTCAAACAAGTGAACTTGTTAACAAAAGCATTTCAATTACATTTTAAAATCTGTTAGAAATTAGAGCACCTTTTTATTTTACTTAATTATAGCCTCAATACAAATGAACACAATTCAAATAAGAAGAATTAACGTAAGTAGCTGTCCATCCAACGGTTTAAACTAAATCTAGCTGGCAGATCTATAACATATATGTAATTCATGTAGAATGTGTATAAAAATGTATAATCTATTTATACCAGTAAGAAAAAATAAACAGTAAATCCGACCGACTGACTGATGCAGCAGTATTCACTCCCTTGTTAGGAGAATTTATCGACTGGAAAAAGTAATTCTCGAAGTGGGATAAAGTATACAATTTTTAGTTGTATATTTATGGAAAGCCATTAGTCACTCTCTTCGGTACGTATTTGAGGAACTTCTTGGCTCAAAACACTTTTTAACAATAAATATACTAGGTAGTAGTAGCAGTAGATTGCATGTGTTGCCATTCCACACTATAGTCAATGAACACTGATCAATAACTTTAAAACAATTAAAAGGACACCACAAAAGTCTAAGCAAGCGGCTGCGAACTTGAAAGAAACAACAATATATGAATATTTATTTTAGAATATGCTTTTAAAAAAATTGTGCTAAGAAAAAAATAAATATAACGTATCTACCAATAACATGAAGCCCACTATTCTTGCAAAGACAAAAATCGAACGAAGCAACGCTAAAAAAGTAGTCGATCCACTTCATTTCTTAATTCATACTAATGTTAGGTTAATCATGTTGATCTGCTACCATATACTTTACTAGTATTATTGATTTAAAAACATATCTGGATAATAGTAATTAATAGTAAATAAGTAGGAGTTGTAGCATGTGTTAGATACCTGAAAACCCACCTAATCACATGCTCCTCACCTGAATCAAGAAGTTTCATAAGAAGTTTCTCTATGCTTAATTCATTTGGAAATAAGGTTTTAGAGTTTTGAATTAATGGTTACATGTAATCTGATATCTATCGCTTTAATTAATTTGAAAGTGTTATAACTTTAAACATTTGTATCTGAAGTTACGTGCCAAATGACATTTTCAAGTAGCATTTCGACGAATTGCATTGGTTTCCTTTAGGTAATAGAGACATGCAATAGTTTTGGGCCAAACAAAGAAATATCAGTCGAGCAAGGACAAAGGTCACTAAACCAAAAATTCTAGTAAATGAAAGGACAAAGGTCATCCTAGCTAGCTCACCTTTAATGATAAGTATGAAAAAAAATTGTATTTGGGATCGAATACAATTTCATCGTCAATCATCTATATATTATCAAAAAAAAAAATTTCACGTACTTGGATCATGAAAAAAAATCAGGCCAGCATGTGAGGAGCGTATTGGAAATATAAGTATAAATAATAAAAATGTGTTTTTCTAACAGGTTAGACTATCAGATTAGATGATAACACAAATCAACAATTATTATACTTGTCCCTGTTTCTATCTCTCTTTCGGTATTCTAAATTAACCTCTTAATTATATTAGTCAAAGTTCAATTGGTTACGAGTTGTAATTTTATTATATATAACACAGAGTTTGTGATTCATATAGTGTAAATGTGTAATATCCCTATAATTGGATGCAATTCCGTACCAAGTCTTTTAAGTTTGATTATAATTCTTGTTGCGCTACCATTTAACAACTTAATTTATGTAAAACAGACTTTATAAACTCTAGCCCTTATTGATCTATACGTGAAAACCATACACGACCTTGTATCTTGTAATTTTTTTAACTAGAAAATTAAAATCCCTAATTAATATTAATTCATGTTGATTCTCCCAGTGAGTGGACGATCTATCAGAAATAGTCTCTCTACACCACAAAAATAAGAGTAAAGTCAACGTATATCTTACCCTTCTCAGACTTCACTTGAGGAATTAACTGGATATGTTGTTGTTGTTACTTCTTCCCACAATAATTCTAGAGTATCAAATCCTAACCTATTATATTCGTGAATCAGACAACTTTTTTCTTAAATTAAAGTTCTTTTCTCCAAGAATGAAAGTAGAATCTAGCTTGTTGGCGTTCATAATGAAAAATCATAATTCTCCATCTCTATGTAGTTGGCATGTGATCTGAACTAATTGAAGGATAAAAGTTGGATTTAAAATCTTAACACTTGAATATAAAATTGCCTAAAAATAATTCTCTTTGGCATATCATAGTTGATGCATCACTTTTTTACTATTATTCTTTTAAGAAAAGATTTATATTAATTTTTTGATTAAAAAAATACTATAAATCACAATTTCTTATAATTAAATCATTCAAAAGATACCGGAAGCAAGAAAAACCATTTGACTTCACAAATAACATAGGATATTATTAAATGGAAAAGACGCAAAAAAAAAAATGACATAATTATAATTAAATAAATAAATAATTATGAGGAATGGGGTTTAAGTTATCCAAAGAAAAGGAGAACTATATTATTGAAGACATATGAACCACTGCCTTTCACTAATATTTTGTAGTAAGGCAGGAGGTGCAAATCATTGGGTAGTCCACCAGCAAATGTTTCAATTTTGTAGTCTAAAAAATGGGGGAAAATGCTTCTATAATAATAATATATAATGCATAATTCAAAAACCAAAATTCTGCATCCTGTACCCCATTCTTCACACAAAACAGTGTGCTTCATATTTTGACATTATTTTTTTTTTTTAAAAAAAGTTATTGTTTGTAGTAATCTTAAATTTTTATCATGGATATTATATATTATGTTATGCCAGTTGTAGGTGTTGCTATCTCATTGAACATTAAGAAAACACATGAGACCACTTCAGTATTTCATGCACAAAAAGCAAAATTGTTTAATGAGTTCCACCTTCTTTATTTATGTAACGATTCTCATCTTTAATTTACAGCTCCTTATGACAAATTTGATCACGTTAAAAAATTTGTTCATAACTAAAAAATATTACAAGTTGTCATCAATAATGTTGATGGTGTACAGAACGTTGTTGAATCATAACAACATCATAGTATTATGGTGTGATCATTGAGTATCAAAGATTTTATATTATACTCCTTTTTATTTCCAAACCAGAAGATTGAATGCCAATTATTATATAATATGATTTGATGTAATTTAGAAGCTTATCATTGGCCCAATCCTTAATGTGGCCCAACAATGATACTGGTACTCAGTGCGGCCAGTTGCTGTGCCAGATTTGCATAAATAACCTTGACATTTCGTTAATAAAATAGCACTATCCTCGTCTCATTCTATTTATTCGATGCGTAGAATATTAAACTCGATTGTCAAATCGATCTGAAATTTTGGTTATATAGAATGATGCATCAGGATTCCATTTATGGTTGATGGTAATTTTTTAATATGTTCCAGAAAGGTATACAATGTAGGCACTATGTATACATTATGGGTTAATAGGGAATAAACTTGTATTAGTAGATCAAGTACCAAAAGAAAAGGACATAAAAGATTTTTTGCTTTGTTCTATTATATTTTCTCTTCATCGAAGGGTACAAAATGCTTTGTTCTAGTATCATACACAACAATTCCATGAACATCAAGAAGCAGCCATGCCCATAATTTTTTAATAAAGGTGTTTATTTTTTAAAGATTATTAATTTTCCTGGTCATGATCTAGAACTGCAGCCTCCTGGGGTAGATCCCTTCTGCAACAATCAAGAATTGACATCAGTCACATATTTACTTTAAAATGATACATCCACTATAGTCATAATAATTTTCTACAATTGGAAAAAATGAAATCTTCATATCAAAAGAGTGTACATCCAAATACCATTTTTAGTTTGAAGAAAATTAATTACTCTATAAGCATAGTTATAGTTTATTTGCAAAATTAGACACAATTATTGTAGTGTTCACTCACCGCACAAGAATGTACATCCCCACAGTTGCATAATAGCTGCCCATTAAGGGTATCTGTAGCTAAAAATGCACCTCCTCCTTCACTTCTCTGCATCAGTCATTCCAAACAACAATTTTTATTTTAGAAAAAAAGTCAATTCATGGCCTCTGAAATTACTACTAGTTAAAAAAAAAAAAAATACCTTGTAAAAATCAACTGCGACGAAATTAGCCCAACGATTAGCAGCAGCATCGTGACAAGTCATAAGCATGTCAAGGAGGTCCCCTGAGTTTTGAGTACAAGCTAATGGCTTCAATGGTAATGACCTAAAGTAATTTACCAACACCAATGATTTAGTTTTATCGTTCATTGGCGATGACTCTGCCCGATTAGGGCAATTTCCTTCTTTCATTCCACCATCTCCATCTGCACATTCCACAATTTTTGTGTCATTTTAGAAAAAAAATCAGAGTTTGAAGTTTAAACTAATAACATATTTATTCGTGTAAAATCGATCCATTTTTTTTCAGTAAACGATGTAATCTGCCATGTTTAAATGGGTTAAACGCTAAATGACTTGTCAGATTATAGGATCAAAACATGTCAAAATAGTATAACCAGACAGGTTGATTTGAAAAAACGTAAGCTAATAAAGTTTTAAAAAAAAATACATTGGTTTTTACCTTATTTCTTCAAAAAGTAGAATTAAAAAAGGGAGGGAAGTTGGTCTCATGCAGTGTGAATAGGGTTATGGATTGTAATTTGACTCATCCTTGACTCAACACATTTTGACCAAATAAATGTTAAGTTGAATCATGACCTAATCTAACTTGAGTGACTAATTTGTAGGTCAACTACTTTAATTTTATGGATACAAAACAAATATAAGTGATTTTGGTAGAGAAATTTGATATCTATCCATTTTTTAACGTGCTCAGGTTTGACTTAATCCGTACATTTGTCACGTATAAGGATAATATATTCACGAAGCATGATTGGTGGGGCACTTACATTGATTCTCCACCATGTAATTCCATTGATAAGCAATCCCTTCACTCTGTTCTTTGGATTTGACAGAATTAAAAACAATTAGTCTTTGGTTATTAGCCACCATGTCTTTCACAAGGGGCCAGTCTTGACCACCTTTGGGCATTTTTGCCACAGGAAACCAATATTTCATTAGTCCTGCATCTGTGAACACTTTTGTCAAACCATTTGGGGTCTCTACATAATCTTCCAAGATTAATGTCACAATTTCTGAGGGATTTGCTGATAAGAAGGCTTCAATTTCCTTCAATGTGTCTATTGCGGGTTCCTACTAGGCCAAATTTCATTGAAACAAGACGTGATAAATTTAATCAATTGATGTAAATATGACCGAAAAAGGAACTGAATAGAACTTACAAATGCCGTATAGTCGTGGCAATGGCCTCCGAATGAGTGGCACAACCATATATCCCCATCGAAATCATAGGTATCAAGCATTAGACCCCGAACTCCATTCTGAAAGATTAACACATTAAAAGATAAAATTAAAGTAAATAAAAATCACCCGATTCACACAATTAAACATAATACCATACCACTAAAGCTGCTAAATAATAACATTTAATTGGGATGTTTATACAAATAGCCGATCGAATTCCCTATTTGCCTTTTCTAGTCGATATACGCATATTATACTCTAGATATATAATGGTATACACATAGATACATAGATTGTAGGGAAAATTATGCAAAATGTCAGGCCACTACAATTATTTACAAGTAAAATAGCCCAACTTTACAAAAATTACCCAAAATAGCTCATGTTGTATATTTTCTGTAATAAAACACATCTATTTTCAATTTCCACCTACACACTAAAACACATAACTATTTGTATATCATATATACATGTTTATATACTATTTATATAATATTGATACATGAAAAAATTGCATGGAGAAAGTTTTGAAAAAAAGGGCGAAAAGTTTTTTTTTTTTTTTTTTTTATATATATATAAAAAAGCAGCAAAAAAAAAGTTTTTTTTAAAAAAAATTAACGTTGAAAAAAAAGGAAGCTAAAATGGCCTAATGGCCTTGGGCAGAATTGAGCTCTATTGAGCCCATGACCCTCTTTGGCTATTTTTTCTGTAAATGAAAAGTGGGTTACTTTTTTTGTAAATATTTTATTTTTCTGTATATAATTGAAATTTTCCTTAGATTATACATCTATCGGTTATTTTTAGTTTAAGCGGTTTGGTGGACAATTTTAGGTTAATTCCTCAATTTAAAAATTCAAGCAATTTTGAGGTTAGAGAAAATGACATACATTGAGCTGTTGAGTGATAGTATCTTCTTGATTGGTGGGGGTTACTCTGGGTATCCCAGTATGTGATGGCTCATCTTCAATGGCAAAAGCATTGTGGGTCGTCAGAAATGCATACTTGTTGAATGGCAGAGAACTATTCTGCAAGCCCATCAAATGAAATATCAGCCCAATTAGAAAATTCAGTATATTCCACTAGCCCAATTTCAACATAAAGCCCAATCTACTATCCAAATGTTTACATACGTACCACTAACTTAAACGGATCTGTGCCAGTTGATCTAACACATCTTCGGCCTTGAAAGGATAAAGTACAAGACAAACAATAAAGCCCAGGCCCACAATCTGCGTCCTCTGAGCACTTATCATCCAGCTGAATAAGACATTCGAAACCAAAAAAAAAAAAAAAAAAACTCAATCAAATTTAAATTTTGAATTTGTCTCTAAATAAACGAATTAAGTGGAATCAGAAGTTGAAAAAAAAAGCGAAAGAAGATGCCATTGAGTACGACCACACTCACTGTCTTTGACTCGATTGTCGATCACATACACATAGAAATAAAATTAATCAATATTTATAATTCTACTGACTCTAAATCTTGAATTTATAACATTAGAAATCGTACCTTGCATGTTCCATTAGAGCAAGCGTTGGTGACAACGAAGATTAAGCAGAAAATGAGCAATAGAGAAGAAATGTTTTGTTGAGAAGCCATAATTATTAAGATGAAACTGAGGAGAGCAGTGATGAGAAAGAGTTTATTAGAGAAAAAAAATGAAACAAGAAAGGGTATATAAAGAATACTAAAATATCTATAAATTTGTTTTGAGGATTAATGGCTGAGATAACTAAGCCATAATTGTGGAGAAAGAAACTGACAGCAGAAAAAGCATAGGGATATGCTCTCTGTATTATGATAGTGAAATGTGAAAATGAAAATGAAAATGAGAGACTTTTCAAGTTGTTCGAGTAACGCACGAAAACTTTTATTACTAATAACTTTTGGGATTGAAGAGATTAATTATGGGAATTTCATAATTTGAGAATAATCTCAAGAGATTTACTACAATGATAAATGAATGTTTATCCTATTTTCTTTTTCGGTTTTTCACGAGTCAATTTGACTTATGGTATATTAGATTAGATTAATTTGATATTTAATTTTTGAAAATTATACAAAAGTGCTATAAGTTACAAAGTTTTCTTATATTAATTTGGTAAAAAAATAAAAGCTAAAATGTCGGTCAAATTTCATGTAATTTGATTTTTGAAAAATAAACATAACAAGTAATTTGAGGCAGAGAGAGCAGTAATTAGTGAGTCGGCCTTGACTCCAGTTCTGTTTGTTCAGCAACTCATCCTAACTTAGTATTAATTTTAATAATACTAATATTTAATGTAAGATGAAGAAGAAGATGAACCTTATAAACAATATTCTGCAATTGACACTGTCACAGTCGCAAGTTGTGATGATGCAATTAATAACATTAAAATTGGCCACATTCATCAGTGTTTTCACTTGGTAACAATACAAATCGGACAGTTGAATTTAAATTACCTGTTCAATTTATTTAGTCCGGTTGAGGAAAAAAATAATTTAAGGTCTGTTATTTCAGATTAAATTATTTCTTAATTAAGTTGTATAGATAACGTCATTTCTCTGGCATGAAATTAGTTGAGGGAAATAGTTGGGGGAGACTAGGGACCAAATCCATTAGTGATACAAATTATTGGTTAATCATAAAATCCCTACCAATTAAAAGGAAAATAATACAATCGATAAGGACCATTAATTTTACCATCCATAATGTCGGCTCTACTCATTGTCCAAAGGAAAAATAAAATAAAATCACACTCAATGTTCATATTAATCCAATGAATCTATAACATGTGTCACTTACATAACATTCTTGTAATTTACTCCCCCGTCCATTTTTTTTTTTTCATGTTCGACTAGACACACCTCTTAAGAAATAATAAATAAAAAGGTAATTTTAAAATATCATCTCTATTAATCATTAGTAATCTAAATATTGGTAAATGAATAGTATTTAATAATAATTACAAAATAGATACAACAACAACATATTCAATATATTTTCATCACGTGAGGTCTGAGAAGGGTAAGTATATGCAGTCCATATCACTATCTCAGATATTTAATATCGCAAAATAAATATAAAATAATAAATTATCTCTTCACTTTTAAATTAAATAATTATTTTTAGTATAATAAATAAATAAAAATGAACCAGAAAAACATATTTTTATTTTGAAAAATCACTTACCTATGAAAATGTAATTCCATGTGAACACGTGATGCCTAGTATTATTTTCCTTGTCCAAAGTCGGCCAACTAACAATATATCACATGTTAGTTGTAGAAAATATGTATGGTACAATAAAAGAGTGATTCGGACCGCCCAAGGAAATAGCAACCCATTTATTCATCTTGAACTTTTCGTTTATACTTTTATTCATTAAATAAAAAATTTTAGTTAATGACAACTGATATTTTAGCTCAATATAATTAAATTTTGTGATAACAATTCAATCAATGACTGCAACGTAGACTCTACAAATTAATTTATCATGTAGATAGCAATGACAAATGGACAGATTGAATCGAATTTGGGTGGATTAAAAATGAATTAGATTGTAATCTGCTTATATAAATATAGGTAAAAAATAAATTGGGTAAAATGGTCATAATCTACTTTAATCTCTTACTAGACAATCAACTTATGTATCTGGGGAGTTGTGGCATGAATCCGCATGTTTCGGGAGGAGGGGGGGGGGGAGAGAAATTGTTAAGAAGTGGGATATTGTGTAACTAATTTAAAGCAGTGAGAGAATAAGTAGATATGATAATAATGTTTGGTTATTTAGGTAGTTTTCCCTTTAATCAACCCCAAGTAGTGTGTTGGGTATGTGAACAAAAGCCCCACATTGATAGCTGAAAGGATTGAAAAACTACATATGAGGTGTAGATCTCTTAATGGTGTGAGGTGTTTTGGAAAAAACCACGGAGGCTTGGCCCAAAGTGGAAAATATCACATCATATAAGAGTATTTTTAGGCTAGTTGAGCCCAACAATTGGTATTAAAGCCTAAGTTCGACAGAATGTATGAGAATGTGGTGGAATGATAGGTGTGGGGCTCAGTTTGCTTACGTTTACGAGTTTGGAGATGCACACACATGTAGAAGTTAGTTGCGGGCTTCGGTTGTCATAAAATTACTTGACGATCTAGGTGACACATAGTGAATCTCGGTGACTCGTAGATCGTAGTGATGGGCCACATTGAAATTAGTTCGGGGAAGATTATTGGGTATGTGAACAAAAGTCTCACATTGATAGCTGAAAAAATTGGGAGGCTACATATAAGGTGTATGATCTCTTAACGATGTGAGGTCTCTTGGAGAAAATCATATGGACTTGTCCAAAGCGGATAATGTCACACCATTTAAGAGTCTTTAGGCTGGCTGAGCCCAACAATAGTATTGGATGAGGTTTAATTGATTTGTCACTCTTCCATGCATTATCAGCTAAGATTTTCCCCCCTCAAAATATCAAGATATAAACACACGAAAAAGCTAGGGGTATTCAACGTCAATTATGTATATAAAAAGAATAATTTTGACTAGACTGGAATTTTCCAAGGAAGGCCCCTTACACCCCGCTGGCCCCCATCTTCCTAATTAGGTGAAGTCAACCTAAAGGTACATACTGGCTATTAAACAATTGAATTAAGGCTGGCACGGATTATTTTATGCTAGTGTGATGTATTTATTAATCCATATGGTCTGCTGTATAATCACTTAAATAATTACAATATTTAGTGCAGTGATCAGTCATCACTCATTTTCGTTCAACTTTTTGACTTGTTTCATTTCATCTGAAAATGGTTCCATGGTTCTGTATCTTCATTATCATTTCTTCCTTTTTTTACTACAAATCAAGTATTGCTGAGCTCATAACTTCTCTTCCTGGACAGCCTCCAAATATTTTCTTCAAACAGCACTCTGGTTATATTGTTACAAATTCTCAACATGGCAGAGCTCTCTTTTATTATTTTGTCGAAGCTGATTCAGAAAATGCAGCATCACTTCCCCTTACTGTGTGGCTAAATGGAGGTACGCTTTTCCTATGTTGATCGGATTCTTCAAAAAATATCCATGGGTGCATGTCGGATCTTTCAAAAGTAGCAATTATTTTTGAGAGTAGCAGTATAATATTCCAATATAATATAGCAATTATCTATTGATCACCTTGATTTTCATTTGAAGAATTGAACTGACAAGATATTAATTTGATTGAATCTAATATCGCAGGCCCTGGTTGTTCATCTGTGGGTTATGGTGCTTTTATGGAACATGGTCCTTTTCGGCCAGGGAAAGATGGGAGCCTAATGAAAAACAAGTATTCTTGGAATTTGGGTAATGTTTCTTGTTTCTTGATTCTTGAATGATCATATTGGAAGGATTTTATACCCGAATATTGGATAATAGTGGCTGATTTTGATTGCTAAACATGAAACAGAATCGAATATGCTGTACGTGGACTCCCCGATTGGAGTAGGATTTTCATACACAAATACAAGCTCAGACCACATCAATTGGGATGATGCAGCAACAGGTACATCATTTTTCATAAAATAGCCAATAATATTTGTAAGTCAATGCAATTGAAATGTTTGATTTTGCTCTTTCTAATCTTTTACAGCTAAGGAGAATCTCGCATTCATCCTCAAATGGTTCAAGAAGTTCCCCCAGTATAGAAACTCGGATGTGTACTTAACCGGGGAGAGTTATGCAGGTTGACATAGCTGAACTGTCCTAATCTATATGATCCTTTGATTGTATGTTCTCATAGATTTTGAACACTAAGATTTGTTCAACTAACATAACTAACATATTTTTGTTTCTTAGGTCACTATATACCACAGTTTGCAGCACTGCTACTTGATTACAACAGAATGCCCAATGTTAAACCTATCAAGCTTAAATCAATAGCAGTAATGTTTACATTACCCTTGAACTATTTGTTGATAATTGATTCTTTGTCAAATCATAACTTAATCCAATGAATTTGTAGCTGGGAAATCCACTGCTAGATATTGAAATAAGCTTTAGGTCTGGCGAATATCTATGGGCACATGGTGTCATTTCTGATGAACTGCTCGATATGCACAGAACAATCTGTAACGAAACAAGGTACATGTTAGAGTACTTTAATAATGATATGTCTAGCGAATGTGCAAAAATGATGGAACTCACAAGGGAAGAGATGGGAAATGATATAGTTAAGGATGATATACTCTTGCCAAAATGTGTATCTTCTGGTGCAGCAGGACAACTAAAGGCCCTTGGAAACCTCGGTACAGTGCACGAAAGGGTATGAAATTAAATTCCACGCGAACTATCCTAAGGATATAATTCGCCCATTTGGAATTGGATCTTAACTTGTTGCAGCTATTCTTTCGACAGGTTGATAAGAAAGTAGGAAAATTTGCTGATCCATGCCTTACTGATTGGATAAATCTGTACCTAAACAAGCCAGAAGTTCAAAAGGCACTACATGCCAACACCACTTACCTGCCATATACCTGGGAGATTTGTTCGGGGTCAGTTCTCTCCTTCCTTTTTTACTTTCTCTTCCAGTAATGTTTGTGCATCGCTTTATCTAAAAGTTTAAATTATTAAACAGAGAATACTTGCATTTTATTTATTTTATGCTTACAATACCTTTTACTTTCTCTTGTCTACTCGTGCTTGAACATTTATAAAAAATTTCAGACCCCTTAAGTACAAGATGAAAGATGCAGCTATAGACATTATACCTGTGCTGTCAAATATTCTAGAAGAGCATATCCCAATTCTGCTTTTCAGGTTAGTTTATTAAGTACTAAAAATGAAGTTATTAGTATAAGGTATTTTTGGTTTTGTTACAAGTTATTAGTCTAGTAAGATTGTGTATGTTTTTGTTTTTATTCCAGTGGAGACCAAGACTCAAAGCTCCCACTGACCCAAACTAGGAAAATTGCTAGACTACTTGCTCAAGATTTAGGGCTTGTTGCTTTTGACAAATATGGCCCTTGGTATGATGACTTGCAGGTATGCTCCCCTTGTTCCTGCACTATTATCTGCTGTTTTAGTTTGGTTCATATATAGCATGATAACTCTCTTTAAAACATACATTAATAATAAAAGCATTCGCTTTGAAACCCAATAATTCTAAATCTTGTATTCATGTCTATGCTGTTGGGATTGAACAATGGAAACATGTGTATACATAATTTGCTGATCAATTGCAGATCGGAGGATGGAGTATGTCGTTTGGAAAGCTAAGCGAAGGCAAAAACATTACATATTTAACAATTGCTACAGTTAGAGGTGCAGCTCATGAAGTGCCTTATACCTCTCCTTCACAAGCACTTACTCTTTTTAGAGCATTTTTGAGAGGATATCCTCCACCACGAAAGACCACCACTGTTGCAGCTCAGTAGCAACGGTGTTATCTCATGTTCTCTTAGACTTTGATTACTTCATTTTGAATCTTTGTGGAAAACATCTTTTGTGTGCGCATTTTAGATAAGCCTACTTATTGAATTTAACTTGGCCACCCCTAGGTTTTGCATGGAGAGCCTATGGAGTTTTTGTTTTTATTAAAACTAGTTTCTGGACACGCACGTGTACCTCACTCAATCAGTGCAAAATTTTAAAAATAAATCATAAAAAGACATTCAACAAACAAACTAAGATTACCTTCTTAAGTCTAAATTTAATTTGATTCTAATATCTTTCTAAACTAAGATTACCTTCTTAAGTCTAAATTTAATTTGATTCTAATATCTTTCTATGTCTATAATTAATTCTTTAAGAACAAACACAACTAATCATATATATGAAGTCAAGAGCTTCATCTTTCAATAGCCTAACTAAGTGAAAAAAATATATAGAAGGAATGAAACATGAATAAATTGTATATTCATCGTTCAATATTATAAACTAGGTAACTTAACCATGCTACGCGCGATCATAAAGAGTGGTGATGAGATTATTTCCTTTTAAAGAATTTAATATAATTGAATATCAATCTCATAATTTTATTGAAAAAGTCAATTTTTATAATCAAACATTTTTTTATTATGATTCTTTTGGTAGCATATATATAAAGTTCTTTAACAAATATTTTTATGAGAAATATTTTAAGTTAAATGAAGAACAATTATTTTAACTTAGTATTTATCAACCTAATAAGAAAAAATATAAATAAAAAGATAATGAAAAAAATATATAAAATATGATGACGTACATTCTTCTTTTAAGATAAGAGTTCTAGAAAAAAAAAAGTCTTTCATTATTTAATTGATTAATTTATTTAGGCACTTATTGATATCTTAATGGCATTTATAGACCAAACTTAGATAAAAATTATTTATTTAAAAGGTAAAAGATCTTATTAAAATATCAACAAGTTTTATGTAATAACAAAATAATCAATTAGAGATCGACTATTTCATGTTGCCCTTGATACACAAAATGTTAAATTTCGTAATAGAGCCTTGTTCTTGGAGGATATATATCTTGTATTTGGATAAATAACTAATAGAAAATACTAAATAAGCAACAATAGGTTTATATATATAATCATTCAAATTTCTACTTTTTTTCAAACTAATCTCATCACTCTCTTGATGAATTTTTCATTGCCATTAAATTTCCTTCTTTGTCTTGATGAACTTGTACCAAACTAATCTGACCATCTCTCTTAATTCATCATCCATCATCATTAAACTTACTTCTTCATCTCGATGAACTTGTGTTTGACTATACATTATGACGTACTAAGAAATTTTGAAGAATATATCTATGTTTTTCAACAAAGTGTTTTTATATGTTATCAAACTAATTGACCTTCATTCCTTCAAAATCTTTTTCCTTATATATAGTTTGCACACAAAATAAAATTAATAAAAATATATAATAAATATAAAAAATATCTCACATTTATTTCTTTTCACATTAAATTAATTTCGTAATTAAAAAGATTTGTTTTTATCTATCAAAACTTCATCCAAATTAAAAGGTAATGATGTATCAGTTATCACTCCTTGTAATAGACTTTTACCACTCCTTATAAGAGACTTTAAACATTCTTTGAGTCGCAATTACTTGAGCAAATGTCAATTCAACTTAACAACCTCCCCATAAACAAAATTAATCCAAATACAACGAATACACACATTAATCAACCTACAAAATAAAACATAATCAAAATCACCGAAATTAAAAAAGGAGAAAGAAAACATCATAAATTTATAAGTCGCTAAGTACAATTCAAGCAATTGAAGCCGAAAAAAGAGTATAGTTCAAAAGAATATGAAAAGATGATGACTTTGAATTTTTTTTAAATAATATCTCATAAATAATAAAAAAACAAAATGATACGTACGAAAATTTGAGAAAAAGGATAAATGTATTTCTTGGCCATAAAGAGGTATCACATTATTTTTTTTTTCTTTTTCTTACTAACAAACAGTACAATACAAATAAAAATAGCATAATATGTTCACATCATAGAAATTGCTCAAAAGAAAAGAAAAGATATCTTTTTGCATTGAACATCATATATGTCTAGAAGGAAGGTACGTACATGTTTGATGATGATTATATATTTTGACATAACTTTGATTTTATCAAATCATGTTATAAATAAAGTTCTTAACTAATAGGTTGGCTTAATATTTAATTAAAAAGTAAATTTAGTAAGATCAAAATTTTGAATCAAAATATAATCAATTCTCCTTCCTATCATTCTAATTGATCATTTTCGGAAATGGCAGAATGTAAGACAAAAAAATTTCTTCCAATCTAAGAAATGGGTGATAATGCAGAAAACTTACATCAAATGCTTCACTAATTTTGTGGAATTGGATACCACAACTACTTCTTCCACACACATCTGGGTGTTACTAAAAGTGAATCAAATAAAATTTAGTTAATTAATATCACTAATAAGTAGAAAAGATACACTGATAAAAAAGGAGGAGAAAATAAAAAATGAACATCCAAAAACTCCATAGATCATTTTTTATTTATAGATTGATTAAACCATAAGAATTAGATAGAGGAAAGTTGAAGAGATATATTATTAAGTGTAGAATACAAATAGATAGATATTTTTTTGTAACTCGTGAAATATAATTAGATATCATAAATATAAATGATAATTTTTTAAAATTATTAAACAAATTAATTAATGAAAAGAATGAAGAAAAATTTCAAACAAATGAGAAAAAAGATAAATAGGAATGAAGGTCATTGGGAGGTGCCACATCACTTCTTCTACATTCTCTTTAGTACTATATATTATATATCATTAAATAATTATATACTTTATAATTTAATAATCTACAAAACAAGATTTTGCAATTAATGTTGGATGGATATTTGTTGCAAATAAGAGAATTTTGCATGGCAGTACATATCCTATATAATTAATTATAGAAATAATCTAATTATTGCATCATTTCATAAATAACATCGTTTATTTCACTTTTGTCATTTACATAAAAATTTATATAACAATGACTCTTTTTTCCCTCTCATAATTTTCATTAACTAAAGATTTATTTCCATCAATGCACTTTTATTACATTTACTCTCTCTCATAATTTTCTATACTTTTTCTTCAATATTTTCTGCTAACAGTTTTTAAAAATTATTTTAAATATATTTCAAGTATATATATATATATATATATATATATATATTAATTGATTGAGATTTTATTAGCAAATAATATGGAAAGATTCATTTAATAGGTGACATTTAAGGGATATATATTTGCTTTATTTTTTATTTTTTATGTGCACAATTTATTTATCTATTAAATAGGGTTATGCTAATATGGTAATAAAAATTTAGCAATAATTGATATAATCAATCTTTGTCTAAAAATCAGCAATGTATATTTTAAGGTTGCATTATTACATAGAATGCTCCGGAAATAATGTACAAAAGGAGACGGTTTTGGGCCATCGAAAGTGAAAAATAATTTGGGCCAAGTAGGTTTCAGTTGCGGCCTTTCACACATAAGTTGCATTATTGGGTAGGCCTGGCTCAACCCAAAATCAGAACTTCAGCCCAGTACTTACTAAGAGATTTTGTAGGCCCTTTGTCCCAATATGAATTAATTATGTGGCTTTAATTAGTCGTTTGCACTATACGACATCTGGAAAAAAAAAATATGGGTGAAAATAATTTTCTCCCCTCAACTTTACTTTAAAAATTAAATTTTCCCCTCAACTTTAAATAATAAACATTCTTCCCTCTTTTTTCTATTTGTCTTTTTTAAATATCTATTTTATCCTTCCACTATTAATCTTTATTTTTCTTTACGTCTTTAAGATCATGATATTTGTTTTTTTTTTTGTTTTTTTTTTAATATGTATATTAAATTTCTTTAAATAAAAAGTGAATATTATTTTCTATATGAAAAAAAGAAAAGTGAAAAGTTTTTATTTAGTATATAAGTTAATGACGTTCTAAATGAACTAAATGACCAGAATAAGAAAATTAATTTATTAATAATAATCAAAACTATAATATCTATTTATGCAAGTGAAAATAACAAATAAAAATAACTTTATAAACATATTCCAATGCATGTAATACAATAATATTTAATAAAAATGGAGATATATTTTATAAAAAATTAATTCCTAAAGTTTACATATAATTGTAAATAAATTTTAATTTATTATTTAGAATTTATCATTAGTGACCATCAAAACCCCTTCATCTATATAAACAATAGAAAATAGGAGAGAAACGAAACTTAAACATGCACACATACATGTGCATACATATGTATATATGCATACTTAATGCATGTAATAAAATAACAATCATAAAAAATAGCATTAGGTTTTGTGGCAAGTTCATTAAAAAAATTATTCTACTTATAATACTAAAAAATTTAAATAAAAAATATATAAATACTTGAGTAAAATAAATAATATATAATATAAAAAGATATTATATAAGTGGAAGATTGCAAATGTCAAGGTTAAAATAGACATTGCCAAGATAAAAGAACGGGGGCGGGGGGAGGGGGGGAGGGGGGAGAAAATGATTATCACCCAAAAATATAGGCCAAACACATCGTCAGACTCCTAAACTTGGCACAAACTTTTATTTTGACACCTCAATTGACCATTGTTCATTTTAAACATCTAAACTAGTGTCACGTTGTGTCATTTTGACACCTTTTGCAAAAACTTTTAAAAATATCAGGCGCGTGGTAACAAATGTTTCCTAAGTGAATTAATTTACTAATTAAATCGTGCTAACTCATTTTTATTGTCCACATCATTATACACACACAAATATATTAAAGAGAAAAATAAAGGCTAAAAGACATGGCAAGTAGACCAATGAATTGCTTACATAGGGCATTTTCCCCCAAATAATTACGAGGCCATTTAAATAAATATGTTTGGCAGACTCCCTCCCCCAAGATCGTCTTCTCCGATGCACCCACCCCCCGAGTCCCATACCACCAAGCTATTTCTACTCTTATAGAAAAACACATTTGAAGTTCTTTTTCAAATCATTTGCTTAACAATAACTCAAAAAGTAAAGAAAAAATAACGCTAAAAATTGAAGATTTGTAAATTTTAATCACCATTATTCTTTAAATTTCTTTCAACCCAAAACACATGGCAAATTCAAAACACACAAAAAAGCTTGAAAAACATAGATAAAGAGTTTTTTTTCTAAAAATAAAACATGGGTGTAAAAAAGACTAGAGAATGGGCAGCTTTCAGACAAAAAATGTATTCGTTTGAGACTCGATTTTTGAATAAATTGCTTTTTTTTTTTTTTTTTGTGCTGAAAATGTAGTTACAGACTAATCCCAGTCAAGGAAATCCATTTCTTCCAATTTACCTACAAACAGAGTTATCATTAAAGAGCATATTTGAGTTTAAGCTTTGGAAGTGGTTGGAGATAATGGTAGGAGAAATGTGGAAGACGGAAAGAAAAATTAAACGAAAATTATCTAATAATAAGCTTCTCACGCGCCTTCGATGAGTGTGATACACTTACTTTGCCATGTCAGCAAAAAGTGTCAAAATGACACAGCAGGGTCTTACATGAGGTGCTTAAAATGAACAATGACCAATTGAGGTGCCAAAATAAATGTTCTTGCCAAATTTAGGGGTCTGACAATGTGTTTGGCCAAAAAAATATGTTAGAAAGTTCATTAGCATTGTCCATTCATGTTTACTTGTCCCATATTGATTTAACACTCTCTTTAAGGAAAAATAAATAGAATGACAATTTTACTATATCACCTTGTGAATATATAATAAATTTAAGGCTTTGAAAAATATATTGAGAAATGACTATAGTGTAATACTCCATATCATTAATTAATAAGTAATTGAGTGGGTATAATTTATTTTAAAAAGAAGGGGATGACATGGGCTTTAGCCCTTCTGTACGTGAATGAATAGAAAAAAAAAGGATTAATGGGCTTAGCCCAAATAAAAGCCTACAGAAAAAGAAAAGTTGAAAAGAAAGGTTTAGGGGCATTTATTTAGCAGCCAAGGGGAAAAAAATATATATCAACCTGCAACTATTTTAAATCAAGGAAAACAGCGAGGGATCGATTTTTGGTGTCCTTCAGGAGGAGTACGAAGAGTATCCAAGTCAGCAATAGACTAGTTAAAGAAAAGTAGGAGAGGAAGGTAAATTTCTTAACTTTAATTATAGATTTAACTTGTATTCCATGGCTATAGATTTGGGGTTGAGAGTTTAAGAATAAGGGGTTAAGAGAAGAAGGAATTTGTGAAATTCTCATGAATTAAGCGAGTTTATTAATTGATTGAAGTGTAACTTTTATAATTTCAGCTTAACCAAAGAATAAAATTTGGGCAGTAAGGTTATTGTGATTTATGAAAATGAGAAAAATCATCTAAGTATGTTATCATGGGTTGAAGCAAAAATTTAGTATAAGTTGAGAAGTTGAGAGCCAATCATGAAATTCCAAGAGTTGGGTATTTTAAAGTAGTTATGTTTTAGCCTAAACGAAGAATTTAACACGAGATTGATATAATATGATTATAGATTGATCGAAGGAAGTTATACGGATCGCTTGAGGTGACACATTTGATATTCCGACAAGTGTACTGTGAGTAGTAATCTTACCATAATTTGTGTTTCTTAACTTGTATAGTTTATACATGATTTTGATGAAAACAAGAGTTTTCGAATGCTTTGAAATAGCACGTGGGGCAAGTCTTTTACTTGATATGATATTGAAGTAGTTATTTGAGATATTCTCACTGTTATAAGACATGTTTACCGTTATTTGAGACATGATTACTATTATTGTGAAGGTTCTTCACTTACTTGAGAAATAAGTATTTTGACAGGTGTTTTGTTCAAGTTTATATGAAATATGATTTGATATGAACTTAAATGCCATGTACTATTTTGAAAATGCTTTAATATGAGTACCTATTGTTTACAAAGAAAGTTTAAATGGGAGTAAACCTTGATTTGAATTCCGTAGCTAACGGCGGGTTCGTTAGACCTGGTGCACCTTGTATTTACAAATTACTGTTACAACCCTCGCTAGTGGCAAGATAGAACTAGCATACTGTTACTGATTTCCCTCAAATAAGGACCTATTGATAAGATATTTGACTCTTTTATGAGGGGTTCACTGTTATTGGTTATTTCTTGAAGTAGAATGTCACATTATTGATTAAATGATTCATTCTTGGAAACCTCCCAAAAGATAAAACTTGATATGATAGTATTGTTGGTTATTACTAAATTGCTAAATTGATTTCTTATATGATGGTTATCATTTTCTGAAAAAGCATCATTTCATGATATTTTTTGATTATCATACTAGCATGTTTTATGACTTGTCCCCATTAAAACGGTTGTGGTTAAACGTTATTACTCACTGAGCTAGCGTCTCACTCCTCGCTATTTTTTTTATAGAGAAAACAGGTGACAGTGAGTATTTCGTTAGCTAGAGCATTCGAGTTGTCTTGTTCCTGGTGAGCCCCGCACTTGTTCGCGAGGACAGCAAGTTTATTTATTTGTTATGGTCTTTTCCTTGAAACTCTTAGAGTCGCTCCATAGTCACTCTATTTGAGTTTGAGTATTCTTTTGTTATTATGGACTTGTGGAGTATTTGACTTCTTCTCGTGTTTGGAGATGGATTTCGTATTGTTATTTTGTGGTGAACGGGTTGTTGATGATATTGGTGAATTGTTTGGTGTTGATTTGTTGGATATGTTGTTGAATTGTGAGACAAGAAATTTTGGATAGGCCCAAAAACAGGGAAAACTCTGTCCGATTTTCTGTAGAATTCTGACGAGACTTGCTTTGGAGTTCTAACCTCCTTAGCGCCGGTCATGATCCTATTTTGGGTCGTGACATATAGTTAATAACAAGAGTAAATTATAGAAACGAAGTGATAAATTAAATCTTGTTTTTTCAAACTGAACAAGTCAAAACAAACATCTACTATATATTAATATATATAGTGGACAAGCAAAAGTGGACGGATAAACTAAAGTACTAACAAATACTAAAATAAGATTCCTTCCATTTCATGTTTTGTAAAATATTTGACTGAACATGAAATTTAAGAAAGAAGAATACTTTTAAAGCTCGTCGTAATCTTAAAATGCCATGAGATTTACATCGCCAACAATTCATGCTGTTAGGAGTACATATTTTTCTCTCGATAGTTTTTAATCTTTCTTTTATATTGGTCTTATCATACGCAGGTCAATTGTATTGACTGAATACATATCATATCATAGAATCTTTTTTATAATTTTACTTTGCCATCTGATTTATTATCGTCAAGGTTTACAATCATTAACTTCCGCAAAACACCTTGTTATTTCGATTCCAACACAAATGACTAAGTTACAAATTAGATTTAAAAGTGATTGTTATATCTTAAAATAGAAAATAAAAATAAAAATAGAGTACATCGTTGTAGAAACACTCAAATTACACAGACCGTCATGATTTGAATTTTGATATATACGAAACCAAAAGAAAAGAAAAAGGGAACAAGACAAAGACCAATCACACGACTAGAAATTCATTTTTCTACACATGCATGAAAGAATAATTTTGAAAAAGAAAAAAAAGGTATACTATGAGAAGACAAATTGAAAAACAAGATATGGTTATAAATATAATTGGATAACAAATTGAAAATTCAATTGTTGTCATCAGAAAAGAAACGATTGATAGAAGGCATGACTTGTGGTGGACGAGTTCGAAGGTAATTGCGAAGGCTGTGTTTTGCATACTTTTCTCCTTCCTCTTCATTTTCAAGTACTCCCATGCTTCTATGAGCTTTATTTATCCTACAAATTATATATATAAATAAAATAATACTCATAAGATATGAACATTTTGCTGTGAAATTAATGATGATTCAAAGCACTGATATAAATTATGATCATGAGATTTAATAAAGTACTCCTTATACCTGACATCAGGATTTAAGAGAACGTTCCTCGTCAATTGAAAAACGCACATTCCCGTTACAAATGACATGGCCGCCATTAGTGGATATACCTGCATTGCAACAAGTTCAATTGAATCTAGTATTTTTAACACATGACATAAATATGATTGAAAAATTATTGAAAATTCAATTAATATTATATTACGTACCCATAATTATAGAAATACAAGGTATTAATTTAATATCAAAAACTTAATTAAAAGCTGAATTTATCAAATTTAAACCCCGAGTTATCTTGAAATATAAATAAAGGTGCTTAAAATAGGGATTAGTTGAGTATTACCTCGGGTCTAATCCAACGCCCCATTTAGTGTGGTGTATTTTGTTTTTATCAATTGGTTGGTTGCAAGATCTGAAAACGAAAGAGCTAATAAGCTCCTCTTCAAAATGTTTGGATAATATAGTACGTTGAAGTTAGCTGTGGTGTTTTGTCTCCTGTATTTCATTCGTTTATATAGCAGTCCCTTAATTATACACCTCATTAATTAATCACTATTTACTATAGTACCATTAGAAAATTGAAAGGGAAGTATTGGCTGGACTAATTTTTGGACGTTTCCACCAATCTACATTTGACAAGTTGAATGTCTAATTAATTACATTTTCCAGTGGGCAGGCTGATAATAACAATAAAAAGTTTTTCACTTGGAAAACAATAAAACCAGGTGCGCCTCTAGTTTAGCCATCTCATTTCTTGTTCTACAAGCTTCTTTTTTATTCTTGAAGAAAGACAATTCTAAGATTAAAAAATCGCAAGTACTTTTCGATTTGGTTCATAAACTATAGAAAGACTGCATGCCGGTTCAAATAGTAGGTTACGGGAGACCATGAAACATACCAATCATTTCATTGAAATTAAATTAGAGAAAATCTGTGGGTACATTATGCCCAAACAAGGGAAAATTGATTTTTATCTATAATTTGACTTTCATATTCGTACAAGGCCGACTACAAACACCTTAGGGCTCGTTTGGTAGAGTGTATTGAAAAAAATAATGCATGCATTAGCTTTGTGTATTACGAATACCTTGTTTGATATACTTTTTCATCCTATGTATTACTTGTGCTTGCATTAGTTATACACTCTATTTGGTATTAAAGAGTGTATAACTAATGCATTGAAATCTATGGTATTAGTAATGCAATGGCTCTAATGCATGCATTAGTATGGTTAAAGTTACAATTGTCCCTCAAAATCTTTTCCACGTCCTTTCCACCATATTTATGGAGAGTATTTTTTTAAATTTTTTTTTTTTTTAGAAATCATGCAATTAATGTTATTTTTAATACATCAAACCAAACACTGCATAAGAAAAATGCAAGCATAACTAACGCAAGCATTACTAATACACCATATTTTGCACTATTCTTATACATCCTACCAAACGACCCCTTAATGGATAAGTCATATTCAAATGGATATATATTAGCTATACGTACTCGTTTTTAACTCTGCATTAATTTTAATTATGGGTATTTTTTCTAAATAGTATTTTTTTTTCTAAAATTATATAGAATTTATGCCAGATATATCATTATTAAAGTGAGTCAAATTGGCCGTGATGGGTCATATTGGAATATTTAAACAGGGATTAAATCAATAATTACGAAATTGTGTACTCAATAACTCCTTGCTTTGTTGAATTTTGGGTTGTTCTTATCTAGAGTACTTAAGATGAGAAAGAACGTAACCATTCATAAATATCCTTCCACCTGATCCTATTTAAATAAAGTAGTAGCATGAATAAGACAATCTGTTGTGAGAAATTTTCTCTTCTACTTTTAACTTTAGACTGAAAGTTAATAATAAATCCCTTATTAAAATTGATCATCATTTGTGTTGTTTTGAACAAAACAGCACAATAGAAAGTATTACGATTTAAGCTAAAAATAAGTTCGAACTCTGATGATGATTTTTGCTTATAGCAAATCTTCTACTTTGTTTTTTGTTTTTTTCAGCTAGATTTGTTGTGACTTAAAGTAAAACCTCCCTAAATTAATACTCGATAAATTAATAAATTCTCTAAGATAATATTTTTTTCCCGTCCCGACTTCGGCCAGTGAAAAAAATCACTAATTGCGATAAGATCATAAGTTAATATATTTTCGAAAGACCCCTATATAAATATATGATCCCATTAATATTATAAATTAATAATTCTTTAAAATTACAAAAATATCTAAGACAATTTAGTGAAATATGATTCTAGTATTTTATTTTATTTTTTTTGTTAAAATTTATATCTAGTTGAAGCTCATCTCAAACTTTTCTTATTGCATCCAAAAGTCCGGTGTTGTCTTCTTGAATTGCACAATGTATCATCTAATAGAAAAAGTCATTACAATGAATCATACATCATACATTGTACTTTATATATAACAAATTTATTTTTTTATATTAATTCAATAAATATGATACATAAATTAATAACATACAATGATTTGATGTAATCAAAATTAACCTTCATTGAATCTTGAAAACATTCTTTAAATTAATAAATATTAATTTATCGATTAAATAATATCTCTATAACAATAATAATATTTTATGGTCCCAACAATATTAATTTAGAGAGGTTTTACTATAATTAGGAAACAGAAATATGTCTGTTTATCTAGTAAAGGATCATTTGGTATAAAGATATTCCTCTAGTCCAAAATAATTGAATTGTTGGGATATAGCACACCCTTTAAAAAAAATATTTAAGGACATAAATTGTAGGCTACTTTTCACTTTTACCCTTTTAACTATTTTTAACATATTCTCCTAGAAAATGTGAAGTACTTAAGAACCTCATTAAATGAAAGGGTAAATATGGAAAAAAGTTCCAACAATTCTCTTGGACTTTGAAAAATTCACTTATTTTGGACATTGAAAAATACCTCAACAATTCAATTATTTTGGACTAGAGAGAATAATAATCTCGAGATAAAACGCAAGATTATTTTAACCATCGTTTGATTAGAGCTATCAGTCAATCTCAAAATTATCCTAGGGAAACTATATAATTTTAATACATGTATAATTCACTTTTAATACATAGTGTATTTTTTTTACCAAAACAAGCATACTACTTTTAAAACATTTATAATATATCTATATTACATGCATAATTCACTTTTAGTACATAGTGTAATAAATCTATATTGCATGCATAAACATAAAAACTTAATGTTCAAATCACTTACCATAGATCCAAAAAGGAAAAAATAAAATATTAATTTTACTTACCTTTGTCTCCACTTTTTTTTTTGCTACAATAAAACAAACAACACCAAAATTGAAGAAGAACTGCAAAAATATTAAACAGACGATTAGTAAACTAATTGGGGGAAAAAGCATACTTACTGGAGTACTTACTTTTGTCTCCACTTTCTTTTGGCTACAATAAAACAAACAACACCAGAATTGAAGAAGAACTACAAGAATATTAAACAGACGTTTAGTAAACTAATTAGAAAAAAAAAAGCAATTAATATACTAACCTCAATAGGTTTTAAAGATTCAAAAACAATGATGAATGAATAGTCTATTGATATATATGGTATGTCACGCCTCTATCAATGTATAAAATGTATTTGTGTTTGTGTGTGTAACATATAAAAAAAGAAATCAAGAACAAATTAAAAAATCACTACGCAACAATCAATTTCACTCATAATTAAGATAGTAAAAAAACTTTATCCACACTTGACTTCGACATTCAAAATTATCGGAAGAACTATGATGTTTTTTTATTAGTGCCACAACCAAGATCATCAATTTTAGCTACACTAAACACCACAAGCAACGTTGGAGTTATGTTCTGTGTTCTAAGCTGGACATCCTCATTGACAACTCTTGAATCATCTGCATTGCATAGACATTAGTGAGGATATTAATTGTGAAATTGTAATTTAACAAATCATTCTACCACGATTAACAAAAAAAATACAAGAAAAAAATCACATCGAATGCAGAAAAAATAAATTGAATCAAAACCAAATAAAAAGACAAACAAAAAAAGAAAAAGCCACAACAGAGCTAAAAGAATTATTGTTTAAGGAAATAATTATTGCAAAAAGTTACTTAAATAGAATTGTAGTTTAAGTAAATAATTATATAAGGTAGTATTTTAATTGATTTAGAAGATGAAAGTTAGAAATTTTACATTAGTTGGGATTAGTGACTATCGGCATACACTTAGAGGCATTAAACATACAAGATTAATAAGCTAAAATTTGATTACATTTAAAGCCTAAATATTAGGACTTCCTACAAAAATCAAATTAGGTAAAATTTAATTATGAGATTTATTAGTTAACAATAAATTCTTAAATATAAATAAATAAATAAATATTAAATGACAGTTTTGTCTATTGCGGAATCTTTTAATGAAGGACAAAAAGTTCAAATCACTTTTCTAAGGGTTTTCACACTTTTAATATATTGTAGATAGCACTTTTTTTTACCAAAACAAGTATAATGCATTTTAATACACTTCTAATACATCTATATTACATACATAATTCACTTTTAATACATAGTACAGTTGTTATAGATGGTAAATATTTTTTAAATATGATATATCTAGGTAATAAATAAAAAGTATATTTAAAAGCAGTAAATGTTTTATATAAAGTATTTGAATAAGTAATTTATTGATCACATAATTTGTCCTATAGATAACTTTGTTTGTCTCATCCCAGTATCAAACAACACCTACAGTACGTCATTTAGAAACCAGGCCCATTAAAATGGCCTTCAATCCTCAAAGGCTCCAAACCCAACAACATTGTAGTATTGGTCCAACAAATAACTTTTGGGCCGATAGTGTTATGGCCCAGCAATATCATGAGGCACACTTGACTTAAAGGGGAGATCTTCAGAGCAAAGTCATGAATAAAATATTGATTTTATTCAATTTGATTTCTTTGTAAGTATTTTTTTTTAATGTAATCTGATCACACCATGTATTTTATTTTTTTTATGTAGGACATTTGAAAATATTGATGATGTAATTTCCAACATATACACGCTCTTTGTATTTAGTAATCAACGTATAAGATGGAGTCAAACAAGAATACAACTTTGACGTCATAATTATAGAACTTTACATCATTGCTTCAAATTATGGTGATAGAGTGTGTTATTTTTCCACAGAGAGAGAGGAATATAAAATGGGGAGACAATGATGGTTTGTTGAGTTGAGTACTATAGAAGCGTTACATTGATATTGATAGCCTCTTGCACCTCACTGCACACGCCAAAGGCCAAACCACATGCAATGCAAACTCATACTACTTCTGTAACTAGAATTGGAAAGACCTAGCTACATATTCCCTGTCACTTTTATTTCCTTTTTTGTTTCTTTTACCTTTTTCTTTGTTACTCTTTATAATAAAACTACAATAAGAATTCATCTTTTTTTGCACTAGTTACAATATATGTCTTGTATAGGAATGGGACGTTCTAGCTACTTGTTACAAATGTCGTCCCTACCAAAACTTAGCCCTTTCTTTACTTGAGGATAAACTCTTGCAAGGTGTTACGACTTTTTCACTTTCTAATTCTAAATTTCCGAGTCACCACGTGATATTCAAAGTACTCAATAATTTTTATATTATCAAAATATATTTAACTTAAACTCGACTGACTTATTATATACCCAACTCAACCATAAAGAAAACTACACTAACAAAACGATGGGATATCAGACTAACTGTAAAAGTCCAAAAGCTTCTATTCGCTTCTTAAACAAAGAGGTCATCTTTTCTTAGCAGGAAAATCACCGTTGGAATGTTACAATCATTTATATATCAAGGAAATAGTTCATTGAAAATTAAAAAGAAAAAACAAAGAGCTTGCTGCGTACATATGACATATATCACTGACCAAATTAAATCCTTGCTTCAAGATTCAGAAAGTACTCCAGCAGCTATATAAATATTAGAGCTAAATGAACCAAAAAAAATAAAATGAAACAAACCGATCGACTGACAACAAATAACATCTTCTCCCTCTTCTTGCTACCAACAACCAGTTGGTACATAAGAAATACTTAGATACTATATTAACTCTTCTCGTAGATCGACTTACATATAATTCCAAATATCCGCCACTTATTAATTATAACTTTTTTTAATAGATTGTGTTGTGAAGATCATAGGCCTTTAATTTTTTGTTTTGACAATAAACACAATGAGAGGTTTGATCGGAGTAGCTGGCTTCTTCTTAATTGCTCTCATTTCTCATGCAGGTGTTTTGAGTCTACATACTCTATTTGTACTCATTATTATTCTTCTGTATTTTGTTTTTCTCAAACAAACATTTGTTACATTGATGCAGTTGCATTTGATCCGCTGGATCCCAATGGGAATATCACCATCAAATGGGATGTTATGTCTTGGACACCAGATGGCTATGTTGTAAGTTTCTGTTTTGAATTTTATTTATACACATTGATCGAGTAAATTAGTGCATTTTAACGTGTTGTCGACGTATGCGTTACATGTTCTATTTTTCAGTAATCTAATTCCATATATTATAAGACATGGACGTAGATTATTCAAAAGTTGTTCTGGAATTTAACAGTGAGACGAATTAATTTTACATAATCACACCAGCTAATGATAACTATGGGAAAGCAAGATTACTTACTAGCTATAAAAAGAATTTGTATATCGTCAGTATATATAAGTAATAAAATCTTTGTTTTCTCCTAGCTGGATGACCATTTTTACACATTATGATGTGCATGGGATACTTGTAGGCCACTGTAACGATGAATAATTTCCAAATGTATCGGCATATCATGACCCCCGGTTGGACCCTAGGATGGACATGGGCTAAGAAAGAAGTGATCTGGTCTATGGTGGGTGCACAAACCACTGAACAAGGTGACTGCTCTAAATTCAAAGGCAACATCCCTCATTGTTGCAAGAAGAACCCCACATTGGTAGATTTGATGCCTGGAGTTCCTTATAACCAGCAATTCACCAATTGCTGTAAAGGTGGAGTCTTGGCTTCTTGGGGCCAAGATCCTCAATCTTCTGTCTCTGCCTTTCAAGTTAGCGTAGGCCAAGCCGGTACCTCAAACAAGACCGTTAAACTTCCTAAGAACTTCACTTTGCTTGGTCCTGGACCTGGATACACTTGTGGCCCTGCTAAGATTGTTCCACCTACAAAATTTTTCACACCTGATCTTCGACGCAAAACTCAGGCCTTAAGTAAGTCATGTTCATCAAGTTATTAATTTCACATATGGTTATTGAACTTTATCCACTCATTAACGACTGATCCTTTTGCAGTGACATGGAATGTAACATGTACATACTCCCAATTTCTAGCAGGAAAACACCCGAGTTGTTGCGTCTCCATGTCAAGTTTCTACAATGAAACCATCACTGCTTGTCCTTCCTGTGCCTGTGGTTGTGAGAACAAAAACAAATGCATCAAGTAAGTCTCTACTTACAGATAAATTTGCATAGCAAAAGAATTTGATTTCACAGTAAACTTCTTATGACAAATATATAGGAGCGACTCAAAACTACTGAGTGTGGTTGGGGTAAACACTCCAAGAAAAGACAATACACCGTTAATACAGTGTACGCACCATATGTGCCCAATTCGAGTGCATTGGCATGTGAAGCTCAACTACAAGGACTATTGGCGAGTCAAGCTTACAGTAACCAACTTCAATTACAGGATCAATTACACACAATGGACTCTTGTTGTTCAGCATCCAAATCTGAACAATGTAACACACGTTTTTAGCTTTGATTACAAGCCTCTGGTTCCCTATAAATCCGTCAGTAAGTCCCTAATCTCTATTAGTACTCTCGTGGATGCAATAAGATTAGAGGCAGCAAAAGTAACCTAGTATTTTTAGTAACCTGCCCAACTAGTCCATATTTAAGCATGTTGACTTATGATCCCTTCAAATACTTGATCCGACGGTTTAAACCCGAAACAAGATCATAATAAGGACAAACATATTGATCCTGTGCCAATCTAAAATTCATATGCAGATGACACAGGAATGTTCTATGGCATGAAGTTCTACAATGACCTACTGATGGAAGCAGGGCCAGCTGGGACTGTTCAATCAGAAGTCCTTCTCCAGAAGGACAAGGAGACTTTCTCCTTCAAGCAAGGATGGGCATTTCCCCGGAAAGTCTACTTCAATGGCGACGAGTGCATGCTGCCACCACCAGATACTTATCCATACTTACCCAACTTCGCCCATCACAGCCCTGTCGCCTTCACAACATTGTTATTTTCCTTGCTTTTCCTTTTTATTGTACTCATTTGATCTTTTCTCTAGTTTTGTCAGTCACTGAAAATTTTGAAGCTAAGCAACGACAAGCTCTGTGGCATGTTGGGATCACAGATATAGTAAATTCTTTAAAAGGACAAACTGAGACATGACTATGTACTTCAGCAAATTGTGTACGTGCATATAAATATCACACTGAATTCCACAGGGTCATTATAGGCATTGAGATACAAAAGCTTCTTTCACATCATGAAATGCTCACAGATGAATGTACATTGCTTGAGGATGTAGTTTACAGAATATAGCATCCACACAATAATGTTTTATTGAATACTGTAAAATCAAATGCACCTCAGCTGAGATATACAGCAAAATCACACCACCATGGATCGAAAACAAGTGTGGATTGAACAAAATGCAACTCCGGCTGCAAAGTGTCTTTTATACAATGTAGAAACAGTATGGACTTGACAAACCTACAAAATACAAAAACATGAGACACAACTGCTAAAGGAAACTATGGTAGCAGTCCTTTTAGGATGAAGCGACTATATGCAGACCAATCAGAATGCATCGGCATTGCTCAGCCATACCAACTAACACGCCAATGTTGGCAATAACACAGGTGTCCCAAAAATAACTAACTAGAACAGATATCCTGTTAACTATACAAGAATGATAGTTTTTTAAATGTATACAAGGACAACAGCCATCGAAGACACCAGTGTCACCACTAATTTAATCAGAGAGACCTCCCATCGTGGACCAGCATTTGGCAAGTATGGATATGCATCAGGAGGAGGCATCACACAGTTATCGCCATTGAAATAAATTCTGTGAGGAAAAGCCCACCCCTTCTCAAAAGTGAAAGTTGATGCATCCTTCCGGAATAGTAGCTCTGACTGGACATTTCCTGCAGGACCTGCTTGCATGAGTAGATCATTGTAGAATTTTACACCCCATAGCATAGCAGTGTCATCTGTAAACATCCATAAGGTTAATCGTATCATTTTCAATCTCTCAGGCATATCAAGGTACCAAAAATTAAGTGCAGCAACAACCAAAAATAATGACAATTGTAGAGTAAATAAAAAATGGAGAAGCAGATCCCATTTTAGGATATCCCACAAATTGTCACATTCTAAACCTAGATGCTTTCATTCCAAAATTATCTTCCAATTTTAGGTGCCTCCGAACAGCTCTTAGAAAGCCTTTTTCTTACATAAGGAGATAGTAGAATAAACATGAAATACTTCAACTTTGCTTACCCTATGCGAAATAAGCTATAGCGAGAATATTATTAGATGGACAGAAAAGCTGCTAATACATCTAGTTCACAAATGAAACAATGGCAGCTAAATGTCAGAGCATTTACAATCAGAATTAGGACTTACTGATTGACCCATAAGGATTTAGTGACTTGTAATTAAAGCTGAATAATGTAGTGAGGTTGTCAAAGTTTGGATGTTGGACAACTAAGTTCCACTGTGTGTAATTCATCCGGTAATTGAAGTTTGTTATAGTGATCTTCACTCTCCAATATTCCTTGTAATTGAGTTTTACATGCCAATGGATTCTAATTGGGCACATATGACTTGTGCATTGCACCAAAGGAGCATAGTTGGTCTTCCCATGGTCTGATATAACTGAAGCTAGGTGTGGTGTTTCTGGACTGCAACGAAGCATGAGAAATAAGTAAATTAATAAAAAAACCTTAATAATAACAATGCTAAGAATTGGTGAAAATAATTTATGGGTCATACTCTATGCAACTCCCATGCTGGGTGCCATTACTCTGACAGCCACAAGTGCACGTCGGGCAGGGCACAATCGTGTCATTGTAGAAGGATGAGAGGGAGACACAACATGTAGGAGTTTTCTGAGCTAGGAACTGGGAGTAAGTGCACGTGACATTCCAAGTCACTGTCAAGGACAACATAAAAGGTTAGAACCCAATCTTCAATAGATTGCAACTGTGTGTATCTTAATGAGCTTGACTAAAGTTTGTAAGGTTAAGATGTTCAGGCAGAACATCTATTCTTTGAAAGGAGAACAACAGCCTTCTGAGTGAAGGTTTTCCATATTTTTAATTTACTTTCGTCGAGGTGCTAAACTTTTCGGCACACAAGTTGCCAATCATAAGAATAGAAAATGAATTATACTTGAGCGAAGTACTTACTCATAGCCTGTGTCACTCTTCTCCCATCTGCAGAGACGAACTTAGTGGGTTTTACAATTTTAGCGGGCCCACAAGTATAACCAGGCCCTGGAGCCTTTAATGTGAAGTTCTTAGGTACTCTCACTGTTTTATTGGTTGTTCCAGCAGCTCCAACGCTAATTTGGAATGAGCTAACAGCAGTGGCCGGATCTTGTCCCCATGAGTTGATCACTCCTCCCTTGCAGCAATTTGCAATCTGTTGGTTGTAAGGAGTTCCAGGCATCATGTCAACGACTGTTGGGTCTTTCTTACAGCAATGTGGAATATTTCCTTTAAATTTGGAACAATCTCCCTGCTCAGTTGTCTGACCTCCCATCATGGTCCATATGACTTCCTTCTTTGCCCAAGTCCAGCCCAAAGTCCAGCCTGGTGCTTGGATGTGTCTATATTGTTGAAAGTTGTACATAGTCACCACAGCCTGTTAACTTCTAAAAGGTTAATCAGTAGCTTCCAGTTCGAGAAATGAATAAATGACTAAAACTCTATGTCATGTAGGCGGAAGCTATCCAGATGAATAAACTTCTAATCAAGATCTAGCTACTGAAGAACATGAAACTAAGTTCTGTATTAGCCCGTTAAAAAAATTACTTTGAAGCTGCATCCAAATTCAGGAAAAAGTGAGTTAACTTGAAAAGGGGGTGAAGAGTTGAATCCATTTAGCTAATATGCAAACAAACATAGAAAACTGAAAACCTGAAAGAGCATACCCATATCAATTTGGGAGTTGTAGAAGGTGAAATATTTGCTATATAGTTCGGATTAGCCTGCCCTAAGGGTGAAGGTGACCTAAACATCCATCTAAGGGAGGTCTAAATTATCAATAGATGGTCAAGATTACTGTTACTCACCACATATCCATCAGGTGTCCAGTTGATCACATCCCATTTTATAGTAATGTTTCCATTTGGATCAAGTGGATCAAAGGCATCTGGTGGAGAAAGGATAAAACAAAAAGTATTAGTTAAAAACCACCAACACCTTCCTACGCAAAGCAATCTCTTTACAATGCAATAGCGATGGGAAGTGAAGACATGTTTCAAATATAACGTTTAATATTGTTACTAAAAATAAATAAAACAAATATATTCATTTGGTATGGTGAAAAATGTTCTAGGTGAAATATATCTTCCACAAAACAGGTTTTACTTTGAGAAATCATTTTTTGGATATAAAGTGAGGGAAGTCATTTCCCATTTTTAGTGAAAAAGAATTTTCCTTGGAGAAAGTTTTTTACATAGTTCAAGACGACCAAACAACATATATGTTTATCAAGGAGAATATTTGCCGAGAAGATATAGTTCTTCATACCTACTCAAGTGAGTTATCTTATACAGTGCAGTGAACTCTTTTATAAGTCAAATTCTGGTAGCACATGCACAATTTAAACGTAGAAATCTTAACCTTCATTTAAAATGCAATTTGTTATATAAATGTTGTACCTAAAGTTCTGCAATCTCACCAATATGAATAACTACAAAGAGAAAATTATTGTTTCAGATTGCTTATCAATTCGACGTAGTTTCAAAGTTTATATTCAACAGACAAATGATTAAAGTACAGAATCACTGATTCAGGCACAGGACTCAACTAGAATGAGTTCCATCAATCTTATATTTGGAGAATGCAAAGCTGCAAAGAAGCGCCAGATTTTATATTTCACGACATCATTTTAATCATAAAACTTGACCATGGTACCAAAAAGGCTATGGCAAGAACTTGTTACTTTTTCCATTATCCACCTACGACTCGATTTTTTTAAAAAAATAATCATTAGATTAAGCTATCGTACCTCGTGAGAAGCAAAATTTTGTTCCTTAGTTACGGGGGAGGAAGGTGGCTAGAATCACATTGATTACCTCTCAAGGTTTAATTTAATCCAAGACTTTAAGTTCTCTATAGTAAAATTATCACCGCAATTAAAATTGCTTCATTTCATGCAGTACATTCATTTTGTGCTAGAAAAGACACTAAAAATCCAGTCTTGAAGTTCAATATTTCCAAGAATAGACCAAATCAACACCCAATGCCCTGTTGTCTAACAGGATTTTGCTTGAATAGAAACAGAGTCTCTTACTTGATATATATATATATATATATATATATATATATATATATATGTCTAACCATAGTCCATAGAAAGGAGATACAATCAGGAGCATAAAAATCAAATTTTGATTCTTAAATCGTAGATAAACATGCTAATCTCTCAGAAAATAGCCAACGGAAGTAATTTCTGGCTTTCAAAAAACAACCCCACATTAAGGATGTGTTCTGGGAGCAAAATATTTTTTAATTTTTTATTGTTCGTTTGATCAAAAATTATGAAAAATATTTTCTTTAGAAAAATAATATCCTTGAAAATAACTTATGCAATGGAAGTATTGAAAATATGGAAAACAAATTTCATAAGCGTCATTTCAGAATCTTTGTGTCTTACCCCATCCATCAACCACCTCATCTTCACCCCACCTTCATAGCCCCACCCCACCAACCCAATCCCACACCCCACACCCTTAGTATTTTTCTAAATTGTATATATATACAAATAAGTTTAGAATAATATTTTTTACTTATATATTAAATGCAAAGTAAGTAACAAACCAGTTACCCACTTACTTTCTTACAAATCATTTTTCAAGAAAACATTTCCATCAAGTAGTCAAAACTCAAGACTACTAACCTGTTGACTGGAAGGTGAAGCAAGAAAGCAAGAATAATAAAAGTAAGGTGGAAGCAAAAATTCTGAACACGCCCATTTTGAAGTTGTAGCAGCTGTAAATTTTCTTGAGCTTTTTTTTTGGGTTTCTGTATTGCAAGTGAAGAGGGTGAAAAAGATGGAGAAAGAATCAGGTGGCAAGTGGAAGAAGCTACAACTCTGAGACCTCATAGACCAAACTTGTCCATTCTAACAAACTGGACTTTATTGAAGTCCTCCTAGATAGTGGTCGCCCACTAGCCACTGCAATAAAGTCTTTCATACACGCTTCATTCGTCTTTACGTGTTCACTATATTAAGATTAATTATTTAATTTTAATTATTTAATTTTAAAAAATTAAAAAGATAATTTATTATTTTATATTAATTTTATTTTTATCATTAAATATATTCATTCCCTAACAATTATGTAACTTAGACTCCCTCTATTTCAAAATACTTAGCCTTCTTTTCAAATTTATTTATTTTTAATTATTTATCCATTTTCACAAATTAAGAATATTTTATTATTTCTTTTTTATATTACCCTCAATATTAAATAACTAAAGAAAATAGTAATAGTTATATTTAATGTTTCAAAACATAATTAATAGAATTAATTTTATAAAATATACTTCTAATTAATATTTTCTTAATAAGTGTGTCAATTCAAAAGAGGTCAAGTAAAATAAAACGGAGGGAGTAATTAATAGGGTAATATAATAAAATAAAATATCCTTTATATTTATTGATTCTTTTTTAATTTTATAGCCTTAAATATATAATATGAAAAATTGAAATTAAAGAATATATCGCCAAAAAAGAAAAAAAAGACTTTTTTTAAAATAAACCAAAAATAAAATAAAATAAATAAATTGAAACAAAGGGATAATTAGTATTTTTGAAATAAATAAAGTTTTACGTTGTTTTCCCTATTTATTTTTAATCTTTTTGCTTATGCAATCAACCACCAGCTTCAGTTTTTAAATTCCATCTTTAAATTGAATTAGTAGCTAGGAACGTTTTATTTTTTATTTTAATCAGAGACTACTTAGTAGACAAATAATGTTTTATTTTTTATAAGTGAAATGAAAGAGACTACTTAGTAAATTTGAACTATTTCTCTAACAATGTCAAAGTTCTTCAAATTTAAAACTTTTTTTTTCTTTTATTTTCTTTTTGGCTTTCAAATTTAATGAACTAAACTGGGTAATGCATATGGTTTGCTTGAGATATAGGCTACCTTTGGAACATAGTGTTAGGTGAATTAGTGGACTGAAATAAATGTGGGTCCACATTCCAAATAGGGAAAAACATTCTATTGTATTCATACTTGTTAGTTTAGGGAAAAATATTTTATTGGACTTATCTCCTCTCGTACTTGTTTAGTTTGAATTTGCAACTACTTAGAAAATAAGGATTGACATAAATATTTTATTATAACATTTAGTAAGCGTTTGGTCATAATATTATTTACAATATTCTGAAATACATGTTTACTTTATTTCAAAATACTTATTTGATCATGAAAATCAAAAATATATTTCAGAATACGTTTTCACAATTTTTTATTTTTTGAAAAACACCTCTTGAGGTGTATTCACTATTTTTTGATTCAATTTTTCCTATCATTTTATTTTTAAATACTATCCAACTTTTTATTTTGTACAAAAACCACCAACTAAATTAAAAACAATGTCAACTACAACTACCAACCAAATAAAGAATAGCTACTTACTAATGTTATTAATTTATGCGTTAATGAATATTTGTAATAGACTAATTTCATATGGAGCATGTATGTTGATTTTGGGTGGTGGAAGATAAGGATTTGACGTGGTGTAGATTTTGGTTTATTGGTGATGTTATGGGAGACGGAAACATCGTTCCATGTGGTTGTTTTCAATGTTCAATAGTAATGTTGTTTACTTTTTGTATTATAGTGAGTTGTAAAAGTTAGTTTGGGTTATTTTGCTAGTTTTTAGAAATTATTGGTATAAATCATATTTATAAAAAAGTACATCAAAAGTCTAAACTATTTTTGAAAATATTGTGGCCAAACATAACTCCAACACTATTTTCAACTTCAAAAAATACAAAATAAAGTGAATATGTTTTTATTTTTTTTATGGCCAAAAGGGTCCTTAGGAATCCTAATATTTATATTAATTAATATTTAGTTTTAGGTATTAAAAATAATTTAAAAAATAAGTAATCATATTAAAGGTAAAATATATTTTAAAAAAATAAAGAAAAAGTGATTTAAACTTGAAACCTCATCGATTTTCAACACTCCATTGATCACATGCTATACCCTTGAGTGTCATTTTTCGTTTTTTTTTTTTTTACACTCTAGAAATCATTAACTATGAGATTTTTTTTTTTTTTTGACTCATTTTACTCATATTAAAATATAAACTTTATTCATTAAAAATTCACTCTATTTATGTGTCATTTTTATATCTTAAAATATATACTCTCTTCATTGAAAATTCACTCTATTTATGTTTCATCTTGAGGTATTTATAATCTTAAAGAACCATTACTATTATAGATAACATGAGAAAAAAAATATTTTCAATTTTTAAAATGACAAATAATTTAAGGCGGGGAAATAATACCTACTCTGTGTTCATGTTGATTTTATTCATCGACTAACCAAAAGTCAGGGGAAATAAATGCTACAAAAACTATTGTTTTGTTTATATCTTTGATTCTTACTTGTCATTCTTATAGGGGTAATTGATTTCATACATGAAATTGTTACTATTTCTTTAATTCCTTATGGAATTTCCATCTCTTTTAGTTTCGATTTAGTTTCAATTATTCTGCTTGAGTGTTAGATTTTACCACGAAGGACCAAAAGAAAATTTGCCAGCCCCAATGTTTCAACTCTATTGTATGGACATGGGATTAGCCCATAGCTGTATGGGCCATGTAGGAACAACCCATCAACATGACAGTCCATGGACCAGCTCATCAATTTAAGGTATCTTTCTAACAAACAACATACATAATCTCACAAATGAGGTATTATGAGGAAAGTGTGTACATAATCTTGCCTCCATTTGAAAAGCTAGAGAGGTTGTTTATAATATATCCTCGGATCAAGTAAAGCATATTCAAAAATTAAGTATACTCTTCTCTTAGAGAAGACTTGTGTATCAATCTTCACTTCCATATCTTTCACGTGAGTAAGTTCTCGTAACTTACACTCCAAATGTTGTGTCAAACTTGCTCAACCTGAACCCTTTAGGTAGGAATCAATCAGTGTAAAAATACTCTTACATGGTGTGATATTGTCTGCTTTGAGTCAAGTCCAAACAGTTTTTTCTAAAAGGTCTCACACCATTAAGAGATCTTGCAGTTCTTTCCAGTCTTTTAAGCTACCAATGTGGACTTTCGTTTGCACACTCAACAAATTAGACTTCATAGACTGTCTTCAAACCTCCAACCTATCATTAATTCTACCGCTTATCTCGTCAATCAGAATTATATCATCTACAAATAACATATGCCACCACACCTCTCTTTAGATATCTTTCCAAGTGCCCTAATAATACAATTTTTTTATACTAATAATATATATCACTTAAACTTAATTTTTAAATGTATAATGCATAAACGTGATCTTTAACTTAACCTCAACTAACATCTATATCTTTCAATTTTGGATGTGCACAAATAAATATTTAAACTTATATAAAATTAAATAAATTAAAATTAAACTTTATGTCTATCTACTTCTTAAACTTTATACAAGTTTAAGTGTACAAAGTTTTAAAAGCAAATTAAAATGCATGTTTATATATTTATGTCATTGTGCCGTTTTTAAATAAACAAATCCTACGCCGCAAAACGACCTAACAACAACTCTGTTTCCAATTCCAAATCTCATTTTATTTTACAGCCAAAACGAGTATACCGATTAAAAAGTAAGTACTTTGTATTAGAAGGAGGAGAAGCATTTTATTGACCATTTGTGGTCGGTGCTTTTCCTCCAAGAAACTTCCTCCCATTAGAACATTCAACAAATACTTATTCAGAGTTCCCATTTTCCAATTTGTTTTGCAAAATTTGGTGCTGTTTTAGATGTTAGCCGAGTTAGGGTTTTGAGCAGTTTGTATTTTTTGTTCTAATATTTGGGGAGCCTTAAATGGAGGTTGCTGGATCTAGAAGGAAGTCTTTTGACCAAACCGAGATTAATTGGGACAAGTAAAGCTTCCTAACCTTTTTTTTTGGGGGTCATTTTGATGTATTTTTTTCGTATCGTAATGATTGAATGATTATGTGTTTAGTTATGAATATGATGATGAGTATTGCAGGTTGCTATTAATATGTGTTTGAACATGGAAATTGATAGTCGTTTTCAGTAATTTAGGGTTAAGAATATTAGTAATTTCTAGGTTAGGGTAGTTTTTCTTTCCTATTGTTGAGCCTGGATTGGGTTGAAAATTAGCAGAGATGTATTTTGTATAACTCTTTTGGGAATTAAACATGAAAACAAAGGTTGTTAGTTGGGACTAATTCCACGGGATATCTGTCACCTTCCACCAGCAACAAGGTACCAGGTAACTCTGTCCAACAAGGCTAGGACAGATGGGAAGAAATCAATTAGTGTTTTTGTCTATGCTCGGATTTGAACATGAGACCACATGGTTCTAAACTACTAGGCCACACCCTTGGTTGCCTCGAGGATGAAATTTGTCTGGGAAAATTTAATTGTCTCTGGTGTCCAAAAAGAGAGTAAGTTCGAAATTGGGTGCTAAATGCGAGTTCGGCTAGCGAAATGATTTTCTCGCTACTAGAGGGAGACTATAATATTTTGTTCCCACCCAATCCTGTCTACTACTCATAATTTATAAAAGTGACTTGCATTCAGAATTGGATAGTATGAGTCTTAAAACTGTATTCATTATTGATTCTTATTTTGCATATTTATTTAGTAGACAAAAGTTGTAGCTTAATTCATTAACCGAAACTCTGAAAAATCATTATGAATGGATAATCTTCGATTTCTGTATCTGGTGGATTTCATGCCTCCAAGTTCTGTACTCTTTAACATAGATAATTTCTTTGCCTGTATGCAGTTTTTTTTTTTTTTAATACATAATTTTAATCTCTCTTTTTAAGTTTCTTTTGGACTTCATGCTTCTCTTCATATTTTCCACCTCTTCTGCAGGCTTGATAAAACTAAGTTCTATGTCGTAGGAGCTGGGATATTTACAGGGCTTACTGTTGCACTATACCCCATTTCCGTTATCAAGACGAGAATGCAGGTCGCAACCAACAATGCTGCAAAAGACAATGCATTCTCTGTTGTCAGGGGCCTAGTGCGAAACGATGGCATTCCCGGTTTATATAGAGGTTTTGGAACTGTCATTACAGGGGCGATTCCTGCGAGGATTATATTTCTCACAGCACTAGAGACCACTAAGGTGGCTGCATTTAAGATGGTTGAGCCATTCAAGCTATCAGAACCTGTACAGGCAGCTATTGCAAATGGTGTTGCTGGCATGCTGGCGTCTCTTTGTTCACAATCCGTCTTTGTTCCAATTGACATAGTATGCCCTTTATGTGCTCATTCTTTTTTCATAATAATGGCATAATGACAGTGGACTGTAAATTAGACATAATTTATTCTCTAGAAATCCACTTATAGCTAGATTAACTATCTGATTAAATCTGGAGAATATTTTCTTAAATTATCAGATTGCTCTTTATTCTTCGTCATTTTCTCGAATTTGCATTACTTAACTTGGCTGAATTAAGCATAAGCAATGTGATTAAATATAAGTTCTGTTTCAGAGGTTTATGCTCTTCCTTATTTTATTGTTACTACCCTACATCCTACTTCAGCCGGTCACAATTTTGTAGATGAGTTTTTTTCAAGTTTTGACATTAATTTCATGAAATTTGATGGAAAAGGTTAGTCAAAGGTTAATGGTGCAAGGATACTCAGGACATGCAAGCTACAATGGAGGCTTGGATGTTGCTCGAAAAATTCTGAAATCAGAAGGTATTCGTGGACTATATAGAGGATTCAGTCTATCTGTTCTAACATACTCCCCGTCAAGTGCTGTATGGTGGGCAAGTTATGGTTCGAGCCAGCGGTTCATATGGAGGTTAGATGATGATGCTGATCCTGCGAGATTCATTAAAAGCGTCTTTGTCCCTTTTGTCCCATTCACATTCTTGTTATACCCTTGTATTGGGTTGCATCATCCAGTATTGTTGTTCTATGGATTTCTATTGGGTAATTCTTTTGTGACTTATCAATTGCTTGTGGTGTCTATCAGCAAGCTCTTGGATAATGGAACTGAGCAAGGTGGGCCTGCTCCCAGCCAGGGGAAAATAGTTGCAGTTCAAGCTGCTGGTGGGATCGTTGCAGGTGCTACTGCATCTTGCATAACAACTCCATTGGACACCATTAAAACTCGATTGCAGGTATTACCCCGTTGGTGTCTGTTATGAACTCTGTAGCTTGTATCTTTCTTCAAAATGGCTACTACTTTTTCTGCTTTTTTCAAAATTTTCCGTCCTGTTTACCCTTGGTCGATTTATATGCTCATCTTGGATACTTCTCATTTTTCCTTAGATGTTTTACTCGGGTGGCTGTTCCCCTTCATTCATGCTCTATGAAGGGTTATGCTGTTTGGGTGTGTGTTGGATCCTCCAAAAGTAGTGGATTTTTTGGAGGATCCGACACGACAGCGTTTTGGAGAGTCCGAGCAACATACTGTTTGCAACTATACTACGAACTTTGCTCCACTTTAAATGGTTTAGGTGTTCTTTTTGTTTTCTATGTGCAGATTGGTTGCACAAAATTGTGCATTAATAGCTGCTTTCTTCATCTGCTTAGAAATTGTAGATATTCTCTTTTCCCTTTTGGTCTCTCCTTTGGTGGTCAGATACATAACTGAGTGTAGAGAAGCAATTCCTGTTAAAACTCTAGCCACAGTAGTTTGTTGTCTTGCATGTCCTGTAATTAGTCTCAGATTTGAGTCTTGTTATTTAAGGCCCTCCTTTTTTATGCTTTACAGGTGATGGGACACGACAAGAGACCTACTGCACGCCAAGTAGTTAAGCAGCTAATTGCTGAGGATGGTTGGACAGGATTTTATAGGGGATTAGGTCCAAGATTTGTCAGCATGTCAGCGTGGGGAACCTCCATGATACTTGCCTATGAATATCTCAGTATGGTCTTTAACCTCTCCTTCTCTTTAATTTTTTTTTAACTATTTCTTGAGCAATAAGTCATAATTTTTTGGAAGTCCCAAATGTCATCTTATAAACGTGACGTGGTGCTGTTATTAATGTGTCCAATCGAATCAAACTGGTAGTCTTCCACGTGATTTTAATCAAATAACCTTGGCTTCTCATGTGATTCTTTTTGTGAGTTTATATAGGACCTTTATATTCACAGTATTCTGATTTTGTGATTGATCTTGTTGTGTCTCAAGTCACTAGTTATCATAACTATTACATTTACCTATGAAATTGAGGCTTTGCTGTTCATTATGTTTCATTATTAGGTCTTTCAATGCTACAGTACAACTGTGTTACGGTCCCCTGTTATAGATCTAGTTATGGGACACTGTAAGACAAAATCAGAGTTGAAGCAAAGTGAATTAGGAGTCTGGAAAGAGGTTTTCTTTTTTCGACCTATGGTGTTGGTTTGTTAAGAGAGAACCGCGATCTCTTGAGTTAAAGTACTCAAAGAACTGGACAATTTTCTGGATGTCTTTTTATTGAATTCCAAACACTCTAAATACAACACTGATGGATTAACCACCCATCTGAAAACAAGGAAATAACTTACTACTAAAACTGACATGAGAAAGTGGAGGAATAACCTCCATACTGCAAACAACTGCTACACATAAATAGGAAAATAAAAAAAAACTGATAAGCTATAATAATCTACTTTCTAATTGCCTTAAATCTTCCATGTGTAAACTGTTGGTAGACTAAAGGAGTGCTAACATTACTCTCCTCCTCCAAATCACGCTTGTCCTCAAGCGGGAAGTGTGGAAAGCGTTGCTTCATAGAAGAAATAGTTTCCCATGATGCCTCAGCTGGAGAAGTATGTTGCCAATGTATCAAGACTTCGGGTATATTACGAATCACCCTACGTTCAAGCACGGTCATAGGTTGGGGTGAGGGAACTTCTGGCAAACTTGAAGGAACGGTAGCAGCTGCTGGAATTTCTCCTTCATGAAAAAGCTTCAAATTTGAGACATGAAAAAACGGAAGAAGTTTTGTACCCGGGGGAAATTCCAATTTATAAGCCACAGGCCCAATACACTGCTCAATTTTGTAAGGGCCGTAGAACTTGGGCAACAATTTATGGTGACGACGAGTAGCCACAGAAAGTTGTCTATATGGTTGTAGCTTCAATAGAACTCTATCCCCCTCCTGAAATTCAACATGTCGATGTTTGGAATCAAAAGTAACCTTCATTCTCTGTTGAGCTTGCAGCAAATTCTGTTTTAAGGACTGAAGAATTTGATCCCGAGATCGTAAAGCCATATCCACTGCATCCAGCTTGGAAATTCCAGGGCAATGAGGCAAAAGACGTGGTGGAGGACGCCCATACCCCACTTCAAAGGGTGTCGTTTTCAAGGAAGAATGAAAACTGGTGTTGTATGAATATTCTGCCCATGACAACCAATCCATCCATTTGGTAGGATGTGCACTGGTAAAACACTTCAAGTACATCTCTATAGTCCGATTGACAACTTCTGTTTGGCCATCAGATTGAGGGTGATATGCTGAACTAAAACACAACTTGGTACCACTCAGGTGGAAGAGTTCTTTCCAAAAAGCACTTGTAAAAGTCACATCATGATCACTAACCATGCTTACTGGTAGGCCATGTAATTTGAAAATATTGTCAAAGAAGAGTCTGGCAATACTTACCGCAGAGTATGGATGAGCAGTTGATAACAAGTGACAATATTTAGAGAAACGATCTACTACCACCAAGATTACATTTTCCCCACGTGAAGTAGGCAAGCCTTCGACAAAATCCAATGAAATATTTGACCATATTTGTTCTGGCACTGATAAAGGCTGAAGAAGACCAGCAGGTTGCAAAGTTTCTGTTTTATGTCGTTGGTAAACATCACAAGCACGTACGAAGTCGCGAATATGATGCTTCATACCCGTCCAATGGAAATCCCTTGCAATCCAAAAAAGTGATTTTTGGTATCCTTCATGTCCCTGGTTATGCAAGGCAGTCATGACTGTCTGAATGGAAGGAGAGTTTGATGCCAAGAATATTCAGTGTTTATACAGCAGCAAGTGCACCCCATTCTTGACACTCCATTGATCTGATGCAGTACCATTATGGACAGCGGATATTAACTTCTGGACATCTGGAGAGTTTCGTTGTTCATTTCTGATACCATCAAAAAGGCTCAATTGAGTTATCGAAATGGCAAGAAGCATAGCTTCATCATTATCTCGACGGGATAAGGCATCAGCTACAGTGTTGAAACGACCAGCCTTGTATTCAACAGAAAATGTGTAACCCAGAATCTTGGCCAACCAATGTTGTTGTGGAGGAGTTAGTGCCTTTTGTTCCAGTAAAAACTTCAAACTGTAGTGATCAGTACGGACTATGAAGTGTTGCCCCCATAGATAAGAGCGCCAATGCCGAACAACTTTCACTAGGCCTATCAATTCTTTTTCATAAGCGGGCAGCGGTTGGTGTCGTCTTGCCAATACTCTGCTAAAGAATGCAATAGGTTTGATATTCTGTAATAAAACAGCCTCAATACCCAGATCAGAAGCATCACATTCAATAACAAAAGTTTGAGAGAAATCTGGTAGTGCCAAGACGGGTGTAGTTGTCATAGCAACCTTGAGTTTTTCGAAAGCTTGTGTTGATTGATCTATCCAGATGAATGAATTCTTGCGGAGCATGGCTGTTAATGGTGCAGCAATAGATCCATAATTTTCCACACAAAGTTACGATAATATCCTGTGAGACCTAGGAAACCTCGCAACCTTTTAAGAGTTGTAGGTTTGGACCATTCAGTCATGGCTGAAATTCCATCAGCAGTGATGAGGTGGCCCAAATAAGCAATTTTAGTTTGGGCAAATGAACACTTCAATTGCTTCAGGAAAAGATGATGATCTGAGAGTAACTTGAAGACAAGTCGCAGATGATACATATGTTCGACCCAGGTGCGACTATACACAAGAATATCATCAAAAAACAAGTGAAGCTGAAATACCTCATTCATTAATCACTGGAAGGTAGATGGAGCATTGGTTAAGCCAAAGGGCATAACCAAAAATTCAAAATGCCCATGGTGAGTACAAAAAGCAGTTTTTCTCCACATCATTATCTTTCATCCGAACTTGATAATAACCTTGGCGTAAGTCTAATTTAGAGAAATATTTAGCCCCAAACAGTTCCTCCTACAATTCTTCAATTACTGGAATAGGAAACTTATCTTTGATTGTTTTTGCATTCAACTCACGATAATCAATGCACATACGCCAGGAACCATCAGATTTAGAAACAAGAAGCACCGGAGAAGAGAATGGAGACTGACTTGGCCGAATTATTCCTTGTTTCAACATCTCTGAACATTGCCGTTCAATTTCATCTTTTTGATTGTGTGGATATCTATATGGTCGAACCACAACAGGTTTTGTCCTTGGTTCTAGAACAGTTTTGTGGTCACAATCACGTCTAAGAGGGAGCCCTACTGGTTCATGAAAGATACAAGCAAAATCTTTCAAAATAATCTTCAATTCTTCCTCATTATCTTTGTCGGCCAGCATAACATGGGATTTTGCTTCTTGAGTTGGATCGGGAAACCTAACACCTTGTAATTCCACTTGTTTTCCATTTGTGAAGAATGACATCCACATATCTGTAAAGTCCCATAGTATAGGTCCCAAGGTCTTAAGCCAGTTCACACCTAGAACCACATCAAAACCACTTAGATTGAGAACATATAAATCAATATGGAAAGCGTAGTTACCAAATCACATTGAAACTCCTTTTGCATTGACCCGGACTTCTAAGTTCTGACCCATTCTCCATTTGCCACCACTACCCTTAGCCCTTCTCGCTTCTCAACTTGAAGATTGAATTGTGACACAATTTTAGAATTCACAAAACTATGAGTACTTCCAGAATCAACTTATGACACCACTGTATTTCCTTCCAATTTGCCTTGTAAACGCATATTTTGTGGAGCTGTGACACCAATGATGGCTTGCAAAGAAATTTCAGGTTGGTCTGTATTAGGATTTGACTCTTCTTCCAGAGATTCTTCCTCTTATCTATGAAATCAATCCAAAATAATTTTTTGCACTGATGGCTCCGAGTGAATAGCTCATCACAGTTGAAACAGAGACCCTTAGCCGCCTTTCACCCATCTCAGATCTAGTCAAATTTCTCACAAATCTGGTGCGCTGTGGAGGTGAGAAATTTGTTGTTTTAGATCTACGGGAATCTAATAGTTGCGAACTAAAAGGTTTCTCCTTGCGTTCATAAAGGCGGGATAAACTCATTGTCGTAGACAAATCTGGAGGTTTATGCAACTCAACCTCAATCGCTATATTATCAGCAAGATCGCTGATATAAAGTTCAATTTTTGGAGACTGTGTGAGTGTACCAGCCCGCGAAGCTAACTGCTCGAACGTTTCTTGGTAATCTGCCACAGACCCAATTTGCCGCAACTTAGCCAATTCGCCCAACTTCTGACTTCTGATTGGTGGCCCAAAACGAAGGTTACAATGCCGTTTGAATTTATTCTAGACGGTTGAGGCATATCTGTCTCTAATTGCAGAAACCAAAGTTGTGCATTCCCCTCCAAATGAAAAGAAGCAAGTCAACTTTTTCTTCCTCTAGTTTGTTGGTGTCGAAAGAAGTGTTCACATCTGTTCAACCATCCCAAACGGTCCTATTGGCCATTAAATCGTGGGAAATCCAACTTTGTTTAATGAGGAATGATGGAACTTCCTCCTGTTTCTGATCCTGACCTTCTGCCACTACATTTTTACCCTTCCAGCCTCGATTCTGACTGGTATGTTCAGTGGATTCACAATCGACCTTTGAATCTACAACCTTCGAATCTGCTAAATCCTTTGTGAGTGCATCTGAGCGAGCATTTATTGCTTCTTGTCTGGCTAAATTGGCTGCACTTTCCTCCTGGAACAGGTTCACCAATTGTGCCAGTTGATGTTGAATTTGATCTCCCATAACTCCTGGCTCTGATACTAAGTTGTTACGGTCCCCTGTTATAGATCTAGTTATGGGACTCTGTAAGACAAAATCAGAGTTGAAGCAAAGTGAATTAGGAGTCTGGAAAGAGGTTTTCTTTTTTCGACCTATGGTGCTGGTTCGTTAAGAGAGAACTACGATCTCTTGAGTTAAAATACTCAAAGAACTGGATAATTTTCTGGATGTCTTTTTATTGAATTCCAAACACTGAATACAACAATGATGGATTAACCACCCATCTGAAAACAAGGAAATAACTTACTACTGAAACTGACATGAGAAAGTGGAGGAATAACCTCCATACTGCAAACAACTGCTACACATAAATAGGAAAAAAAACAAAAAACTGATAAGCTATAATAATCTACTTCCTAATTGCCTTAAATCTTCCATGTGTAAACCGTTGGTAGACTAAAGGAGTGCTAACAAACTGTGGCCAATCTGTTTACCTATAGATTCTGTGTTTATTAGCTTTGGTTAGTTATAAAGAGGTGCATGTCTGCTCCATCAGACTTCCGTTTGATGCAAGCTGTTTTACCTGGATCAGACGTTCGCAAGTATGTACTCAATTTGTGACAAAGTAGCTTGGCATATTTGTAGGGGAGATGAACTCCATTGGTCTAGTTCTTGATTCTAGGCAAAAGATAACTTCCAATTGATGCCCCATTTATGATGATATGATTGCCAATTAAAAAGAGAAAGAGCTGTAGTGTTAAAATTCTCCAAGTGTCATGCTTTCAGGTTACGCAAATAATATCCTTATATCGACTACGCTACTATATTATTTTCTTAACGTGAAAGATATGAAGCTTGTTCAATAATTTTTCCTGAAACTTGAATTATTATTTTTTTTTGGGCAGAGCGCTTGTGTGCAGTAAACGAATAGGTTGATAAAGCTAGCCGCCAGACGACTCTTGTGGCAGGGTTTTTATATTACTGACAGTTTTGAGAGCTGGAGATATCAAGACCGTGGTAGCGCTGCTGATTAGCTCTGTATACAAATGACACTATGACAGTGATACATAAGTTGACTTGGAATTCAAGTACCTGGCCAAAACACAATTAATTTTCTTAGGAATTTACTCACAATATTCTTAAATGATTTTTGCCGGATAAATGTAATATTCATTGGTTGTAGTGAGTCACTACTAGGAGGACAAAGGATATGTCCTTGAATAATTTTTGCCAGATAATAAATGTAATATTCATTCATATAGGAATAGATGAATGCTTGATCTTCTACTTTTTTTCAAGCCTTTATGCTTGATGATTTGATTTCTTTCCAAAAGTTAGATCCGTGCTTTTTATAATTGTCTAGGTATCTAGAATTGCCCTTCCGATTGTACTTGGTCCTGCATGTTAGTCCATATATTTTTGTTAGGCAGATAGATTGCCAATGTCATGTCATTTATTCCATGAAAGAGGAGCATCACCTGTTTCAGTAAATGGTTACCCGGTGGAACAAGGTAAAACAGTTTTGGAATTGGACATGATGATTCTTGGGTGTATTTCAATGGTTTTTACATGCTCCACTTCTGCTTTTCTCAAATCATTTCTTGAATATTGCTGTATATTATCATTGGGTGCTTTGAGAACATACCGCCTTTGATAGCTGAGTTCTTTCTTCATAATCTTTCCTCTCAGAACTACATTAAGTTAATGTCGGTGCACATTTAATTTATCTTACAATCAGAATACTGAATAGAGAAGATTCAAATCAATGTAGAGGCTGCATCACACAAATACTGGGCAACGCCAACAATGTAGAGCCGGCCAATTTAGCCTTTAATGTAAATTCACCGGCCATGAGGCCCAAAAACCAAAGACCAACTACTACTACGAGTAAATTGACTAGCAAAACACCAATGCTCTTGAATCACAACATCATTAAGAAAGCTGTCTTTTAAGCTGAATCGCATATTCAGATAAAGTTTCAACAAGACTACCCCGAAAAGGAAATTAACTGAAGGCCGAAGGATCTTCGTTGCAAAACTTATGACTACTCACCTCATACTACAGCCTATTTTACATTTAATAGGCTAAAGAATATATTACACTCCTAAAACTCTTCACTAGCTAAGAAAATCTGAAAACCAAGAATGGAAGTGTGTTGATCTCGACCTTGGTCCTTTAATGTAGAAAGGAAGGTCAACCGAACAGCCTGTATCCATTGTGGCCAACAAATTTACTTCTTTTCTCCAAAGCTGCCAATACAAACTTGCGAGTGTGAATCAAATTAGTGACCATGAAGGGAAATCTATAAAGGGCCACATGGGATACATTCTCCAAAATGCACATCTCAAATAACTTGGACCTGATCTTCTTCATCATCACCGTCCTCATCATCATGGTTTACCTCGGCATATTCCTCAAGTGATGATGCTGTAAACAGTTCACCAACCTTCACGTCATTTTGAGTTAGGTTTTTCTCTGAACTCTGAGACTTCCCTTTGTTCATCTGTAGCATACACATTAGATGCGCACTTAGAATCTCAGAAACATCATGAAAGCAATATAATCAGACAACAGACACCAATGTGCTCAAACTCTGGCAAAACAAGATACTTTTATACTGTTTGGCACAGCAGAAATGACAAATGATAAAAGGAGGAATGAAGGAGTGTCTACAAGTCACAACCTGGTAATACGTAAAGAAGATGGAAAGTGTTAAAAAACAGAAAGGAGACTCTTGTATTGGCTTATACTATCAAATGGTATCATTAGATAGTAAATAAATATTAGAACGTTTGAGAGGTAAATCAACTGTTACCCTCCCATTCATTGAACTAACCAATCGTTACGTATAGCTATTCGTATCTCAATATCCATTTCATGACTCATGGAGACATACTCTTTAATGGGTATTATGCAATTAAAAATAGCCAGCAGGAAACGTTCTGCACAGTGGCTGCTGATCTCAGTCATATGTTTTTTTCAAGGAAGCAATTGAAGTTGGCGCTTTTGGAAAGTCAACCGGGCCATCAAGAGTATCTGGAAAATGATCCCAGCTAGCATATTCTCGTGTATTTTGACAGAGGAATCTTGGATGTTTTGATGGCATTTCAACTCCTATATACTCCTTGGAAGCTAGATATCTGCTGTTTCTTTTTAGTCGGAGTAATCTCTATCCAAATTATGTTACTCCCTTTCTAGACTTCATTGGTTCACTGTGCCTGGCATAGCTACCATTTTCTTTTTTAATTAGATCCCAGTGGGTATAGAAATTCTGTATTGGAGCTAACACCCTATCTTTTGCACATTTTGCATCTTCTTGATGCCAAGAAATCAATTTCAAGCATAACTACGACTCCATATGTACACATAAACAGGCAATCCAACATCCACAGAACAAAAAAGTGCTTATGCGTACATACTATAAAAGTACCAACCCTCTTTAATTCCAACTATTTTCAATCCACTTCAGGAGAAACAAATAGAGGAGAACAAGGTGACCATTAACTGTCATCTACATCATTTTTTTGCAAGAACAAGGTGAAGTATAATTTACATGTTAACAGTTGATTTCATCTGATGTGAATACATATTTCAGAGAAGTAGGGTATTTGGGAGGATAATAAGATTCAAAAATTATGCTAAATATTACTCCATCCGTTTCAATTTGTTTGTCTGGTTTTGACTAGACACGAAGTTTAAGAAAGTAATAAGACTTGAATATTGTCGTCTTAAAATAAGATATGTAGAATGTACCAAACTAAAGACAGTCCAGGTGCACACAAGTTGCTCAGACACCATTGCTATTAAGAAATAAGAAAAAAGAAAAAACAGACAGATGAAAGAGTGCAAAACAACTGATCATTGTCTAACAAACTGAGCATGGGATTGGTTTTTGAAGCTAGTCATAAATGTTCTCTTATTGATTTCTTGCCATTGTGGGGTGGGGGTGGGGGCGAGCTAGGAACAAGGAGAATACAGGTATCGCCCATAAAACATTTATCATAAAGTTAATTCAGCAGAAATTTCTCTTACAGCACGTAGAAGTGACCGCCTATCCCGTTCTCGAGCATTCTTGATAGCCTGTAACAAACAACAAAACATTAGATTCATAGGTGACAAATGAACCGCTGATCGTGTAAATGACAGATAAGCATAAGGATAAAGCTATGAAAACAGACCTCCTCGAGAGCCTTTTTCTCAGCCTCCACTTCTGAAATATCTCTACGAGAAACCAATAATAAGCATATGAGATGTCTTCCACAAACAATGTTCATCATTTAAATGAAGCAAAAACCATATTAAAAGAGCAAAATAGAGATTCAACAAATTGAGAAGGGCAGGGAAAAAAAAAAAAGGAGGAATCTTTAAACCTTCCAACCACTTGATCAACACGACATGAACACTTGGCACATACTTTATGCTCCTTTGCACAGCCTGTAATTTTTCAAATAAACGCAAAAAAAACATCAAACCAAACACTTCACAAATTTCATAAGACGACAACAAAAACAACGCTTCAATCCCAAATAAGTTGAGGTTGGCTACATGAATCCTCATTTCGTTATTTCAGCTCATATCGTATTACTTCATTATGTTGTAACAAATACACAAAAGATAAAATAAAGCAAATGTAAAAAAGAAACTAAAACTAACCAGTGCAGAGATTGTGGTAAGCTTGACGCACGTTTCTTTTCGAACACTTCTGACTATCAGAAATAAAATTAAAAAAAATACATGAACACAATATCACTATGTACTATAGAAATTTTAACCAAAAAAACTTGAATATTTTTTTTTATTTTTTTTTGAGAAGTATAATATAAGTGTACCACTTAGCAGGTTCAGTTAATGGTTTGTATTTTCCATATTTGCGCTTCCAATCAATTTGATCTTTACAACGAGGACATACTCCTGTTATTTCTGATAGAGGCCTAAATTTTCCACCCACTTCCTGCAAATTAAAAAGCAACAGCAATAATTAACGAATCAGATGAATTTCTTCAATTCTGAAAAAAAATAGATTGGTCGGTGGAGAGTAAAAGTAGACGTACTGTTTCATTGATTTTGATACCGGCGTTAGGTTTCCAGGCGACTTTGTTCTGGTGCTTCGGCGGCCCTTTCCTTACGCTGCTCATCTTTTTCTCCGGAGAAACTAGAGAAAATTGAACTACTGAATGGGCACTCTGTAATCGAATCTGTTGGGCTAACAAGCAATACAGATCTTGGGCTCATTTTGGATGTAGGCCCATGGACTTGAGTATCACAAAAAGCCCAAAATCCATACACTTGGGTCCACACAGCAAACACACAAATTTTCTTCCCTAAAATTGCTACGTTTTTTTTGTTCTTTAAATGAGTTGATCTTTAAGTTTGTCTTTTAACAATAATACCAAGCATAAGATCTTTAGAAAATAAAGTCACGGTAGGGCAATAACTTGCAAAATATTATAACATTCATTCATTTCCTTTTTCTTCGTCGACCACCATAACTGAAACGACGCGAAAAATTTAGATCCGTAAAGAAAAAAGGCCGGTGGGGGACATTCAGGAAAGTCGGGTCGATCTAGTGTCTTCATCCAAGTGACTGTACAGAAGAAGAACGAAACGAAGTGAGAGGACGAGGAGCAGGGAAAAAAGTCGAGTCGAGCAGGTTCGCTGATGGGGAGAAGCAAAAAGAAACCAAGATTTGGTCGAAAAAGAAGCAAGACTACGAATAACATAACCGATCACCATCGCTATAGAAGAATCTTTCTAAATCACTTCATACAAAAATATAAACGTATGTCCTATGAAAAAATTATTTATTGCAAAGAATAAAAATTAAACTAAAGACCAACACAAAATATGAGACAACAGTGTAAATGATCCGCTTTCTCTTTCCTCTTCTTTTCTTGTATATGTAATTACGATTCTCGAAGGTGGGATTCATCTGAACTCGAGCGTCCCATATGTACTACCCTCGCAGCAGCAACATTTTTGGGTGAACTTGTTTTCTAGCTCTTTATAATTTTTTTTATTAGCTTTATGATTTTTTTATTAGAGATTTTATTTTTTACATATAAAAAATCTTTATTTTCACATATAAGAGATCTAAGAATATCATTTTCTTAGTATTAATTTTGTAAGAGGGCAAAAAATCTCACATGTTTCCTCTACACTTTATTGGTGCATAAAATCTAACTTAATTATTTTAGTTTGGTCACTTCAATAACAAGCAGTCAATTTCAATGACTTTAAGCTAACACACTCACAAAAGGTAGGTTGGGAGATAAATGGTCAACCGATTTCAAGTTGCATTAATTTCATATTGTTCTACCTCATTTAACAACAGATTGAAGGAACTAAGAAGTTACTTTTTTCGTTTAAAAACGAATGACCTATTTTAGTTCATTTTAAAAAAATAATTTTTTTTTTTTTGATAACACTTTAATTTTAACTTTTTATGTGACATGTTTGATACTACAAAATTAAAGAACATTTTGATATATTTAACACAACTTTAATGTAAGATTATAAAATTTAAAAATTTTCTTTATTTTCTTAAATTTCATGTCACGTCAAAAGTGGGACCATGGTCAAATTACCCACAAATAAAAAAGAAAGAAAGGTGCAATGTTCCATCCCTTCATTTATTTTTTTTTTGGCAAGACTGCCATCAAGTCCTTTTCTTTCTTGATATGATTTGTTTTCTTCTTACTTATAAAGTCTTCTAGTGTGGGAGTAGGTTGTGCTATGGTACTCCCATGTTTCAAAATAATTGGACCCTTTTGCTAAAATATTTATATCATTTTAGTTGTCTCATTTATGAAATTAAGAGAATTTTATTATGTTCTTTCAATATTATCTCTATCATTAAATGACTACATAAAATGTGTGTACTCAAATTTATATTTTCAAAGCATAATTAATAAGATTAATTTAGTAAAATCAACTTCTAATAAATATTTTCTTAAGGAAAATATCAAATCAATAAGGGCCAACTATTTTAGAAGGGAGGAAGTATTAAATACTTCGAAAGTGAATTACCATAACCACCTTAGTTTACCAATTCAATATTGAAAAAAATAGGCAGAATACGTTACTTAGACACAAACTATCTTGGTCTTAGTTTCCCATTGAACTTGTCTATCCGATAGTTGCTATGTCATGGACCTTGATGTGACAACGAGCGGGGATACACTTTCTTTAGGCGCATGAGAGTGAAAAAAGAATTAAAAAAAATCAGCTTCTAAGTGGGATAATGTTTAACAGTTAATTGTCACATAGATATACATAATAATTTATTTGTTACAATTACGTATTCCCATCTTGCTTCATCTTAATATATAATGCATATCTAACCTAATTTTGCATTTATTTTAAATACAATGACTTTTTGATCCAACTGTGTATTTATTCTGTTTAGGCCAAATTTGTAAAGAACTTGGCTTGAACTCCACCATTTTAGCTTAAATAAATGAAGTTTAAGCTAGAATAGTGGAGTACCAATTATGTATTTCTTGTAATTCTTTTATTTAAATAAAATGACTATTTATTTCAACGGCATATTTTTGTTTTCCGGTCTTATCAGTAAAAGAAAAAAATTGGATAGAGCTCCATTGTTTTTTCCAAAACAAAAAAGGTATCGCTTAAATAATGTAACAGCAATTGTGTAATTTTTTATTTCTTATTTAGATGAAATGTCTATTTATTTTAACAATGTAATTTCCCCCCTATTTTTGGGGCAAAATCCATAAGAAAATACTTGCTTGGAATTCATTATATTTAGCCAAATATGAAATTCTAGCCAAAATAATGAAGTTCAAACTATGTGATTTATTTAAATATCTTTTTAAATATGATGACTATTTGTTTCAACTGTCATTCTTCTTTTTCAAGTGAAATTTATAAAATAAAATAAATTATAAGAGGAACTTCATTATTTCTAGCCAAATAAAAAAAAGTTTAGCCTTAATAATGGAATCCTAAATGTTTTTATGAACAAGCTGTAACAATCTCATCACTCAATGGATTCGAGATCTTATAAAAAATGGTGTCACTCTACAATTTGTCATTACAACCAGTCATGGATATACCATTACTTCCCGAGTTGGACCCCAACTTGATCATCTAAACCTGAAAAAACCTCATACATATAACTTTATTGTATCGATCATAACAATTTTATCGACCTAATGGATTCACGATCTCAGAGAAAATAGTGATGTTCTTCATTTTGGCACTCCTACTGGTCGATATGGTTATATCATTGCTTGTCAACTTTCTTTCAACTTCACTTGAACCTGAAAAAGCCTCATCTTCATTGGTCGATTTATTAGCATGACCTTTCATGATCAAGGGAATAGACGGGCTAGACGGGTAAATGCACTCTTCCACTTCATGACATCTATTATCTACACCCTCTTGAAGTTGTAATGCAAATTCTAGAGTCCTTACAACATCACCCATTGATGGCCTTTGGACCCCTTGATCCCTCAAGCAACGATATGCCAATTCTGTAAACTTGCTTAAACATTCTGAGGCAATTTGTCCTTCCAAATTAGGATCAATGATTTGTTTAAGATTCCTCTTTTTATAGCACCTACAAGCCCACTCTGCCAAATTCACTTGCCCTTTTGGTAAGTTAGGAATTATTGCAGGTCTAGCACACAATACTTCAAACAGAACTACTCCAAAAGAATAAACATCTGATTTTTCTGTCAATTGTTGTCGCTTGTAGTATTCAGGGTCTACATACCCAAAACTTCCTTTCACTGCAGTGCTAACGTGGGTGATATCTGTCCCACTAAGTGAACCTACTTTGGATAATCCAAAATCTGACACCTTGGCGACCCATTTATCATCTAATAGGATGTTAGTTGACTTGACATCTCGGTGGATGATAGTGTGTTTGGTACCTATAGTAGTAAAATCAACTTTAAAGTAATTCACTCAAGTTTAAACGGATTGGAATTTAACTTGCTTGTTGGCTTGACGCAACGAATTAAACCGAAATTATTCTCAAGATATTGGATCAAAATATGTCAAATAGTGTAACACAACCGGTCAAAATGCAACTCGAACAAACAAAACTCAACTTCAGAGGTTGAGTCATGTTGTGCAAATTGGCATTAACCCGCTATTCCACTTATTCTGATCAATATGTTTTGAGTTTTGACTCAACAAATATCGAGTGGGTTAGATCATGACCTGTTTATTAGACTTCTTACCTGAATGGAGGTAATACAATCCTTTAGCTGCACCAATGCAAATGTCAAGGCGTTTCATCCATGGAAGAGGAGCATTATCAGTATTGTACAAGTGATCACGGAGGGTTCCATTAGCCATGTAATCATAAACCAAGATCATCTCATTGCTATCATCACAATAACCTATTAAGGACACGAGATGTCGATGCCTTAGCTTTGATGATAACATCTCAATCTCTGTTTGGAACTCGCGAATCCCTTGGTTTGATGAAGGATTCAATCTCTTGACTGCAACTATGGTTGCACCATTGTCTATGTACCCTTTATATACATTACCGAAACCTCCATATCCAATCACAAATTTTTCATCAAAATTTCCTGTTGCGATTTTTATCTCTTCTACTAAAAAGTGTCGGCATAGGTCAGATGGTAGTGATGATGAGCCTGACTTTTGCGTGGTGGACTCTGATGACTTGGGAGCACTTGTATCAGAACCTTTTCCCCCATTTCGTCGCCGGGAAATTAAGAAACTCAGAATTGAGAAAACAGCAATTGCGCTAATCACACCAGCAATGATAGCAACAATGATACGCGATGACATTTTCTTCTTGTTGTTCGGTGACTTGATCGGAACTTCTATGCGCAATTCAGGATATGGAACAGCCAAATTTCCATTTGGATCGCTCAATTTGAAAATTTCCAATCCATTTAAGATAGCATCAGCATACATAGCTCTTGTTTTCATGTTAGGACGCAATTCAAGCCACACATTTTGCTTGCTTCGTCGTCCATCTGGGTCTCTCACATACACCACGTAGTCTCTGTAAACCGGGACTCTCCACTCGCCACTCCAAGCAATCACATCACCTTGTTGCTCTGCCGTTTGGTTTCCAATGGATATGTCAAAAACTCGTTGATTAATTTTCGTAACTTCCAGCTGAATCTCACAGAAATGGAGCCTGAAAAGATAATAGAACCCAGAATCTAGAGGGAATATCCAATCGAGGCTCCGGCTGTTAGTGGCGATGGTCCTAGAGGTTGTGTAAACTATGGTTGGTGCAGTATAAGCCGGGGTTTCAGAAGTGTACGTGATGTTGACATCTAAATAAGAAGTTTGATGGTCATATCCAACAACAAATATGTCGTCTGCAGCCCACACACGATACATCCCGGTATCCCCTGTGCTAGGAACCAAATTGCCTCCCACGTTCAACCTGTACAGAGTTTCAAGAGCAGTGCTATTATTGATATAATAAAAATTATTCTGCCCCACCAATTTGATGTCATAACCGTCTCCACGGACATAAAGACTGGTGGGCATGGAAACTATCTCAATCCCATTAACAAAAGCATGAGAGTTGGGTGAAGGAGAAAACGTTATCTTGAGTATCTGAGTTTCATTAACATTAATGACAAATTCTTTTCGAAAAACTTTACTAGTATTGGTACTTGCAGCGACATTCAGGAAAGCACTGAAGTTACTCAAGAGGGTAAAATGATTAGCTGTTACAGAGAAAAATGATTCAGATTTGTTGAAGCCAAGGTATGTGGCGGGGTAAAAATAGAGACGGAGGAATTTGGAGCCAGGGGAAACAGGGAAAGTGTAGGTGAATTTAGATTGGAAAATACGGGCACTCATATAAGGGACTCTTGTGACTGAAAGGTCTTGTTCAGTAGTTCTGGACATGCTGGAAAAATTTGAAGGCAGGAAATTTGGATAGTTGGTATCGCTTTTCCATTGACGGCCATCAGATTCATCTGTGGTGTCTGATGGTGCGCCACAACTAAGCAAGAAAGAGTCTGCGGCATCGTACTGTGGCGTGACACCCAAACTCACTGTCATGACATGTAAGAAGAGAAAGGAAATCACAGCTATGGTTTGCATGGCGTAGTTATGGATATTTCTGTACTATTTGGTATGCAAATATCAATTTTTGACAATCGACAATTATCCTGCACAATTGCCAAATATTTTTTCCTGAGTCAATTTTGAGTCTGTCAAGTTTGAAAGATTCAAATTGAGATACACATATAGTGAAGAATAATTCAAATGGAAAAGGGTTCACATCAGATTAATTAAATTCACTATGACGCAGCTTTGCTTTGAGACTTAATTACCTGTTCTCAATTTTAAAACTAATGAGAAATGACAGATGAAAAATAATTTCGTTGCCCTTGTAGTTTTTTAATTGAAAAATCACAAAGTCAATCTAACAATGTGAGTTTGAAAGAGAGAGTTAACCATACGGATTGATATTCAAATCAAACGCAGTATCTAGTGGCTAATAAAAAATATAAAAAATTGAACACGAAAACATCAATGGGATTCAATAAAATTAAGTGAAACTGCATCATTTTTATCCAAATAAAAAAGTTTAGCCTTAATAATGGATTTCTAGAAGTTTTCTTTTTCAAATTTGACCCGAAAAAATGATTTAAATAATAATTCAAAAAGGTAAAAAATATTATAATCATTTTTAAAAATGTCACGTCAATAGAAAAACCATGTGGTAGGCGCTAGGGGTGTCAAGAAAATATGAAAAACCAACAAAACCTAACTGTATCGAACCAATTTATATCATTTTTTTAATAAAATCGTGGACTTTTATTTAAACGTATAACCGTCCCAATTGAAATGGTCTTTTTAATTTATAAAAAAATTCAAAAAATTTTCGAACCAAATCGAATAACTTTACATATATACAAATATATTTTATCTATTAACAATATGTTAAATTTAATATATAAATATATTTATAACATTTTTCAAAATATAAAATATAACCTAGGTCCTAGGCCACTGGTGACAACCCTATTTGGGCCTTTGCCCTTTAATTAATTAAGTTTAAAAATTAAAAGGATATACTATAATAGACACTCCATCAAACAATACGAAAAAATCCATGCAAACGCTCCTATTGAAAGTTTGAGATCAAACAATACGGCAGCTATATTTTATATTCTTGGCTTCTTGGTGAAGAGTTGAAGTGCTTCTCCAAGAGCAAACTTCAAGTTTCACGTCACGATGATGTCTTCAGTTTTGTGTTGCTAAATGCTTCTTGGTAGTTAATCAACATATAGTAGAAGAACTGCAGAACTACGAAATGTGTTTTTTCTTCTATGGACTTTATTGAGTTGATTCCTTTTAGTAATAAAGAAACGTTTTAATAATGGTGTATTTAGAGGTGAAACTATAAAAGAAAAAAAATTGAAAATTAACCGAACCGTACCGATACCGAAGAAAAACCGAGATGATGGAATGGTTTTGAAAAGTCTAATTTTGGTTATATAAAATAAAATAATTGAAAAATTGATATGGTATAAATTTTATAAAATAACCATCCGAACCTTACCATTGACACCCCTAATAGGCGCAATTATGCTACTTACCGGGATGAGATCGTCCATATATATACGATAGTTGTTACTTCTATATGGACGATCTCGTATGACAAATATGACATATAGTCCAATTCAAGGAAGCAACTAAGATTAATAATTTAGGAGTTCAACTTATAATAATACATGTAAAATTTAAGGAGCTTTTAGGTTTTCGTCCGAAAAAGAGAGGAAAGAGCTATGGATATGTGTATCATTAAACTAGCCATAAGAATCTCATCAACCCAACAGATCCAGGATCTTAATAATGGATGTACCATTACCTTTTAAGTTGGACCCTAACTTGATTACCAAAATATAAAAAATCTCATACATGTAACTTTATTGTACCGATCATAACAATTCAACGGCCTAATGGATTCACGATCTCAGAGAAAATGGCGACATTCTTCAATCTAGCACTCCTACTAGTCGATATGGACATATCGTTGTTTGTCAACTTTCTTTCAGCTTCATTTAAACCTGGAAAAATCTCTTCTTCATTCGTCGCTATATTAGCATGACCACTAGTAATCAAGGGAGAAGAAGAACCGGGTGGGTATATGTATCCTTCCACCTCATGACGACCTCTATTATCTGCACCCTCTTGGAGTTGTAATGTGAATTCTAAAGTATTTACAATATCACCCATTGATGGCCTTTGGGTCCCTTGATCCCTCAAGCAATGATATGCCAATTCAACAAACTTGCATAAACATTTTGGGGCAATTTGTCCTTCCAAGTTAGGATCAACGATTTGTTCAAGATTTCCATTTTTACAACTCCTACAGGCCCACTCGGCCAAATTCACTTGTTCACTTGGCAAGTTTGGATTTATTGCCGGTCTAGCACATAACACTTCAAACAGAACCACCCCAAAGGAATAAACATCTGATTTTTCTGTCAATTTTTGACGCTTATAGTATTCAGGATCTAAGTACCCAAAACTTCCTTTCACTGCAGTGCTAACATGGGTAACATCTATCTCACCAAGTGAACCTACTTTGGACAATCCAAAATCTGACACCTTGGCGACCCATTTACCGTCCAATAGGATGTTAGTTGACTTGACATCTCGGTGAATGATCGTGTGTTTGGTACCTATAGCAGAAAAATCAACTCATTTTAAGTAATTCACTCAAGTTTAAACATATTGGATTGTAACTTGCTTATTTGTTTGACCCAACAGATTAAACCTGAAATAACTAATCAAGCTATTGGATCAAAACATGTCAAATAATATAACACAATAGGTCAAAATGCAGAATTTGGGAGGTTGAGTCATGTTGTGCAACTTGACATTGATAGTTATTTGACCTATTTTGACCCAATACTGTTTTACCAAGCAAATATTGAGTGAGCTAGATCATGACATTTTTATTAATGTAATGGTTAATTACCTGAATGAAGGTAATATAATCCTTTAGCTGCACCAATGCAAATGTCAAGGCGTTTCTTCCAAGGAAGAGGAGCATTATGAGTATTGTACAAGTGATCACGGAGGGTTCCATTAGCCATGTAATCATAAACCAAGATCATCTCATTCTTGTCATCACAATAACCTATTAAGGACACAAGATGTCGATGCCTTAGCTTTGATGATAACATCTCAATCTCTGTTTGGAACTCGCGAACCCCTTGTTTTGATGAAGGATTCGATCTCTTAACTGCAACTGTGATTGTACCATTGTCGAGGTACCCTTTATAAACATTACCAAAACCTCCATGTCCAATCACGAACTTTTCATCAAAGTTGCCCGTTGCGTTTTTTATCTCTTCTATTAAAAAATGTCGGCACTGATCGGATGGTAGTGATGATGAGTCTATCTTTTTCGTACCAGAACCTTTCCTCCTCTTTTGTCGCCGGGAGATTAAAAAACCGAGAATTGAGAAAACAGCAATTCCGCTAATCACACCTGCGATGATAACAACAATGATGTGCCATGATATATTTTTCTTCTTCTTGTTTGGTGGTGATTTGATCGGACCTTGTAAGAGCGATTCAGGATATGGAACTGCCAGATTTCCATTTGGATCGCTCAATTTGAAAATTTCCAAGCCATTTAAGATAGCATTAGCATACTTAGGTCTTGATTCCATGTTAGGACGCAATTCAAGCGACACATTTTGCTTGTTTCGTCGTCCATCTGGATCTTTCGTATACGCCACGTAGTCTCTGTAAACCGGGACTCCCGAGCCACCACTCCAAGCAATTACATCAGCTTGTTGAACTGCCGTTTGGTTTCCAATGGATATGTCGAAAACCCGTTCATTAATTCTCGTAATTCCCAGCTGTATCTCACAAAAATGGAGCCTGAAAAGATAGTTGAACCCAGAGTCGAGAGGAAAAATCCAATCCAGGCTCCGGCTGTTATTGGCGATGGTTCTAGAGGTTGTGTAAACTATGGTTGGCGCAGTATAAGCCGGGGTTACAGAAGTGTAAGTGACGTTGGCATCTAAATGAGGAGTTTCAAAGCTATATCCAACAACAAATTCGTCATCTGAAGTCCATACACGAAACATGCCTGCATCCGCTGCGCTAGGAATCAAATTGCCTCCCACGTTCAGCCTGTACAGAGTTTTTAGAGCAGTATTGTTATTGATGTAATAAAAAATATTCTGTCGTCCCACTAATTCGATGTCATAATCGTCCCCCCGGACGTAAAGATTGGCGGGCATGGAAACTATCTCAATCCCATTAACAAAAGCATAAGAGTTGGGTGACGGAGAAAACGTCATCTTGAGTATCTGAGTTTCATTAACATTAATGACAAATTCTTTTCGAAGCGCTTTACTAGAATTAGTATCTGTTGCAGCGTCTGTGAAGAAAGCGCTGAAGTTACTCAAGAGGGCAAAATGATTAGCTGTGACAGAGAAAAAGGATTCAGATTTGTTGATGCCAAGGTACGGGGCGGGGTAAAAATAGAGACGAAGGAATTTGGTCCCAGAGGAAACCGGGAGAGTGTAGGTGAAATTCGATTGGAAAATACGGGCGCTCATATAAGGTACTCTAGTGACTGAAGTGTCAGAAGCTGTGGCTGTTGAGGAAATTCTTGAAAAATTTGAAGGTAAGAAATTTGGGTAGTGGGTATCAGTATCCCATCGACGGCCATCGGACTCATCGGTGGTGCCTGATGATGCGCCACAACTGAGCAAAAACGAGTCTGGCGTGAGAGCCATAGTAACTGTCATGAGATGTAAGAAGAGAAAGGAAATTAGAGCAATGGCTATCATGTCTGTATTAAGAAAATTTCTGTATTTGCTTTGTAGACGTCAAATTTTCGACAAGCAACAATTACACTGCACAATTGACAAAAGTTGAGTGTTGACTCTCAAGTCATTTGTTTTCTTTCTAAGTTACTGTATGGTTGAAAGCCGACGACGTTGAGTGTGCCACATTGGCCTCCCACATTGGCCAGGGATGAGGGATTTGGTTAACTACCCCAATTAAATGGTTAGATTGATTGAAAAGGTCGTTTTCTTCTATTTAAATTTATAAATAGTTATAGAAGACCATTTTCATAACAAGGGAACCATCTCTTCTTCTAATGTAACGAAGCTGCATTTCATTTCCATAGTTTTTTATTATGTTCCGCTCAATAATTCCTCTGGAGCTGTTGGGGCCATAGAAATATTTAGGGGTGGACATAAAAATTGGAGAATCGAACCGAATTAGTTCGTTTCTTTGGTTCGGTTTTGATTTTTTGTTCGGTAGTTCGGTTCTTCGGTTTGGTGTTCGATTTAGGGGTAACGGTTCTTTGATGCACCGAAGAATCGAAGTTTTATTAATTTTTTTTTTAATTTTCATTTAGCTCATGTTTGATCCAAAACTTTTCAATACCAAGCCTTAATGCCCATACCCAACTACCCCATCAACATTTAGCTTCCATCCTTATAACTTTTACATTTTCCTAATTTTTAATTTTAATTCATAATATACTTATATTTCTAATTGTAATTCCTAATATTTTTCACACAAATACTCCTAATTTCTAATTGTAATCTCTAAAAATTTTCACACACACACACTACCACCGTATTGTGATATGAAAAATGGAGCACTACAATGATATGTAATTGAAGTTGTCCTCACTTGATAGTCTATTTACAATGTTTTAGATTTTTTAGTGTCTTATATTTTGATTCGGTTCTTATTTTATTTTTTATTTTGCACTTAAAAAACTATTTAAAAACACCGAGCTAAACTGAACTGAAGTTGAAAAAATCGATCCGAATTAGTTTGGTTCGGTGTTCGGTGCACACTTTTCCAAAATCGAAAAATCGAACCGAAATTTGATAAAACCGTAATGAAGAACCGAAAGCCCACCCCTAGACATATTGTTGGGTTGTAGTTGAAATGTGAAGGAAAAATGGAGAGAACAAATGGAGGAAAAAAGTGAATGTGTTTTCACTTTATAAAAGAAGTGTTCTCCCACATTGGTAGGAGAAAGAAGCATTCTTATGCTTAAATATAGAAGCATTACTCCATATTGTTAGTGAGGTAAAAAAAAGACAAGTCTCGCGCCGTCGTCGTCACTCGCTCGGCTTTGGCAAATGATCGAGAGATTATCTTTTTGAAAAAAATTCATTTAAAATTTAATTGTTAATGATTATTTAATCCAAAAAAACTGATCTAAAATATTTTCTCCATTTGCGGAAGCAAACGAGCACATACGGTCGCATATCAAAATGCAAATTGAAGGGACACGATCCTTCAGTTCACTGTTTGAATGACGAAAAGCTGATTTGTGGGAGCATATGGTCATCTATGGATGCATAAGGGTCCGCAGATCAAGTGAAAACTTTCTGTTTCTACGGTGTTTAATGTGCGGCCGCAAATGCAGATGGCTCCGCAGATGGGCCCGACGTTCTGAAACAATACAACTCGTCACGAATCATTTGTTCTTTTCTGAAGCAAACACCTTGTGTCTATAAATATCTAATTTTTCCTCAGATATTGACACGAAATTTTCAAGTGAAAAAAACTCTTCTCTCTTGCAAAAACTCTAGTGTGCTTTACGATCGTTGAGTGCGTTCGTTGTTCGGTAGAATTTGAGGTACAACTATTCTACTGAAGTGAATCATTTTATCCTGGGAGGATATATTCCATAACCTCAGGTACTTGAAGAGAATAATTTCCTTAAGGACACACTATGAATTCAGTGAACTTGATTCTTTTTATCTTCATCTTTTTCTGAATTTTGGTTTACTATTTTCAGAAATAGTTTGAACTTCTTTTGTTGTTCATGATTTGTTTGAATTTATTGTTGAAGTTTATAGTTGAATAACCATTTTATTTAACGGAAAATAACACATATATTATACGACTTTAAAATGAAAGCTTTTGGATGTTTTCTTTTTACCTTTATATAATTCTATTTTTTTATTTTGCCCTGACTTTTGGATACTTCAGGGGCCATTTAGACATGTTTTTTTTTTTTCAAATAGAAATTTCAAAAGAAGCTTTTGGTTATATTTCAAACTGATTTTCTAAATTTCTTAAGAATGAATTTCAAGTTTAAAAGTAATTTTGACCCTCTTTCAAGTGAAACTTTTTCCACTCACAAACTTTTACTACTCCTTCGGTTTCATTTTAGTTGGTGCTGGTTGATTTGACACTCTCCTTGAGAAAATATTTAAATACATGTCTAAATACAACTTCAACTTTTAAATACCTCTTTTCTACTTTTTTCAGATATCTATCTGCTAAAATCGGCCAAGTTATTCCTTAAGAAGCAAAGTTCAATATTTTCTCTAGATAATTTTATGAAAAAAGTTGGAGATCCCCACATGACAGTTAAGACCTTTTCTTTCTTGAATACTCCGGAATTGAATTCCCGTAAGCACCTAACTTTACTAACTCGACATTAATAGTGGTTTTTGTTATAATGAAACTTGATTATAGCTAAGAAAAACTTTACTGAAACTTCATTATATGTGTATTGTGCATTTATAAGTAGCCAGCAGGAAAACGTTCTGCACAGTGGCTGCTGATCTCTGGCATATATTTAGCCTTAATAATGGATTCTTATAAGTTTTCTTTAGCAAATTTGACCCAAAAAATATGATCTAAAGAATAATTCAAAAATGTAAGCAAATATTAGTCATTTTAAATGTGGCAGGCGCATGTATGCTACTTACCCAGGATAAGATCGTCCATATAGAAGTAACAACTCTCATATAGTCCAATTAAATGGAGCAAATAAGACTAGAAATAGTTAAGAAAATTTAAGGAGCTTTTAGGTATTTCTCCAAAAATAGAGAGAGGAAAGAGCTAAGCTTATGTATATTATTAAACTAGCTGTAACAATCTCATTCACGCAAAAGTAATCATATATGGATGTACTATTACTTTTTGAGTTGGACGCTAATTAACTTGATCAATTTAACATTAAAAGACCTCTTACATGATACAACTTCTTGTACCAACCATAACAATCTCATAGACCCAATGAATTCACAATTTCAGAGAGAGAGTGGAGACGTTATTCAATCTCCATAACTTCTGGTTGACATGGATATATCATTGCTTGTCAACTTTCTTTCAAATTTACTTGAACCTGATAAACACTCTTCATCGGTTGATATATTAGCATGACAATTAATTATCAAGGGAAATAACGAGCTAGGTGGGTATATGCACCCTTCCACCTCACATCTATTATCTGCGTCCTTTTGAAGTTGTAATGCGAATTCTAGAGTGCTTACAATATCAACCATTGATGGCCTTTGGACCCCTTGGTCCCGCAAGCAATGATATGCCAATTCTGCAAATTTGCTTAAACATTCTGGGGCTATTTGTCCTTCCAAGTTAGGATCAATGATTTGTTCAAGATTTCCTTTTTTACAACTCATACGAGCCCACTCTGCCAAATTCACTTGCCCACTTGGCAAGTTATGATTTATTGCTGACCTAGCGCACAACACTTCAAATAGAACCACTCCAAAGGAATAAACATCTGATTTTTCTGTCAATTGTTGTCGCTTGTAGTATTCAGGGTCTACGTACCCAAAACTTCCTTTCACTGCAGTGCTAACATGGGTAATATTTGTCCCACTAAGTGCACCTACTTTGGACAATCCAAAATCTGATACCTTGGCGACCCATTTATCGTCCAATAGGATGTTAGTTGACTTGACATCTCGGTGAATGACAGTGTGTTTGATACCTGTAGCAGAAAAACCAACTCATTGTTTAAGTAATCCACTCAAGTCTAAAGGGATTGAATTATGAGTTGCTTGGCTTGACATATTATTGGATTAAACCCGAAGTGACCCATCAATCTATTGAATCAAAACATGTCAAATAGCGTAACATGATAGGTCAAAATGTAGCTCGAACAAACAAAACCCAATTTTGGAGGTTGAGTCAGGTTGTGCAAATTGTCTTTGACCCGTTACTTGACCTATTCTGACCCTAATACCTTTTAAACCAACAAATATGCAGTAGGTTATATCATGATCCATTTATTAATGAATTGACTACTTACCTGAATGGAGGTAATGCAATCCTTTAGCTGCACCAATGCAAATGTCGAGGCGTTTCTTCCATGGAAGAGGAGCATTATCAGTTTTGTACAAGTGATCACGGAGGGTTCCATGAGCCATGTAATCATAAACCAAAATCATCTCATTCTTATCGTCACAATAACCAATTAAGGACACCAAATGCAGATGACTTAGCTTTGATAACATGTGAATTTCTGTTTGAAACTCGCGGACTCCTTGCTTTGATGAAGGATTCAATCTCTTGACTGCAACTATGGTTGCGCCATTGTCTATGTACCCTTTGTACACATTACCAAAACCTCCATGTCCAATCAGAAAATTTTCATCAAAATTTCTTGTTGCAGTTTTTATCTCTTCCAGTAAGAAGTATCGGCATAAATGGGATGGTAGTGATGATGAGCCTGAGCCGCCTGCCTTTTGCGTGGTAGACTCTGATGACTTGGGAGCACCTGTACCAGAACCTTTCCCCCAAATTCTTCGCCGGGAAACTAAGAAACCCAGAATTGAGAAAACAGCAATTCCGCTAATCACACCTGATATGATAAGAACAGTATTGATATGCCATAATCTTTTATTTTTGTTGTTTGGTGGTGATCCGATTGGCACCTCTAAGCGCGATTCAGGATTTGGCACTGACAGATTTCCTTTTGGATGGCTCAACTTGAAAATTTCTAAGCCATTTAAGATAGCATTTTCATACACAGCTTTTGTTTTCATGTTAGGTCGCAATTCAAGTGACACATTTTTCTTGCCTCGTCGGCCATCTGGATCTGTCACAATCACCACGTAGTCTGTGTACATCGGGACTCTCCAGCCGCCACTCCTTTGAATTACATCAACTTGTTGATCTGCTGTTTGGTTTCCAATGAATATGTCAAAACCCCGATAGTTCTGTTCCGTAACTTCCAGCTGTATCTCACAAAAGTGGAGCCTGAAAAGATAGTAGAACCCAGAATCTAGAGGGAATATCCAATCCAGTCTCTGGCTGTAATTGGCCATTATCCTAGAGGTTGTGTAAACTATGGTTGGTGCAGTATAAGCTGGGGTTTCAGGAGTGTAAGTGATGCTGACATCTAAATGAGGAGTTTGAAAGCCTAATCCAACAACAAAAATGTCGTCTGCAGCCCATACACGATACATCCCCGTATCCCTTGTGCTAGGAACCAAATTGCCTCCCACGTTCAGCCTGTACAGAGTTTCAAGAGCAGTGCTGTTATCGAAGTAATACAAATTATTCAGCCCCACCAATTTGATGGGATGGTCTCCACGGACATAAAGATTGGTGGGCATGGAAACTATCTCAATCCCATTAACAAAAGCATAAGAGTTTGGCGAGGGAGAAAACGTTATATTGAGTATCTGAGTTTCGTCAACATTGATGACATATTCCTTTTGAAGTGCTTTACTAGAATCGTTACTTGCAGAGACTGTGAAGTAAGCGCTGAAGTTACTCAAGAGAGTAAACTGATTAGCAGTGACTGAGAAAAAAGATTCAGATTTGTTGAAGCCAGGGTAATCAGCGGGGTAGAAATAGAGACGGAGGAATTTGGTGCCAGGGAAAACAGGGAAAGTGTAGGTGAATTGGGATTTGAAAATACGGGCATTCATATACGGGACTCTGGAAACTGAAGGGTCTTGTTCAGAGGCTGTGGCTGGTGTGGATATGATTGAAGAGTTGGTAGGCAACAAATTTGGGTAGTGGGTATCAGTATCCCATAGACGGCCATTGAATTCGTCAGCTGATGGTGCGCCACAGTTTAGCAAGAAATTAACTGTGATATTGTTCTGTGATGGCGCGACAGAAATAGTGGCCGTTATGAGATGCAAGATGAGAAAGGAAATCAGAGCAATGGTTACCATGGTGTTGGTGTTATGAAAAATTCTCTACTATTCGATATGCAGATATTAGTTGTTCGAGGAGTGAACAATTATACACAAGAATTTCCAAGAATTGAGGGTTGACTCACAAGTCATTTCTGTTATAATTTTAAATTTTCCATGGTTGAAAATTAAGTTGACGTTTACATTAGAGATACTCCACGTTTGTCATTGAACAATACTAAGACAAATCCTCTTTAAGCTCTGCTTATACTACCTATTTTTTCATTGCCCAAAATTCATTCTGGATTGTTCTATCTTAACTCAACGGTATTCCAGAACCAATTAAAAATGCATAACACACAGAGAAATCAGACTATCAGTATAGTCGAGAAAACCTTATCTTTTGTATAGAAGAAATCTTACACAAGCCAATTATAGAACAAGAATGGAAGAACAAAAATTCTAACCTTCAATACAAATAAACGAAACACAGAAAGAAAGAGTGAGAAATGGATGCTTGCTGAAGAAAGATAAAAATTCTTGTATATAGAAATTACGTGCAGAAGAAAGAAAACGAAGAGATGTACATCTGCGTTGTCATAAAAAGAATTTTATTGCGTTGTTATTATAATTTGGATGACCATTTAAATAATTAACTTGATTCAGTATTACTCGACTCGAATGATTCAATGGCTTCACCGCAGAGTTATGTAGGTTTCCAACTTTATAGTAGCAAATAAAGGGAACAATTAATTAATCATCATGAAGGGTAAGTTACTGTGGCAACCAATTCTTAGTTGTAGTTCTAATATGCTATTCAACTACATCAATTAATTAAATGGTTAACTGATTGAAGGACTAAAAAATAAGTGATCCAAGAGTTTACCTCGTCAAAGAAGGAGAAACTAAAGGCCCGTTTAGTCATGCTAGATGAAATCATGATTTGAAATTATGAGATAAAATTAAAGTTTTGTTTGGACATGCAATTTGGATTTTTTTATGTTGTATATTTTTTCATGAACATAAAAACCTCATAAGTTGTGAAAACTATCAAAATTGCCCTAATTCTTTATACGATCTTACCAAATAAGCAAAAGTTTATAACAAAGTGTAATGCACTATCACAAAGCTATTTTAAAAGAAAATACAATATTTCTTGATTAATCTTTAGTTCAATAAAAAAGTAAAATTGAACATGAGTTGTAGTGTACTACTCTCTAATATAATTCTCCCACATAGTACAGACAATCTTTGATGAGTAATAATAAATTTTATGTTGGTGAGAATAATAGCTATATGACATATAAATGGTTTAAAGAGTAATAATATGAACTATAAATTTTATTTACAGATGAAATAAATTGTTGTTAAATATAAATGGTGGGGTGTTTTTTTTATAAAATATAAACTTGTGGGTCAATTTTTGTATTTAAAAAAAAAATTCAAATCATGATATGAAATTCCAAATCACATTTTTGGAGAATTTGGGATTTCATGTCATGATATAAAATAATGAGATGAAATCACATATCCAAATGCTGATTTCATCTCATAATTTCAAATTACACATTTCATATCACCTGTGCAAACACAAGCTAAAGGTGCAAAGGATAGGAATTATTGCACTAAAAATGGGGGACCATATATGTACCTAGGAAAATACAGAAAGAAAACAAAGAAATAAAAAGAGTGAAGAAAACATGTAAGTTGGGGTGTATTTTTTTCCTTGTAGGCCATGCAAATGACTTCTCTTAATAACGATGTCTACCATTCCACAAGTCTTTGTTATTTTCCGCTCAATAATTCCACTGGAGCAGTAGGCCATATGGAGTAAGACATACATGAAACGAAAGGTTTTGGATTATTTCTTTGGAATTTGGATGATTATTTGTTAAATTTTGACCTGACTTTTCAATCTTAACGTAAAATGAGATTGGAAAAAATATCCAATTTTGCATGTTTATACGCTCATCAAAACTCCTATTATCCTATGATATGAGATGTATTAATTTTTTCTTTTGACAATTGTGTGAAAAAGTTGTGGATCCCTCCTTGTTCATAGTTGTATCGAGAGTTAATTCCTTAAATTGTCACTCAACTTGTAGAAGTATCCCATTAAAGTAATTTTGAATATTTTTTGACAATATTGTCACTCAACTTGTAGAAACATCTCGCTAAAGTAACCTTTGAAATTTTTTGGACAATATTATCACTGCACTATACCTATATTTCCAACAAGGTGAAAACTAACGAAAAAGTTAAAGTTCTAACGGAATTTTATTGATATATATTTTAAGTTTTATTTTTAGATCAAATACCCATTAATTATATAAAATTTACTTAACTCATTTCAAATATATCTTTAATAAAATGAATTATATTCATGTAACTAGTGCAATCTAAAATAGTATTTTCATAAAAAAAATCGTACTATCTTCCCCGTTTTTCCCTACATATTAATCTCAAGTTTGCAATTAAAAAGATTTGGTATTAAAGAAGTTCTTCTTAACAAAAAATAAAGATAAGCTAAAGAAAATAATGTTGGAGATGCATAATTACTATTCATCTTTGCACATCTGCACAATAAATTCTATAATTAGATTGAATTTTAATCAAAAAAAGAAAACTAAAATGATAAATGTATAAACTTTCATTAAAAATAAAAGATACATGTATCACTTTTTAACGAAAGATTGCACCATCATTTTGCTCTAATTACGTAAATATAATTTATTTTATTAAAGACACATTTGAAATGGATTAAATAAATTTACATAATTAATGGGTATTTGATCTAAAATTATAGTTTAAAATACATATGAATAAACTTCCGTTAAATATTTAACTTTTCCGTTAGTTTTCCCCTTGTTGGAAATATATGTATAGTTCAGTAACAATATTATCCAAAAAAATTCAATAGTTACTTTAATGAGATACTTCTACAAGTTGAGTGACAATTTGAGGAATTAACTTTTGTATCGACACATCAAATAAGAATCCTGAATTTCAGGTAGGAAAAGAAATAGTTGCTAATTAATAATTCCATCCCTTTATTTGATTTTTCTTTTTTAAAAGAGATCAATCTGTCTTTGATGTCAAGCCTAGTCCCAGTGACCCATTGAATTGGATTTGTGTTAAACCATCCAAAGGAGTACTGTCAATCTCCAAAAGTGTTTTCCTTCTCGCCCGAAAGAAAAAAGATGTTTATCAAGACTGCTTGACGTTAGCTGTCACGTCCCAAAATAATCCCTAGGCGTGACTGTCACTAGCTAATACCACCTACCGGGCAAACCAATCTTCCATACACTCACAATTTTTATAAGCTCTGAGATAACACATGTGCAGCTCCAAATACAGAGATTAGCCATTAAAACAAAGTAATTTTCCAGCCAAATATCGTATAACGATTATGAAAACAAACAATCGCTTAAATAATAAATCTCTAGCCCAAATTCCACACTAAGACCATAGAACATCTAAATAGAGTTATATGAGTTTAACTTTCGTACATACAAACCCAATGGAAAGAAATATAATCTAAAAATAGCTAGGGCTAAAACGACAGCCTCCACGAACAATGCAAAGACTCACCTCAGCAACAAAATCCCCACGAACGGAACGTCAACCACCAGTCTTATCTCTCGTAGCAGTATCTGTAGACATGCAAGTAAGGAGTGAGCTAAATATAAATATAACCTAGTAAGATCCTCGACCCGCTACTTTAATACCCCTGGAACAAGTGTTAGAAAATACGAGGCACAACAAATACATAAATAATATGCACAAAACATCTCTTATAATATAATACTCAATAAGATCCAAACGAATGTTCGAAAAGCCATTATGTATTTAAACTCAATCAACTCTCACGACTTGTCATAAACCGCAGTGAAGGTGATCAGCCTAGCACCCCGATAAGTCCACGACAACATATATAATGCCCCAAAAGTCTACTACGACAGCATATACAAGGCTCCTAACATATTACAGCAGCGTAAGTATGCCCCTAACATACTACGACAGCTATGTATGTCCCTAGTGACTATATCACGGTAGCGAAGAAAAGATATTCAATGCCCCAACGTCACCTCACAACTTACCATTAAATAATTCTCAGTACACTTCACAAAGTACATATCCGCGATTGATCAAAGGCCACCGATTCTGCCAGTCACACGCTTTTCCCAACACATTGACTAGGCAGAAAAATACATTTCAATAAAGCAGGTTTAAAAAAAAAGCACCAAAACTTAAAGTCTTACTTATCTTCCTAATGATAAGTTCCCCAACCTTGCAATACGTAGAACACCAACCAAATAGCCTCCAATGGCTTCAATCTATACAAAAATATTAATTAACAATATCAATTATGCTATTCGAAAACAAGTCTCAATATCCCTATTATCAAGCTTCAAGCTAGACCACATAAGGTGAAATCCAAGAAAGTGTCATGCCAACATGCATCTATAAAGACCCAAAAACAGTGACTAAAACAAAACCTTACAATTCACTAACATGCTCTTTCATAATAATTACCGCCTAATCATTAGGTTTTCCACTAATCACTACTCCATCATCATTATCTACTCATCCTAGTCATCATTACATTCTTCTTCTTCCTCTTTGTGCCTTTGAACTCTCAAAATTCTCAATCGGTTTGTTTCTCTCTTCCAATAATAATGGAACCAAAAATAAGACCTTAATATTCTACTTATTCCGTTACTAAGTCGTGAAAAAAATTGAACAAGGGAGTGGGTGTGGCCCATTCCTTTTAAATTCTCTTAATTAATAATTATAATTGATTAAAATTATCAATTAACCCTTTATTAAAATAAGTGGGGCTATTACACTAGCCAAGTCTTTGTGTTTTTGCACTGTTAAGACGCAAGTGAAATAGGAAAGAAAAGTAAGCAACTCTGGGCCATGAAATAGTAACCTTTTTTTGTCTCCATTTTTTTCATAATTTCATTTCTCTATCTGCAACTCACTCTCATTCATGATTTCATTCTCATGTTGTTTCTTTTTCTTTATCTGTTTTGTTTAATTTTTCTGCTGAAAATTCTTCTCCGTAAGGCAGTATGAATGGAACTTTATTAGTCTACCCAAGAAAATTAATAGGGAAACTATATATTGTATAGCCTGTATTGATATGCTACTCCCTCCGTCCACTTTTTGTTTGTCATGTTCATTTTTACTAGTTTAGTTTTAAATATCAAAAGATAATTTATTATTTAGTTTGTAATTTATTTATTATTAACTATAGTCATTTTACTAATGTATTTTTTAAGATAATGAATTTATTATATTTAAAAAGTGATATGATTACTCTTTAAGGATGGAGGACAGGAGGAGTATTGAACTACCTCAATTAAGTGATTCTCTTATTGAACAACTGAAAAAATCAATGATCCAAGAGTTGACCTGGTCAATGAAAGACAGAAATCAAAGTACAGGAGCAAATTTAGGAATTATTGCACTAAAAATTGGACCATATATGTACCCAGGAAAATACAAAAAGAAAAAGAAAACAATAGAAATAAAAACAAGGTGAGGGATACTTGTTAAATGGGGTGTCTATCTTTTCTTGTGGGCCATGTCAAAAGACTTTTCTTAATATAATAACAATGTCATTTTCGCAAGTCTTTGTTATGCTTCGCTCAATAATTCTTCTAGCCATAGATACAGTCAGTATAGGCATATACGTGAAATGAAAGGTTTTGAGTTATTTTCTTTGGAATTTGGTTGATTCTTTGTTAAATTTTGACCTGACTTTTCAACACTAACGAAAAATGACAAGAAAAAAAAAATACGTATCTACTTTTGCATGTTTATTAACCAATGATATGAGATGTATGTTCTCTTACTACATTAATTTTTTATTTTTTTGGGGATAATTCTGTGAAAAGGATGTGGATCCGACCATGTTCATATTTGTATGAGTAGTGTCGATCCATTTTTTACTTGTCACATTTTTGCTTCTCGAAAGTCAAAGTATATGGATTTTGATCAATATTTTACGAAGTATTTTTTAATCATATTAATATGAAAAAGATTATAAGTACTTATAGTATTTGTCGTATAATTTTCGAGTATCTAAATTTCAAAAATAAAAATATTAAACTAATCTAATTCAACTTATCTTTGAAGATTAATTAAATTGACTCTCGAATGAACGTGACAAGTAAACGTAAACGTGAACGGAGGAAGCACTACTATCAGAAACAAGTCTCAATACCCCTATTATCAAGCTTAAAGCTAGACCACATAAGGTGAAATCCAAGAAAGTGACAGAAAGTGCCATGCCAACATGCGTCTATAAAGACCCAAAAACAGTGACTAAAACAAAACCTTACAATTCACTAACATGCTCTTTCATAATAATCACCGCCTAATCATTAGGTTTTCCACTAATCACTACTCCATCATCATTATCTACTCATCCTAGTCATCATTACATTCTTCTTCTTCCTCTTTGTGCCTTTGAACTCTCAAAATTCTCAATCGGTTTGTTTCTCTCTTCCAATAATAATGGAACCAAAAATAAGACCTTAATATTCTACTTATTCCGTTATTAAGTCGTGAAAAAAAACTGAACAAGGGAGTGGATGTGGCCCATTCCTTTTAAATTCTTTTAATTAATAATTATAATTGGTTAAAATTATCAATTAACCCTTCATTAAAATAAGTGGAGCTATTACACTAGCCAAGTCTTTGTGTTTTTGCACTGTTAAGACGCAAGTGAAATAGGAAAGAAAAGTAAGCAACTCTGGGCCATGAAATAGTAACCTTTTTTTGTCTCCATTTTTTTCATAATTTCATTTCTCTATCTGCAACTCACTCTCATTCATTTTCATGTTGTTTCTTTTTCTTTATCTGTTTTGTTTAATTTTTCTGCTGATGAAAATTCTTCTCCGTAAGGCAGTATGAATGGAACTTTATTAGTCTACCCAAGAAAATTAATAGGGAAACTATATATTGTATAGCTTGTATTGATATGCTACTCCCTCCGTCCACTTTTTGTTTGTCATGTTCATTTTTACTAGTTTAGTTTTAAATATCAAAAGATAATTTATTATTTAATTTGTAATTTATCTTTATTATTAACTATAGTCATTTTACTAATGTATTTTTTAAGATAATGAATTTATTATATTTAAAAAGTGATATAATTACTCTTTAAGGATGGAGGACAGAAGGAGTATTGAACTACCTCAATTAAGTGGTTCTCTTATTGAACAACTGAAAAAATCAATGATCCAAGAGTTGACCTGGTCAATGAAAGACAGAAATCAAAGTAAAGGAGCAAATTTAGGAATTATTGCACTAAAAATTGGACCATATATGTACCCAGGAAAATACAAAAAGAAAAAGAAAACAATAGAAATAAAAAAAGGTGAGGGATACTTGTTAAATGGGGTGTCTATCTTTTCTTGTAGGCCATGTCAAAAGACTTTTCTTAATATAATAACAATGTCATTTTCGCAAGTCTTCGTTATGCTTCGCTCAATAATTCTTCTAGCCATAGATACAGTCAGTATAGGCATATACGTGAAATGAAAGGTTTTGAGTTATTTTCTTTGGAATTTGGTTGATTCTTTGTTAAATTTTGACCTGACTTTTCAACACTAACGAAAAATGACAAGGAAAAAAAAATACGTATCTACTTTTGCATGTTTATTAACCAATGATATGAGATGTATGTTCTCTTACTACATTAATTTTTATTTTTATTTTTTGGGATAATTCTGTGAAAAGGATGTGGATCCGATCATGTTCATATTTGTATGACACTCCGTCAATCCATTTTTACTTGTCACGTTTTTGCTTCTCGAGAGTCAAAGTGTATGAACTTTGATCAATATTGTATGAAATATTTTTTAATCATATTAATATGAGAAAGATTGCAAGTACTTATAGTATTTGTCGTATAGTTTTCAAGTATCTAAATTTCAAAATTAAAAATATTAAATTAATTTAATTCAACTTAGCTCCGAAGATTAATTAAATTGACTCTCGAAAGTGAGTGACAAGTAAACGTAAACGTGAACGTGAACGGAGGAAGCAGTACTATACTAGTGACGACTGCACATCAAATGAGAGTCGTGAATTTCAGGTAAGCAAACAAATAATTACTTATTAAACTGTAATTAATTACTAATTCCATCCCTTGGTTTGAATTGTTTTATTTATCAAGACTGCTAATAAGTCGTGTCTTTTTGTTTTTTTTACTGTTAAGAAGCAAGTGTGCTGACGGGTAGATGCAAAACAAACAAAAAGATGAAGAAAAGTAAGCTACTCTCATTTACTATACTGGGCCATATAATAGCAACATTTTCTAGTCCCCATTTCTTTCATTTCATCTTCTCCATCTGTAACACATGACACCCATTAATTTTCATGTCATTTCTTTTTCTTGATGTGATTTGGTATTTTTGTTTTTGCTTAAAAATCTTCTCCGTAGACCATAGGGCATTATGAATGGAACTTTATTAGTCTACCCAAGAAAAAAGTAATAAAACTATTGTACGGCTCATTATATACTTCTCAATATTTGTTACAATTTATCGATATTAATAAGGACACAAATTCAACAAAAGAAAAAGAACTAAACAGAAAAGAACTAGTAATAGGTAACTTATCATACTATAGTTGTATGTAACAATTTCATCGACCGGATGGATTCAAAATCTCCGAGAAAATAGTGTCACTCTTCAATTTGTCATCACTACTGGTCATGGATGTACCACTGCTAGTCGATTTTCCTCCAACTTCATACGAACCTGAAAATGCCTCTCCTTCATCTGTAGATATATTAGTATGACCATTCACAATCAAGGGGAAAGACGGGCTAGCCGGGTAACTGTTCCCTTCCATTTTCTGACCTCGATTATCTGCTGCATCTTGAAGCTTTAATACAAATTCTAAATTCCAGACAACATCACCCATTGATGGCCTTTGGACCCCTTGATCCTTCAAGCAATTATATGCTGCTTCTGCAAACTTGTTTAAGCACTCGGGGGCAATTTGTCCTTCCAAAGTCGGATCAATTATCCGTTCAAGATTTCCTTTTTTACAGCTCCTACAAGCCCAATCAGCCAAATTCACTTGCCCTTTCGGCATGCTAGGCACTAATGCTGGCCTAGCGCACAACACTTCAAATAACACCACCCCGAAAGAGTATACATCAGATTTTTCTGTTAATTGTTGTCGCTTATAGTATTCAGGATCAACATACCCAAAGCTTCCTTTCACAGCAGTGCTAACATGGGTATTTTCTGAACCACCAAGTGGACCGATTTTGGATAATCCAAAATCTGACACCTTAGCGACCCATTTATCATCCAATAAAATGTTGGTCGACTTGACATCTCGATGAATAATGGTATGCTTTGTACCTGTGAAATTAAATTTAACGATCATGAATTTTATCTAATATAGATAACAATAAATTCAAAATTATCATTTATCATGTCAAAACAATCAAATTTTAATATGTTATAAGAGCAAATCATTAAACTTATACGATATACTGATAACTTTACCTACTAGTGACAATCAAAACCTACCCATCAAGGTGACTTTACTGTTTTAGTGGGTAAAATTAAGTTACTTCAATATGATTAAATAATATACGAATTTACTGTTATAGCGTATAAAGTTTAGTGACTATGAGTGAGATTAAACGTATACCTGTATGGAGATAAGACAATCCTTTTGCAGCGCCAATGCAAATCTCAAGGCGTTTCCTCCATGGAAGAGGAGCATTATCAGTTTTGTACAAGTGATCACGGAGAGTTCCATGAGCCATGTAATCATAAACCAAGATCATCTCATTGCTATCATCACAATAACCAATTAGGGATACCAAATGCAGATGTCTTAGCTTTGATAACATGTGAATCTCTGTTTCAAACTCGCGGACTCCTTGCTTTGATGATGGATTCAATCTCTTGACTGCAACTATGGTTGCACCATTGTCTATGTACCCTTTGTACACATTACCGAAACCTCCATGGCCAATCACAAAATTGTCATCGAAATTTCCTGTTGCAGCTTTTATCTCCTCCAGTAAGAAGTGTCGGCACAGATTGGACGGTAATGAGGATGAGCCTGAGCCGCTGGTCCTTTGGGTTGAGTCCGATGTAATTGACAACGGGGTCCACGATGACTTTGTAACGCTTGTATGGAGATCTTTTCCCTTTTTCCGCCGCCGGATAATTAAGAAACATAGAATTGACAACAGAGCAATTCCGCCAACCACACCTGCTATGATAACAACAAGGATATGCCATGATTTTTTCTTTTTCTCGTTTGGGGTTGAATTGGCCGGAACTTCCAAGTGCAATTCAGGATTTGGCATAGACAGATTTCCTTTTGGATCGCTCAACTTGAAAATTTCTAGGCCATTTAAGATAGCATTTTCGTACACAGCTTTTGTTTCCATGTTAGGTCGCAATTCAAGCGACACATTTTTCTTGTCTTGTCGGCCATCTGGATCTCTCACAAACACCACGTAGTCTGTGTACATTGGAACTCTCCAGCCGCCACTCCGTTCAATTACATCAACTAGTTGATCTGCCATTTGGTTTCCAATTAATATATCGAAAACCCGATAGTTCTGTTCCTTAACTTCCAGCTGAAACTCACAAAAATGGAGCCTGAAAAGATAGTAGAACCCAGAATCTAGAGGGAATATCCAATCCAGCCTCTGGCTGAAATTGGCCATGGTCCTAGAGGTAGTGTAAACTATGGTTGGTGCAGTATAAGCCGGGGTTTCAGGAGTGTAAGTGATGTTGACATCTAAATGAGGAGTTTGAAAGCCTAATCCAACAACAAATTCTGCATCTCCAGCCCACACACGATACATACCTGTATCCCCTGTGCTCGAAACCAAATTGCTCCCCACGTTCAGCCTGTACACATTTTCAAGAGCAGTGCTGTTATTGATGTAATAAGGATTATTCTGCCCAACCAATATGATGCCATCACTATCTCCGCGGACGTAAAGATCAGCTGGCATGGAAACTATCTCGATCCCATTAACAAAAGCATAAGAGTTTGGCGAAGGAGAAAAGGTTATATTGAGTATCTGAGTTTCATCAACATTGATGACATATTCTTTTTGAAGTTTTTTACTAGAATCGGTACTTGCAGCGACCGTGAGGAAAGCGCTGAAGTTACTCAAGAGGGTAAACTGATTAGCTGTTACAGAGAAAAAGGATTCAGATTTGTTGAAGCCAGGGTAATCGACCGGGTAAAAATAGAGACGGAGGAAACTGGTGCCAGGGGGAACACGGAAAGTGTAGGTGAACTTAGATTTGAAAATCCGGGCATTCATATAAGGGACTCTAGAAACTGAAGAGTCTTGTTCAGAGGCCATGGCTGGTGTGGATATGGTTGATGAATTGGAAGGCAACAAATTCTGGTAGTGGGTATCAGTATCCCATCGACGGCCATCTTCGTCAGTGGCGACTGATGGTGCGCCACAGTTGAGCAAGAAATAGACTGTCGCGTTATACGGTGAAGGCGTGACAGAAATAGTAGCCGTTATGAGATGTAAGAGGAGAAAGGAAATCAGAGCAATGGTTACCATGGTTGTGGTGTTATGAAAAAAATAATAATAATAATCTGTATTTGGTGTATAGATATTAGTTGTTCGATGAACGAACAATTATACACAACAATAATAGCAAAGACTTGATGGTTGACTCTCAAGTCATTTTTGCTACTATAATTCTTAATTTTCTATGGTTGAAAGCCGACGTCGACCGAAACAGTATCCTTTGTCATTAGTCGTTTATTTTATACTTTATATATTGTTCAAGTTTTGTACAAAATGGAATAGCCTAGTATTCACTCTTCCATACTTCCTAGGTGATACTATACCCACTTCGTCCCAATTTACTTGACATCTTTAATTTATTGTCACAGAATTTAAGAAAAAAAAAAATTAAAAATTTATTGTCTAAATAAATTTTAGATATTTGTGTGGTTATAAAAGAAGAATTTTAAAGTTAATTTGTTTTTATATATAGAAATATAACATTCTTTTTTGGGACAGATTGAAAAAAAGTGGGTCACATAAATTGGAATAATGAGAGTAATTAATTGTCAGAAAAAAAGATCAATATATTTCATTTGAAAATAATTTAACTTTAACTTTTCAATTTTACTTTTAATAAATATTTTTATAGTCACACAAATATTATGACATGCTTAAAGTTATTATATGTTAAACACTAAAAGTTTCAAAAATATTCATATCTTCTTTAATATATATAAACAATCTAATTCACACGCTAACATAATTATTTCAGGACAGTGACTAATTTTCGGAAGATGCACTTAATAAAAGACACAGGGAGAGACATACCCGAATCCATGATTATTCTCTGAACATTGATTAGAATCAGTTTATTTTCAATTAAATATGCTTTTATCTGTTTCTTTAATTTTATAGAACAATTTTGATGGGAAAACGTTGTTCGATTGTAACAAAACAAAATTGAGTAACTTCTGAGATAATTATCATTAGTTACGCAAGTAATATGGAGTTTTCCTTGAACCTTCAAGCTGTCTCAGTACGTCTTTTTTGCTATAACATTCCATGTAGCTTCTAAATGAGTGAACAAGAAGACAAGAGCCTTGTTTAGTCTTTGTCTGTTTGTTTTCTTTCTCTTGCTTTTTACCCTTCAAAGAATCTTGATCAATTTTTGCAAAACAATAGATTGGTGAAAAGACTTTAGAAATATATGCACTTCAAAAATCAAACTAATTCATATAAGATATTATCAAGTCCATAAAAGCACATTACTATTAATTAGTCACCCTCTTTCTAATTATCTTTATTGCAATAGTTTTGCATCCTGTAAATAGAGGTACTAGCTAGTCTCCAATATCTCATTTTCTTTCTCTTCATTTAATCATCGTGGAGGTCTATTCGTACAACATGACAGCTCAAATATCTTGAGCATCTATTATCTCTGGGACCAAAAATTAATTTGCCTATGCTGAAGTTGCACTTTTGATTGTACTAGATAAGCTGTATAATCTTGACTCTTCTTCCTCCTTTCTCCCTTTTTTTTCCTCAGTTGGTATTCGATATCGCCTACTAAATCACATTCACGCATTACATGATCCGTTTTTTAAGACGCCGCTTTCAATTAGATTTTTTTCATGGCTCAAACCCAAGACTTGTGGTTAAAGGAAAGGGATCCCAACCAATGTGAGTACTCTTCTTCCTCCTTTCATTATTAATTTTTTCGGATTATTTTTTTAATTTCAGGTGATTTTTTTTTAGTTGACTAACCTTCGTATTAATCACCCGAATGAGCATTACAAACCAACTAGCTTAGACCAAAAACAGAAATAACGTCATCCTCATCTACCACAATTTTGGGTGATGTTGCTGAGTGATATAAAGCAAATCTTCTTTGACATGAATTTAATTAGTTACTTTATCTTTCTGTTAGTTTATTTGGTCTACCGTTTAAATAACTTATTTATGTTTCACACATGATTATTTTTTTAAAAAAAAAATACTAGAACTTATTAAGAATTGGAGGGATTGAATCATGATTCATATTTAGTTGAAAAAATTACCTACTTTTTATAAAATATATACTGCTTTTAGATACTATATTTTTTATTTATTACCTAGATATACAATATTTAGAAAATATTTACCATCTATGGCAATTGCATTATGTATTAAAAATGAATTATGTATGTAATATAGATGTATTAGAAGTGTATTAAAATGTATTATACTTGTTTTGATAAAAAAAAAATGCACTATGTATTAAAAACGATTTATGCATGTAATATAGATGTATTACACTATGTTTTAAAAGTGAATTATGCATGCAATATAGATGTATTATAAGTGTCTTAAACGTATTATGTTTGTTTTGGTAAAAAAATCTATACTATTGAGTCGGTGCGTTCAGCTGTTTACATTTGTATCAACATTTTAATTTCTCAATACATGTATAGTCCAAGCTAGGCACAACAAATTTACTTTCAAAGCTTCATGCAAGTATATCTTCTCTACAACTACATAATCGTAATTCTCCTTGCTAATTAATGTATGTTAACTCTTTTGGAACCTTTTTTTAACTATTATGAAAACAGACATTGTTTTTGCAATCTATAAGTAAAAAGAAAAGAAAAACTTTCAAATAGATCATTTTAGAGCGTACGCATAAAGACAAATGTATGATTTGAAATTTATTAATATTATGCATAAATATTAGTCAATCTTAATATAAATTCACATGAGCCAAGTGATTTAAGGCTAGATCCACCTCTGGTTAGATAACACAATTAGATAATATTTTAATTTAGCTAAGAAATAAATATAAATCAGAGTCTTTTTAAAAAAAAGAGAGAGAGAGAGAGAATTGATGAGTGATACAAGAGAGACTCTTCGCCGAATTCATCCTCTCTCCTACCAAGCCTCTCTCTCTCTCTAAATAAAACTGAGATTTATTAAAGGGAAAAAGAAAAAGAACAGTTGTATATTCAACAAAAAATAATACTACTAATTAATGAAAATCATGTTGATATTTGGAGTTATGACCCCAATCCCTGAACTGGACATACAAACTCCTCCGTTCAGATACATCAACTTGTCAGCTTACTAAAATCAAGTATATAGTTTTAGTACTTACATAAGAGACATACAAAATACCACAGTAATTAAACCACTACCTTACACAAGCATATATTAATAAAGTAGTTGCTTCAAGAAAAGAGTTACAATAAGAAATTACGTAGTAATTAACAAACAGCTTGTCAAATTAACTTGATTCCCTTAGAGACGAGACTTGTGTACAGTACAGCAGCATCATTTTTTCCTGGGGTCATGTTTGCAACGATTATATTCAGAGCAGGGACGTTGTGCGACATTTTTCTGCGCGCCGATGCAACTAGAGTACGTCTTTGCGTCACATAGCTCTGGTTTCTGAAGGGATCCAAGGCTTAGATGTGTTGTTTTTCCATTATCAGTTAGAAGCATAGTGCTCGTTTCGGATTCCATGAGGAATTCATCGCCATGATCAGCAAGGCATTCGCCTATGCTGGTCGTGCCATTGCATTCCAATCCACAAGCAATTTTTTCCAAGTTTATGGTTATCAAGAAGATGAAGAGAAGGAATGTAGGGGACAATATATGCCCGGTGATCAACGTCTTGTATGTTTCTCTTCTCATCTCTCCCTTGCTATATTATTGCTTGATTTATTTATTTTTTACAAGAATTAATGTGGAGTAACTAACTTTCGTGTTATTAAATAGTCTTGGTAGATGCGAGCTGCGACAATTAATTTCCCCCCGCTACTGACGCTGGGATAAGAAATGAATGGACACCCGATCTCTCTTTTCTTCTTTAGTTGACTTGACGACGACTTTGATATTTAGATTTAGACTTTACTCCTTCGGTTCCTTTTTACTTGTCATAATTTTCATTTTTAGAGTCAAATGATATTAACTTTGGTCAATATTTTAAGATGTATTTTTTCATCATATTAATTTAAGAAAAAATCTCAACTTATTGTACTTTTCGTATAGTTTTTTAATATCAAAAATTTAATTTTAAACTATTGAATTAATCTAATTAAACTTTGAAAGTTAGTCAAAACTATGAAGAAACGAAACATGACGACTAAAAAGGAACAGAGGGAGTATATATTTGTTGAGTTGTATACTTTTGTTCTCACCCCTGAATCCATTGTATTTATGCACTAATGGCTTAATTCAAAATTTAGCACTTCAAAATACGAGTTTAATACACCTGTTGGAACTACCTTCCATTTGCCACTAGCTAGCTCCTATGTCCTAGTTCAATTGTAAATACCTCAGCATCCACCAGCCATGTCTGGTCGCCCTCACCCACCATTTTAATTAAAAGTATAGATAGTCACATGCTGGAGTGCTTAATAAGCTCAGTTGTACTCAATGCTTTCGACTAGATCTATAAGTATATATGCCAAAAGAATTGTGTATGCATATATCTATTAGGTTCTCTTTGAATGTACACTACTATAAATCTTTGGTTAAAACTTAACAAATTGACCTATTTAACTTTTTGGCAGCATAGCTCTTGGAGTGCATAACTTGTTAATACAACTTAACTACTTCTTTGAATCCATTTCTCTTGCATCATTTAACAACACATTTTATACTTGATTTCACAATTATGCTTACATTATGACAAAACCAGATGTTGGAGACTTCCTTGTATAGATAAAATTTATGTCCAAACATAACTACTACTACACTTACAAGACTTGACAATTTTTTGGAAAAACTCTACCGCTATTAAGGATCCAGAATTGAGAAGATCAGATATTAATTCCGCGCTATGATAATCATTCGATATATCACCATTGGGTTGCTAAAATAACACATTTAGTACTTAGACATTGACACAAATAAATACTAGTGATAGAAAATGTTACAATACGAAGTGGCTTCAAGAAGAGAAATACAGCTGACGTTTGGAGATGTACTTGTAAAGCAGAACTATCATATGGATCATTTGGGATGATGTTTGCAGCGATTCCAGTTGTTGCAAGGTCGTTTGTTTTTATTGACCTGGAGACCGATACAACTAGCATAAACCCTTCCATTACATATCGCTGGTTTTTGAAGGGCTGGATAGACTAGTCTCCCTTTTCCATTATTAGCTTGCAGAATCCTAGTGCTGGTTTCCGATTCCATCAGGAATTCTTCGTCATTGCCATAGCCTATGCTGGTGGTACCATTGCATTCTAACTCACAACTAACCCCACATGCAACTTTCTGCAGATTTAACAAGACGATAGTTACCAGCAGGAGGATTGTAGTAGTACTGTACGCCTCTCTTCCCATCACTCCTGTTGTTGTTAAATTTTGGAGGCCTTTATCTCTTGGTGTTATTAAATATACTATAGCCAATACCAGTAGAAATGTGTGGGCACCTCCCCCTTTAATTTGACTCGAACTACCTATTTGATTATGTCCCTTCGTCAATTAATTGTGAAAACCTCTGCATCAACCAGAGCCATGTTAAATTGCTCCCTCTCACCCACCTCTGGAGCCACATTAATTAGTTTAAACTGTAGACGATCAGAGGCAGGCAGATCTAAAGCTTATTTACCCAATGGATTTTGACTAAATTATAATCATTGTTTTCAGTTTGATGTAAGGTTGCTGATTTTTATTATCATCTCACGCCGTTACAATAAATTAAGTGGAAAGAGTATATATTTGTTACGGTTAATCCGTTTTCAGCAGAACGCAAATTCAGGATTGAGAGTAGATGGATTCTGCTCTTTACATTTCAACCAAAATATATAATGATAATACTCATACTGCTAATTGGCGTGTTAGAACAAATGACATTGACACAATAAATAACATAGTACAAATTGCATAATATGTAGTTGCTTCATTGAGAGAGACAATATTAATAGGCTATTTAGTAAAACAATCCTTGATACTATTGCTTGGGGAGTTGAAAGTAAAACAAACAAGCTAACATCCAACTGGGATTCCTTGGAGACTTTTGCACCACCAGCATCATAATTCATATATAATATATTCCATGGCGTGGGTTATGGAGGTCTTGGGTTACCGCGTTTGCAGCGATTGACAAAGTTGCAGGGTCGCGTAGGCGGATTTTTCGGGTTACTGATGCAATTCCCATAGACACCTGCACGGCATAATTGTGGTCTCTGAAGGGCTCGAATGCTTGTCCTTTTTCCACCAGCAGCAAGAAACAGAGCGTTTGTTTCTGATTCCATCATGAATTCATCAACATCTGCCAGGCAATCGCCTATGCTGCTGTTGGTGCCATTACATTCTTGGCTAGCATCCGCACAATATACAACTTTTTGCACGTTAATGGTTTCCAACAAGACGATCGTAAGCAGAAGAAGAAGGAGCCTCTTGTACTGCACTTCACTTCCCATCTCTCCAAATGTATTATTCCAGCTTCTTTGATTTGTTTTTTCAAGAATTGATAATCTGATATTTTATCTCTCTCTTTGGTGTTAGTACTTAAGAGATGCAACTTGCAAGCTACTACATTATTAAATTGGTCCAGTTGGAATATGAAACGAATGGATACCACTTTGTTTGTACTATCTCCTATGTCCTACTTCAATAATGAAAACCTCACCATCCACTAGCCATGTCTGCTCATCCTCAACCACCTATGTGGAGCCATCCAATTCTATATCTATAAAACATAATTATGATTTCCTCTTTAGATAGCTTGACAAGAGTGTACCTCTTTAACATCTTAACATAATTGGACCTAAATTGAAATAAGGTTGATTTTAAGTTTGAAATTTTGTTTGAACGTGCAATTTGAATTTGGGAGATTGTATTTGTACTTATAAACATAAAAATTTCGTAATTTGTGAAAACTATCAGAACTTCTCCAACTCTCATACGATCTTATCCAATGAGCAAATCATAGTTCATAAACAAGATATCCAAATATCCTAAGGCATCTCCATGTTCCTTTTTATAAATAAATATTTACGATAACATGTTATTACAAATTTCAAAACACATAATTTTACATAACATGTTATTACAAATTTCAAAACACATAGTTTAACAAAGATTCACTGGTCCGATAAATCAACAATAATAGTAACCTAGCTATTCTTTGATTAAATCCTCCCACTGGTAGAGCATGAGTCCTTTTATGCAAACTCTAAAATCATGGGTCCTTTTTGGTAAAATATAAACATATGAATCAAGTTTCACATTCTGAAAAAAATTGAAATCACAATTTGAAATACCAAATTCTACTTTTTGGAGAATTGGAATTTGAAACTATGATTTAAAATTAAAATTGATTTTTTTAAAAATCTTTTACAGATTCATAAACAGACATTAATTTAAACCAAAATTTAAAATCACTCCCAAATCCTATGGCCAAAACAACCGACTATATATCTTTGAATACATTTTTACATCATTCAATTCAACTTGCATCATTATTTTTGCAACTAAGCACTTTATGACTTCACAAAAGGAGAGTACATTTGAAATGAGGGAGTTGATACAGCCAACCCAACTACCTGATACTATGCTAGTGGACAGTGGTCCTATGGTATTTAAGAACCCAAAAAACATGAGACAAAGACGATGGTGAACCAAACTTCGAGGACTCACTATGAAAGGTTAAATTTATGCCAATTCCGAAATACTCTAAATACTTTCGAGTATTGACAAAAAATTGCAAAAGGGTAACTTATTTTGTGAGTAACAAAAGTATCACTTATTCATGCACTAACCATAACACAATTTGAACCCTTTGGACTTAAACTTGTATTTCGTGTTTTCCTCACCGAAACAAATCTTTTGGCATCAAGAGTATATGCAAAGACAACAAATGATTAGGAGAAAATCAACTGACCATACCCACCACAGAACTGCCTTAAGCCTCTGACATAACTGTCTTTAACCCAGGGAAAGCAAAATAGACCCTAGATGCTGACAAGTGAAATTGAAGGACAACAAAACTATCTCCAAATGCTGGAATCATCTTAGTAGTACAAAGTGAAAACCGTCATCATATAGAAATACAGCCCAACATTGACGGATAAGAAAAATTGCTACTTTAAGTTATAACAAATAGCATATTTTTGCCTTAGATGGAAAAAAGATGACCAAAAATTTCAAGCTGAAAGAGATGTGAGCAATTCCTCCCATGTAGGCTCGATTAAATTCAATCTCTAAAATTAAAAAGAGACTGCCACAAAGAACCAAATTCAGCGAATTGCTAATCCTTGCATTGCCTGCGTGTTATCTTCTGTAATCCTGTTGGCTTGAACTGTGTTGATAACACCCGCAATGTTGCCCTGTAAAAATTAGACAATAAATCATACAAAGCATATGACCCCATTACAAATAAAAATCAAAATGAACGAGCATCTGAATAGATAAAGTGTTATTGGAAGCAACATGCTGCAGTAATTTGTGTTTTGGGGAGAACAAATGTAAGAGCATGCTTTGGAGGCATTTAGGAGGGGTGAATGGGGGTGTAACTCTAACTTGTACAAATCAGATTGATTATTATTAGCGACAGGTAGGAAAGAAAAAAACTTATTTACCCTCCAAGTCATTAGTTTTGTTCGGAGCTCTTGCCACTGATGCACCCCAAACACACGCTCCGTACATCGGCTACACAATGACAACCAAACAATTAATACACATAATGTATCACATGAAAAAAATTAACAAAATTCTCCAGCTGACAGAAGAGACAGTAAAAGGAAGGCTGGCTACAGAAAGCACACCTCACTATTACTACTTGATTCATTTGATCAATCTTGCAATCAAGTAACTTAGCTGTAATTGCCTTAACAACCCAAGATTCTACCGCAGTGTCGTCAATCTGAAAAGTGCAAAAGACCAAATGAGCATACTTAGCATATTTAGCAAGTCACACTGCCATTTTGAACACAAGTACGCATAAGGCACACTTCATTGCATAGAAGAAACATCCAAAAAATAATACAAGAAATATACCTGCAATGCCTCCTTGATGACTGAATAAGGAATTTGACTAGATTCATTCAAGCCAAGATCTACCAAAGACATCAACCTCATCTTTGATATACAGTCATCATGGACAAGTCCTACAACATTAAACAAAAGTTTCAGGCCATATTCCAAATGGAAGGCTTGACCTGTACAAAGGTAACTACATTACCATAGCTTTTTAGTAATTCTGAATTTGCTGCCTCGAAATCCAAGTAAGCTTCCAGCCTCTGAGTGAGAAAGATCTTCAGAAGTTGATATACTGGAGCATACTTAGCATCTTTCTCCAACTGGGCTATAGCAGGCATATCTAGCAAGTCACACTGCCATTTTGAAAAGATAGAAGTCAAATATGGAACACAAGTACGCCTAAGGCACACTCCTTCATTGTTTCACTTCTTAAATTCTTTTCTGATACGTCTTCATTCTGATCATATAATGGTCTACTCTATAGTAGTACCTAATTTTTTCTCTATAAGCTTGACTTCCTCTCACAGTAGACAAGCAATAGCAAATTCAAACAGCTACATCCAGAATAGCCAAAAAATTTAACATTGCAATATACTAGTCATGTCATTCTGCTTATACTGACAAGCACTCTGGTTAACTGTGCTACGTGAAATGGTGATACCAGAGAGCAGAATTACATTAACATGCACACCTAATACACCAAATGTCAGCGAGAAAACATGGAATATTGAGAAGTTAAAATGAAACATCGGATCAGCTATTTGATAAGCCTATCACTGATCTAAACAATAGGATGTAAGACTTCTGGCCACATATAAGGTGCCTTGATGAATTCAATTACTGTGGGCAGCTTATCTTTTGTGTTTGTATTTTTGGATAAATCTATGTTTGCTGTCTATGCAATTTAAACTGAGTCACAAACCTATTGTCCATTTCAGTTATCTGTAGCAAGAGTTAACTTTAATATAGAAATACCTTAAACATATCAAGTGATCTGACAAAATCGATAATTGCACGGGCAGCTTCTTCCTTAGCCTCGTTCATATTAGAAGCATCTTCAGACGAAAACGTTTCCAGATACTTTGTTAGAAACATGAAAGAATCTTTTGCAGAGCTGCAAATATGCACAAGTATGAGAAAAAGGCATCGTCATCAGCATAAATGGTTAAAGACAGAAGTCCTTCCCCTCTTACCCCTTGTTTTCCTTTAAAATGTTGGAGATAGCAAGAAAGAGCTCTCTCTGATCTTTGACTCCAAGATTCCATTCCTTCAAGAAGTTATCCATCTTTTTGACCGATGGCAAAATATGTTCAGTAACCTTTCCATGACTGGCCAAATTGAGGGACTTCAAGTAAACGAAGAAACGGCTGTATGGATTCTCCAACAGATTATAGAGATTGAACAAGCTGAAAAGAGATGAGAAAATGTGATGAGACAACAGAAAAAATGTGAGGAAATCAAAGTGATTAACACAATGTGTGATACATTTTCAAGCGCAATGCGGGTTTATCATTGGGTTGTTGAATGATTTTAGTGGATATGAGCTCTGCCATCTCATGTCCTTGGTCCAAGCTCTCAGGCTTCTTCACAAGGTTGCAAATGATAGTGAAAATGCATTCAAGATCTGAGCAGAAGCCAATTAAAGATATCAGGTAATCATGAAAGCGAAAAACAAAAAAGAAGGGAAAAACAGAAAAGAAAAGGGTGAAAAACATAAGATGACAATTGGCAATAACTGGCTAAAATATCAGACAATCAAATAATGGATTTTACATGGATGAAAGAAGAAAATCCCCGAGTATGAGAAGTCCAGGACGTATCATTTACCAGCAGTTGATTAGAATGAGGAACAAATGTAGTTTTACCTTTTTCAGAAGCTTTAGAAAATATTAAATCTGCAGAAGTGAGCATCAGCGAAGCCAAATCCAACCACCTTCCTTCAATCATGCATTTCTGGGCCTCGACACACAATCTATTGACTTGAGGCTCTGCAATCTACAAATATATAACCAGTTTTAGATCTTGTACAACAACCAAAAAGGTCGGTCCAATCAAAAAAAATCTGTCACCAATCAGTTTGCATGATATTCCATATGGCGCTTGCTGAACCACATGAGTTTTTGTGTTTCTTTCTCTTAAACATTTTAACACAATGCAACAAAAAAATAACTAGTGTCAAACAGCAAAGATGGCATAAAGAATATCCACGACTCTGCATTTGGCATCAGCTTGGACTGTTGCCAGAGAAAGCTTTACATGATGCTATTGTGATTTTGGATGGACTTCGAGGATTTCTTTTGGGTCTTTTATACACTATCTTTTACATTCACCTCTTTTCTTTTCTTATTTGTTGGTCAGCAAGAGACTCCATGTCTTTTCACTTAAAGAGTTCTATCAAGTCCAAAATGTGCCTCTTGAATGTTAGTCTTTTTTATAAAACCGTAAAATCCTGAATGGCAAGTAGCGCACGACTCGAAACTCGGTGGATAATTGGTCCGTCCCTATACCCTTCTCCTCTGACATACCATCCTTTTGTTTGTGTCAGGATTCAAACCCTTGGTGTGAGCCTAACCCACAAATCACATATTAGGGGCTGGACTGAACTTGTTATTGAGTCTTACCAACTATATTAACCAGACTACTGAACATGTTGCCATTTTTTTGGGTGTGGTCGCTCTTGATCCCCTTTCCAAGAACTCCAAAGAGATGAGAGAAAAACATGAACATAGACTCCCGATAAGAATGTGATATTGGAGAGAATAGCAGAAACATAAAACTGCTGGGTAAATAAGGAGGGACGTTACTTCCCAAAAATTAAGGAAGAAGTTACCAGCATACTTTGACAACCATGACCCACTACAAATGTTCAAAAGCTCCATCGTATCTACTCTCTAATAGGGACAAAAATAACCCCTAATTTTTCTCGGTTACCGAGAGATAGAAGCATTTTTTGAGATCCAATTCATCAATACTAAGGGAAAACGATAAATGCAAAGCTCAAAAGACGAATTAGAAATAATAGATCAATCAGATTCTAGCTTTCATTTTCTTTTTAAAAAGACAAAATTAGACTTCAGGCATCTTAACCAGAAACCAACCCATATATGCTTTCTTATGCATCCTTTATTGCCATTTCCATATGCAATTCGTCAATTGAGGAGTTCGCATAGGAACAATCATATTCTATATCCATATATAAACTCCTCAATAAAATTCTCATAAATCCTATATATCCATCCCACATAGTTTATTCAACATAACAAATAAACTTCTACCTCATTCCCAAACTACTCCTGCTCGGCTATATGAATCCTCTATATCTACAACAACAACAATGTACCCAATCTAGTCCCACAAAGTGAAGTCTGGGGAGGATAGGACCTCATTGGTAAGTGCAACAAGATCTCGTGCATTGAAACCCATGGTTATGGACCCGAATCCGTTAGTAGAGTATACACAGACCTTACCACTACCTTAGAGGTAGAGAGGCTGTTTCCGATAGACGAATCCTCTATACCTATCTACCTCTATTCTGGTCAAATTCATTCTATTTCGAAAATAACACAAATAATATAAGACAACTACAAAAGCCGAGTCAATATTCTAAGAGTAAACATCGAACATTATTTCCGAGACGGTGAGAATTCACAAATAAATACGTTAAACAGAATAACAGAATGGTAAAATCAACTGGATAGAAATTACCTCAGCGCCGGCGTCGGCCCATGACATCTCCGCCGTAAAACGGACGACGGAGATCACGGGATCTTCCTCGGAAGTAGGTACCACCGTCGTCATTTTCCTCAAAATTTTCTGAGAGAGAGAGGGAGTGTGCGTATACAGGAAGCAGCGCAGCAGAGAACTCTCTTGGTCGGGAGAGAAGAAAAGAAACCCTAGATAGGGATAAAGTTGGAGACTCGCCAATAAGACCAAGGCTAATTTAGTAAACGACCATCTTGGTGCTTTTCCATTTTAAAGTTTTTTTTTTGGTTTTTTGGGTTCAAAAATTCTGTAATTATTGTATTAAAACATTTTTGAGAAAACATTACAAAAGCTCAGTTGAATTGATTGAAATCCATTCGTGATTTCACAATGAACTTAAATCAGAAATCAACTTCAAAATTTACAAACATATTAGATTGCAATGAACAATAATAAACTTATATTTTTGTATGTTTCTTTTTTTTTTGGTAGAGTATTTTTGTATGTACTACTTTGTTTGATGTAACAATTTTTTTTGTTATAGTGCACCTTAAATCTTCTTTATAAACGACTTGAAATGTAATTATGATTATAAATTTACATATATTTATGTTATCTATTCCAGTATTTTAAGAAGTGTTTTTTTTCAAAATTTTGATTTATCAAAAATAAATTTGATTTCCAAGATACCAAATACAATGTTTTTTTTTCTTTTTTGAAAATCAAAATTTTTTGAAGTTGAAATTGTATTTGACTATAAGTAGGTGTTTGGCCGTGAAAATAAAATATTTTGGAGTTGGAGTTGGAGTTAAAGTTGAAATTGGAGTTAGAGTTGGAGTTGCGTTTGGCCATGAAAATAAATAGTGTTCTTTTTGACTTTTTGTGAGAGAAGTAAAAGTAAAAAAAGTGAAAACAAGAAAAAGTTGTTTTCACTTTTCCGAAAATAAATTTCACTTTAGTGAAATTCATTTCATGGTCAAACACCATTACATTTTACTTTTTTTACTAAAGTAAAATTTATTTTCGGAAAAAAGTAAAAAAAATCCATGACCAAACGGACCCTAAATATAAATTAAAGTTGCTTTTGATTTTTTATGAGAGAAGTGTGAGTGAAAAAGGTAAAAATTATCATGATCAAACACACTCTTGGTACTGAAATATAATATTAATTTTTTCCCATGGTAGAAGGACAATTTAGCCTTTTCCCCTTATTTTTATCCAAAAGTTTAAAGGGTGATTTATAATGCTTTTTAACAAGGCAGTAGTGTGTGAGTAGGGTTTTCAATTCCGCCGCGCTCGAGTCTCTGTCGTCTTCCCGTATGCCAAAGTTGGTTGAGCAGAACCTAAAATGGTACGCCAGTGCTCTTTCCCCCTTCGATTCTGAATCCGAATCCTCTGTGTTTGTAGTTATGGATGTTTGATTTGTGTGTTTGTGTTTGTGTTGGTTTGAATTTCAGCCTTCGCACAAGACATTCATGATAAAGAAGAAGCTGGGGAAGAAGCAGAGGCAAAACAGGCCTATTCCTTACTGGATCCGCATGCGCACTGACAACACTATCCGCTACAACGCCAAACGCAGGCACTGGCGCCGCACCAAGCTCGGATTCTAACCACACAACTATTTTCCCATCAGCTCAGGGACAGTGGTTGCGAGTTTAGTTTTAATTTTCAGAATTAGGAGTTCAATTATGGAGTTGTGTCATAATTATGATTTCTGTGCTAGGCTTGCACGAAAGTTTTATTGTGATGTTTGCTACTACTTAATTGTAACTTGAAATCCAATTTGTTTTATCGCATTTCTCTCGCCATTATTACACTGCTTTCCGTATTAGTTGCTATGTATTCTTCAATTGTTGCACTTGAGCTGAGGATCTTTCGGAAACAACATTTCACCTCCACGAGGTAGGGGTAAATTCTGCTTACACTATGCCCACAGTGCCCACTTGTGGAATTTCACTGCATATGTTGTTGTTGTATCTCGCTGCTGTTACTTTTGTGATATGCTACATGTTTGCAATGTTAGTACTTGGATGCTTGTAGACACAAATTACTCAATATGTACTAAGGAAATGCTACATGATTATCAACTAGGATTTATTCATGATTACTTGATATGTGTTTTCAACATTGTCCTTCTGCTTGATTCATAGGCACTTGACTTTTCCTATTGAGTTCTAGGAATTGTTTTCGTAACCAGAATGGAGAGAAACACGCCCAAAGCCCAAAGCTATGGTTTTATTTTCTTGTTTGATGCCATTTGTCATCAGGAGAAGGAGAGGTAGACGCAGGCGGAAGAAATGTTGGGGGAAGTGATTAGACAGGACTGTTCATCTTGACTGACGACAGTCTTTAGATAGGAGAGCTGCAAATATGACCGTACCAACTCGCAGGCCAAAGTATCAGTTTGATGCAGCTACTTCTTTTACCTTGTTTGTTCAATTTCAAGTCGTTAAATGTTAATGTAGTTCGCTGCTTGAATAGTATGTTTCGTCTGTAGTTTAAGAAATAGTCTTGTAATTTTTATTGTTCATGGTCTCATCAAACAAAAGTTGGAACAGCAGTCGCTGAGAGAGGAATAAAATGCAGGCATACCACTTGTACAGCAGGTGTTTATCCAAAAACACCAATAATTTGTCACGTTTACAAAAAAATGAAAGAAAATGTAGTGATGCTGCAGGTTATGTCCTTCTCCAATTCAGTTGGGAATTTTTCATTCAAAACTTGTATTGCAAAAGTATCGTTTGATGATTTACAGTGTCCTTGAAGAACAGTATGAAAGATACATGCTGCTGATAACAATGACATATTTTTCACTGTATTGAGTGGTATTCTGGATCTCTCGAGTTAAGAGATTGGTTTCCACACTATGGGTAGATGAACCGTGTTGATATTCGTCATAAGTTTGTTAATTGTTAACACACTGAGGTAGATGTAAGGATAGTGTACATTCTACCCTTCCCAGATCTCACTTTGTCATCTCACTTTGTCTTTGTGAGAATACACTGGGACACGCAGCATGGCATTTGACATCTCAATGATAGTGTTAAACTTAATTGAAAAATATAAAAATGCTTATATCATTTCCACCTTCGACACATTAAACTAAAGAAGTGTGTAGTTACTCCCATGATACAGATATAATGGTAATGCAGCATTTAGCACTTGCATAGAAGTTTGAATCCTGTGTCATTTAGACACTATTACAATTGTGAAATAAGTTCCAAATTTGCAGTAAATGAAAATCCATTCATACTTCCAACAAAACCGGGAAAGCAAACTATTAAAGCTTGATGTCAAGTGACATCACTTGCTGCTGCCATCACCAAACAAATACCCCAGGGAAGATCCACCACCAGGTGCTGCTTGGACCTTGGTCGAACGCCTTTCCTGCAATCATTCCAGGACAAAGATTGTTTAACACTTAAATCTTCAAGCAAGCCAAAAAGGTGTTGATATTTATAACATTCTTTCATTGACAAGAAAATAAAAGCCTAAATGTAGACTGATCATGCTTATTGAGACAGCTAGCCACATCTTACAGTATACAAACTGACAGGCTTGCGAAATTGAGTATTATGATCTCAAAACAAGAGATCTGACGAGAAAGAAAGAAAAAATTATGCAGCTACATGCAACAATGATAGAAGAATGGGTTAAAATTAAGAAAAAAACGTGTGTTTAGTATAGCAGATTGTTGAAGATATAACTAAGTAATACATGTGATCTCCTAAACGAATTAAGCTTTTAGATGAGATCACACAATTCAATATAATATCAAAGCAGCCAGAGAACCAGGGCATTCAATACTCACGGCAAGCATTTATCTCTAACAATTTAAGCTTTTAGATGAAATGATTACGCAACTCAACATAGATACAAGTTAGCAAACTTTAAAAAGCACTCCAAGTACAAGAAAATGGCACCAGGAATCATAAGAAGTTGCTAGCTAACATACCGTTAGAAAGTTGCCGCAGTTCTGGCCATCAGCACGGAAATAGTTGTTTGTGTTGCTACTGTGAATGCCTGCTGGAACATTCTTGGTGTTATCCACAGGTTGTGAAACAGCAGCTGGCTTTGGGGCAGGCTCATTAGTTGGAGTCTTTTCCTGGTTGCGAGTAGTCTGAGAATTGTTAGCAGGCTCTCCACTTCCAAACAGGTAGCCCAAGGAACTCTGACCGCCCCCAGCACTCACTCCGCGGCCCATCCTTAATGATTGATTTCTCTAACGAAAAAATCAAGTACTGCACATTTATCAAAAACATGTGTTGATAAATGTTTATTACGGAATTTAAGATGGACAACTAAGAATTGACTTATAAACATTCTCTCTTGCTCTGAGGAGCATCAAACTGCACATTAATCAAACAAGATATCAACCACAGAAACTTGTCGAATGTGACAAGTAAAACAGAAGTTGCGAATCAGCAAGCATTCAATGCAAATATTAACCTGGAAATTAGAGCAGTTCAAATGTATTATTTAACTAGTTAGCAATTTCTTTCAGTAAGCATCGATAAGCACACAATGATGCTCACCTTAACTACACAACAACATCTCTAAGCAAACTACAAATACATGTTTCCTTCATATTCCATTTTTAACATGTGCCCAATCTTTTAGTCTTATTTCAAAAATGGTTCAAAGACCAAAGAAATCCACATAGCTTGTTTACTCCAGGAAAAAAAATGTTTAGGTTTCTCTTCCTAATTTTGTGCATCCAAGCAGCAGCGAAGCCAGGTGGGATCGGTGGAAAATTATATTGTATATATAAGGTTAAAATTATGTTTTATTCATATATCAAAAGTGTTGTTTTCCCTTGACTTCTTCGTGTGTTTACTCCTACACATTTTAGTGAAAATCCAGTCCTGGCTCAGCATTCAAGGGACGGGGGTTTGTAAATCATATGCTTTAAATTGGAAATCACTCAAACCAAAACAAAACACTACAGATCCACTGAGAGAACTGTCAATCTGCCTTTAGAAAAAGGCTCTATATGACACAAATTAGATAAATAGAAAAAAAATAACCAAATTCCAGTTTTCTCAAACTAAACATTTCCCCATTCAAAATAGCACAAGATCTAAAACACAACAATCCACATCAACATATTGAAATTAATTTTTTTTTAAAAAAAACTCAGATTAAACAGATAAAAATGAGCATTATTATCTTAAAAAAAACAACCAGATATAAAGCAATTACAATTCTCCTGCCACAGAGATTAAACATTATGAAACAGTGATAAATAATTAAAACAGAAACTCACATCAACCAAAAAAAAATTAAAATAACAGAGCAAATTGATTTTAATTTCTACATTTTGAGGGTGGAATCCATACCTTTGGTATCAATTCCGAAGGGAGAGACAGAGAGGAGGGGCCGGTGGAGAAAAATCTACCTTTAAATAAAGGTTTTAAATGGTGAATTTAAATTTTGAAAAAAGAAAAGGGTAATTATACGAAATAGCCCTTATAATATTACTCAATTGCAACTACAATCCTTTGGATTTTAGAAAATAAGATTCCCACCCATAACTTTTATTGTTTTCTGTACATAATATCATCTTATTATCTCTATTTTCCTAAAATAATGGGGAACATAGTATGCATGGGGGTCATTTTTGCCAACTAAGATATGGCCTATGGGGTCATTTGGTTGCCGACAAAATTATGCTTTGATCGTAATAAACAAACCAAAAATTTTATCGGATGTATTCGAGGAGACAAAGCATAGATTGAAAATCACTTGATTTTTTGGTGCATATACCATCTTACTTAAATAAATTCATTGCGTTAAAAATGAGAAGTATGAAGTAATAATTTACATATTTTAGAATAAACAAAAATAGAAAGATGAAATAAAGAATATTTTGATCTTTCACGTAGTTTATTGTCTCATAAAGCTAATTTCCAGATTTTACATTAAAAAAATTCTGTAAACATCCCTAAGTTTGATCTATCAAACATTGTCGGCTTCAATGTCTCTTCTTGATTTGAATATGTTTTAGTTGAGTCGAGGATCTATCGAAAGTAATTTCCTTACTTTCATAAGGCAAGTATAAAAGTACATACATACCAATCTCTCCAAACTTTTATTGTTGTGGTCGTATGGTCTCATCTTGATAAAAGTTACTCAATTTGTGCTATACTATTTGATTAAAAGGAGAAAAAAGAAATTAAATATATTTTTAAAATTTATATAATCCAAAATAAGAGACACAAGAAATGGAAGTCCTTATGGATTCATTTCATCTGAAAGAGGGGAAAAGGGATGGTATTTGTGAGTTGTGAGGAATACAAAAGTAATAATTGGTGATTCAGTGCATAGAAAACAAATATAAGTGGCCTTCCAACACATGTGAGTTTGTCAGTTTCCTTTAATGGCTTTTTGTCGCAATTTGTTTGGAGAATAGGCAGGACAGACATGAAATCATGGTGGAAACAGCTAAGCTGACCTGCTACTATCACACGGGTAATTGTCATCCTAAATTAATTTTTACAAATATTAGAAGTAAATTAAATTAATTAAGTCATTTTTTTCGTTGCTTTATTTTATTTTCTTTAATCAATTTTATCGGTTTTTTTAATAAAATATATGCCAATATAATATACTTTCAAACACTATTAAATTGATTATATTTCGACAAAACACTATCAAAGCAGAGAGCAATGGCTCTATAGAAAATGAGAACGCTGACAACATTTGTTTCCTGGATTTTGTCGGTGGTATATTACAAAAATATTGTGGCAGATGTGTCGCCAACACCTTTTGTCCTTGCCAGAGCTTGCATGCCCATGTAAGTACTGTAAGGGGTTGTTTGGTAGGATGAATTAGAAGAAATAATACATGTATTAGGTGTGGTATTATATAGTCCTTTGTTTGGTAGGATTTGAGAATAATGTATAACTAATACATGTATTAGTTATACACCCTACATGGTATTATAGGGTGTATAACTAATACCTTCCCTTTGGTGGTATTAGTAATACATTAGATTTAATACCATGGGATTATATATGTAAAGACAAAAATATCCCTCAAATCCTTGTAACTATTTTATTTATTTTCTTGAATATATATTTTATATTTGTACTAGTAAATTTATTTAAACAAATTAGCTTACAAATTTTTAAGAAAATAGATAATTTAAATAAAAAAAAATTCAACTGAATTTGGAATAAAATGAGCAATCCAGCAACCACTTTGACGTTAATATTAAGCTTTTTAATATTGTTTTCTATATTTAAAATATGGTTAAGAATAAATAATTATAGTTTAAAAAATGACACATGCCATTTGTTTATTGATAGGATGTAAACACCCATGTGGATAAATGTTTATCAAAAAAAATTTTATTTTTAAGAATGAATAATAAAGTTTTGCAAAAAAAATATACAAAGCTATAGAATGTAGAGGGTATTTTTGTAAACAAACAATATCATTTTACAAATATAACAATATATGTTGTTTTCAATACATCATACCAAACATTGCATAAAAAATAATCCCAGCATTACTAATCCCAGCACTACTAATTCCAGCATTACTAATACACCCTATTCAGTACTATCTTATGCACTCTACCAAACGACTCCTAAACGTTCTATTATCTTAAAGTTATGTCGGATTATTCGAGCTTTAAGTTGATGAAGAATTTGAAGAGTTGATCAGCTGATTTTAACATGACCAACGTCACTTGAACCTCTCACTTAAATGTACCCAAAAGAATCCTAATGTTTCACTCTCATATTTGCAAATACAGATTAGTCTTCTGAAATAATAATATTTTATGACCAAACGGGCAATAGTAATTCACACTTGGAATATTTTTGACTTGAAAAGGATCATAAGATGTCGTACCCAAGCACACCTTAGCTTGAGCTTTACTTGTGAAAAAAACCAACTAAAAGTTAAAAAGAATTAAGTTTATACGTATATATTATAATTTCCTTCTGACATCAAATCTTGAAGCATTCCTTTCCCTGGTCACTTCCACAAGGAAATTATCACCGTCACAAGTAATGTACGTAAATGGAACAAAGTAGTTGGATACACTGAAGATGTACACCAATAGCTACTTTGGACATTCCACGTTTGGTTAATTTAGACAGCAGTAACTTAGCTACATTTGTGCCTGGAACATGTCGGTGTGACTGTTCTAATAATAAAGAATTCAGTAATACAACTTCAAGTTGATGGAATCCTGGAGATCTCTACCAATATCCTATGTAGGCCTTGAGGCTTGGAGAAAAAAGGCGAGTGATCAGCGCCCTTAAGATGGAAAACTCGTTCCGGAGGACTATTGCTAATCATGTGTTGCTGTAAGGCTATTGGTATCGCATTATCTTCTGCTGTTTCTATATAAAACCGCCTAACAGAACCATACTTGGAGTCGGATAGACACAGCTTCTCCAAAACTGGGAAAAAGGGAATTGGCCTCATTGAGACAGATGCTAAAGCAACATCCTGCATGGAATTTAAATGTTAAGACGAGAAAGCTTGGAATATCCACAAATGCCAAGTCCCCCACAGGTGTACATTTAGTACAGGGACTGAATTTTGCAAGTAAAGACAACATCTAGAGAAAAGTTAATCTGCCCATTTCAAAACTGCCCAAACTACGTCTTTCTCTTACCGTCTAATAAAACCAAGAATTAGCAATTCATATGACAGGTTTAGGCATCTAATGAACGATCAATTCATACAAAGATATATGCGACACTGCATCAAGATTAGCTAAGATACTCAATTTTACCCTGCTCTCAGGCAATGCTTACATGTCCGACATATGATTAGCAAACCTACTAATGTGGAATCACATATACCACACTCTGGTGCCCATATATTCAGCTTTTCAGGATCAATAACATCTGGCCCAAAAGCAATATGTCGCTAATTCATATAGGTAGCTTTACTCCCAACTTCAATTTGTAGTGGTCTTGACCAGTAATGGAAATCACAAAGATTTTCAAAGTTATGTTTTAGAGTTAGAAAGTAAAAGTGTTGCATAAAAGAGTCCAATTTAGCATTTACAGGAAAGCTGGAAAGGTAGGTTTTGCCATTTTATGAACGTAAAAGACTTCATCTATAACTCATAGACAACATACCTTAGCAGGACTATGGTTGAATAACAAGTCCCTGAGGAGCGACTTGTCCAGATCAATAGCGGTTGGAGGTTTGTCGTTCCCATTGGCATAAATAAATATTTGAGACTGTCTCATAAGGTCATTTGACTCTGTCTGCTATTAAAATGAACTTCTGTTAACAACAGGAAAACTTAAAACTCAATTAGTCAAATAAGCAGCAAAAAACTTCAACCACCATAATTTCTGATACAAGGGGATCCTTTTGAGTGGAACGATATTATACCATCCCATATTTTTCAAGTACAAGGAACTAGGGGGAAAACAAGGTCAAGAGATTCTTTAAATTTTAATTCACTTCATTCTAAAATTATAATACCAAATGAAGTTTCAGGAATTTCGTCGAGCCAATTTTGAGAGGGACTGTCAAAGTTGGCGCATAAGGTGAGTCACCTGCAATCTCTCTATCACTCTTTCCTTGCCAGAGACGATTTTGGCACAATTTACTTCCAATATTCTAGATCTCATTTCAATAAGCACAGTTTCTCAAAGAAACCAAAGATGACCATTCACAAGTTTTTCCTCAAAACTACAGCAAGTTCCTGGGGAAACTATACAGAAGACCGTCTAGTTTTACCAAAAACATATAGCATGTGCTCTTGTGGATTATCAAGATGAATAGTAGATTCCTAGAAGTATGTCACAGAAAAAGTGCAAGGCAGTGACATGCCTAATTTTCAATGCTAAAGTTTAAATTTCTTCATGAGTATATCATGTCATCCATGTCCTCAATGATGAAGCACTGATGCTGATGCTTACCAAAATGAGATTAACCGCAAGAGCTCAAAGACCCATTACTTGGTCTCTAGAGGAATAGTTGAATCAATATTCTTATCATGTAGTTTAAATATCATAGCCCCTATGCTAAGATATATGCCCCAAATATTCACAAGAGACAAATACTTTTATGTCTAGCAGAGATAATTTGCACATATACTAAGATAAGGGATTAAGTGTGGGTCTCCTGAATAAATGAACAATGTGTTCCATAATCAAAGGAGACATGTAATGTAAACTTACAAGGACAAAGGTCAAATTGGTGCACAGTGCAGATTTCAAAAGAACCAATTGAAAGTAGTTAAAAACGACCAACTTTTACCTTTTGTGAGAACATATCAAGGGCACTTTGTCCACTAGTGAGCATTGCAGCAGCAACAAATACAGCTTTTGAAACCTTAGAGGGATGGAGCTCCATCACAAAAGATATACATGCACCGCCAAAATCATGTCCCACCAAAATCACCTACACGGTTAAAGAAATATTCCAACTTTTATTCAACCATGGCAGAGTAAAAATAGTTATGAAGGGTGATAAGCATCTTCCACTGTAGTTAGGTCGGGATTTGGAGATCTCACAAATCTCAGCATTCACATCTAAAAGTATCACGAAGTAATATATCCAAGCCTCACTTTACGACTAATTAACTTGCCCAATGAACATAACAAAATAGATTAATCCAATGTACAAAGAAGAAAAACTTGTCCTTTCTTTTTTATCATGAATTTCGGATCTTCAGCCACCTAATGCAACAAAGACTTGGCTAGGGGCAGGGGTTTTTAAGTTATATCACACAGCTAGTTTGTATGATATTGATTATATGACCTTCTCCATCTTGTTCCCCTGTTTCCTGATTTCGCACTTTGGGTCACCTGTATTTAGTTTACTTTAGATGAATTACATTGAAACAGCTGAAGTTGCTTCAAAGAGATGTGACTGCTTATCCTTCTGTAAGTCCTCATTGAGGAGAAGGAATGGAAGAAGGTTGTGAATACTGAATAGTGCCTATTACAGCAAGAATGAGCATGATCTTCTCTCAATCACACCAGACAATGGAGAAGCATGTGCTTTTGCATTCAGCTACCAAAGTTTTGGAACAGCTAACTTGGCAAAGAATAAAATGTTCCAAGAAATCACACTTTTTTAACATATTCAGTTCTTAGAAAAACTTTAACAGAAAATCTCCAGTTGTGCCCAAAAATTAGGAAGAACGTAGTTTTCTTTAAAGCTCTGAATTTCCAAACGAATGCAAGATATAATAATGGACTTAGTGGGAAACAGATAGCCAGAAATGATGCAGAACTAACCTTCTCTCCATCAGCAAGCTTTTCAAGAAAATCAGTTAGCGGCTTTACATATTGTGATAGGCTTGCGATGCTATTTGTGTCAAAAGAATGAATGCCTGAACCAGTTAAATCAACTGCAGTAACTTTAAATCCAGATTCTTCTAAAAGTGCAATGGTTTTATACCAACACCAGGCCCCAAATCCACCACCATGAACAAGGACGAAATGGTTCGTCTCTAAATCATCAACGCTCACTTCCTGCCAAAGATAGACATCCAGAAGACTGAACTTAGAAAAACTTAAACCATGACACCATAGTAGCAAGCAAGTCGCTTTTAAGGGGAATGAACCCCTACAGAATGAAAATACATTCTTGACCAAGTCTAAGCTAAACCTACAAAATAGCTCAATTTCTGTCATTTCCATTTCAGATTGCGGGTAGTAATTAGTACCAATAATATATTGGACTAAAATGTCCACTTTAGCAGGAAAATGAATTATCTTCACAGCCTCACCTGCAGACCGGAGCTTTTGTGGATCTGCATGCTACCAAGAAGGTTCAATGTTGCCTTGGTCATAAAATGGTTTATATATAGGTGAGTTACCTTATAAAAAATTAATTTGTGTGCATATATGTTACTGAATTCCTAGACACAACTCACAAGCGAAGTAATTAAATCAATGTTCTGGGGGTTTGACATGATGTATGGGGTTTTATGTTCAAATTACATTAGCAGCACTTAGTTATGTTTTTTCATTTTCTCCAAAACCTATTATATAGCACTGTTTTGATATGCTTATTGGACTCTATGTATTAACGAGCGGAAATCATCGTGGCATTTGTGTAAAATAGATATAATCCATGTAATCACAGAAATTATCAAAATCAAAAAAAGAAGTGACAATAGTTACTATAAGTATACGAAAGAACCCTTCTTCTTTAAACAATAACTTAGACAATGTCGTTTTGTATCCTTCACAAATGTATTTGTATTGGTTATACAATTAGATAGTGTTAAAATGGAGGATGAACGCCATTTTCTGCTACCCTGCATATTAATATAGTTCAATACTTTCAAGCAAATGAAGTTTGAAGTAACTTAATGATGCAATGAAGAATTTGCCTGCCTTAAGTTAGTTTTGACTTAAATAAATGCTACTCCCACCGTTCTAATTTTTTGGGCATAGTTTGAATTGACACGAAGTTAAAAGAAGGATTGTTGAAATTTTAAGATATTAAATATGTAAAAATATTCACGTCACTATAACACTTTTGAAACTTGTGATCTTGATCTTGTCATAACATTTTGTGGCTAAAATAGTGCTTCTCACTAATAAAATATAGAAATGTGTCATTATTTTTTAAATGGACTAATAAGGAAATGTAGTGTCAAAGTAGAACAGAGGAGTAGCTTTATTTTCTCAGTGAATCCCCTTCATCATAAAATCTCACTGTCCGCCCAAGGACCGGAGGCATTTCTAAATAGCATAATAAACAATTCTTCAATATATTAATCAATACAAAAAAAGTATATTAATCTAATTCATAACAAAATTTTCTACCACGATTTTAAGTGCATTATTCGCATGATACACGGAATGCTAATCTATCAATTGGAATACAGCAACCGCTCAAAAACTACGAATTAATCGCCGATAACTTAGGAATCATATTAAAGGAACAAAGAAATGAAAATCAAGCAAATGCCAGAATTGGAAGGTAGACATGAAAAAAAAGCAGATACCTGGTTCACAAGCTGGTGAGGTTGAAGAAGAGGATCAGTAAGAGAACGCGCTCTAGAGCTAGACGAACGCGGCAACGATTGATTCTTTTTCGAATTCGAATTCGAATTCGGATACCGAAGCGAAGATGAACGATCAAAAGGAACACCACCACCTCCGCCACCGTTTTGTATTTGCTGCTGAAATAGAATCGCCGCAGCAAGAGCACGCTCCTGAATGAGTGAATCATCTCTCTTAGATGATCGATTCCTACACCACCTGTTACTCCCCGTGATTCCGCCGCCATTCACGGCGGCCGCCGACGATTGATTCGTTAAACGCTTGGATTGCCGCTTCTTCACGGTGCCGGAATTACTCCGTGATAAACATAGGCCCATTTCTGATTAACTGATATTCACATGCGTACAATAGGAATAACGTAAATATCAAGTATTTGATGCCTGCTTAAAGCAGTTGAGAGTTTGAGGGAAAATGAAGATGGTTATTAGTACTACTGTTTGCTTTATTTTGGTTTGAACTGTTTTCACAAGTAAAGGTGACAGAAAAAGTGTGAAGTGGGATATGAAAATGGGCATGATTTTGACTGTTATTACTAAATTGACCTCTCATTTTCTTGTTTGCCGATACAGATAAAACGGGACGTGTGTAAGAAGTGGGAGGGAGAGAGTCTTCGTTATGGGGCATAGTAGTTTTTCCATCGTTGACTTGTATCAATACTTTAGTTTTATTTTCCATTTATAGTTCTTCCAACTCCTTAAATTTGTGGAGAAATTGTAGGTAGACACTAGAATTAAGAGCTCGTTTGGATTGCTGTTAACGGTTTATTTGACAACCACTTTTATAAAATAATTTTTTAGAAAAATATTTTTGAAAATAGCAATTTTTGTTTGATAAATTTAATTTGAAAAATATTTTTAATAAACAGATTGTGTTTGGATAATCTTTTTCAAGAAGTGATTTTGAGAGACAAATGACGAAAAAGGATATGTATCAATAGACTTTTACTATTAAAATCATTTTATAGAGAAAATTTATTTTAAATATCTATTATAATATTTTTAATTAAAATTTTATTTTTATTTAATTAAAAAGTACGTACTATAAAATTTTCAATCAATATTTAAAATTTTAAAATCAAACTTATAAGATATGCTAATTAATTAATCAGATATATTTTGATATATATGTGTGTGTGTAAGTGATAGGAAAATTTTTGTCATGAAAAAAAAAATCTCTACTTCTGCTTTTTTTAAAAAGCAGAAATTTTCTGCTTCTTTCCAAAAGCGGAAAAATTGTTTCTGCTTCTTTTTAAAAGACTTTTACAAGTTTACCAAACATCATCTTTTTAAAAAAATATTTTTTTTTCAAAAAAAAAAATAATCCCAAACTATCACCAAGGCTTGTTTTAACTGAGCATATGAACACACAAATAAGTATTTTTGTTAGACATTTTTTATTCAAATTTTGAAGATAAAACTATAGGCGTTCTCAAACGTCTAATAGATAGTAAAATTAACTACATAAAATGTCATCTTCTTTAAGTGCAGTATGATTGAGGCAAATGCATATAATTAAAGAAAGTGACATTTTTTAATTGCTTAACTTATCTACCGTAATAGATATTTGAGAAGACACAAATAAAAAGTTCATCAAAATTTAAAGTGAAAATGTGAATACTTTAATAATATGAATTGAAGTTGTTTCTGAATCTTTAATAAGTTTTTTGGAGTGAAAATTGTGAAAACAAACTTTTTAAAATCGACATTCAACTTGATTGTAATGATTAATGTCCAAACAAATGGTATAAGTTGAAGTTTGGAGTATGGAGTGTGGGACATGGTTTCATTAATTGAAATTGAAATTTGAAGATTGCTTTGTTGAAGGAAAGAGGGCGTTTACAAGTAAGATTTTGCCAACCTAATAGCCGTTTCCCACTAACTTGCTCGTGTCACCTCACCTCGAAAGCTCCTTCTAACAAACACACCTGTTTTCTTTCTTCTTTTTCTCATGCATTGAACTTTACATCTCATTTTGCTTAATTTAATTCTTGCTCTTTTTTTCTCTTCCTCCCTAATATATTCTTGCTAAAGTAGTATAGCGTTGGCCGTTGGTGAGTGAAATATTTAAATTGGAAATAGTGAATATATCTTTTTTTTATTCGGGGTTTGGTATTAGCATTGTAGTTTGGTTGCTTTATATTTGCATCGAGTAGGACTCATTTAAAAATAACACTCTTTACTAAGGATTTTTCAATATTCAGACCTCAAAATTGAGACCTCTGATTTTATTTTTTTTTAAAAAGGTGGAACACCCCATCACCACATTCTTTGGAGTTTGGTGGTAATCTGCCATTTCATTGTTGAAAAGGAATTGAAACAAGAATGATTTTTCCCTTACTCCCTCATTTTCTCTTACTAAATCAAGCTTTATTGAGTTTTCTCCTGAACCAACTAAGGTTTGGGCACAAATTATCTCTTATTGATTTTCCTTCGTGTGGAATTAATAAAACATATAAAGTAAATAAACAAATTAAAGGTTACAATAATTTATTCTTTAGATTTCTTTTCCCTACCAAATTTCGATCACGTGGTACAAGAGAGGAAAAGAACAAATAAAGACCATGAATTTCAATGTATCGTTGAACGTATACACTAGGACTTCTAGACCAAGTTTAGATCTCCTATATCAGCCCCTTAAATGTAATAATATTTTTTCTGTTACAATTTATGTAACACAATTGACATTTTGGTATTCTTAATCTATTTCGAACTAAGTATAAAGTAGCCTTTGATGAAAGCGTAAAGTATTTTACCCCAAAATAGAAATTAATTTCAATCCAAACACGACTACAAATTAATTACCAGACACCGAATGAAAAACGTTAGGTTCTGATTCGAGAACCTAATTCGAGATCCCACCCAGATGTCAGTATTTAAAGAAACAATGAAAGCACTATAATTCTTTCTGCTGGTAGCTAGCTATTTAAGCAGTTAGTATTAAGTATTAACTAACGAAATCTCCACTCGTTTCAGCATTCATTTAGCCGTTTCTTCAAATATAGCTGGTAGGCGTTCGGCAGCCCTTTGGTACGGCCTAATTATGATTTATGGGGCAATTTGGACCAACTCATTTATATTTGTTTCTAGGTCTAGGTGGTGGTTGAATTGCCATTACACTTTTCATCTTTTCATTTATTGACCCAAATAATCATATGGTAATGATGTAAAATGTTTTCTACTGTTTGATTGTTTTGAATTTCTAACAAACTAATATTATCTTTTTTAGTAAAAATATTTTAAACCATTGATTATTAGATGGGCTCAGTTCACTAACACGAGGATTTTGCGTGACCGTGTAACACTGCTCAATCAACTCTCATAGTTTTGTTACTCAAAATGAAAGTACACCGAGGACAAAATTGTCTAATTCTCTTCTTGTTGTATCATATACATGACAATGACAATAAAGTATTGTCAACAACAGCTTTTGTTAAGGAAACACTCAAGAAATGAGTGACCCGAATTGATGGTGAGGACAATCATTTAGACCAAGGAGTATAGAATATGACGAAAAAATAGAGAAATACGTTATTAATTGCTTTAACCCCATTTCTGTTCAAAAATTGATCCTCTCACATACTTTTTCAAGCAGTAATATATTATTGCTTTTCAGAATAAAGCCAGTTTTTTAACAACACCCACATGAAGATGCTAGTAAGAAAAGGTGAAAAAGTGATAATGGCAGTTTTCTTGCCTTTTCTCCTAAACAAGACATGAAAGTTGTGGAAAGGCTAGTAACCACTTTCATACATAAAGGCTACCATATAGTTCAATTCCCAATTACACAATGCATATGCATATATATCTAATAAAAAATTCACCTCCTTTTTCGTAACCCTCAGTCACATCTTTTTGGTTGCTTAGGGGTTCTTCCCCTCTTTAAGTATTTTTAAATTAATCACTTGGACCTTGTTTTTCTTGCTGGAAAAAATTAAATACTTTCTGCACATGGTTAACATAAAGTTATCTATAGGGAGAATAAATAGGTCAGGCATCACATTATTTTATTTTTTCGTGCTTTACTTTGGAATTTAAGAAGAAAAAGAATATAACCTTAGTTTTAGCTTTTCCTGTATTTAAGAATAAATTAATTGCTCAAGCCAAAAACTCAAAAGCGTCACTACAGGCCCAATAGACATTAGCTTCTTTGCAATTTCTTTCACCATTTTGTTTGTAACTTTAACAGTTATAAATAAATATTGTTCAGCAAATCTTATGATCCAATCCGATAATTAAATGCACTAAAGTTTAAAATTTGATAACAGTTATACGGATCAGAATTTCAATTGTAACGTAGCAGCAATTGCCCAGTTGAACTTTCACTACTCTCACATTAATGGTGTGTAAAATATATAGAGCAAATATTATCATTGCTCTTAAAAGCTCTCATGAGAAAGTGTTTATTTTCTCTCCTTTTTCCATCTTTTTGTTAGAAGTAGACAAAACAAGTGTTGAAGAAAGTATAACAAGAGTAAAATAAGGAAGGAAATAACATTGAACTTGATAAAATGAATTTAGCAAAACGCACGGGCCGTTGATAGATCTTGGGCTCAACCCATAAGCCACGAGCCCATAATCATGTGACAGTTTTCTATTGAAAAAACAACAGTTCATAGCTAACTAATATTACATTTTAAAAAAAATAAATCAGTTCATAACTAACTAATGTTTTATGACGAACAAATCTTGGTAATACATTGGTTATTTTGACGGACGTATTAGATTAGGTCACTATTTCTATAAATTGATTCTTTCCTCATTTACCTTTTGGTGGCATAAAGTAAAGTCAAGTATAGAGAAATCAGTTTCTAATTAACACAATAATGTTTCTCAAGAATGTTAGCGCCCTATTTCTAACTGATCAAAATAGTTTACAACTATTTCCTTTGATTTTAAAAATATTTTGTGATGTGAGAATTATTTTTGAATTTGATCAGACGGTCAGAAAATTTAAAAGATAAAAGGAAAATAATAAGTGTATAACAAAATATATTAAATGAAGAGAATACATGGACAATTCGATCATAATTGAAGGGTTGAGATTAAATGGAAAGAAGCATCATATACGTATTCGCTGATATGATAATATGAGACACACAAATTGACTCTCTTGGAGGAATAACACATAATTAAATGCTTTGTTGTTGTGTGAGGGGAACGAAAAGCAGTTACGATATCAAAATGTTAACCTGGTAAAGCTATTTGTGATAGTAGTTTGAAACATCGTCCAACCATTCACTTCGTCAGAGAAATCCATTTGGATTGTTTTTCCTTTATCTGCCATGAATTTTAAAATATATTCAAATTTAGATTCAACTGGAATTGAAAATTCTATGAAATACACACAGGTTGGAGATGGGTTCTCCTTGTTGCTCGTTGGAAGTGTCATATATATATATAGAGAGAGAGAGATTGATTATGAATGTCTTGGAGCAAAATGCAGGAAAAGAAATTGGGGATTAGGGTTAATGACTAAAGAAATCTTGTATTTAGTAGGCTGACATATATTTTAATAAGAGAATCAAAAGTGGGCACAATGCTATCGACCACACAATATTATCTACTTAACATATAAATATAATATTGTATGTGCTCAAGTATGTATTCCATAATAACAATATATAATAGATAATGGAGTACCTTTTTTTGTAATACATATAACTAATAATATTATATACGGGATATAATAATAAAATATATGTAATATATACATATAATAATATATTTTTTGTTCAAAGAATTGTATAATGCATAATAGATACGATAATATATTTGTCCATGAATTAGAATGCAATTATTATGTTTTTATATACATTTAATTTCGTTATCACCAAATATAGAAAACTCATACATTTTGTTGTAGTTTATATAATTTTCTTTTAAAATCTTGTATAAATTTTCCTCTAAACAAAAACCATTGGTATGTTGGTTAATGTAGCTAAACAGTTGGGCCTGTTTGGATGGATCTTGAGCTCCACTCTTCTTCAGCTCACAAGCCCATATTGATGAGATAGTTTGCTAGAGATCCAACAATAATTGTGCAACACAAAATTTGTTAATTATCATATTTCTTTTCATTGTACAAGTACAACCAAGAGCAAGCTTAAAAAATCACAAAACAATAGAAGAACTATATAAAAGAAACATATCTTCATAGAAAATACCAGTTCTTGACCACAGTGGTTTATGGTTTTAATAGTTTGGATCAAAGGAAAACTTTATGGCAAGACTTATCTTCACTAGCCCAAGGTATCAGTCAAGCTTGGCTGATAACTGGAGATTTTAATGCTCTATTAGCTCCTCATGACAGGCTTGCAGGGAATACAGTCACAGCATTTTAATGAGTGTGTGCAGAATATTCGGGTTACTTAACTTCCCTGGATAGGGTCTTATTATACTTGGACAAATAAGCAGATGGGAGATGATAGAATATCAAGTAGACTTGAGATAGCTTTTGGCAACTTCGGATGATGCAGTGGGGTCCTCTTTTCTCTAATCACTGTCCTATGAAGCTTACTATACGATTGCCACAACAATGTTCAGCAGTGCCCTTTAAGTTTTTTAATGTTTGGTGTGAGCATACTTCATTCTTGAGATTGGTTGAAAATGTGTGGACACAAAAAATAGCCAGGGACCCAATGAAGAATGTCTGATTTAAACTAAAGAAACTGCAGCCTATACTAAGACAGTTGAATAATGCAGAATTTAAATTTATCAGTCAGAGAATTGACAAGGCTAGAACAGACCTTAATCAAACACAAGAGATGATGGTGATACAAACAACTGATGTCCTAGTTAACCAAGAGAAAGAACTGTTGATCAATCTGGAGAAGTGGTCTTTGGTGGAGGAAAATGCTCTACTGCAAAATTTCAGGGCAAAGTGGTTGAAGCTTGGTGATGCTAATAATAAAAATTTTGAGTGCTCTTATTAAAGAAAGAACCCAGAGGAAACAAATTAATGGACTTACTGCACTTTCAGGTCAGAAACTTTTTGATACTAAGGAGATCCAAGGAGAATTTGTCCAGTTCTACAAGAGCCTAATGGGTTCCTCAGATTCTTGCTTACGGGCTGTAGATATTCAAATCATGAAAAGAGGGACAACTCTGTCTAAACTTCAGAAAATCAGACTATGTGCTGAAGTAACAGAAGAAGAGGTGTATGCAGGCCTGCAAGCTATTGGTAATGACAAGGCCCCTGGTGTTGATGGGTTCAATGCTCATTTATTTAAATACACCTGCCACATAATTAAAACATGATATTATAGCTGCAATGAAATAATTTTTTACTACAGGGACAATCTACAGACCTTCTAATTGTACCCTAGTCTCACTGATTCCTAAAATCCCTAGTCCCACTATAGTTAAGGAGTTTAGGCCTATTGCATGCTGCTCGGTAGTTTACAAAATTATTTCCAAGGTGCTGGCTAATAGTTTGCATGAGGTTGTTGATTCAGTCATTTGTGAAGCACAGGCAGGGTTTATACCTGGAAAAAAATCTTCAGACAACATCATTCTTGCTCATGAGTTGGTAAAGGCATATACTAGGAAGAACCTTTCATCTATATGTATGTTGAAAGTTGACCTCCAAATAGCATATGACTCAGTGGAATGGACCTATTTAGAACAAGTGATGTTGAAGCTTGGTTTTCCTAATCTGTTTACTAAATGGGTGATGTCTTGTGTGAGGACAGTTAGTTATGCTATTATAGTGAATGGTGTTACTGCTCCACCTTTTGAGGCTGCTAAAAGATTGAGGCAAGGAGACCCCATGTCTCCATTTCTCTTTGCTATAGCAATGGAGTATCTGAGTAAGTCACTAACTAGCTTGAAAGAAGTGAAAACCTTCAAATATCATCCTCAATATGCCAAGCTAGGTATTACCCACCTCTGTTTTGTAGATGATTTACTAATGTTCTCAAAGGGTGATATTAAATCTATCAAAGCAGTTCAGGGTTGTTTTGAAAAGTTCTCTAAAGCCTCAGGCCTGCAAGCAAACATGAGCAAAAGTTCTATTCACTATGGTGGGGTGTCATCCAATCATCAACAGCTGATTCTACAGCACCTTGGTTATTCTAGAGGTGAGCTTTCATTTAAATATCTTGGGATTCCACTATCTACTAAGACGCTGTCAACATCATGGACAACCAGGAAGCTCTCTTATGCAAACTGTGTTGTTTGGTATACAATCATATTGGGCTCAGCTCTTTGTGATTCCAACTAAGATTATGAAGTTGATTGAGGGGTTGTGTAGAAGCTATCTGTGGTCAGGTGAAAATCATATAACAAAGAAAGCTCTGGTGGCTTGGGATAGGGTATGTAGTCCTAAGTCTGCAGGGGTGGTTAGGACTCATCAACATGCAACTCTGGAACAGAGCTGCAGTGGCTAAGCTGTGTTGGGACCTGGCTGGTAAGGCTGACAAGTTATGGATCAAGTGGATCCATAACTTCTACATCAAAGAGCAGGACCCATGGCCTACTTGTAATCAGGCAAGCTGGATGACTAAGAAGATCTTAAGTGCAAAAGGTGTAGTGGATCAAGTGAAGCAAAATCAGCTAAGGAAAGGGAGTATGATCAAGCATATTTATCTTCACATGTTAGGTGATCAACCTCGAATCCAATGAAAGTGCCTCCTATTCAAGAATACAGCAAGACCCAAGGCCATATCCACATTGTGGCTGATGATGCATAAAAGGCTTGCCACAGTGGATAGATTGTCCAAATGGAAGATTGATGTTACTAAAACCAGTAGCCTATGTCAACAGGAAGATGAGACTATAGATCATGTGTTTGTTCATTGCCAGTTCACCAAATGCTTGTGGGACAGGGTTCTCACTTAGCTTCACAGATCATTATTTCAACCAATCAACTGGGGAGAGGTTCCTTCAATGGTGTGTTCAACAGGGCAGAGAAAAAATGAAGCAGGCGCAGAGCTTCAAGCTGATACTTGCTGAAGTGGTTTATGCGACTTGGATGGAGAGAAACAATCATATTTTCGTGAAGAAGAGAAGAGAGGTCAATAGTGTAGCTAAGGAGATAGCCTACATCTCTACTACTAGGTCCCAACAGGATGTTCAGCAATTTCTATTTAGCCTTCAATTTTGAGTGGTAGATTGTTAGAGCTAGTTTACCAAGGGATTTGAGATATGAACTAAGCAAGCTATGTATAGCTGCTTGATTTGTAATGATTCTTCTGGTAATTAAATAAAACCGTTAGTTATCAAAAAAAAAAAAAAAAAGAAGTGAACAGTTGAGAAAAAATGAATGCTAAATAAACTCATTGATTATAATAACCAAATTATCTTCATTCTTTTTCTTGCATTAGTTTGTTTGGATCTTAGTTACATCCAAATACATAATCATTTAACTCTTTTCTTTTTGAGATTAAAGACTACACAAAAAGAAAGCAAAAGTCATATGAACAAGGAGATATGTCCACAAAAGTGAGCATAATTGGAATAGAATTATGAAGATAATGTTAATCAATTGAGTGGATAAAACTACAGTATATTGTCCAAAAAACAATGATAGAGGATGTCATCTCATAAATACTTATGCTACTTATCTATATGAACAAGGAGATTTACATGGGCCTTATCATGATTTGTTACAACTTTGTGGAAGTAGGGAATAAGTTTTACAAGCAGCCAAAAAAGGAAGGAAAGGAAGAAATGAGCCAATTCAATCATGTATCTCCATGCTCAACTCTGTAAGTAGGTCATAGTACATTACATGTCTAGTTTTTTTGTTTCTTTTTTGGAATATAGCAAGATATTTTCTTTAAAATTATGTAGTTTTTCATGTTCTTTGGAGTTGTATGCACTCTTGTCATTTGAAAAAAAAAAAAGAAGAAGAAGAAAATGTGTGTACTTGCATGTACTAAGTGGGCAAGGATGGAGCATGAGGTTTCTTATCACAAGAATTGGTTATAATTTTGTAACTAATAGATTTTCTTTTTTCGAAATTTACTGGCTCGATTAATCATAACACGTAAGGCTCACTAAAGGGGACCCTCTCGATTCAAATTATTTTCATCCCATCTATACTCAAATACTACTTCCTTTCGGGCCAATGGCCATGCATGATCTGGACCGGGGGGATAGTACAAAAACCAAGTTATAAAAATTTCACAAGCATACTTATTCAGCGCAATAATTGCCTTAGAAAAATTTATTAGGATATAGTATATAGTTTGAGGAGTTCCTCTCCCAAATGATTAAAATGTTTGGTTCACAAGATAAACCTAGATAAATGGAGGGCTAAGAGGGGGACAACTTTTAAAGTTTATTCTTTTTTTCCCCTTCGTAAATCGCACTCGCAATTGTAACTTATAAATAGTATTGGACAAATGCACAACTTATATGCGATTTATAAGTGCTTTCAGCGCTGCGACTTATAAATTACTTCCTCAACTTATAAATTGCTTTCTTCAAATTTGACAATCAGATACGACTTATAAACAAATGTAATTTACTTATAATATTTTTTATTCCTTTAGTATTCCTAGTCCACTAACCCGATTAATTTAGATTTTTGTTGGATAGACCAATTAAGGGGTACGTAAAACATTTCTTACTAATATATTTTTTATTTTAAAGGGTTAGAAATTTCAATCATCACACCACGTACAACCCTCCATAATATTTCAATCTTATCATTATGTTTTTTTGTCTAAATATAATAAGCAAGACTTTGTAGTTCAAATATTTACTTTGGTAAAGCTCCTTTTCTCCTATACAATAACCTCAAAAATCATGGCACATGAATTCTAGGGCGTAAAACAGCAAAAATGTATTAAAAGTTACTTGCAAATTTTGGGTTGGGCACAGTAGTTAGCTGTGTAATTATTATTTTCCAAAGAATGATGTAGAAATAAAGGACATAGCAACATCAACATGGTCCAAAATATTGAAAAACAATGCAAGTTCATCATCTACTATAAGATCTGCAGTCCACTTATCCTTCATCATGACTTTTTTGTCCACAATTGCTATCAAGCATTGATGTTACATATAGTTTCATCATATTCCATCCTCTTTAGTACAATAGTTGTTGAAACTATATATGGTTTACACTTGAAATTCAAATTATCATGACCTCATTCCTGACGAGATTTCCTACCCCCAATAGTTATAGTTGTAATACTAATATAGTAAAATGTCTAGGAATATAGTTATGAATAAATACAGAACGTGGCAGTGGGTAATTAAGATACTAGGATCATGTGCGTTATTAATTAAAAGCTAAGGGTGATGAAATATCTTGAAGATATGAAAAGGAGCCAATTGGCACACTTCAAATACTAATAATTTAATAACTTTGTTGTATTATTCGTGCTAATAGTCGTAGTGCTATGCTTGTAGTGTCTTGTTTTGGAGTTTTAGTGGTATTTGTTGATTCGAATGGATCGATTATATATAGTAGTACTATGTGGCAATCTTGATTCTATTATTATCCGTCATTTTATTACAAACTATTGTTTCTTGTTCTTATATATATTACGTCTTTTTTCTAGACATTTATTTTTGCCGTAAGCCGGGAGTCTATTAGAAACAGCTTCTCCAGCTCACCTCTGAGATAATGGTACGAATTGATATACTTTATGCAAATATACTGAATATTTTATTGTTGTTGTAACTTTTAAGTCGAGGTGAAGGTAAGTCCGGCTATAGGTTAGACTAAACCCAATCACTGTTATTTAGAAAGCATGGAGTATTAATTTTTTTTTCAGATATATATATATTAAAATTCAATTATCAGATAAATTCAGACTCATAAAGTTGAAATCTTGATTCCACATTTGATTATAGAGGATAAGAAATGAAACAAGTTGAAAAATATTAAGTAATATATTTCACACATGTAAGGAGGGATATTGTGAGTTGTTTTATTGTGGCAGAAGGCGCAGATCCCAAAAGAGAGGAGATATGGGAAGAAGGTTTTCATCACAATGAATTTCAGTATGGATTGACACTTTGCCCTTCTCTCTGCAAATTTTACCAACTTTGCATGTGCTCTCTTTCATGACTAAATTCGTATTCCCAATGATCTTGCAATTTGGATATTCCTTTTTCATTGCACTCACATATGCTTGCTGATTTACTATAAAGATATTTGAACTCAACCTCTGACCGCTATATATTCTAATTTTAAAAATGTATATTTAGATATTTTAATTTAATTTAAGTTGTTTTCATAAATATTCTAACTTTGAGAATATACATTCGAAAAAATGTTTTTATTGTTAAATTAAATTAAGATATTTAGATGTATATTTTTAAAATTAGAGTGTTTAGTATTGAGGTCAAATTAAAATATCTATCTATGTATTTTGCATTTTTCAAAATTAGGCTTAGTGGTCTGAAGTTCGAAAATGAACATGTCGTCCGAAGTTTATAATTCAAAAATTTCCATCTTTTCACCCTATAGAATTCCAAACCTAAAGGTAATTATTTAAAACTATAATCAAAAGCTGAGTGGCGAATATGAAACTTTTCTCGGAGAATTTGAACACACTGAATGCGTTCATTTCACATTGGAACTTCATTAGTTACAAAAACAAATAATGTGATGATCGATTTGCTCATTAAAGGTATGAATGGACCAAAAAATGTAATGGAAGGGTAAAATTGAGCAATTTCCAATGATACAGAGGTAAATTTGAACATTTTCTCTTTTTAAAAAGTGGTCAATTTTTAAATACAAGATCACAAAAGTAACCACATGGTCCAAATTAACACCCCATATGGTCCTATGGTGGACTAATTCTCCTCAATCCCCCACTTGATTTGCTTGATTCTTATGAATCATGAAGAAATTTATCAAGTCATTCATACACGTAGATTCATTTAACATGTCTCTCCTTTTATTTTGCTATCCTTATGAGTATATCAATAAAGTCAACCTTGCAATTATTAGTGAAACTTATCATCCCAATGATAAAAATCTTCAAGCAAGTCTCTTTTTTCCAGTGGTGATTCCAAAAAGATCTTGAATTCTGTAGGCAGAAAAAGTGGTAGTACAGGAATTAAGAAATAAATTGTGGCAGCTAAACTAAACAAAACAACAACATGTCCAATATTGTTCTACTATAAAATGGGGTCTGAACAGAATAGAGTGTACACAGATCTTATCTCTGCCTAGGTGCTCAGAGATGGAAACACTTTTTCCAAGAGACAAAATGTGGCTGCTGAATGATAATTAGAAAAACTAGTGTATTAAGGGGTCGTTTGGTAGGGTGTATAAGAATAGTGCAAAATATGATGTGTTAATAATGCTTGCATTGGTAATGCAAGTATTGGTTATGCTTGCATTAGTTATGCTGAGATTATTCTTATGCAGTATTTGATTTGGTGTGTTAAAAATAACTTGCATTGCATATTTCCAAAAAAAAAAAAATATTTACAAAAAATATCCTCCACAAATATAATGGAAATGATGTGAAAAAGGTTTTGAGGGGCTATTATATCTTTACCCATGCTAATGCATGCATTAATAAAGTCCCTTGTATTGCTAATACCATGGTTTTTCATGTATTAGTAATGCATAACATAATACCAAATAGAGTGTATAACTAAGCATTAGTTATACATACGTTAAAAAACTATACCAAATAAGTTATATACAAAAAGTTAATGCATGCATTATTTTTTCTGATGCATCCTACCAAACGAACAAAAGTATTTTATTCATGATTGTATCAGTTTCTTTATGTCTTTTTTTTTTTTGGGTTGAATTTTTCCCATTTAACATATAATTAATAAAAATATTAATGTGATTTTACTATATATAAATTAACTGGCCAGATACGCCCAATGATTTATACGTTTTGTAGAAATTATAAGAACTAACATGGGAACCAAATCTAGCACGAAGGTTCTTCTCATTTCATCCCTAACATGAATAATTTAACTAATAACTATTATTATAGGGTGAATTATTTTAACATGTCAGTATTTTTCAAGTGATTCAATAATATAAAAATTACATTACAATATATGAATCTGTAATCGAAATTTGATTAATTATACAATTTAAATGGGTGGTTTTCCTTTTTTTTTTTTTTTTTTTTTTGGGGTGGGGTGTGTGGGGTGCAAATTGGCAAATTGGACCAGCAGTATACATGGTATAAATTATTTTAGAGCTTCATTTATGAAGTTAATTTGAAAAATACTAAAAGCGAATTTCTTATGGGGAAAGCTCAGATCCATCTACTTTCTTGCTTCTTTTTCCCTCTCTCATGTGATCATGTTTGTGATAACAACATGGAATCTTGACTTTCTAACAGTATTACAAATATATATATTCAAAAGCCAACCCTATTAGAAGCATTGTTTGTATAATAATCTATCTCCACTACCTTTTTGCTTAGCTCAAAAGAATGTGAAACAGTTTCCTTGAAATGAAAAGTCGTTTCAATATTATTAATTGAATCTTTGTTAATAAGTTAACAAGTATTTTCTTCAAAATAGTAGTGTCCGTTAGTTTACAGGTATCTCGATTACTCTATCACTTTTTTGTTACCTCGTATTAGCTGAGGTATAAGATAACTCTATCCATCAAAACTCAATCAAATGGAAAGAAATCTTATAGCATTTTTCATCTTGTACATAATTGGAATTTGAACTCTAGTAACTAAAGTTTTCACCCACTTTATTAATCATCTGGCCTCAAACTTGAATGCTTAATTAGTTATTTCTTCCGTTTTGAATAAATAGCTAGTGTTTTTAGCCTGGAAGCTACTCTTTCCTAAGAAGTAAAATATATTTTTATCAATTCACCCTTAATAAATATCTTTAAAAAGATGTAGAACTCTTTAGTAGTTCTATTGATTATGTAAAGAGTAAAATTGGAAGAATATCATTAATATCTTTTTAATTATCCAAAACGCCACCTATTTTTAAACAAAATAAAAAGATAAAATTAAACACCATTTATGTTGGAATGAATGGAGTAACAAGTGTTATATTAAAGAATCAATCAAGTGATGAGCTATTAATAAAATATAAGGCAGATGTCATTCATGACTAATTATTTAATGGGTGTTTACCAAAAAAATAATTAATTAATGGGGTTAATAAAGAATTAGGGGTTGAGGGTATGCACATGGTATAGAAAGGTGATAAGTAGGGTATTCATGTGGGCAATGATGGAAGACTAATGGGGCTGAAGGTTTCTTGGAACATAGTATAAAGAGAAGATAAGTATGAAAGAGAGATTAGGGTAGAGATAGGTAATAGGGTAATAGGTGGGGTAACTTGCTATCTTAAACTCCTACATCCCTCATGCCTTCTCTTCCCAATTTGCATGTGATATCAACATATATTGCATCCCTCTCTCCCCTCCTTTACTATCACCATCACTTCTTTTAGTCCCCTCTTTAGGTATTACTCATTACTATATGTTATAATCTTAGATAGAGACTTCAATTCAACTACTCATTACTATATTTTATAATCTTAGATAGAGACTTCAATTCAAAATTTTAACATTATTGTTACATCTATTAATTACTTAATCAGCTAGGAAGATTGTGAATGTACCTTATGTGTTGTTCTTTTATATAGAGACTCTTTCGATCTGGTCTATTTACTTATTATATTTATCTCTTTTACGTTTTTTAAAAACACATTAACTAAAAGAATAGTATGATTAAATTTTTCAATTTATGATCATGGGCTAGTTTATAGCTAAAATATGGGACATGTGAATCTGTGATTTCTTAGTAAAACTAGGTATTCTTATGTATATATTTTTTTAAAATTGATAGTATTATCTGATGATATCATTTCTACAAGAAAACTGAATGGTACACTTGGTTGGATATTGATTTATTTACTTGGATAACTAGGGATCAGATGATCCTCATTTAATACATTTTTACTTTCTTTTTTTTAGTGATGCACTCATGTTCTAAAAATTTTAAATTCACCTTTGTTTATCAATCCAGTTGAAGACTTTGAACGTATACCTATACTTGTTGCTTTTATCATATATTTCGTTGATCCATTTGTACTTGTTATATTTGTCTTTTTCACACGATTAAAAATATTAAATAAAAAGATAATTTCACTAGCCGATCACGACGTCTCCGACTAAGCAGATAATATGTATAGGTTTTGGAGGACATCCAAAATCAACTCAATATTAATACTCCTAAGTAGGCCTCTTATTATGACATGACTTGATGAGAAAATCAAGAAACACGCTAGATTTTTTGACATAATTAGTTTAATACTTTCTCCGTTTCATTTTAGTTGGACATATTTTATTTTACACAATAATTAAGAAATTATAAATGAAATGATAAATTTTACTATTTTACCTTTTACCCATGTTAATGATATTCATTGAGATTAGAAATGGATATTAAAATTATAGTTAATTGTAGGGGTAAAATAAAAAAAATTAATTAATTTTATCTTGATTTGGTAAATGATCAACTAATATGAGACATTTATTTTTAGTAAAATGATCAACTAAAATGGGATGGAGGGAGTACTAATCTTTATAATTGGGGGCCCCTCTCTTTTCCATCAAATAATATTGATAGTAATTTTGGCCTAATTAGACGATCTCCCCCCTTATCATTTTCTTTGATAATAAAAGTCAACCACTTTTAGTGGCTTAAAAAAGAGTTGACCATCTAGCTAGAGCTAGGTAACTTTGTTATTTGGATCGTCACTTTTAAAATAATTTACAAGTTTGTTGTTTATATATGAAGACTATACTCGTTAAACTAGAAGCAATTAATTAGATATATGTACACCAATTTCTTTATTGGGATTCAAATCACAACGGTGTTAAACTAGCTATAAATTATTAGAAAAGTTAAAGGTTTGTTAAACCAGAGCAATAAATTGATCCCCAAACACGTTAGTTTTAGAGGAACACCAAAATCAACAAAAAATGTGAAAATATTAATACATATAACTACTTAGAAGTAAATGATAAATACTTATCCGCATTTAGTGTTCACATCAATTCAATAAATACATGACATGTATCTTTACATGCATATATGATTATCAGTCTTAATCAATCAATATTTTCTCACATTAATTTGTCATACAACAATAGTTGTAACGGATCCATTCAATTTCAGCATATTCGATCTTACTTACTAGAAGCTTTTGATGTAAACACATGACGCAGATAATTTTTAACAGAAATAAAGTGATAAATTCAGACCCTGGTGTTCATCATTTTCAAATATAGGTGCGCATTCATAGTATTACTAACCTAACCACTACTGTAGTCATCATGCATAATACAAAATGACACTTAATTAACGCACATGCATATCCAACATCTTCAAATAATTTTCCTCGATTTAATATAAGGTAAAGCTCGTCCTTACTTTTCAACTTTGAGTGGTTATGAAGGTTTTCGTTTTCTTCAAGAAATTAGGTATACGGGTTATATATAAATATTTTTTTGTTTTATTTTTGTTCTATATTTTTTGGGGGTTTCCTCAATTGGGTTGGCTATATTATTTTGTCTACTATTTCTTTAAATATATTTTCTACTTTGCTTTAAAACTTTCGGAGTGTGGTGAGTCGGGGAGAGTAGCGGAGTCAAAAATTTTAATAAAAAAATGCAAGAACGCCAAAATTGAAACTTGAAACCTATGATGTAAAACAATTTTGTCCCACCTTCTCTCCTACACACACGAACACAAATACATTTTACTCTATATATTTACATAGCACAATTTTTCAATCGAACAACATTCAATTGTCTCCTTTTGAACCCCCTTCTAATCAAATTGGAACCTTAGGTACACCCAAAATTAATTATCTAAATTCAATTGATTATGCTACATTAATTTGTGTGTTGTGGGGGGGGGGGGGGGGGAGGAGCTGGCCTAATTAAATTTGGTTTTAAATAGGTTTAAATAGATAACCATACAATTCAAGAACAGCAGAACATGCAAGCATGTTACAACATAGGCAAGAGTGGTGCTATTTGTAGTTAAGCAGTCAATTAAACCCACAGCAAATGATAAAAGCCAGTTTACCTATTTTCAGGAATTGGATATACATGATTGTGGTTAAGACAAAGATACCTGAAAAATAACAATAATAGTGAGTTAGCTTTATTTGGTACTGATTAATACAACATGCAATTGTACTTTTCCAATATTATTTCTCCAAGCTAATAGACTAAGAACTTCCAAAAATGAAATTCTCAATAGGGTCGTTACAACTTTATTATAGGCTAGCTTATGCTATAATTAATGTACTAATAATGAGAATGAATATACCATGGGGTCCATCATTCTGTACAAATACGTCCCATTCTTATACGAACCATATATAATTGAATTCGCACGGATGAAATTAATAATTATAGATATAAATGTACAACAAACAATTAGCTAGAAATACAGAATATGTACGAAATGTCTACTAACCATGTTTAGTAGTAGTATATATAGTATAGTATACATAAACAGACATGTTTTTATGGTTATGTGGGCCCAATTAATTGAACAATCATCTTAAAATAATGGGGAGAATTTTACCTATTAAAACAATTAATAAGAATTATATACAAGAATAACACATCTTTTTAAAAGTAACAAATATAGCACATTTTATAACAAATGTAGCCATTTTTATTTTGAAAAGAAAAATATTTAATACAATAATAAACCTCATTTAAATATTAGTAACACTCTTCATTAATTATATTTCCATCAATACACTCTCTTTCATAATGTTCTCTCTCCACCATAATTTTATGATGTTTTTAATTCAAATTTCTTTTTGTGTTGAGTGGTGATATTTTTTAAAAAAAATTATTAAGTACTATATATATATATATATATATATATATTTCAAATATACAAATTGTGTGTGTATATATATATATATTAATTATATTATAATATATATTGTATTAATTATATTATACTATATATATTAATTTTATATATTATAATTTTAATAATTATATTTGCAGTATTATTTAAAACATAAAATTTACATTCATATAATATTAAGGATATACTGGTAATATACAATTATCACATAAATTTAAAAATGAAATAATTATTAAAACTTGAATTGCAAAAAGAATAACACAATTATTTTGTCAATATAGAAACGAAAATTAAAAAAAAGGTAATAAAAAAGGAAAGAAGTAAGAAACAATTGTCCAACTACATTAACCAAATACATTAATTTTCCTCATTAATGAAAACAATTTCCTTTTTTTTTAATGAATTGATTTAGAATAAATGAGAATTTATTTAAAATTAGATTTGGCTAAATCTATAATTATTGTCTGGTTATTACTGTAATTTTAAAAATAATGCTAAAATTCTGTAATATGTTTTTTAAAATTGTATAGTTATGTAATGGCTGAGTTGGTTGAGCAGCGAATCTCTCAAATGGAAGAGGGGGAGGGGTTCTGGATTCGATATCACTTGCATGCGTTTTTTGATTGAGCTTGGCTAGCGCAATTTACATCCCTGCGTGATGTCCAGGCTAGCGATTGCAAATTCCCTTCTTACCGAATCTCTTCCTGTCTTTGTGACTTTTTTTCTTTCTTTAGTATTGTGCCAGTAATAAAATTTACTGAAACAATAATGAAGCATTAAAATGATTATGGGTTCCCTTCCCTTTATTTATTTTTTCCACCATTTATATTTATGAATAAGTAATGAAGCATTTATTAATGTTGAAGCATTTGGTTGAGGAATAATACTTCAGGTGGGCAAGTAAAAGCATTAACATTAGGTATTAAATCAGAGAGAACAGAGAAGACTACAAAGGATTACAATGTGATTATGTCAAAGACGTTAAAAAATTAAATCAAAGGTCCATGATAACATAAATACAGAACATGTAAATGGGAGGTTAAACATGGCAGGACAGGGCTAAACGGGACAGAGAGAGCTACAACTAATTTAGTCGTTAAATTAGACAAGGATGGGATAACTATCAAGTTGATACCTCTAACAAACAAATGTCTAAAAATAAGTAACATCAAGAATAGAGCCAGAAGAGATATAAACTTTCCGAGAAAGAGAGAGGACGAATACGTAATATGAATCTGAGAACAAAAAGAAAAGAAAAAAAAGATTCTAGATTTTTTGTTTTGTTTATGCATCATGTATTTTGAATTTATTTGCCCGACAAATCTGAATTCACACCCGTGTTTGTCTATTTCGGAATTAAAGCTCCTTACATTAAGAGTTTTTTCATTCTCAAGACTCGAATACACCATGTCTGATTTATTATATATATGGATAGCAACTTGAATTGAATACTGTCATTGTCTGAGAAGAGAACGTTGGTGACAAAGGCAGAAAATTAATTAATTAACTATTACTGTATTGAACTAGGAGAAAGGTAGCAAAACTCGACAAGGATTAAATGTGTTGAAAAGGCATATGACAATTTAACAAATATGCAGTACAGACACCAGCTAGCTTAGAAAAGATTGGAGAAAATAGTAGATATTAGAATTGAAACTTTGTAGTTGTATGACTTTAGTACTTACCAGAACTATCTAACCTTTTGGAATTTTCTGTTACGCGTAAATTATAATACACACAGCTAATAAATACACTTATATACAGTACATTGATTCGAAAACAAGTTACTAGTAAATTCTGCTTTGAACTTTCAATGAGAACATCACTATTATTAGTTCTTTTTGTCAATGCAATCCCCAAGTACTAGCTCTTTGAACAAAGAAGTACATAGTAAATTAAATTTTGGTGTTCTTTATGTGTTATAGAACAAGGTCATTACTCATTAGATAGGGAGACTGGCTGCACCTCTAGTTTTGGGGGTCAATGCACCAAAAGAGTGATTTTGAAACAGTACCATTTATGACCTCTAGCAACTGTTTGGACTATATCCATTAGTTAAACAAACGTATATGTTTCTATTGTCATCAAATTGGTAAATTACTTTTGACATTTGGAATTTTCTTAGAGAAAACTTTGTGAAAAGATGCATATATAAGCTAGAAATTACTTGGTTATTTCGATTTCTTTCTTCATTGCATTGAATTTAAAATCCAGTCAATGTTTTCCAATCGAATAATTAATAAACTTGTCTATAGTCAAAGAACAAGCCAAGGAGTATGAAAACAAAAATAATTGGGAAAATTAATAAATAAAGCATTGACTGCACTAATTTATAGTCAATCCCCACTCCCGCCCCCACCTTAGACCAAAGCCAAAATAAAAATAAAAATCAGTGGTCCTTGGGTTCTTTAAAATAGGCGCCTAAAAGCCAAAACAAAAAATACAGTACTAAAAGAAGCGCCAGTTTACAAATTTGAATTGAAATTTGTAGTAACCAGTGGTCTGCGTATAAAATGGTTGTTAATTGTTAGTATAATACAATACTTTAGGGTCGTTTGGTACGTCGGATAAATTTATACCATCTATCAGATATAGTATAAATTTTATTTCAAATATAATCTTGATTCCACCTTATCCATCCAACTTGGTATTATTTTATCCACCTTCTAGATGAGATCATTAGATCAATTGGTCCAGAAATTATAATCGCAGAACTATAATGCTGAAATAATTTAGTCCGTGAAGTTAAAGACCCTTAGAACCTTTGGTACATGACTAGGTCATTTACTATAAGTAATTGTTTAATTTCACTGTGGATGAGTAACTTTGATGTGATGATAAATAACTTATCATAACATGTTAAATTATTTAGAGACAGATTATTTCACTAAGGCCTAAGAGTTGATATAGAAAAATATTAGTGATCAAATCTTTTACAACGGCAAAATTTTGCATCAAGAATAATAGCAAGTAAAAACCAGTGACACATGAGGTTAGATAGAGTAGCAATTCTAGTCATTGGGATAAAAAAATACAGAAGAGAAATATATACTCCCTCCGTCCCAATTTATGTGATGTACTTTGACTTGGCACGGAGTTTAAGAAATAAAGGAAGACTTTTAAAACTTGTGGTCTAAAATGAGTTATAGATATTTGTGTGGTTGTAAATCATTTCATTAAGGGTAAAGTGGGTATTTTAAAGTTAAATTGTTACCAAATATAGAAATGTGTCATTCTTTTTGAGACTAACTAAATAGGAAAGTGTGTCATATAAATTGGGACAGAGGGAGTACTATTAAAAGGAACAAAAAAAGCATCATTGCTAATTTGCAAAGCTTCGTACACAAAAAGATGAACATCCATTTCAAGGGCGGCTTTGTCCACTTGCCACTCAAATGCATGTCAGTGAACAATGTACCTCTTTCCTCTTGCTAATTTTTGGAAGAAATCTTTTTCGTATGACAGTGGTATTTCAATAATTTGTGCGAATTCAACTAAAAAAAAATCAGTTAAGTCCACTAAAGCTCTCACTATATACATATCAATTATTTTATAATAATGAGTATTTGCTATCTCACATCAAATAAATATCTAGTAACGCTGCTCACTAAAAGTTTAAGCAAATAAAAGAACTTGGACATTTTAGTAAGAGGGACTTAGAAGAAATAATTGAGCATGAAATATGATATTCAGTTCAAGAAATTATGCCTTTCTTAAAAGGACAGTCCAATGCAGTAAAGTTCTCGCTATGAGTGGTGTCCGAGGAAGAGCCGAACCACAAGGGACTATTGTCCACAGCCTTACCTGCATTTCTACAAGAGGCTATTTTCACGGCTTAAACTTATGACCTCCTGGTTACATGATAACAACTTTACCGGTTCCTTCAAAGCCTTCGTTATTCATTTTATTTGAAAAGCAAAAAGAAGAAGAAGAAGGAACATGAAATATCAGGAATATTTCGAGGCATAGGAGTCGCTTCCAAATAAAAACACGATAGACAAATAATTAGGTAGAGCCAGGCTGTGAAACTGAGCCATAATTCGATCAACAGATATATTTAAGACTATTAAATGAAAACCCACAGAAAATTTTTGAAAGCATTATCTGCCAAATGCCATATGGCAGCATGATGATGATGATGTTCATAGAATTGGAGGGTAATAAGCTCAAATTGTGTAAAGGGAGGAGGTTGGACAAAAAGACTTTAAAGACTTCTGGGAGGCAGCATTGCCAGTACATTAATCCACTTTCTTGCATTTTATCTGACAAACTCCACATGACCATGTATCTATTACAACTAGTAGTGACTTGAAAAAGAGAGATCCATTCTCCAGACACCTTACTCCAACACCCCCACCCCCTTAAAATCCTCCATCAGAGTCCCACCTCCATACTCATTATTTTGTCCACATGAAAGTGTGTGAGAAAATGACCCACCTCTCCCCACACTAGACAGATACCGACCCACCCTCTTCGTATCAACTTAACCATCTTTTTATGCAAATACATATTTATCTGTATTCGTTTGTTGTTTACGTTAAATTAATAAATACAAAATATATAAAAAATAATAATATATTCAATATAGCCCTATAAATTGGGGTATGGAGAGGATAGAGTGTATGACCTTATCTTTATTTTAGATAGAGAGGTTGTTTCCGATAGATTCTCAGCTCAAGAGAAAAAAGTCTAGAAAATGAAATAACATAAATACAAAAAATAGCAAATAGTATCAGGATAGCAACTACAACAACATAATATGATAGTGAAAGGACAATAAATATAAAACATATATATATATATATATATATATATATATATATATATATATATATATGTCATTGTCACTTTAATTCATGATTATTAAGATTAAATTATATGATTTGGTGTAAACAGAATAAGTAACTATCTCTTTCTCCCACTCTGCCCGCCATCTTCTCTGTCATTCAAAGCCAGCTACTAGCTGCTACCTCTATAGTTTATATATATAATGCATATGCCACATTCTTTGCTAACATTTCCACATTTCACACACATACTCTCTCTCTCTCTCTCTCTTCCCTCTTAGGCAAGAAACATTCTTACCATTTTGTTCTGTGAATAAAACATCTGTTCTTGGGTTCTGGAGATTTCTGCTACTCTGCAGTTGCATATTATTCTCAATCTCCAAGTACCACATTTGTGCTAAGTTACTCTGACTACATTTCTCTGTCTGTTCCTGAAAAAAGCTTTTTTTTTCCCTCAAGTTTTCTGCACCACTGGTAAGTCTAACTTTCACCTCTAAAATAATGAATGAATGTAGTTCAAGAAAATGAGTTATCATTTATTTTTTTAATGTGATGAATTATTCTTGTTCATAGGAAGTGCACAAGGCCATATGATTTCAGACAATTTTGGATTTTGAGAAAGAAACAAAAAAATGTCAGCAAGAATGCTATCTTCTATAACAGAGGACAACAAAGATCTGCACAAAAAAATTGGATGCATGAATGGGTTATTCCAATTGTTTGATAGACACCATTTCCTCATTGGCAAACATCTCCATGGTCAAAATCACAAAAGGCTACTCACAGGTACTCTTTCTGACCATAAAATAGTTTTTTTTTTTTTTTTTAACTATTGTGCAGTCTTGCAAGTGAATAAATCAATACCATAAAGCCTCTCAATTCTGTCAATTTTGCTCTCAATTCTGTCAATTTTGTTCTGTTCTTCTTCTAAGCTCCTTGTGCAGAACTTGTCTTTGTCAAACTACTTATAGTTTATTTTCTGTGACTGGGATTATTTTCTTGAATATTCATAGTTTATTAAAAAAAAAAAAAGTGTGATATGTAGTCCTTGTGAAGTTTCTGAAAATGAAATTTATTTTTCAAAAATTAAATAGTTAGCCCATTCCTATCATTTTTCTTGGTACGAGGGAATAAAAACTTAGGAAAAAATGGAATTAAGTAATCAGGGTAAATTGGAGGACCTGGCTTCAAGAATAGATGAAAGGCAATAGAAAACCACTGTTTATGGATAATTAGAAATAATAGAGAAAAACAAAGTAAACCATCAAAACATTTCATTTTAATGATTATATATCACATTGTTTAGAAAGGCTGGAAATATAAGAACCTAAACATGGAATCAATTATGCAAAACATGGTTTCATTTAAAAGTTTTAAGAAAAAACTAAGTTCACAAACTCAGTATTTGCACACACACACACACACACAAAAAAAAAGGAATGAAAACAAATAAATTGAAGATTTCCAAACTCAGTGCTTCAAATAAATTGGAGATTTCCAAACTCAGTGCTTCAAGTTTTATAAAAAACAAAAAACAAATACGTCTTTCAAAAACTAAAAAAGAAATTTGCAAATTCAAGTTTTGGAAAAACTTCAAACAAACGCCACCTTAACATTCAGAATTGACTGCTTAATCTAAGCAATTATCCTTAACATATGCAAACTACAAGTATCAGCATTCTGTTTTTTCTTTTGCCCTCTGGTATACTTTCATATACATCAAAAACAATCTTTTTTCTACGTATCCAAATACAAATATACTACTTCCAGTTAAGTAGTAGAGCATACAAAAACTTGGATTTTCTCCTGCTGAAGCATAATGATGTACTTTTGCACACATTATTATCTTGATAGAACTCCCATAAATCATATAGTTAGTCCCTTTAGTTTAATTAAATTAAAAAATCTCACTGCTGGTTCGTATGTCCTGAAGGTGCCACGGACAGGATGGAGACCAAATGTACAATGCAATCGGCTACGGTAAGATTTTGAACAAATTCATTCATCAAGATATCACTAAGCTAGCACAAAACAAACTTACCAATATGGGATTGACTTCTGCAGGAAAAGACTCCAAGGGAGGAAGCCTGGAACAAAGTGTCACACTCAAGTGAGTCATCCAAGACAAACTCAAAACTTGAACATAGTAAAAAACCACAACAAGAGCAACCTATTTGCATTCAAAGAAACTTACCAGAATCTCCTTCGAAAATCCTGTCATACAAACAACCAAGTTCTCCATCTTATTCTGCCCGGCAATCTCCTGATTTCCGGGATGTTGTCAAGGACTCGATGCACAGGGAAGCCCGTAGTTTATCTGTAAAAACTGTCACCAAAGTAGAAGGTAAAGTCCATGTTATGAAGCACATAGATTCTCCAAGGCCAATTCAGCAATCAAACTGTGGGAAGCCATCAGATGGAACAAGGCAAGTAACTGCTAAATTTCGTGAAGCACCTCGCAATTCAAAAGAAGATCTAAGGCATGCGCCAAGAGATCATCCACGTTTCTCTTACGATGAAAGAGACTCGAGAGAAGCGATGCGTTCTTCAATAAGGCTAAAGGACCTTCCCAGACTGTCACTGGACAGTAGAGAGCAGTCCTTCAGGAGCTCTGCCTCTGAATCCAGATCAAATTTTCTATTAGGGGATGATAAAAGATCTTCCAGTGTTGTAGCAAAGCTGATGGGATTGGAAGCTTTACCAAATCCCATTCCCTCAAATGAAGTCGAGACAGTGATACCTAAGTCTTTCTCTGCCAAAGATTCTGTTTCAGTATCGACAAAAACAGCTGAAAAAAGGAAGAATAATCAAATCACGCGGTTCCCACGGAGTAGTGAAAAGGATTTCGGTTCCCCACGAATGAAATCTACCAATTCAATCATGAGAGCAGCGTCAACTTCACGGTTTCCACTAGAACCTGCTCCCTGGAGGCAACCGGAGGCCAGCAGAACCTCCCACAAGTCATCTGCAAGAAACACAGATATGGAACTGTCGATTAAGAGTCCAAAGATATCTCCTTCTGTCTACGGTGAAATGGAGAAAAGGATAACTGAACTTGAGTTCAGAAAGTCTGGAAAGGATCTCAGAGCTCTGAAGCAGATTCTTGAAGCAATGCAGAAGACAAGAGCAAAGTTAGAGGTCCAAACAGAAGAGCAGGCAGACTCTGATGCGAACTTGGAAATAGTGCAGAAAAGGCAGCAATGTAACCTGCTATCTCCAACTATAAAGGGAACTCGCCCACAAAAAAGGTCAGAATCTCTAAATATAACTCTGAAAAAATCCAAATTAAGTGATAACATCAGTATTGCATGTTCCCCTTCCTTAACTGCAAATGTCTCCAAATTTCAAGAACACCTTATTAAAGACCTTGTATATAACAGAGAGGATACAGCTGACAAGAAAACTTGGAAAGAAGTGACACCTAGAGCGAGAAATGTCAGAGAGCCTGGTTGGCATCTTCCTTCACCGGACAAGAAGACCAAACAAGGAACATCAAGGGCAGTGCAAAACTCAACATTACGCCAACAAAAAGAAGGAAGCTATCCTGCATTAGGAAAGAATTCTGGAACTGTAAGTCCAAGACCGCTACAGAAGAAGAAGCAATCTTGTCCGACCACTACATCACCAGAATTCAGCAGGGTTAGAAGGCAATCAAAAGAATCAAGCTCTTCAAAAAGGAGACTGCAAGCAAAACCCAACAATCTGCTCCGAGTTGATGAGGAATTGAGTGAGATCAGCAGTAGCACAAGAAATTTCAGTGAGCAAAGTGATGCAGCTTCTTTGCAATCAGAAAGCAACAACAGTTTGACCTCACATGCAGAGGGAGAAGTCACAAGCAGAAATCTTTCCTTTAAGGTTAATGCTAAAAGACTAGAGCACTCAAAAGAAAAAGTGAGTGACTTATCTTCTTGTATATACCTAATTATCCTACGCATGACCAATTACTGACTTTAACTTTTTCCTGATCCAGAGTGACATGATGAGGCTCAGTGAATACAGACCAATGGCAGAACATGCAATTGCTACAATTGAACAACCAAGTCCTGTCTCAGTGCTTGATGCCGCATTCTATGAAGAAGACTCACCATCTCCTGTGAAGAAGAAAACAACTGCATTTAGAGGTATGGGTACAATAGCTCTGTAAAACATATGTGTAAAACATCTGCTGTTGATGCCAACTACAAACAATCATGACTGTCCAGAAATAAACACTACGAGGAGAATGTAAAGCATGTTGCCAAGGAGAAGGAAAATCTAAGAAATTGTTTTGTTGAAAAATGACTGAATGCTCAACACAGATAACTCGATTAGTTAGTTAGTTTTAAGTGTTCACAGAATAATATCTCTTATTTACTGTCATAATTTGGCTAAGCCTTCTAATCCCCCCTAAAAATTATAGGCTTTTGCAAAACTCAAAATGGAAAAGATACACCTAGAAGAGTTATCTAGTAGTTCAAATACTTGCAAAGAGTAAATATCTCATGAACTATAAAAGTAGTATGAGATTTGATTCAGAATAGGATTGAGTATTCATTACATGAGATCTCAAGTTAGGACAAGCTCCTACAACCGAGTAATCTAGATGTTTATCTGCCTTCTCACTATTTTAAAGAATTTGGGGAATAGTTTGCTTGATGTTCCCATAGCATAGGAGGGAAAGGCCAACCGCAGCAAAATTATGTTACAATTTATTTTGATGTACAAGCAGGATTTGCCTAATAATAATCTTTTTATGTATTTTCTACCTGAACAGTTGAGGATGCTACAGATGAGTTATGGTACCTAGATTACCAGGATCATTCACCTTACAGCACGAGGATAGATCTTGGCACTGAGATCACCGCACAGAAGAAATTAGAGCGCATTAAGGACCTCGTTCACCAGCTCAGACTACTGGACTCCGAACACGAAGCAAATACAGACCAGCTTGGATCCATGAGCCAGAATCATAATCCTGACCACAGATATATCACTAAATTACTACTGGCATCTGGCCTCCTCAAGGACGTGGACTCCGTTTCCACAGCCATTCAGCTTCAGTCATCTGGCCATATGATTGATCCAAAGTTATTTCATATCTTGGAACAGAATGACGAACGCGTTATGCCAGAAAATGGACATAGTAAAAAAAGTGCTTGGATAGAGTTTAATCAGAAAATGCACAGAAAGAACGTCTTTGACACAGTCAATGAGATACTTGTCCGCAAACTAGCTTCAGAAAGCTGTTTATTGCAGGGACGAGATCGATTAAGTGCACAGCAGCTCCAGAAGGAACTGAAGTCAGACATAGACCAACTCAATGCTAAAAAGGTCAGCATGGAATCAGAAGAAGATGAATTGCTAAGTATCCTTAATGCAGATTTGGGGCATCAGTCAGAAGATTGGACAAAGGGTGAAAGTGAAATTCCATCACTGATTTTGGATGTCGAGCGATTAATATATAAAGACCTTATTACAGAAATAATTAGTGATGAGGCCAGAGAGCAGCAGATAAGAATAAGAAGGCATTGTAGGCAACTATTTACTAATTAAAAGTTCAAGCCTGTGCGCTTTATTTCTGCATAATAGAGTCCAGTCCTCTTTCATGTACAAATTCAATGTTTTACTTTTACATATGAAATGCTAGCAAAATTGAGATATATAAGTGTATCAAGCCAAAATTCAATCAGGCAAATGGAAAGCAGAAAAATGTGCTGTTTTATTTGCATATATAGAGATGCTTCTCTTTTTTGCTTATGTTCTTATCTTAACCAAATTTCTGGGTACTCAACTAGCTATTTCATTTGAACAAATAAATAAGTTCTTATTGTACAGCTGAATTGGAAAATCAATTCTATTAATGATGTGTTTAGGGCTACTTTCAAAACTGGGAGAGTACTGTAAATGCAATTTCAAACAAAATATCCAATGTATTTTTGAACTTTGATTAGGTAACGTGCACGTTCAGACCAAAAGCCTAAACAAGGAACATGAAAAAATGAGCAATTACGAGTACTTCTCCGGTTACTCTCTAGCTTCACTTTTACTTATCATTATTTTTCTAATTAAATTTTTACTTTTACTTGTCACTTTTACATATCAAGAAAAAACAAAAAAATAATCATATCAATAGTTATTATTTTAATGAGTATTTCATGTTAAAAAGTGTCAGGTAAAAACAAACGAATAAAGTATTTTTCAATACGTTTTTTGTGTTTACACCAACTTGTGTTTACCTCGAACTCATCGGTCGTCCCCAGTCCTTCCTGGGTAGCGACAGACCTTCTGTTGAACTCGACATGAGTCAAGAGACCGTCCCAAAGAGATGAATTTTTCAAAAGTTTAGTTGTCACCTATTGTATCGTAGGGTAGGATACTATGATTGCTTCAAATATAAAATTATTTTGACTTATTAACAATCTCAATTTGTACCTAAATTTTATTAAAACACTCCATTTATAACTTATTTCAACCAAGTATATGAACACATTATAAAATTTTTGTATTAGACATTTTTTTTTCTTCTTTAGATAAACTGATATGGCACGAGTAAAGAACAAAGAAGGAAGTAATTATTTTCTTCCCTTGATCGAGAATATTTCTTACTGAAGTAATTACATGGTGCGATTCCTAATTTTGAAGGCCTAAAAAGCTGTATGGATAGTTTATATAAGTATTTTAAATACAACCAAAAGAGCAATCAAGCTTCCGTAGCATAGTGGTAGTGCGTTCGCTTCGTAAGCGAAAGGTCGCGAGTTCGATCCTCGCCGGGAGCTTATTTTCCAGAATGTTTTCTGTTATCACATATGGGTTTTAAATTGGGCCATATTGGGTCTTTCTTTTATGGCCTATGGGCCGTTTTAAATTGGGCCTCAAGTTAAGGCGATACTTTGTCAAACCGGCTTAAACACACCTTTTTAACTTATTTTGATGTTTGTCAAATACAAGAAAAATGTTTGAAGTCAAGTAAGCAAAAATCATAAATTGGACATTTTTAACTTGAGAATTTTCATCTGAAAATTTATTTGGATATGATCATTTATAGTTCATGGATTCTAACATTTTATATAATTAGGTTCGAAATTAATAATTTATGTATATTTAATCAAAAAATTTAAGATAAAGAAAAAATCATACCAAAGCTACTGAATTCGACTGAACATGTAGCCTATACTCCCGCTTCGTCCCTGATGGGGTTGGCCATACTGACCATTAGGCAGGTTGAGCTATAGGTATATATTCACTAATTAATTAATTTGACCATAATCCAAGTTAGCATTTTTAAAGTTAGAGCGTAGCCGAAATTGACTCATATAAAAGCGAACTTATCAAAATATAGGAAAGAAGTTTTCTTTTGGTATGATTTGTTTGATACACTCCTCACAAATAAAGGAAAAGGTTTTTACTAGTTTGGTTTGGTGTAATAAAATTATAAAAGAACAAATAAATAGGAAAAATGATTTTAAGTTGGACATTATTATGACTCACAATTCAGGTAAATTTGATTTGCCTAGTTTTATTCAATTAAGCAAGCATTGAAATGGCTTCATAACTCACCTCATTGTGTTAATTTAACTAATTTCAATGCCCCTAAATATTTATAATCCAACCCACACGTTTGACATGTATACATACATGTATATAATTATCAAAGAAGGCGAAGCTAATTAATTAGATTTTGTCTGGCATATAGGCAGCAAGCAATCTATGATATTTCGAAACAACGTCGAAAGAAAGACTAAGAGCCTGTTTGAGATTGTTTTTTTCTTTAAAAAATACTCCCTCCGTTTTAAAAAGAATGACCTAGTTTGACTTGGCATGGAGTTTAAGAAAATAAAGAAGACTTTTGAATCTTGTGGTCCTAAATTAAAGTTAGGGCAAATGTACCAAAATGCCCTTTAATCTTGTGGTCTTAAACATGTCATGTGGAAAGTTGGAATTAAAGTGTTGCCAAAAAAGGAAAAGGTCATTCTTTTTTAAACAGACCAAAAAGGAAAGTAGGTCATTCTTTTTGAAACGGATGGAGTACTTTTTTTGAAAAGAAGAGTGTTTGGTAAATTTGTAAAGTTGTTTTTAAAAAGAAGCAGAAGCAGTTTTTCTGTTGTTGGGAAGAAACAGAAAATTTCTGCTTATCAAAAAAAGCACAAGCAGAAAATTATTTTTTTTATGACAAAAATATCCCTATCACTTACACACACACACACACACACACACACACACACACACACACACACACACACACACACACACACATATATATATATATATCAAAATATCTCTTATTAATTAATTAGCATATCTTATAAGTTTGATTAAAGTTATATTTTAAAATTTTATACTTTATATTTACATCATAATTCTTTATTTCACTCTATGATTTATATATTATTATTTTATTTTTCACTCATTTTTTAAAAATAAAATTGAAAATATCATTGATCATTTTAGTTAAATAAAAATAAAATTTTAATTAAAAATACTATAATAGATATTTAAAATAAATTTTCTCTGTAAAATGATTTTAGTAGTAAAAATTTATTCATACATGTCCTTTTTGGTCATTTGTTTCTGAAAAGCATTTTTTGAAAAGATTATCCAAACACAATTTGTTTATCAAAAACACTTTTCAAATGAATTTACCAAACACATATTATTTTTTTTCAAAAGCACTTTTCTGAAAAGTTATTTTAAAAAGGTATTTCTCAAATAAGCAGCTTTCTACCAACAATCTCAAACGGCCCTAAAGCCTGTGATGAATTTGCCAATCATAAGTTGCGAAATGAGATTGATGATGATTTAACAAGTATTTGTGTTAGCACAATATCTATGAGAAGTAATTTTATAATAACTTTACTGATATAACAGAAGTCGAATTTGATGATCATATATAAAATTAATCCATCTATATATAGAGCTACATGTTCCTCTCCTATATCTGACAAATTAGGACAGTTAAACTAGCATAAGAAGTTAAGAACTACCTTTATAATCTGTTTCGCCAAACTTATTTTTTCTTAAAAGTGCTTATTTTTTCTCAACAGTGTTTATTTTAAAAAATTGAGGTGTTTGACCAAGCTTAGAGAAGAAAATAAGTGCTTTTGGGGAATAAAAAAAACAATTTTTCATAAGCTAAAAAAAGTAGCTTCTCTCCAAAAGCACTTTTGGAAAAAACACTTGTGAGAAAAATATACTTAAAAGCACTTTTAAAAATTTCGCCAAACACTAATTACTGCTCAAAAGTGTTTTTTTAATTGTATTGGCCAAACACAAATTGCTTCTCACCAAAAATACTTTTTTGAAAAGCACTTCTAAAAATAAGCTGATTTTAGAAGCTTGGCCAAACAGACTATTAATTTCATATCCATAAATAATATTTTTTAAAAGGGTCGTGAATATTTCTTAAAAAGATCTTGATGTAAAACTGTTAGAACAAACGCAGTAGGAAGACCTTTCATCTACATTTATGTGACTCAGTTTTTTAAGTTCTTTCTAAAAAGAATGTCATCTTTTTTATATTTAAAAATAATTTTAACTTTAAAATTTTTTCTTTTATTCTTAATGAGATGATTTTCAAATATATAAGATTTATTTGAATCACAAAATTCAAAAGTCTTCATTGTTTTTTTCTTAAACTCCATATGGGCCTTATCTAATCAAATTATGCCACATAAGTTGGATCAAGGGAGTAGTTAATTTCTTTAAATAATAATGTCCACAGAAATCATACAGTGAAATTTCTTCACAGTGATTTTCTTTAGACAAATTCTCAATTAATTTACTCCAACTGCATGCTTACAGCAAGTTTACTCTAGAAAGCATATTGCTATTTATTGTCCGCTAGAATAATTAGTCCGCCGAAAAATAAATTAAAAAGATACGTAATTATATCAGGCTTAATTACTTGTACATGTGCTCAAATTATTGTGCGTGCACATTAGAATTCATGGAAACTGAGAGAAAAAAATCTATTAAAAATTGTTCAAAAACGCTGGTAAACATGCTTCCACTATTATGTGACCTTAAGACAATTAAATATGACTATATTCGTTACTAATGGAATATGTAGCTTGAAAAATAAAATAAGTAACCTGCATCTACAATTATATAATATTGTTGTTCTAAAAAATTATTTACGTTTTCACTAAGATAAATCCATTTGAAATAAGTAATAAAAGATAAATCCGTATAATAAATTTAACGGAAAAGGAACTAATATACCCTTCAAGTATTAAAAATAGTCCTAAAATACGCTTACATCCACCTATATGGCTCTAAAATGCCCTTTCCCTTAACATAATTTTTTTTAAAAATAATTAGTATTTTTATTTAATAAGTGGTAGTTTCTTATTGATTAGAATTTAATTAATTAAAAATTTAATAATTCCTAACCCAACCCGAATCCCAATTCTAATAACCCCACCCAACCCAGCTTCTCTTCTACGACTGAAGTCACCGGTAGAGTCGCCGGACGCAATCGGAGGTCCTCGTCCGACACCTTTTGTGTTTAATGTGAAATACTAACTCTACATTTTCTACAAAATTATCAGAGCTAATTGTTGTTTATGGAATTTTGTGACTATGAGATGCGATACTTGTGGATGATTTTAATTTTAATGTGAAATTACTGCATAGTTGTATTTTGTTGTTGTTATGGAATTTTGTTGATGATTTAATGTTTAATATGAAATATGACTCCACGTTTAGTACGAAATTACCGGATGCTAATTGTTGTTTATGGAATCTTGTGACAATGAGATATGATGCTTGTTGATGATTTTACTTTGTGTGGAACACTGACTCTACATTTAGTACAAAATTGTCAGTTGTTAATTGTTGTTGTAGTTGTTAACGGAATTTCGCTAGAATGAGACATCATATCGGAAGACGACCTCCGATTGCGTTCTGCGACTCTATCAATGACTTCAGTCATAGAAGAGCAGATGGGTTGGGTCGGGTTATTTGAGATTTGGGTTAGGTTTAGAAATTATTAAATTTTTAATTAATTAAAGTCTAACCAATAAGAAATTGCTACGTATTAAAAAAATCTGTTAAGGGAAAGGGTATTTTAGAGTCCAAAGGTGGAAGGAGGGTATTTTAGGACCATTTTCAATACTTGAAGGGTATATTAGGCCCTTCTCCGTAAATTTAATAATATTTTGAGAAATGCATTGAGAAATGAACATAGTTAATAAAAAGGATAACTTAGAATTTAAGTGATAAATATTTTTGGTTATCCAAATATATAGGACAACTATTTTTAGTGTAGTAAGTGTAAACAATAGTAAGAATGTAAGATAGAGACTATATTATTACTATTAGGGGTCGTTTGGTTTGAATACAAGTTATGCTGAGATTAGTTATACTGGAATTAGTTATGTTGGGATAAGTTATTCCATAATTAGTTATGCTGAGATTATTCTTATTGAGTGTTTAGTTTGTTGTATTCAAAATAATATGTATTGCATAATTTTCAAGAATAAGTTAATTGTTTATAAAAATACCCTCCACCTTATTTAGTTTTTTTATATTTTCTTTTCAAACTTTAGTTACTCATTCTTAAAATAAAACTTTCGCCTTATTTAGCTTTTTTTTTGTGTGTGAGTGTGTGCATTCCCATGATTATGTTGTGTGTTTTTAAAAATAAAACTTTCATCTTATTTAACTTAAATTTTTTATGTGTGCCTTTCCATGATTACACCGTGTGTGTTTAAAAATAAATCTTTCATCTTATATAGTAGCTTAAAATAAAGCTTCCATCTTAAGTTTATTAAAACACTCCCTCCATTTCAAAAAGAATGACCTATTTTGACTTGACACGGAGTTTAAGAAAATAAAAAAGACTTTTGAATCTTGTGGTCATAAATTAAAGTTGTGTCAAATGTACCAAAATGCCCTTTAATCTTGTGGTCTTAAACAAGTGTACCAAAATGCCCTTTAATCTTGTGGTCTTAAACAAGTCATGTGGAAAGTTGGAATTAAAGTATTGCCAAAAAAAAAAAGAATCATTCTTTTTGAAATAAACTAAAAAGGAAAGTAGGTCATTCTTTTTTAAACGAAGGAAGTAAAAGAGAATTTGTTTTTTTATGTCAATTCATTTAAACACATATTAATCATATATTATAAAATATTAAAATTACCATCATTCTAATTGATATAAAAAGTACAAATTTTCAAGTAATTAAAAATTATTTAATTTAAATATGTAATTCAACAACAGAGTCAATATTTTTATTACTCTTAAGAGAAATTAAAATATAAAAATAAAAATATAAATAAACATAAGAATTAGTCAAATAAATTCAACATATAATATATTCATAAATAAAAGAATATATTTATATAGTGTAATTTTTAATTAAAAAATATGAAGAATTATCATAGAATAATGTGTAGTACTACTTTACACTTAAAGAGAGAAGAATAGCTTATCTCGATATTAATTAATAATCTTAAAATAAGTTATTTCAGATTGTGCAACCAAATAAGAAATTAAAAGGTACTAAAATTTTAGCCCAAGACTATTAACTCTAATTTATCACGCCAAACGACTCATTATTATGATTACTCCTAGGTAGCTAGCATCAACTATTAGATTCTACAGCATGAACCTTGATCATAGACTGGCTCAAAATTAAGAAAAGCGGCGCTAGTAATAAATTTCTTTGTTTTTACTCCATATATATGTTAACAATAATGTACAACTTCACTATATTGTACTCCCTTCGTTTAAAAAAGAATGACCTACTTTTCTTTTTAGTCTGTTTCAAAAAGAATGACCCTTTCCTTTTTGGCAACACTTTAATCCAACTTTACACATGGCATGTTTAAGACCACAAGATTAAATGACATTTTGGTACATTTGCCATAACTTTAATTTATGACCACAAGAATCAAAAGTCTTCTTTATTTTCTTAAACTTCGTGTCAAGTCAAACTAAGTCATTCTTTTTTAAACGTAGGGAGTAATAGTATTACAGTTGAAAAGAGAACTTGGGTTAGGCAGCTATAGGCTAATTAATAATGTACTCCTCGTAGTTTAGTACTCCCTCTGTCCCAATTTATATGACACACTTTCTTTTTTAGTCAGTCCCAAAGAGAATGACACATTTCTATATTTGGTAACAATTTAACTTTAAAATACCCACTTTATCCTTAATGAAATGATTTACAACCACACAAATATCTATAACTCATTTTAGACCACAAGTTTCAAAAATCTTCCTTTGTTTCTTAAACTCCGTGTCAAGTCAAAGTACATGACATAAATTGGAACGGAGGAAGTACTTGCTACATTATTTTCGTAAAAAGAAGTTATGTACATCCAACACGTACATCGATGTATAGAAACAACAGAAATTTAAAAAGAGACGAATCCAAAAAAGTTGGGATTGTTTCGTATGACTCTCACAATTGTAAGATCATTTTATTTTGTATTTGGTTGAAATTTTTATTCTGATACAAGTAATCTCAAAATTATTTCGACCACAATTTTAATATTCATATTAAAAGACAAAATTATCCTTTTTCACAGCTCTTTTCCAGAACTCTTTAAGAAAGCTAAGGTTAAATTGGAAAAAAGAAGAAGATAATTTCATGTAGTATATTCTATTCTTAATCCTATATATGAACCAAATATTTATTAAAAAACAATATATTAATTAAATAATTCCATTATTATTTAATTTCCATATAATAATTCATACATTACAATATATTCACAGCTCTTTTCCAGAACTCTCTAAGAAAGCTAAGGTTAAATTGGAAAAAAGAAGAAGATAATTTCATGTAGTATATTCTATTCTATGAACCAAATATTTATTAAAAAAAAATATATATTTATTAAATAATTCCATTATTATTTAACTTCCATATAATAATTCATACATTACAATAATTCATACATTATGACAAACAGGCAAAGCAAACTAAAGTTAAAAGTATTACTCCTAAAAGAAAATTGGTCTATATATCGAAATTAAAGAAGATGATATGTGTATTATATGGAGAAGAAAATTTGCCACCATACCGGGGACCCGCCTAGCTATGAAAGCAATGCATGCATGTGGTCCTTTTTTTTATCATTTACGTACACAGATAAAAAGAGATCAAAAAGCTTCCAAACCCTAATTATCTTTTTGTACCACACTTCTTCAGTCATCTCTTCATCTTCTTTAGTCATCTCCTTTTCATGAATATTAAGGGACCACTATCGAAATCTTAATAGTTCAGTTGATTGGTTATCTGAACTTTTATATTGTTGACGAGGTTCCGATTTTCTACATTGTAATCCATACTTTCAATTATCTATCTATCTATTTATTTAAAAAAGAGGACCACAAAACTATACTATATCTTTTCATTTCACTCCATTTTAAGCTTCTTTTGCCCCTTCTTACAACATGTTTTTTGTTGGATCCCAAGGGAATCTAAGTCGCTACATTGTCTAGCTATTTTAACTTTCATCCTATTGCGGACGGTTCGATTTTCCATCTGGTAATCCACTCCCCCAATATTTATTTTTTTTTTATTTTTTATTTTTTTACAAAAGGACCTCAAAGCTATCTTTTCATTTCACTCCGCTTTAAGCTTACGCTTGCCCCATCTTACAGACATGTTTTTTGTTGGATGCCAAGGAAATTTTAGTGGCTCCGTTGTTTGACTATTTATACTTTTATCTAGTTGTTGAAGGTTCGATTTTCCACCTAGTAATCCACTTTCACAATATTTTTATGTTTAAAAAAAGAAGGACCACAAAACTATCTTTTTATTTCACATCTTAGAACATGTTTTTTGTTGGATCCCAAGGAAATCCAACATATATTAATTAATTAGTACTTCAAATCTCAATCTCTCATCTGTCTCTTTCAACTTAACGAACACCCTTTCATTTTGTACTAAATCTACTTAAAAAAAAAAAAAAAACAGTCTGGTGCACTACGCTCCCGCTATGCGCAGGGTTCGGGGAAGGGCCCGACCATAAGAATCTATTATACGCATCCTCACCTTACATTTCTGCAAGGGACTGTTTCCAAGGCTTGTACTAAATCTACTCTTATCCCTATATCTTCTCTTACTCCTCAGCAGCAACAACTACTTCTACTCTATCACATTCGGGGTTGATATATCCAATCTCGAAATAATTTTATAAGAGTTTAAGTTATACTCTTCTCATTCCAGTTTGGAGTAGAAGGTTCAAACTAATTTTCAGTGTGAATTTCAACATAGAATCTTCAATTTTTATTTTTTAAAATAATAAAATTTACATAATAATTCAGAAAGTATTTGAAGAACACGTGGTCAAAGAAAAACTCATTTTACAATATCAGTACAACTTAGCTGGTTATAACAAGCAGCCTTGATATAGAGAATTACCAGTTATTGCAAGTCAACTTCAGTTGATTGAAACCAAAAATTTTAATGAGGGGATTTAGAAAATATAAGACTATTTTTTTCCATATATATAAGTAAAAGGATTTTCAACAAGTTATATTTAGACATGAATAATTACTCCATTACTTATATACGACATATATACAATTTTCCAGCGAAGGGGATTCAATTGAACCATTTCATCAGCCATAGCTCAACCACTGGTCAACTTAACCTAAAACTGTTAAAATTCTTTAAGTTGGCTATGCACAAAACATAAACTCATTTGAAGGAACAAAATGCTGAAATTTTAAAAGAAGAAGAAGCCATAACTAGCTTAGGGATCTTTGCTAGGTTATGCATTAAGAAAATGTAGGATGAAGCCATAAGAGCTTAATGCCAAAAAGATATATATTGCCTCTAATTAACCATACAACTTTATATAGCATAATACATTTTTTGAACATGGTGTACATTGAAACAATAAGTGATGTCAAACAATCCAGTCATGAGTTTTATAGCAATAGAACTCATAAATAATTATGATCAAAAGATTAGAAAGAACATACATTTGTTGTTATATACTATATTATGCCTATATCGAATTATTCACTCACCGAGGCACATACCTTTGATGATCTGCTATCTCATGACCACCGGTGAAATTATAATTGTCTGCTCTGGTATCATGTTGAAATCATGTGACCAATAATTCTTCATCTAAAAATTAAGTTGTTATAAAGAGCACACTTAGACAGAGAGGATCAACAATGATCTTAATTAATTGGAGGGCTCCCTTTCCTCACAATTTTGAGAAGGTAGAAAATGGAAAGGTCTTATAGATTGGCTTGGGGAGTTGTCAATAGAATGTCTAAAGGAATTAGTAGTACTTGACATGGGATTTTCTGACCCGGAATTATTCAACATTTGAAAGTTGATTTCTTTTGGATCAAACTCAGACGACGATGCTCCAGAAACATTATGTTGATGGAAGAATTGGGGCAATCCTGGTGGATAAACAACAACTTGATGATGTGAACCTAATGGCATACTAGACATTAAGTTGAAGTTGTGAATATCTTGATGATCATGTTGATGATGAGGTACTGAATTTTCTGAATGAGCTAAGGATAAATTTGAAGGATCCCATTTCAAGAAATTGGAATTGTACCCTAAGGGATTATTATTAGATGGTTCCAATGGAACATTATCCCAATTGATATTGCTACTATTGCTCTTATTAAGACCCTCTTTATTAATTTGTGAATTACCTCCAATTCCTAACATAGGATAAAGATTAGGGTTCAAATTTCCAGGAGGAATTTGCAATGGAGGCAATTCGTCGATTTCATGCTTAGCAGCATCAAGCAACCAATCAACAACTTTACTTGGTTGATTAAGCCCTAATCTGTCTTGAAGATCGTATAATTGAATAGCAGTGGGAACTGAAAGCCTTACACGACGATCTCTTAGCCCTCTTACTGTGCAAACCTTGCTATGCCTGTCCTTTCCTCCAAATGCTCGCGAGACACGAACAATTCTTGGATCCTTTAACCTTGTCCATGATGTTGATGAATTAGACGTCGATGAAGAAGCCTTATTGATATTCGGATTGCTCTTATTTCCATCATCATTCGGGTTGCCCTCTTGCTTGTTCACTTCTCTTGAAATCATCTTATAGTGTCTCTCATAATTGAGAGTAAAAACAGCTTCCCTAAGGATATCTTCTGAACAAAACTAGGTAAATGACTTAGTACTCCTTGTCACTTGGACGAAAGTTTCTTTAATTTGTTCAGTGTGCTAGCTAGCTCCAAGATTTCTGTTTGATACAAAACAACACACATATCTAATTAGTATAGACACAAGAAGTAAGACTAATACCCTAAGAATCTTTTTGCTACTTATACAACAACTCCTTAATCTCAAATAAGTTGAATTCGATGTTGATACTCATTAAAAGAATATTAAGGAAGATATAACTAGTATATATATCCACTTAGAAATTAATCATGTACAAATTAATACTGAGGATAAGAAATACTAGTAGTAAAATCTCTCTGTATAAATTGGCTCTAATTAGAAAAGAAAAAAAAATGATATGAGGGTAATTAGAGCATGAAAATTGGCATGCCCTAGAATCTTGTGAAAAAATAGGAAATACTACAAGAGTTTACAGACTTACCCAATAAAGAGAGCTTTATTTGATGGGGGGCAGTGTTTAATTTCTCCAATTTAGCAAACAGTTGCAAAGAAGAAATTCTCTTTGATTTCAGAGAAGAAACAAAATATGGAAATTTTGATAGTAATAAGAGAGAAGATGCTGGACTCCAACCGACCATTTACATATTAGAAAGCAATGGACCACAGGTTGCCACGTATAGTTTGGCATACCTAACAGATAAACATCGTCTTGATTTTGATTTGAAACAGAGTTTAATAAATTAAAAATAACTTTTCAATCTTGTGATTTTTCACCAAAAATATGTAGAATGTTTCAAAATATCATTTAATATTACATGGACTTAATCATGTCATATGAAAATTTAGAATTCAAGAGTTGTCAAAAAAAATAAAAATGAGACATCACTACTATAGAAACAGATGTTTTTCTTTTCTCACCGTGAATCAATGAAAATTTTGTATTATAAAATATTATTTTTTCACCCATTCTCACCAAACCAACTCACTGGGAAAATGCATGTTGAAAGACAAATTCTCACTAAAATACTGAGAAGCTTCCTAATTATTTTTCATATGAAAACATTACTCCAGATTATGAATATTTATGAAAATAACAATTAAATCAAAATACAGAGTACTATTTTTTCTCTCACTAATTCAATCAAAATATTTATGAAAATAACAATTAAACATATTTTAACAGGAAATTATAAAGGGAAAATAATGATTTTTAGTAATGCATTCTTTTTAAAATAAATTAAAAAAAGTAAGACAACAAATAGAAATGAACGGAGTATTATTTATTGTGCCCGTCAATTTTCTCATCAAATGCTCAGCATGCTTGCTGAGCTATCATGGATTACTCTCTATAACTTAGTTTTAAATTCTTTGCTAATTTTTCTAAAAATAGGAAGCAAGTTTAGCAGTTAGAACTTAGAAACAAGTCCTTAATTAGTAAAATTCCATTTTGTTTATGAACAAGATTTATTTATTTTTTATCGACAATAGAATATATAATGTTGGGGACCATTTATTCACGTAGAGAAAAGTTGGGGTTGATGCTTTATCGACAACTACAAAAGGTTGAATTCGTATATATCACATGGGTCGACTAAAGCACGCCTTGCCACTCTCATTAATTAAGCTTCTCACCATCATTCAGTAACTTAAGCAATTTGTTTGTATATTAATTTGAGTCAAATTAAGCTCAACACAACTAGTATCTGTTGAATTTTTTGATTTCTACTTATTAATATTATTATTATTATTTTTTCAGAGATCTCATCCCTCACCGGTGTGGGATATCATCTTCATCACCCTCCCCGTCCAGTCCCATGGCGCGAACAGCCCTGTACTCGAAAAACTAGCTCAAATATAGGAGGATAGCCCCAGGCCCATATAGGAGTCCACGGATCGTCTCATCCTCACTGATGTGGGATATCATCTTCATTTGTTTTAGGGCAACAACAACAACATACCCAGTAAAATCCCACAAGTGAGATTTAGGGAGAATAAAGTGTACGCAGAACTTACCACTACCTCGGAAAGGTACAGAGATTGTTTTAGGCCACAAATTCTAAAAGTCTTTCTTTGTAGAGAGATTGTTTTAGGCCACAAATTCTAAAAGTCTTTCTTTCTTAAACTTCATGTCCATCCGCATATATAAATTGGGACGGAGGGAGCAGTGGCGGAGCTAGGTAAAAATATAATTTTTATGTATATATATTACATATTGACACCCCTTGACTTCTTCGTGAATTTACTTCTTTATATTCTGACACTCCTTAGCTCCGCATATATTCAGAGTCCGAGATAGTTTCTTGAAGATGTTAGCAAAGATTTTTTTTCCTTACATAGATTGATTTGCTATCTCATAATTAGAAAAAGAAATATCAAGATAGATGCATATGATGAATTAGGAACGCAGTAGTATAATGTTTACTGGAAGAGAAATAAAAATAAAGAAATGATGGCATGGTGAAGGTGATAGGTACATACACATGAAAGGGAGAGGAGAAGACTTTCCCTTAAAGAGGAGGGACCAAACTGATCATTTTGTTTACAAGACCCACTCAATATGTGTAGATGAAGGACCACACTACCTTTGTATCGCAGAGAGATTTTGCACGGACCAATAAGTCACAAATATAATTATGAGAGAAAGCAAGTTAATTAAGTGAATGAAATAAAATAAATAATGAGGTATTAGGATTCTTTTTCCTCTGCTAATACAAAACAATAGCTCACTGGCAATTTTATCGACATTCAAAGCCCCAAAAGTTAAGCCAATGAGTTATCTAAATGTAATACGTTTCACTGGTAATAAACCTCTAAACTGCTTATATATCTACTGGGAAATTGATTCAAAAAAAAAATATATACATATTTCTTATATGTACTACTACTCTCTCCGTCCCAATTAATTTGTGAGTATTTATGTGATTATGTTTGATCGGATACGAAATTTAAGAAAAAATAAATGACTTACAAAATTTATGGTTTAAAACATGTTATAAAAAAGTGTCATTTTGGACAAACTAAAAAAAAAAGTTTAACTTAAACTAAAACAAATGATATAATAATATATTGAGAGGATATTTAACTGTGTTGCAAGTATTTTATGATCTAAGGAAAGCACGAGAAGGTAAGAAAAGTAGGGTTCTGTTACAACTCCAAGTACTACCAAATTAGGTTAGAAATTACTAAGAAAAGTACCACTCTTTCCATCCCAATGTATGTGACATCTTTTCTTCTTTTTTATTTTTTGGTCTTAAAAAGAAATGTTGTTTTTCTATAATTAAAAATAATTTAATCATAAAAAGGTTATCACTTTATCGCTAATGAAATAATATAATATAATTTATTTCAAATCATAAATTTCAAAAAACTTTCTTTTTTTTAAAAGAAAAATGTTAAGTCAAATAATGTCAAATAAATTGAGGCAAATGTAGTACTATTATATTTACTATGGAAAACTCAAAGGAAGTCTTGATAGGTCTGCAGTATGATATGAACAAGGGAATTAAGAGGTGGGGAACATCAATACGAAGCTAGGAGCTAGTAGCTAGGAATAAGTAATTAAAAAGAGGCAGATATGCCATTTGATTATTTTTAGGGCAAGCTACGGTTCGTTGCAGACGTGATTTATAGTTGCCAGATCAATGATGGCCCCCTACACAGATTCCCAGATACTCATCATCTAGTTGAATATAATTACTCCTCTATTTCAATTTATGTCTTATTTCTTCTTCTTTTTTCTATTTAGAGTTTATTTATAACATTTTACATAAGATATTTAAGATGATAAGATTTAAGAGATATTTTATTGTATTACACGCATTTGTAATTTAAGGTCATAAATTTAAATATGATTTTACTTTCTTAAATTTCATGCTCAGTTCAAGTAAGACACATAGTCGTAGGGATTGAGTAATTGAATTTTGCTTCGACCCACAGCCGCAAGTTCCACCGACCCGGCCCTATAGTGAAAATAATGTTGAAATCCTTTTCTGCACCTTTATCATATGGTTGATAGCTAATTAATTCGATTCCGTATTCAACTTCTCCTTTCCTCTTGACGTTTAGTTATTTGTAAGTTTCAGTACGTACGTTTTTGTATAAGAAAGATTCATAAATTACAATGATAAATATATAGGACTGCAGCCCAAAATCAAATTCAAAGTGACATTGGCCAAACTTTTAAAGACTAAATCGGCCAACTTGTCAATGCCAAATTAATAGTACATACGTATTACAGGCACGCTACCTACAATTGTACTACTATATAATGGTAACTTTATACTCCAGCTAGCCTAGCAGGCTAGCACAAATGATATGAATCAATTTAAGACTTACATTGGATTATCGGGAAATTAAAAGGATAGATAGGATACATTATGAAGAAATTTGTAGTTGCTATTCTTTGGATGTGCACCGGGTGAATCTGTTTCTGTGCAATAGCTCGCGCAACATACAAAAAATGTAAAAATCACACTAGAAAAATCCAATGTGACGAGATCGACTGAGAAGGCATTGTTAGAGGAAATTAAAAATGACACAACGTTGGCAAATAGCAAGTATTTTCACTAGAAAACTGATGTTGACTCTATCTTAAATGAAATATAAACTTCCGTCAATTATATATCTAGTGAGAGTAATTGCGTCAAATAAGAAATTGATACTCACTTTCTCACATATCATACTTGATTGCAGGTTGACTAACCTAGTATTAAGCATATCTATAGTGTGTGGAACAAAGTTGCTTATAGATATGTAGTACAAAGTATCTTTTGACACCAAAAAGAAAAAATCAATAAGATAGTAAGGAACAAAAGGTTAAGAGTTTACAAATGAAACTGGGAAAAAGGAACCAAATATAGCAACTTGTATCTAGTATACTATCAGTTTTAATAATTGAATTATAATAGTTGTTTTTATTTGGCTTTTAATTCAAAAGAAAAATGACATGAATTTTAGATAATATAATTGATCCGTAAGAACGCTATGTAAAGGATTATGTGGTACGATTAGTTCTAACAAGAAAATACTTATCTTCATCTGGTGTTTACTCCAAATCAAGCAATTCTCTAGAGAATTGTACTTTTTACCCCTCTCATTTTATGTGACACGATGATCAAATTATCGGTGTGAATTTGACATAAAACTTTTAAATTTTACACATTTCGATACTATATAAAAACATATTATAAGCAGAGGCGGACCTACATTGAAAGTGGGGGGTGCACGTGCACCCGCTAGCCTCGAGAAAAATTCTGTATATATAGTTTGTATATCTGTCTATATATCAGGGAATTTAGTTAAATAGATGTAGTGCACCTGCAAGAACAACTGACTTGGTAGCGAGATGGTTGAACAACTGGCTTGGTAGCGAGATGGTTGAGCATGTCGCCTAAAGTCTCCCTTATTGTGTGATGACTTGAGTTCGAACCCCAACAACAATAATTACTTATTGCTCCTTTTTCCAAATACATGTTATTATTTCTATTTTTTATGTTTCCCCACTTCAAACAACGTTAACTACATTATATTTTAAATTTTCGATCTATTGAAATTTTAAGTGCATATATATATATCCTTTGATTAAAAAAAAAAAAAAAAACCTTCCTACTTAGTAGTCAATTATTTTACATCTTTTCTTTTTTCTTTTATGTATTAACATTAATTACGTATTTTTTCTTTAATTTCAAAAATACAAGCTCCCCTCCAACTTCAAAAGGTAGATATTCTCCCTATTTTATACTGTATAATGTTTATTTTACTTTTATCTCTTAATCATTGACTTATTTTTATTTAAAAAATTAGCAATTTAAAGTTTGAAATAGGCTTAAATCAAACGTTTTCCCCTAGCAACCATCTAGCAAACAAATCTCTAGGATTTCATATTTTTAAAAAACTTTCTATTATTGTTCAAAATATAAAAGTGCATCAAATTCAAGCACGGTGGATAACACACTTTTGTCATATTAAATCTAATTAATGATATTCAACAATATTCGAATTTTGCTTATAAAATACCATAATTAATAAGTTTTCAAAGAACTGTATGTCGAACTTTGGCACTATTAATTATTATATTTAAATGTAAAGGTGCACCCGTCAAACTCAAATCCTGGGTTCGCCTCTGATTATAAGTCACAAAAAATTTATAATTTAAGACGTGAAAAAATTGCGATCAAATTTTGTTTCAGCCTCTCTGAATAATATTGTGCCACCTAAATTAAAACAATATTGATATGCCATCATTGTCCAAACTATCATATAGTAATATGCAATTGCTATTATTAGGGAAAGAAATATTTGTATGTCTGTTTCTACATACAAATATTTGCATTCTCATCTCGTGACTGTGCATGCCAGTAGGTTAAAAAAAATTCACCTGATTGAAAGCATCCAGAAAAATTGCTTTAATGATCCAACATGTCCAGAAAAAGGATAGTTTTTCCATTTCTGACTGCAATCAGAAAACATTGTGGTCAGGCATATTTCCCTTTCGATGATTAATTAGTTAAACAACCCATATGAAGAAGGAATTCCTATGATTTATTTCCAGCCATTTTAGCTATAGCTAGGTTTCTCAGAAAATAAAAATCAACCACTACCCTTGGGATATTTCCCTCTTTCCTACCAAGCTCCTCTTTTTATCTGTCTGTTAAACGAAATGTCTCAAAACATAATAATCTTGTTTGCAAAAGTGGAAGATGCACTTGCAGCTGTGACATATAGTTATTGAAAATTGCATAAATTATTCTTAAGATGGGTTTAGCTTTAAATTTTTACCCTTCCCCAATTGAATTTATATCTAGTGGGGCATAAATTCTTTATAAATTGAAGTCATGTTGGGCATTTCTTGGAGATATTATGATACGAAAATATATAGTACTCCTATTTAATTTTTTTTTATTATGAGGAGCATAAGTTAAAGACAAATATAAAATAATGACAAAAGTGTCAATTACTCTGACATATATCATGAGGCTTAGTGGCTGAGATACAATTTCACCATTGGACTTGACAGAACTCGATAACTTTGGTGCAAACTTTCAATTTCTATTAAAAGTTTAATTAATATGTATAATATAAATAATCTATTAAAAACGCAATAAGTAGCATTTTCTAGAAGCCAGAACTCATAAGGAACCTGATAATACAAAAAATTCTTATACATGTATATAACTTAAACTATAAAATGAATCTTCTTATAGAACTAAGTATAAAACAAAAGGTCTAAGAGCTTCGAGGTAATAAAAATTGACTCAAGAATCAATTTCATTTCGAGCTCAGGCATGTTTAGGAATTTTCAGTCTCTTTTCTTTCTTATACTTTATGCAGCGTCAAACTATGTCACGTAAAGGCCGTAATTTCACACTTTTAACTATATGAATCTTCACTAATGAGCTAGACATGATTCATTTAAGCTTATTCTCAAATGATCAAATATCATACAAGATAGAAATAACAGAACTAGAAGTTCTATTTTTTATTATGGTATAATTAGCTCTGTGCAGAAGGGGGGTAAAACACAGAAAGAAAGACAAAAGGTCTTAAATAGGATGTCTAAAGATATTAAGACATAAGAGAAAAAGCAGTAGCAGTAGTTCAGTTTCTCTCTGCTATATTTTGCATTATTCACTGGCACTGACAGTACGCATTCAAACTCAGTTTGATCTATCACCCTCTGCTTCGTTTTTAGGGTTTTCTTTACACTGACTAAAACGAACGAAATTAAATTACTCTACTGTATCACACAGAACTCACAGTATCAATAAAAATGATTGATGATAAAGATGAGACAAAATTTTAAAACTTAGGTGCTTACACATTGCGTACAGTTCTGTCGAATCCCGGGGAAAAGTAGTATTTTCTCTCAATTTATTTATATGGTTTTGACTTGACGATCGGACCAACTGCTATTTTGCATAGGGAGTAAGACTAAATGCTCTAACTCAACTCTTTGTTTACTTGGTTTTGACTTTGCACAAGTTTAACAAAGTAAAAAGGACTTTTTAATCTTGTGCTCTTAAACTAGAGATATATAAAATGTACTCCATATTAAAATGTTTTTTATTCTTGTGGCCTATGTGGAAAGTTGAAATCAAATATACCAAAAAAGTAAAGAGACATTATTTTTAAATAGACTTAAAAGGAAAACAAAACAAACAAATTGAAGCGGAGGGAGAACATTATATTGGATAAATAAGATAAAATTAATTTTTAAATTTTTCATATATATAAATTGTTGGATCCATTCCTATAATTCTCTTATAGTGTGATGACAAAGACGGCTGGAAATTACTTTAGTTGACATTAATTCTTGCACTTCTAAACTTTCTTAACAATTAGAATTTCTTGCGCGTTCCTTTACTGTATAGTAACTTCGTATGTTCCTGGATCAAGAAACTTAGGAAATCAAGTACTTCTCTATGAGGCAAATAGGCCAATCACTAATAATAGAAAGGGGGCTCTCTTTTTCAAATAGGTTTTCATGGATTCAATAAAGCACACTACTACCCCATTGTGGAAAGACATGATACAACCCTAGAAATGCATAATTACTGAAACATTTGATAGTTGGATTTGTACGAAAAGAGCCTTGTGCTTACTTGAGGGTAAAGGGAAGTGCTTTCTCATTTCCAAATTGGGTTATGATGTGAACCATCAAACAATGTTGTTTGTTAGATTTTTGAGGCATGCGTGACTGCCGTACAAGTACTATTATTCCTTCTAACATAAAAAATCACACTGCTTTCTTATTTTGTTCCTGTTCATGACCACAATACTCATTGCTTGACCCCCTAACTTTGGGCTTTTTTACATCACTTTATCTCCTTTTTCTTGTCTGTCTTGTCTTTTCCTGTAATTGGACCAAGGAGAAGTTGTCCAATCAAATATTCTATATAAGACCAACTCTTGAGATGTCTCGCAGAGCAACTCTCAACAAGGACGTTAAGACTGTTCGAGTAAGAAGGTACATACAATGTCTAGTTGCTTGTATAGGTTAAAAACGCATCTATATTTAGGCGACGACTAACAAATAAGCTTTAGGTTGGATAATTGAATCACATTAGAAGTAGTTTAGAGTTAGTAATTAATAACGACAATGTGATGAAATAAAAGATCACAGAGCAGTTGACACTAACACAACTCAAGAAGGCGTTAGCTGAGGCTAATGCTATGTAGAGTTAACTCCAACAACAAAGTGAGCTACCAAATTAGGAACAGGGAATTGACTTTATTTTACATTTGGAGAACTAGCATTGTATATGACCTGCATTTTTGGATTTTGGAAATTGAAATTCTCATGCTCTCTTGTCTAATTATGGGGAATCAAGAACAATCTTCTTGACAGGGAAGTATCGAGTCAATTCCAGTGATAAAAGGTCCAATAGAATATGACCAGCTTCAATAGCCATATCTAAAATTCATTTCATTATTTTTTGAACTCCATGGTATAACATCAGACAAAGCTGCAACACCATACACTTTAGGAAATCAGAATCAGACTATAGCTAATCAGATGCATGTTCGACTAACTTCACCCTTTCAAACACAAAACAGGGGACAATCTGCACAAGCTAAATGAACAAAATTATTCAACTGGTGAAACTTTTCACTGTAAAACCAAATTGCTCCAACAATATATATCTCAACATGTTAAAAGAAGGAGTACATTTGCAATACACTTTGCTGACACAGCAAAACATCATCAGCTACGATTATTGACAGCAAGTGGAGTCTTCGCCACAAGTACACAGCCTGGTAGAGAGGGAGTTCAAGCAGTTACAAATTATGTGATAATATCAGCACACAGCTAATGAAATTGAATTCCCCAAGAAGACCAAAGAAAACATAAATAGTTTTGGAAAGAAAAAAAAAAAATAGATGCTACTCTTTTCCATTCTGTGGGGGTGCCACAACACCTAATACTTTTTTTTCTAGTTACCTGCACTGTAGTGATAATTTCTATGCGCAATAATTCATCCTTTGACCATTAAAATACTAAAACAAGGCAATCAAATGCAAGGAAATGTGTCGCTGTAAATGCACATCAGCTTAACTTTATGGAATTTCAGAAAGTTGTCTCATTTTTTCTTATAGTTTGTCCCTATGATATTAAATTGAACACCTTATTCCTGCAAACGAAGAACTAACTACACTTATTATTGCAAAAGGAGGACTAACTTCTGGTTATTCTTTTACGATTATATCACAAGATCTATGGTAGACTTGAAGTTCAACAAGACTTGTGTTGCAAGTTCAATCACTGCTCAAGCTTGGCTCAGCCACGACCAATACAGTTGTGACTTTTCAAGATCAACTCTAATTCGAGCCCGATTGAGTAGTAAAGCATACCAAGCTTGAGTTTCCAAGTAACTGGTTCGTTAGACACAACCTTGAAGAGCAACAAACAACAACAAACACCAGTGTAATCCCACAAGTGGGGTCTGGGAAGGTAGGAGTATGCAGACCTTACCCCTGCCTTTGTGAGGTAGAGATGTTGTTTCTGCTAGACTCGACCTTGAAGCGCATACCTGCTTATTTTCTTTTTTTTCTTTTTGTTTTCAACTGTAGACCAGGTAAAAATGCCAAGCAATCCTTATATTCATTTTTTTTCCTCATTTACCAGTAGGCCGCCTCTTTTTTATTGAAAAAGTAACATTACCACTTACCAGTAGGCCACCTTTTCTCCTTCTCTTACTGTTGTTCCTTCCATCAGCCTCTCTCCAGCATATTTTGTTAACTCGGGTCTTTTCTGATTATTCCAGACATGTGAGTTGTAGGATTATTTTTGTTACGGCAGTTTTCATATTTTTTACCATTTCTAGTTTGGTTTGGTAAAAGTTAGTTAATTGTTTGTTGTAAAAGTTACCCAAACCTGTAGAGCCAGTATTTAGCTCAGCAAAAACCTGATCGTCGAGGAGCAAGCTGGCCGGGACACCGTGGTTATCAATGGAAAAAAAAAACTGGCCATCTTGAGCTCGGGCTTGATTAGAGTTAAGCCAACCTTGAGCTCATCTCTCAACAGACCAAGTTGAGCTGAACCTGGCTAATGTTCGGCTAGTCCTAGCTCATTTACAGAACTAAAAGGACAGTAGATTTAGGGCTTGGGGGCTATTTTCTATGTTTATAGCATTGCTTGCTTCCACATAAGAACACAACCTAGCATGGATTCTGGACATACTCTCTGCTAGTTAGCTATTTCATCATCTTATAGAGACCAGATACAGAATGAAATAACTATGGCAATTTCTCAGACAAGTTATACAAATTAAATAACACCACAATCCCATCACAGTTCTCATAAGGTCATTATCTCAGACCAATTGTAATTTTATAACTCTAAACGTACCTTAAAGATCTAGATGGCTACTTTAATCTACAAGAATATCAACAGAAATTGAAGAACATTCCTATATTTACATAGACAAAGTGATCAAGATGCAACCATCTTGATGAAAGAATAGTGATCAAGTTCGAAATATGAAAATGCTAGCTATGTACCCTGTTACCACTTACCATGAAACAGAATCATCTCAACAAACTCAAATTTTTAACATTTCTAGTTTCTTCTTTATTGTAGCTAGCATCTACTTGCTTTTGCAACTCTGCATCTTCTTGATGCCAGAGATGAAACACCTCATTTCATCAAAAAAACTTATCATTTCATTAGATTTAAGAGTTTGCAAGATACTCGTTTTCCTTTCTACCTATAAGAATAGAGTCAACTTGACCTAAGCTTAAGTACAACAAATTATAAATCTCATCAGAATAATAGTTGCCAGGTCAACTATAATGTTTACATTGATGATATGTTTTTTATAAGGAAAAAGTTACATGTTGTTATAAAGATACATCAAGATAATTTGTTTTTAACTGACCCAGTGTTGTCAAAGGTGCATTTAAGCCCGGAAGCAAAATGCAAAACATGTTGAGCACTTTGCCTCGCTTAATGTACACTTCAGTGTCGTCATCAAAGCTCTAAGACATACTTTTCCTTGTCAATAAGCGTCTAATGGAGAGGCCGCCCTAAACAATTTTTAAAAATTTCTGTCCATATATTTGTTATTCATGCTTGTTAGAATTAGTGACTAAACATATATATTTGTACTTTTTCTGCATTTGCACCTTTTTTCATTAAAGCTCATGCTTTCCTTGCGCTTAAAGCCCCAACCTTGGAGCTTTTTTGCGCTTTTCACTTGTAATAACACTGAACTAACCAGAAGACCCAACCATCAAAATAATAGGCGGAGGTCCTGGAAAGGGAGGTAAGGGGACGGATTAGTGTACTTCCCTTTGGTAGAGCACTGATCTACCCTTGTATGTTCTTTAGTGTGATCAAAAGGAAGCAAAACAAAGTTTACTTTCTATGTTGTTCTTAATAGTTTAGGAACGCTGACTAGAATAACATACCATCATTTTGACAAACCTCTCTCACTATTACCTATTGACCCACCTTAATTTTCTTCTTCAACCCAGCAAATAAAGAAATAGACTGTACATGATTGCTATTCGTGCTCAGAGACGACCTGGTGCTTTAAGACAAAAGAAGGGAAAAAAATGCATAATATAACGTCAAACTAGTCAATTAAGCTAATCCCATTTCAAAACCTTATCAACTAGTGCTATTTGGGGTAGATATTAAGTGATACCAAAGATGAGGCCAGTTTTGCAATTTTAAGTCTTTCCAGCACATGTGGTCTCGTAATAGCACATTATTTATTAGTTAAAAGCATCAGTTGCCGTAAAATTTGAACAGAATGCTTAATTGGGAAACATTAGCACCATTATTATCAGCTGTAATAAGGTGTTTTTCCCAGTAAAAAAAAGGGAAAGGAGAAGACTTGAAACTTCTAAAACAGTTGGGACTAGGGGTTTGCCCCCAATTTGCAAAAGGGACAATCATAGAGGGGTGGACATTAGAAAAGGAAAAAGAAGAAAAACTAGAACAGGGGTCAAAGGTAAATTTTCGAAATGGTAGCTAAAAGGAGACAACAGTACCTTAATGTGAAGGGCAAAGCAAATGGGAGGCAACAAAAAGGTTATCAGAAAGGAGCAACCATTTGGTTGGAGGGAAGGGTGATTAGGGTGCCACTATCTACAGAAGGGCAAATGCAGAGAGGGATAGAAGCAGCAACTACAAGTCTTAGGTAAGGACAGGAAGAAGCTCATTTTAGTTAAACATAATATACAATGGCATATTTTATACCAAAACTATTTGGTCTGTCAACTTTCTTTTCTACTTTAAAATGGAAAAATCCATTTCCAGAAAGATAAAGAGTGAATGAGAAAAATAAGGAATTTGGAACCTCTAAGGGAAGGGGGTTGGATAAATAGTTGGGGAGTGAAATAGTCTTTTTGAGGACAGAGGGACTTGAACCCTCACGATTTTAAAAGTTTTATAATGTCTCTTTCCCCCAATTTGTGGGAATACACTGGGTATGTTGTTGTTGTCTCTTTCATACATTAGGTTTCCAATGTGTTGATTTACCTCTTGTGTTTTATCTGATAGACTCCCGGCAGATTTCCTGAAAAGCACAATGTCAAATTGCACAAACCTAGCTAAGCAGTTCTTCCTTGTTTCAATTAACTCCTAAGCATTGTCTTCAACATCTAGTACTCGAATATATCACAAAGAACACAGCCAGTGGCGGAGTCAGAATATTCACTAAGGAGTGTCAGAATATAAATAAGTAAATTCATGAATAAGCCAAGGGGTGTCAATATGTAATATATAGACATAAAAATTATATTTTTATCTAGCTACAGAGTGTAATTCTCCGACGAAGGGGTGTCGATCGACACCCCTTCGTCACATGTGGCTCCGTCACTGAACACAGCTTGCATGCCATCCTACACCTTGTAAGACTTCCATACTTTCATAATCAAGCAAACACTACTGAAGAATTGTTTTTCCCTGAAAAAAGGAACATTTTCCTCCAAACCGTACTCCTAAAGTAAGACGAGATGCTAAATCTTCAGATTACATGTCTCCACTTCTTTACTTAAAAGATACCAAAAAAACTATCTACCTAGCTCTAACAATTCTGATCATTATCAAAAAAAAAAAAAAAAAAAAAAAAGCTCTAACAATTCTGATTGGAGAGAAGCTCTAAATTCCTCCTAAATCAGAAACACCATCTATCCAGCTCAAATAACAACCTATATGAAACAATGAGGACTTAGATAACCCGGAATGTCCCTTAAAAGCAAATGTGTATCAGTATATGAACGAAATGGGCCCAAATACAGCATAGTACAAAAGCAATAATAACAAAGGCATACATTGTTGAACAATTAATTGATTGATCATTCAAATAACAAACTCAATTTCCAACAATGATGAATAATTCAACAGATATAAGAACACCCCTAAAATCGAATCCCCAATACCTCAATTTCCGGGAATATTATTAGCTCACCTAAACTTTGAAAAACATAACTTTGGAAGAAAAAAAAGTACCTTCATTTCTGGTAGCCACCACCAATAGCATTCTCATCCTCAACAATCTTAGCAGTCAAGTACGGTTTCGGAAAATCATTAACATCAAACTTATACTCGATCATCATCTTCTCAACATCAGTTTTGTTGAGAAACGTGCGGTTAATTGGAGGACGATTACGTCTCTGATCACGAGAGTAATACTTGATATCAAACACGGTTTCGGGATTGGATGTTGGGACAATGGCCTGAGATTTGGGAGTAGCGGGAGAGAAGATTCTGTACTCGGTTGCCTTGGGTATAGAAGGTAGATATTCGGGACTTGTTTGGGGACCAGTGAACTCCCATGGCTTCTTCATGAACCGTTTTAGGGTTTGGATCATAGATTTGCCTGACGATGCCATTGATGAATTTTGCTGTGCTGATTTTGGAGATCTGTTTGATTGATTGGTGAAGGTTGGATTTTTTTGGTTTCAGGGGAGAGACTCTTTTGGGCTGGCCAAGAGTGTATACCGGATCTTCGGGCCAAAATGGCCCATCAAACATTTTTTTATGCAAAAATTACACAAAACTACAACTTAACTTAATGATAATACTTAAAATTTTAAATTTCCAAACTATTTACAAATATCTCATATCTCACTTTCTCTCTCTATTTACCTGATGCATAACTCAACTTTTCACCCTCCCTTCTTTTAAGCTTTTTGCTCCACAAACAAAGGCTATTTTCAAGGCAACTATCCAGCGGGTACCAATTTTAAATTATCAACGTCTTCTTCTCCAACTCTTCAACATCAACTGACAAACTCCATTTTCTTTCTTCTTGAATTTCTTTTGGAGGTTAGTATAATTTCATAAATTTTTCACTTTACTAAATCAAAAATCATCATTGTTGAGTTAGTGTTCAGTGAAAAAAAAAAAAGCATATTAATGGAGTTTGGCCCTTCGTTTAGTGTTGGACTAACTCAATTAGAGAATAATACTCAAACAACAAATATTGTTGTTGGGTTTGTTCCTGGAGATTTTGATAAGGATGATCCTGATTTTCGTGATAATAGATCTAAACATCAAAACGATCCCGCTACGATGAAGAAGTTAAGAGAAATTGCTGGTACTCGAAATAAAAAAGTTGTTGCGTCATCTTCAAGGAGGAAGAAATCAGAAGATACATCACACCCCGTCTACCAAAGGTATTTTGTTTTGTTTTTGGTGATGTATATGCTCGCGGGAAAAACATATTGTAGTGTATTTGGCTATTAATATACATAGATCTAATGTATATGTGGGTTTCTGGTACTGCACATACATATACATATAATGTATGTGCGTTTCTGGTACTGCACATACATATACAATTATGGTGATGTATACGCTCGCGGTACATACATATACAATGTTAGTGATGTCTATGTATGTGGGTTTCTGGTATTGCACATACATAGATCTAATGTATATGTGGGTTTCTGGTGCTGCACATACGTATACAATTTTTGTGATGTATATGATCGCGGAACCGAGATATTGTATTGTATTTGTTTATTCTAATAGATAAATCTAATGTTTTGGTGATGTATATGATCGAGGAAACAAGATATTGTAGTGTATTTATTTTTTCTAAGACAAAGAATGGAGATATTCATCTTGTATCGGAACTGAAAAAACGAAAAGCAAAAAAATAGAGCTACTCGAAGTTGTTAATTTTTTATCGGAGAAATTTGGATGATTTGAACAAAGGAAGATGATTTGGTGATTCAAAACTTCCAAATTTGAAGTTGTTACTGAATTCAAGGGATTCAACAGACAATAAATATCACGTTGATTGCGCTTAAATCACGTTAAAGCTGTTTTTTTTTCCTTTTATATCGTTAATCAATTTTATTACTTATGTATATGTCAGTGATGTATAGGGTCTTCTAGTTATGTATATGCCGTGAAAAGATACGGGATTTACTGTAATTTTAAAAAATATTGAGAGAAAGTGTAATTAGCTAGTAAACTACTGGTATTTATGTTATTTATACCTTTTTTATAACATAAATTGAAAAAATAAAAAGGCACTACGTGCCTGTTTGGATTGTCTTTTAGCTTTTGACTTATATGCCAGAAGCCATAAATTAGATTTTTTTAACAACATCATACCTAGTGAAATCCATAAGTGGGTTCTAGGTATTGAGCATATACACACCTTACCTCTACCTGATGGAGGTAGATAGAGAGGCTTGTTTCCAAAAGACCTTCGGCTCAAGTGCAACAAATTCAAGTAAAAAGAATAAGAAAATGGTGAAAAAACACATCTATTAATAAGGAAGGCAATGCACAACATACAAGAAAGCAATAACTATAAGAATAATGTGATGATTGGAACACAATAAATAACTTATGATGATAGATATCAAAAGCAACAACTATAAGAATACAGGTAGTACTACGACAGACACCAACAAGTCTAAACATTCAAAAAGCAAGACAACAATCCACTACCTCCTAACCTTCTACCTTACACGCGACCTCCAGACCTTCCTATCTAGAGTCATGTCATTGGTAATTTGAATCTGTGTCATGTCCTTCATAAACACTCCTCTCAATACTTTTTCGGCCTACCTCTACCTTTCTTCGTACCCCCTATATCCAACATTTTGTACCTCCTCACTGAGGCATCTGCACATCTCATGTTCACATGTCCAAACCATCTTAGTCTCACTTCCTTTCTTATCTGCCACGGCGACTACTCCACCTTGTCCCGAATATTCTCATTCCTGTGATATATGAAATCGTTGTTGATGTCCCCACTACCCTAGATTATAGTCCCAAATTGTTTGAAACTTTCTTTCTTGGGAATAACATATGTGTCACTCAAGCCTCACTTCCATACCTGCCTCATGCATCACATTACTGAATTTGCACTTCAAATATTTTGTCTTGGTCCTGCTCAAGCCTTACTTCCATACTTGCCTAATGCATCATATTATTGAATTTGCACTTCAAAAATTATGGAGTTAATAACTCAAATGGTCACTCAACTATTGACTTTTATCTCAGAAAGTCACTCAACTTTGATCTTTACTCCAAAAGTCACTCAACTATAGCTATTTTACTCAAAAGTCACTCAATTTTTACTTACAAAAGCACTCAACCTATTTAATTAATTTTTTCATTAAAATTTTCTTACATAGAAATTTTATTTAAAACTAAAATTCTAAAAAATAAAAAGATATCCATTTAATTGTCATGACTCAAATCCCATTGGGGCGGACAGACACTCGTAGCCGTAAAGGCCCGAGAGAACCAACCTACGATCGTGTACATTCATATGCATGTCATGAAGTGAATAAAAATACTGCCACATGCAGATATAATATATTGGTGACGGAAATCATGTATAGACGTTCAAAATAGATACGAGACTTGGCCGTTGGGGCCATAAATGTCTAAACGGTAAGACACTTCTACGTTTGACTTTACAATGTCTACAAAGCCTCTAAAAGATATATAACCATAACTAAGGTCGGGACAAGTCCCTGCCTTATACAACTACTACACAGTACCAAAAATATATACAAATGACTTGAAAAGTCCCGAAGCAACCTGGAGCTCACCAATAGTGCAGATGATCAGTACCCTACTGTGAAGGTCTACTAGCTCCTGTGCCTGCAGTAAGTAAGGTAGGTCCCCCAAGGGACGTCAGTACGAAAGAATGTACTGTGTATGTAAGATTATAAGCAACTGTATGAAATATAGGAACTCAATTAGAATCAAATACAAGTGAATAGATAATACTGATATACCACTGTACTGTATATGTGGAACCATGTACATTACATTCATTTCTTTCCTTTTACCTTCATATCATTATACAACATACAATATTCGGGACCAACTGATCAGTGGTAAATAACATTGGGATCGGCTCGAACTAGGCTTATGCCCCCAGAGCTGCCACCCATAAATCAATAAATCAGGTTTTGCTCGAGCTAGGTTTTCACCCCCAGAGTTGTCCCCTGTATCCAATAATCCATCGGGATCGTCTCTAGCTAGGCTTTCGCCCCTTTGAGCTACCACCCGTCCTCAACCAAATATGCATTACTTCATTTCTTTACTTTTTATGAGATTGTTACATTGGTGGTCATAATATTTTTGGAGCTTTGAAACAATAGTCAACAAATAAGAGACACGTGAATAACAATAGCTAACAAACCTAAAATGAAATACTTTAAAACGTTTCGGAGTGGAAACAAGGTCGTTAACTACGTAGACATTACATGCTGCCAAATGATACGGAAAAGATTAACCTTACATACCTTATCTTCTCACTACGTGGCTACAATGATTCAGCTCCTTCCTTATGTGTTACTCTACAGTACAAGTACGTAATGGAGCTAACATTAAAAGCTAATTACATTACATGTTTACAAGACGGTAATTAGTTACTTAACGGGAAGTAAAAACATGAACGTTACAAACCGGTAGGATAACCTTCTTTATACTGCCATATAACCTTATTCCACCCCCTTATACTATAACCTACTGCCTTACCAAGACAATACCACCAAAACAGTCCACAAACCAACATAAACGTTACAAACCGGTAGGATCTCCCACCAAGTTCATACTTCATATTTTTACCTCAATGCAACTCCACATATTTATTCCATCATGTCACATAAATACCTTCCACAAAAATATACCAAAAACAGTCCACACAATTTCAGATTTCACTTTAATATAACAAGAGAGTATTCTCTTTTCACTACGTCAAACGTTCCATATACAAACACGTATAAACATTTCCACCAAACCATACATAAAAAGAAATGAACCAAGGGCAGAATCACACTTTAACATACTGAAAATTCATCCTCCAACTTCATTTCTTCAAGACCTTAAGCTCCCTTACAAGTTTAAACCACAGAGAAGGCAAATCCTTTAAAATTAAGCACAAGTGGACTGCCACCAAAACAAGGAACTGCCCTATACATTTTAAACATAACCAACATGATTTCCACCACCTCTCATACATATATTACATTAAGCTATAAGGGTAAACACTTACTAAGGCTTGCAAAGTGGAAGATTAGTCCAAGAACCCTAGGAAAATTTGGGGCGGCTGATTTGGGGTTTGAGAGAGGAGAGAGTGTTTTAATTTTTCTGTGTTTTGGCAAGTGAAGTGAATGGATAAATAAGCTGAATTTCAGCTCTATATACTCCCTCTTAGCCACCTCTCACTAGCCCATTCTTATCCAATTCTTGGTCAAGAATAGTCCAAGTAGGTGATGCACCTACTTGGCTATACAAGCTGTCCAAAATAGTCCATTGTCTCACTTTATTTCTACTTGGATCATCTCTTGTTGGGCCTAAATTAATCTTAGGTGTTGGGTTGGTCATCTTTCCATTTTTATGTACTTAATTTGGGCCTCAATTGAGTCCATTAACTTATATCCAAATGCAGCCCAATAATTTAAGTAGGTGATACATCTACTATCTTAATTAAGTCACGGAAGCACCTCGTTTATGTTCTCCCCTTTTTCCAACGTCTTAATCCTTCTACCTTAATCCACCACTTAATTTTAACTTTACACTTAAGTATGTCCTTATTATCTCAAGTTTAAATACTTTTATCCATGCTAGGTTGGTCGTATAAGTTTTGGAAATATACGGGGTGTTACATTAATGACCCGCTCCACTTAACCCGACAAGCTAAAAATATATTTCCTCCGTCCCATTTTATGTGTCGTCATTTCCTTTTTGATCCGTCCCAAAAAGAATGTCATATTTCCTTATTTGGCAACTATTTAATGGCATCATCCCCGTTTTATCCTTACTGGGTCCCACTTAATAAGAAAAGACAACTAAATGGTAAACATTAAAGTGACTTTAAGAGGGACAATTTTGTAAACTTTACAAAATCATCATTTATTTCTTAAACTCCGTGCCCGGTCAAAAGACGACACATAAAATGGGACGGAGGGAGTAATATTTACCCTTACCCCTATTTTTTTAAAAACAAATTGGGTTTTATGAGTATCTAAGTTTTTGTACTATTAGCTTTTTTAGAATTTAGCTAATTTATAGTTAGTCAATTTTTTTAAAATGGCATTTCAAATATCTATTTGGGTTCTTATTTTTTATTCTTTTATTTACTGTTAGTATTTGTTTTTATCCCTGTTTATGGGCTTAAACAGTGATACTGCAATGACATTAAAAAAAAATGAAATGCCAAAAAAAAAAGTGATAAAAACTGTTCATCACTTTTAACTAGTCAATTTTATTTTTAGCTAATTTGTATAGTCAATTTGTAATTTAAAAAAATTACGGCTAAGGGTAAAATAAAAAGATAAAATATTATATTTTTAGCGGGTGTGAATTTTATTTTATTTTTTAAATTTTTTGTTTTAAGTAAAAATTTCATATAAGCAAATTTTAATGAAAAAATCAATTAAATAGTTGAGTGACTTTATAAGTAAAACACTTATAGTTGAGTGACTTTTGAAGTAAAAATCAAAGTTGAGTGACTTTCTGAGTAAATCAGTTATAGTTGGGTGACTTTTGGAGTAAAGACCAACGTTGAGTGACTTTCTGAGATAAAAATACATAATTGAATCACCATTTGAGTTATTAACTCAAATATTCTGTCTTGATCCTGCTCATCTTGAACCTCCAAAATTTGAAAATCAACATTTAGCAAACATCTTTAAAAAAGTTGGGATTTTCTCACAATTTAACACGCAGAAATAAATATTCATGTAGCATTACATTGTGAAAGTTCAATCCTAATTTCTTGCGAGACAAACATAGTATGAAAATCTCAACAAAAAATTTCCATATGATTCTTTCTCATCAACTTATCGAAAATTTAATTATTTCTTTAAAGAAAATTACTTCCTCCATTCGTTTTTATTTGTCACTTTTTGACATGGCACACTCATTAAGAAAATAATTATTGATATAACTATTTTACCATACTATCCCTATTAATTGATGTTTAGAGTAATATGTCTTGAAAATGGTTGGAAGAATAAGCAATTAATGCCACGGACGGAGCTACAACCGTTGAAGGGTGGTCAGCCGAACACCCTTCATCGAAAAATTACGTTGTATATAAATGTTAAATATTGTTTAAAAAGGATAAATAACAAAGTTTGCACAACCTTGGCACAACTAAGAGCGGTAGCTTCGTGGTCGAAGGGTGTTCAAACATGCTGCAGCACACGGGTTCGAACCCTGTGCACACGTTTGTTTATATTTTTTTCCAAAATTTTAAATAAGACCAGTATTGTATTGCTTAACTCCAAGAATGGGCTCTGCTTGTGCAGTGAAATTTGGACCACAACCCCTAAACCCACTGGATAATTTTATTTTCATTTATTAATATCATTGAATATCTTTACTAAACATCCTTTACATTTTTCTTATTAAGATGATTTTTTCATATAAGAAAAACATTGTTCTTAACTTCTTATTATTGCTTTTTTAACTTTTTGATAAAAATATTAATTTATAGGCAAAACAAATCAATATATTTTGTAAAAAAAAAAAAAAGAGAAGTAAAATAACACTTTTTATACTATCTTTTTTATGTTATGATTTTATTGTAAATAACTGTTTTAGTTGGAGTACCTAGATATTTCAATAGAGAAATATTTTTTGAAATATCGAATACTTTTAATTTTATATTAAATCTGATAATGATTGATAAATTTTATTTCATTGTATATTTTGTAAAAAAAATATAAAAACCTAGTATTGTTTCTAACTAGACAATTACTAAAATATTTTAATTTATGAAAGCTCCTCGTGAACGACTGGAATAATATATTCAAATTATGTTTTGATAGAAGAATTTCTTTTCAAATTTTATGCTAGTTTGATTTATGCAATTGTTTATTAGTTTTATAATATATATTTTTTTATAATTTAGCAGAATACAAGTATGTAGTTTAATTTAAAATTTTCAGCGATATTTATTCATGATATTTTTGTTTGCCTTTTGAAGTCTAAATATTCTTAACAAAAATTCTGACTCCACCATTAATGCTAAAGGTAAAGTAAAAAAAATTATTTTGTCTTTTATTAATATATCAAAAGATCTAATTAAAAAAATAGTGACAAGTAAAAGTCTTTTACATTTTATTTTCCAAAGACATCGTGACAAAATGGAAAATTAAGAGGATAAGTTCTTGTCTTACCGAAAAGAGAAAATCTTAGGTTCAATGGTCACATCGCTTCATTATTTAAAAATTTTAAGCGTCCCGTCTTTTGGTAGCATTGGCTTAATTGTCAGTCCCTTTCATCTGCTTAAACTATTTGCTTCCGTAACACCAAAAATCAACACACGTTTGTTTCTCTTTTCGACGCTTGCGTCACGACAAATCACTCACACAAATCTACAATATCTGTCCTCACTTCAGGTAATTTTCTTCCATAATTTGTTAATCATTTGTTTAATTACTCTTTTACTGTTTCAATTTCTATTTTAATAATGTACTAATATGTAATCTACAACTGGCATCCCTTCACCTGTTTCCTCGTGATCAGCGTCCATTTCTTAATCATGATCAATGTCCAAGCTTATATTATTAATTATAATTATAATTTTATTGAATGTTGATTTAAATTAATCATGGAAATGTTGAAAATTAATCATTGATTCATTGCATCTATAAGTTGTTGGTGACTGTTTGGTTTTGTATTGTGAGAGAAGGCTTTGTAGGTTGACAACTGAAGGCAGATCTGCTGATTGTATCATTTTCTAGTTCTCTCAATCGTCGAGACTAACATTAATAAAATGAAGAAAAAAATTCAACTTTACGTCGTAAAGCACAGTGATTTCTCAGAACCGTTGATGTTGTGTACAGAGACGGATCCAATATTTGAAGTTTATGGATTCATTTAATAACCTCAAGTTAATATATAGTAACAATAACTTGGTTCACAACAGATTTTTATAAATATTTTGTGAATTTCTTTACACAAATATAGGGTTGGAACATAAGCTGTTGAGTTCACGTGAACCCATACCTTATAGGCTAGGTTCCCCTTGGTTGTGTAGCACCACTCATCCTCAATGCTGCTACTAGTTCTTTTGTTTTTGTTGATTTGTAAACTACTTACGGTTTTACATCACATTTTTGTTCTTTATTTGGAGTGTGGTCGTCATCGCTCCATCTTATGTAGTTTCTTTTCGCTATAGCTTTAAGAGGAGGTCTTGTTTTCTTTAAATAAAAGCTTTCATTCACTAAGAAGATCTATATAGGAAATACCAATTAGTTTGGGATAGAGTCATGTTAGTAAATGCATTATGTTATGCTTCTTTTTTCCTTTGAGACTAACATGCTTTGTGATATTTTCCGTCTTATCAGTACATATTTTCGCCAAGCTGATACGTTTTACTTATAATTACACATCAAGTGTGGTCCTTTACTGACTATTGTCTTGCTAAATTTTGTACAGAATGGCTATGGAAACTGCAGCTCTACCTTCTGCCCCTACTGCACAAGTGATTGGAAATGCTTTTGTTGAGCAGTATTACCAAATTCAACACCACTCCCCAGAGTTAGTATACAGATTTTATCTGGATTCAAGTGTTTTATGTCGCCCAGATTCTGATGGCGTGATGACATCCGTGACAACAATGAAAGTGAGTATAACTGCAATTGGTTTTCTCCTTCTACTATACCAGAGAACTTTTATGAAGAAAAAAAAATATATAGTGAAAGTCAATAAATGGGGGACACATTTGGACTTTTTCAATAGATAAGACTAAATAGATTGTAGAATGCTGAATCTAATATAACCTGTTATTGGTGAAAAACTAGTTGCATCTGGATGTGGAAGCACTAGGAATTGGACAAATGATAAACTACGTACAGGACTTTAGACTCTAATCCTTGAGTAGTGTGATTACAAATACTTGTACAGCTTTGACTTTGGTTCATGACTGGACTTCTGCAGTTGCAAGTCACTTTCAGAAATTATTAAGATGTATGAATATATCGCTAAACCTGTCAATTCTACAATATCTTGAAATATCCAAGGTGTTACGTTTGGAGCTCTAGAGCTGGCATTTAAATGATTTGCAAGAAATTTCTTGTTCAAGAAAATTGGAACTCCATCTAATACTCTAATGCGGTTCAAAATGATCTTGGAAGTGGAAAATTTGATTTATGTTCTGATGGAACTTCCAGAAACTTGTATTTCTCTCAGAGATTTGTCAATTATCGTTTCTCTAAAGTTTTACCATGAGAAGTAACTGTGCAAATGGTGAAATGCTTTGCGTATTTTCTACCTTGCACCTTGTTCAGATATCTCTAATATTTCCTTTTTATTATAATCATGGCAAGTTTGCAATATAAAATGATAATTGATTTATTATCCCACAATGCTTATTGATTTTTCACTAATTTTTATGTTGGAGCAGAGTATCAATGACATGATATGCTCATTAGGCTACAAGAACTACAAGGCAGAGATAAAGACTGCAGATGCACAACAGTCCTATAAGGATGGGGTGATTGTATTGGTAACTGGATGCTTAACTGGAAAGGATAACATGAGAAAGCAATTCTCCCAGACGTTTTTCCTTGCTCCACAGGACAAAGGGTACTTTGTTTTAAATGATGTTCTTAGGTATGTAGAACAAAATGAGACTGATAATAGTTCAGAAACGGTTAATGCGGTCAAGGATGTACTAACCGTTCCTTTGACATCTGCTCCAGGTTGGATATTTTGTCTAATTCCACAACTTCTCTTCTTTTTTCCTTTTCAAATTGTTTACTTGCCTTTTTTGTTTTGATTCTAGAACCAGTTCACGTCCATGAGCCTCCGAATCACAGACAGCCTAGCTCTCATGCAGAAATTCAAATTATTAAGGAAGTAGTTCATGGTTCTTTGGAAGATGAGAGGCTCGTTGGTGATGAAAGAGAGATTGTGGTGGGTGCTGAATCCCATGTTGACGATAACCATACTTCTGAGAATGCAGAACCAGATACTTTAGTTTCCCAAGAAGATGCTCCTAAGAAATCTTATGCGTCGATTGTAAGTTCTCAAACAAAGAAAGGGCCCACCAAAATCTATGTACCCTCTAATTCAAGAATGGCTCCTGCAAGGGCTGGAAAGCAGCCAGTTAAGTCAGTAGCGAAAGCTCCTGCTTCGGTATCAGCAGTTCCTACTGCCTCTGGGGGTAATGTACCTGAATCTAAAGATGCTCAGTACGGAGGTATAATATCAAAATAATCTTGCACTTGCATGAAATATGTCATTCCTTACTTTCATATATGAAGCATCCTCCTGGGCTGCTAAATTAGGATAGCAATTCCATATTTGATTTTAGGACGTGAAGGAATGCTGAGTGTGTGAGGTTTTCTTCATATTATGGGCCATTGGATCTATGCATAATCATATTTAACGGTTTATCCATTGGATTCTTTTTCTTATTGCTTACAATCTTATTAATAGTGTTGTGCCATCTAATTTTTACTTACTTTTGATTCTTCCAGCTGAGGGGCACTCCATTTATGTCCGCAATTTGCCTCTAAATGTTACTGTTGCTCAGCTTGAGGTTGAATTTAAGAGATTTGGACCCATTAAACAAGGAGGCGTACAAGTTAGAAGTAATAGGGTTGGTCCAGAAAGCATATCTTACACATTGTCCTCCTCATCTACTTAGTTTTATAGATCTTTAACACTATCTATTGATTTCCTTGTTTCTGCAGCAACAAGGATTCTGCTTTGGGTTTGTCGAATTTGAAGATTCAAGCACCATGAACAGTGCGATACAGGTTTGTCCCCTCAAATCTTTTTAAGATGGGCTGAAGTTAAGTGTGCGATGAAGTGTTAGATCTAGACAAACTCTTAGGTTGTAATTTATCGAGTCAAATAAAGTTGACTCAAATAGAATAGAAAGATTGCTATAGCCAATTCCAACTAGTTTGAAATTATGATGCAGTAATTGTATTATTTGATAAATTTCTAAACTAATGAGTTTGCATTTGATGACTATTATTGATGTGCATTACTAGATTCTAGTACTAGGTAATACTATAGACTTGATTTAAAGTCAACCAAAAATTTGTCTGTGAGATTGTAAAATATGTAGACAAGATTTATATTGTTGGTGACAATCCTTCTTTTTTGTTTACCTCCCTCCTTTCATAATTATCTTGATGCCTCGGTGGATTAGGTGTTTTCTTTTCCCCACTTTTTTTCTTTTACGTCAAAACATGCGTTATTATGGCTATTGTTACATCCTTTCAGTTCCATGGTTTCATGTACCAATTCTTTTGTTCAGGCGTCACCTGTTACAATTGGAGGTCTTCAAGCTGATGTTGAGATAAAGAGAACTACTAGAGGTCAGTGATATATCTCCATTATATCCAATAATTTCTTCTCATGGTCTTTTTTGTCGTTGTTTGGACCACAACTTCTTAACATAAATGATATGTCTGGGTTTTCAATATCCTATTGCAGTTGGTAGCGGGAGAGGTCGTTTCCCTTCAGGAAGAGGAGCAGGATACCGAAATGACAATTTCAGGGGCCGTGGAAACTTAAGTGGAGTTCGAGGCTATAGTAGAAATGACTTTGTTGGAGCGCGTGAGATTTCAGGGCGTGGCAGGAGTCAAGGAGGACGAGGTGGTGAAGGTTACCAACAAGGAAGAGGGAGAGGCGGGCGAAGAGGTGGCCTAAGTCAGATTCCTGCTTCAGCATAGTTTGGCTGGAGAGGTTTTGGATGGCAAATTTTGACCGAGTTTTGTGCTGCCATTGTGCTGCAGAAGAACATTTTCTTTCTACTTTTTCGTTTTCTACAAGTACCAGCATTTTTTCTGACAGATTTTTTGTGTAGGTAATTTTATGCTTCACAGGGTAGAACAGTGTAATGTGTATAAGGTTTCTTTCATCTGTTGAATCGTTGGAGAGCCTATCAGTGGGTTATTCGTTTACGCCTTCTTTTCTTTTGGGTTAGGATAAGTAATTCATCATAAAACGACAAGTGAGGCATGCTCAATTGGTTGAGTATATCCACCTTCAACCAATAAAGATTTGAATCACACTAAAGGGCAAGTGGTAACAAACACTCTTGATCCTTCTGATGGGTAGGGAGGAAAAAAAAAGAGAAAATCATCATATAAAACTAAAACATACTAACATGGGCATGTAGTAGTGGGAGAGTTGTCATGCTGTTTGTCACCAATTACTATGAACATGTATATCATGCAACTTTAGTTAAGTGAGAGAAAAAAAATGATCCCAATTTATTATTTATCCCATGTTGGTTCACTTCTTAACACCCCCCTCTCAATGGAAACAATAGAAAGTTTATTTACAATCTACTATAAAACAGCCGTCTTTTTCTTGCTTCATCAATGGCTGCAAAATGAATAATCTCAGCAGCTTCATTACAATGACTCGACATATTACATGTATCCTCGGACTGCTTAATCTGGACATTTAAATGAGTTCAGCAGAAAGGAGCTTACTCACATCGGTGTTTAACACCAAATCAATTCAATCAAATCAATTCAATTCAAGTTATTATGGCGAGGTGATTTAATAAAGCAAAAATATGAATTTATTGATCAGTTAAGTGTTAAAAATTTATATACAACTATATACCTCTATTGATTGACGTAAACATTCGAATAATTTCTTGTTTTTTGCTTATGTCAAATAGGCAGAAAAAGATATTGAAAACGTGTCGAGCTAGGATGTGGTAGCACACAGCAATTGTATGACTTACCAATATTAGAACACTCTCATCGGAGCAACTTGCTCTATTTATATCTTCATCTGACAAGGGCATAGGGGCCCGGGGGTGGGGGGTGGAGGGAAGCAATGTGACGCATCATTATTTCCACAAGCCATTACTTCTTGTTTAATCATACACCGTACATCGACAAAGGTTGATATAAGTCATGATTGATAACTAATTAAATAGAAAAGTGTAATACAAAGTTAATTGTCAAATTGGGAAAAAATAATTTGGCAAATTGCGTACGTTTCGATTTGTGATAAGGTAGCAACGCAGCAATAGTACTTGAGTATAAGATGACTACTTTCTAAGCTGGAAGAGGAGAAATCTCTCTCTCTCACACACACACACACAAAAAAAAAAAAAAAAAAAAAAAAAAATTGGACGTGGACGTACATGAATTAGAAAACTGGCCACGTGTTACTTATATTATATACTAGCTTAGTGTACGTGTTTTGCACGTATGTCTTATGTCAATCAATAAAATTATATAGAATAATTTTTATTTTTTCTTATACAAAAATAGAGAGTAATTATAAACTAAAAAAATACTTATCCATGTAAAAATTCCTTTGTAATTTTCTTCATAAATTCGTGCTTCTAAATTCCGACGAATTGATTGCCTATTTATTATCTTCTTTAGTATTCTTTAAAATAATTTAAATCTTTGTCACAATGCCTATTCCAACTCAAGTTCATATTTCTTTAATAATTTAAATGCAATCTCAATCATGATCAAACCAAAAAAAAGAGAGAAAGAAGTAGAATATAGAAAATGACTCATGCGGATGTATATGATCTGAGAATTAGTAGTAGCACAATCTAAATTATATCATATATTAGTAAAATCTTACAAACATAGTCATCCATTACACAATAATAAGTTGTACATTTCACAAATCAATAGCATATGCTCCATTAAATAGCACCATATTACAGTCTAGAGTATAAAATTTACTGTAATTTTTAGTTCTGAATAAGCTAAATTTTACTGTCTCACATCAAATATTTGAGTTAAAAGCTTGGATAGTCACTCAACTTTGGGTAATTACCTCAATGGTCACTCAACTTTATTTTGTTTTTTCTAAAGTCACTCAACTTTGGATAATTGACTTCCATGGTCACTCAACTTTATTTGTCTTTCAATAGTCACTTCACTTTGTCAAATTAGCTTCCATGGTCAATTTTCTCAAATATATAATTTTCAATATCTTTTTAATAATAAGATAGCTAGAAATTTTTAGAAAAAAAATATTTTAAATTTTTAAAATTACTATTTAATTATTAAAATAATTTTTTGACTACTAATGCTTTGATGTCATAGGGAGTTCATTTTTTGACTATTTAATAATATTTTATATTCGATTCGGAGTCTTTGTCTTTATATAGACAACATGCCACAAAGAAAAAAATTCTAACAATATTACTAATTTCACAAATACATATATCATTCATTTATAACTGCAATCACAAGTTTTCATATTTTAAAATACACAATGATGACTTAATTACTTATATTCATAAATATTTCTATGTAACAAACTAAATGCAAAATTTCATAAAATTTTACTTATTAAGTTCTCATATTTAATAATTAATATTAATTCAATTATGATATTAATATTAATTAATATGATTACATATTTAGTTATTAATATTTAATAATTTAAAATATTATTCCATTGATCTTAGTAAATTAGATTATATGACCATTTTTTATTTAAAAAATATAAAGCATCCTATTAAATAAAATCCACTTGTATCAGAATGCCAACTTTAACAATGCATTGCCAAAATTTAAGTAGTTATAATTTTGACTGGACATCAATTAACGAAAATAATCTTTCCAAAAATTTCTGCTTGTTCCTTGGAGCTGAAAATGTTATTTTTATTAATTAAATATCTGTAATCATATTAAATTATAAATATCAGAACTCAATAATTAATTATTAATTTTTAGTTTTTCTATTAAAAAAATTACAACTGTAAAACTATTAAATAGGTATTGGATTATATTTTTGGAAAAAATGACCATAGAAGCTAATTTGTCAAATTTGAGTGACTATTGAAAGACAAACAAAGTTGAGTGACTATAGAGATCAATTATAAAAAATTGAGTGACTTTAGGAAGACAAAACAAAGCTGAATGACCATTAAGACCAATTAGCCAAAGTTGAGTGACTATCCAAGCTTTTAACTCCCAACTATTTTGAAATAGCAATATCCAATATTGCGCTCCAATTCACAATGTTTTATAACAAAAAGAAAATAATCAGACGCCTAAAATCTAATAATTGCAAATAGAATAATCTCCCCTAAACAAAACTCTTTAACGAATACATTGTGGACCCTTTTCTATTATTTGTGGGAAGAAATAGTTAGATGTTTGTTGCTTTGGTTGCTCTTATCATGTTTGTAACTTTGTTCCCTAAATTGATATCGTTCTTACAGATACAATAAATATGAAATTATTCATGTAGAAAAATTGTTGTTGTTGGCACAAGGGATATACCCTTTTAGTATCGGTTAACCCAATTCTTTGGCGTGGTGCATAAATTTATGGTAAAAGTTCACTAAAGATGCAATAAATAGATGAGATTAACATTTGTAATACTTTATTTTGTTTTGCACGATAGAAAAACTCATCAGTAAATGTTCTAAGATTCTAATATTTTGCACAACCAAGAATTTGTTCTATAAAAGAAAATTTTATAATCAATTACAATAAAATTATATTGGATAGTGTACTGGTAATATTCGTGCCTTCTTATATTATTGTTTAAGAAGGGAAGTTCCGCTGAATGTAGGAATTTTTCCTAAATATATCAAAATAACAATTAATTTATGAGGACAATAATGATAAAGCATAACTCTGATAATATTATTCACGGTAAATTAAATAACACTATAAGTGCATCATCTAGCCTTCTTGTAACATGAATATCAATATAATATTATATCAATTTTTAAAAATATACGCATAAAATATGTGAAGGCATAATTTTAAAAAAAATGGGAAAATATTGTGAAAATCGTAGAGATACGAATAATACAAAAAGAATCATCTAGGCTTTTGAGGAAGAGTCTTAAAATTCCTTTTCAGAATTTGATCGCTCTCTTAAAGAACAGATCTCCAAGATTAAAGCTTCCCTGAACAAACACCATAAAACATATATATAAACTTACTAACCTACATACCCAGAAACTGAAGCTCATAAACTATAATTAAACAACACGATAATCGAGATATCGATCAATCTTTATACAAAAATTTCTCAAAGCCGACCAACATTCATCTACCACCTGTAAATTCTAACAAAATAATAAGATAATAGGGATATTAAAACAATGCAACTAAACCTAACCTTTACACAAAAAAATTCTCAAAACTCAACCAAACATTCATCTACCACCTGTATTAAGTAAAAAAAAAAAACAATAGTAACAAAAAATAATAAATAATGTCATTATTGTGCATTGTTGCGAATATTTATGTTCTTCCTAACAAACTAACCACAGGAAAAAAGAAAGGAAAAAATAGTTGAATCCTATTTTACAAAGCATAAACAATAAGCATTGTAGAAACCAAACAATAAAAAAAACTTCTCAAGAATATTGTGTTATACTTATACCCAAAATCTCTATTAATCAATAGTAATAATAATAACAAATTTAATAAAGTTTCACAAGTGTGTTTTGAGAATGGTATGATATACGCAGATCTTATTCCTACTTTTAAGAGATAGAAAAGTTATTTCATAGATCTTCGACCCCAAAAAAATATAATTAGAATAGGATAGATGGCAATCAATTATGGTTGCTTTCTCCACCTGTAAAAGAATATGACAATCATCTATGGTTGCTTTCTCCACCAAATATTACTGCATGCATATAAAGCAAAGAGCACACCAGCTCCGGAACGAAGATGCAGGGTAAATGTGCTACATTAGATCTCCGTAAACAATTTTTATATGCAACTAAAACATAAACATTAATTTTTCTTTTCATATATTTTAGGAGTCCTTTTCATATATTCTAGGAGTCTATGTTTATTGTTCTAATAATTCTTTCCATAACAAAAATACTTCTTACCATATATTTAGATATATTTAGGACTCCATAATTTTTTTCTTCACATAAATTTTAGGACTCAATATTATAGAAAATAATATAATAATTGAAGAAAAATAGTGAAAAGAGTCTATTGCGGAGTCTTTTAATGAAGGACAAAAAGTTTAAATCACTTTTCTAAGGGTCTTCACACTTTTCATATACTAGTTTAGAGTACGTGTTTTGCACGTGTGTTTTTCTTCAATCAATAAAATTATATATGAAAGAGCAAAGTTATTAGAAATCAACAATTGACGTTAGAATAAATTTTATATCTATTTAAATGATATAGCGTGTACCAAAAAAACAACAATGATTAGAGCCTATTATTTGAAATAATGATGATATGTCAGATTTCATCATTTATTCACAATTGAAATAATTGCATATAAGTAAATTGTAAAAGAGAATTCATATAGAATCAGAATGACTAACCAATTTCTCGTGACGGAATGTAACGATCCAAAGAATCTGATCAAAATTGTAAATAAGTCAATATCAAATTATTAATTATGTCATTATAAGCAAAACTCACAAGAAACTTCTCAATTAGCAATTATCTATCAAGAATACATGATAACTTATTATTTTAAACTTCAAGAACATACTAAAATTAAAAAAGAAAACTTCTCAATTAGCAATTGTCTATCAAAATACATGATAATTTATTCTTGTAAATATTAAAAATACACTAAAATCTAAGAATACTTACCTCAAATCATAAGCAAGTTTATCTCTTCAATCGTAGATACTATCAATATATATTTCACAAAAAAAAATTCTCAATTAGCAATTGTCTATAAAAAATACATGGTACTTTATTTATTGTAAATTTGAAGAACATACTAACATTTTAGAAAACTTACCTCAAATCACAAGAAAGTTTATCTCTTAATCACATATACTATCAAGATTGTAAACATCAAGAACATACTAAAACTTTAGAAAACTTACTTCAAATCACAAGCAAATTTGTCTCTTCGATCATAAGATATATCAGGATTTCACAAAAAAAAAACTTCTCAATTAGCAATTGTTTATCAAGAATACATGATAATTTATTTATTGTAAACTTCAAAAACATACTAAAATTTTAAAAACTTACCTCAAATCACAAGAAAACTCTTTAATCACAGATACATTGGTAAGAAAATTCTATACGCATGTACCAAAAAAAAAAAAGACAACTATTAGAGACTATTATTAAAAATAATGACGATATGCCTTATCTCATAGTTTATTCACAATTGAAACAGTTGAATATAATTAAATTTTAAAAGAAAATTCATATAGAATTAGAATGACTAATCAATTTCTTGTGACAGAATGTAACGATTCAAGAATTTGGTTAAAATTATAAAAAGTCAATTTCAAATTATTAATTGTATATGAGACATTATAAACAAAAATTACAAAAACTTCTCAATTAGCAACTAAATATCAAGAATACATGATAGTTTATTATTTTAATCTTCAAGAACATACTAAAATCACAAAAAAATAAAAATAGATTAAAGATCTTGTTTAAAATCTCTAGGCATGCATCTTTTTGACTCCAAGATTCTAGTAACCATTTAATGAATGAATTTAAAATTATAAATCATGATATATGATAAAACTTGGAGTCTGAAAGATCTACAAACTTTTGTTTAAACAAAGAAAAAGAAGGAGGAAAGAATTTAATCTTAGATTTTTCAGACTACTTCATTCAGTAACAACATGCTTGTTTCTTTCAATTTTTTTGATAAAAAATCTTCAGCTGGAAAAGAAAACAAAAGAAATTAACAAAAGGAAGAATGCATTGTCAATTGTTGATTATGAATAATTCATATATAATCTTCAAAACTATCAACTAAATAAAGAAAGTCGAAAGGTAGAGGTAGAATTAGCTTATGCTACTTAAATAGAATTGCAAAAATTGTTCTTTATATATATGGTAAATTCTAATTAGTTTAGAAGTTTTAAATATTATAATTGTTTAACCTAATCAAATTACCCAAAAAAAGTCCAAGCTTTTAGCTCTTTCTAAATAATGTGCACTTATTAGTTATTTCTTTGCTCTAACCTTTTCTTTTCCGTAATATTATAGCAATCTAAATTTAATGGGAACTTGGAGAATAAAAAACTGCCGCATAAGTCATAATTTTTTTTCCTTATATTAATAATTTTTAAGAAATAAAGTTGTTATTAAAAACTACTACTATTTTTTTAAATTTTGATGGAAACCACAAATTTTTTTCTTACCATGTTTTTTAGGACTCCTTTTTTATGTGCACAAGGAAAAAGAAAACTTACTAACATTAGTTCTTCATATATTTTTCTCTTACTAATTTTAGGACTCCTTAATTTTAAATATTATAAATATAATAATATAATAATTTAAGAAAAAAATGTGAAAAGACTATTTCGTCTATTGCGGAGAGTTTTAATGAAGGACAAAAAGTTCAAATCACTTTTCTAAGGGTCTTCACACTTTTAATATATTGTAGATTGTAGATGTAGATGTAGATGTAGATTATAGATAATTAGAATTGTTTTTGTGAAACCGTCCCAATTATTTTGATTATTCTTTGTTATTGGAATGATTCTATTAATTTTTGATAATTTATTTAAACACATGATAAATTAATAATTTATTTTAAACATATGATAAAACATTCATTATGTAAGATAATAATCGGCAGAACTATTCCTTTAATTATAGGGTTCGACAAAAATTAATAATTTTGGTTCAAAGGATATATTGTATTTAAAAATTATTTGACTATAATTATATATTTAAAATTCAGTAAATAAAAATTACGATTCAAAACTCACAGTATAAATTTTAGCTCTGCTTGAATAATAACAAGTTTTAATATAATTCATAAGATATAGAGTATTATATATTTATTGAGTATAATTTCTACGAGAAAAACTTGTGCTCACACAAAATTTTAATTTACAAGGGTGGCTTTGTGCACTTTCTAAAGCAAATTTAATTATTATCATTATCTAAAACGATTACTGATTTCTAATAAAAGATTTACAGGTAGAAAACAAATTAGGAAAACATAATGTGTTGAATGACTAGAACTTTAGGAAAAATATAAAATATATTTGACTAACATAACAAAAATATAAAGGGGAAGAGGACAAATTAAAGCATAAAGCATACCTCCATATAAATATAGTAGAGTAATAGATTATAGCCGTCCACATCTAGATTTACCTCAAGAGCAAAGCTTAAGGTAAACAAAATTATTTTTTACATATCATTTTTTAAGTAAACATTACCATAGTAGTTAATTTTATAAAATAGTCATTACATAATGTAGAAAAGTAAAAGTGACACGAAATAAACTAATGACCAGATTAGGACAGTTTAATATTTATATATATTAAATTATTTCAGTTTGGTTTACTTTTTTAAAATTATTTTATAAAATGAGTACAATATGGTTTTTAATTTAAAAAACTACTACCCGATTCGATAAAATTCGTGTACGTATGTTCAATCGATCTTCAAATAATGATTGACAGTGACCCGATCTGACCCGACCCGAGCAAGTTGCGATATTTATAATCTTTTATCTGACAAAGGCTCGTGTATGAGGCAATCACTTTTTCCACTAGCCACATCGCCTTCAGCAACTTGCTAATGCATCTACCTGTTACCATCTACTCATTTAGCGACACGTATACTCCAACCTCCACTTGTAAAGGACCATCTAGTTACGAAAAATCCAAGTTGTACTCGGGGCCGGAGACAGGTAGAGTCGAGGGATTCAGCCTAATCTCATTCGGTAAAAATTTACAAAATTATACTTTCTCCGTTTCAAAAAGAATGACCTACTTTTCTATTTAGTCCGTTTAAAAAAGAATGACCCTTTCCTTTTTTGGCAACACTTTAATTCCAACTTTCCACATGGCATGTTTAAGACCACAAGATTCAAGGACATTTTGGTACATGTGCCATAACTTTAATTTAGGACCACAAGATTCAAAAGTCTTCTTTATTTTCTTAAACTTCGTGCCCAATCAAACTAGGTCATTCTTTTTGAAATGGAGAAAGTATTATATAGAGAGTAGATGTTGGACCTTTTTGATTTTTTTGTGTATTTACTTCTTCATATTTTAAATACTCTTAGTAGATCCTCATTTCGTTGTTGATTGTAGCGATGATCGATATTCCTCTTCTCTTAATAAGAGGTTTTGGATTCTGAGTCCTTGAGAGTAAAAAAAATCTAAAGAAAGCACCGTTCTTAAAAATAAAAAACTATAAAATATGTGAATTCAAATTTAATCATGCCTTAGATATAAATATTGAACATTGTGTGGAAAAAAAAGAAGTGCAAGTTGTAGTCCCTTTGGAAATGGGGGGTCCACTATAGATCTTCTCCGTGATTTTTATCCTTAGCGTATTTTTGGGAGATTCTTTTTTGGACCACTTGCTTCCCCCAGCTTCTCATAATCATAATTCTTTTTCCTCGTGTGCCTTTGTTTTCAATTTATCCACCTCAGTTTTCATCCATCCCTTTTCTTCTCTTTAAAGCACCAACAACTATCTAACTAACATTCTTGGATTCTAAAACTTATATTAACCAGTATTGGTTTCATAAAGTTCAATGATAATGTGCCAATTTTTGTTCCTTTGAAAATCGAGTGATCTCAATTTCTATTTTTCTTAAAATTAACAACAGTGTTTGATTCAGTTTTCACGTATCACTAAAATAATCTATTGGTGATCGAGTACCTAATACTCTCTATCAGGCACCAACACAGGTGTCATGCTAGATCTACTCAGCGAGACTCAAACAAAGGAAAGAAATTAATCACTTACTGTTTTAATCGTAGTTGGAGTTTCAACCTTGACATTCAATATATTTATAGCCTGTTTGGTCAATTTTATTTTTTCTTAAAAATGCTTATTTTTTCTCAAAAGTACTTATTTTAAAAAAATGAGGTGTTTGGCCAAGCTTATGAAAGAAAATAAGTGCTTCTGGAGAGTAAAAAAAGCAGTTTTTCATAAGCTAAAAAAAGTAGCTTCTCTTTAAGAACTTTTGAAAAAAGCACTTATGAGAAAAATATAATTAAAAACACTTTTAAAAATTTGATCAAACACTAATTAATGCTCAAAAGTACTTTTTTAATTGTATTGGTTAAACACAAACTGTTTCTCACCAAAAGTACTTTTTTGAAAAGCACTTTTGAAAAAGCACTTCTAAAAATAAATTGATTTTAAAAGCTTGACCAAATAAACTATTAGTAACTTCATTGATCATTAGGCTACGCGCTTAAAACTTTTATGACGCGAAATCAGTAACTAGAATTGATATTTAATGGCAATACGTTGAAGCTATTTCATTAAATTTTTAGTACTATCTTTAATAGTAGTAGTAGATTAGCTCCCTAAGAAAATAAAAAGTTGTCAAACAAACATTCGGTTCTATATCTCTCTCTTTGTTTGAGGGGGAAAAAAAGCCTGTTTTGGACTATTTTCCTGAAAGAAAAATAATTGTTTTATAAAAGAGTACTAGCTGATTATACAATTAGAATACCTACGGTTTATGTATATTTTATTTTGTTAACTAGACTATAAAGTTCACACGAAAGGGCAAGCATTATTTGAGCACAACACAAGATAGGTACATTACTCATATAAATAATTTAGCAACATGCTTAGAAATAAATACAATTTTTTTCATCTATCTTCTGGAATTGACATAACTATTTTGCAAGTTGTTTTAAAGTAATACCGACCAAGAGCAAGTTGCATAGGAAATAATTAAATTTTTATCTATAACAAGTGAAGAAAATAGAAGGCAACTTTGAAAGAAAACAACGTTGTCTGTCAAGCTACTTTTTTAAAAATAAATAAATAAATTTTCCGCTCAATATTTGATACCTACATTAGAGCCTGACTAAAATCGAATTCGCATCGAAAAGTCCCACAATAGGGGCTAAAGCGCTTCCTAACAAGGCGATTCTACACCCAAGAGGATTCGAACCCTAGACCTCTATAGTTAAAAATGAGAGAGTATTTATTACTCCACCACAACAATTGTTGGTGTCTTTCAAGCTGTTGTTGATAGATCTAAAAGTGACTATGCTAGTGAAAATTATACTGTTTGTCTAATCGACCCACTTGGCTCTGCTCATGTGATGGAGCCACTAACTAAAACAACTTTATTATTCTGTGGTTTTTATTCATTGAATCAAAAATATTTGTCACTTATCATTTCTTTTTCTTGTACTATACAACATACTATGTTAAAAAAGAAAAAAAGAAGCACCATTCGTATACTACTTTATTGTCAATTCTCAAACATAAGTTTTCTTTTCGAATCAACATCCGCATACGTAACTTTCGACAATGCTATCTCTTTCAACGATTGTGATATTCCAATGTGGAAACAAATTTGCTAAAGATGCGATTTTGACAAATCAAAGTTCTTCATGTTAGAGGCAGAACGGAATTGGAAGTTTATAAATTTTAAATTTTAATGGTATTAAAATCTAATAAATTTTAAATTAATAATGTATACATATTTAATAATTTTTTATGATAAATATAATTTAAATAAAGCTATTATATAATTTTAGACTATTTTTACATTTTGAGTTAGATTCAATATTTATTTTATTAATATTGTATCAGAGCAAGACTCATCTCAGTACTTGATTTTCTACTGTTTTGAGCCCATATTATATCGTTCATGTTTTAGATGACATTCTGAACATATGAGGAAGTGTTGAGTACCACATATATTGTTAAAAGGATGGTCTTGGATAATTCATATTTCATGAGCTAATTTTTAAAATTGAGTTAGACTCAAAAATTATTTTTTTAATAATTTAGAAATTTTCTCAATCTAAATTTTCATATAATAAAATCATGTTAGGTTGAGTAGGTCCGAGGCAGAATATTTGGAGTGCAAGTTCAGCGAAGTGACTTATGAGGCTGATGTGGTTGTAAAGCTCGATATCTGGGTCATTCAAAAGCGAGATAGTTTCAAATATCTTGGATCTATGATCTAAGGGAATAGAGAGACTGAAGAGGATGTCACTCACTGTATTGGGGCAGGGTGGATGAAATAGAGGCTCGCTTTCGGAATCTTTATGTGATAAGAAGGTGTCTCCTGAACTCAAAGACAAGTTCTTCAGAGTGATGGTTAGACCAGCTATGTTGTATGGGGCAGAGTGTTGGCTAATCAAGAACTCTCACGTCCAAAATATGAAGGTGGCGGAGATGAGAATACTACGATGGATGTGTGGGTTTACGAGAAAATATAGAATTAGAAATGAGGTTATTTGTGATAAGGTAGGAGTGGCTCCAGTGAAAGCCAAGATGTGAAAAGTGAGACTGAGATGATTTGGGCATGTAATGAGTAAGGGCACGGATGCCCCAGTGCGGAGGTGTGAGAGGTTGGCTAGGGATGGATTCGGGCGAGGTAGAGATAGACCGAAGAAATATTAAAGAGAGTTGATTAGACATGACATAGAGCAGCTTCAGCTTACCGAGGATATGACCATAGATAGGAAGTTTTGGAGGTTGCGAATTAGGGGAGAAGGATAGTAAGGAGGAGTGCGTTCTTGCTAGTAGTCATAGTGTTAGTCTTGTTTCGAAGTGTGTTATCGTTTGTCGTATTACTAGCTTAGTGCTAGTCTCATTTATGTTATTATTTGGTGTGTTAATACATATTGTTTAGGTGTTCCTATACTATTTCTTTTCTAGATTGTTTTTGTTTTGAGCCGGGGGTTTCTCACCCTGAGGTAGTAGTATGAACTGCATATACTTATCCTTCCCATACTCCACTTTATAAAAATATACTGAATTTATTGTTGTTGTCGTTAAAAATCACAAATTTTAAACATAATTTAAAAGTTTAACGTGTCAAAAGCGTTTATCAGCTAAAATTTCTGTTCTTATATAAAATTAACATCTGATCGCACCTAAATATATCAATGCAATATAGTTTCATTGATGATTTTTTACCTTATGGAATATTTTCTCTATTTCTATCATTACGATTTTAAGAGTAGCCAATTTATTCTTATTTGTGAATCAGATTTGAAAACTTTAAAAAGATTTATTTAGATCTCGAAATTTAAAAAGCACATTACATAAATATGATCTTTAACTTAGGATCTGTTTGGCATAAAAAAAAATTATTTTTTTTCAGAAATTTATTTTATTTTAGTGAAAAAAGTGAAATTTTGTGGTGTTTGGCCATAAAATTTATTTCACTAAAGTGAAATTTTTTTTCGGAAAACTGAAAACAAGTTTTACTTGTTTTCACTCTTACTTCTCTAATAAAAAGTCAAAAAGAATTTTAATATTTTTCATGGTCAAACATAATTCCAACTCCAACTTCAACTCCAACTCCAAAACATTTAATTTTCATGGCCAAACACCTACTTAGTTTCAACTGATTTTGACACTTCTACTTTGAATGTCTATAAATAAATACACATGTCCTATGTGGCATCCAATATGACGTGTCATGCCAGGACGTCATGTAGAACGCGTATGTCTATTTGTTCAATTTTATATAAATTTAAGTGTCTATTAATATATAATTAGAATAAAATGACGTAAATGTTAACTAAGACCAAGTTAAAAGATAGATCCATCTATTATACCAATCTAAAAAGTGCCAAATAAATTAAAACAAAAGAAGCAAGTTGGAAAAGTTTTATGCCCCATTTAGCGATGAAAATAATAATTTTTTGGAATTGTTGTTGATGTTGTGTTTGGACACAAATATAAATTAGATTATTTTTGAAAGTAAAATAAATTTTATGATCAAACACTATTATTTTCACTTTTTTAAATAAATTGAAATAATTTTTAGAAAAAAAAAAAAAAAAAAAATCTCATGGCAAAACCTCTACTAAGGGCCCGTTTGGCCATGGATTTTTTTCACTTTTTTCCAGAAATAAATTTCACTTTAGTGAAAAAAGTGAAATGTAAGAGTGTTTGGCCATGAAATGTATTTTTACTAAAGTGAAATAAATTTCCGGAAAAGTGAAAACAACTTTTTCTTATTTTCACTTTTTTACTTTTAATTCCCTCACAAAAAGTCAAAAAGAACACTATTTATTTTCATGATCAAACACAATTTTAACTCCAACTCCAATTTCAACTCAAACTCCAACTTTAAAATATTTTATTTTCATGGCCAAACGCCTACTTAATAATGGAAAATAAAAGAAAGAGACGAAAAGTTGCCGTTATTAACTAAGCCTCAGTAATTGCATAAAATACAAGATTGCCAAAAATGCTACGTGTCGACAAATACAGCCATGTATGACAATGATACACGTCCATCGCTATTCCCGAAAAAATTATTGGATGAAGAAACCACCCAGTCACAAAAAGGTAGCCCATAGGTCAAGATTCATCCTCCACGTGTCAATTACACTGCCCCACTCCACGTTCCTAGAACGGCTATTTATTTTACGTTATTATCCTTACGACTGTTTGAGTGACCACAAAAGAAAAAGGCTCAAGATGGAGACCGTCGCGGCGTTTACGACTCCGAGATTTTGTGTGACACGTGTCACCAATGTCCCATTAACCCCCTATGTCTCAGTAACCGACACGTGGCACAAAGATGTCATTTGCTACTTTTGGGTCTTAATTTATACTCTCTCCCTTTCGTTTGTTGAGTCAATTTAACTAAATTTTAAAACTATATTAAATTAGTTTAATTTAATTTTTTTAAAATTTAAATTTAAATATCTAAAAATTATACGAAAAGTATTATATATTATAATTTTTTTTCAATTTAAATAAAAAATGCATATTAAAATATTGATAAAAACTTACATTATTTAACTATAAAAATAATTATGAAACATATAAAAAGAAATAGAGGGAGTATTGCATAGTCCTCAAATTTCGTTCTTGAATTTGAACATACAATTTTTAGATTTTTGAAAAATATGTTACATATCTAAAAATTACAAAAAAGATATTATTTTTCAACGTCTTATATTAGTTGTTCACATTATGATAAACAATTATATCAAATTACTTGTTTATTTATCAAATTAAGAAAAAATCACTTTAATTTTTTTTATCCTACTCCTACTATTAGGACCCGTTTGGCCATAAAAATTTTTTCCTTTTTTTCGGAAATTTATTTCACTTTAGTGAAAACAAGTGATGTTTGGCTATGAAATGTATTTCACTAAAGTGAAATAAATTTTTGGAAAAGTGAAAACAAGTTTTTCTTGTTTTCACTTTTTTCACTCCTACTTCTCTTACAAAAAGTCAAAAAAAACTCTAATTTTTTTCATGGCCAAACATAACTCCAACTCCAACTTCCACTCTAACTTCAACTCCAACTCCAAAAAATTTAATTTTCATGACCAAACACCTACTTAATTTTTTTGAAAGTTTAGATAAATTTATAAGTTTGAAAAAGTTTTTCCAAACATGTAGATAAAGAGTCAATTAGTAAAACTATTCATCTTATTTATAAACTTTTAAAGGACGTGTAAGGAAAATGTGGACAATTTACGTAGGACAGATAGAGTACACGTTACTAGAATGGGTCAAAATCGTTTTCACTCTTCAACTTTATTTTAAAAATCAAACTCCCCCCTCAACTTTGAACAATAATCAAACTCCACTCTTTATCCTAATTAAATCTTTAAAATGTCTAAAGTACCCTTTCATTACCAACTTTTTCTTTTTTACTTTTTTTAAAATCATGATATTCTTATTTTTTAAAAATTCATGTAACAAAATTTTCATAAAAACATAAACATTATCTTTTGAACGAAAAAAGTGAGAAATACTAATTAAGTATATAAACTAATGATGTTCTATAATAAAGTAAATTAACATAATGAGAAAATTAATTTTATTAGTAATAATCAAAACTCTAATTTTTATTTATACAAGTGAAAATAGTAGGTAACAATAACTATACAAATATATTTTGATGAAACACAAAATAATTAATTAAATTAAGGTCAAATTTTTAAAGATTGTATTTATTTAGATTTTAAATTATTTTAAACTATAATTTATGTAATACTTCATTCATGAGAATCAAAACTTGTTTATTTATATAGACAATATAAATCAAGAGAATTTTTTAATATTTTTGCCTTTAGTATTAAATAATTGCAAAGAGTAGTAGTAGTCAAATTTAAAGTTTTAAAGCATTATTAATATGGTTAGTTTAGTAAAATTATACACAACAACATACCTAGGTATTCTCACAAAGTGGGGTCTGGAGAGGGTAAAGTGTACGCAGTCCATATCACTACCTCAGATGAAGTAGAGAGGTTGTTTCCGATAGACCCTCGACTCAGGACAGATAACAGTATAACAAACAAAAAATAAAAAACATAAAAATAAACAACAAAAATGGTATAACACATCTCTAGATAATAAAAGAAATAAGACACCCACAGAGTAATACTATAAACTATCTATTTGAAATCACAAACATCATCAAACACTACGAGAAAGAAACTACAGACACAGATACATACAAGGCATTCCTCCCTACTATTACGGACGCACTCCTACCCACTAACCCTCTATCCTAATTCGCGTCCTTCACGATTTTCCATCAAGAGTCATGTACTTCGTAAGTTGTAACCGCTCCATGTCCTGCCTAATCACCTCTCTCTAATATTTCTTCTGCCTACCTCTACCCCATCTATTTAGCAAAGTTATACACGTCTAGTTAAAAAAAAATTCTCAAGGAGTGTGTCATAACAATAAGGATCAAGTAATATGAAACCGAAATGTATGGAATAAGAAAGTGAGAAAAAATAAAAATGCACGCACATGCATGGGAATAAGAAAGTGAGAAAAGATAAAAATGTACGCACATGCATGTACATGCATACGCATACGCTTAATGCATATAATATTGAAATAACAGTTATAAAAATAATATTAAATTTTGTGATAAATTCATAAATTTATTATTCTACTTATAATGTTAATAAACTTTTATAAACAGTTATAAATATTTAGTTTTAATTTTTTTTTTTATATAATATGAAAAGGTATTATATAAATATATTTGATATTATAATGATAAAATTAATATTATATAGAATAAAGAAGGAAATGTGATTATTGTTCAAAATTGAAAAGAGAGTTTGATTTTTAAAGTAAATTCAGGGATTACTAGAATTAACAACTCAAAATACTAGAAAGGCATACTAATAAATTATGATTAAAGAGTTTTTTTATTTGACTCTTGAAATTGAATTATGTCATAGAAAAGGGACATGGAGTATACCTCAATAACCGACACGTGGCCGTCTAGTGGTGTTACCCCCTTATTATTATTATTCCAGTTTGCACTTAACGAAGAAACCACACCTTTAAGGGGATGGTGGCGAGTGGCGACGTCCCTTTAAAACAGGTTGTCTAAACCACGTGGGCTAAACGAGGGAGGGACTCTTCATGCCTAACACGTGTCAATTTCTGGTGCGTTTTACGTTTCATCGTTGAGGGTGTTTTCGTCACTTCATGGCTAAATATCATCAATATTAAAGTCGTGGTGTTTCATCAACTTGTTTCTCTTTCTCTGTTTTTCTATTCTATTTCTTCTTCTTCTGTTCCCTTAGTTTAACTCTGTTGCCGGCCAATTCTCCCCCCGTCAATTTTGGAACTCCGATAACTACATTTTTTAACGTAAACCCAATTTTCGATTTCTTTCTTTATAAAATAAAAAAAGTTGTTCAAATTTTCAGAATTTTGCTTTCCTTTGTTCAACTTTGTTGTCTCGGTATTTGTTAGTTTTCTGGTTTTGTTTTGTTCCGCTATGGCTGAAGCTGAAGAAAATAGAGAAAAGAGGAGTTTTTCTATGCAGATTAATGGTTTTTCAAGAGATCTGATGAATAAATTCATGAACGTAGGAAACAACTTACAGCAAGGGAAGTTCCAAGAATTTTGCAATGAGAATGAGGATGATGATGATCTAGAGCTGAGTTTGGGGCTATCATTGAACGGGAGATTTGGTGTGGACCCACAAAGGGGTAATAGACTAAAACGTTCTTCTTCAATAGCAAACTTTGGGGATGAGAGTAATGGAAGTTTATTCTCTGTTGGGTCATACGTGCCTCCGGCTATTGCTAGGACGTGTTCGTTACCGGTTGAAGCTGAGGAGGAGTGCAGAAAAAGGAAGGAGCTGCAATCGTTGAGGCGTTTGGAGGCGAAAAGGAAGAGAATGGAGAAATTACAGAATGTTAGAGTGGTTAAGGATAAGGTTGATTTGGATGAAAGTCGTGAAGAAAATGGAAATGGTTACAGTAATGGTCAAGGTCAAGTTGTGAATAACGGTAATAATGGGAATTCATTGCCGTTGTCACAAGGGTCGATGGGTTCTCAGGGGAGTGGTTCTTCAGGAATTTCTGATTTTGGGAGTCAACCCATTCAAGGTATCACCAATTTCTCTCTTCCTTTTTTGAATTATCTATGTTGTTCCCTTAATTTTCATTATTCCTAATTAAATACTGTACCCTTTTTGGACATAGAATTCTCTCGAATTTATAGTCGTTAAGGTGTTATTTTTCCCTGGATTTGCCATTAGATGTTCTTTGAGAAGATGTTTTTATTACCATGTTATTAGCGATGTTTTTCATTACTGTGTATTGGACCACTAGCACGTGGCTACTTGAAGCTATTTAAGGATTGAAACAGGGGCGGCTCAAGTACGTCGGAGGCCTAAAGCGAATCTTTATTAAGAGACCTCAAGCTTAAAAAATAAAATCATATTGAGTACCTTCATAGAATTAAACTTCTCATTTTATCCTAAATAAGATGATTTATTGCCATATAAATATCTATATGATTTATTTTACATCACAATTTTAATAATCATTTTTTCTTTTTTATATTTCATAACAAGTCAAAGTGCATCACATAAAATGATATAGAAAAAATATAATACTCCCTCCATCCCATTTTATGTGGTCTACTTTGATCAGGCACAGAGTTTAAGAAATAAGAAAAGACTTGGTGATGTTTATCAAATTGCTCTTTATTAAAAATGTACTACTACTATTTTTAATTAAGTGGAACCAACAAGAGTAAAAGAGTAATTGTGCTTTTAAAAAGTTACCAAATAAAAAATTGTGATATTTTTTTGGAACAAACCAAAAAAAAAAAGTAGGTCACATAAAATAAGACGGAGAAAATATTAATTAAGAAATGAGGCCTTGAAAATTTGGGGGCCTAAAGCCATTGCTTCATTGGCTTGACCCTTAAGCCGGTGCTGGATTGAAAGGACGAATGTTTTTAAGTTGTTTAAACAATTATAGATCCTGTGAAGCAATGAGACATTCTAATGCAGCTATTCATGAATTGATGTGCTTGGTAGACCTTATGTCTAGAATTTCTATTGAGTTTACGACATAAAAGAGCGTCATTACAGCATGGTTTGTTACTGGATCTTACTACCGGAGAGTTCATCAGTATTGATGGAGCGGATGCTCCTAAATAATACGCAAAGAGACAAGAATTGTGTTTCGTATTCAACCATTTTTAAGTTAGGGATGTTGAATCCGGAAAATCGGCAAACAGTGGACATATGCAAATTTGGTTATGACCTATGAGAAGAAATTAATGAACTAGGATAAAGATAATTCTTTAATACTCTCAATCAGGGAGCTTGTAAATATAGATTTTCAAGAAGAATCTTTTTCTTTAATATCTGGTCTCTGCGCTGGGTGATGTGCGCTAAGAATGATTGTTCAAAAACTAGCTTGTTCGGAAAATTGTGAATGGAGCAACATAATTTTCATAATTTGGATTTCTATTTTAGAAGAAGTGAGATGGACAGATGGTTAGTTGCCAAAGAATTAAGGCAACTCCCTGTACATCGAGTCCATTAGGAACTTTCCTGTCATTTACCTGAATTCACTCTGTTGCTAATGTTGCTGGTGTTCCTGGGATTGGCTGCTGCTTTTCCTGGTTTCACCTCGTAATATCTAATATTCCTTGAACTGATCCGACCTGCTTATTTGACCAAGAGTATTTTGATACGTGGCCCCATACTGGTGTACTTGGCTATATCACTTGTTTCCAAGGGCAGACCTACCTGCATTTTATCAGGTGCGCGAGCACCCATTAATCCCGACATAAATTTCATATATTCATATAGAAACTTTTTAAAATATGGTTATATTAATTCAATTATTGAACAAAAAGTTTGTTGTGTGCTTTGGTTAGGAGATTAAATTGAAAGCGTTTCTTTGGTGTTCTGAGTTCGATACTCGGATAACGCAAATACTCTTTTAGTCAAGTGATTATCTTTTTTTTGCTTGAATTCAAATGTTTTCATTTTTTCCTCGACACAAATTTTCTTTTCTAAATTTTAGTGATTCTTATTTGTCTTTCTTACTCTCGTTTACAATTCCTCCTCCTCTATTTCTTTTTTCTCTTTGTTTACTTTTATGTTTAGTTTTAAATTGCTTTTATGTACATGTATTTTTTGTGACAGAGAGAAAAAGAACCAGCTAACAATCACTTCTCTCGGTTTTTCCTTAAGAAATTGAGCGATTTGGCTAAGAAATCCTCTAGGCTAATTTTTTTCTTTAGTAAAGAGAAAAAGTTTTTCATATATAATGATACTATTAATCGTAATTTTTCGTTCATTTTTTACTAACCGAGGTTAAATAATTGTGCAAGTGACCTGCAGCAATAAACAAACGTGCACCCACGAGCTTAAAATCCGGGATCTACCACCGCCATTGCCTGTTGGAGTAGTAGAATTCAACTGTACTTTGTTTGGGATGACAAAATGTCTTTTGAGAGGAGTTTTATTTCCTAGTATGTTTTAGTAGAATTTTATCTCTTCTTCACCACTGAATGTTCCAATTCAATACAACAACCACTTGCAGAGGAGCTTCTTCGCCTATGATTTGCTTGGTCCTTGTACTTTGTTTGGGATGACCAAATGTCACTTTGAGGGGAGTTATATTGTTTATGTTCTAGGAGAATTTTATCTGTACTTCAACACTAAATGTTCCAATGCATAACAACCGCCTGCAAAGGAGTCACATTGCCTATGATTGCGTGGTTCCGTCTTTGAGAGAAGTTTTATTGGCTATGTTGTAGTAGAACTAGACCCCTCCTGCGACACTAAAACGGCTACCACTTTCATAGGAGCTATATTGCCTATATGCCCTCATATGCCCTTTGAGAGGAGCTATGTCATCTTCGTTCTAGTAGAATTTGGTCCCTCCAACACTCTTGTGTTTCTAATTGGCAGCCAATTGTAGTGGTGAACATGCTTGCTGTGGATGCTCTAGCATGATTTTCTCCATGGATCTCTGTATCACGATGCTTTTAGAGCTGTTAAGATTTGAAGTTAGCTTTGATTTCTGTATCAAGCCAATCTGTCCTTTTGCATGTGGTTGTGGATTGTCTTCACTGTTTCTCTCTTGCTAATATTTCTGGAAGGAAAGAACTAACCTGTTTTCCATCTAACTATTGCAGGGCCAGGTGACAGTACTGGGAAAAATATTCCGACTAGCATCAAGCCTTCGGAGCAAGAGCGTGAACGGAAACAGGTATCTAGACTACCTGAAACCACAAGTGAAAAATCAGCTAGCACATGTAATGGAAGTGCTAGCCAGGAAGCAAAAGAAATGTTCAAAAACTACATGCTCAACATGCCTTGTGTTTCTACAACAGTCGACGGGCCAAATGGTAAGAGGATTGAAGGATTTCTGTATAGATATCGGAAGGGAGAGGAAGTGAAAATAATGTGTGTGTGTCATGGTAACTTCCTCTCCCCAGCTGAGTTTGTGAAGCACGCTGGTGGAGCTGATGTTGCAAACCCGTTGAGGCATATCGTCGTCAATCCTTCACCTCTGTTGAGATGATGCCAGCAGGATTCTATGATTGGCATTACACAAACAGGGGTAAAGCTTCAAGAATTCAGCTTTGCTAATCATCGTTCATCTTCTTTTGTAACATGGACCAAGGTTCTTTTATTTTTCAGCGGATAGTAGTTTTTTGCGGGATATTGAGTAATCAATTGGCAAGTTTATCCTCTTTCTCCGGGGAAAAAAATTAAGAATTCCCGTTGTATCCATCTTTCTGTCATCTCTTATTTTGTAAGTTTGTATTGTACATACGCGATGATCTGTACAGTGCAGTTGATTCTCTGCTCTCATTGGGAGGAGTCATTTTCCGACACAAATTGTGGTTTTTGCAGTGGAGTCTTACAAGCTCGCCCAGCTTCTGGTCTAAATTGGTGCAGTTTCATGGCGTTAGAGCCAAATTACCTGGAATTTTCTTGGTGCTTTTCTCTTCTATGACGCGTATGTTTCTAACGGTAAATATTGTTAAGAAATATACTACAAACTACAGCTGTTTAATTCCTTTTATTTTCTTTAAAAGCGAAGTCAATGCACTCCTAAGTACTCTTTTTGAATTTAAGTTTTAGCATATTCTTTTTTAAACTTTATGGATGCTTTAAAACAAAGACGGATCTTTCACATGGAAAAACAAATCAGAGTCGAGAGTGAAGTTGGGGGCTTGTTACCAGAAGCAAGTTTATCATTTCTGTTCGATACTCAGTTGTAAATTTATTATAGGTAAAGAATAAGTATATATTGGATTTCCTTCTCTCTTAACTAAACGTCTTGAATTCCAGCCTCAAAATGAAAAGAAAAATTATCGTTAGAACTTAGAAGTATTTTCCTCCTTAATTGGCCTTGTGTCATACCAAACATTGGATGAAAAGAATTGGGCTCCCAAAATTGTGGAGCTTTCCTTGCTTTAGTGGTTTGACCCTCCGGCCAGCCCTGACCAGTAGGCTTTGTTCTGTTGCTAAGTGGTGCAGTAGATGGATGTATGAGATTTTTCAACCTAAATCTCGCATTTTCTGTCAAATATTTTAGCTAAATTTTGGGGCTCAATGTGGTTTTATATCCTTTGGGGAATTGTGTTTGGGTAGTAGAACAGTATGCCTAATTACATTATGTGTGTATTGTATATAGTATTCGATTCACAATCTTCGAGATTAATGTATAGAGGAAATGGTATGCGTCCTTGCTACGTCGAAATATATAAAGAATTCGTCTTTTGGCCTGAAACACGATGTAAAAGTACAGGATTCATTAACACTCCGTGGACTTCTATTTATTTGCTCAGTCACATTATTGTGGTAGGTGTACCTACTAGTGTGTTAACACGGTAGCTGTCAGAAAAATATCTATGTGAATTGTCCCAACCTGAAATGTGTTATACCACGAAACATAAAAATTAAATAAGTACATTTGCTGAAAAATGGAAGAACAAGTGAATCAGAAGCAAAAAATATTGAGTTCATTTACTTATGTTTTTCTTTAAGAGATGGCTCTTCGGTCCGAGATAAAAAATCAAAAAGAAACCAGTTGTTTAATAAAGGATTGGGAGGTACTTGTGCATGAGTACTTAAGTATTGTTTGGTTGCTGGTTAAGTCTGTTATGTGTAAAATTTAGCAAAAGTATGGTGTTCGGCTACTAATTATGATCCTACATAATTAATATACACATTTGAGTTATGATGAAATCTATATATCATTTTATAGAGTAAAAGATTGAATAACTAGGTTTTGTGTAATTATTTTTTGTATTATTAATACTTGCATAATTTTAACTAGCAAGGATCCTATTCTCTCTCCGTAGCCTAAAACCTAAGTTTAATTGTCACGCTAAGTGCCAGATCAGACAAAAACTTATTCCAAAGATTCGGGAAACAATTCAAAAACTGTCTGAAACTTTTGTGTATAAGATAGTATTTCATAGGAGTGATACTTAAGACATGTACGTAGTTGAAAGGGAACAAACAATATAGATTAAACAAACGAAAGAAATCAAGTAATTGAATAGATTTAGATCTATTTGTAGAAAAGATTCATGTATAAAGAAGAATGTCAAGAAATTTAATAAAATTACCGAAAGTAGATATTCTCAACCGTCTGCATGTGATTATTGCTTTTGATAGGTTATGACGTGTGTGCTTTATGTTTACAATATGTGTCTTTTTTAGCTATCAGATCTAAATGCCAAAAATTGGTGGTTTTCCCATGCTTTTGTGGTCTACAAATCTTGCAAACTATTAATGGAATTGACATTAGAGCTACCCTATCTGATTTTTCTTCCTAATAGGGATAAATGTTGTTACAAAAAAATGTACTCTATTAGCTAGTTGTTGGTATTTTGGTAGGAAATGGTAATTTGCTAATTTCTGACAATTTAACCTAATAAAGTTGACTACATAGGAAGTTTAAAGGGAGAAGAATGGCATAATAAATGGAAATGTAATAACATGTAGAATAAGAATGTGATTATTGAAATGGAGTAACAATAATAGCATGTGAGTATTTTGACATAGGAAGGTACTAACAAAATGAAACCTTAGTTCTTCGGAACAATCGTGATCATAATAATTTTAGATGAAAATGAATGTTAGTTCTTCACAACGATCAACATATATATATATATATATATATATATATATATATATATATTAGATAGTATGATTGAAATGTGGAGATGTGCACTCGCACAACATTAAGCAATACTTGAAATGATCTCATTTAACATAGAGTCCAAATAGGAATGTGGAAGCCTAGTATGTCATTTGACATAGTTTGGTATTTTTTATTTTTTTTTATAGATTCTAATTAAATGCGTGATGATCTAGCAGTGTGACACAATTATGATAATCCAATATGTTAAAAGATGAGGATAAACTTATATTTTGAGGGAAAAAACTCTTCTAAAAAGAGAAATACAATTTCTTACAAAAATATACCGTGCAAAATGTAATAGATGCAAAAGATTGACATCCTAGAGATTTAGCCACGGCAACACACTTTCATTATGTATGATGTTTGTAGGAATCATTTTCTTATATTTGTTCTAGATATTTGTTTGGATAAAAAAAATCTATACAGAAATTTGTGTTTCTTCTATCTAATGTTGAAATGAAATAAATTTGAACCACCAACAAAAGTTGTGGTGGAGTGTTAAGTTCTCATTCATCCTTAAACAGAGGTCTCGGGTTCGAGTCTCCCTGAGTATGGAGTTACCTTTGTTAGGGAGTGCTTTATCCCCATTAGGAAGTACCGAACACCGAATGGGAAATCAAATAAAAAAAAGAAAGAAATTTGAACCAAATAAAATAGAAATTAAAAATTCATTAGCTTAGTTTAATATTAAGGCATCGTAGTTGATCACGCAGCGCTGTAAACTATGAGTATTATATAGTAGTACTAGTGGCATGGCGACCCAATATTTATAATTTATTTTTTTAATTTATGTTTCACACTTTTGTTTTTAATTCTTCCTAAAAAGAATATTAATTTTTTTGTGTTTAAAAAATAATTTGATTTTAAAGAATTTACATAGTTTCTTCTTTAACTATAATTTCTGTCACAGATATTACTATTGAAAAGTACTTCATCCGTCTTTAACTCTCTATTTTATCTTTGTTATTAAATATTATTTATTTTCTAATACTTAAATGACTTATAATAACTTATTAGAAGTGATATAGTAAAATTACTATAAATAATACTTGTGAAAAAAATTTAAGTGAGCCCTATATAAATTTTTTTTTACTCAGTCCCTTATTTATTTATAATTTTCGTTACATTTGAAATATTCACAGATATTACTATTGAAAAGTACTTCATCCATCCATTTTTAATTTATCATTTTGTATTTATTTTATCCTTGTTATAAAATATTATTTATTTTTTAATACTTAGATGACTTATAATAACTAATTAGAAGTGATATAGTAAAATTATTATAAATAATACTTGTGAAAAAAATTTAAGTGGGCCCCATATAAAAAAGATTTTATACAATCCCTTTTTTTTAATATAATTTTTGTCACATTTGAAATATTCACAGATATTACTATTGAAAAGTATTTCATCCGTCCATTTTTAATTTATCATTTTGTATGTATTTTATCTTTATTATTAAATATTATTTATTTTCTAATTAGAAGTGATATAATAAAATTATCATAAAAAATATTTGTGAAAAAAATTAAGTGAAATCCATATATGACGTCAAGTTAATTTGAAACATCAAGAGTTAATTTATCATTTTGTGTCTATTTTATCCTTTTTATTAAATTTTATGAATTTTTTAATACTTAAATGACTTATAATAATTAATTAGGGGTGATATAGTAAAATCACAGTTAAAGCAACTGAAGCAGGCACATCAACCATGAGCTGCTTGCTTCAATAATTTCATCCACACGTATATATTAGTAATATATGTGGTATTAGGCAGGGTGTAGACTATGACTAATACTCCCTCCAATCGCTTTACTTGTCACGTTTTATTTTACGAAAGTCAATTTAACTAATCTTTAAAGATAAACTGAATTATATTAATTCAATATTTCAAATAGTAAATTAAAATATTCAAAGCTATAGAAAAATAATATAAGTTGTAATCTTTCTCATATTAATGTGCTGAAAAAACACATCTTAAAATGTTGATCCAAATACATATAGGTTGATTCTTGAGAAGTGAAACATGAATATATCTTAAAATATCAATTAAAATATATATAATTTGATCCTCAAAAAATAAAACATGACAAGTAAAAGTGCAAAAAATAATACTCGACAGATATTCTATCTGTTTTATTTTACTCGTCTCAATAATATTAAATAACTATATAAAATATATTAATTAAATTAAAAATTTTAAAACACTATTAATAGATCAATTTAGTAAAATATATCTCTAAATAAAAAAAATTTAAGGATGTGTTAAGTCAGTCGGGGCCTAGTAAAATAAAATAAAGTGTGTATTTTTTTTTTCTTTTTTGAAATGGTTTTTAGAAAAAAAATTAAGACAAAGAAATCGAAAGGAGAAGTAGTTAAATAAATTATGATAGGCGAGTGTGTGTTGGAGTGCAAGAGTGGGAAAAGAAAACGCATGTTGTCTTGACCACACCACAACCTCTTCTACGTTTGGGACAAACTCTGCATCTCCTTCTCCCCACTCCTTCCTTCCTTCTTCTTCTTCTGCTATACTTGCTTCACTCACTAAACCTTTGCTTGATCTTCCTCAATAACTACGTTTTAAGGGGGCTAAAAAAGTTAGTCACATCACAAATTTACAATAGCATTTATTAGGGCAAAGGATTCCAAAATCAAACATTCCAGATCGAGCGGGAGAAAGAGCAGTGATCTCATCTCGCCGTATCTATAGATCTGTCTCTCGGAGATTGTTCTATTCGTAAGGACTTTCACTTTTAGTTTTTCACTTTGACTCCTCGCATTCAACCTGATTCACTTTTACCTCTTTGCATTATTGTTATTTGTACTAGTTGTATTGTTTTGGTGTGACTCACATGTTTCCTTCATTTGTGGTTCATATGCTTTTTCTTTAGTCTCGTACAGTACTTTTAATTGAGCGCCATAGGTTGCTTTTCTGAGAATTTACTTATATGCTTACCTTTGTGGAATTTATTCACTATTCAACATTGGATAGTTGCTGATGGTTGATAAGTGGAGACTGCTAATTTAGGGCTGTGCTGCTGCCTATCATTAGCTACCAATTTTTGTTCGTAAATTTCTAAATTTCATTCTACTGTGCGCCATGCTAGAGAGTTACTGCAACTATTATTCATTGAAGTTATAAAAAACTGTACTTATTACGTATGTAATTATTTTACTCAAGCTGCTAACTACTTTATGCGTACTAACAGACTCGGCCCTTGTTAAACCCTGGCTAGCATCTACGCCATTGGCTTGTCTCTGAATCTTCTTGGGGTTATCAGATTTCGCCGGATAATTTTGTTATTTTGCATTTCAAGGACTGACCAGATGGAATTATACATTTTGCATCTGATCTTCTGTTTGTTCATATCTAACCATTGAATGACTACGGACACACACACAAAGACATATATAGTGGTCGTTTTTGCAATCTGTATCTGCAATAATTGTGTTTCTTTTCCCATGTATACATGTTTGCTCTTCATCACGAAGTGAGTTTATCCGCTTCCGGTGGAAGTGTTATTCCTGCTTTATCTGATGGGATTGTTCTAAATGCTACTCCCTCCGTCCCAATTTATGTGATGTTCTTTGACTTGACACGAAGTTTAAGAAAGAGAGGAAGACTTTTGAAACTTGTGGTCTAAAATGAGTCATAGATATTTGTGTGGTTGTAAATCATTTCATTAAGGGTAAAATGGGTATTTTAAAGTTAAAATGTTACCAAATATAGAAATGTGTCATTCTTTTTGGGACTGACTAAAAAGGAAAGTGTGTCATATAAATTGGGACAGAGGGAGTAATTGTTTTGTCAAAATGAAAAGTTCTCTCATTTTATCATATATTTTCAGATTTATCAATCCCTGTTATGACAACAACATATTCAGAAACAGACTTGGCTCATCATACACCATCTTTCAATGAATAAACAACAGTCGAACTGAAGGTGTACCTTTTATCTGCAAAAATATTGCAGACTTGCGTTACTTGATTTTTGGATTGGAGGGCATCTGTTAGAATTTTAGCTAGGTTGGAGGCCTGCTAGCAAATCGCAAAGTGGCATACAAAAAAAGATGACGATCAACAAGCAACTTGTGTTGACGTATATATATCTCCTTGTATATATACTGCTGTCCTCAGGGGTTATTTTGTACAACAAGGTATATCGTTTTCTATAGTATTCTGTGAGTTTCTTTGGCTTCACTTTTTTTTCTTTTTTGGTATGGATCAGTGTTTGTTGGTTAGGTTATTCGCAGATTCTAGATTTTCAGCTCAATAGAACATGTTCCGAACTTAAGAGGGACAATTAAGATTAACATTGTGGTTCAGGCAATGTATGAAATGAACAACCAAAAGTGACAAGCTGTTATCACACCTATTAAAAAAATGGCAAGTTGTAATGATTTACTTCGTCTGGCTTCCAAGGAGTAACTAAATTAAGTTCACATGTGGTTCGCTTCTTGGTTGGGGAACTCAGGAAGTAAAGTAGGGGAATTTTCTATCAAGCCATTTGCTATCCATAATCAGCTTGTACAATTAGTCTAGATTGAAAAAAATTTGGAAAATAGTTTCTTATGTTCCATCCAATCACACCAAACAACATGAAGGGAAGAGATTATCTTGGTGGGGAACTGACCACAGTGTGATTAATAATCTAACTATGGCTGATGATTGAATATATTATACGTGTTTGGTCTATGTGTATTGAAAGATAGACATTCTTCTAAAAATCATGGTTATGAAGGTACTAAATGGGGAGTCTAGCTCGGCATATAGGAATAGAGGTTCTTAACTTAATAAATATATGACACTAAGATAGTAGTTGTTGTTAACTTAAAAATATAGAAGATAGGTTTCCTTCTAACCTATAGCATTATAGCATTTTCCCCGAATTAAAAGATAGTCCCCTTTATCTTCTGTTAAAGATACTTGTTGCATCTTAAACTTTGAGAACTGTAGAAACCTCGTACCTTAACATCAATGTTAACATTAAAAGTACCCTTCTGTTACTCCTTTCTAAGTTTTCATTCCCCCCCCCCCCCCCCCCCCCCCCCACTTACCCTTTAGCAGTTCCTTAGGTTTTGGGTCCAATTAGCTTTCGCGGGTAAGTTGCGGGGAAAAATCTAATCAGGCGAAAAAGGACTGACTAACATTTTAGAGCTTCAGTTTTCTGGTAACTGGGTTTGAAGGAGGGCGTGGAAAGGGAGAAGCAGAAGAGAAAGGATAGATGGTCTTGGAAAATCCATGCTGTAGGATAAGTAACGTGTTACTAATACTTCCACTGTCTCACTCTCATTGTTCTTTTGCTGTATAGTGTTTTTATTTCAGCGCCGCACTTATGCAATGTCGTTTTAGCAAAAAGACAATGCTGCTGCTCAATTTTTTTCCTGTATCATTCAAGTTTTATTCTTAATCTTGCCAGTGCCATTAGAAAGAGCTAATGATTCTTGTTCTGGTTTCTTCTTTTTGCAGTGGGTACTTTCACCAAAATATTTCAATTTCCCGTTACCAATAACACTTACCATGATTCATATGGGCTTTTCGGGCTTAGTAGCTTTCCTTCTTATCCGTGTCTTCAAGGTATTGTATTGTTATCGGTAATTACAGTGTTATCTTTCTTGCAGCATTCCATGCTCAGCTCCTCGATGACAATTTCTTGCTTATCTATTAATTGTTGACCTTGTTCTAGAAATACTTTCTTGTTTCAATCGTTATGCATCATTTTCATTTTACCAGTGTCATCGCATCTTAAACCTTTGTTACTTTTGTGCTTTTGATGCTATATGCTTTTTGTGCTTTTGATACGATCTTGTCTCTGGGCTTGCTTCTGAGAAAAACAGTTGCTATTTAATTATCCAGCTTCTGCACACCTCGACAAATTCCCCGAGGTACCTTTTACCTCCCACCTGTAGAAGTACCAGGAAACTCTAAAATTTCTGCGGTGATTCTGAAGAACCACTTGTCGAATTCCTCATTTTAGATGCTGGGCCCTATGGAGGGTTCTCAACAGATAAAATTGATTTGTATATTCATTCATGTTTAGATATCTAACTTGGCATTTGGCTGTCTTTAGCTCCTGAATTTTGATCATAGCTCACTTTTCATCTACTGGAGGGGAAATTAATTTATATAGTGCACAATTTTCCATTCCACTTGATGCGTAATACTAGGGATCAACTGATTTCCTTCCATCATGTTAATTTCATGCAGGTTGTATCTCCTGTCAAAATGACGTTTGAAATGTAAGAATTTGGTCCTTTGCATTCACATTGCCTTTTGATGTAATGATGTATGTTATCTTATTTCACCATTTATTGCTGAATCTTCAGATATGCGACGTGTGTGATTCCCATTAGTGCTTTCTTTGCTTCAAGTCTTTGGTAAGCTTCTACTTTGATGAACTGAAAGTCTTGCTTGCCTTTGGTTAGAATTTTCAAGTGCCTTTTCTAAGGTGTTATGTGACCTCATAAAATTAGTACATGGTTCAGTAATGGGTTGGCATGAGCTCTGTGATAAATGGATTAGTTATGAATGCATGTTGGTGATAGATGAGAATTGACCTTTAACCTATTATGAACATCTAATGCCTACTTATCATGCACTAACAACAAAACCATTTATACCGTTGAATCTAAATTTAACCTAAAAGAGTATATTTACATGATATTATTGTTATCTGCTCGTATGTTAAAAGAAAGATGTGCTAAATTGGCATAAATTTTGTTCATCGTACATGTACCCAACTGACCAGTCAGCCTTATGGAACTCACAACTAGATAGCCAAAAAAAGGAAGAAAAGAATGTACTCTACTGTTCCTATTTCTAATGATGCAGGACACCTTGACCTTTTTTTGGTTATCTGATTAATTTTGTTTAAACTTTTCCAAGCAATCTGGACGTTTGAGGTCAATGAACTAGTTGACTATTGAGCCAAATTAAGCATTTATATAACCTTGTATGCCATCTGTTACAGTGGTTTTATTGATTAGTTTTAAGTATATTGCCAAATGCTTTTCCTCTATTTGAACAATAGTCTCGTAGAATTAGTTGTTTTGCTACAACAGAAGGAAGAATTTGGCTGGTTAAATTTCCTCGCTCCTCCTTGACACTTTTTCCTTCTCTAGGGAAGTAGAGCAGGAATTTAGTAAAGCTATGAGACTTTGGGTGATAAGAAAATGTGGACACTTTCCTGCATAATTAACATTCTTTGGTTATGGGCAATTGATGTTTTCCACGTACTTTGTATTTTCTTTGGGAAGGAAAGTAGAGCAAGAATTTAGTAAAGCTATGAGACTTTTGGAGATAAGAAAATGTGGACACTTTCGTGCATAATTAACATTCTTTGGTTATTGGCAATTGGTGTTTTCCACTTACTTTGTATCTTCTTTGGGGAGAGTTTTCCTGTTTGCTTTAGTTGCTGAATGGCTACATGTTGCATTACTCACATGAATATGAGGCTCTAAATATTGTGTTTCTTAAAAAGGCATATGTTGTTTTCTTGCAGGTTTGGAAACACAGCTTATCTGTTCATTTCTGTAGCCTTTATTCAGATGCTCAAAGCTCTAAGTATGCCTGGGTAACACTTTTCTAGTTCTGTATCCTTTGTTTGCAAATGTACTGATTGTATATAGCTTTATGTTGAAATTGCAGTGCCAGTTGCCACCTTTGTCATGGCTGTTATTTGTGGAACTGACAAGTTAAGATGCGATTTATTCTTGAACATGCTGTTGGTTAGCGTCGGTGTTGTAGTATCCTCCTATGGAGAAATTCACTTCAACATAGTTGGTACAGTTTATCAGGTCACTGGAATATTTGCTGAGGCGCTTAGGCTGGTCTTAACTCAAGTTCTGCTTCAGAAGAAGGGACTAACTCTCAATCCTATCACCAGCCTATATTACATAGCTCCATGCAGGTATGTAATAGATGATCCTATCTCATCGAGTTGAGTTATTTGATCTCATGTGATGCAGATGAATAGATGATCCTATGTTGAGGTCTATATGATTCCAGTTAGATCTTACTTCTTTGTTTTAAAAAAAACAGAGGTTCCAGTTAAATCTTGCCTTTTAATGATTCCAAACCTCCTACATTGCACATTCATCTTTTGGGAGAAAGGGAAAAAGTAAATGAAGAACACATACAATTGGAAACCTTTTCCATACATTTCATTTGTTCTTTAGCATCAACAAGTGCTCATTTTTTCTTGACACTGACAGCATTGTACGTCATATCAGTTAACTGCTGATATTAAAACTTGAAAGAGGCACTTCTGTATCGTTATTTTCAAATTGCTTGAGTATGTCCCAAGTGTTATAACTCAAGTTGGAAGGTGTAATCACAGATTTCTTTCTTGTGGAATTCTAACATATATAATTATACCTTTTTGGAAACAAGTGACCATACTTGATATTTCCATTAGCTTTTAGTCTTGTGTTTAGCTGTGTCCTGCATCAGGCATGACTTTAGTTATTACTGTGTCCTGGCTGGTCTGATGAAGTCAAAAGAGGTTAGATATTAGGGGGATTGGTATTTGGTTGCTAGTTCTTTTACAGAAAATTTATTCTCTGCACATAGATAGACACATACTCTGCTATGTATGGGCTTCTCTCTGTAGTTATCTCAGTTAGCGAGAGATTTTCTGTAAAGAGGCAATTGCTGCTATATATCACCTGAATCTGATAATAAGCAAGTATGAGAGTGATCTCTGTATTCTAAATGTCTGTCATTATTTGTGTCATGCAAGTGCCTCCGTACTGTTTCTTGGGGTTACTTATAATCACATGTTTCAACGTGCAGCTTTGTCTTTCTCTTCGTACCATGGTATCTTCTGGAGAAGCCTGAGATGGAAGTCTCACAAATTCAATTCAACTTCTGGATTTTCTTTTCAAATGCACTTTGTGCTCTTGCTCTGAATTTCTCAATTTTCTTAGTGATCGGTAGAACGGGTGCTGTAACCATCCGAGTTGCCGGTGTCTTGAAAGATTGGATACTTATTGCCCTTTCAACTCTAATTTTTCCCGAGTCTACAATAACCACTCTTAATATTGTAGGCTATGCCATTGGTAAGCTTAATATTTGTTCCTACTTATGGGAGCTTTTTTTGTTCAAACAACTTACTAAATATTTCTGTCTTTGTATAGCATTATGCGGTGTTGTGATGTATAACTACTTGAAGATCAAGGATGGTCGAGCTGTTCAACTTCCTGTAGATGGTGTTTCTGATCGAATAGCTAAGGTCTGATCTAATGACTTTCAGGTTTTGATTTCAGAATTTGCAGTCTCTGTTTTCTTTTTTGAGTTTGTGCTCGTGTTCTTTATTCATCACTTTCTTCTTGTTTTCAATTTTTCCAAAAGGAACTTCGGTATATGATCCATGCTTCTTTTGTTCCTTTGTGAGCCATAGTTTCCAATATCATGTTCCAAATATGAAAATCATTCTAGCGTGTCTAGAAAAGAGTTAGCTAATCAAGAGAAAAAGTGATAAGACAGGAGCTAGAGAATAAGCTAAAACAGATGATCAACAGTTAATTTCTTTTTAACATAATTTGAGCTTGAATGGTTGCATAATTATGTATATCTTTGTTCATCATGGAATCTTTAGCTTGCATGCAAAAATTTTCTTCTAGTAAAGATGATTCTTATTGCAAGCAGTGCCTATAATTTTCCTTTCTGCACTTTGCCTCTGACAGGAACTTAAGATGGAGAAGAAGTCATCTGATCTGTATGTTCCAGACGATATTGCTAAAAACAGTGGAGGAAAAGGTACAAGGAATGGGTCACCGGATTCAATAGTGGATGAGGAAGCACCCTTTATTCCTTCAAGTAGGGTCTCTCATCTTGGGCGAAGCCCACTTAGCAGCTACTCAGCATGAGAACCGTTAGTTCTTTAAATGTCATTTTGGGTTCACTTTTTAGAATCACAGTTTCAAGCAGATTGATTAGACCGGGACCTTGTTCATACGCCCTCCACCATTTTGGTTAGAATTGCATTTCTTTGCAGAGTACTACCGCCATTAACATTGATACTAGTTATTTATTGTAATATTGTTTTAGGCTTATCATATTCAATGAAATATTGATTTTTTAAGATCCAATTCTTTTCTTTGTTTGCTGAGAGACTTCAAGTTAATTGCTAGTCTGGGTTATATACAGTAATGTTTAATTTCACCTTGCTAGTCATCTATTCTATTTATTGCTGTATCCGCTATTAGCTACTCTATTATATACCACCATGAAGGAAGTCGGTAATAGATACTGAAGCAACAAACAACCAGCTATTCTTCCTTGTACGTTCATTCCAAATGCTTATACTGTTCTAAATATATTTAGACAAGTGTGGTCCTATTTTATTTTTAAGCATTCAAATTGCTCCGCATAAGTAATACGATAAGTAGGATCTCGAAAGAATTTTCAGTTCTCCTAAAAATCTCCGTTTTGATTATTTATTAAGAATGCTGAGTGAGGTATGTTGAATGAACAGAGTTGAAGTTCAATTGCATAAACCAAGTGACATAGGTAAATATGGCAGCAAGAAAGTTATTAGTAAACATAACAGAAACGAAACTATTTGACCGGACACATGCCAAGCATAGAAGGAATTACAATTAACCGTCGAGTCAGTTAAGAAGAGTGTATCCAAAGACTTGTTCTACCATCAGTGAATGAGCTCTCGGATCCATCTTATTTGCATCGGATGGTAGGGTCCTGAAACTGTCCATCCAGGAAGATTCAAAGTGCTCAGGGGAGGTGATAAACAAAGCTCAGATCTCGAGAAATTCAAAACTTCATTTAATCCCATTTTTAATTTTAATGTGCATAATCTTATCTATGTAATAACTGAAACGGGTGAAAATTACGAAAACAATTACCACTAACTTATCCTATAAATTTCTCCACCTCCTCATTATTGTAAGTATCGGATTCACCTGATTTTTTTTTTTAAAAAAATTATCCCTCTCTAGGAGCTTCCGTCCTTTTTGCACCCTTGGTGAGCTCTGCACAACCCCCTCATGTCTCGAAATTCACATGATTACACACGACTCTTATACATTTTCGGTTAGTTTTCACAGTTCATCAAGTATACCGAGCAACTCAATAAGATTCTCTATTACCAATTCAATTTGGTTATCCGTTTAGTTGTTTTCATAACGTCACTATTTCTATCTTCACATTATCAAACGTTAACAATATTTGAATTTAGTTACGTTGCTTGTGAGTTGATTATTAAACACATTAACTGGTGACATAACAAACGAATTTTAAACTAAACAACTCAACAGTTAATTATGGAATCATGATCTGATTGGAAGTTAAGTCAAACTGTCCAAAAAGGAATTGATTTAATTAGATTTCCTTTTTAGATCTCTTAAAGATAAATGAAGAAGATCATTACCAAAAGAGAAATACACATATTTTTCATCAAGTGTTCCGCGCAACTCAATAAAATTCACTATTCTCAAGTCAATTTGATTATTCGTTCAGGTGTTTTCAGAACGTCATTATTTCTATAGTAACATTATCAAAGATTAACAATATTTGAATTAATTACATTGCTTGTAACTTGATTCTAAAACACTTTACACAATAATTTAATTAGATTCTAATTAATTTAATTAGATTTCTCAAAAAGAAATGGAGAATAGGATTGTTTGAGTAAACTCAAATTGATATTTCATATGCATATCCAATGTATCGGCAAAAATCTTATAGAAACAAAAATTATTTGACCGGACACATGACAAACATAAAAAGAATTACAATCAACCGTTTAGTTAGTCAAGGACAGTCTATTCAAAGACTTGTTCGACCATCAGAGAATGAGCTATTAGATATATCCATCTTATTTGCATCAGAGTAGGGTACCGCAACGATCCATCCAGGAAGATTCAAAGTGCTCAGGCACGAGATAACTCAAACAACGCCCGAATCTCAAGATATTCAAGATATAATTTAATCTCATTTAATGTGCATAATCTTATCCATGTAATAACTGAAAAGGGTGAAAATTACGAAAACAAGTATCACTAACTTATCCTACAAATTTATCCACCTCCCCATTACTGCAAGTATCGAATTCGCCTAAAATAATTTTTATCCCTCCCTGACAGCTTTCGTCCTTTTTGCACCTTTGGTGAGCTCCGAACAACCCCCTCTTGTTTCGAAATTCACATGATTAAACATGACTGCACCTTTTTTTTGTTAGTTTTTACAGTTCATCAAGTATATCGAGCAACTCAATAAGATTTTTTATTTTCAATTCAATTTGATTATCCGTTTAGTTGATTTCATAACATTACTTTTATAGTCGCATTATCAAATATTAATAAGTTATTTGAATTAGTTACGTTGCTTGTGACTTGATTATTAAACACGTTAACTGGTTGACATAGTAAACGAATTTTAAACTAAACATTCAATAGTTAATTATGGAAACATGATCTGATTGGAAGTTCAGTCAAACTGATCCAAAAAGGAATTGATTTAATTAGATTTCCTTTTTAGATTTCGCAAAGAGAAATGGAGAACAGGATAAGATGAGAAGTTGAATCATTATCAAAAGTGAAATACATATATTTTTCATCAAGTGTTTAGAGTAACTCAATAAAATTCTCTATTCTCAAGCCAATTTGATTATTCGTTCAAGTGTTTTCGTAATGTCATTATTTATATATTAACATCATCAAAGATTAATAATATTTGAATTAGTTGTGTTGCTTGTAACTTGATTCTAAAACATTTTAACTGGTTAACACAATAAACGAATTTTAAACTAAACATTCAACAGTTAATTATGAAAACATAATCTGATTGGAGTCAATTCAAATCAATCTCAAAAGAGTATTGATTTAATTAGATTTTTCAAAAAGAAATAAAGAAACAATAATATGAAAAATCAAATCTTCATCAACAAGGTCATAAGTTAGGCAGTCAAAAAACTACTAAAATTGTCCATTTGACCATATTTCCCTAATCCTCATTCGTTTTTTTTCCTTTTATTCTCTCTCGTTTTTTTCAATAATTTGGAGAGCGCTCCTATATTGTTGTGCATGGCCGACCAAAGTTCCCCTATATATAGAGAGCCAAAAGAGGGTTATTTAGTAAAACAAAAAAAGTGAAAGTGGGAGCATTTCAAATTCAGCATTGTGCAAAGTGCGAAGGTGAGAGGTGTATAACAGACAGTTAAACAGAAAATGGCCGGAGACGGGTTGAAGGAGGCTTTTAACGGCGGAGCAGCGGCGGGGGAATTGCAGTACGAGGCGGCGAAAACATCGGTATGGTGGGATATAGAGAATTGTCAAGTGCCAAGGGGATGTGATGCTCATGCTATCGCTCAGAATATAAGTGCGGCATTGATGAAATTGAACTATAATGGACCTGTAACTATTTCTGCTTATGGAGATACCAATGGCATTCCTTCCTCTATTCAACGAGCACTCTCTAGTACTGGAATCGGTCTCAATCACGTCCCGGCCGGTACGGTGAAAAACTCTCTTCTGTCCTTGCTTCATTTGATACATGAATAATATTTTTGTAAGCTATACGAATTAATGGAATCAATTGTTTAAGTTGCTTTGGAAACAACCTGTGTACGGTCATTCCCTTGACCCTGCGCATTGCGGGAGCTTTAGTGCATTTTTTTTTAATTGTTTAATCGTGTTTTTCCATTTCCTTTGAAGTTTTAATCTTGCTGTTCTTTCAAATCTTTGTTGAAAATGATTTTCTTTGAGCCGAGGGTTTATCTGAAATGGTCTCTTTAACCTGCAAAGTATCAAGTAGAACAAATGGGAATAAATTATCTAGTTTTTTCTCTTTGTTGAGAATTGAACCTGAGACCTTATGGTGCTCAACCCACGTCATTGACCACTAGGCCACACCCCTGGGTGCTCACTTGTGGGAATATACCGGGTGTGTTGTTGTTGTTTAGCCCTTTGAGAAATTTACCTTTATATAATTTTTAATTTAGAATAGTTTAAATGGAGTGATATGTAGGATTTATATAGCTAGCCCTAACAGCTTGAACTTGCTTGGGATTGGTAGTTGTTGGTGTTACATCATTCTTTACTGTTTGCTCGCCAAATGCCAATTCATTCATTGAATTTTGTATGATGAACAGGGGTTAAGGATGCTAGTGATAAGAAAATTTTGGTGGATATGCTATTTTGGGCAGTGGACAATCCTGCACCTGCCAATTATTTGCTCATTTCAGGAGACAGGGATTTCTCTTATGCCATTCATCAGTTACGGATGAGGAGATATAATATTCTTCTAGCACAACCATTTCAAGCTTCTCCTGCTCTTGCTGCTGCTGCCACAAATGTGTGGCAATGGACAAGCCTTGCTGCTGGAGGACCTCCACGAGAACTTGCTTTTGGTACCAACACATCACGTCAAGATTCTATACCAACTCCAATTTCTGAACCTATATCAGCGAAACAACGTGCTTATTCCAATGCCAATAGCAATACCAATGCCAATGCTAATGCTTCCGGGGTCCAAAGTTTATCTAATCCCAGGCGCTATTTTGATACTAATAAAACTAAAGCTACTTACGTACCTAAGAACTCGAATCAACTGACTATGACTGGCATGAAAAGTATACCAGCTAGAATTGAAGAAACTAGCAGCTATCGCCAACTCGCACCACCTTTTGCACCACATCATTTTTTCGCAAAGCCTGATCAGCGTACTCAATCTCAACCTCCTTTTTAGATAGGAAGTTAAGTCAAACTGATCCAAAAGGAATTGATTTAATTAGATTTCCTTTTAGATTTCTCAAAGAGAAATGGAGAAGAGGATAAGATGAGAAGTCGAATCATTATCAAAAGTGAAAATACACATATTTTTCATCAAGTGTTCCCAACAACTCAATAAAATTCTCTATTCTCAGGTCAATTTGATTATTCGTTCAGTTGTTTTCATAGCGTCATTAGTTATATATTCACATTATCAAAGATTAACATATTTGAATGAATTACGTTGCTTGTAACTTGATTCTTAAACGCTTTAACTGGTTGACACAATAAACAAATTTTAAACTAAACATTCAACTGTTAATTATGAAAACATAACCTGATTGGAGTCAATTCAAACCAATCTCAAAAGAGAATTGATTTAATTAGATTTCTCAAAAAGAATGAAGAAACGAATAATATGAGAAATCAAATCTTCATCAACAAGGTCGTAAGTTCAGATAGTCAATCAACTTCTAAAATTGCCGATTTGACTATATCTCCCTAATCCTTTATTCGCTTTTTTTTCTTCCTTTTACTAGTTAGGGTACGTTACCCTCCCCAGACCCCACCTGGTGAGATTACACTGGGTATGTTGTTGTTGTTGTTCTAGTTAGGGTACATGCGTTGTACGTGTGTATCGATAGTGAGTAATAAATCCATGAATTCAAATTAGTTTATACTAATTGCATGAGAAAAACAAACTTGTCGAGGTATTTGAATGAAGCTTAGTTTAGATAAAATCTCTAAGAGTTTATATATAAGGTATCAACAACTAGCATAGATTCTAAAACCCCCACACAAAACACAATAAAACATATTGCCATCATATCGTGTGTGTGTGTATATATAGCTAACCATGAAAAAAAAGACTTCTATGTACATGTACAATAGACCATTTTTATGTGCAATTAGTATATAGAAAAGATCACACGACTGCATTACATGTCTTTAATGCTTTCCAATTCAATCACATATTAAAATACTACAAATAAAAAATACCCAAATTTTTTTTAAAAAAAATTGCATGGCACACCTTAGCATGCCAACATCAGAAAGGCTTCGAGATAGTAAAACACTATGCATAAACTTTAGAACTATTTACTATATATCTAACAGAGACACAATATCTATGGATAGCTTGATTTTATTACTCAAAAGATAAACAAATGATGCGTTATAAAACTTCACGAACAAATCATTTTCTTTTCAAGCTCCATTCTCTTCCTCTTGAATTGGAACCAGGTGGAATTTCCATGGCCTGAAAATGCAAACATATAAATCATGTAATCATCAAACACCAAACCCTGGGTGAACAATTGTTTGCTTTCCTCTTTGGCTCTGTCTATATCTCAACCAAAGTTGGTTGCTCGATTGATCACTGCATCACTTATCAGATTAAAAACTTTACAAAGTCTTAACAGATACTAAATATGCTGCCAAAAAGTTGAATCTAAAGTACAAAAAGGCAAAATATACATATAATATACTCCACTACTATTTTTTTTTTGTCTAAAAACAGTATAAAGGAGTAAACAGACCTCCAAAGCTTCTCTTTCTTTTTCAGGCATATTAGTAGCCAACAATTACATTAGTAAGCTCCATGGAAAGATATGGTACCCGAAAAATATGAAGAGAAAAGGCAATATCATCTCTCGCAATGTTTAAAATGGTAGTCTGACTAAGACATGTGAACTGTTCCATTAAGAACAATACAGGCTACAGTCTCGCGACAAAAGTTATTCTTAACACTAATGAAATAGGCCGTGTTTCGTACGGTAATAGAATATTTTATTAATTAGATATGCAATTTAATATTTAAGTGTAAAGAATGTGTTACCATTCCTTTAGTTTTCAAATATAAATAAATTAAATTTAATACTTTAATTCATTACTTTATTTATAATTAATTTTTTAGTTAATTCAAAATTTTCACTCTTTAAGAGTTATGATTTCCTAGAGATACTTGGTTTTATCTATTTCTATGTAGGTGATATAGTTTTATTTCTTTCACTAATATTTTTTTTAACATTCATAAATAATGCATCAAAAACTCAATAAATAAACAAATAGTGACTAAGAATTCATGAATTAAAAATTATGGTTCTGCTTCTATATCTAAGTATATCTAATGCTTTAAATGTCAAGACTAATAATAATAAATTTTTTTTAAAAAAAAAACTCGTAAAAACAATATATTAATGACTTAAATTTCCACACTTTAGTAGTAATTATCTTCCATCATATGTAACAAACTTTATCTTAATCTATCAATAAATGAATATAGTCTTTCATTTTTAAAATCTTTTTGGTGTTTATATTTACTGAATTATAAAAAATATAATTAATTTTATATCTAGAATTAAACTCAAACCTTTTTAATTCTCACCATCAATGATGTTTGCATGTTGAGTTGTAACTACCAATAGTTACAATGAGAAAATAGTAAAGAATTAATAAGTTATTAATTGTGATAATTGAATAATTAATATTTACATTAATTAGATATAAAATACGGGAAAGTCAAAAGAAGGAAAAAGATAAGTTAGATATTGACTTAAAATATGAGAGCAAATAAAAATAAATTTAAACTAAAAGGGATGTCTTCTAAAATAAATTTTAAAAATGTTTATTCCATTCCAATTTTATATAAATATATATTTATGATTTTATATACCATTTACCTTCTTTTTTTAATTGAAAACAAAAATACTGCAAATAATATTTTTAGTTTCTTTAGCTTTTTCTTAAGAATTACATAAGTATTCTATTTTTTGTCATTTGTTTTTAATTCATTACATGAATAAAATATTTTCTTTAAGGTTTTAAATCTCCGTTCTTTAAAGTACGACTAAAGATGACTTTTTAAATTTCAATGTCGAAGTTAGAAATTAGAAATGCTCTTTATTGTGCAAAAGAAGAGTAATGAGCACATAATGTTTGTTTTAGAATGATGCAAAATGCTATCATAGTAAAATTTCACAAGAAGAAATCATAACTTAACATAATGAAATATGTGTATACAACTATATATAGTCATATAAAAGAAAAAAAAAGAAAAGATCCCTTTACCAGGTTTTTCTTTTCCAACCTTCTGATTTATCTTACCTATCGTCCTATTACATTTCTAGAATACAACTTTAAGGAAAAAGAGAAAGTAGAGAGATGTAAATAAAATAATTTAAGGAGGAGGAAGGAAAAATCAAAGAGATGAAATTATTATAATAATAATAATTTTATTATAAGACTTTACATCATCTTCTTTTGAATTTGCTCAATTTTCTCTAGTCTTTTATCTACTATCTTTTTCGGATCTCTTCTTCATCTCTACAAACATAAATTAAGAATACAATTAAATGAAATTGTTAGTTACTCTAAAAAGTTTAAACGAATTTTTCAACCTTAAACACGTAAAATTAAATTTTTTTAACTTTATGTGACCAAAAATGAAGAGTACCATATAAATTAAAACAGAAGAACTATAATTTAAAAAATTAAAAGAAACATCCCTTCCCCCCCCCCCCCCCCCCAGATTTTTTACAGGTTTGCCGATCATGATTCTTTACCGTGAGAGTAATCATATGATGTGATGATTAAAAATTTTTTTTATTGTCTTCCTCACCCTTATGTATACTATGGTGTTAAGGATAATCTTGAATGAGAAAATTTATGAAACAAACATGAATTTATATAGCCAAAGTGAAGGAATACCATAAGGTATCATAAACTTACAAAATAAATTTTGGGGTTATGAAGATTAAAATATGGGAGTTATAGATATTACTAATAGTATAAATTGAAGAGATCATGTAAGTTATGAATAGTTATTTTTATAAAGACATTAAATATAAAAAGGAGGAAAATATACTAATATATGGAGATTTATCATTTTATACTAATAAAACTTTTAAAAAAATAATAAATAGGATCATTGGCCAAAAAAAGGTGTCACATCACTTTTCTAAAATAAATTTATTTTTTCTTTGTTATTCCATTAAATAAATTGGAGACAAATGAAAAAAGAAATACAAAAAAAGGAGATAAAAGAAAACTCATAAGAATTAGGTAGAAAGGAGTTGATAAGCCATGTTATTTATGAAAAGAATGTAAATAAATGATATTTTTTTTATAACTGATGAGTTATGATTAAAAGTAGTAAATATGAGATTATTTTTTATTATTAAATAAATTGATTAATGAAAAATTCGAAAAAAGAAGAAAAAAGAAAAATAAGAATAAAGGTCATTGGAAAATGCCACATCATCTCTTCTATATTTTCTTTTATTATTATATATTAATTGATTGATTCTTTGACTTGAAAGAGAAATAAGGTTTCTTAATCTCGCTAGATTTGAGACACCCTTCTACTACTGATAAGAATAATAAAAAAGCAAAAACTTCAACTATCTGATATTACAACTATAGTCAATAACTATTTGTTAAAATTATTGTATTTACACGTAATATTTATATAAAACATCACAAATGCAAGGGTCAAAATACCCCTAAAGGCTAGTGAAAGAATAACCCAAAATTGATTGCATCCTATTCAAATAATCCATCATATGACCTAATGCTAATCATTAACCAAAATTCTCTTCTCCTTTCCCTCAAACACCCAAACCAGCAACAATTATTTTCAACATCAAGAAAGATTCAGAAACCAAAAAAGGGCAACTTTTTTCTACCTGAAGCATCTTATGACAATCATACATTTTTGGATTCTTCAAAAGACATAAACTTGAATTTCATTCTCACCTTTCCATTACAAATTCATGTGTAGTAGAGACCAATGACCCACCTCCAAAATCTTTAGGTTACCCAATTTTTGCATCAAACCCTTCAACACGAAGCACTTGTAGCTCCCGACGTGGCTACAACGACTATGGCATACCATATATGTATAACGTATATCTTGTGTTCATCTAAAGTTGGAGGAACTTGTTAGTGTATTGCATTGTCACTTCAAATTACAATTTTTTAATTTGCAATTATTTATAAATAATACATAAATATAATATAAAGGCTAGAAAGTTTACCTCATATGACAAGCAAACATGAATACAAAACTTAAAAATTCAAGAAATGTTTTAATGAAGGGCAAAAGCTTTAAACTGTCCAAGGCCCTTCACACGTTTCTTAATAATACATAGGATTTAATGTCATGAAATTAATATGTGTAAAGATAAAAATACCCCTCAAATTCTTTTAACTTTTCTATATCCTTCTCATTTTTTCAAAAAACAAAGCCGATGATCTGCAAGGTGGATCTGGACGAAGTGAATTCTTTGTACCTAAATGCAAAGTCTTCTGCTTGTTTCATTTGTAATGAACCTAATGACGATTTGTTTGAAAAAAAAACATTTGATCAAGCTTTGCAAAGTTGAAAAAATTTGGGGAATCATATTTTTTTAATTTATCAAGATAATAATTTATACCCAAATAATTTAAGTGAGAATATCCAAAAAAAGATTGTTTTTCATTTTTAAGAATGAATAATAAAGCTTTGCAAAGAAAATACACAAAGCAATAGAATCTGAAGAGTATTTTTGTAAACAAAAAAAGTAAAACCTCTCTATGTTAATAGTCTGTAAATTAATAAACTCTCTAAAATAATATTTTTCTCAAGTCCCGACTTGGGTCAGTGAAAAAAATTACCGATTTCGATAAGATAATATATTTTTGAAAGACCCCAGTATAAATACATGGTCCCATTAATATTATAAATTAATAATTCTTTAAAATTACAAAAATAGTTAAGACAGTTTAGTGAAATAAGATTATAGTGTTTTTTGTTAAAATTTAAATCTAATTGAAACTCATCTCTAACTTTTCTTATTGCATCCAAAAGTTCCGGTGTTGTCTTCTCGAACTGCACTAAAAAATTGTGAAGAGTTCTAGATGCGCTAAGTGCTTACTTACGCGTAAATGGTTCCAAAAGTATTGTATCGTCTTCAACTTAATCATCAACATTGTTTTCTCCAATGGTATCCACAATTTCTTCTAAGCTCTGGACCTCTGAACATGTATCATTTTCACCCAGGTAATCCAACAAGCTATTGACATCCATTTTACTGCGGTAACCGAGAACATTAATCATGACATCAAGTTCATGAATGTCGTTTTCACAAATGGGTTCATTAAACAAATTTTGCAGTGCCGGTACAATATGCTTTATGTATAATGTATTTCTTTTTTACATTAATTCAATAAATATGATACATAAATTAGTAAGATATAATGATTTAATCAAAATTAATGTTCATTAAATCTCAAAAAGTTTTTAAATTAATAAATATTAATTTATCGATTAAATAATACCTCTACAAGATAATAATATTTCATGGTCCCGACAATATTAATTTAGAGAGGTTTTATTGAATATCTTTTAGAAATATAGCAATGCATTTTATTTTTAATACATTAAATCAAATACTGGAGTTAATTCCCTAAATTGTCATTGAACTTGTGCAAACATCTCACTAAAGTAACTTATGTTTTTTTTAGGACAATATTGTCACTGAACTATGTACATCTTTCCAAAATAACGTGAAACTAAGAAATAGTTAAAGACATGTTTGGAAGGCCACAAAAGAATTGAAATTGGATGTAATTACATAGTTTGACATGACATGCAATATGAAATAACAAGTCAATACTACTAAAACAAATAAATTGGAACATAAATTCGACATTAAAAATAAATAAATAATAGTATTCAAATTCCAACATGAAATAAAATAAGTCTCATCATAAGCTAAGTAAAAGTATAATTCAAAAGAAAAGAAACATAAGTCCATAATCTCATTCAATAATAAAATTTTACATTAATTCAAATACTAGAATAATAATGCACTTTTGTGCTAAATGAAGAAAATAAAAAATACGAGCAATTATATTAAATCATAAGAATAAGAAGTAAAGGTTGGAAAATGAGAAGAAAAGAGATGAAAGATAAATGATGTAAAATTTTAAAAAGTAAAAAAAAATAAAAAAAAAAATATATATATATATAAAAAGAGTATTATGTTTTTTTATTTTTCATTTTTGAATTTATGTTTCAATTTGCTTGCTTTAGTAGTATTGACTTGCTAATTTATATTTCATGTCATGTCAAACTATGTAACTACATCCAATTTCAATTCTCTTATGGTTTTTCAAACATGTCTTTAACTATTTCTTAGTTTCACCTTATTTTAGAAAGATATGCATAATTCAATGACAATATTGTCCTAAAAGAAACAAAAGTGACTTTAGTGGGATGTTTGCATAAGTTCAATAATAATTTAGGAAATTAACTCCCAAATACTATATAAAAAATAAGTTCAGCACTACTAAGAGCCTGTTTGGGATTGCTTTTTTTGAAAAGAAGGGTGTTTGGTAAACTTGCAAAAGTGCTTTTAAAAAGAAGCAGAAGCAGTTTTTCTGCTGTTGGGAAGAAACAGAAAATTTCTGCTTTTCAAAAAAGCAAAAGCAGAAGCAGAAAATTATTTTTTTTATGACAAAAATATCCCTATCACTTATACACACATACACAGACACACATATAATAAAATATCCCTTATTAATTAATTAGCATATCTTATAAGTTTGATTAAAGTTTGATTTTAAAATTTTATACTTCATATTTACATCATAATTCTTTATTTCATTCTATGATTTATATATTATTATTTTATTTTTCACTCATTTTTTAAAAAATAAAATCGAAAATATCATTGATGATGACGGTCGAAGAATATATAACTCTTTATTTTTTATTATTAATGATAATAAATGATAGACGAATCACGTTGCAAGATCAAATGATATTTTGACAGCACTTGTAAATATTTTTTCTCGAATATTTAATTTTAAATAAATAATTCATGAAAACTGACATATTTGTTATCATGTAGTGTATATATATGATTATTTATTCTACTAGTATGGAGACATTGCGCGATAAAATTAGGAATGAAATCATTGAGAATTTTTGTGATGTATGAAGGACTTCTTATTTTTGTAATGAATTTTTTCATATGTAGTGATTTAATTTATGGAAGAATTTTAAATTCATTTTTGTTTGATGTTTTTCAGTAATATTTAAATTATTTTAATAATATTATATTATTATTTAATATTTTTTAATGTATCTACATATATATATATTGATTGAAAATTTTATGGTATGTACTTTTTAATTAAATAAAAATAAAAATTTTCTTTAAAAATATTATAATAGATATTTAAAAAAAAATTCTCAATAAAATGATTTTAATAGTAAAAGTTTATTTATACATGTCCTTTTTGGTCATTTGTCTCTCAAAAGTACTTTTTGAAAAAGATTATCCAAACACAATCTGTTTATGAAAAACACTTTTCAAATGAATTTATCAAACACAAATTGCTTTTTTTCAAAAGCACTTTTCTGAAAAACTATTTCAAAAAAGTACTTCTCAAATAAATAATTTTCTACCAACAACAATTCTAAACAGGCCCTAATTCTTATATTACTCAATACTATTTTTATACACTCTAATAAACGAAGCCTTAGTATAGCATATATCCTCTCTCGTTTTTTCAATAAAGTTGGAGAGCGCGCCTATATTGTTGTGCACGGCCGAACCAAAGTTCCGTATATATAGAGAGCAGAAGGCTATTTTGGTAAAACAAAAAAAGTGGTAGTGGGAGCAGTTCAAATTGATCATTGTGCAAAATGCGAAGTGAGAAGTAGAGGTGTATAACAAAAAAAAAAAAAAAAATGGCCGGAGACGGGTTGAAGGAGGTTTTTAACGGCGGAGCAGCGGCGGCGGAACCGCAGTACGAGGCGGCGAAAACGTCGGTATGGTGGGATATAGAGAATTGTCAAGTGCCAAGGGGATGCGATGCTCATGCTATCGCTCAGAATATAAGTGCGGCATTGATGAAATTGAACTATAATGGACCTGTAACTATTTCTGCTTATGGAGATACCAATGGCATTCCTTCCTCTATTCAACGAGCACTCTCTAGTACTGGAATCGGTCTCAATCACGTCCCGGCTGGTATAGTAACGAACCTTTTTCTATACTTTTGCTTCATTTGATACCTGAACAATATTTTTGTAGGCTGTACGAATTAGTGGAATCAATTGTTCAAGTTGTTGTCATTTGACCAGGAGGTTATGTGTTTAAGCCTGGAAATAACCTCGGGTAGAAATGTAAGTTAAGCTGTGTACAATAGAACCTTGTTGTTTAGCCCTAGTGCATTGGGCTGTCTTTTTTTTAAAAAAAATTTGTTTAAGTCGTGTTTGTCCATTTCCTTTAAAGTTTTAATCTTGCTTTTCTTTCATATCTTTGTTGAAAATGATTTTCTTGAGACGAGGGTTTATTGAAAATGGCCTCTTTACCCTGCAAAGGTAGGGGTAAGGTTGCTACACCTACCTTAGACTCCACTTGTGGATATATATATATATATATTTTGATAACCATGGAGTCTGGGCGAGCTTGTCGCACATCGACTAATTATATGGGATACATGTCACCTCTCACCAGCAATATGTATGAGGTGACTGTCCGCAAAGGAGAAATCACCTAGTGTTTTGTCTCTGTTGGAAATTGAACCTGAGACCTCATGGTACTCAACTCACATCATTGACCACTAGGTTGCACCCTTGGGTGCTCACTTGTGGGAATATATTGTGTATGCTGATGTTGTTGATTGGCCCTCCGAGAAATTTACCTTTATAATTTTAAATCTAGATTAGTTTAAATGGAGTGGTATGTAGGATTTATATAACTAGCCCTAACAGTTTGAACTTGCTTGGGATTGGTAGTTGTTGTTGGTACGTCATTCTTTACTGTTTGCACGCCAAGTGCAATTCATTCATTGAATTTTGTATGATGAACAGGGGTTAAGGATGCTAGTGATAAGAAAATTTTGGTGGATATGCTATTTTGGGCAGTGGACAATCCTGCACCTGCCAATTATTTGCTCATTTCAGGAGACAGGGATTTCTCCAATGCCATTCATCAGTTACGGATGAGGAGATATAATATTCTTCTAGCACAACCTTTTCAAGCTTCTCCTGCTCTTGCCGCTGCTGCCACAAATGTGTGGCAATGGACAAGCCTTGCTGCTGGAGGACCTCCACGAGAACTTGCTTTTGGTACTAACACATCACGTCAAGATTCTATACCAACTCCAATTTCTGAACCTATATCAGCGAAACAACGTGCTTATTCCAATGCCAATGCCAATACTAATACCAATGCCAATGCCAATGCCAATACCAATACCAATGCCAATGCCAATGCCAATACCAATGCCAATGCTAATGCTTCCGGGGCCCAAAGTTTATCTAATCCTGGACGCTATATTGATACTAAAACTAAAGCAATTTACGTACCTAAGAACTCGAATCAACTGACTATGACCGGCATGAAAAGTTTGCTAGCTAGAATTGAAGAAACTAGTAGCAGCTATCGCCAACTCGCACCAGCTATTGCACCAAAGCAGTTTGCACCACATCATTTTTTTGCGAAGTCTGATAGTTCAGAGAACCGTAACAGTAAAATCATAGAAAATAAGCCTGATCAGCGTACTCAATCTCAACCTCCTCTTGTTCCAGATAACATTGTGAAATTGAACTCTCGCCAGAACAATTTGCAACTTCCGCTTCAACGACCTGAAGGTTCTGCTGATTTTTCTACACCATGTGTACATCATCCTAATGCTGGCATGGGTAATTTATCTGGTAGCCCATAAACTTGTATTACACTCCTAATTTTAGATTTATAAAATAGGGAAGTATTGTGACCCAAACTGAAGTTTACTAAGCCAGATAGCTTTCTTGAGGCAACTAATGGTGGTAATTTGCTTGCAGGTAGGGGTGATTTATGTGTTTCTATGAACAAGGGTGATGTACGTCCTGAGTTTTCCTTCCTTCCATCCTCATCGAGGGTTTCTAAATCTGTATGTGGTAATTCAGATTTGGATCTCCAGCTGCCTGAACACATTCAAGGTCTTATAAAGGTTGTCTTTCTTGCGTTGAACACTTTGAAGCTCGAGAAGATTGTGCCTACCAAAGAAAACATTGGTTATTGTATACGTTATGGTAACCCTAAATATCGACATACTGATGTTACAGTAGCCTTAAATACTGCACTAGACCAACAGGTGATATCAAGGTTAGGACAAGTTGATTTTGAGTTATATGTTGGTAGGACTGAGAGGATTTGGAAATGTGAGAATCCACTTGGTGGCAATCCTGACCAGTATCAGGATGCAACTTGGAATGCAATTGAGAAATTCCTTTGTTCAACTGTTGGACGTTCAGCAATAGCAGCATCTGGATCCAGGTAAACAGTTAGTTTGTGCTGCACGGTTTTTAGTGATTCTCAGAGTTTTCTTTCATGTTCTGTGTGCCTTCCAGGTATGAAGCCGCTTTGATTCTTAGAAATGCATGCCTTAAAGACCTTACATTGGGTGAAGTACTTCAAATCCTGAATATGATTATCACTCTGAAGCGTTGGATTAGAACTCGCTCTGATTGGCAACCAATTACTATCACTCTTCCAGAAACTAATAATGATAAGGATACCAGAACAGGTACCTAGTTGAGAGATCTCTTTCAGTATTTTAGCATGTCATAGTCATGACATATGTTTTCAGAAATGGATCAGATATCTTGGAGTTACTGATTTTAAAAGAAGCTCAATTTCATATAAGACGGTACGTTCAGTGCCAACTTGATGACACTAGCATAGGAGCGAGATCTCTTATACTTTTGTGGACTGCTTTTCAAGACACTTGCAGCTGATATAGTGGGCAGCTTCTGCACCATGGACAACCTTATGTTAAAGGGATGAAATTGTTATCATGCTTCTATCCACCTAACTATGCTGATGGATCTCGTAATCTTTCATTCCAGCAGCATGTCTGTTACTGTCCTCGATTTCTTTATCTTAAAATTTCCTTTTCACTGGACATAGTGTTTACATCAGAAAGTCTACTACTGCTTTCACATTACTAGGATTTGGAGCATTCAGGAAAAATGCATTTTGGTTACTTGGTGAGTAGAAAACCGGCCAGAAGCACAAAGATTTCTGGTTGCATGTGGACTGGAATATTTTGGTCACTGTTATTTTTCTAGCTAGAATATAAATCTAGAATTGTGGTTTCAAATGTACATCCAGTAAACCTTATTTTTGGTTCTTATGATCACAAAGAACTTTGTCAAATGGAGTATGTAGATTTACTTGACAGACATTTTCATAACCTCGTCCTTTCCCTCTTCTTTTTGTTACTTGGAGCTTATGACTACAAAGTACTTTTGCAGATAGACTATCTGTAGATATACTTGGCAGGCACTTGCATTTGTTTTCATATCATTCTTCCCCTTACTCTATTTCTGTCTCATATGAGTGTTATTGTACTTGTTAGTAGTTTGTTGGGGTGATCATGTCTGTTGGATGGTTTCTGTTTTCAGCAATCATCCTGGAAAACTGCTGGATGAAACTGTTTCTTTAAGTTTCTGACGTTATCCATGTGTCAGTGGTACATATGGTGAGGTAAAATTCATCATTCAATTTGCTTTTTTCCTGAGGGAACCAGTAGTCGCGGTATGCGTTATTGTCTTTGCTGTTAACGCTATAACGTGGTTGGGGGGAGCAAATTACCCTGCATTTGAAACAGATAAATCAACACCATTGTTGAAAACTCATCAAGTTAGTGTTACTTAAAGAGCTCATTTGTTACATTGCAGAGCTATCGGAAGAGTCTTTTTTTTTTCTTTTGGCTGTACAATAGTTTTCATTGGCATTCCATTACTCAAGCCAGTGGAAGTGCCATGTTATTGAACTAATGAAAAAATTCACCCTGGACGAAGTAACTTGTCTTTTCAGGGATTTGTTTTGCTACAATCCTCGATCAACAATATATGGAGTATTAAATCTGTCCGAATGACACGTGAATTATTTCTACTTTTTAGCTGTCGTAGTGGATAATGGACTCGATCTTCTATCCTTCTCCACTTAAACAGATGGAGTAATAACTAGTTCCAACAACATGCGAATTATTTCTACTTGTTTTATAACCAGTGTGGTGGTGGTCTGTGGATAATAGACCCGCCCCTCTATCTTTCTCCACTTAAATGCCATACTCTAGTTTGCGGCAGGGTACAAACTGTGAGATACACCTACTCCACATATAATGTGTTGCGATTTTACAACTAAACCAAAGGCGGGGACATCAAAACTCAACCCTATATGGGTTAATCATGCATTATTGCATCCCCAATATACTCTGTTAATGCTATTCACACCTGTGTAATATATGTAACACTGAATGCCCTCACATGTATTTCACATGGCAAAGGAAAATTTACAATTTACGGTGAAGACAGTTCTAACTTCTAGGGATCCTCCTTGATCATGACAAATGAATTAGTATTTCTTGCTTACATACAAAGGAAAAGGGTAAAGCCAATGTTAACAGCATCGAGGCCAGCAAGAGAAACAAGAAAACCAAGTGGTCGCTGCCAGTTTAGGCTGTGACGCTGGTTGTTTTGACTCGGGCTGTTTTGATTCTGGCTTCGAGTATGGCCGTGATTGTTGAGGTGATTGAGGCTGCATTTCTGGTTGTAAATCTGGTTGAGATTGAGGTTGAGGTGGTTGGGGTCTCTCCATTTTCACAGAGGGAGCTTTGAGTGAGCCAGTTTTCCCAGCATCGTTAAGTAGTCTGCAATGAACCAAAAGCGATTATAAAAAGAGTCCAAATGTGTTTCATGCATGTAACAAACTACTAGCAGAGCAGACTTCACCCAAAAAACCAAGAAGATCACCTCAAATGTGAAACCTAAGCAGAATGTGAAGCGGAATACACAATCTACGTACAACTTCTAGACAATTGAGCACCAAAATATCTATAAATCATGAAGCAAGTAAACACACACGGCGAATGAAAGAGAAAACTTTTGTGTCATGACTAAAACAACAACATATCCAGTGTGATCCCATAGGTGATGTCTGGGAGGGTAGAGTGAACACCGACCCTAGCCTACCTTGTGGAGGTAAAGACTTTAGATCAAGTAACGCATATCAAAGCAGTTTGAAAAAGAAAATATAGAAGTAAAGAGAAGCATAACACAGGGTACGCTGATATGTAGGATACTTTTAGATTCAATCTACTAACAAGATAACTCCACACAGATAGAAGCAGAAAGAAAGAAAGAAAAAAAAACCATAGTGCAATGCATTCCTCAAATTGATGAGGGGAAAAAGGTATATTTTGGAGCATATTTTAGCGAATATGGTAGTCGAAAAGAAGATCTTACACTGGAAAAGCAAAAGAACTGCTACTGTTTCCACTCTCATTGGAAAGGCGGGGCGAGGAAGCATGGCTTGCGTCAAACTGGGGAACTTTACCATCTGACTTGTTGGGCGTTGAGGGAGAATATTGAACTTCATCTGACTTGTTGAGCTCTGAGGTAGAATGTTGAACATCGACATTAGATGTCTTTTTCGCTTTGATGTTATTTTCATGATTCTCCTCCGGGTCTATTTTGGGGGATTCGACAATCTTTTCTTTCATACGGGGAGGCTCCAGTGTAGTATCATTCTTTACCTCTTTATTTGTTGCCACTTCGACAACAGGGGGAAGGTTGGGAGGCAGATTTTTCTTTTCATTGGTTTTAACTTCAGGTGCATTATACGGAGTATTACTCCAGTCCTCTGGCTTCATGAGTTCTCCAGATCTATACATCATGTTGAACTGATCTCTATTGAAGCTGTTGTTTCCCATATGAATACTAAACAGTGACTCATTTGAAGCAGTACTCCATTCCATACCACTGTTATTAGGCTTGCTTGAAAATATAGATGATGGAATCCGATTGGGATCATAACCGGGAGGATGACCCATGGTATGCATTGGAGGAGTCTTCATCGGTGCAGGGTTGGCTCCACTCCATTCAGGAGTCTGAGGTAAAAAATCAGGAAATTGTGGAGGATCTTCACCACGCGGAGATGCACTTATCATGCTCCATTGTGGTGTTTGATTAGGAACATGATCAGAAGAAGATGAAGATGCTGATAATGAAGCATCTGCATCTCCAAGAGAGTCCTTTCGACTTTTACTTAGTTCTAGTGATGACTCGGATGAAGTAGGAGACGACATAGCTGGTGAGGCAGGAGATAAACCGGATGTTTTCACTTTCAGAAGTGGTTTGATATCCTCATGTTTAGTCTCAGGATGTTGCATTGCAGGTTTATTATTGCCACTACTCCTGTTCTCCATTTCTTTATTGTTCATTTCCAATCAACAGATATTTTCAGCGCTTAATGTAGTTCGTGTAATAGTTCTCCTGCAGAACAAGAACAATTAAACAAAATGCATAACAGTTAAGCTATGATCAAATCATACTTTTTCAAACCACATTTGCCTGATCTTAAAGCAGAATTTGAACGATTATGAAAGAGTCATTTTCACATTCTGGGAAGTTGGAAACGCGTAAAATGACAAAAAAAAACTCACACATTTTATATCTCTAACATTCTTGGAGGAGGTAACAACACAATTATATCCTGACTTGGAATCTGCTAAATAGAATGAACATAATAAACAATCTACTGAATGATTCTCATTGTTATTTGGGCTCGTTAAACGATCATCTCAACAACATCAATCCTAAGCTAGTTGGGGTCGACTATATAATTTGTGTAAACATTGAACCTGTTTCTTTCCAATCGTCAATAATTTGTCTGATTCAAAATCAATTTTACCTAGTCAAAAAGAAGAAGAAAAAATCGTTCTATCAAATGAAATTTCGAAAAAGAAAAAACAAAAGATCATGCTAATTGTGAATTAAACAGCCAAAAGCAATAGAATGTACCTAAATTTTAAGGAGTCCCACCAATCATAAAAAACAAATCTTGATTACTAGCTGTATCCTGTTTGCTAATGATAATCTAAGTGTAAAAAAAGATACAGCTACTTACCCCTCAAGATTGTGAGGTAAGAGATGAATAATTCAAATTTCTAATTTTATTTTACTTGAATAGGAAATGCAAAATAAAAAAGATTTAGGGCTCAGAAGAAAAGTATTAAAAACCAAAGAAAAAAATATTAAAAAGGAGCAGTTTAAGGGTTTTATTTTAAGTAAATTACTGTTTCAGAAATAAAGGCCAAGCTGCTATTTCGGTGATGTCTAATTATTTTTCCGTTTAACCAACCATTGGCGCCATTTCTTATCTACTCCAAAGATATTCTTGTTATTCGGGTCGGGTATAAAAAATGATTCAGTTGGTCCTATGTGATCCAAGTTTTATGGGTGTACCGGAACCGAAACCGTAAAATTGCATGTTTTGTCCTTCAAATTCAAATAGACTTATCTTTAATTTTTGTCTATCAAATGCCTAGTGGTGTATAAGTTCTTTTAAAATTGAAGTCGTGCCCGGATATAGACTTGTGAGATATTATAATATGAAAATATAAATTTATGCCTTGCTAAAATATTATTTATTATGAGAGGCATAAATTAACGGCTACCCCTAGAGATATTTGTTCAAATCCAACTCGTGAAGACAAAGGATTCCACAAGTCTAAAGAAGCAAGTTCTAGGCCTCATTCTCTATCAACCAAGAAGGTAAAGGAGGGAAGAACTGATTGAAAGAAACACGTCTGTGCGAATTGGTCGTTAACGATTTGATGTGGACATATCCAATTAAAAGTCTAATAATCCTAACCTCTTCCTACAGAGCACCAAGTTAAATGTATTCACAAAAAGGGTATACATTGGATTACAGTCTCGTAGGAGGAGAGCCATTGGATGGAACCAGCATTCAAAGAAGGAGGGGAGAGAGTCAATAAAACTTTGTTGGATCATTTTCTTTTTATTCAAATTGTAAATGATTATGTTACTCATTTCCTCGCGTGTATATGATGATGATCTCCATTCTCCATGAAATATTCAAATTGTAAATGATTAGTCACTTGAGTTTTTTTTTCTTGCTGATTAATTTGATTTACTCTATGAAGTTGGTCTTTGACTGAACAGGGGAGAGAAAACTGCAGACTTTCAGTATCGAAATACATGGAAAGGAAGCAAACGGAGTAATTTGCTAAAGCAACAGAATTTTCAGCAAGTTCCAAAAAATTTCATTGCCGTTGGTTTTATAAAGGTGAAATCTACACCAAAACAAGAGATGATCCATTATCCGTACTAGACTTGGTAGATCACGTCTGGTGATTTATATAAAGTAGAGAATTAAAAATACTGTACCCTCCTTTTACATTTGGAGGTTGAGAAATGAAAGGAAAAATAAGCATAAACCCCACTAGTAGTAGTTTATTGAAGCGCCAAAAAAGATCAAGAATTTCCTAACATGATCAGCAATTCAAACTTTGACAAAGACCGGACTCCTGAAGCTTACAACCTTGAACCTGTTGCACAAAATTCACATCTTTCATCTTAGATATATGGTGAAAACAAAAAAGAGGAACAGAAAATTAAATGATGGCATATAATACAAACCATATGTTGATGAAGAGGTCGATTTTTGGAGGGCGGCAAGAGTGTGCTGGCCTTTCTACTTCTACCAACTAGAAGCCTCTTTGAAACAGGAGACATCATTTGATCAGTTGGACTTGTGTACCTGCACAAACCAACCCAATTGTCATAGGTTATTCATCAAATTGAAATGATATTATATGAGCAAATGCCTGAATAGAAATATGATATTGCTATGGAAGCGATAACACAATTGCAGGGCAAATATCCGCTATTGTTCGTGGAGTTGATAAGCTAATTTCACTACACACAAATCCTGTCTACTAAATCCGAATGAATGATTCCATGAATCATGAGGATCCTTTGTATAAATAACTCAGCATTCAACTAAGTGCACCATGAGTTCACGTGTACCACAATTTAGGCAGTACGTCCGCCCCACCCAGGGGAGGATCAATCCTCGACAGAGATTTTGTTGAACTATATACTAATCAATTACGTTTCAAATGGAGAGTACTAGATTTGATAAAATATATTGCTCTATAGAACAACAGCAACAACAACATACCCAGTGTATTCCCACAAAGTGGGGTCTGGGGAGGGTAATCTCAATAGAAGAGAAGAAGAAAAAAAACTATAGTCACCTTTCAGGGTATTTAAATGGCTTGGGGAGCTTAAGTCGATCAGGTGTATTCCCACTTTTGATCGGAGAATTCGGAAGAACTATTGTTGGCCGATTTAGCGGCGGTGTTTTCGGCTCTGCTGCAACGACAATCCTTTCAGCACCCTCATTACTGGAGTCTTTTGGTTCAACTCTTTCATGGAGGGACTCAGTAATGGGAGATTTTGGTACAACTGTTTGCTTAATTCCCTCCATTAATGAAACTACTGTACTAACAGAGAGATTTCAGGGAATCTGTAATGAATTTAATCTGTAATTCAATGTTGGATTTGGGGAGATGAACAGAAGGATTGAATTAAGAAGGAAAGATTTCTGTTAGTGATTTTTTATATATATTCAGAAAAACGACCGTTCGGCATAGGGACTTCAACGGTCAAATTCTTGGGGTTGGGGGTGGGTCAAGTAGAGACAAACCCAATCCTTTTTTTTTTTTCCTGTAATCGAGTAAAAAGAGGACAACTAAGACGACTCTAGAATGTTTTTTTAAATCCAACGGGAAAATATGGTGTGTGTTTTCACCTTTTATTTATTTGGGAAATATTTTTGGTGCTCACATGAGTAGTGATCAATTAAATTTTTCGTCATTGTTGATTAGTAAATGTTCATTATCTCATTAGGATTAACCTCCTTGCTTGTACTTTTTTTTTTAATTTTTTTTTATTTTTTTACTTATTAATAAAAACTTTGCCTTAGGCACTGCCAAATGGATTTGCTTAAAAAAAGATCAATTAACTATTTTTCATTCTGCTAAAATTGAATTTTTTTGAAATTAAAGGATCGACTCATTCATGAACCAACTAAACACAAATCCTGTTTTAAATTAATACAGTTAAGCAATACAATCATTTTTTCACCTTCTGTTTTCAATTAATTTATGTACCAACAATTTTAAGAACATATGTTAATCTTTGTTCATGTTCTTGTTCACGTTACTAAAAATTCAATAGGACTAGTAAATACAGACAAGGTCAATAGGTGGAAGTAGAGCCATGGGTCTGGCCCAACCCAATCCGCTATTAGCATAGGAATGAGTTAAGATTTGAAAAAAATTATATAATACTATATCTTAACTTACCATTATTATCTAAAATCCCAACCTCTTAAAATAATTACAAAAATTCCTTCTTATGCTTTCTCACTCCAAAACTTCGGATACATCACATCTACCCCTAATCTCAAATTCAATTCATCTTCATCACAAATTTTACTGCTCTTCTCACGCTCCTTATCTCCTCTATCATGCTTATCCTTATGCTTCGACCTATCTCTATCTCTATCAGCACTTTTTCCTCTTCTTCCTCCTTTGTTTCACCCTTTTTTCCTTCTTCGTTTCCTTCGTCTTCTTTTCTATCTTCTTCTCGATTTAGAAAAGAAGTGGGTTGTGCTCGCGGTGGAATTGATTGAAATTGCTGGTGGGTTTCGGTGGTTGTCGTGGATGGTGTTGTTAATGGAGGATTTTGATGGAGGGAGTAAAAATGATTGAACTGTTCATTGTGTTTCTTGGATAAATTTTCAACTCCATTGGCTCCACGATCTGTAATGGGAAGTTTGTTTGACGATTTTCGGAAATCCATTTGTGTCTTCATCGAAATCTGTGGATTCTCCAGCCACTTTACTATCTCTTCGGTGAGTGTTAATGCGGATGAAAGGTGCAGACGGAGGAGGTGAAAAATGGAGCGGTGAAGGACATGAAGATATATCACGACACCGGCTAAAAAAGTACAAATGTTATGTATCGTACTGATTTTTGTGTACATATACATACGAATGTTGTATCTGGTTGAAAATATGTCAAAAAGTATGTATCATAATTCTTTTTTTGTGTTACTGATACATAAGACTTATGTATTAGAATGAGATCTGTGTTACTGATACATAAGAATTTGATTGATTAGTTATGTATCGAAAAGTGATGTATTCGGAAGGTGATGTATCGCGACCCTAAGTAATGTATCCAACAGTTTAAAATCTGGGATTTTATGTAATTTTGAAAAGAGTGGGAATAGTGTATAATTAGGTACTAAATCGTTGGGATTTATGAAAATTGCCCTACAGATTTTTCAAATCCATTTAAAACTAGGGCTTATGAACCAAACCCGAGTTAGCCCTTAGCCCTTGAGACTTTCGAGGCCGGATCGGGGCCAGTCCGTGGGTCAAAAATATGATTTAATTCGAATTTACAAGTTCGTTTTTTCAAATTCCTTCACTTATTTATTTGTCAAAAAAGACAATTATTTTTTTCTTTTAATACTTTTTGCTAGATTTTTATCTAAAGTTATTGAAACAACATAGTAATTGTTTGCCATATTTGATTTGAAAATCTTCTTCCTTTCTTGATGTTATATATTTTAGCCGTGGGATTGTAAGTTGAAGCCTATTAATCATATGTATAATGTATGTTATGATTATAATTGTTATGTACTTTCATATAATCTTGTTAGGCATGTTAAAATATTGACAGAATTTTAAGTTTGAGTTTGGATTGAAAAGAAAAAAAATAAAAATATGAAGAGCAAACCCGCTTCAGCCCGCGATCCTTCTAGGGTTGGGTTGGGTTGACCATTTTAAGGCCCTTTCAAGTGAAGGGCCAGCCCGCCCCAGCCCATTAAATTTCTTGGCCCACGAGGCTTGGGCGGGGCTGACTCATTTTGACAGCTCTAGGTGGAAGTATGATATTTTTGAGTCATTTCTAACAAGTTAAAAGATAATCTCTGTCCAAAAGATGAAAGGAAGGGCAACTTTGATCCAATAGATAAAAGGATGATATTTTAAATCCTTTTCCTATTGGTCTTTTATTTCTTTTGTTTTGCTAATATATATGAAAATTAGAAAAATAAATTGAAAAGAATAAACAACCTTTTTCTAGCATACCATAGTTTGAATAGCAATGTAATTGGTAGTGCGCACTCTTAGAAGTGATGTGTATCTGCTTTAGATCTTTCCTTTTAACAAGTCAATGCATAATGGGCATGCCATTATCTGTTGGATCACGGACCATAAAGGCTTGCAAACAACAGAATTGTTTAAGGAAAGAAGAAACTCAATTGTTCAATTTCTTGAAAAATAATTACAAATGTTGTCGTATATCATTAATTTAAGTTTGATAAACAATCTCGATAATGCACCCAAGGGTTTGGCCTAGTGGTTAATATACTGAATTTGAAAATCATGAGACTCTCATGTTCAAATTAATCTCAGAAGAGACAAAAACGCTAGATGATTTCCTTCCATTTATCCCAGTCTTGATGGACAAAGTTATCTGGTATATGTTACTAGTGAGAGATAAATTAGTCGAGGTGCGTTCAAGTTACCCTAAACACCACGATTATATGAAAATTGAGATTATCCTGACAGCACATTGCTTTAATCTTATGATAGGTCATTGTAGGAGATTCAAAGAAAGAGTGAAAGAAGAGTCTATCAATCAAATCTAGTTTTTTTTTCCCAATGAAGAAGAAAGCTACTGGACCACTGGTTTTTGCTTTTACAACAATTTCTGCAGCAAGTCAACTAATTTCAAGCAGTCAACACAACAGTAAGGCAGGTTAAATGTAGCTGTCTACACTTTCTGCACCACCAAAATCTATGAGAAAAAGAGCTACCTCAAATTGTCAGAATCATTATGTTTTTGAGTCTTGCAAGTTGCCATAGGAAGAAGTGAAAAATTATTTGTACATAGATCATAGCCAAGTATTGTAGCATACGGGTGTTTGCCATTACTTCAGTTGCTAATATTGACTTCAATATTTGCAAGTTAAAATTTGGATAATTGTATATGCAAATATTGAATTGCAGTATTTCAAAATAACTAAAAATTATGTTCAAATGAAAAATGATGGTTCCAGGCGTTTTGATATGAATTTGTTTATATTGAAAAAAATATGTATACAATCGAGTTGAAAAGGATATTTGAACTATATCTGTTATTCCGTTAAAAAAATCCATTTCTTCAAATTTCTTTTTGGAAAGGGTTTAATAATCAAATTCAGTATTTCAAACACAATTTCAACTTTTCAGTATTTGTTTTCAACTTCAAAGTATCACTTTTTCTTTTTGAAATTACTTTAGGGGAGGGGAGGGGGCGAAAGGGGATGCTGTTGATTACTTTAGGGGAGGAAAGGTGGGAAAGGGGATGCTACGTTATTGATGGGATTTAAACCCTCCACCTCAACTATAGAAGATAAGGAGCTCACCAAGTGAGTGAGCCCTGGTCTTAACTTTTGTTTCAAGTAGGAGTACTTCTTTTCATACTAAAACCAAAATAATGTCCAAATACCTAGGCGACATGATTCAGTTTTTTTAATCTTAAATTAAAGTTAAACTAGCATATCGATCCCAACTATACTGAATATGTTAGGGTTGTTGGTATAAGGCTATCTCCAACCCAACATTAAATTTGGTGTAATGGGTTGGAGATGCCCTAACAGTGTGGTTTTCGTGAGATTGGGCATGCTATGATGATGCCAAATAATGGGCACTATCACCAAGCTATTACTGTGACAATTCACTGTGATGACCACAATGTTTGGAGCTTCACAAACTTTCTGTCTCATCATGGATTACAATCTTTGACACCTTACACTATGTTAGTCTTGCCAATCATATACTCTATTACTATATTTTTCTCATAAACTAATGATTTGGTTGGAGCTGTCAGAGAAGTAAGTGTAAGTTAGAAGAATACCAAGCAATTGAAAATTCTATTCTTTTTATTTTCTTGTTTCGTTGGAAATGAAAATCAATTCAGCAAAAAGCTGTAAACGAAAGTGGGGAAAAACAGGTAGATGATGAATAAATAGTTCACACCACCAAATCAGTCGAATTCAAATAAAGTGTTTTTTTTGTTTGTTTTTTTCATTTTGAAAATCTTTAATACTGTGCAAATATATTGTGTGGAGTCTTCTAATAATAATTAAACTATAACTAATCTTGTCACAACCATATTGATTCTCACGTCAAATTATTTGTGGGCAATATTTCCTCCCAACTTAGTCCATTTAATTTAACCATAATACTGTTGATTACTTATATCGACATTACTTTTCACGTTTTAGACTATCAAGTAACTTAAAAACTTATTTAATTGATTTTTATGGATATACTTATCTATTAAAAAAATCGTTATTCATGTAAAATCTTTCCAATAGTCAAATGGAGCCATCTGAGCTGGATTTTTTTAGTAATTTCTCACTTGGTGTCTGATAGACTGATACTCATATTAGGCTTCGATTAGTTCGGTTGATTTACACAAATGCTCCTTTTATGTCATCTTATCCATATTTCTAAAAAATGTACAATTATTGCCCTTGATCCGAATGATTAAACAATAAATGTCATCTAATGTCTACAAGATCTTAGATCGTGGCTAAACATTTCCTTATAATATTTTCAGGTTTGCTCAAGAGATATTTTAGACGAGTACAATGTAAAAGGGTCATAAATCGCGGAGAAACTAAAAAGAAAAAGTCATACACTAAACAATTATCCCCAAAAAGGGATAATCGGCAAAAAAATTATTCCCGTCGTGTAAAGCCTATTAAAGGAGAAAATGCTCCCTTCCCAAAAAAAATCATATCCAAATCCGAGATTTTTAATTAATGATATAGAAATCCTATTTAACGCACGACAATCCTTGATAGTTCATTTATGCTAGGTCAAATGAATTATTATAAATAAAAAGCTAGAAAAATAAAGAATGTAGAATGAAGAGAGATGATAACGAACAACTCATTTCCACGCACTACGTTAGAAGCCAAATGATTGAGACGTAAGAAAATTATAAGGGAGCTAGATGGATGACTAATGGGGTCAACAATAATGAACAAAGTGATGTTAGTCAATCTTTTCATCAACAAATTTTGCTAAATTTAGGGGAAAACAAACCCCATTTGATTTGCCTGAGTTTATTCTCGTGACATTAATTCCGTTTATAAACAATCAAACCATATATTGTTAATTTGTTATAATACTAACTTTTTCTAAATTATAGCAATGCAAATCCAATATTGCTTATGTATGATCATGACCCTCACAATTATCCTTTCTATGATTGATACTTTTCATAATTCAGTTAACCCAACTGCCTATGCAATTTATTTATGTGGTCACCACTGCCATTCGATTAAATTTTTGTTTAACTTATCTTATACAATTTACTTAATTAACACTTCTTATAGATTTTTTTTTCCTCTTCCGACCAACAAAAAATTGTGATTTTTTAGTCTGGTGAAATTATTAACGAAGGAGAAAGATAAGTTCCGATTTATGTTTACTATTTTTCAGACTTATGGAGTACTAGTAATTAAATTTACTAGTGATTTTAACCATCAAAGATTGTGGTTGAGTATTAAGTATTTTTTCATTCTTATCCTTTAATCTCGTGTTCGAGCCTGTAAATTCGAATTAATTGTGCTTCAATATGAATATCGAATATTGGATGCAAAACCAATAAAAGAAATGAAAAAACTCAAATTATTAGAGTTGGGAAATTTTTTGACTATTTGCAACAACAGGGGGTCCAATAATCACAAGAGGAATTAACGCAGGATCTTCGGCACACTATTTGACCCTCACAAAAATATAAAATATAAAACCAAATGATAAGCATTCGTGCAAAAATCTACTTCCTTATTACTATTAATTATTTAATTTTTTCTCTTTGTTTGGTTCACTTACATCAGACAAGACAAGACGAGAAGATAGGATATATTATGCAATGTAAATTTAAATTTTAAGTCGGTTAATATAAAATACTTTTTTGTGACAATAAATGAATACTTATTATTTAATATATTATAGATATAAAATCAAATTCTTTTACATATATAGTTTGGACCTATGCGATGTTGTTATAATTTTCAATAATTAGAGGAGGGGGTGGGTTGCGGCCCTTCATAAATAATGAAGTTTATGGACAAGATGTGTGCCAACAATAAAACATGGAATACTAATTTGGTTTATTCAACATTTCAAAACTATATAGTAACCTATTAAAACAAAAGTCAAGCGGCTTGTCATTGTAAATGTACCTAACTACTTACATAATCAGTGTTATCATTTTCTGCAATAATAATTGTATGTTCACTCATCATGTAATCAGTGCTTGGACTTGACTCTGGTCCTCAAACGAACAAAAAAAAAAAAACGATATTCAAATTTGCGGGCCTGAACAACAACTGGGAAAGAATTGCATGTAAAATGATCTCTTATGATCATTTATAAATTGTATAGAATTTAAATATTTATAAAAATAAATTGTAAAAGGGCTCTAAAACCAAGTTTCCTGAATTGCGCTCTACATGAGTAAGGATTTAGTTGAATTTAACTTAGATGCAATGATAGTATAAATAATTAATTATATTATTGGTGTATATTATCTCTGTTTTCTTTTGTTAATGTACTTAATATTTTGAAAATACTCTTTTTACTTGTTCATTTTTATAAATTAAAGTGACGTATTATTGTTTACCAATGAAACCGTTACTATTAAGTACCCACACTTTTCAAATTTAAAGAATTTCAATTTTAGATTACCCTAAATAAGATTAAATTAGTAAAATAATTTTTTTTAAAAATCAATATCGGACTAGTAAAAGGGAACAAAAGAAGAATTATCAATATTATGTTATTTGTCTTTTTTTTTTCTGTTGTTAATTGAAATTAGTTTTAATAGTTAATTATATGTAGTCATCAATATTGTTTTTTGATTTGAGCTAATAATGTAAAAATGATGCTGTTGATCTCCTTAATAACTTAAGTACTACTATTATTGCATGCCACGTTATCATCTTATTTGAGTACGTAAATGGTGTAATATTATGGATACAAATAACAAATAAATAAGACTTCGTTTCAGCCAGTTCTTCTTTCATTTGGGACATTAAATGCAATAATATTTTTAAAAATGTTTTGTTCATTATATTGGTCTACTCAGAAGCCGTACTGTCCCCGGTGACAGATTTAGGGTGTGTTTGGTAGAAGAAAATGTGTTTTCGAAAAATATTTTTTGGAAAATTATTATGTTTCTTATTTATTAGTTAGCATTTATTAAGGAAAAAAAAAATATTATTTCAGAAACATTTATATGTAATTTAGTAAAGTACTGTAGGGGTGAGATGGGGTGGGTTAGGGGGTTTTGAGGGTGGCAGGGGTGGAGTTGGGGGCATTGGAAGGATAGGGAGAAGTTTTCTTCCATACCAAACATACCTTACAGGGCAGACTGGTTTCCAAACCCCTTTCTATAAAAAAAAAAAACTAGGTTGTATAAATCCGGTAATTTTATTTAACTTTTATATACATATATATATATTTTGAATCATTTGAACACTAGATTAGAGGTTGATTAAGTGATTTAGGGGGTTCATGTTGGATTCTAAGTGTATTGTGAATGCAAAATGGAGGGAAAAAAATGGAGGGAAAGTGAAAGAGTAAAATTTCACTTTAAGAAAGTTAAGTTTTCCCTCATTGGTGGGAGAAAGAAACTTTTTAGTGTTTATATTGGAACACTTCCATTCATGTGGATAGTGAGGCAAGACACGCCTCTCGTCGTCGTTGCTCGCTCGGCTCGGCTTCGGATTTGGATTTGGATTTGGCAAATGATCGAAAGATTATCTTTTTGGACAAAAATTCATTTAAAGCTTGAAAAATAGTGAATCCAAAAATCTGATAAGAAATGATTCTTTTCCATTTACGGACGCACATGGCATATGTAGACGTATGTCACAACGCACCTCGAAGGAATACGAACCTTCCAGGAAGCGACACACTGCTTCACGCAAAAAAGGGCGACCTGCGCGCGCAGGTCGTCACTTGCGGACGCAGGTGACCTTCGCAGATAGCGGGACAGATTCTGCAAATTGTCAAACGATGACCTGCGGCTGCACGTCACCACCTGCGGGCGCAGGTGGGATCCACAGGTCAAGTGAAGTTTCAGAAAAATTATCTCTTTTCATGAACCATTGTTTCTTTTAGGAAGCAACTCTTTATGACTATAAATACCTGATTTTTCCTCAGGTATTGACATGAAATTTGTGAAAGAAAAAACTTCTTCTTCTTTTTGAAAAACTCAAGTGTGATCATCAAATCATTGAGTGCGTTCGAAGTTCGATAGAATTTGAGATACCACTATTCTACTGAAGTGAATCATTTTATCATGGGAGGAAAGATTTCATAACCTCGGGTACTTGAGGGGAATAAATTTCTTAAGGACAGACCGTGAATTCGATGGACTTGATTCTACATTTCTGTTTCATCTTATTTCTTATGGTTTTGCTATTTTTCAAAAAATAGTAGAAACTTCATTTTGATAGTTCATTGTTGTTGAACTTCTTTGTTGTTCTTGAACTTATTCTTGAACTTAAAGTTGAAATTTTATTGTCTAAATATAAATAGTTATACCCGAAACAATAGTTCAATATTATTATTTTTCGAACTTTCTTAATAAAAATTTTGACCATATGTTTTCATTCTAAAATCCATTAAATATCTATAAATATTTAATTATGAATTCAATACAGAAATTAAACTGGACAAGCAGATGACGAACGCGTTTATATCATCTACGCATGCAATAGTTGCTGTAGTAATATCAGCTCTCTCTCTCTCCTATTTATTCCAGGCTGACCAGCCATTAACATTACACCCCAGCCCTTGATGACCTATATCATCATCCCCATAACTATTCACACACAACTAGGACAAGACACCTAGCTAGCTGTAATTTGCTTCTTCTTCTTTTTTCTTTCTTTCCTTGAGGGCCAAGTACAACAACATGGCCAAAGGAAAATTACCGTTGCTTTTGATGTTTGTAGCAACAACAATATTATGTGCAGTGAGAGCAGCAAATTTAAACAAGCATCAAGAAGAAGAAGAAGCTGACAGAATAATATCTCTGCCTGGACAACCCAAAGTGTCGTTCCAACAGTACTCAGGGTATGTCACTGTCAACCAAATTGCTGGAAGAGCACTCTTTTACTGGCTTACTGAAGCTGTTGATGAACCACTCTCTAAGCCTTTGGTTGTTTGGCTTAATGGAGGTCAGATCTCACTCTCTATCTCTATCTATGTCTCAGTCAGGTCGCTTACAAAGTAATTATAGATAAATTTTTACGATAGATATTAATTGAAACATCAATTTATAATGAGATAAAAATGATACTGATTTTTTACTCTAGAGGGTTTTTTTCCCGCTAGTGTGCAAGAAATGTTGGGAGGTGAAGGAGGTATGTTTTGTTTGTTTTCTGACGTGGGGTCTAATTCTGAAAATAACTAGGGGTCGTTTTCTATTCGGATTGAATTATTTCGAGATTATAATTTTTAAATTAATTTATTTTATTTGAGTGATGAATTAAAATAAATTAAAATAAATTTATATTGTCAATCAGATATAATCCGCTTAATTTTAAAATATCCCACTTGGAACTCAAATTTATCTTTCTGAAAAGTTACTTTCTAGCTATTTCGCACGTACGCAACGCACCCTAAGGGGTTCATGTCTGACACATATATAAGTCCTTTGGGAAATGGTACACTAATTATGATTACTTGAACTTCTGGTTACTGTTTTATTCATCATTTCTTTTTCTTTTTCTTTCTCCTCTCCTTTTCCTGTAACTAAAAGGAAATCTTCGAAAAAAGGTTGTTTATGTCTCCTAAAAGGTCTCAATATGAAAAAAGCCTGTTATAGAACGCTTCTTCCTTTAAATGGCCTTAAGCGGTGCAAATTTGGACTAATTGGGTTTCAATATAAATATCAAACACATAATTATTGCAGAATTGTCTTGAACTGTAAATTTAATTTTGGTAGCATTTTTGAAATTAAACCATTCATTGTTTATTTTTGACTCATACATTATGTGATGTTAATAAAATGCTTTTAAAACTCATTTTGTTAAGCTAGAATGATAGAGTACTTGGGAGGGGGTCCTTTTGGTTTTGTCATGACTAAACTGTCGACTGATATGGTCCATTATCCATGAACAGAAAAGACACTACCTTCGCCAGCTGCTCTTTCTTTCTCTCTCTCTCTCCACATTAATATCTGCACGTAGTGAATATCAATGCTGTTACAACCAACCACTTTTAAAATACAGTCCTCATTTAATTTTCTTAACTTCATTGGGTGCCCAGAGTAGTCTTAGATAGATGCCCATACCAATTATGCTTCCGCAACCACCTTCCCCATGTCATTAAAAACGCATTCAAAATTTAAATATGATAAATTCAACATTTACGCTTCATGTCGAAAGTATTAGATTCAGTTGAACTTTATAAAGTGCTCGATATGCATGTTGTGGTCATTGTGCTCATTACAAAAGACATAAACTCATAGCTGTAGTTTCATGAACATTGCGTAGCTTTTAAGGATAGTATTAATGGTATCGATTAATAGGGATCGTTTGGTAGGATGTATTAAGAAAATAATGTACATGTATTAGTTGTGATATTATTTAATCATTTATTTGATAGGGTCTTCAATCTATGTATACAACTAATATATGGTGTATATACACTTTATTCAGTATTATATGATGTATAACTATTAGAAGCAAATCATTACTAATCCGATACTATTCTTATATACTCTATCGAACGACTAATGTACCGTAGCTTTATGGTGACCTCAGAAATATGGTGTCTTCAAATCAGAATAAGAAAGATTCTTTACCGTGAATTCTGTTGAAAATATTAAAGTCTAGCCAACTAAGTGTGGTACTGTTTGGGATCTGTCGTCATTTTCTTATAAATGAGGTGTTTCAATTTCTTGACCATATTGTTCATAATTAGATACATGTGCTGATCTCAACCGTCTGTGATAATGGACACAGAGCCTTCTGCGGGGACCCTTTATACTTGCTGACAATACAAATTCTCTGCACCAATCATATTACTCTAAGTGAATTCAAGATTTAAATGTGAATCGTTCCAACATTGAAGTTACGATGTATATTTATATTTCGTGTCAAAAATAACGTTTATATTTTTTTCACATGTATATCTATATTTCACTTAAAAATAATGGGTTTAGTTGAGCACTTGAACTCATTAAAACTATGATACATCCGCCTCAACAGGCTATTGACTTGCAACTATCGCCAACAACACTGACATGGTAATCTGAGAAATATGATTAGTTACCTGCTATAATTTGTTAAATTGCACTAATAGTGTTAAAAATTACCTAAGTATTTACAATGTTAGCGTATATAACTTTTTTGTGTCAATTGGACAAATCAGGTCCAGGGTGCTCTTCCGTGGCCTATGGTGCATCGGAAGAAATAGGGCCATTCAGGATAAACAAGACAGCTTCAGGTCTGTATGTGAACAAGTTCTCATGGAACAAATTGGCCAATTTACTATTCCTTGAAACTCCAGCAGGAGTTGGATTTTCCTACAGCAATAGGTCCTCTGATCTCCTTGACACCGGGGATTATCGCACTGGTAAGAACATATTTGACTTAGTTTAGGCCCTCTCTTATTGTCCTATTGCTATTCAATTATTTATCTTGGCTTAGATTTTTCTTATTCATCTGTTGTGTTCCTGAATTGTCTCAATCTGTAGACTGATTGACCATCAATTTGTGGTCATCTTTGGGTGCTTATTCTAACTCTTGATTTAGTAGACATGATGTGATGGACGCATGCCTGCCTCTGACTAAACGTGACAAATGAACAAGTTGAGTTGTTAAGAGAGTCAAATTGATAATTAATGAGGCAAAGACCTGATCTGTCCATAGTTTGTTTCCATCTAAATGAGTCAGTTAATGGATCATAACACAACTCGCTCAATATGACCCAACCTTCTCTTTGTCTCTGTGGTTCACTGGAACCGAATAACTTTTACTCATATATTTTTATTGTGCAATCCACTAAATATTTATGTTGGACGGATGGAATATATTACTAAAAAATGGATTGACGTTGCCCCCTCTAGTGATCATATTTTTGTATGCTTAATCTCTAACTAATAATCGGGTAAACATGAGGTGATGGTGGCATGAGTGCTGAAGACTTTTCCACTGTGAAATCAATTGTGACCAACCAGTGCCCATTAGGAGCACATGAGAAAGTGCATATTAGCACTCAATAGCAATGTGGCCTACCATAAGATTTTTTGGAGTCAATGCTGCAATTGTTTGCCACCTTACATGTTGTTGTCTAGAGTCAATTTACTATCATTATTATTCAATCAATCAAACACCTAAATCTTCGTTAGAGATATATCTTCTCCAAGAAATTAAATACGTCCTAACCGTTGAAAAAATTATACGACTTAGAGTACTTGGCCTTATTAGTACTATGTTCTGTGTTGGTCCAATCGATTTGGAAAAAACTTATCCACACCTGATTTTTGCACAAACTTTGTTAATCTATCGTAGTTATGTGAATAATTCATGTGGTAATATACATCAGTTAATCATGATTAATTTGATAAAGATGATGACTCTTTTGTGTATTTTTATCAGCTAAGGACTCACTACAATTCCTTATCCACTGGATGGATCGCTTCCCACGCTATAGACATCGTGAAGTCTACATCACTGGAGAGAGCTATGCTGGTCATTACGTCCCTCAGCTAGCCAGAGAAATAGTCCATTACAATGCAAATTCTAAGAACCCAATCAACCTCAAAGGATTCATGGTAATCTGTCAATGTCTACGAATTGGAGTATTTCAAAAATAACATTTCGAAACTTGTTGGAGATGATATTTGATGTTTTTCAAAATGCAGGTGGGAAATGCAGTGACAGATAACTACCATGACAACCTAGGAACAGTGAACTATTGGTGGAGCCATGCTATGATCTCTGATAAGACATACAGGCAATTGGTGAGCACTTGTGATTTCAGGCGCCATAAAGAATCAAACGAGTGTGAATCACTGTACTACTACGCAATGGATCAAGAATTTGGGAACATCGATCAGTACAACATTTATGCTCCTCCTTGTAACAATTCTGATGGTAGCACCTCAACTAGGCAGACCATGAATTTACCCCACCGACCTTTCAAGGTACATATATGTTGACATAACCTGAAAAATGCAACATTTTTATAACATTTACATTGTATTAATAGTTGTACAATGCATATTCTCGAAAGGTTTTTCTGATTGATTTATTCGGATTTCCATCAATTAGATGTTCAAGCAGCTATCGGGTTATGATCCTTGCACGGAGAAGTATGCTGAAATTTACTACAACAGACCTGATGTGCAGAAGGCTATGCACGCAAATACAACAGGAATTCCTTATAAATGGACAGCCTGCAGGTAAATAAATCGACCAGTGACCAACTAAAAGGAACTAATTAGTTTGAATAAAATCCCAATAATAGTTGTTTTATGTTGCAACTGATGGATCTTGTACCTATGTTACAGTGAGACACTGAATCGAAACTGGAATGATACAGATGACTCGATTCTTCCAATCTACCGGGAACTAATTGCTGCTGGATTGAGAATTTGGGTTTTCAGGTATGTGACATTGAGTTGAGTGCTTATTCTCAAAATTCCAGGCAACTCAATTTGAACTTCCTGTTTTATTGCAGTGGTGATGTAGACTCAGTGGTACCTGTCACGGCGACAAGGTACTCACTAGCACAGCTCAAGTTATCCACTACAGTTCCATGGTACCCTTGGTATGTCAAGAAACAGGTCAGTAACTAGGATATAACTTATATTGACTATCAGCGTATTTCAACCTGTTTGCTAATTTCGTAAAGTAATATGACATGAAAATATGTAGAATGTTAATTTGTGTATTATGTTGTGATTATTGTAAGGTGGGAGGCTGGACAGAGGTATACAAAGGGCTAACATTTGCAACAGTGAGAGGGGCAGGTCATGAAGTGCCATTATTCAAGCCAAGGGCAGCATATCAACTATTTAGATCATTTTTAAGAGGACAGCCACTTCCCAAGTCATGAACCATACTAGTGGTGACATTAAAATTCTTATCTATGGTGAAAAATGTCAATTGTTTTCCTCTCTTGGCTAAGAAAGAAAGATTGCCAAGCTGAAAGAAAAGGATTATTTCAACTTTTAAATGAGAATTGATGGGAAAGAGGGAGGTTTACCAATAGGACTTTGGGTTGGAAAGAAAAGGAGTACCAATTTGTTTGTAAGTTGTAACAATATTAGGTAGATGTGGTTTGAATTCTACTCCACGTGTTTTAGGAAAATTGAATTTTCTTTATATTTCGTACTTCAATAAAAAGGGGTTGAATTCTTATATTACTAATATTCATCTGTTTCAATGTAAGTGTCTTAGTTTACTTTTTGGTCTATCTCAAAAAGTGTTGTTTTCTATATTTAGTAAGTTTTTAATTTCAATATTCTAAATAATAAATTTAAGATCAAAAGATTTAAAAATTAAAAGAGAACAGATTTTAATTTTAATACTAATAGATTAAAAAAAAATTCCTTTACTTTTTAAATTGGAACAGAGGGAGCAATATACACTTGAATTTAGGTCTTCCGCGATTGCCGATTGCCGTATTCGAACTTCTTTGTGTATTCATCACAATGTGGACCTATTATGAAGTTGGACATTTGCACAAATGGTCCTCTTTTCGGCCACTAAATTAAATTCTATATCCTAATGAGAAAAATTTTGCTCCAAAAAATGGGATACTATTAAATCTGTTTATTCATATAATATTGGCATCAGGAAAACTTCAATTTTAGTATTTGTTATATAATTTTTATAATATTGAGTTGATCTAGTTCGATTAGTTTCAATGATTAATTAAATTGATTCTCGATAAGCGAAATGTATCACATAAATTAGAGTAGAAAAAGTAATAAATTTGATCCTATTCCTTTTTAAGGTGAAATTTAGTCCACTAAACGGACAAGACAAATCACATAGGCTTGAAAACGGTAATACAATTCAAATAAACCCGATGAACAAAGTGCAACTAAATTATGACAATGGGTTGAATTGAATTTCATACAAAATTGTTTATGTTAGTTCTCCAAATTAGGAAATTGACTGTGAAAGGTCAAGAAATTAAACAGTCAAAGCACATGACTATTTTAGTTTCTACATTTTGGTAAGGAACTTGCTGCCTACCTTTGGGCTAATGGAACTTTTACCAAAATTCTTTCTATTTCTTGTTGACTTTTTTGAAGTCCAAAATTAATGTCTACTTTACTAGAATTAATTTTGCTTCAACACTTTTATGCTAATTAATTCATTATTGTGATGTCAAAAAGGTACTTTGAGAATTTATAATCCAAACTATTAACAAACATGTAGTAAAATATCTGCAATCCATTAAAGAAAATAAAAAAAGGAAAGAAAGAATTTTTGTGTTTTATTGGTCGAAGTGGATCGTGGAAACGTGGATATCTTATTGTATTTTCTTTATTAAACGAAAGAGACATTTTAACAAATTAAGAAGAGGACAGAACCCATCAAACATTGTGGTCTTCCTTCATATAATCTAATTTGGACCAACAACATGGGATCATTGCTTTTTTATTATTATTATTGTACTAATTTATACCAAGATAAATTACTTATTTTAGAATATAGTTTAAGATTGATTAAACTAATATGGAATCCAACTAAGATTAAATAAACTAATATGGAATTCAAGTTGGATTGTTAGTTTGAACCAATTACTTAAATTCGGGCGAAGAATTATCATATTTGTGGCAAGGAAAAGAATAACGTGGTGGAGCCAAAAATTCAAGTGAAGGTATTTAAGAAAAAATTTCTATGTTAAAGGAAATTCAACAACTTAGACTCACTTATATCCTATTTACATAGTATGATTTTCCAACAAATCGGACTCCCTTGCATCCCTCCGCCTCAACCCCTGGCTGCAATTTGCAAGACTCATCTCTTAAGTTAATTACTTTTTTTTTGTTTCCTGACAGCTATTAGACACCTGCATTGGAGACCTATTTCTCAAGCGACACTTCCAAAAAGATTTCTTCTATACATTCAGAGCTCGAATCTGAAACCTCTAATTAAGGATAAAAGTTAAATCAATCATCCCACTACAATCCATGACATGATTAATTACTTTCTCAATAATGAGAGTTGATAATAATCATTACTTGCAACGTTCAATTTGTCACGTTTTACGTCCAGAATACCCTTTTTGTTTTTTCGATAATAGAAAAATAAACAATTTAGATTACAAAAACAGTGACTTTATAGTAATAAAGCATTAATTTGTTTTTGCAATATTTTCATTGCTGCCAAGTACTAGTATTACTAAAACATGATTATGTTGGCACTTCCCTTGGTAAAATAAAGCTGTTATGAAGCTGACAGAATGTGATGTGCTATTTGTTCACTATATGTTGGCAACATCGTGACTCGTCGTCATAGTCATTCATGTATATTAAAATACTTTAATCATATATAATGATAGTGCACTTTTTTATAACTATAGCATATTAGTCATTATTTTCATCAAATACCAATTAATATTTTTCAGTTGTCATCATACAAGTGACTTAATTATGTAAATTGAAAATTCAACTCATGAATATTAAAAATACTCTTGTTAAATGGGGGATTTATTTCCTTCTGTTTCTCATCAATTCTCATAAATTTCTTAACAAAAAACTTGATTTCTTACAACTATTGTAAATAATTTCTTACAACTGTTGTAAAGATTGTTGTTACCCAACACCTTTTCTCATTTTGTGATAAACCATAACACAAACTTCAATTGCCTTTTTTATACCTGCAGATAAGTTGGCAACAAATGACTATTTATTTATTTTCTTTAAGAAAAAGGATTAAGAATTAAGATTGCTACTCTTGTCAAAGTTGGAAAATTTTGCTCCAGTGTTGGTGTTGTGACTTTTCTTCCCTTTTATGCTTTGTCAACAATAAAAGTACTTGTCTTAAAAGAAAAATAAATAAATCAAAGTTGTGATTTTGGCTTTGTTCACCTCATCTTCCATCTGTCCTTTTTTTTTTCAACATTAAAAGCCAAACAACTAATGTTTCTCCATATTAATTGCATAAAATTAATCTAGAAGCAATCAATATGACCAAGATTTCTAATAAGATTTCCCCTAATTTACATCATCATCGTAAAGTCTTAGCTGAATTTATCATGAATTTAAGTTATGAAACGTGATAATTAATTTTTAAAAAAATATAAGTTTATTGGTTGCTGAAATTATTTTTAGCGTTTTTTACAAGTTACTTATTTACATACACTAATTTTAAACAAGTACTTCTTGACTCATAGAAAAAGTAGTTGTGTACAACAACAAAAACATATTCAGTGTAATATTTTCGATAGTTTCTCAACTCAAAGAAGTATAGAAAAAAAATTTAATTGTATAAAATTATTTATATTGTTAGTGCATGAAAATAAACCTTCGTCATGTTATTTTTCTTTGGTGCATGAGTATTTGAACTATCTCAGTTCCACTTTATATACTTTTTTATTTATGCTTCACTTAAAAAAATAAATTTTTATTTTTTTATTTTTAAACTTGAACTTGAATGTTCTCATTTTTTTTGTTTAATCACACAATTTTAGTGGCATGACATATAAAAAAATTAGGAGATTTTAATATAGTTTATATATTTAGCTAACTGGTCAAAAATCTTTATTTTATTTCTCAATTTTATGACCAGACAAATCTCTTACAAAGTGAATGGTGTCGTATTAAATATTACTTGTAAATGTAAACAGCAAAATAACAAGTAAACAACAAAATATCAGTATTTTACTAATGGAATATGAAGAGAGCACTTCTATGTATGCAGTCTCTAGAGAGGTTGTTTCCAGTAGATTTTTAGCTAAATCATAAGTAATTACAATAATAAACAACAATATACCACTAAAATTTCTTAAGATCCGAAGAAAATTATATATGTCTCCTTATCCCTAACTTATAATTATAAGAGGTTGTTTAGGATATATTCTCTACTTGATGACTTGTAATTGTAAATTTTACGTCTTCTTTGTAAATACAGTCTAAAAGTTTTATACGCAATGACCATTTTGTGAGGTAAATTTCCCAAGATATTTCTTGAAGACCGAAGGTCAAAGCAGCACTGGCCATTCTCCAAGCACAAAGCCATCCAATTTCAAAAAATAGAAAAAGAGGAAAGTTAGTCCAATAGGAAGCAACGACCCACATGATGCACACATAATTTTGGAAGGTCGGTTTTCTGCACGAATTTTCACCTTCATTTCTCCCAGGAAAACACAACCTTCTTTACATTCTTTGTCTGATTATTGCCACTTGTACTAAAAAGGGTCAGTTTTCTTTTTATCTTTTTGTACCCCTTTGCTTCATAAACTGTATATTATGGATCTTGTTTGCTTATTATGTTTCTCTTTCTGCATATTCAAGATTTGAGCTGAAAGGTTTCTGCATTTTCAGTTTCTTCTGATTTTCTTGATTCTGTAACTTCCCACTTTAGTTAACCTAAAGTTTGCTGCTTTTCTCTTCTTATAACCCCGCCCCCCGCCCCCCGCGCCCCCAAAAAAAAAAAAAAAAAAAAAAAGAAGAAGGATTTGGGTTTAGCTCTTATAGTAGTTGATCTTTGCAGGTGTTTTCACTTTTGATATCTTTCTTGGTGAAGTTCTTGGTTGATTGTAATTCCTTGTTGAACTTGTGAAGAGATAAGAAGTTTGAAAGTTGCAATCTTTAGCTGTTTGGGGTTAACCTTGAACTAGTTTCTAGGATTATATGGGAGACTGTGAACCTTCAGTCCCCGTAATGGAAGAGGAAGAAAACTTGATAGCTGCTGCACAGAACATTGTGAAAGCGTTGGGGTCAAATAGGACTTTAACGGATGATGCTAGGAAAATTTTGGCTGATCTAGGGTCCCAATTGTCTTTGATAACTAGAGTGAGTGAAACCCATGATGAGGGAGATGAGGAGCAGCTTATTGAGATGGAGGAGGAGCTTAATTTAGTGCAAAGTAAGGTCATGAACTGGGAGGTGGGTAAGTCAATGATATGGGATTGTGGCCAGGAAGAAGCATATGAGTATTTGAGGTATGTGGATCAAGCTCGAAAATTGATTGAGAGATTGGAGAGTTTGAACTTGGTTAAAGGTAGCAAAGAGGATGAGCTTCTGCGTAGGGCTCATGATCTTCTGCAAACAGCAATGAATCGGCTTGAGGAGGAGTTCACGCATTTGCTTGTTCACAACAGGCAGCCTTTTGAGCCGGAGCATATGTCTTTTCGTTCCAGTGAAGACGATACATTAGATGATGGCTCTATTGTGTCATTTGGGGATGACTCGATTGAGGATGTGGTTCAAAGAGATAGCATGAGTAGGAGCTCAGAGGAGTACATCATTGAACTGGTGCATCCAGATGTTATTCCTGACCTAAGATGCATTGCCAATTTGATGTTCGATTCAAATTATGGTCGGGAATGTTCTCAGGCATTTATCAATGTCAGAAAAGATGGCTTGGATGATTGCCTCTTCATTCTTGAAGTAGAGAAGTTGAGCATCGAGGATGTATTGAAGATGGAATGGAACTCGCTGAACTCCAAAATCAGGAGGTGGATACGGGCTATGAAGATCTTTGTGCGCATTTATCTTGCCAGTGAAAAATGGCTAAGTGATCAGATTTTTAGCGAGCTGGAAGCAGTTAGTTCAGTTTGCTTTGCTGAGGCCTCAAAAGCTTCAATCTTGCAGCTTCTGAACTTTGGTGAAGCCATAGCTATTGGCCCTCATCAACCAGAGAAGTTGATTCGGATTCTTGACATGTATGAGGTGCTTGCAGATCTTATCCCAGATATTGATGCTATGTACTCTGATGAGGCAGGTTTATGTGTTAGAACTGAGTGCCAGGACATCCTTAGAAGCTTGGGTGATTGTGCAAAGGCAACCTTTCTGGAATTTGAAAATGCTGTTGCTTCCAGTATATCAGCCAACCCTTTTCCTGGTGGCGGAATACACCATCTCACGAGGTATGTCATGAACTACATGAAAACTCTTATTGATTATAGCAAGACACTTGATGAGCTTCTGAAGGGCCATGAGAAGGAAGATTCAGTGGCCATTTCACCAGACATGACACCTGATAAAGAAGAAGATAACACGGATAGACGCTGTTATATTTCCCCACTGGCTCAACATTTTCGATCCTTCACTTCAATTTTGGAATGCAACCTTGAGGATAAGTCCAGGTTATACAAGGATGAGTCACTAGGTCACCTTTTCTTAATGAATAATATTCATTACATGGCTGAAAAGGTGAAGAATTCCAATCTAAGAACAATACTAGGTGATGGTTGGATCCGAAAACATAATTGGAAATTCCAACACCATGCTATGAGCTATGAGAGAGCTACTTGGAGCTCTATCCTCTCTTTACTCAGAGATGAAGGCCTACAGAATCCAGGCTCGAATTCTATCTCGAGAACTCTTCTCAAGGAGAGACTATACAACTTTTATCTTGCATTTGAGGATGTTTACAAGAGCCAGACAGGATGGTCAATTGCAGATAGTCAACTTCGTGAAGATCTTCGAATCTCAACATCACTCAAGGTTATCCAGGCATACAGGACATTTGTTGGAAGACACACCAACAATATAAGTGACAAGCACATAAAGTATACTGCAGATGATTTGGAGAACTTCCTTTTGGATCTGTTTGAGGGATCTCCAAGATCTTTACATGGTTCCTACAGGAAGTGAGCTTAATATGCTATTCACACGTTTCTGCCAAAGGAAATCAAGATTCTTAATCCTCAGTCATCATAGTAGTTATACATTTAGATATATCTATTTCTGTAATCTAATGAATTCACAACTTTTTGAATGTAGAGATTTGGTGTTATGTGCGATGCATAGATTAAGAGTGTTTGTTACTTAATTTTCTTGTTAACTTCATTGTCATCTTCAAACCAGTTTGCTTAATGTTGTCACCATTCACCAAGGAGAATGGCAATAGTTTTTTGTTATCTCTAGTACTATTTGGGTTCTGGAAAAAGCTGGTTGTGATTGGAGATTTGATATCTTGAATCTTGATTAACATGTCAACATTCTTTTTAACAAATGGAATCACCTTGTTCACAGATATTATGTCTGATAGAGACCATCATCCTTTAATCTGAGTCCATGTGCTTAATGGCTTCACCATACATCCAAGTGTGGATTGGATTGTTGTCATATTCGTTGGGACAAGAACAAGTCTCTTGCTTTCATTTATGTTTTTCAATCACCTCATTTGCTTAAAAGCTACAAATACAACATGTCAGAAGAAAGTAGTAAACATGCAGACTTTAAACGTGTACAGGCAATGAGGGGGATAGTGTTGAGCCTTCTAGCACAGGTGACACTTTTTCATGGTATAGTCTCATCAAAATAAGACCTTTATCGTCAACTATGTGAAATAATGACCCTCCCCAGATTCCACTCGTGGGATTTCACTGGATATGTTGTTGTTACAACGGGATAGTGAGTTCTGAGAGTCAAGTAATCAGTTGGGTCAAAAGGATTTGAGGGTCATGGTCCTGCTATATCCATGATCCTTAATAGTAGTAGCTAACAGTTGTATGGCATATATCTATCCAGGCTGACCATATTGATATGTTATTTCAAATTTCTGTGAAATAAGTTAGTCTAGACAGAACAATCAAAAGATCAAGCAATATGATTGAATCATCAAATTATCACAACTGTACCATAATATAATGCAGATCATCTTTAAGGTTTCTTTTCATTAAACAAATATCAAGAAATGATTTTAATTTGAACTTAGATTACAGTTAGAATAAGATATTACATAAATTGTAAGTAAAGCACCAAGGTGAAAACTAAATTTTTTTTTAAAAAAAAATACTATAGTAGGAAATGACACAATATCATCTATCCATACAAAAATACCCCAAATTTATAGTTTTTGCTCAAGAATACTCTCCAAACCCCAAATTTGCTTCTCTAAGAGGTTACAAGGAAACCTTTTCTGAGTTTATAGTGGGAACTAAACATGTGAGAAATTTCAAGGGGCTGCAACCTGTTCTTCTTGCAAAGCAAGAGGAATAGCTGGTCTCCAGGTAGTGCCTTCAGGACTGTCCATCAAAGCAATTCCTACAGCAGCCAAATCTTTTCGAATTACATCCGATCTATCATATTCTTTCTTTTTTCTTGCTATTTCCCTCTCTATGATTTTCTGGTGAACTTGATCGTCAGTCAACTTTGCACGCTTCAAAGCTTTTTCCCTCAGTTCACGCAAAGCCTGTGCATAACTGGCTGGCACAAGACCCAGAATTTCTAGAACATTCCTTATAGTATTTTCTAAAGCCACAAGTGACTCTATCCGCAATGCTTGCTTTTTACCCTTTCGTGTATGTAAGAGATCATTGATCAACTTCAGAGGGTCCGACATTGCTGCCAATGCAACAGGACTGTGAAGGTCATCTGATATTGAAGATGAAACTTCATCTAGGAATTTATTTATACAACTAGCAGTTTCTGCAGGAATAGAATCCTTCCAACTTGCCTCATCATGCTGGCTGACAAGAATTTGACAATCATATAATGCCTGATATATGTAAAAAAGACGGTCCGATGCACTCTCAATCTGTACAATCGTGTAATTGATTGGAGATCTATAATGTGTCCCAATTAAGAAAAGCCTAAGTGCCAGTGGGTGATAAAGATCAATCACTTGTCGAATTGTAAAAAAATTTCCTAATGACTTTGACATCTTCTCAGAGTCAATGTTGACAAATCCATTGTGTATCCAATAAGTTATGTTGCTCTTCCTACAAGCAGCACAGCTCTGGGCAATTTCATTTTCATGGTGAGGAAATACGAGATCCATCCCCCCACCATGAATGTCGAAAGTATATCCTAAGTATGCAGCACTCATGGCACTGCACTCAATATGCCATCCAGGTCTTCCTGGACCCCAAGGACTCTCCCAGAAAGGCTCTCCCTCCTTTGCAGATTTCCACAAGGCAAAATCAGCTGGATGCTTCTTCCTTGTGTCTACTGCTACACGCTCTCCTGCCCTATTATCTTCCAGTTTTCGGCCAGATAATTTCCCATATTCTGGAAATTTGTCTACAGAAAAGTAGACATCACCATTGATTCTGTAAGCACAGCCATTATCGAGAATCTGCTGAATCATATCGATTATATGAGGCATGTGATCAGACACACGAGGTTCCACCGAAGGAGGAAGACAGTGAAGATAAGTCATGTCTTTGTGAAACTCTTGGCAGAAACGTCTGCTTAATTTGATTGGATCCTCGCTCAGCTCATTTGCTCTAGCAATAATCTTGTCATCAACATCAGTAAAATTGCGAACATAATTGACTTCATATCCCAAATAATTTAGGTATCTATATAAAACATCAAAGCAAACATAAACGCGAGCATGACCGATATGGCTGAGATCATACGCCGTTACACCACAAACATACATTCCAACTTTTCCGGGGACTTTCGGTATAAATAGTTCCTTTTGTTTGGTCATTGTGTTGTGCAACCATAGTTGCTGCTGCTTCCTCAATTCAGTCTCAGTTCCGCCCACTTTTATATCCAGTGTTGACTTTGAATTACCAATTGTACTCAGGCACCTAGCGCTAGGTCGGCTTCTCGAGTAGTATCTGCAACTCTTGAAGGGTATTTTGCCGCTTTCGAAGGGAAGCAACGGTTTGTAGCATTTTAAAAGCGTCGCCATTCAGAGAAGAGCTTTCTTTTGTTTAACGAGCCTATCTGACTCTATCTATCAGTAGATGTTGATGAAGATTAACTAGAAATGGAGTCGATTAATGGAACTTTTTGGGTTTTGAGTGGATGAATCGATCTTTGTATGTGGGTTTTGGTGGTTTCGCCGGCCGGAGTTTTGTGTGAGAGAGAAAGAACAAGCTAAGGGAAACCCCACTGTCACACTGGATGAGGGGCTGAGAGAATAGAGAAGAGATGCGGCTGCTGTGCCTCCGTCACCCTTTCTGTTTTATTCCGTAAAAAAAAAAAAATGTCATTTTACTATAATTAAAAATAATTAAATTTTAAAATTTTCCTTTTATTTTTATAAAAATAATTTATAGTGACGCAAAAATTTAAGAATTAGTCTAGACTATAAATTGCAGAACTCTTCCTCGTGTCAAATCAAAGGTTGCCACTAAAATGAGACGGAAAGAGTATAAAAGAAACCAAAAAATAAATGTGTCAAATAAAAAAGGTAAAAACGAGAAGCTTGAACCCAAGTTGTGTTGACCGCCGCCTCAGTCGATTTCATCCAACGGCCAAGAATGAGCAAATTGTAATCCCAAGGCCCAGATGTTTTTGAGATATTTGTTGGAGTTAGCCTACATCTTCTAAAACCCTTGGTAGGGGATAGCGAAACAAGAAGTGTTCTTCTGTGCATCATTTCAGCAAAGGTAAATTTTTTCTGCTAACCCTTCAATTCATATAATTATAGCTGTAATTATAATACTTCTTAGCTTAGGGTATGGTAGCTTAGGGTTTAGCTGTGGATAACTAACATTGTTGTTTATTGTATTTTGATTATCATACTATTTTGTGGCTGATTATTATTTTTCTGTGGCTGATTACTTATCATATTTTCTTCACCGTCTTCCTCTTCTTTATACTTAGATTTGCTATACTTGAGCCAAGGGTCTTTCAAAAACAGCCTCTCTGCCTCTCCAAGGTAGTGGTAAGGTCTGTGTACGCTTTACCCTCTCAAGACCTCACTTGTGGGATTTTACTGGGTATGTTGTTGTTGTTGCTTTTTTAGCTTTATCATTAATTGATTAATCAGATTTTTAGTTTTTGTATTTGTCTCTTTAGCTTTTAGAAGATGAGGGCTTTACCATTTGCAATATGTGTTGCATGATCTCCGATTAATGTATCAAAGGCAGAGTTTCATAGTTTTTGAAACAGAGGCGGATTCAAGATTTAATGTTTATGATTCCTTCAAAGACTTCAAATTAATATAGGATAATAAGTGGGTTCATAGTTAAATATATAAATAGGTATATAGGATTTGAGCAAAAGCCGACGGATCCACCCCTGTTTGGAAATGCCTATTGCAGGAAAAAAAAATCTTAGTTAGAGCAAACTTTTGGATTTGTGCCTATTTAAAGGATCGTTCAGCTATTGGAGCTACCATGTCAGGATAAAAGAAGTGAGTTTGCCAGTTCACATACCCTAAGTCCAAATTATGATGAATCTTGACAGTAATATGGGCCTTAATAATGTATAGAGGATTCATATTGCATTATCTCAACTAATTTTGGATAGAAGCTGTGTTACTTGAACTTTTCAAATATATCATCCGGTGCGTGTCGGATCCTTCAAAAGTAGTGTATTTTGAAGGATCTAACACGGGTGCGGCAATATTTTTGGAGAGAGCAACTTAGGATAGAAGCATATATGGTTGATCCATTTACAACTATTACCTCATAATCGGTTTATTTTATGCGTGCATGGAAGCACCCTCATCTCTATGCCAACTGTTGGAGCATAGATGTAAATGAGCTCAGACGTGACTTTCTTTTTGAAAAATAAATAAATTAACTAATGTGTCTCGTATTGATCATCAAAGGAAATGGATTCTTTTGAATTTACCTCCTTAATGTTTTCTTACATTGAATTTGGGATACTAACTCTTTACTGTTCTGTTTTACTAGGTTTAAAGATGGCTTTTCTTAATAAAATTGGGAATATTCTTAAACACAGTGTAGGCAAAAACACAAACTTGAAACTCTCCTCAAATGCTTCACTTTTCCAGCCTATAAGAAGCATGTCTTCGTCTAAGGTTTTTGTTGGGGGTGAGAAGATCTTTTCTGTGGCTCCTATTATTTTATCACTTTTTTTTACTTACTCTATAATGTTTTATTTTCGGCTGCAGGTCTCTCGTATGGCACTGATGAAAGCTCTCTGAGAGAAGCATTCTCTCAATATGGTGAAGTAATCGAAGGTAATAGGTTACTTTTTGGCTTCTACAGATTTAAAATTTAGCAATGTACTTCATTTAAAAAGGGATGAATCACTGTGTAGTTGCAGCATTAGCTAATATTAAATCTGCCATGATTGTCAACAGAAACAAACTAGCACTTTCAGTTGTTATGGGTAGTGAATATATAGAAAAAAACAATGCTTGTTCATTGTTTTGAATTAGTTATGAAGTTGGAGTTCAAATTCATTTCTCTTATTAATGAAATAGAAGTCTTTGGTCTGAGTTGGACATGTTCCTTATCAATTTAGTTCTCGGTGAAATGAGAATTTCATTGGTGAAAGGTCTCAATTAATGGCCTATGAGGCAGATCTGTGTGCGGTTTATCTGGTTCTCTGAGCTTGGCTTCTTTTGCTGTGTGTTGTTTAGCTGAACTTTGCAATAAACTACTTCCTCCCCCTTCGCAGCTAGAGTTATTCTGGATCGTGATACTGGAAGGTCCAGAGGGTTTGGTTTTATTAGTTTTCCATCAAGTGAAGAAGCAACAAGTGCCATTCAGGCCATGGATGGCCAGGTATGGTGTTACTTCTAGTTGGAAAGGTATCCTTGTGAACACAACCTACACAGATGTTTATCGATATCCAAAAAAAAAAAAAAAAGGAAAGAGCTTGGGAATTAGACCACTTTTGGATTTCATAGGAAAAGACATAGCACAGTTCGGAGGACAATGTTCCACCCAGAACCTTACTGCCAAATTCCTTTGTAATGACTCTTTGTATCTACAAAGAACAGTGATATTTTTCAGTTTGTTTATTCGATTTCATGAGGTAATTCAAATAATCACTTTACAGTGTAAGACTATTTGTAGAGAGTGAGAATTTCTAGAAAATCCTATCGCTTATAATTCCACTCTCTTATATATCCTTATGACCTACCTTTTGCACCTCTCCCTCCGAACCTCCTACCAGTTCCATTTTGGGTGGTCTGATAAATGCGATATTTCCTAGCAACTTAGAACTATCACTGGTCAAGTTTGAGTTTTTTTCAGTAATGGTGCTAAGGTGATTTATGCTGCGTAACTCTTTCAGGATCTTCATGGAAGACGGATAAAGGTGAATTATGCCACAGAAAAGCGTCGTGATGGTTTTGGAGGTGGCTATGGTGGCGGTGGTGGCTATAACTATGGTGGAGAAGGCGGGAATTTTTCAGGTGGTGGAGGTTATGGAACCGGCAATTATGGAGGTGGAGGTGGTGGATTTTCTGGTGGCTACGGTTCTGCTGGAGGAGGTGGCTACGGTAGCAGTAGTGGCTATAATTATGGTGGGGAAGGTGGAAATTTTGCAGGTGCTGGAGGTTACCCAACCAACAATTACGGTGGTGGATTTTCTGGTGGTAACAGTCCTGCTGGTGGATACGGTAGCTATGGAGGTGGTAGCAACTACGGGAACAACAACAGTTCCCCCGTTGAGAATGGTAACTGCGGAAGCACTCCAAACAACAATTATACTGGTCAAGGCAGTAGCTTTTCAGGTGGTTATGGCAGTGGCAACAGTGGGAATGACTTTGTTGGCAACAATAATGGCTTCGCTAACACAGGATTCGGTGGGAGCTCTGAAGCATCATATAATGGAGGTCAAGAACAGCTTAGTGCAGATCAAGGGACTCAATCTATGAATGAAGATATTGGACAGGAGGAGACATCAGAAGGAAATTACAGGGATGACGATGATGAACCAAAGGATTACGCCAACACCAAGGGCTGAAAAAAAATGTTTGGTTTCAAGAGAATGTCTACTTCTCTAGGACATTTTGAGTCATGCCTGAATAAGATGATATAAAGTTTACATTTGTAATTCTGTACTATTGATATGTTTTCCTTTCCGTATCAATAATAGTACTCAGGCAGGTTTTTGAATTGGTCAATTCATTCCCATTTGAAATGAACTGGCAATATTCAGCAGCAAGAATTATGTAGGAACACAACAAACTACCTCCAAAACATTAATGAATTTTTATTTTGTGGAAAAGGGAGATAGGAACTATTAATTTCTACTTAATTGTATTTAGCTATTGTGGTGTACATGCCAAGCAGACCGATGAATCAAGTCAAATAGAAAAAAAAACTCGACTTGCGGTTTGTTTTGCCGTTAAAAAAAATCAATTGTTCTTGATTTGATTTGGTATTAATTAAAAAGTAAATAAATTAAACCCAAATCAAACCACATAATACACGTATAATTTTAACTTTTTAATACATAAAAATATTAATTATAATCTACTTTGTAAATATTTTTTAAATTAGTTTAGATATATTACGTGCAAATATAGATCTTCTGCCACTTCAATTTGGAATCCACATAACTTGATCATTGCAGTACAAAGCAAGATTTCTTTCGAAAAGTTTTTATTTGGTACTCTTCCTGCAATGTTTGTTGGCGTAGTTGTTAATGCACCACTGCTCCTTTGTATGTATTAGTATTTGCTTTCTAATTTGTTAATAGTTTCTAGATATTCCAGATCCAATTACACATTCATTTACAGTGTAATTGTAAAAAGTCGAGAAAACCTACTAAAATCGAAACAATCGACTTTATATTGATTTGGTTTGGTTTAGTTTATAGATTTAATAAATCAACATAAATAATTTAGTAATTAATGAAAAATCAAATTAACCCAACTTATGTACACCACGATAGCTATATTTAAGATTAATTTCTCAAATTGTCACTCAACTTATAGAAGTATCCCATTAAAGTAACTATTGAATTTTTTTGGACAATATTGTCACTCAACTTGTAGAAACATCTCACTAAAGTAATTTTTGAATTTATTTGATCAATATGGTCATCGAACTATGCATATATTTCCGACAAGGTGAAAACTAACGAAAAAGTTAAATTTTTAACGGAAGTTTATTCATATGTATTTTAAGCTACGTATATTTTTAGATCAAATACCCATTAATTATATAAAATTTATTTAATCCATTTCAAATGTGTCTTTAATAAAATAAATTATATTTATGTAATTAGAGCAAAATGATGGTGCAATCTTTTGTTAAAAAGTGATACATGTGACTTTTATTTTGGCCAAACACATCGACAGACACCTCAACTTTGCACGAACTTTCACTTTGGCACGTAAAGTGGATGTTGTTCATTTTAAGCACCTCAACTAGCATCCCGGTGTGTCATTTTGGCAACTTTTTTAAAAATCAGCAAAAATTACCAGTGTGTGTGTTATACTCGCCAATGACGTGTAAAGCGACGAATAGAAAGAAGACATTTGTCATTTCTGCCCAAATTAATTCTTAAATAATTAATTTTGATTAAAATAAAAAAGTTACCAATAAATTTTTTACATTTGGCATTTCCCCCCAAATAATAATAATAATAAAAAAGATTTAACACTTTTAAAAATTTAACCCCTCCCCCCCCCCCCCCCCCAACCCAGTCATCTTCTCCAACACCCCCCCATCCACCCACCCTGCTCCCCCCCAACCCCAACCCCAATTGTCTTCTTCAACACCCCTCCCCCTTCTCCCGCTCCCCCCCCAACAACCCCCCCCCCCCCCAATCATCTTCTCTAACACCCACCACCGTCCCCCCCTCCCCCAACCAAAATCTTCATAATTTTCAAAGAAAAAAAAAACCTGTTAAGAATCCATTTTTCGGACAATGAAATTGCAATTAGTACTCAACACCTTGCCAAACAAAAAATGGCGACGACCTTTTCATTGTCAACATCACACTCCAAAAACAGAACTTATAAAATTGCAAATTATTTTAGTGGGTGCACGGACTTATCCTTATTCGTAGTTCTCAAACCATGAATTCATATTTTTTAATTGGGTTTGATTAATCATCATCTAAAGATTTGACATTGTTCATTCTTTCATATTAACTCTAAAATCTATCTCAATTTTTTTTTTTCACCATTGAAAGAGCTTAAAATTGAGTCAAATAGTGGCTGAAAAATGAGGAAGAAGAAACAAAAATAAAATAAAAATCGACTAAAAAGGCCTCTCATGCGCAGGTATAGAGTGTGTTACACTTGTCATGTCATGTCAGCAAAAAGTGTCAAAATGACACACCGAAACACTAGTTGAGGTGCTTAAAATGAACAACGTCCACTTTAGGTGCCAAAGTGAAAGTTCGTGCCAAGTTGAGGTGCCTGTCGATGTATTTGGCCTTTTTATTTTTAATAAAAAATTATATATTTATCATTTTAGTTTGTTTTTTTTTTTAAAAAAAATAAATCAATCTAATTATAGAATTTTTTATAGAAATATTGTTTTTGATTGCACCTCCATTTTGCACTAGCTAGTTACATGAATATAATTCATTTTATTAAAGACATATTTAAAATAAGTTAAGTAAATTTTAAATAATTAATGGGTATTTGATCTAAAAATAAAACTTAAAATATATGTAAATAAACTTCCGTTAAAAAGTTAACTTTGTTGTTAATTTTCACCTTGTTGGAAATATATGTATAATTCAGTGACAATATTGTCCAAAAAAATTCAAAAGTTACTTTAATGGGATATTTCTACAAGTTGAGTGACTATATTGTCCAAAAAAATTCAAAAGTTACTTTAGTGGGATACTTCTACAAGTTGAGTGACAATTTGAAGAATTAACTCCTATATTTAATGCATTAAGGGGTTGTTTGGTTGGAAAAAAGTTATCCCGGGACTAATACTACAATGCCAGATAACTAATTTCGGAATGAGTTATCTCATGTATTTTATCTCAGCCAAACATGAAATAAGCCTATCCTAAAATTAATTGAGGGATTAATTATCCCATACCAAACGAGCCCTAAGTAGCAAGCGGAAAAAGAAAATTGGAGACTGATCCCGTGAAATTGATAAGATTAATTACAGAATAAATGTCATATTAACAAGCTGGAATAGCTCAGTTGGTTAGAGCGTGTGGCTGTTAACCACAAGGTCGGAGGTTCAAGCCCTCCTTCTAGCGTTGGTTTTTTTTTTTTTGGTCTTAAACCCCCAAGGGGAAAGAACCTTAAACCCTAGTTCGAATTCGGCCATTACTCTAAATCCACTATACTGTTTTGTCTCCCACACGTACAAGCTCTGTAACTGTGATAGTATATTTTTGATGGAGGGTATGGATATTGATGGGGATGTTGAAGAGGCTGCAAGGCGTATACAGGTCCGGTTCGTCACGAAGTTGAAAGACCCCTTTAAGGCCCCGTCTAATTCCATTGCTATTCCTTCTAACCTCACCCGATTGGGCCTCTCTTCCATTGTCAACAACCTCCTTAAAGCTGGTAACTTTTATTTGTCGTGTTATATAGTTTGAATTGTCGTGAAAATGGTTCATGTTTTTCATACCTAGTGTAATTCCATGAGTGGTCTTGGGAAGAGTAGAGTAGAGTAGAGTATACACTGACCTTACTGGTATCTTGGGAGGTATAGAGGCTGTTTCTGATAGACCCTCCGTGTAAGGAAGAGCATATCAAAGCAGATACTAAGAAAGCACGACAAACCATTCTGAAAAAAAAACAAAAAACAGTAGCTTGTTGTAGATAAATGAATTATAATTACAGAGGATATTGTCATTGATACTGAAATGGATGTTTGTGGGTAATGATGGTTCAACGCTACTGTTGTACATAGCTCATGTTAATTGTTGATTTGGCTTAATTAATTGGTTTAACTCACTTGTTTTAGTTATGAGCTAGTAAATTGCTAGAAATGAGTATTTGTTAAGTTACATTGACGAATTGAATAGGTTGTTGGTTGTGGTACGAGAGTTTCGTTATTATGGGGTTAACGGTGCCATAATTGCGCAACTTTATCCGTAGAAATGAATCTATCAAATGTATATTGTGTCTAATATTGTATCTGTAGAAGAGGCAGGTTTCTTATTTAATTAAATAAAGGACCTGATTTCATGTTTATTATGGTTCTCGCTTCTACCCTGGAGTTGTTGTGCTGTTTATTTCCTTTCTTGGCTGTAAAGGCGCTAGCCTGACTTATCCTCACCCTCCACCCCATTTTAATTTTTTTATCCCAAATAATTAACCCAAACCCACTACCCGACCTAATAAACCCATCGAATCCGATTTCAAACCAACTCGACCTGACCTCTATTTTTTGTTCCAAACGCGATACTCTACTGGATGAGAACTGTGTTGTCTGCTAACTGATTTTGCTATTTGTGTTTTTACTAGCATGCTTACCTGTTTGTCATTTGATTATTATTAGGAAAGGATGATTGGAATCCCGAGCCTTTTGATTTTCTCATTGATGGAGAACTGGTTCGGATGTCACTTGAAGAGTTTCTCCTTGCCAAGGGCATTTCAGCTGTAAGTTTCTTTCCTGAAATTACTTCTTCACTGCTATAATGACCGCATTTCCAGTAGTACTGTTTTGTCTCTTCAGACCAACTTAAAAATCAAAAGATGCTTATGGAAGCTGGTTAATCTTGTTTCCAAAAAAAATAACAACGTAAAATGAACTCTACATTCATGTAAACATTGATTTTAAACACGATAACAGAAGTGTGAATCATTAATGTGTCATGACGTTCTGTTTAAAGCTTGTTGCTTCAATTTGTCTGAGCATAATGACTGATGGAGAATGATAATAATAAGCTCTAGAAAATGATGAATAGCCAGTCATAAAGTTGATATAAGTGGCCCGAGCTCGAGATGAACTTGTACCAACAGTTGGATTAGCTCAAATGCTGTCCCCCATTACTTGGATTTGTTTCTAATTCCACAAGGCATCTACTGCCCGCTGCTACTGCAATTGTTCATTTGCATTGTTTCGTAGGTTTTTGCTTTTTATGCTTGCAATTGTATCTCTTATTGGAGTTTCAAAGTAGTAGAAAAATCCAAACATATACTGTCTCTTATTATGTGCTTTTGCACCTCAACTCCAAAGTATTAACAGTTCTGTATCAAAATTGTAGGCAGTGTAGTAACAATCAATACAAAAAACTGTAGTCAGTGTAGTTTAATGAGAAAGCATTTTCTTTCTGGAAATGATTAAGATAACCGACCTATATTTATGAGATGTTTGAAATAATTGTATGTATTGCAAAAAGATATACAGCCTTAAGGTTCTAGAAGTACTGTTACTCTGTAATTCTAGTTCCCTCCTAGTTATTTTCTTATGTTCTTGTTCACTAGCCAGAAGTGGCTTATTTCAATCACAACTCACAAGCCATGGAGATTTTGATAATACATTTCACTTATGTTATTATACGTTTATTCAGTGGTTCTTATACCCCTTATCTTTTTTCCAACTGTTTTCTATATCTTTTACAGGAGAAAATATTGGAGATTGAGTACATTAGAGCTGTGGCTCCAAGAAAACAAGAAGAGCCATCTTTGCATGGCGACTGGGTCAGTGCAGTTGATGGTTCTAATTCTGAGTAAGCATGAGTGTGAAATTCTTTTTTCTAGAATCTCGATGCGATCCTTGTAATTCTTAACGCCTTGTATAGCATTCTTTGTATAATATATTTAAGATTTGGTGCGTGTATGCTTGTAAAGTAACTTCTTTACTGAAAGAGAATATTGGTTTATCCCGAAAATAAAATAAAACAAAAAAAGGGCAGCCCGGTGCACTAAAGCTACTGCTATGCGCGGTGTCCGGGGAAGGGCCCCACCACAAGGGTGTATTGTACGCCGCCTTACCTTGCATGTCTGTCAGAGGCTGTTTCCAAGGCTTGAACCCGTGACCTCCTGGTGCGCGTATGCTTGTAAAGTAACTTCTTTACTGAAAGAGAATATTGGTTTATCCCGAAAATAAAATAAAACAAAGAGCCAGCATAATATAACTAAATGAAATGGTTCTTCTCTGGCTATTGTATTTCTCTACCTTGTACTCCAGGTCTGTTGTGCATTCACTTCACTCATACATGTCTCTTATACAATAGATTAACAAGGACAAAGTTTTTGATATTATCACCTTATGCTGCTTTTGTTCCAAGTGTTTTTGAGGTCCTCCATGTGCTTTTCCCCCCCTAAAATATTCGATGTTGACCGTTAAGAATGTAAAAAAGGTCTTCTTTTCATATAGTCAACTATTGCCTTAACTGACAAGATGTACATATTTGTGATCTGACAGGTTTGTTTTGACTGGATGTTATGATGGTTTTGGAAGGTAATCTACTGATTGTTTATTCTTATGCTTATTGCATTTTTTTGTTCTGAAGTCCCCTTATTTTGGTTATTGTGTCAGCCTAACATTTGATAGTGCTAATCAGAATATGGAAGGCTGCTGGATCTTGTACACATCTATTGGAGGGTCATACTGATGCAATTACTTCTGTTTGTGTTGTCAAACCAAGAGGTATCAGTGGGATATAGTTTCTAATTAGTTGCTGGTGTTCTAGCATTAAGCTTTATTGTCTGTTGCCATTATCATTTATCTGTGACACCATGTTCGTACTTCAACATCACCTGCTTTTGATATTTCTCTTTTCGGTTAATATTTCTTGTTGATTGCAATACCAAAGTACATTGGAGACCAAAAACTTTTACCAGCATGACAATCAGTATGGAGATATAGTTTGAATTTCTCCTGGATATCTACTTCTGTGCTTCATTTTTTCTTCAATTCTTTCGGTGTTATCATATTTATACCTTTTATTTTCTGTAGTGGCTCAAAATGGTGCTGATCAAATTGTTGCTACGGCTTCCAAGGATAGGACACTGCGGCTCTGGAAGGTAACATGATGTGCCTGCACTACTTATAACTCTGTCTAATTCATGATCTTCCTCTAATTAGTATTTGTTTGGCTTAAAAGTTTGATGCAGATGAGTCTTCGGATCAGATAAAGAGGATTAGAGCCTTTAAGATTTTACATGGACATACTGCTTCTGTCCAAAGTGTTGCAGCAAGTCCTGCTGGAGATATGGTCGTGCATACCTTCACTAAATTGATCATTTAAAGCTTTTTGAATTGATTCTAAGAACTCTTACTGACTCCCAGTATTTATTGTGTTGACAGGTGTGTTCAGGGTCCTGGGATTGCCAAATAGCTTTGTGGCAAGCAAGTGGCTCAGATACAAGTGATGTCGTTTCAGTCAAGAAAAGGAAGAAGGATGCCGATGAGGAAGATCCTCAAGTAGAAGTATGACTACATTTCTTCTAACCTGTCTAGGTTAAAGACAGAAGAATACATCTATTTCTTGCTACTAGATCTGTTTAATAAGGTTAACATGTCTGTTCTAGCTTCTACCTTATCTTGAAAAAAGATAATGTGTCTGTTCCCAAAAGCAGTGAAAAAGGAGGAAAGAACAGTTTATGGCTGCAGTTACTATTTTGATTCGAAAACTTTCTGGTGCAAGGCGTACACGTAACAAAACAATCTACTTTTATTTCTTTGCAAAACCTCTTCTTCCTTGAAACCTACCTCACACCTTTCTCCATCCTACCTCTTATATGCCACACCCATCCAATTGTCCCAACCTTCTTCCCGCAACGCCTCCAACTTTGTGTTGATACTCCATCCGTTCCAAATTATGTGACATAGTTTGAACCAACATGCAAGTTAAGAAAGACACGGAGACTTTTGGAACTTGTTGTCTAAAATATGACATAACGTTGTGTGGTTATAAGTTTTTTGAAACTTGTAGCCTTAAACATACCATCACATAAACTGGAACTCGAGGGAGTATTTGTTCTTCTTCCTTCCCCCTACCTTCCATCCCTCTGTGTACCCTAGCTTCCTCCCTTGTTCCTTGTCTACCACCTTTGTTGCCATTATATTCTTATTGTTAATGTTGTTTCAGCAACAATTTCGTGCCAGTCAAATGTGTCTCTGACTTTCTATGTTGTATCTCATTGGCAATTGATATCGATTAGCAAAATCTTGTGTCCCGTTTGGTGAAAGACAAACAACCTTCTGATTTCCTCAAATGACGATGGTCATCAATGCAACTGAAGGACCAAAGTAATTTTGAAATATGTCAGTCTTTGGCTAGCAGGAAAGCTGTTATCCATTATTATGACTCTTGAGTTGCTTCATCTATGTTCTCTCACTCTCTCTCTTTGTCTCTTCTTTTTCTATTGTTTTCTCTTTTATTTTTAAAATATTTTTTAATGTTTGTTATCCTAATCTGGTACTCAAAAAATTCTCACATCTTATGCTCACAGGAGGAGGCTAAATCTACACTTGTAGGACATACACAATGTGTGTCTTCCGTAGTGTGGGCACAAGATGAAACAATTTATTCAGCATCATGGGATCACTCTATAAGAAGATGGGATGTTGAGATGGGCAAGGATTCATTGAACCTGGTGACATGCCGTCTCTTTTCTTCTGTTCTTCCAGTCATCTCTCTACTGTCTGTGCATGTAGGCTAGTATTTCCTAAAACTATATACATATGAATTGGAGGGGGCGAAACAAATTTCCCACTTGCAGAATATGAAATTATGAAAAATTTGTGGAAGGTGTAGCACGTAGATATGCTATTCCTAGTGATATTGCTTTCACTTTCTGTCAGAGATAACATTTTCTCTTTGGCACTCAATAATCATATTTGTATAAATTACACCATCTTGAAGAAAAAAGATACCATCCCATCGTGATAAGTAGTTTGAACTTTTTTAATGCCGAGATGTATAGTTTTTCTAGTCTATTGTGTTGAGAGCTTGAAATTATATTGTCCTAAAAGTATGGATAATGATCACCTTCCTCTTCAACAGTATTGCAACAAAGTCATTAATTGCCTTGATATTGGAGGTGAAGGTTCTGCCCTCATTGCTGCTGGTGGTTCTGACCCTGTTCTTAGGATATGGGATCCTCGCAAACCAGGTTTCTTTCTTTTTCTGTCTAACTTGCAGAAGCACTTTTAAACACCCACTTGAACTTCAACTCCCCGTCTCTCTGTGCTTAAATGTCCTTTCTCTGTGTTTATTGTTCAAGTAACTGATAACCCTACATCACACAATGATATATGAACAAAAAACTCTTTTCATTTATCACTTAACAGGTACTTCGGCTCCTGTCTATCAGTTCTCATCACACAGTTCTTGGATATCCTCCTGCAAGTGGCATGAAAAGTCATGGTTTCACTTGGTTTCTGCATCTTATGATGGGAAAGTGATGTTATGGGACTTAAGAACTGCGGTTAGTGCTATACCTTTAAATGTTTGTATAATGATTAGTATGACTTATTGTAAACGCTTACGTTTTCCATTCCTGGGTAAAACAATTTGCTTTGCAGTGGCCCCTTGCTGTCATTGATACTCACAAGGATAAGGTGCTAATTTTTGGCTTCTAAGAACTAGTTCTAGAGTATTTGTTCAATCACATTACTATTTCCTAAACATCAGTCTGTCAATACAGGTATTGTGTGCTGATTGGTGGAAAGGTGAAAGTGTAATCAGTGGTGGTGCTGACTCGAAGCTTTGCATCTCTTCCGATGTTTGTGTGTTGTGATTAGAGGTAAATTACTCTCTTTTTGCAGTAGAGTTTAAATAGGAATTATCTTTCACAGCCTAGTTAGGTGGAGTAGAACACACAGATTATTAGGAGAAAAAAAAAGGAGTAGGACCCATATAAAGTTGAGTTTTGTCTGTATCAAAGTTGTAAAAGGACAAGGTAACACTGTATTAAGAGAGCAAGGCTTGATGTGTTTTATTGACTAACCTATACCACTCAGTCGTTTGATTCACATGATGCTAAGTTGTGAAATCGTTCACTTGTCAGAATTTGTGTTCTTGAACGTGTGACAAAGTAGTTTGTGCGAACAGGAATTGGCTAAATATATGATTAGAACTTTTGTTCTGTCAGGACAGATCTCCCTTGTTGCCGATGAGGTTGTGCTCCCAAAAGATGATGCTATATTGCCTATGGAATCCGTTGGGTCAAGCTGAAGCTAATTTTACTTCAGCTACAATTTTGTCTATGCTAGCTGGAAATGGTTTGTATTATATATCCCTGATAGTACAAGTGTATTTAAGCTCATTTTTTGGGTGCCTATTGAGCTTGCAATGGTTTCTGACAAATATTTATTCCAAGAGAATTTTCTAGGGATCTTATACGGTCACCTAGAATTGTATTCACATGTTACTTCAGCAACGAAGTAACCATATGATTATCAAAACTTTATATTAGAGATTGGTGCGGTTACTTTTCTCTCCCATTTTTTCTCCTTTGTTTTTGAAAGGTACCTCAAACGGTAAGATCTAGAGAATACATCGGTTTGCTGATGACAATGACATCATAATACATTTGAGATGAGTCCTTTTGAGCTTTGTATGATAAATTTAACACACCCTCCCATAATAAAGAAGAAAAGAAAAGAAAAAAGCAATGCCTTTCTTTTTTTGGCAATTAAGAGAACTTCTATTACCGAATCAGATGTGTACATGTGAAAACAAAAAGTCCTTTTAATTTCTTAGTAAGGTTTGAGTTTCTCACATTTACGGCCAGCTCGATTTATTCACAAATTGCAAGGAATATGCTACTTACTACTACTACTACTTTTTTTTTTTTCAACCTACTACTACTACTACTAGTATAAATGAACAAGGTTTACAACTTACATTTTATATTGTAATTTGCATCATGGATTTGGTTGTATGTACCATTTCGAGATGGTGCAAAACAATAATGTGCATTGTTATGTCAACGGAGTATGCAACTCGAGTAAATCTAATGGATCTTTTGCCTGGGCAGAAAAACACATATTCTTCTGAAAAGATAAATGGGGAGTAATAGTTAGTTACCTTAAATCCTTAACAATTGCAACAAAGTGAAGAAAAAGATCCTAATTTTATTCAAAATCCTTCAGTATTATAATGTCAAAGCAAAATTATTACAGGGGTCTCATCAAAGTGAAGTAGTGAACTCTATAATTTCAGCCAATGAGAACCAAGTTTTGAGGCCTCTCAATCCGGAAAGTCGAATCTTAGCCGTCCAATACTACCACAACAACATAGCCCCAAGAAAAACTAGACAATGCTCGATCTACTAACATGAATGAATTTATATGATAAATTAAGGGTACGTAAATTCGTGGTCTCTCTATAAAATTAGATATTTTATAAAGGGAAAAGGATCAAATATGTCATCGAACTATTGAAAATGGCTCATCTATGCCATCCGTTACAAGTTTGGCTCATCTATGCCATCGCCTTTAAAAGTTTGGCTCATCTATGTCACTGCCGTTACATAAAAGTTCATTTGTGCCATTATTTTGCAACAGTGATTTTGCAAAACTATTTTTGTCACATGACCTCTTATTAGAAGTCCACGTCACCAAATTCAAAATCAACCAATATTACTTAAATTAAAATAAAAAATAATACCCATTAAAATAAAACCCGACACAATTAATGGGTTTGATTTTTATTTTTAATTGGTCCGATTTTTATTTTTAATAAGTCCAATTTTTATTCTAACTGTATGGATCAAATTCTATTTTAATGGGACCGATTTTTAATTTTTAATTTTAAGTAATATTGGTTGATTTGGATTTGGTAATGTGGACCTCTAATAAGAGGCCACGTGACAAAAATGGTTTTGCAAAAATCACCGTTATAAAATAATGGCACAATGAACCTTTTTGTAATGGCAGTGACATAGATGAGCTAAACTTTCAATGACAGTGGCATAGATGAGTCAAACTTATAACGGATGGCATAAATGAGCCATTTCTAATAGTTCGATGGCATATTTGAGCATTTTTCCTTTTATAAATATATTTTTTTTAAATTGATATAATATCATTTACTGCCACAAACTATAAGAAAGTTAATGATGTACACCCTCCGTTCAGATTTACATGACACTATTTTTCTAATTTGATTTTCATTTTTACTTATTATTTTTGACAAATCAAGAAAAGATAAATTTTTTTATGTTTTACTCTTGTCTCTTATCAGTAATTACTTTTTCTCTAAATTATTTTTCAATATCTATCACTAAATATCAATTAATACGGATAATATGGTAAGTTGACTCTATCAATTATTATTTTTATAATGAGTGTGATAAGTAAAAACGAATGAAAAATAGTTGATTGAATATTGAGTTATTTACCTGACTTGATATCAATTCCGACCTAAAGAGTAAGTACTGTACTACTAGTTTTTTTCTTCCTCGACTTTGCACGTGCTCACTGGACATGTGAATTCTTGGGGTAACACACACAACTAACAGGGTGTAGATACTGGATTAGAAAAGCACACGGATAGTAATTATGAGCAGTCACATACAATTTAATATGCGACTCCCACATCCTTATATGTAGCCTTAACAAACGAAAGAGTTTCTTCTAGTAGGTGAGTCAATTTTTCTTCCCGCATATATTTTTTAATTCTGAATTTTGTATTGTGTTTTGATATATAAAGATGATGATAAAGACTGGATTGTTTTTTAAATAATTTTATGATCAATTATTTCTTGGGGTTCGGTTGAATCCAATAGTTTGGTCCAAACTCTGTATTTATTTATGGTTCAGATCTTCCGAGCTTCAGTGCATCCGACTGCCCTTTATTGAATATGTGTAGATCATTCATTTTGAATCCCAAATCTATAAGCTTCAAACCCGGACTCTGCTTGATACCTTTTCTAAGTACACTCATTTCTTGACAGAGGAGAAGTTATACAAATATACGGGCAACTACTGAAGGAATATCAATGTTAACAAAGAACAGTATCCTTTCCATTGTGAACCTACTGAAAATATGTTCAAGTAGAAAGCAGCTGGAATCCCTATACTCTTTGATGCTAAAGAATGGGGCAACCAAAGACTGTTTCTTGATGAACCAATTCATTGCTTCATGTTCTACACTTAATAACCCGGATTTTGCATCCCTTGCATTTTCCCATATGGAAAATCCCAATGTGTTCGTTTACAACGCGTTAATTAGAGCTTTTGTTCATTGTCATAGCCCACTTAAAGCATTACTGTTGTATATAGACATGTTGAGAACTCAAAATATTCCAACTAGTTATACATTTTCGTCGGTTATTAAGGGTTGTACGTTGATGTGTGGTCTAAGATTAGGGGAATGTGTACATGGGCAGATTTGGAAATATGGGTTTGGATCCCATGTTTTTGTTCAAACTGGTTTAATTGATTTTTACTCTAATTTGGGTAGAGTTGATTTAGCGAGATTAGTGTTTGATGAAATGCCTGAAAGAGATAATTTTTCTTGGGCTGCAATGGTTTCAGCCCATGCCAGTGCCGGTGATTTAGGTTCCGCTAGAAGTTTGTTTGATGAGATGCCTGAAAAAATTACTGTTGCTTGTAATGCTATGATCAATGGGTATGCAAGAGCAGGGGATGTCGAGTCGGCTGAGCTGTTGTTCAAGGAAATGTCAAGGAAGGATTTGATTGCGTGGACGACAATGATTAACTGCTACTGTCAGAACAGGAAGTATGAACTAGCTATAGAGGGTTTTTATGACATGAAGAGTAACTTGATCACTCCTGATGAAGTAACAATGACGACTGTTATTTCTGCTTGTGCACATCTTGGCGTCCTGGATCAAGGAAAGGAGATGCATCTTTATGTTATGCAAAAAGGTTTTGATCTTGGTGTGCATATCGGGTCTGCATTAATTGACATGTATGCAAAATGCGGGAGTTTGGATAGATCACTCTTGGTATTCTATAAATTGAGAGAGAAAAACCTTTTCTGTTGGAATTCTGTTATCGATGGATTGGCTGTTCATGGTTATGCAGAAGAAGCATTAGCTCTTTTTAGCAGGATGGAGAAAGAAAAGGTGAAGCCAAATGGTATTACTTTCGTCAGTGTTCTTTCAGCTTGTACTCACGCAGGGCTGGTTGAGAAGGGTCGAAAGACTTTTCTAAGTATGACCCAAGAATATGGCATCGTTCCTGAAATGGAGCACTACGGATGCATGGTTGATCTATTGTGTAAAGCCGGTTTGCTAGGGGAAGCACTAAAGATTATAAGAAGCATGAGAGTGGAGCCAAATGCTGTTATTTGGGGTGCTTTACTTGGGGGCTGCAAGCTCCATAAGAACTTGGAAATTGCTCAAGTTGCTGTCAAAAATTTGAGCGTTTTGGAGCCAAACAACAGTGGCTATTACACCCTCCTAGTAAACATGTATGCTAATGCAAATAGATGGAGTGAAGTCGCCCGGATCAGGGCATTCTTGAGAGAACTAGGAGTAGGAAAAGAATATCCGGGTTCCAGTTGGATCGAAATAGAGAAAAAGATCCATCAGTTTGCAGCTTGTGATAATTATCATCATTCTTCACAGGAGATTTATTCCTTACTAGATGGATTAGATGGGCAACTTAAGCTGGCTGGCCAAGTTCAGGAGCTTGAATTTGTTCTCTAATGACAGGACAAAGACATTGTTGACAGCGTAGGCTTGATAGTCAAATTGGCAAAATATTTTGTATTCTGTTGCAGTGGATTTAAACCTGGAACTGGACATTCGAAGTGGCAAAGGAAATGCAAATTTGTTGTGAGTCACTATGCTAAGCTATGAAAAATCTAGCAATGCGTTGAGTACTTGATAGTGTACAGTTTTTTTATCTTAAACGAGTAATGTAATTTAACTGATTATAGCAGATTGATTACAATTTTTATCAGATTATGAATAGGCATTAATTATTGTAGAGGTTTAGTGTAATTATGGACACAGCTCCCCTCCAGTAGACTTTGAGTCCAGTTTGTCCTAATCTTATTACACCAGCACTCTATTAAATCTAAGGGTCAAGATCTGCTTAAGAAAAAAACCTCATAAACCATGGTTAAACTAAGGGTACAGTATTTTATGATAGAAACATCCGAACATATTGCTTTGGGGATCTATTAGATGACTTTTCTACTGATGTGTTAAATTCTAAAAAATCATTTAAAAGGGAATGGAGAGAGTAGTGTTTATTGTCGATAACATGGATGTGGGATTCTCTCAATTAGGGGTATTTGTTCCATTCCACAAGTATAGGATTAAAAGATATCCGTAAAATCAATGTGTGTAAATAGTTTTTTCTGATAAATTTAAATGTCAATTTATGTATATTTTTTCTTTTAAATACAAAATGTATATTGTACTAATTGATACGTTTAATGTAATTTACTCCAATAATAATGCAAGTAGTTGTAATTTACGCAGCCTGTCTGTTTCAAAATTTCCACAATTACTGATCAGGCGCAAGCTGTGGACCTGTCGGGTGCCACCAGGAGGTCAATACAACACCATTTTGTTTGCGTAGGAAGGTCAATCTCATTTCATTTTGCATAGACGGTGAAAAGAGAAGCATTGGGAACAAAGGGGAAAGGGAAGCTAACGGTTGACGGAGCCATGAAAAAGATAACAGCTTTGCTGTCGGCAGACTGGCAATGGGAAAATGCCACCGCCGGTGCCGCCGCGGGCCTCGCCACTGTCACATTCTCTCATCCCCTTGACGTTGTTCGTACCAGGTTCCAAGGTAAGTGTTATGCTTTCCTGCAATAGCAAATGTGATCTTGGGTTTCTTTGGAGCTTGATTTGTTGTATATGTCAATCATAGTTTACGATGGAAGAATCTCGAACGTCCCGGCTTATAGGAACACTCCTCACGCTTTGTTTGCCATTGCTCGAAGTGAGGTTTGTTTTAAGCTTATCTACTACATACGTTACTATTCCAAAACTCACCTTCTAGTTCATGATTTGAAATAGAAGTTGCTTTTCAATTTTTATAGTTGATAGTTCTGGTGAAAGACATCATATAATGTGTTACAGATGCATGTTTCACGAATTTTCGGTTTCTGAAATCGGTAATATCAACTTCTGGAAAAATGCATATGCAACAATTTTTAAACAAATAAGTTCTATCCTCTTTTAGGAAACGACACATGATTTAATGTTGAGTGGATGCCCTGTCTTAGTTCTTAGATGTATCATGTATCCAAATGGCATGTTTTCGTCAAGTATCTTAGTATCCTTCTAAGGAGAAATGAGGCCATGTTCCTCTGGACCCTAGTACAACTGATACCTGTGGAGTTTTATGGTTGTTGTTGTACTCTCCACATTATGATATTCAATCCAAGGTAACAATATCCATTGACTCCCTCAAGAATCTTCTTGGAACTATTGAGGGGAATTGTATCTTAGTAGAGTTTGTATATGGCTTCTCCAACTGGAAAGTAGGTCCTTTGTTTTCTTATAAATATGGTTAAGTCCTTAATTTGAATGTCAAGAGTTGATTGAGGTGTCAGCTTGGACATGTCGATTTACTGCAAATCTTGATTGAGTGCTTTCTTGTTTCATTTACCTGTTCTCACAGGTAGAGTTGATTCAGTTAGCCTCATGACATAATCATAGTGAAAAAATCTGTCACACTTTGTCAATCACAATCAAGCATACTACTGACATATGCTTTTGAAGATGAAGGTCCTTTCCTTGCTGCCAACTATTGAGTTTTTATGCTGCAGACTGTTGAATGTGTACCTTATCGCTCATATATGTCCTCATGTTTCCACCAAGATGACTGATTTGTTAAGTTATCATATTGTTTTATCAGGGTCTTAGAGGACTTTATGCTGGCTTTTACCCTGCTGTTCTTGGGTCAACTATTTCATGGGGTTTATATTTTTTCTTGTAAGTAACATCTTTTTCTTTTATTGATAGAGTTCTTGGAAGTAACATCTTCTGCCGATGTCCTTGATAAACTATTTTGTACTATTTCATTTGAAACGGTTACAGACTAAACTTCATTTCCTAGATTCCCAAAGCGCCTTTGTTGTTTTCAGTATAGCAGTTAGGGTATTATTTAGCTGTGGTTACTGTTCCTTCAATTCAGAATTCCATGTAATGCTTTCCTATTATTTGCCGCAGCTTCTTCACTTTCGTATTTTATGTATTCATAACTGCTTTGGAATGCTTTCCCTTTCTTTATTTTATTTTCTTTTCCTTTCCTTTTCTTTTCTTTATTTGAGCCGGGGGTCTATCGGAAACAACCTCTCTACCTTCACAAGGTAGGCGTAAGGTTTGCATACACACTACCCTCCCCAGACCCAACTCGTGGGATTACGCTGGGTTTGGTGTTGTTCTTGGGATTGCTTGTAAGAAACAATGTCTCCTTGTACGAAGCAGCCAGTATATTGTTGCTTTCTCATTCATGTTTCTTACATTTCGTGCTTGAGAAACATTTTTGTCTAACTCAAAATCTTTTTTGGGATTTCCCTTTTGTAGTTATAGCAAGGCTAAGCAAAGGTATCTAAGAAACAGGGAGGAGCTGAGTCCAGGCCTTCACCTTGCTTCAGCTGCAGAAGCAGGAGCGTTGGTCAGTAATCAAATTTGTGATGCTTTAATGAATGAACAATGTGTATTTCATGTGTTTAAATGTTCCGCATTCAATTGATCAGCTTTTGATAGGAGTGTCAAATATAGATATTTGGAGGGTATGATTCTTTATTTGCTGTCATTGTCCTTGTAGGTGTGCAGTTGTAGTTGGCTTGCTGGTGATGAATCCCTTACGTTACTGTTAATAAAACTTAAAAATGTGACCAAAGTAAAATCCGTTTTTCCCAGTGGAAGGCAAGGTCGAGTAATAAACTTATTGTTTTGGACTCCAACAAAAAAAAAAAAAAGAAAAGAAGAGAGAAGTTATTGATTCCCATCAATCATTGGCAAACGACAAATGAGTGTGCTTAGGTGTTAGTTAAATATAGAAACTGGAGAACCTAATAGACAAACAAATTTGATTGTGTTTGATCTTTTTGTGGACAACCTTTTCCCCACTTTATCAGTTCTGATGATTGATGACTTTTAGGTTTACCACTGACATGAAACTATTTAGGTGGACAAAATATGTGGCTTGTTTATTTCAGTAACTTTAAGTACATCCCTCTAATATTGCAGACTATGTCATATCTTAAAAGGTGTGTTTGTCGGAATTCAGGTCTGTTTTTGCACCAACCCTATTTGGCTTGTGAAAACAAGATTGCAACTTCAGACTCCTAATCAGATTCGTCCATACACCGGGTTTCATGGTCTGCTTCACTCTTGTATTAACTTGTCAACATCTTGTTTCATTGTGCATTCATCCAATTTTGAGCACTCTAGGACCACTTCTTTCCATCTTAATTTTACATAAGAATCCTACCTTTATTTCTGCAATTTTGAGGTTCTATAGTTGTGTATCCTCTCTTTGTTTACTGAGGTTCTATTGCAAGCTCTCTTTTGTATGTTCATGCACATTCAGTTTTCTGACTGGCCTCTTTTCTATTTACTATCCTACTTATTAACTTCATAGGAACTTTGTTGTTTATGGATATCAGATGCTTTAAGAACCATATTCAAAGAAGAAGGATGGAGGGCACTTTACAAGGGGCTTATGCCAAGCCTATTTTTGGTTAGAATTACATTTTCTTCAAGTCTTTCATAGAATCTCATCCTGTAAATGAATGTGATCTTATCTTGACATAAATTTTCAAAGTTAACCATCATAGTATATCTAACTTTTTGGATAGATTATCTATACAATACACAACCAATTTAATTCTGAAAATGTCACCATTCATTCATAAAACATGCTGTTCTTTTGTTGCTTAAGCAGGTTACACATGGTGCTATTCAGCTCACGGCATATGAGGAATTTCGCAAAGTTCTTGTTAGCTCGAAAGCTCAGGAAAATGAAAACCCTCTTGCTACAGCTGCTGACTTGTTGGTGAGGCTTGAAAACTAATGTCTATTGTTTTCTTTGTATGTAGTTCAACTCGATAGCTGTTTTTATCTTTGGATGACCAGCAAAATTGATCCTTTATTTATTATTGGATGTTGGAATTCGGATGTGCGTACGGATAAGAATGAGTACAGAGGATTTTTGAAGTTGGTGGGCAAATGGCCAGAGGAGAATACACTGTCTAACTCTTAGTATTATGCTTTACTTTACTCGTTATTTGCTCATGTTACTTGTGCAGAAACATTAAGTAGGTGTCTTAGGAAATCTTGTAAGCTGAAACTATTTCATGACTACGATTATCCAAAGGCACATTAAGTTTCTGTTTCAGTTCCTTAACAACTGCATCTACCTTATTTACTGCATCAGAGTGACACTAGCCTGCCGAACACCTTTCCTCCCCATTAAAAAATAAATATAAAAAGAAAAAGAGAAAAGCTCCAACTACTCGAGGAAAAGTAAAAGGGGTTAGTTTTCTTAGATTAGCAGATCCGAGTGAAGAATGATTGAATTGTTCTCTAAACTGACTATGTGGAATGATTGAATTGTTCTCTAAACTGACTATGTGGTTCTTCTTATATTTTACGTGGTGAGTGATGATTTATTATGAACCAGTGAACTGCCACTCATTGATCAATTTATGGAAACCCATGTGCTGCTAAATGGTGATATACAACAGTATTTTCTTTTTTGTCTGAAAAGCAAGAAGACTTCATTTAGGCTCTCAATGTAAATGGAAAAGAATTGGTTGTAGGAGGTTGATCATTACTCAAGAACACTATCAGATGTAAATGATATTGTGGTCACTGTTATGATTAGTTTATTTCGTATGAATACTTTGTTGTAGAAAGTTGACCATCTTCAGTTAGAGAACATTAAGCCTCAGTATTTGCTCTTACATTTCTTTCACAGGATTCAGTTGACTATGCAACACTAGGAGCTTCTTCTAAGCTGGCAGCCGTTCTTACAACATATCCATTTCAGGTATGTTAGGGGTGTGATAAGTTTGTCTTATCTCTATTGTTGGGAATATGGGTTTGGGGAGTTTTGAGAGCATTATGCAGCAGTCGCCTCAATGTGCCAGTTTGTTCTAACAATCTTTTACCCTTTGCCCCCTCACTCTTCTCTTTAACTAATAATGTATTTAAATGAAACCTTTTCAGGTTGTACGATCCCGATTGCAGGTAACTGCTTTTCATATTACTGCCTTATGGGACACTTGATACAACTCCCAGTAGACAAGCATCTAGTAGCGATTTTAATGTTCTGCAGAGTAGTTAAAGGTCTATCTTCTCTTTGAACAGCAACGGCCAAGTACAACTGGAGTTCCGAGATACATGGATAGCTGGCATGTTGTGAAGGAAACTGCAAGGTCAGGATGAATTTCAGCCTTATTTACAGCTGATGCACTTGATTTATTGCTTTATATTGAAATGCTTTCAGAATCTAAATACAAGTTCATCTAGTGCAATGGTGGCTGTCAGTACCAGGGAATCAAACTTAGAACAAAGAAAAGCTGAAGAAATTCAAATACATTTCTAGGATCAGTAAGTTTAGAAAAAGGTTTCCGGTCGATTTTTGAGCTCTTTAAAAGCATACTTCAAATCAAAAGGATATGCGGGGGGAAGCAAATTAAATGTTTCAAATTTACCAAAGTCCTCTCTCAATCCTAAAGTTCTTCCATCCTGCCTCTTCCGGTCATCTAATACACACAATAGAAGTCATCAAAATCGTAAACTAAGAGAAGAAAGTAGAACCACCTCCCCCCCCCCCCTCCCACCCCCCCACCCCGGTAAAACTGTCCTTTAATTTTTATCCTCTTGATTCTTTTTTTCTTTTTTTTCTTTTTGAGCTTACAGGTTTGAGGGCATACGAGGCTTCTACAGAGGTATCACAGCGAACGTGCTGAAAAATGCCCCTGCTGCTTCGATTACCTTCATTGTCTATGAGAATGTCCTAAACCTGCTAAAATTTTCTAGGAGAGAGTATTAGTTCTTTTGCATCCTTTTTGCCTACCATTCTTGTTGTAGCATTAGGATTAAACACTAGTGAAACTATTTGTGGAAAAAGTACACACACATATTCGACAGGAGTACAAATAGAATCACGGTCTCACTTAGTAGAATGTAAAACAAGACGATTTAAAGGCTTGCGTGGTGTAATTGTACAAATATTTCTAGTCACTGTAATTTATCAGAAAAGAAATACTCTAATCTTTTGCGTCTTTGTTCAAGAACTCACGAAACTGCTGGCAAAGAATAATTGATGGAAGCTATGCTTTGACATCTAATAATACTGTATGGTGAACCTTGTTCCATAAATGCCTGTTCTTGGTTGTTTGAAATGTTTGAAATGTTTGAAAGGTTCAGAAGAGATGTATCAAAGTTTTTGCAGGGTGATTTCAGTTCAGCTTCAAATATATAATTGCCAGTTATAATGTTCATTTTGTTGGATTCTGATTGAAGTGAACTGTTAGTATATTGGAATTGACAGAAGGAGCGATGCATGTTTAGTTACTTGAGCAAATTAATGTGAAGGGTCTAGGAGATGTGTTATCATTTAAAATGTGGTAAAAGAATACACATCAAGCCAACCTATTAAAAAGCAAAAAGGAATAGACATCAAACTAATCATGTCATTTGCTTAGAGATTTGTATGCTTGCAAGCACAAGTCAAAAAGATCAAACAATTCAGATTTCAGATGAGTCAACCTCAACCGATTCCAAAAGTGGTACGTACAAAATGTCCACAACCAAAAGTGTTCATTACTTATTCTCATGATAGATTCAGTTCAAACAAAACGAATGGAAGTTAACGGCAAAAATTTTCCCCCAGGATAGGAAAAACATACAAAATGAAATTAAACATATGTTAGATTTAACAAAATGTTCTTTAATCTTGCGATTATGCTGAAATTAAAGGATGCAACAAAAAAAAAAAGGAAAGAGATATTTTTTTGAACGGATTAAAAAAAAAGTAAGTCAAACAAATTGGAATCAAAAGAATAATATTTTCTTAATTGCGTAAAGAGTTACTACGTCCTTCGGGATGACTCAGTTGGTTTGGATGGTGGCTATTCACACGGATGACCCAGAATCGATCCCCTCTCAATACCTTATGAGTCGATCTTGTCGCACAGGACTTGTCTAGTGCGGTTTACATCGCCTGTGTGCGGTTTATCCTGGATTTTAAATAATAAAAAAAAAGTTGGGACTACTACTACTAATTTTGGATATAAACGTAGTAGTAAAAGCTAAAACGAGACATGAATAACATTTCCATAACCCAAGGGGCCCAAGTGTACTAGTAGGCCTAAAACCTCACTTTCCCAACTTTCGTTTTTCTCCCAATCGCTTAAACCCATATTTGGGTCGGCGCCGTAAATCACCACCATCTCCGGCACCATCTTTAAACTCCAACCAATTCGCTCTTATGCCATAATAATGAGGTGCTTCAATCGATTCATATCTCATTCTCTTTTGTCTCGCCGTTGCAGTGCCATTTCCACATATTATCAAACACCTTATCTGCATTCCAAAATTCCACAATCCAACATTCAAAATTTCACAACATCAGCTCAAGAATCAAAGCCAGCACCATCAGAGAAAGTATCCGCAATAGTCAATGAGATTTCAGGTCTAACATTACTAGAAGTATCGGATTTAGGTGAAGTTTTAAGGAAGAAAATGGGTATTGAAGAGATGCCTGTAATGGCAATGATGATGCCCGGTATGGGATTTAGTGCTGGAGGGACGAAAGGAAAGGGAGGAGCAGCTGTGGGGAAGGCGGAAGAGAAAGCGGAGAAGACTGTATTTGATTTGAAGCTTGAAGGGGGATTTGATGCCGGGGCGAAGATTAAGATTATTAAGGAAGTGAGATCTTTTACGGATTTGGGACTTAAGGAAGCTAAGGATTTAGTGGAAAAGGCTCCAATTAGTTTGAAGAAAGGGGTTACGAAAGAGGAAGCTGAGAAAATTATTGACAAGATGAAAGGGGTTGGAGCTAAAGTTACTATGGAGTGAGGTAATTGTTCTTGCCATTTTATGTTTCTGTGATATTGAGACTGTAAAATCGAGTATTTTAGTTTTTTTCTATAAATTTAACGACATATCCAGTGTAATCACACAAGTGGGGTCTCCTGGGGAGGGTAGAGTGTAAGCAGACCTTACCCCTAACTTGTAGAGATAGAGAGATTGTTTTCGATAGACGATCGGCTTAAAATGCATTTCAAAGCAGTTTGAAAAAGGTAATACAGAAATGAAAGCAACGTCGAAATAATGACAAATGGAAAACAGGACACAACATACAGAAGAAAGAATTGTTATGCATTCTCAAGTAAGACAGATCTTGCTTTCTAATAAGTTGTGTCGTCTTGTAGAACACATATAATTGTTATATGTCCTGGTCCCATATGCAACATAATTCTGTTTTCTCATTTGGTGGTTAATTGATGCACTTCTTTTGTGTAATAACAATTTCGAAGCATGTCCATTCAACATTTTAATATCATCCCACATCAAAATACAGTTGGCGCACTGAGTGATTTGCTTGTGTTTTCAATATTTTAATTTATCTCATGAATTAGTTCAAAATTCTAAGTTGTAAATGCTGAATGTTTCTTGTATAATGTGATACTAGGTTTTAGGCACAAATTAATTGTTCTGGGGTGAGGGAAGGTTGAGTTTACTAGTTGTGTCTTCTTTTCTTTTTAGTACTTTTTGCATGAAGTGTGGATTTTTCTTGGCATAATATGCTGCCTGATCGAGGATTGGTGAATTTGCTGTGATCTGCATTTTGTAAATGTCTCTCAAAGTTTAAAAGGCTGGTTATAGAATTTGGGTGGTTTGAAGCTCTGTTGGAAAAAGAAGGGGTCCAGTGCACTAAGCTTCCACTTTGCATAAAGTCTGGTGGCGGGTCGGAGCACATTGGGTTGAATATATGCAGCTTTACCTACTAGCACTTCTGCAAGTGGCTCTTTCCACCGCTTGTACCGATAGACATCACACGAAGGCAACTCTTAATGTTGCACCAAGGCTCTCCTTCAATTTGAAGTGCTGTTTGACACATATATTTCCTGCATGTTCCTCGAGCCCATCTTTAAGACAATGAAAAGCTTCTCCTTTACATACAGATTCTCTGATTAATTGTAGGGGAAAATAGTTGAAGGAGACAGGCAGAATAAAAATGGAATGGGGAAACTATTCTCAGTTTTCCAAGTGGGAGAATTTAAATGACTATTGACTTCACTGTGCATCTTCCCTTGTTTGATATTCTATAACCAAAAAAATGATACTCCATATTTGATTAGTTTTACCTAGTATGTGGCTGATCTTTACTAGTATTAACTTATCAATAGCTATCTAATTTGATTTGGTCAACAATAGTTACATAGATCTTTTCTTTAGGAAAGCGTTATGTTGAAGGAGGTTTTGATGACAAATCATCTTGTAATTAGTTGTCTGCTTGTTGTGAATAACATCTACAAACCTGCAGACTGTAGATACTTAATTCTATTAAATATAGTCCCTTGGATAGTTAGGTTATGACCTAACTCATTGTCCGGTGCTTTTACTTGTGTAAGTCATTTCCTTTATGATTGAACAATGAAATGACTTTGGAAGCACTAGAGCTTACCTATCTTTTGTGTGCTTATACAGATTCCTTATTGTATTTTTGCAACAAAGTTCGGGAGCTAACAGGTCATGCCTTTGTAACAGAATCTGGATTTGGTGATGCTTCATGTCGGGAGGTTCGTGGTTACTGAGCATGCATTAACCAGCTTAAAGGCTAGCTTTTCTATTTTGAAAATAAAGGAGGTCTTGAGGCTCCTAGGACATTGTAGAGCTATTTGGTTGAACTGACCTCTTAAGATGGATTCACATTGTTATAGGTTTGATAGGTTGTGAGCTGAAAAAGCTATGGTATATTTTGCAACCATGGGTTAGTTTCCAATATCAGTAAGATCAATTTGTACTCTTTCTTTCAATTACGACTCCAGTTAGTTTGAGATTATGATGATAAGGTTGACATACACAGTAACAAAGCTGGACTTGTCCGATTCTAATTCACATTTCAAGCTATTTTTTTTTGTTTTAGTTCCTACCAAGCTGTTGAACTACAACTCATATCAATGACATTAAACTGAAAGTCAATACTAAAATGCTCGAGACAAAGAGGCTCAGAGGCTGCTGGGACCATTCTTGTAAGATTCTTGCTCGGGATGACCTTGCAGTTCTTGCATAAACCTTTATCACACTTCCTTATGAGCAAGTAATCTGTTTGAATCTTAGCTGCACGCACTACGAAAGATTACCAAGTGCTCCTCCCTCTTCTAGAAGCTCGAGTTAACTATAACCAACTTAAAAGCATTTGCAAAGACTAGAAGTGTAGCCGTAGGTTGTAGATATCATTTAGATGACGCCCTAATAAATTTAAAAGGTTATTTATATTGCGAACTTATACAACTTAAACTCTTAGTTCAATTATATTTGAGCCTTATATATCCTTTCTCGTTGTTGGGATTCGACTGAAATTGTGATGTAAGTATTTGGTTTCATCCGTCCTGCCAAGAATAATCTGAGAAGGTCCAACGTTTGTTTTAAAGATTCTATTTTTGGCATCCTACATTTTGGCGTCTATCTAATTGGATAGAACGACGAACGAATGCAAGAAAATAATTACGAAAGCGGAAGCTGTAACTTTTAGGGTGTGTTTGGTGTAGAGGAAAACATTTTCTGTTTCTGGGTGGTCAATTTTTTTGAAAATAAGTAGATTAAAAATAAGAAAAGTGACTTATCAAATAAAAGTAGAAAAAACAAGTTTTATAAGTGATATTTCATTGTGTCATCCCGACCCACCACACCGTAGCCCTCATCGCTATCTCCCATAGTATCTGTTTAGATTATATATAAATGTTTTTAGAATAATATTTTTTACTTATATACAGAACATAAAAAAAATATATAAAAAAACTCTTATTTTCTTAGAAAACATTTTCCTCCATACGGAACACACCCTTAGTCACTGGCCGGCTTCAATTACTTCACCAGTAAGACGTACTTGCAACACAAAAATAACTGTGTACTTGGTTATAACGGAGGTCATATTTAAGAGGAAATTATTTTCCAGTGTTCGATACAACGAAAGTCATTTTTCAAGGAAAATCAAAAGGGGGAAAATGACTTCCTCAGTACTTGTGATTAAATTTCATTTCCTTTCTAAAAAACAGTAGATGAAAAATATTGCTGTCATATACCACACACACACTAAGAGTAATTACATAAGAAGAAAACAAGAACAAACAACAAATTAAAGTGATCGATGAAATTAAAGTTTTTCAGCTTAGTCGATGAAAACATTCACTTCAAAGCACAGACATAACGCCAATTGACAATCTTTGTAGCAACAATATTTAGGGAATTTACTAAGTTTATATACCCTTGGAAAAAATACAAGAAGTAAACATTAATAGTCCAAGAGCGAAATACAAAAGATACAATCTTTTTACTGCGCAAACTGCATATTCTCGATATTAAAAAGAAAGAATTTATACACTATAAAATTACCTAAAAGATAGCAACATATAAGTATAGGAGTGGAAGTTAGAGTATTACTTACGAGATCCAATAGCTTTTGCTTGGAGTAGTACCATATGTATTTGTATTAGGAAATTCATTAATTAAATATGTATAAATACTTAATTACGAACATACTAAGTAACTAATACGAGCTATGAATTTGATGACTAGTTCATAACCCATAAACTTCAAATTTTGATTCACGACATCTGTGTACGTGACCATCATAATATCATAAAATGTAGAATCTGTAAGTTGAAAAATAAAGCAGTTTAATTACTTGCTTCAACATACATGTTGTATAAATTGCATGCACTAAAAAAAAGGTAGTCTGGTGCACTAAAGCTCCGGTGAAGGACCAGACCACAAGAGTCTAATGTATGCAGTCTTACGCTGCATTTCTGCCAGAGGCTAGCTATTTTCATAGAGTGCATGCTCTAATAGTGTCAAATTTGTTTACATTGTACATGTAATTAAAAACACATTTCCTGATTCTAGGGCCCCTTATATAAAGCAGCAATTAGATGTTTAATATCTGCAGAGGATTAAGGAAGAAAGAAAGCAAATTAAAGAAAAAATGGTGCAATTAATTCCACATATTGTAGCTATACCTTATCCAGCACAAGGCCATGTTCTTCCATTAATGGAACTTTCCTTGTGGTTAGTCAAAGAAGGTTGCAAAATCACCTTTGTTAACACTGAATTCAATCACAAAAGAGTGATCAAGTCACTATCTGAAAATGACGACGTACGCAACAAGATAAGCTTAGTTTCAATCCCAGATGGATTGGAACCTCATGAAGACAGAACAGACCTTAAAAAGTTGACAGAATCAATTGCTGAAGTTATGCCTGGAAAACTTATGGAAGTCATTAATATGATTAATGAGTCTGATGTAAATGGAGTTTCATGTGTTATAGTTGATGAGAATATGGGATGGGCACTAGGAGTTGCTGAAAAATTAAACATTAGAAGAGTTGCATTTTGGCCAGCAGCTGCTGCTACGCTAGCCTCTATATTTAGCGTCTCAAAACTCATGGATGATGGAATCATAGATCGAGATGGTGAGCTCTTGTTTACTCTCCCTAACAGCTCACGTTTTTTCATCGTGAGAATTGAGATGATCACGCACTTCAATATTTTATATCACGAAGCCTCACTTATTCAAAGAGCGTCATGTTTAGAGCCATTTGGCTTTTTGCTTGTAAATAATAATTAAACATTGGTAGAAAAGACCGGATATTGATCATTCCCCTTATGTTTTGTTCCCTGAAAATGATATGAAACTTCCCCTGTTAGGACAATAATATCATGAGCAAAATGGAACTGGACATAGCTACAGTTTATTCGTAATAGTTATTGTCTGAGAAAGTCATCTTCTTTGTTGAAAAAACTTGAAATCAGGGTGACTTTTTAAGATAACAACTATTAGTTGAGTGATCTTCTGGGAAATCAACCCGACATATCTATAGTTCATATTCATATAATATAATGTCAGCACATACTGTATATCTAGAAAGAGCATCCAACTACAACTAGTATTATCTTTTAACCTTTTAACAAAATCTGCATTCCAGGAGCTATCTTGAAGACACAGGGGATTAAGCTATCACCAAACATGCCCATCATGAACCCATCAGACTTTACATGGGCATGTTTCCCTGATCCAGCCTTGACGAAAATGATAATGGATCTCGTATTAGACAATAACGAAAGAGTAAAATCCGCAGATTGGGTAATTTGTAACTCCGCAAAGGAGTTGGAGCCTGGAGCATTTGCCATGTATCCTCAAGTGTCACCAATAGGACCCCTTTTAGCAAGCAACAGATTAGGATCTACAGCAGGCCATTTCTGGCCCGAAGACTCTAATTGCCTAAAATGGCTTGATCAGCAGCCACATAACTCTGTCATTTACGTAGCGTTTGGTAGCTTTACAATCTTGGATTTAACTCAATTCCAGGAGCTGGCACTCGGGCTAGAATCATCCAAAAGACGATTCCTCTGGGTGGTACGAGAAGATTTAATTTTGGATGGTGGCGATAGCGCTTACCCTAAAGGTTTCAAAGAGAGAGTAGGCAATCGAGGCCATATAGTGAAATGGGCACCTCAACAAAAAGTGCTAGCACATCCTTCTATTGCATGTTTTTTAAGTCATTGTGGATGGAATTCGACTGTCGAAAGTGTAAGCAATGGGGTTCCTTTCTTGTGCTGGCCTTATTTTGCTGACCAGTTATTCAATCAGAGTTACATTTGTGATGTTTGGAAAGTTGGATTGGGATTTAACAAAAATGAGTTTGGAGTTATCGAAAAAGAAGAAATCAAGAATAAGATGGATAAACTATTTGGTGATGAAACATTTAAACAAAGGGCTTTAGATCTTCAAGCAAAGGTCAACTCTAGTGTCAAAAAAGGAGGAAATTCTAACAAGATGTTTGGTAAATTTATTGACTGGATCAAGACTCAAAAAGGTCCAATCTAATTGGGAAAATCAACATAAGAAAGGACCATAACTCTCAAGAATACAATATGGACGATTCTTAGTACTTGTTTAACATGGAATTTGGTAAACCCCTGCTATACGTAAACACTTCTTTTTCCCTTCAGTGTTTGGTTCAATCAATGTCCCCATAATAAATTTTCTGTCCCATGCTTATAGCTTAAAGAAGTTATATAAACAAGTTACTTTTTTTTTTTTTTTTTTTCGTTTCCTCACTTTTTTTCTTAGAGAAAATCACCCGTGATAAGACAGATATGCTTAAAAGAGGTGAAAAAATTTCGATCCAAATTGTTAAGGAAATGGTTGGAGTACTAGTCCTAAATCCTCACTCGCCTCAGGTGATTATACATCATCTCGACACTTACTAGCTACAATCAATAAAGTAATTTAATCGATTATATAGAAAATGTCATCAAGTATCACTCGTAAAAACACTATATAACCGTATAATTGTAACAAGTTTTTTTTTTCTAATACTATGTCAAACCAAGACCTTTCCTACAAAGAAGAGGCGGCTCAAGAGCTTCGAGCCGATAAAGACCGAGGAGATTTTCAAATTAGACAAAGCTTCCCTCTTGAGGCGGTACGTACGTTTGCAATTTTATCAAACAAAACATTATGGTATTTCTCTGAGAAAAGAACCTACTTGGTCCCCTTGTTCGGTTGTTCCAGAAGAAAAAAAGACATATACTAAAATATCATGTAAATAAAATAAATAAAAAAAGGAGAGGTCCAATTATGTGCAATCTGTTATCTCTATTGCTCTTCCATAACTGCTCAATTCCTGAAAAGCCCATTACAGAACAATACATGAAAAAGTAAAAGAAGGCAATATATAAAGTCATGGATGGTTAAAAGGATTTCTTTTTCTACTTGTATTATTGCATATAGTTACACCCTCCTTTTCTTTTTGGCAAAACACTACAAGTCAGGGGCGGAGTTAGGTAGGATCAAGGGGGTTCAGCAGAAAATGATATCATGGTTAAAATTAATTTTATTGTGTATATATAATAAATGTTGAACTCCCTTTGGCTTCTTCATGTGCCTACTTCTTCATATTCTGAAGCCCCATTGTGCAAATAATTCCACCACGGCTGCTAGTTGATAAAATGAGTAAGCAAGGAAAAACATCTAACCTCGCTAAGCATAATTGTTGTATAAAACTGGATAAATGGAAACACTTCTATCAAAAGTAATCGGAGTATACGAGACTCGCTAACCTACTATACGAAGGTTGCCGCTAAAATGAAATAATGAGCATTTTGGAGTACTAACAAATAGGTATTAATGCTAATCTACTATTTTCATATAGTCGATTATTAGCAAATTATTGAAATTCATTTTCATTTGATGTATGTACCCCAACACAATTGTTTCATTTTTGTTGTTGAGAATGACAATGGTTGCAATTTGTCTGTTACTAGGTGCTTCTAGGTGAATTCCCTTTAATTTTCTTGATAGTTCAAAGACGATAGAGAGGGAAAAGAAATCCAAAATTCCACTCTATTTTCTTTCTTATGTTTGCTTCCAAAAAATTGGAGGCATTCTGAGTTGTGCACATGTTCCTTAAAGCGTTAGTATTACTACTGGTAGTACTAGTTGTCACTGCTGTCCATAACATAGCATGTGAGGCCATAACATGAAAGAGCAGTCCTGTCTGTTTCACTGAGATATCATGTGAAAACACTCAGAAAATTACACCCCCTACCCCTTCCGCTATCTTTGTGGGTACCCTCCGTTCTGACAACATGTTTTCAGTCTCTCGTGAAAATAGCCTCTCGCAGAAATACAGGTAAGATTGCATACATAGATTTTTGTGGTCCGATATTTTTCCAGATCTCAAAATTTAAATTGTTACAGAGCAAACTGATCTTTTGTCAGCTCTCACATTCAGTGAATAGGTCTGAAGCTATAAGGCGCTGGCATGGGCGTGGCTTCTGATAGAAATACTTCAGATTTTTTGTCTGCACCAAGGGAGTATATATCACAAGAGACAAATATTTTGTGACTAAAAACCTCTACTTAAATTTATTGACAAATTAAAACATATTCTATAGTATATAGTACTAATTAAGTTAGCTGGTTATTTTATACTTACAGTACACTTACGTTAGGATTTGTCCTGAATTTCTAGTCGAGAATTTAACAGCTTAAATCAAGCACAATGAAGAATAGCAACTACAATGAGCAATGCAAATCTTTGGGTATTCATTGCCCATTAATTGAGACAATTACAGAGCTGAATAGTAACAAAATGTTAAAAATTGAACCAATATAGAAAGGTTAAGACTTTGTGATATACTACTAGATTACTAGTACTAGTAATAAACTATTTGATCCTCAAATTCAGTAACCGTAACACACCTACCCATACATAGCTTGGAATCTAATTAAACAGAGGAAAAAAATTAACTCAAACGAAAAAGAAAAAGAAAAAGAAGAAAAATGAAGCAATCCTTTTTTTGCTTTCTGTTTTTCAGTTTTTTGCTGCGAAAACTATATACTATAGAGGATTTTGGTCAGTATTTGACCCATAAAAATCAACAAGCTTCTGTAAAACAAAGACCTGAGTTCTGAGAAGAACAATGTAATCAGCAGTTTCTTTGAACAACTGGTCAGGTTTAACCTCACCGTTGTTAGCTGGAATTAACTGCTTGAGAGCTTCCAGTTTTTCAGAAACGGAAGTGCATTGGCCAATTCTACCACCGTCGTCGACGTCGACGTTAACGTTGACATGCCTTGAGGTATTTTGACATTTGCATGGTTTTTTGTGAGTGGTAGATCTTCTTGTTCTTCTTATTGATAAGTTACCGGAGTTTAATTTTGACGGAGAACCCATTATCGGAATTTGATGTAATTGGGAAGAAAGAATTTGAGTTTTCCGGTGGAACGGAGCACGGAGGGAGTTTGGAGTTAAATCTGTTCCGTGATAATATAACGGAGAGAGCAACGCGATTTTGGGGTTTAAGTAATGGAAACTTTTGTTATTGCCACTACTTCTACAATGAATTACAGAAATGCCATTACCGCTTGTTGGTAGTCTTTCCAGTTTCCGTATTAGTTTAAGAGCAAAATTTCCTTTTTAGTTCAATTTATAATTGATTCAATTTAAATGTCATATTTAATAAAAATAAAACTACAACCACATAAATATAGTATTGATGAGTCTTGCAATTATAAATATTTAGAACTACAAATTATAAAAGTCTTTCATTAGGTCAGTGCATGTTTAAATTTTGTTACATAAATGAGAAAAATAGATGAAGCAGAAATTTGTTCCAAGCTCATAATTTGTTTGTGTGTTCTTAAGAAAAATTTAATTCAGTCACTGTTATTCAAGGGTCTATGAATTAGTTTCTCCCAAGATAGGACGGAAATCCATTATGTAAAAATGATACTTCACTTTACAGAACTTAGTGGATTCAAATGGCGAAGCGAATCACGCACTAAATATGTACTTGCGTTTTTGCTTTGAAAATAATGTGAATGCAGTGAAGGGAGGGGCGAGTTATCGAGTATTTTAGGTTTGTAAAAGTTGAGCCTAAAAATTTAAGCTAAACATTTGGGCATCAACAGGTGAGGATATGTTTGTTTGTAAAATTAATGCCTGTTAAGAACGGTAATTATCGTTTGAAAATAAAATAAAGTCTGTACATTTTAAATTAAATTTAAAGCCGAGCCAGCAACAATGACGACGTATTGCGATGCTCTTTTCTCAATGCTCTTGATCTCCTTTTCCTATTCAATGAAAGACAAATGAACTTCGTTCTAATTTTATTTCGTCTATTTTCCAATTCACACCTTTAACTAAGAACCCAACATAGTATACATTAATTAATTAAGAAAGAAAGAAAGAAAGAAAGAGACGACGATAGTCAAATATTACTTAATTTGTATGATTAATGCTATCAAATGTTTTTTTCCTAATTGATATGTAAAGTCTTAAACATCATATATCTATATATAAAAGAAGTATAGACTATAATATTGTTGTAGATATTAACACAAAACACAACCACAAAAATTTATTCAATTTTTGCTTCTGCTTTACCTACTAACAGGATAACAAGAAAATGTATGACATCATAATAAGATAATATAGTTATAACTGTCAAATTCCCATTATTGGAAGCCACTAAAATATTCCCAACAATTTTTTTTGGACGCATGCTATTGCAACCGTTTAATGGACGTGATATATACAGAATTAAATAAAACCAACTGAAATAATAATTAATTACTATAACTTTGAGATAGCAACTGGATCATAACGACGAAGAATTATTGACGTAAAAGTCGACATAAAATTAATTTCTAATTAATTCTTCATCAACGTTCTAGAGAAAGCACGAGCCAAAAATAATTAATAGCGTTAGCAAAATCATTTCTTGCCAGAGAAGCATTCATTAATATGATCACATGAATTTGGGATTTTTGGCTATGCAGAATTCAATTCGTAGTATCTTCTAATTATTGAAAACTTTGTACCACACGTGATATCATTAGTAATTTTTTCTTACTTCATCTTCTTCTATATTTCGTTTTCTTTTCCTATTTGGGAAACACTTGCCAATGCTAGCTATATTTTTAGAAGCTAAAGAAATCCTTTCTTCGTCCTATCTTATGTGATATTATTTGACTTGACGTGATGTATAAGGAAAACAATGAAATTTTTAAAACTTGTGGTCTAAAATAATTATTAGATATTTATGTGATTGTAAATCATTTCATTAAGCATAAAAGTGAAATTTTAAAGTTTTTAAATTATTTTTATTTTTGAAACGGACTAAAAAGAAAAATATGTCATGTATAATAGGAACGAGGGAGTAACTTTTTTGATACTCGGAAGTATTTTTGAAAGTTTGGCTAAGTACAAATTATTGTTTAATATTAAAAAAAAATGATTTTCAAATCGATTAGTTAAATGAAAATTGTTATTTTCCAAAATTATTTTTGTGAAAAACATTTATAGAGAAAATTAATTTTCAAAATTTGAAAGCTTGATTTACATATGATATATAAGAAAGTAGATTCAGAAATTAAATTTGATAAATTCCTTTTATACATATATCTTGCACGGTCTATATAATCTATCATGGTAGAAGAATACTTGTTTTTTCTATTAGTAAATATTTTTCCAGAGTCATCATGAAGCATGCAAGAAAATATCTCAAAATTGTTTGAAAATTCAAACTAGTTGGACTTGTTATAGTCATGAAATTCAATTTAGTCATTGGACACTCCAGAAAATAATATCTAGCATGCAGTTGCAACAAAAAAGAAAAGCCAAACTAACAAAACTGTAGGCTGTGTAGTTTCCCATTATTTGTTTGGAAATACAATAAAAAAGGTCCCCATAAAAAGTAAATGGTCCTCATCATTTATTGGTGCCTTTTTTCTTCTTCTGAAAATAGGTCCCAGCTCCACGACTTGTTATTTTAAATTTTAATTCATGTTGAATTGGTACTTCTTTTCCACATATCAACAGAAAATTATTGGGATTCGAATTTGTGACAATATATTTTGAAATATGACTTATTAACTATGTTCGTTAGATCAGTAGTATCTTTTTCTATTTAATCGTATTTAAAATTTATTGGTCTGATTAATACGATATTTATGCTGCGCCAGTTAATCCATGAGAGAAATAAATTCCTGACATACGCTAATCAGGGCAAATATATGTTAAGATCGCTTTTAATTTTGTCATACTTTTTTTTTTCTTCTTGCGATCAAGTATGAGTTTGAGCTAGCTAGTTATAATAACCTCAAGAGAAGGATTTCTTCTTAGTTCTTCGCATCCCAACCGAATATGTTCATTGTCAATAAATATCGGAAGATGCTATAAAGAATACGAACCTTTTTAATTTTCATAACTTAAATCGATATCTCTCACTAAAAGTTAAAAAAACTCAACCATCCTATCATACTCCTGATTGTAGTATTAATGGTAATTTGGTGAGAAAACTAAACCAATTTGGTTAATTATTAGGGCAAAAAAATTGTATTCAAAGTTGAAAAGAAATAGAGTTTAAATTTTGTGCACCATCAGTGTACTAAATTTCTTACATCGTCAGGTAATCTCAAAGGTACTTAACCATAGTAACTTTGTTACATAGTAATTTTTATCTTTTTAAAATATAATTATAGTTCACTAAAAAAAAGACATTAAAGGCAAGTAGAACTCTATTTATAACTAAAATTATTTCGAAGTCCAAATTTTTATTTACTAATTTGATAATTTGATCATGTTAAATTCTCAACATTATCGCCTGAATCACTGATGAAAGTTTTGGTTCCTTTTGTTTATCATGGAAATATAATTAGGTTTTAAAACTTCTTGGTTATAGATCTTTCTTGATTTGAATTAATTAGGTCATTTATATTTCTTAACTTCAATTTAATCTAATTCAAAAGCTTTACGGATACCAATTATACAAAATTGCAGATTAAATATATGGTGAATTTGGAGAAAAAGGACCAACTTAAAATCACAATCAAAGTACATCAAGATTTCAATTGAACATTATACACATAAGGTACATGACAGAGAAAATAGATGGATAATTAAATTATTGTAATTTGAGATAACAAGGAAGACGGATGTTTCGTAAGGGGGGGTGGGGGTGGGGGTGAGGATGGAAGAAGCAAGAAAAGACAGAGTTAGTATTTTTGAAAAGGAAAAAATATTACCTTAGTGAAATAATAATAACCTGCTATAACAGGTTAATATTACCTGATGGTATAAAAAGTTTATAAACTAACAGTGTATATAAATTAAAGGGGAAATAACATAAATCTCGATAGTTTGGAGCTTAGTTACAGAAAATTCTGATATTTTGCATAATTACTAAAAATTCGATTTTGAATTTGTTGAGATACATAATTAGCTCCAGATACATCTAACAAAGATACAATTTTTTCTTGTAAAGATACATAATTAGCTCCCGATACATATTTTTCAATTTCGAATCTGTCGAGATACATAATACATCCAACGAAGATATATTTTTTCCTTTGTAAAAATACATAATTAGTTTTCGATATATTTTTTCGATTTTGGATATTTTGAGATACATAATTAGCTCCTGATATATAAAATAAAGATATATAATTAGTTAAAAATTTTATAATTATTTTATAAAGATAACAATTTATATAGATATGATAAGTTAAGGTGTATGTTTATATTATTTTTCCTAAATTAAACTCAAAGAAATATAGAGGACGCCCAAGAATAAGGCTTTAATTTGCGAGAGAAAGCTGACTTAGGTCACATGTGAAATGACGGGACCTTCTATTTTTGTACCCAAATTACCCTCAACAAATATCCAAATAAAGGTTATACCTTTTCCCTCTCAAGTCAATTTTATTACAGGGATGTTCTCTTGTCAACATTCTTTTTGGTCTCTCTTTTTCCCTTTTTCTTTATGCAGAGACTATTTTATTAGATACTTTTTCCTCTATAGTCATATTATTAAGACTTTTATCTTGTTAAATAAATTTCTGAAATTTGTTTTTTATTCATGAAACTTTTATCTTATTATTTGATGTTCTATACATCTGCAGAAGGTATATAATATTAGTTACGAGTTTGGACGAATCTAATAGATTTGGTTTAGACTATGTATTTGTATTAGAAAATTTATTAAATATATATAAGTATTTAAGTGTGAACTCGATATTTAAGAGGACTATGGTTTCAGTGACAAGTTCAGAATCCATAAACTCTAAATTCTAGCTCTACCTCTATGTGTATATGTATAACATAATATATAAATCGATTGATACATAGCCTAATCTGTTCAGATAGATCGAAAGAGATAGAGAGGGAATCTCTCAAGAATAAGGGGAAATCTCCTATTTCTATCTATTGATGAGACAACTATCTATTCTTGATCCATCAGAAAGAAATCGATATGTATCTGATGGAGTCTACATCGTACGTGGAGCGTCCAAGCGCTTTTTAGGCCAGCTCAGTTCTCTAGGTCCGATTCGGATCCCTCCGTTATTTCCTTTTCCTTCCGCACCTTTTTCTCGAAATGAGAAAGAAGATGGTACACTTGAATTGTATTATTTAAGTGCTTATTGCTTGCCAAAAATCCTACATCTATAATTGGTAGGTCACCCTATCTTTTTAGCTCTCAAAATATTTTAAAGGTTCCATTGACCTGTTTAGTCCGATATCAAACTCAACAGACATATTAATATCTTGAAAATGTTACGGTCTTGTGGGGGGTAAATTAAGCTACTATGGTGAATAATAACAAGCAAGACAAACTTTAAAACCAAATAATGGCCGTGGTAAATGTATGTGAACCTCAATATAAAGTTTACTCGCAATTTATATATATCTTTCCGTTAATCAAAGAATGCTAATACATGATAAAGTATAAAAGATATCGCATCAACATTATTGTGTACGTAAGATTAGGCATGATCAAATGCATTCCACTTTGTCAACTTGACCATGTTAGATAGATCGATAGAAAAGGGAGCCGTAATTGATTTAATTGTACAACATATATTAATTAGTAGAGAGCAATCTAAAATTCGGGGAGACAAGAGAGTACTTTTTTGAAGAACTAAAACAGGTGAAGCAAATATAGGAAAGGGGGGCAAGGAAGTCATTGAATAGGGAAGTAAAGTTAGTTAGCCAGTTGTACCATGTACGTGTGGGCGCATGTGAATGGGAGTGTGGAGCCAGCTAACCCTAAAAACACGCACTACATGAAATAAGAGAGACCATAATCCATTTATTTATTAGCTCAATTTATCTCAACCATCCATTTATCACCTATAATAACTCCCCTCCAACTCGGCCACTGTCTCTCTCTCACAGGTGGCCCGAATGAAAGAAAAAGCACATGGGCAATTGCACAAGCTAAGGTAAGAGGCAAATGCAAGAGAGAAGATCGAGAAGAAAGAAATAAAGTGTTGTGTTTGTTGAGAGGGGGGGGGGGGGGAGGGGAGGGGGGAGCATGTGACAATGTATAGTCGACAGTGAAGCAATGTACAGCTTGTTCTGCACATTCCCTGTATGCTACTGCTTCTATTTCCTTCATACTTCCTTTGCTTCACGCCAGTTTGTGTTAAAACTGTTTACTGTCAAAGCATATATGGACAGAAAAAAATATTCACACATTCTCGAGCATTTATACCAAACAAATATATATGGTATACTATTGAGTGTTATTATATTTCGCGATATTTAAAAATATGAAATTTTAAATCTGTTTTGTTTGCACCATATGTAATTAGATGCGAATGTATTTTTATTAAATATCGTTAATGCTATGGCTAATAGAATGTGATTATGAGTGATAAAGATCACACATTCCCTTAGTTTAGTCACATGTGGACATGTGATTTCGTAGTTATCTATATACGACATGTAAGCCACGTCACACGTGTGATTAGTGCTCGTGCTTTCATCTGTCATTAAACAATTGCTATATCTATAATCTCAATTAGTAGTAATATATTTCACGAATTTGTGATTAAAGTTGTCTTTTCCCAACTCAAATCCTCTGTTTAATTATCCAAATTGCGGTCTTTAGTTAGTGTCGAGTGTGTCGACCCTCTCTCTTTTTAAAATCCTTGGATTTGCATAGCAAATTCAATTTTGGTCGTGATTGAAAATAAATAATATTGGAACCTATGATAAGAAAAAGGGACATAAATAGAGTCGAACCTACAATTTTGATTTTATGGGTTTTAAATTTTGAAATTTTCCCCTAATTGTTTTTTTGATAAATTATTTGTATATATTAAGTAAATTTTGAAACATAAATATAAGGTTTGAATTAAAATTATTAGATTTTGTCGAACCCGTAAGCGAAACTCTAAGTCTACTAGATCAATATATTCAGGACCCTGCTGCCAAATGTGATTTCGCGCACATCTCATGAAAAGTTTATACAACTATTGATAAAAGACGACATGGTGAAAGTTAACTTATGCATTGGCTAATTGCCTAATTCATAAGGATTTATAATGTTAGATACATGACATTGTGAATTTCGAGAACTGAGAAGGTTATGATCAGTTTTATTAGATTATTAATTAGTGTTTAGTAGTAATGTTTATCAAGAGATGTATCTGTATATATCTAATAAGTAACATCATTATATATCTGGTAACCGGTAAAGTTGTTGTCATGTGATCAAGAAGCCATAGGTTCAAGAAGCCGTAGAAACAACCTCTTTGCGGAAATATAGGGTAAAGTTGAACACAATAGATCATTATAGTCTGGTCCTTCACCAGACCCTACACATAACAGGATCTAGCTTTAATACACCGAACTGCCCCTTTTCAACATAATTATATAAGAAAAACTATACCGTCAAGATGTAAAACTTATAAACCTAATTTATAATCATCTAATGTGAAGTGAATACATCGACATCAATTATCAATAGCAGCAGCAGCTACATTTACGATTCACCATGTGTTTCACTTGTCTCCTTTATTCCTTTTGTTTTTTGGTCGGGCTTCCCCTATATATATTTTCTATGACCAAAACTATTATTTATTTTTAAAAAATATAGTATTTGGTTGATTCAGTTATAAATAAAATATTTGTGCAAGTATTAAAATATCATTTTCCTTTATAAATTAAATATCTCCTGTACGTCTTTCTCTACGTTGTAGTCTATATATAATATATCACTTAATTTATTTCAGTGAACACTTTAAAACATTGTTATCACCTTCAATACTAAAAATTATTATCAAACCATTGTCTTCATAAAATAATACATTTTCCCGTATCTAGCCTAACTCTGAAAAATTACCTACAAAATAACTATTTTTCAAAAGAAAATACTTTTTTCGTTCCATTTTATGTGGCACCATTTGACTTAACATAATATTAAACCTTCTTTTCCAAATTTTTGTTCCCTTTGTCGTCTTGTTCCTTTTCCTTTCTTCTTTTGTTCTTCTGTTTCCTTTTTTAAAAAAAATTATTTTTTTATTTTCATTTTCCTTTTAACGTGCTACGCGTACGTCGCATGCACCACATGTGAAGATATGGCAGGAAACATCTCTATTTTTTTTTCCAAGAAATTTTTCCAATCTCCACTAACTTCTCTTTTCTAACACACTCCTTACTATATTTTATTTTGATGCAAATTAACTAACACAAAGTTAAATAATTAATTCAACTTGTATATAAAACTTAGTATTCTAGAACAATTTTAAAAGTTCATCTGGTGTATCACATCAAAACTTTGCATCTTGGCATCAGTATTCTCGATTTTAGTTATCAGATTGATGATCCACAAGATAAAATACCTAGAACTATATAGGCTATTATATTAGAACATTAATTCGTCGATCCATTAAAAAGAAGGCACCTAATAATAACTAAATATATTGTCACACTTTATATATTAAGCTAATTAAACTACAACAAAATCATTTACTATTATAGTCGTATATATATATATATGCATCACGAAAAGAAATAAAATGGTCTTAGCCAATGTCATTGAACCATATATAGATGAGTTAGGCTGCAGCTAATTATTCGAGAAAGCTATAAGCCTACGTTTGAGCAATAAATATATCGATGAAAGACACATATCTTGCATTTATAGGATTAGTCGATTTTTGGGAGGCAGAATGCATTGAGTCAAGTATATTGGGCGGACTAGGCTTGTAAAGCATATGTGGGCTGACGATAAGATACTATGGGCCATAATGACAAGAGCCTTCCAAAGATATACCAGCACAAAACTATTTTCCAACTTTTAAAAGTTAGTACTAATAGAAGAAAAAGTTGAATACCCCTTTTGCCTACATAAAGGATAAGAAAAGTGATTTTTCTTCTAAACCTACTCATTGATTGTTCTCTCAAACATATATATGTGATATGTGCATAATATATATAGACTAGAAATTGTATATCTACGTGTATTGTCGGAGTAAGTGGTATTATTGGTGATCTGCACTAAACTGAAAGAAATATTATTACTGTACATAAGAGTCTATATGAAAATTGAAAAGGTAACATGTTTATGAAAAAATAGGTTGTTTAAGATGGATTCACCACGAACGAGCGATCTCCTTTCACATCTAATGAAATTGAAAGAACTAATCAAATGGTATATCATATATAGTTTCATCCTTTTGTTGATGTACTTAATAGATGCATTAAAATTCTTTGATAGAATCCCCAAAAGGTGCTTTTCGGTCACCATTGGCTTGGAGCGTCCTCTTCTAACTGAAAATTTATCTATATATAATATATATAAATTAGTTTGTTTAGAATTTGAGGCACAAATTAGATCAAAAAAGATTGCCTGTAGTCTCCTTAAAATTAGCGGTGTGAAATAACGTAAAGTGGAAATACATTGACACATTTTCTTATATCGGTAAATTTCATTTGAACACTCAACTGAAGTATTTCTATTAGATGCTTTGAAATAACATAATTGAGTATCTATATATGATAAAAATATTTCTATTAGATACTTTGAACTAAATTTTTGAAAAGGTTGTAGCGCGTATTCTTAACCGCCAATTATACAATAAGTTAACCATTTAAAATATGTCACTCGTTTAATTATTCCCATTAATCTAAAATAGTTTTAATATCTCATGCATGTTTCAATTGATAAAACTATGTTTTCTCAAAAAGGAGACATATTTCATGTGATTAACTTATCTACGTAAGGACACTTGCGAACAAACACAAAAAAAATTCAAAATATAAGCCTAAATAGTCTATTATCAATACTTTATCACATGTTCAAATTCTCAATTTAAACATAATTAGAATACAAATAAAATTTACTGATGGCATAATTATTTTCACCAAGGGAATGGAACAATAGTGAGACGCGACGAAACGGCGTCGTCTGGAGTCGGCGTCGACCTGCTACAGAAGAAATGAAGCTACAATCAGGTGCATCACAGCATACAATACTGAAATTTCCTGCACCGTCCGATAACTTCATCTAGAAATTCGGGCCCAGATAATCCCATCCGAACGGTACGTAGTTGTTTTTGTGTTAGACACATCCAAACAAATCTCTCTCTCTCTTCCTTAAAAGCAAATTTTGCTAATCATTTTCTCTTTGATTCCGGCGACAATTACCGGAGATGTTTCCCGATGACCGATCTGCTAACTTAAAGAGGTAATAATCTCATAATTTTAGCTTCTCCATTTCAGCTGTTTCATTTTTCCCTATGTTCATTTCCATAAATGATCATATCTCATTTTATTTATATTTATAATTAAAAAGCATTTATTTTTAATTTAGGGTTATATTCGAATTAAGGGTTCAGATGGAGCCGATTAGATAGTGAATATACAAGCTCGGATTGTTATTGTTATTGTTCTTGTTGTATTTTCTAATTTAGGGTTTTCTTTTCTTTTCTTTCTGTTGAGTTATTTTTACCCAGAAATTTGCACTTATTTATTTGTTTGTATGTGTTCATCCTTGAAAAAGCGAAAAAATTGAATCTTTTTGTGGTGGGTTGGTGGAGTTACCTTTGTTTTGCTCATTTTCTGCATACGTATGCTTTGTTCTTTTTCGTATATATAGCTTGTTAGGGTGTTGCTTTTTTTGGGTAATTGTTAAAATCTGGTTTTAGTAATTTTAAGAAAAGGGGGTCCTTTTCTGTTCAAGTATTTTCTGGGATTTTTATTTGATCAGTTCACTGAGCACCAAAGTGGGAGTCAGGATTTGAAGCTTATGAGTTTGGAATTCTAGTCTTTTTAAATTACCTCTAACTTCTATTCTAGCTCCTGCTCCTGCTGAGTACTCATAGTTACCTCCAACACTATAATATCTCCTTGTTGTTTTCATAAAGCTGACAGCTACTTGGATATATGATCTTTACATCATTTAGTGTTCTTTTACAGTTCAATAAGAAAACTGCAAAGGCTTTAGCTTGTACATGTCTTTTTCGCTCCTTTCGCCTTAACTGAAAGCATATTTCTATGTGTATATGCATTGCGCATATTTCTATGTGTATATGCATTGCTTAATGAAGGAATATAACAAAATTGAAATTTGTCCTTGGGTAGACAGTAGCACAAGAAATGATTCACTCTTCTCTTTGCCTCTAGTCTGTTTTATTTCAAAGCAAATCTCTATGTAGCAAGAAATATCATTGGGAGTTTTTTGTTTTAATTCCATATCTATTTAAATTAGAACTGCCGCCGTCTATTTTTATTGTTCAAATCTTTGACAGCGTGAAATATCCATTTGTAACTCTTTGACAACATGAATAAATCAAATGCTCTGCCCTTCCTCTCTATCCATCCACCGTTCTTTTGAGATGTTTGGTCATAATAAAATAGGACCCTGGTAATCCGGAAGTGTGGGAGATATTTGTAGTAATTAACCTCATCTGTTCTCATTTCACATATCTATATAACTTCCTTGTTCATCAAATATCCCTACTTTGTGTTTTTTTCTTTATTCACTATTTCATGTCATCTGAGCATGAGTTAGTCTAAAATTTAGATACAGAGATATTAGGGTATCTTCACATTTACTCTTGATTGTTGCACAAGGAAACCAGTTTTCTTTAACTGAAACTCTCGATGCAGATAATTCCGTGCTTCCGCAACTCATTATCTAGGTGAAGAACTATCCTTTCTCTGAAGTGCAGTATGATAAATCAACTGGGATGCATGAGAGCTGATTACTTTGTATTACCATAATCGTCCGAAGGAGCTAAAAACCAGATTTTCTTCTCGGCTTGTTTTCTTGGTCTGCACACCTTTGAATTACCATAACGTTATAAAGAGCTGAAAAGCAGAGTATCTCTTTCCGGCTGGTTTTCTTGTTGTGCACAAGATGGCGTCTGAAGAAATTCTGAAGGCTGTTTTCCCATTTCTGGAGGGTACTGAGCTGGCTACATGTATGATAGTGTGCAAACAGTGGCGAGACATTGCAAGAGATGATTACTTCTGGAAATGTCTTTGTTCTAAAAAATGGCCATCAATTTGCAAAAGGACGTCACCTCCCACTGTAACCTACTATAATCTATTTCAAAACTTTCATAAAAGGCAATACCGCCGGACTGTTCTGCCTCCAAAACTTTCCTTCAGTGACTTGGAGTTCTACATTGACATATGGACTGAAGAGAAAATAATATTTTCAGATGTGGTACCAGGGCCTGTTCTTCAGAAAGGAATCTGGATCCCACCTCCTGGAATCTGTGATGTGCTCAGGTTCCACTTGGAAGGGCCTGAATACAAGATGACTCTACCTGTGGAACCAAGATTTACAATTCCTTTGTGCCAGACTGTCAGCGTCTCTGTGCTTGTTGGGCGCAAAGATACAAATAAAGCTGCGTGCATCATCAAGAAGTCCCTTTTTGATTATATAGATCGAACAGCATATCGGGCTTTAGCTTTTGACTATCTTGACTTCTCCTCTCCTATTTCCTTGTTTGTATCGGGTGTTCGGGCATGGATATCTTTGCTGTTCATGGACCATGGTAATGAGGGGGCACTTGATGTTTTTGGGATTGAGATGGATTTCTGTGACGCTGCCAATTCTGAAGACGAGGTCCTTTGGCTTCTAGACATGCTGGAGTGGAAGTAAGTTCAGGGGCTTCCAGGTTTCTGTCAGGTGGCTAGGCGCCTAGTTGAAGTATGTCCACTTTGGCTAAACCTTGTACATAGTTATGCTGCTAGAGTGGACGACCATTTAAGTTGTGCACTATGTCGAATTCCAAGTTAAAGTTAATTTTTCGTAGGTACAGGTCTAGTTTTATCGTTGGAAGAATTCACAATAAGATATCCTTGTATCATTTCATGTATTAATTGTCTTTGACTCCTGCGAAACCTGTTCATCTTTTTAATGTATGGCTATCATAGTTGATTTAGATTTTCCCTAGGGATGAAACTCTGGTTCTTGCTTATGGGCACCATACTTTAGTGGAAATATATCCTCTGGACACTGTTCCAACGGAAAGATTTGTTTAAGACTGCTATGTTTCCTTCGTACCATGAAGTTAGCAGTGCCACGACTTTTGAAAGAAAGATACAAGTCAGGTAAATAGAAATTTCCTTGGACAACTTTTTTTATAATTGTATAGTTCTTTCATGGTTTTCTCAACCCTTCAAAAATGGATGGAGTGAAGAGAAAATGCAGCAATAACAGCTACAAGGCAATGATGTTTTCCATATTGAGTGAAACCAAAGAGACTTATTACCAAAGACCTGAAATATTCTGGTTAAACAAACTCCCAGCAGGAAGAAGTTGAAATGTTGAGTCAAGAGTATCGAAAATAACCTCTACCTTGGAATATACCCGGTAAATTGTTGTTGTTAGTTGAAATATAAAGGGAAAATAGTCCGAAATATACCCAAACTTTGGGGAAATTTGTTGTTACACGCTCAAACTTTGCGGGGGTCCTATGACCCCCCTGTACTATTTATTAGTGTATTTTTGTGACGTTTGCTTGCTTAGCTGGACCATTTTTTTAGTCACGCGCTCAGCGCGTGTGTATTCACATTTGGTGCCAGCTGTGCAAATAAACGTCGCAAAAATACACTAATAAATAGTACAGGGGGGTCATAGGACCCCCGCAAAGTTTGGGAGTGTAACAGCAAATTTCCCTAAAATTTGGGTATATTTCAAACTCTTTACCCAAATATAAAAGTTCTATGTTGTGTTTCAAAAGATCGTATGAGCACATCAGTTTATTATTATTAAAAATAAAATAATGATAATAAAAAAAAGATCGTATAAGTACATCAGTTTGTTAATTATTTGGTTGTGGAATTTAGCAAAGCAAAATAGAGAAGGAATCACAAGTGGAAATTATTTCACGTTAAAGGAGAATTACTTCGATGTGATAGTGTTAATGAACACTTGAGATATCTTTTGAAAACAACGTGAAGTTTTTAGAATTTCACAAACCTTAATGTTTCTACTAAACCATAATAATTTCAATGATCAAAGTACAAACTTCCACTGGAGATAAACTTATTATGCCAAAATATGTAAAAGCACCTTGGTAATCATCGAGTCTCTCTTTTTTTTTTTTTTTTTTTTTTAAAAAAAAATAAATAAAAATTTGCTAATCATGAAGTCTCAGAAAGACAACTAAATAACCCTGCTAACAGCTAGTACTATTTTACAACTGCGGATGAACCAAAATACGCCTCGTTATGTTACATAGGTTTGGCAATTAGCCACATGTAAATTAGAATTGCTCAGAACGTTTAGAACAGGCTTCGATGATGACTTGAGCTCTCAGGAACAATTGGCTCGCCAGTGAAGGGGTCAAATTTGTATGGCTCACCAGTGAAGGGATCAAACCTGATCCGAGGTCGAGTCTGTTGATGATCAGAAGTTGCGGCAGTGAGTGAACGAAGTCCAACTCTGTCATTAGTAGCCGAAGGACTCCATGTCGCCTGAAAAGCTGGACTTGCTTCATCCATCCTTGACACCCGACCAGATGGAAGGGATGTCGCCTGCAAAATGGGATTTGCTTCCTCCATCCTCCTTGTCGTCCTCCCACCCGATAGGAGTGACTGCAAAGTGGAACCTCCTTCCTCCATCCTCGTTGTCACTCGACCAGACAGAAGCGAAGTCCCCTGCAGATGGGAACTTGGTTCCTCCATCCTCTTTGTAGTCACCCGTCCGGATAGATGGGGATCTAAATACGCTGAATAGCGAGATGTGTAAACGTCAGCCCTGCAAGAAACCAGCAGCAAAGTGATCGTTACATCAATAATTTTCTACCTTCAATAATAGGCTTTTCACTAAAGAGCCAGCAAAAACATATTATCACTCCAAGACTACTTTTACTTGCCCAACATCATTCTGCTCTTAGAAGTTGGAACTAGACATGCAGCACAGTTCTAATCATATAGTGTTGAAGTACAAGCTAACCTAGGCAAGGGCAAGGGTACCCGTGAGGCATATGAATCTACATCTGGCAAACGAACTCTTGTAGAGAAGCTGTCTGGTTCTGGTACCCTCAAGGCAGCATCTTCTATCCTTGTCTTACTATCGAACTGTTTCAATCCCAGCTTTTCAACCTGCTGCTATTTCCAGAAAAGAATTTGTTAGATAATGAGCGCAAAAGATTATACTAACAAAAATTAAAAAATTTATGCGTATCTGCACTCCGCAAAACATACTTTAGAAATTAATGAAGCTAAATATCCTCCCTTGTTCTGCATATCAGCTCCGGACCACATGAACTATAAATGAAAGGCATTGGCAAATAGAAGCATGAGAGTCGATTTTAATTGCTTTAGAATATACTAAAATTTTCACAGGGAATACAAGAGGTATAAATTTTTCAAACCTGGTCAAGAATAGATATGGCAGCTGACTCGGGCAACATCTTAAGACTGGTTAGATTTTCAACATCTATCTGAGAATAAAAACATTTTGAAAACCTTTAGCTGGTTCAAGGTAATACACAACATTCAACATCAGAAATAGGTAACCCTTAGAGCAAATATTACTGGGCAACAGATGTGGCATAAAGCAGGTGAAAAGCTTCTTTTGCATGATCTCTTATGCAGACTTTGCGATGCAACGTGCAAACCAGGTAAAACTCATGTAGTTGTTTGACCACACAAACATACAAGTAAATCATGTATTTGTCGATTTTACATTTATGTGTTATTTTTTCAGCGCAGAGATAAAATGGCTTATCCCTGATCCTAGGAAATAAGAAGAAAATCCTCCATAGGAACCATCAAAAACATGGAAAAATTCCATGGATAAATTCATTAACATTAGACATTTACATTAGTGAAAAAGAACTGATAACTACAGATACCACTCGACAGAAAACAAAGAATCTAGATCTTGCCACTACTCACCACTTCTAGGTTGTGCATTGTGAGTATGCTTTTGGAAGGAGTCAACACCACTCCTTGACAACCCATATAAAGGAAGAGGCACGAAAGAGGATTTCAAATTTTATATCAGCTTGTTTGGAAGTTCAATAAACAAACACTAGAAGCCAATACAAACCAACATTGAACTTGTCTTTCTTTGTTAATACATACATGAAAAGAAGAAATTTCATATTTTGCTGTCAATGATAACAGAATTAAAAGGAACACTACTTTGGCTAGAATTGACATGAAAACCTTCTTGACAAATTAGGAAGACATAATACACGAACAGAATTACTATTCAGGAAGTAGAGTCCATCCATTAACTTACATCATATCTAGTAGCAATACCAAGCCGCAAAATCCGAACTAAACGTTCCTTGACAACCGCAGGTAGTGCAATTACAGCAGCTTCATATGAATCCAAATAATCCATTTCCTGATTGAAGAAATATAATCAAAGCATAATACGGCAGATTCAGAGTTGTATCGAAAATATATATATATATATATAAAAAAAAAGGCAGCCCGGTGCACTAAAGCTCCCGCTATGCGCAGGGTCCGGGGAAGGGCCCCACCACAAGGGTGTATTGTACGCAGCCTTACCTTGCATTTTTGCCAGAGGCTGTTTCCAAGGCTTGAACCCGTGACCATATCGAAAATATCAACCACTCAAATCAAAATGAGCCTAAATAGTTCAATCATGCAGCTGACAATAACTTAACATATAGACTCGCTTCAAGCATTTATGCTCATAATGCCAAATACGATATTATTATTCTTATTATATTTTCTTGATATGGTATATCCAATCCCACCAAACCTCCATGGTTAAAGTGGAGTGCTACCAGAATATTATGTGCTAGGAGGATATATACAAGAGCAAAATGCAAGTTCTACAAAACGATTACTAGACCAGCATTGTTACATGGGAGTGAATGTCAGTCCTCTAAGGTCCCATATCCACAATATTAGTGTTGCAGAAATTCTAACGTTAAGATAGATGTGCCACCAAACAAGATTAGAGAAAATCAGGAATGTCCCACATACGCCATAAGGAGCACGTAGGACACAGAATAAAGTGAGAGGTCTCTGAAGACAATTTGAACAAGTGATAAGAAATGAGGTAGACCTAGAATCACATTAAATGAAGTTATCTTAAAGACCCAAAATCACATAGAATGAAGTTATTTCAAAGACCTAAAATCACAAAGAATGAGGTTATCTCAAAGACTTGCAATCGAATGAATCAATGCAGATTTAGAGAACCTCTAATACCATGGAATTCCACGTAGCAGATTATCCAATGAAATGGGTTCAAATAGAGTGCAATAGATAATGTAAATTCATATGGCGACCCCAACAAGCTTGAAATTGAGGCATTAGTTGTCGCCTCTTGTATATTTGAAAAGAAGAAATGACGGTATACTACAAAGGTAGAAGCATCATATAAGCTTTGCCCAACGCAAACCAGGAAATTTCTATCAGAACTGCTTTTACTTCTCTCTTCAAGGAAATTGAACCGGTAAACATTTGCAAGATTGAAAAGCCAGCATTTAAAATATTTTAAAGGAAAGGAGACGCTGGAAATATCAAAAAAGAAATCAACATCTGCTTGGTGCATCACCGGTTGAGCTTTTAATTTAGGAGCCCCCACCATCTCAACTTTTGGATCATCCTTCAAAAGCTTGGATTGACTCTCAATGTTACTGGACATTTTTTGTTCTTCACGACCTCGTTTCTTGTTCTTGTCCGTTGGCCTCGCAAGTTCAACCTGTTTGCAAATCATAATTAATCACCAAATAGGTTTAGATATCTGTAAACTATTGTTGAATATATCAGCTTGGAGAACTTATGAAAACTAGAAAGGATAAAAATCACCTGAATCTTGCATGAGGGACCTCCCATTGGCCCTTGTACAGTTTTCTCATTCAACGCCTTAATAGCATTGTCAAGATCCTATCCTCATGGCATTCGTAAGAAGATGGGGGTGGGAAAAGAAACAAAAGAAAGACAATGTCAGCTTTAATATAAGTGAAATTGCAATCTTTTTTTTTGATAAAGGTAAAGTGAAATTGCAATCTTAAGGGTCCCTTTTTATTTGGATTTCTAATTTTCACTATAAAATCAGATTTCCCCGCAGAACTGATAGCCAATGCTACTAGACGGATCATATCCTTTCAGTTTATTGTACTAGACAAGAAGAATAGTATTGTCTATTGACTATTATTCATCATGAGTAGAAGCAGCAGCTTTAATGTTGCTAAACAAGACTCGCAAGCTTAGTAATGAAAGGAAACTAGTGACAAACTGTGTTTCAAAAAAAATTTTAGTGGCTCTATTACCAAACTTTCTGTTACTCTCTCACACAGTTGTCCAAGTATGCAGACAAAATTTCTCTTTGAGGACATCAGTTCCCTTCTCCCATTGCCCATTGATTTCACTTCCTTGAGCCCTCACTATATAGATCTCCTAACACTAGCCTATTCCATTGATTATTGATGGTTTAAGGTAATTGTCCCACCACCTTAATCTGCTTCAAAATTGCCTGGCTGCTAATCTTTGCTGCGTTACGTTAGGAAAGATCTCTTGTAGTTGACCAGGCACAAGCAGCTTACCTCTTAACATCACTTGGTAATTTAAGCATTCCATTAATTATTTCAACATGAATAAAGATGATTAGATGGTCAAAATTACATAAAGAGTAAGGGACTAGAGAGGATTTACACTGTAATGGAAACAATTAAGGGAACACGAGTTTTAGTTGATAGAGAATGTGGTATTTGGGGCTAGAGTTTACTGAATGTGAAGAAGACTAGAAAAGGCCTCATAGATTCAGGAAGTATGACTGACATGCTATTTGGTAATTGGGGCTAGGAGTTTATTGAAGGTGAAGATGAGAAGAGACATTGTAGATTCAGGAAATGTGAGGGACAATGAAGACAGATGATAAGTAGCGTTTGGCATAAAGAGCTTCGATGAATCTTTTTGCATCATATTGAAGAGTTGACAATGAAGACAGATGATCAGTTTAGTAGATTAATATGTACTTACCTTCTCAAAAAAAATAAAAATAAATATATGCTATCAGGATCAACTGAAGCTAAATTTGTTTCTTTCCACATCACACTTCCCCTGGAAGCAGGGGGGGTAAAAGAGACTCTGTAAGATAAAATTACAGTTGACCACAAATTTCTGTACTTATAGGAAATTGCTAGGGTTTAGTAATATTATAAAACAAAGAAGAACTTGAACATATAAACTTGGTTATCTCAATGGTCAAATAGCCATCACTCATCAATGGCTCAATTTGTCAGCGCCAATCTCTGAAAACTAAAAATGTTCAATCATGAAGTGTTGAAGAACACATTCTGGATGAACTTTAACCCAAATTTGAAATTCAAAATAGTCAATTTTGTTTATTTTTCAAGGTTTTTCATTTTGAAGACATTATAATCAGATATATAAAATAATTTCACTTTTGATATACGTGAACATTAGAAATTGATGATTTGCACCTAAAGGTTGCAGCAGGACAAAAAAAAAAGGGCAGCATTCAACAGAATTACAGGGGGAGTGAAATTAGTAATTGGAGCAGGAATACAAAACAAAGCCAAACTCATACTAACAATGACAGCTGCTAACTTACAGATCGCTTATCGAAGTAAACAAATCCAATGGTGGAACTACCCTTCCTGGATAGAGCTACCTTCTCTACCTGAGATATATTAACCACATATATGGTAAATGTCATCATAGAGTTCGAGCTTTTGAATTTTTAATGCAACTGAGTAATAGGCAAAACATCAAAATAAAACTGCAAAGTATATAATACATTGCCAAAGGGCTGAAAGAGCCTCTTCAAGTAATCTTCATCAGCATTGGGAGGTATATTTCTGACGAAGGCTACTCTTATCTGCCAATCCAAACAAAGGCAAGGTGAAAATAACAGAAATCTAAGGATTTTCATTCTTGAAGTATCGTAAAAAGAAAAGTTGAAGAAACCTGAGCAAGTTCATTAGGATCAACTTCAGGTTCCTCCTCAGCCCACTGTACAGACGGATGTAACTTGCCACCAATGAGGAAATCAGGTTGGGAGCCTACCCGAAAAGCACGAGCCGCTGCCTGTGATTGAGAATTTTGAAGTTTATATTTGGGATCTTACAGGATTGTTTTCATTAGAGTATCATATTCATAATGGATGGAAGTATTGGATTTTATTGAATTATTTATTTGGCAGCGACCGATGGTTACTGCACTATATTCAAGAGTTTTGGGCAACATGACCGTGAAGCAGTTTGAGTGGGGCAGACAAGGACAAATTTGGGAGTTTAAGTATGAATTACTGCATATTTCTTCTGCACTGATTCTTACCAAAGTTTTGAACAACTTGCACAACAAGATACAGTGATTTTAGCTCAGCAAAGGCAAGAGATTAAAGGCCAAATGAGGGTTCGCACCCACCATGAAGATATTTTGATCCAACTTGCCGTAAATTGAGCAGATTACATAATCATATGAAGTTGGTTAAGTTGATAGTGAGGATTAGCAACGTTTAGTTGCTCAGTTAAATGCTATCTAAATCTATAGAGGCGAACATACAGCTTGACATTACAGCATCCAAAATCAGTTTTTCTTTACACGTGACATTGAGCCAGGGATTTGTGGATATTAGCACTTCTTTTTTATTTCAACAAACACTATGCCTTAATCCTAAACTAGCTGGGCTTGGTATATGAAATTCTCTGTATCTTTTGATAAATCAGAAAATAAGAGTTAATATCCGTAAGTTATACCTTCATTTAAGATTACCAATTGTTCTATAGCTACTTAGGTACAATTGAATCATTAATGACTAAGAATCTACAAGTTCTATTAACAGCTAGAAGAATCAAGAAAATATCAGAAAATTAGATTCCAGAACATAACTTCAACAGAGTACCCATTTACACATTTTGTGAGCGCTATATCTATTAAACATGAAAGTGTCATTGGGAAGACCAGAAATCAACAAAAAAGATAGACTGTGCACTAGTATTAAAGAGTTGGTTTCAAAATTAATACTATCTAGTTATGACTTGGCACTGGTAGGCCTGAGCAAAGATACCTAAGTCTGGAGCTGGAAAAATGTAAGGAACTACTCTTTTTTTTTGACGGAAATAGAATAAAATCTCCTTTTAGAAGGAAAAATCGACTGTTACTTTGAACAGACAACAAAGCAAAGATCGAGACTTAGCTTAGGACCTAAGAGCAGTATATTAGACTTATCATGTAATGAGGAAATTAAGTAATTTGCCCACAATGGGCATAAAAAATTGGTTTTCAATAGGAAAAGTAGTAAATAATTCATGACTGGGTAGAAAATTGAACTTTTATAAGCTTGAATTCTTAGCACCTGTGAATAATGTATGGAGTTTCACATTGGTCAAATAATATCTTTTTGTACAAGTATGTCATACATTTGAAATATCTATCAGAGAGAGTATAGGGTTTAAGTTGAGCAGGACCAAAATGGAGTCTTTGGAGTGCAAATTCAGTAGGGAGTTGTATGAGGAAGGCGTGGAAGTGTGACTGGACACACAGGCGATCCTCCGGAGTCTTGTGTGATAAAAATATACCACCAAAATTTAAAGGTAAGTTTTATAGTGTGGTGGTTAGACCGACGTTGTTGTATAGGGCGGATTGTTGGCCAGTCAAAAACTCTCATGTTCAAGATGCATGTCGCAGAGATGAGGATGTTGAGATGGATGTTGTGGGCATACTAGGTGTGATAGGATCAGGAATGAGATTTTTCAAGATAAGGTGGGAGTGGCCTCCGTGGTGGCCAAGATGAGGGAAGCGAGATTGAGATGGTTTGGACATGTGGTGAGGCGAGATGTAGACACCCTAGTGAGGAGGTGCGAGAGGTTGGATATAGTAGGTACGAGGAGGGTAGAGGTAGGCTGAAGAAGTATTGGGAAAAGGTGATTAGACAGGACTTGGCGCTTAGCGCATATTCAGGTTACCGAGGACATGACCTTAAATAGGAGATGTGGAGGACACATATTAGAGTAGAGGGTTAGTCAGGTAGGAGTGTTGTCGTGCACTAACCGTAGTATGGTAGCTTAGGGTTTATTGTGTTTATTGTGTTTCAATTATCACACTATTTTGTGGTTGATCATTGTTTTTCTGGTAGATTTTGAATTGTACCCTTGTTAGTTGCCATATTTTCTTAACTATTTTCCTCTTCTTATTGGATTTGCTACACTTGAACTGAGGGTCTTTTGGAAACAGCCTCTCTACGTCCCCAAGGTAGTGGTAAGATCTGCGTACACTTTACCCTCCCCGGACCTCACTTGTGGGATTTTACCGGATTTGTTGTTGTTGTTGTTGTTGTATCAGAGAGAGTATAGGATTGAAGGAAATTGAAGCAACTGGTCAAGCTGACCTGGATGGGTTATAACAAAGGCTAGAAAATCTAGACAACTAATAGCTAGAGGAAATATGTGAAGATTCGGAGAAAAGAACAGTATGACCTAAAGTATGAAAAAAAATAAAAATACAATAAGTTACTGCATAGAGACTCCAAGTATGTGAAATGATATTGTTAATATCACACTCCAGGAAAATATTATTTGTCATGGAAGCCATGAGAGAGACAGCTGGCAGCAAAGTAGCCCAATAGCAGTAAGAGACAGACCATTTTCACGACATGGACTAACAACCAGAAAAGGAAGTTCAAACTGAAAGAAAAGAGTCTAAAACCTCAAGCAGATTACAGAGTTTTAGACAACATAATTCTTCTTCTCCCAACCAACATATATCAAATAGACATATCTTCTCCTTCCAATAGTGATGATACACACAGTTTCTTCTTAGAATTCTTGCATGCCCATGAGATATACAGGAATAGTTGGTGCATTTGAAATTTTTTCTAAGGAATCCTTAAAGTCCAGTTAGGTACTTGTATGCCACATAGGGAGAAATGCAAAATTTAAATAACATTTAGTTATAGGGAATTTCTACTGTAATGTGGTGTACAAAATTTTGTAGAGAACAAATTCTGAAGCTTTTGCCTCACGATTTAGAATATCTCATATGCATTTCAGTCATACGTTAAAGATTGAAAAGAATGCTTTTCATAGTTTAAAGACTCAATTTCCCAACCTGTAATAATTTCTTAGAGTTTTTTTTATTATTATTGATAAGGTGAGGTTAATAACATGTCTGAAAGTTTATTTCATATTGGGAGAGTCCTCAAGAATCTAGGCATCATAATTTGGTTCTGGAACTGAGAATCAAAACCACGAACCTGAGCTTCTATCCTGTAGTATTTAAGATGCAACAATATGAGTAAAAGTGATGTTACAAAAAGTCTAAAATAATTCAACAACCATAATACTAATTAATAATGTTAAGCAAAGACAGAGGCATTTACAGCATGAGATGAGAATTTCACGAAGGCAAACCCCCGATTCCGATACTTCTGACCAGGTTGGACATCGCCAAGAAGAGCAAGTTCAACTGATACAACATCTGGAAAAACCTAGAAGGAGAGATGGATATTCAAACAATATTTCAAGAGATTAAAAAAAAAAAAAAAAGGTACACTGTAAGCAGTAAAAAGGTGTACCTGACGCACAATACTCTCAAATTCCTCGGCACCCCAACCTTTAAATAATCCAAACAATCAATAAGTAATGCATACACAAAAAGGAAACTTGTCTCTTGCACAAGTGCCAAAGAAAACACAAGTAGACGAAAGATGATTTAAGGCTCAAATTCACAACTCCAGAGAAGAAAATGTATCCTAATAAACTACAAGAGTACAAAGCCCAAAATGAATGAGAAGAAGAAAAAGAGACAATTTAACTGCCAAATTCATAATCCAGATAATAGAGTACACTGTAATAAACTGCAGGCGAGAAAAGCCAATTATTATATAGCACCTGCATAACCAGAATAGCATCAAGACAATGAATATTTATGAAATATCAGCCCATAAAATTGTAAGATAACTCTAAGTCCTTGTAAGTTCAAAATATTTTCTATGTAATGGCTTCTTCACATTTTAAATGAAGGCATTTGCATGTAACCTGATATTTTCATTATAGAGCTTCTCCAGTGACACGGAAAGACACTAGTTAAGTCAGACGATAACTCTAGGACAACAAGATTTGCAAGATAAATGAGACAAACCTTTGTTAAGATTTCCAATAAATAGAGTGTCCTGCTCAACTGAAGGGCGAACCCCAATTTTCTTTCCGTCCAGCTGAAATAATAGCCACAAAAATAAATCAAATATAATAGGGAGAGAAAAAACCCAGTGTCCAAGGATACAAGCAACCAGATCATAGCAGGATGACAATCTTCCAAACATTTCATACTAAGAGAGAAGCAACCTTATCCAGTCACCAAGTTTCAAACCATGTGCAACTGTGGTCCTCGGGGATTTCTCGGTCATCAAAAGAAAAATTAGTCACGGGCAATATGAGTCGGATAAATTATACATTGGTCCATGAAAATCATCTTTATAGTTTATGCCATTAATAAAGTAAGTCTAACTTAATACATTGCACAAAAAACACAATACAGTGAAAAACGAAATTCCCCAGAGAGGAGACTAAGAAAAACTTGAGAAGAGAACATATGAACCACCACCAACAACAACAACAAACCCAGTCCCACAAAGTGCAGAGAGAACATATAAGCCGTATGCATAAATCTTATTGATATCATTTCCAATAATTCTTAATTTGAGGCATCCTATGATAAAAATACTACTCACGAAACCTGTTACAATATACAATGACTTCAAGGTCCTCTCAGAGGATTTGTCAAATAGTTTGTTTGTTAGTTGATCATGCAGCTAACAGGTTCAACGACTTTCTTTAAAAAGAACCTTTATACCCAAATAAATTGGTAGACCATATTTGCTTAGGTCTTTTGAGAAAATTCAAGTAGAGGTTGCAAGAAATGATGCTTGATTATCACAACATAATCTTACTTACTCAGTGTCTACAAACTTCAACACTTTATGCAATTGTATAACCCATAGTAACTATAACCATAGGTCAAAACTCACCTTATGTGCTAAAACCAACAATATGATTCTTACTTTTCCATGATATAGAGTCACCACCACAAAAGACATAGTATCCGGACATAAATAGTAGATCAATAGGAGAATTAACCCAATTTGCATCACAGTATCCTACATCTTGAGAATTTCCTTTGTCTTTGTATAGTAACATTTAGCCCAGTTTGCGTCAGAGTATCCTACATCTTGAGAATTTCCTTCGTCTTTGTATAGTAACATTTAGTTTGGTGCTTTACTAATGTATCTTATAGTTCATACTATAGCATCCCGATGATCAGCGTTTGGAGAGCATGAATTGACAAACTACGACCATAGCAAAAGAAGAGCTAGATGTGGTAATAGAAAGATAGTTTAATGCTCCAACCAACTTTTCATTGCTTGTAAAGATCTACACAAGGCTCCCCCTGATATGATAGGGGTTTACTATTCGGATCCATGGAACTATTAATAGGTCTATGGTCCATGACTATCAAAAGGTTTATAGTCCAGCGTACAGTGTTTTACTAGAATAATGTTACACTATGTTATCAAATATAACATATAATCAAATGAATTTACATGCAAAGTCCTCTATTAAAGTTTCTACCCCTATTTAGATGTACAATGAAACTATTTGCAACTTAATAAGTACAGAGATAATCTAACAAAAAAAGGGCGTCCATAGTAGAACATATACCAACTTAGGTGTCCATAGCTATCCAGAGAACGAAAAAAAGAAAGTAAAAACGAAAGAGAGCAAAAACAAAAACTCGGAACTGATCAATTGCTCCCATTGGTGGGACACATCCCAGCATTTATCCAAATCGTGAGCTTTCAAGAAAGCAAGATGTGTAGCTCAAGCTTATCTTCGTGAAGAAAAATACTCAAGTAATGAGTTAAAGTGTCAAAATGTCAAGAAATGGTTGGTTATACAGCCAATATTTTATTCTAGGGGAAAATCAATATTCTAAGTAAGTCACATTTTTTTTTTTTGATAAAGGTACCACCAGTCTTCTTTTGATCTTCTTCTTCTACCCACTCCTTCCCATTGTTTCAGCATGTCTGAAGTAGTTCTGGGCACTACACAGCTAACCCCAAGTATACATAAGAACATGTCCCAGAGATTTACAGTTGTTTTTCAGTGTAGGAATAGGTGGTTGTTAACCTCTGCCTCTTTTTCACACATATAACACCTTGAGCGAATTTGTATACCTCTTCTTTGTACCACTTCATGGGTTAAACATGCTTTTCTGATCACTAACCATGAGAAGCATGACACCTTATGAGGGACTTTGATCTTCCAGATTAGTTTCCATGGACACTCCATTCCCATTGTTTGGTTAGAATTCATATTCCAGTAACAAGATTTCATAGTGAAAATCCCTTTGTTCTGCAACTTCCATATTGGACTGTCAGGTCCCTCTGAGACACCAGGGAATACATTCAACACCTGCAAGAGCCCTGCTACTCTACTAATCTCCCAGTCATTTAGAGCCCTCCTAAAGGTCAGGTCCCAACCTTGAGGGCTCCACATCTGTGCCACTGTAGCCATCTGTTGCAAGCTCAGAATGTATAGGTCCGGGAATAAAGTTTTCAGGTTCCTGTCTCCTATCCAGTTTTCATTCCAGAAACTAGTTTTTACCCTATCTCCAATCTTGAAAGATAAATTGGAGTTAAAAGGAGGCCATAGTCTTCCGATAGTTTTCCAAACAGAGCATCCAAAAGTTCCAGCTACTTCATTAGTGCACCAGTTATTTTGGAGACCATACTTCTGGGATATGAATCTTCTCCATAAAGACGAGTCTTCATTACAGAACCTCCAAAGCCACTTTTTCAACAAACTCACATTCTGCACCAGTTATTTTGGTAGTTTTCCAAACAGAGCATCCAAAAGTTCCAACTACTTCATTAGTGCACCAGTTATGTTGGAGACCATACTTCTGGAATATGAATCTTCTCCATAAAGACGAGTCTTCATTACAGAACCTCCAAAGCCACTTTTTCAACACACTCACATTCTGCACCAGTTATTTTGGTAGTTTTCCAAACAGAGCATCCAAAAGTTCCAGCTACTTCATTAGTGCACTAGTTATTTTGGAGACCATAGTTCTGGGAGATGAATCTTCTCCATAAAGACGAGTCTTCATTATAGAACCTCCAAAGCCACTTCTTCAACAAACTCACATTCTGCACCAGTTATTTTGGTAGTTTTCCAAACAGAGCATCCAAAAGTTCCAGCTACTTGCACACCCAACTTCTTTACCCCCATACCACCCTGGGTTTTGTTGAGAGTCACCTCATCTTATTGGACTAAATTTTACCCAAGCTTCTCTTTATCTCCCTGCCATAAGAAGACTCTCCTAAGTTTGTTGATTTTCTTCTCTATGCTTCTTGGAATTGGGAAAAGACTCATCATGTAAGTGGGGAGAGCATCCATTACTGATTTAATAAGTGTTAATCTGCCTCCTAAAGACAGATATTGGCTTTTCCATCTTGTCAGCTTTCTCTCACTTCTTTCCAGCACTTCACTCCACACTTCCACCTCTTTATTCTTAGCACCAAGAGGCAATCCAAGATATTTAGTTGGAAAGGATGCTACTTGGCACCCTAAATTTACAGCAAGTATCTCCATATTAGTAACTTGGTTAACTGGGTATAAACAACTCTTATGCCAATTGACATGGAGTCCTAAAATGCCCTCAATAGTCACATTTTTTTTCTTAATTCTTTTAGAGGGACCCGTTCTTGAATCAACAGAAGGCATACCTTTGAAAATGGATGTAAGTCATCAAGTAAAAGTTTTGGCCAGTTACTAGGAATATATAATATTGCTTATCCAAGCAAGTAGTCGTTCTTATGTACATGCATGAGTAATAATAGCATCACAAAAGTAAATTGATAGCAATAAAAAAAATGTAAGAGTTTATCAAGTCAAGACAATGAAATGATGCATCTATCATTAGGCTTTTACCACATATCCAGATTTTTCCTTCAGTGCTTTGTCAGCAGCATATTTTGTTGTAAATCGTACAAAGCAAAACCCCTGTAATCATAATAAATTAACAGTACAACATTAGCATCTAAACCGTCCTTTTTTAGCTTTGTCTTTTTTCTCTCTTTTTTTTTTTTTGGGGGGTGGGGGTGGGGGGGGGGGGGGAGGGGAGGGGAGTGTGTGTGTGTGTGTGTGTGTGTGGAGGAGGAGATCATGAAAAGTAAACGTAATACAAACAAATAAGCAGATCATACTGACAACCTTGGCATTGCCTATCTGGTCTTTAATCAACCGTATTTCCACAATCTCACCGCATGAAGAAAATGCCTGTAAAATAGATGTCTTATACACACATAATCGCGACACAAATACAGAGTGATGATATAAGATAGTTACAAATCATTGACAATAAGAAGTCCAGCTCTAATCATATTTTTCTTACCATCATGATCCTGTAACCCCTAAACCCAAAAACACCAAGTAGAATCAAGAAAAATAAATTCGCAAGTGTATAATGTAATTACTAAACCGAACGAATAAAAGAGAAACAATAATGGTATCATATAGTTTCTTTAAGTACTTTAACTCAAGAGGTTGCACGTTCTCTCTTAAAGAACCAGCACCATAGGTTGTAGGAAGAAAACATCTGATTTCATAACTAGATCCATACAGGGGACCGTAACAACTTGGTGTCGGACTAAGACTCTGGATATACCTATCTCCATGCAGCTGGTAGGAACACACAAAAGACTCCACACAAGATTCTGTTTACAATCCCAACATGAATCGTATGGACCCCGAGTGAAGGACCCGGATATGTTTTGATGGTGAAACTTACCCTAGTCATATACTGACGCGTAAGTGGTTAACAGACCTTGCTTTTGGTATAATATAACTTTAAAATAATGTTGTTTTATAAGTTAAAAATTGTTAACAATGTAGATAACACAAAAAGAAAAGTAACCCAGTTAATAATATTTCATTATTTTATCCACACAAATGAAAATCAAAAACAAGCTCAATGTAAAAAAAAAAAAACTTGAACCAAAAATATAAAATGAAAACAATAAACTTGAAGAACCAAATATACAACGTAACATAAATCTGAAACAAACCTCACGAATTTTGCTTTCAGTAGTAGTACGGGCCAAACCACCAACAAAAACCTCTGTCCCTTTCATTTCCTGTTTTGCTAAGCCAGAAAAAGAAGAAGAGCCCATTAAAAGTGAAATCTGTCTTTCTTAAGCATGCAAAACCCACATGTTGACAAAGGCACGCTTAAACCCTAAAGCAAGGCGCACGCCAGTGTTGTCATTAGGGTTTCATAGCACACTTTTCCCTGCAAATGAACCTCTTATAAAAAGGCGACACTAAACAATTGATATTTCACTTTATCGTTTTCTTTTTCAATTTCTTTGTTCATATATTTGTCATTCATACTTAAAATTATTAGTCTTGGATTAAACATATTTATATTTGTATTTTTTTCTCCCTTTGCACCTTTTTTCATTAAAACCCAAGCTTTATTTGCTCTTTGTGCTTAAAGCCCCAACAAACTTTAGAGCTTTTTTGCGCTTTTTGTTTTTAATCACACTGATTGAGACCTTGCATATAAAGGGAATTGAGAACAGAGAATTACATCCCTTCAATAAGAGCGCCAGAAAAGGATTCAATACAGTGGCAAGTGGGAACATAGGAAAGCACATAAAAACAAATCATTCAAAATCTTTGTTTTTAGTAGGTAAATAATTTTATCAACAAATGAGGAGCCCCCGTATACAAGCCATATACCAACATCTTGAGATATCATTCAACATCTTACTATAATGACCATTTATTGTTGGAGATTTCTAAAAAAACCACAACTTGAGAACCAACTTCTAGTGATAAACTATATAAAAATGCGTGTGCAACTGAAAAAAAAATGTTTTTTTAATTTAAAAAAAGGGTTTTTAAAAAAAGGGTGTTGGGGGCTTACTATAATTATTTTTTGACAATGAAAATTGGGGGAAGCAGGGAGGGGATTACAGTGTGAGGAATCAAAGCCTCACCAATGAGGTGGGAGTTCAGGTAGCCAATCAACTAACTGAGCTTACCATCGCCCAGCGAACCAAAAAAGACAGTTTTTTCAGCGAATTCTACAAGTAATGAGCAATACTAAGCCTTCTTTTTTTTCTGCAATCAATGATTTGCATTTAAAAAAATGCAGTTGCTGGGAGGAGATGGCAGGTATCCTTGGATTTAGTCGAGGTGGCGAAAGCTGACCCAAACACCACGGTTATCAAGAAAATAAATTATGGCATTCCAATTTCCAACTCATCTGGTAAATATAAATCTCTAAATTTTATCCAATTTCTTAATTTGACTGGTGATGGATAATTATATGAATTGATTGTATAATAACAAAATAATTACCTTAGCCTCTTCGAAAAATTGAAGTCTTCAGTGAACTCAAAATCCGACAGCGATTCGGAACCCTAAGTTCTCAAATCAGTTGTAGCTCAGAGTTCAGTTTCCCCTGTATATCATAGTACTTCCTTTTATTTGACTAAAATGGCCTTTGCTGTCTGTAATTTGTATGGATATTATTTTATTATAATAACTGGAATATAAATATTTGTTTCACCAACATATTTTTTTATTTTTAGGGTTTTAACAAAGTTAGTTGGATCTCTCCAAGAGTGTTTTCTTTAATTTATTAGGTTTTTTAATTATTTTATTATTTTTTTATTTTTTTAACAAACTAATAATTAATTGGATAACTGAAAAATAAAATAATCAAAGAAAATACATTTAAAATAAAATAAGGTAATATGTCGTCACTCTTAATAACTATTGACGTCACTCACGCTTACGTGTCGTATTTGAATTTGATTGACGTCATTCACGCTTACGTGTCACATTTGAACTTGATTGACGTCATTCACGCTTACGTGTCACATTTGAAGTTGATTGACGTCATTCACACTTACGTGTCACATTTGAACATGAAATGCTTATTTAAGAAAAGAATGATAAGTGGAAAGCAGTGAGGCTGTTTTTGGTATTGTTGACTGCCACCTCTGGGCATTTATATGAATAGTTAGTCAAGAGGGTAGCTCATTTAGAATTAGCTAATTTTGATGATATGACTTTGATGAGTGGAAATTCTTGTGGGAGTCGGGCTATGACCTTTGTTGTAAAACAATGTTGATGAGATTGCTTGAGGATATCTTTGCCTCTTGAGGGTTATCTTAGATTGTTTGCTTGAGGATTTATCCGAGGGTTATCTCATGATAGATTAGGTGTATTTTGAATTCCAATAATTGGAGGTTTTAGCTTTTTAAAGCTATAGTTGCCAATTTTCTATCTTGTGTCTATCTTCTATCTTTATTTCTTGTTCTTAGATTTAGAACTTCCTTCCGCTATCGATATAACAATCATTGCTTTTGACACATATCGAGTTATTCTTAACGATACGTTGTAGAAATTTTTGGGATTTCAAGACTGCCTTGAAAAAAGATACACTTTGCTCAACCTGTCTAGTCCGATGTCTTTTACAGTCTAGGATTAGATCTCATCTTTTAATATGAAATAACACCATTGTGTTTTATTATTCTTCTGGAGTAAATTGTACACTGCAAGTTCCAAGTTCTACAGAACATGAAGATAGAATGAAGTAGGCAAGTCTGTACCAACTTGAGATGAGTAAATGCTTTTGTATGGTAGAATAATGTATTTGTAACATCAATCCGTGCCCTCTTTAAGCCTTTCTAGCATCTTTTCCTTGATAAATCTTCTCATTATTTTTCCAGAAGGAGATTTCGGAATACTATCCACGAATTGCACCACCCTCACTCGTTTATACTGTGCAACGGTGGATGCAACGTAGTTGATGATGTCCTCATGGCTTTCTTTTGCTTTTGAGTTCAAGACTACCCATGCCGCTGGTATCTCTCCTGCTTCTTCATCTGGCAACCTATAGTTATAGAGAATATCCATCCGTTATTCCTGACAATTGTGCCATTTTAAAACTTAACTCAGCTAATTGATTTTACTAACCCAACTACTGCAGCATCTTCCACTGAAGGATGTGTGAGAAGGATCCCCTCTAATTCAGCTGGAGCAACCTGTTAAGGTCCAAAGACAAAGGTAAAAACAGAATTCTTGATTCAGCTTAGTAAATTTGATCAAGTTTTAAGACAGGTCCGAAACAGATTCAACTTAGTAAATTTAGTGCATCTTTACTTGAAATCCCTTGTACTTGATGAGCTCTTTGATACGATCCACGAGAAAGATATCCCCGTCATCATCAATGTAGCCAATGTCACCAGTGTGAAGCCACCCATCCTTATCAATGGTAAGGCTAGTCTCAGATTCATTTTTGTAGTAACCTGAAAATTTTCTCTTCAAATGGTTAAGTTCCATATATCTGCCAATGCCTACTATAACAAAAGGTTGTTTTAAGTAAAAAGTTATGGTCAGTTACCCTTCATAACACACTGGCTTTTGACACATATCTCTCCTGGTGTGTTTTTGGGGAGAGATCTACCAGTATCAGGATCAACAAACTTCACCCCCAAATTAGGTAGAATAAAACCAACGGAATTTCTTTTAGCAATGTGTTGGTCGCTATGTGAAAGAGTAATGCAGCTGTGCTCAGTCATCCCATATGCCTAGCAGTTAAATAAAGCAGAAAAAACTTGTCAAAAATAAGACTTTGGGCTGAATAATACATTAAGAGGATGATTATAAGTTTCCAGTGGATGTTCACCTCTTGGACCTGGACATCCGGAAATTTCTTCTCAAATTCGTTAAGAATCTCAGGCGCAAGTGGAGCAGCTGCTGTCATGATGGATCTAAGCTTAAGCTTTTTCAGGTCAAACTCATCAACGATCGGATTCTTAACAAGTGCCAAGATGATAGGTGGAACGATAGGTGCAAATGTGACTTCATGTGTGATGAGTGCATTTAGAAATGCCCTCAGTTCGTACCTACGCATGACCACAACTTTCCCTTTGTTCCTAATAGTTGCACAACAAATTCCGGTTATACCATAAATGTGAAAGAATGGTATCAGACCTAGTGTTGTAACTTGACCTATCATTTCTGGACTAATACTAAAGAGTGTAGAGCAGAGGTTTGCTACTAGATTTCTGTGAGTTAACATCACTCCTTTGGATAGTCCTGTCGTGCCTGATGAAAAGGGCAATGCACATAAGTCACTTTGCTGCACAATTTCATCTTCTTGGTTTGTTATGTGATCAGTTCTGGAACTGGCACGATCTGCAGCTTCGAGCAATTCATCCCAATGAATTGTTCCTTCTACACGTTCTTCGCCTAGTATAATTACTGGCAGCCCACAATCTTTCACCTGCAATTTACATTACTTAAATAAGTATGTGCATGTATGTGTATAATAGACTGATACTGCTTCATCCTACCCTCTCCGGACCCCACTTGTGGGATTACACTAATGATGATGTTGTTGTTGTTGTTATGTGTGTGTATAATAGACTAACCCCGCTTGAAAATAATGCAAAATAAACATCTGAGACAAGAAGTGAAGTCTTAAAACCTGTATAACTCCATACGCAAATCATAGACAAGTCGAGTTAATCATGATAATAGGCTGATACTGCTAAGACAAAATTTTGTGTACGCCACTGAAATTAGTTGGATACTTGCCTTGTGATAGGTTGGTAGATCAGAGACAATAAGCTTGCCATCAGCAGATTCAACTTGTTTCATAATTTCCGATGAATGAGCTGCTGGATTTGCACCGGAAAAGACACCACCAGCAGCCATGATTCCGAGAGCAACAATAGCATATTCCGGTACATTTGGGAGCACTACCAACACAACCCTTCCTTTTCTTAAGCCAAGGGACCTCAAGGCGTTGGCAAACCTCCGTATGTCTCTAGCAACTTCACCATAGGTGTAGCCTTTGCCAGTAGTAGCATCCACAAAAGCGAGTCTGTCAGCGTACAACTCTACATTGTGAAGCACAAAATCCGGGAGAATCACATTGTCTGGTACATCTACCGGAGGATATCTACTCCGGAAAATGTGTTCACCTTCTTCTTGCTGTTGTGAGCATTCTACTATATGAGTTTCCATTGTCAGCAATATGCCTCATCTTAACTCCCCAAGCTAATTTATAGGTGAAATTTTGTTACCTTGGTAAGTAGCAAGTAGTAGCATCACGAAAACGAAATGGGCATGCACGGAGGTTAGAGGATAGGCAGATGGGGCCTCTTCTTTTGTTTAACTGATAAGTAAGAATTTGTTGAATCATTCCATCCTGCCTGACTTTTTCTTGCTTTGGTTTTTTTTCCTATGACTGGCCATGCCCTCTTTTCAAGATCTCTTGTTTGACATTTGATATTTAAATTTCTACTAGTAGATGTTCTCCTCTGCACTTACTCAATTCGAAATGTTGCTATAACTGCATATTTACTATCCCTTCGCCAGAATGGTGTGCTAAATTTGTTGAAAACTTGAGATAATTACTTTTTTGCAAAATCTTCTTTTAGCGTCCAATCAATTTTTGGATAACAAAATGTTTGGGATTTTTGCACAGGTCTAGAATCTGCTTTGTGAATTTCATCTTATGAACAAATTACTAAATGTACCAACAACCAGCGTCATTCCCTTCTATTTTTTACTATTCCTTCAACAAAAGGTCAAAATGGAAACAACTTTCTCAAGTCTATTTTAGACAAACAACTACCTCATTAAGTTTGGAAATTCGAGACAACTTGTATATGAAGAAGATCCATTGCAGTCACGATTGTCTGATTCCTCCTATTATTCTCTCAGTAGGTTGGTTGGAGCTACTTCGTGTCCATGTCCATTAAGAGGAGGAAGTAGTACCAGCTTGGGATTGGGATAATCTCTCATAAGTTGACGCAACTGATAATAAATCTGATCATTATCGGGCTGAAGGAAAAGAACAGCATAAGGAGAATGGATCAGTTGGCGTAGAGGCGAGTCAAGCGGCACAATAGAGATGTCCCGAATCACAAAGCATGGATGTAATTGCATGTCTCCTCCTCCAGCAGGTGCTTGATTTCCACAGGCATAAGAGGTATGCACAGTTTCATCGAAAGGCAAATTACTTGATTGCATGTTTGGATTGCTTGATGGATGCTTCAACGGAAGTGCCATACATAAAAGTTCCTGATAAAAAAAAACAAATATAAAATGGAGAATTAACAAGCAAAAACTAAACGACCTCAAATAGTACAATAATTGGTGTTTGATTCACTTATTTCCAGAAGTGACAGCAACAATCCAAAATATAAAAGTAACTAAAATAATTAAAAAGTGATGAAAATTGAGTTATCAGTATTATTTTTAAACACAAACTCATTGGTATATCACAGTTGTACTACTATCAAATCTACTATATTGATGTAGTAGTAACGACCCATAGCAACACTGAAGTAGTTGAATCAAAAACATAAAAGGTGCTCTGTGATAGATAGATAGAACAGAGAGCAAAATCTACAGTGGGTATTCCAAGAATCAGTTCCATTTAAATTAAAGCAAATTGAATTGAGGTCTTTTTCAAATATACAAACAACAATAACATAGCTAGTATAGTCCTACAAGTGGGGTGTGGGGGCTGTTTTTGACTTGAGAAAATCATTTTTAAGGACAAGTTTGAAAGAAGTGCACGAGTGATATGCTACAATGAGAATATTGAAAATTCAACCTGAATCTGAGATCATTGATTAGGTTTCTAACAAAAACCAACAACAACATACTCAGTATATTCCCACAAAGTTAGGTCTGAAAAGGGTAAAGTGTACGCAGTCCGTACCACTACCAGCAGGGGTGGAGCCACCTTTGGGCAAGGGTCAGCGAAAAATTATACTATGTTACATGGTTAAAATTATTTTTTATGTATATATAATAGATGTTGAACCCCCTTCGGCCAGTTTGTATGTTTACTTCTAAACCCCTAAGTGAAAATCATGGCTCCGCTACTGACTGCCAATGAGAATAAACATATGAGACACCTGATTTTACACGTAACTCTGCTAAAGCTTTCTCTTTTACTTCAGAAGCGGATAAAATACTCAAATTTAGACACTGTGTAAATCTACTTATGTAAAAACACCATTAAAAATCAGTTTTTGCACATACTTCTTTTTCACTTGTGGGTCTTTTCTCCTTACAATTCATTCCTCCCATTTTTAAGCAGTGGCAGAACAACTCCTCCTAACAACAAGAAGAAAAAAAAAGGGTTAAATATTGCAAAGAAAACACAAAAAGGAATGAACTTTCACTATCCCAAAATTCAAAAATGAAACATGTTAAAGGAAGAGATTGTTACCAAGAATTTCTCTCTCAGTATGTGCACAATTTTTAGATGATAAATTAGGGTTCAAAGCTGTGTATGTAAGAGCATTGTGTGTGTAAGAGCAAATCTGGTCACAAAGTCTGAGACTTTAGGCATAGTACTATTAAGGCAGAAAAAGGGAAGCAGCAACGATGACAAAATGACAAAAATATTCCTTACAACGTTACGTTCAAAAATAATTCTATCTGTAGTCAACAATTTTCGTCTTTCTAAAGTTTGCCACAAGTTTAAAAATAATTTCTTAAATAAGTTCGTATTTAATACTTTTCGTCTTTTAAGTTTATGAAAAGTTAATATTTTTAATCTTTAATAAAATATTTATTGAATTTTATTTGGTTAAATTTCTTGAAAACTACTCCCTTGATTCCATTTTACTTGATATCACTATGAAAAAATTAAAACATTAGCAGAATTCAAAAGCTGCACCAGATTAGAAATAACAGAAAATATAAAAGAATTCACTACTAAAAACAAGTGGAAAATGAGGGACGCTATCCAAAAGACAATTATTTTATTTTATTTATTTTATGAGGATCAATGGATGATATGTCAATTATTTTCACGTAAAAATCACGAAAACACAATACAAATAAATACAACCCTCCAAAACCCACTACCCAAACATATTTTCTTGCTACCCAATTATGGTGTGTTCAATACAAATGAAAATATTTTCTTAGAAAAATGTTTTCCAGGGGATAAGTGAATTTCTTACTTATTTTTTTGTATTTAATATGTATGCAAAAATATTTTCCTAATTATTTATATATAATCTAGACAAATAATATGAGAGAAGGGAAAACACAATCAAATATGAAATGCCACTTGTAAGCTTACTCTATTTCCATTAAGAAAATCATTCTCTCCATTTTGAAGAAACTTATGTTTTTGCTAGAGAAAAATATTTTTTGTAAAAGTTTTGACCATCCGAAGATGAGAAAATCGGAAAACACATTTTTCAAAATATTGTCCTCCATACCGAACGCATCCTGGAACCATTTTATTGACCCGCCTCGTTTGGCTTAACCCATTGAAACTATATGGTCTTATGGACACTACGAGAAGCTCACGAGGCAATCATAGGAGAACTTGTTTTCTTTAAAACTTCGTGTATCACTTGAAAACAAAGGGTAAATAAGAAAAAATAAATAATTTTCTAATTTTGCTTCTATAAATCTATAAGGGTCAAAATGGAAACTTCCTCTTGGATTTGGAAATTACTGCACCAGTGGAATATTGATTACCAAGAAGAGATTCGAGACAACTTGTGTATGAAGATCCATAGCAGTCACGATTGCATATAAGGCCTACAGGGAAAACAACATGGACAGACGTAATCATAACAAACCTAAACGTAAATTTGCAATCTACAACTTCTCAAAGAATATGAAAACAAATGTCGACAACCAAATCATTGAATATAGGCCCGCTTATTTTTTATAGAAAAAAAACTACAAAACCGTTACAAAGCCAAAAGGCAGGAAAGAAGAATAAATTAAAAAAGTAAGACCTATATCTTCAAGAACAGAATGGTCGCGCGAGGTGGGTAATTGTGATGCATTACAACTCCGAAACAAAAAATCACCTAATAACGGAGCATGTAGGTTCTACGCCTGAACCAGTTATAATCAGGTAGAGTCTGGATAGGCCCTAAAGCGGATATAGCAACATCCTGCCAAAAGGAAGAAAAGAAACACAAATTGGTTAAAACGATTGTTTCATAGGAATAGACCCCCAAGTCTCAAATATTTTTTGAATCCTTACCTGGTCAAATATAAATCTATTTGCAACCCGTTTGATGGTGCTAGCATCCACGGCATCAATCCTTGCAAACAGCTCTGTGACTGGAATTCTTCTGCCATATGTGAGTAGCTGCAAGCAGGAGAAAAGGGGAAATGCATTACAATCTACGACTGTAAAAGCAGCACATACAAAGCAAAAAGATCTTAGTTGACAAATCACCAGACCACATTCAAGTTGAATAAAATGTGACCCGGGGAGGAGGGGGGGTTGTGTGCTATTTTCATCAACCTATGTTCTCCACTTACAAGCAGATGATGCATTATGGTTCACTTCATACAAAACACAAGATACTTTTTTTTGATAAAGGTAAAGTTACAAAACACAAGATACTTGATGGCATACTCAAACTTGTCAGAAAACATAAAATCAGAGAAAAGGCGCATACTTGATCATTTGGCTTATCATATTAGTAAGTTAACTAACTCAACATGAGCAAAAGGGAGAGGGCTATGGTTTAAAAGTTAGTGTCTTTTATTTTCCATCTTTTCTTCTTATAAGGTCTTTTAAGAGCTATCTCACCAACAATCAGCTGGCAGCAACACCTTCCAGCCTTCATTTTGTTCTTATCTATTCAGACGTTAAGCAAGCATAATTACGCTGCTTCTTACTGTTGTACTGCACCACCCAGTCACACTACCCCTATGAAGAATGAACTTTATGAGCAAAATATGGTCTGTGTATTGCTGCTGATATGGCTACAGCACATGCTTATATTTAGTTGCAGCGACATATTGGCGGTAGATGCCGTAATAGTGAAGAAGCGGATGTTTGTGGCATTGTGGAATCTTAAAATTCAGAATCTACATGCAATAATGGGCCAACCTGTTGTCATTGATCATCATCTAGGATAGTGCAGTGACATTAGTAGTCTTTGACACAGTTCAACTAAAATCTAAAACTGCTCTAAGAGTAATGAAGTATGAAGTGCAACTAAAATATCCTCTTCACCACTATTATGGCTTCTAGTTCAGAATCTTTACAGTCATAGAATGATTAAAGTACATGAAGCAGTTCAGTGTATCTTTTATGCACAAATATGGGGGTGTCCAGTACACTCTTCAGCAAACAAATACTGAAGCAAATTCCATCTGCAGCGACTTATCTATGACACAACCCAATCCCAACACTTCTTACCGGAAAATAAACAGGAATAATAGAAAGAGAAAAAACTAATTACAATCTTGGCATATAACACGTGTACACCCACAAAATCAGATATCAGAACAGTACCTGACGCCCAATGTCTTCGGCAACAGGACTAGTTCCATCAATGTGAAGCATGAGAGACGACTTCAACTGCAAACCAGTATTGGTGAGTGAGAATCAAAGAAAACAGGGGAAAGAGGACAACTAAACATGACCGTTAAACATTAAGTAACACTAACCTGGTTGCAAGCACGAATCACATCAGCATCCGAAACTCGGTAGCACAATTTGCTTATCTCACGCATAATGCAGTAGGACAAATCACTCAAACAATCAGGCTGCAAATTAAGATTCCATTTGAGACAAAGCTAGAACTATTCACGACCATATGAAAGTCAAAAGGGTCACAATACTAACACCTAAACACATTTTCTTTGTCTTTAGAGAAAAAAATCTGCTTCTTTTAACGAAAAAATAAATAAATTGCTCAGTTTATACTAACCACAATATCTCAGAAAATCCAAGTAGATCAGTACCACCTTGCCTAATATGAAACTAGAATTATTCACAACTATATAGCACTATGCCAGTCAGAAGGATCACAATAGCTACACCTAACCTTTTTTTTTTTGTCTTTAGAGAAAACATCTGCTCCTTTGAAAAAAGAAATTACTCAGTTTATACTAACCACAGTATCTCAATAAATCCAAGTAGATGAGTACCACCTTGCTTAATATGCAATGTTAGAATATATAAACTGCATCAACCCAAAATACGAGCAGTAGATGACATAGAAGAACTACTTCACTCTGCATTCGATATACAACCAATGTAATGCTTACAGATTTTTTAAGCATATTCAAGAATCCAGACTCCATATTGACCATAGTAAAATTAGAAAACAGCTGGAGGATATTACAAAGGTAAATTTGAATATCTAAACCCTCGACACAAGACACAACACATTAAAACCTTTTACATCCAGCCTTAATACTCTGAGAAGCCGAGCAAGAGCTTATATTTGTTGCAGCTCTTCAGCATAACCAACAGATCCACCCCTCTCAGGCTCTCTCTCTCTCTCACACAAAAAAAAAAAAAAAAAAAAAAAACATAGCAAATTTTATTTGATGGAAGAAAATGCAAAGATATTAAGGTAATGCATATTCACCTTTGCAACAGCATACACGCCAAAAAGACCAGTATCTTTATAGTTGGTGTTAAAAGCCATCATGCTCTCTGCTAGTTCATTAATGCCAACACTTTGTGCTAGATCGGAACTGCAAATGATTAGGAAGTCCCATCAAAAATCATGAGATAGAGATCCATCCACATGCTTGAAATGACAAAGATTGCAAAAAAGTAGTGATACGCAACTCACCCCATGTGTTTCCCTCCTCCGGCATTTTTATTCCAAGTGCCCAGCATTGATTGCATTACCATCAGCGGGATGGTATCTGGATCAGTCCATGGTGCCCCTTGAAAAGCAACAGCAAATTGTGCCAACGGTATGTCATCATCAATTACCCTAACCTGATTTTGGTGACATGATCAGCATAAGAACCGTATTCGAGCGAAAAAAGCACCTTAAAAGAACCCTGATAAGATAGCATACCTCTGAACCTGTAAAAATTGCTGGTTCTCTGGCAACCAATTCTGAGGCTGTAGTCGGATCAGTTGAAAGCTTAGTAAATTGTTTCTTAACTTGATCAACAAACTCTTCATGCTTAACAGGCCCAGATGCAACAATTACCTATTTTAATGTCCACGGAGAAGGTTGAGAGTTTAGACAGCAGATGATAGTGTTAAAAGAATCAAGTTTGAGCTAACAAGCAAGGCAGACTTAGGAAAAGAAGATGAAATCATTTCCAAAATACCATTCTGGGAGCAGTATAATGTGTTGATATGTAGTCCTTCAGATGACTTCTGGTGATTGTCTTTATATTCTGGGCAGGTCCAAGAATAGTCCTACCCAGAGGTGAGTACTGGAATGCAGTTGAATGCAAATGGTCAAAGATGACCTCCTCCGTTTGACCTTCGACCTGCAAACAGACAGTGATAAAATACAACTTCAGAAAACATAACACACTAAGCTCTAGTATGTACAGACATTTTCACATCAAGAAAGCTAAATTCCTACAGGACACAGCTGCAATAAAATAGATAGTTGAACTAAGAAAATGGCAAAATATTGAGACTAAACAATCGGACATATGAGTGCTCAATTATTTATTAGAAAAAAATAACAGGCTGCTAATTTTCAGGTTGTATATGATATAGACAGCATGATAGATCTGTGGAGTTTCCTCTCTTCTGTTTCCATTAAGAGGAATGTCCTTTCTTTTCTGAGGTCAAGCACGAGCTTAATGCACGGCCATTTCATTTCATTTATTATATCTCTTAACCTCTTAAATAAAGAGATACCTGGTGGTTAATACTGCATTTTATCAACAAGGGCAAGTCCCTTGAGCACAATAATCCTTAAGTAAATCTTAGGATATTAATCAGTAAACCATATTGACGTCTACTTGCCTGCAACTGTACTCAAATACTACTGGACTGTATACTTTCGTAAAACTGAAGAAACTAGAGGTAATTTTAAATGAAAGTAAAAGACGATCAACATAACAGGAAAGCTAAAACCTTTTAACATCCAGGGAACTCGACAAGAACATAAGTGATCTTGAAATGTAGAACTGGCTTGCGTGAGTTCTTATCCTACATTAGCTCAATGAGGGTTACTAGGTTGACAGTCGGTGTAAAATTAGTCAATTTACCATGAATAGGCTTATTAGTTGTTGTACCATGAATGTCCTATATTACGACAACAATATAATATAGCATGCTGGCAGCTCATTAACAAGGAAGGGGGAAATAAAAAATCAATTTTTATATTCAGAGATCAAAGAATAGAGAAAAAAGTGCACCTCCTCCATCTCCCTAAGGATGACATCACGTTCACGTTCAATTTTTTTCTCTTCAAATTTGGAATTCTGAAGTATATCAGCCAAAATATCCAAAGCTACAGGAACATCCTTATCCAACACTTTAGCATAGTATGCTGTTTGCTCCCTGGAAGTGTAGGCATTCAAATGACCACCCATATTCTCAATTTCCTCCTCCATCTCCCAAGAAGTCCTCTTTTCAGTACCCTTAAATATCATATGCTCAAGAAAATGAGCTGTTCCATTAGTCTCATCAGTCTCAAATCGTGACCCTGCATCAATGAATACCCCAACAGTCGCTGTCTTCACAGCAAGATTAGTCTCAGTCGCCACGCGCAGACCTGATGGCAGTGTAGTCACGCGCGTAGATGGGAAGGTGAGGATTGGTGTATGGTCGGATTTGGTTGGGTGTGGGGAGTTGTATTGGAGGAATCGGGAATCGGGATTTTCGAAGCGTTTGATTTTATGCTTGACCTCTTCAGCTAATCGATCGTAGATCATTGCATCAGGAGGTGGCGGACCGATGGCCGGAGAAGTGGAGGAGGTGTCGGCGGCGACGGCTGCGGAAGCCGATGAAAGACGTCGGAGTGAGTGGGAGGTGGTGAGGTTACGGGACCGGCGTGCTAGTGTTAAGAGCTGCCGGATCGTCATGGTTATGGCTTCTGAATTCGGGCTAGGGTTTGTTCTGGTTATTCTATACAGGGAAATTGGGAACGAAACTCTAGAAAAACCAGGCTGCAGATTAACGAGGTACACGAAGGTAGACTAAGAGAAAATACGTACGACGTCGTATTTGTTTCACCAATGATGTTGTTGCTTTTTTGTGGACTTCCCACATGATTGATCCGTTGTTAGGCCCATTAGAATTTCTTGAATAAGCCCCATATTCGAGAGAAGGACCCAATGAATCCATAGTGAAATTCACAAATAGCCACTTATTAGCTCATGTAAGTAACAATCAGGGGAATGCTAGTAGTGCTATTGCTCAATCTAGCAATCATGCTTTTCCTAAGGCTTTTTGGATGTTTTTATGGATAATGAAAATAAAAAAATATATATAAACATTTTTTAAGAAAGTGTGTGCTTAATACCTTACCTGTTAAACGATATTATTAGAAAACGAATGTGTCATGTGAGTAGTGTTTGCAAGAGATGTGATTTAGAAGATGAAACTTTAGAATTCATGCTTTTTAAATATCATAATTCTCAAATAGCTTGGAAAATGAGCCCTATTAATTGGAATGATCTTGAAAATATTATTGACTTCTCCTTGTGGTGGAATGACAAGATTATAACGGCAAAAAAGTGTTCTAATTCGGCTACTATTTTGAATTTGACAGTAATGATAACGTGACATATCTAGAAGTCTAGAAATGCTTGAATTTTAATAATGAATTAACTGTTCCTCCAGACATAGTGACGAAAGCTTTGTTTGAATATAACGAATTACGTGAAGTAATGTGTTTTCTCATCTTTCCCATTTTAGCTCTCTCGTAATTTGTATACATGATTTATGACTTACAGGGATAGGTAGTATCGATTCTCGAGGTGTTCAGAAGTGATTTAAGTGATTAGTGGGTTCTTGAATTTTAAGTAAGTTAAGTTCGACCCTGGTCAACTTTTGGCCAAGATGACCTCGATTTGGTATGTTAATGTTTCCAATAGGTTTGGAACGTACTTTTTAGTCAATTTACATATTTGATTTATTTTCATGGGATTCCGAACAAATTTTGAGGATTTATTAGAAGTTTTGGGGTATTTTAGATAATTAGTTGAACTAGTGGTTTAATGGATTAAAACCACAACTTTTTCCTTCTCACGTATCCCACGTTCAAGGTAAATTAAAACTATTAGGTTTCACCCTTCGAACATAGCAGAAAACAAAGCAGACGCTTAATGAAGGGGATCTTGAGTTGAGTGGCGTGAACGGTAACTGGGAGTTCAGATTTTGACCGTTCGGGAGCTTTACGGAAGGGCAAGGCCCTTGCAAATTAGCTTTCATTTGGATTCTTCGGTTGAGGTAGGTTATGGTTTAATTGGAGTTTAGACTCGATTTAATTGTGTGTATGCTCCTAAATTTGGATGTTTGTTGATTGGTCTTTGGACACACTTGAATTTGATGATGTTTGGATTGTTGATACTTACATGAATAATTATTGAAAAATCGAACTTGATTGAATTGCCTTATGATTATAAGTGTACTTGTAGATTTTGGTACATCGTGGTGTATCCTGAAAGATAGTATGAATTTGATAAAATATACATAATATGATTATGGAGGATCGGGTACCACGTCGGTACAGATATGAATATTGATATTACTTATTTACGGAGGATCGGATACCACGCCGGTATGGTACATGGACTTAGATTGTCCCCTGCAGATCATGACTAGTTGGGCAGAAATAAGTCCCTTAGCATGTGTGTACAGGCTAGTATGGATTTTGAGAGGTTGTGTGGTTTAATAAGATGATAACGAGCTAATGGTGTTCTAATTGTGAGGTTGACAAGAACATAGTTGTTACTTATGGTATTATTGTTGATTTTGTGGTTGTTTACGCTTTGGTTGATACTCTTGATGGTTACGTAGATTATTGTAAGCATTGTTTGGCCCGTCATTAATATACTTATTGATTCATTGAATACTTGCTATGTGTTGATGCCCATCTACTTGTTATTTAATTTATGTTGTATACATGTTATTAAATTCAGTTGGCTTATGATACCTACCAGTACATATTGGCTTGTACTGATACTACCCTGTACTCTTCTTTTGTTGAGTGCAGAAAGTGTTCCAGAGGCTCAGACACGACCTCATCTCTAGCGTTTAATAGTTGATCTCGGTCCAAGGGTGAGCACCTCTTCTCCAGGTTGTCATGGATCATCACATTAGTTCTTGTCCTTCTTTCGGGCAATGAGAAACTTTTTATCCTTCGTTGTTTTGGATATTTCTTTTACACATAGTTTTTATTTTAGAAGTTATTGTACGATGACTTTCGGGTCTTGGGGATTTTAATAAGTAGTTTATTTGATTTTCCGCATAACTAATGATTAGCTTGATTTAATATCATCAAGTTGGTTTTTATGATAACCTTGTCTTAATATTGACTAAATGATTGGGTAATGGTTTGGGTTAGATGGTTCTCCCACCGAAGTATTAGAGTAGGTGTCACTCATGGCCATTTGGGTCGTGACATAATGCTTGTTGATTCCTCAAATAATAATTTATCAGAGATTTGTGAAAATCAACTAATAGTGCCCGGAGATGGGATTTGCTCATTTGTTGACGCACGGTTACAAATTGAGTCGAAGAAGCAAGCATTGGTTTGGTTGTTATGGATAACAAGGGTGTCGTGCTTCATGCTCATGGATCCCGATTCAGTACGTTGGAAAGTCTATGATCGCTGAAGCGTTTGCTATTAGAAAAGCTATGAAAAAGTTATACAAAATGGATGGAGAAAGCTTCATATATTCTCGGACGCGAAAGGAGTGATAGACATATTGAAGAAGAATGATAAGGCTATTTGGGACGTGGATGTTGCTTGTGAAGATATCTGGCATAAATCTTCGTGTCTAAAACTTGTTGTGTTTTTGCATATTCCTAGAGGTGCTAATGTTGTTGCCCATAATTTGGCTAAGGTTGCGATTTCTTTGTCGCATGAGTTATGTTGGGAAAGAGGATTCCCAAGTTGGATGGTAAAGGATGTTGTATGCTCTTTCGGACGTATTAAGTCCCTAATGAATTAATAGATGAAAGATTATGTTGAAAAAAAATCATATTATAATCACTGTCCTGAAATTTTAAAGTTTTAAATCCATAAGTATAATTCTAGGCCAGAATTGTGGCTATTTTCAAAAACATGATCGAAAAGTGAAATTTGTCATATCACCCAAAACATTAAATTGGCATTCATTAGCCATGTTTTAAGAAATTGTCAGAAAATGGCCATTTATATATTTTGGGCTACTAAATTTTGGCATCACATGATCCATAAATTACACAATAAAATAACAAATATTTTCTCTCATATAACGTTCTCTCTTATTTCATCTCCTATAATCTCTCAAATATTTACCTATCTTGTTTTCCCCCCTAAATCTCTCCAATATCTTCTCCACCTCTTTTCTTCCTTTCAAGATTTCTCCCTGTTTTGATAACAAAATAATTATATGGAGTAAACATTAAAAGTGGATTTTAGGATTATAGAATTTACCTTTAGAAAATCTCTTTCCCCAAAATTTAACTTTCTACTCCTATTTTTTTAGCCATTCTTGTAGTTCCTCACCCCTCTTTGGGATCACTCTTTGGGTTAATGATCTTCTTTATCCCACAAATAACCATGCTTATGAGAACCTTGTGCTTGTTGTCTCGCTGAACTAACTCTCCGTCGACGACGAGTATCAAGGTTCTGCTCAAGAAGAAGAATTACATATAGACATTCTAATATATTTTGTGAATGTTTCATGTATTCTGATATAAAATTTGTGAATTAATACCAACATATTTAAGAGTTAATCACATAATAAATATATACATAAACATATAATTAATGCAATAATAATAAGTTTGGATTATTATAACTGAATACACTAACAAAATGTACAAAATAAATTTTTGTATACGTTATAGTGCAAATTATACTCGATTAGATGTGTACTTGATCAAATATATTCAACTGAATATATACTTATCTCTCTGTTGAAATTCATCACATACTATATGTATACATAGATATATATTTGACGTCTCATACTAAGTTTAGATTATTACTACTGAAGGCACAAAAAAATGTGAAAAGCAAATTTTGCTATATTATCTTGCAAATATATACTTGATCAAATGTACTAAATTGAATACACATATATTTATAGTTATGTATGCATTAACTTTTAAATTGGTTAATTAAAGAATAAAAGTATTTTCCTTCTTTAAAAGTAGGTATAGCCTTTTAATTAAATGATCAAAAATATTTTCTTTCCTTAAAAGTAGAATTTCATGGGATAATTAGTGGCAGTTTTTTAATAGGATAATCTGTGCTAATATGTTAATTAAATTAACTAATTCATGTTGGTTGATAAAAGAAAATAACCATCCTTAAATTCAGGCCTTTTTCTTTTCGGCTACTTTGTGCCAATTTTTAGGGGAAATGACATAAATGTCACTTCGCTCAAAACTGTTTCCACGAAATAGTCATTGATTTTGCAATTCCCAAAGTTAGCCATTTTAGGCCTTTTTGTCGCTGCTACTGCCTTTTTTTTTCTTTTTTTTTTCCAGTTCATATCCCATAATGATACAGTCCCCATGCCACATTCATATAGTTTATACAAAAAAACATATGCATATATAGTTCATATACTATATTGATACAATTTTGATACCATATTGATACAGTCCCTGTACCATATATACCATATTGATACAACTTATTTACCATATTGATACAGTTTCGACTGACCATTTTTGGAATTAGTTTGGGCCGACTGACCATTTCTTGGAATTATTTTGGGCCGACTGGCCATTCCATGTCCAATAGCCCAAATATTGACCATTTATTTTTTGATGGGTCATGTGGTGTCCTTTTCCCATTTTTTTAGGCTTTTCATTTGCCAAATGTTTTAAGGCTACAATAATGCCAATTTTATGTGAGTATGGTATATTTATGCTAATTCCCCAAACATTACGAGGTGTTATTCTAAACAGGCCGTACATTAATTTCGGGGTATCACTGGGCTTGGCTAAACATTGGTCTCTATATTATATATTTATTATACATTACAGAAAGGAGAGAAAGGTCAGGTTGTCCATTCTAACTGGGTAATTCTGGTTCTTCTCAATAGGGCCTAGCTTTATCTGATGGGCTTCTCAAAACATTAGGGCTATAGTACTACTTCAATCTCAGGAAAGTATCCGATTTTGAATTTTTATTCCTAAATGTATGGTCTTGAATTTTTGTCCCCCAAAGTGTGTGATCTTGTATTTTTTGTTCCCCCCACCCACCATAACAACAACAAAAAAAGTTCCAACGTTTGTATGTTAGATAGAATTTGTGGTCAATTGAGCAGGTTCATTATCTTAAAATTTCTTGGACGTTTGTCTTATGGGCAAGAGTTAGAATGTCTGTCTTATGGACAACCTATTTAAGTTCTAATTTTTGCTCATAAGGCAGAACTTCTAATCAATTATGCAGGTTCATTGTCTTGAAATGTCACGAACGTCTGTCTTATGTACAAAATTTATCAAACGGGGCCAAAAAATCAACACCACCTCTTATGAAGGTCGTTTTTGTAAGACTTTTTTTTATGGGGACAAAATATCAAATCCAACAAACTCATGGCTCACTAAGCATAAACGGGGCATAACCTCTTTAGAAACACAATACATAACTTATGGGGTATTATGATATAAAAAATATAAACTTATGTTTAGCGAAAAATATATTTACCTTAAAAAGTAAAAATTAAAAATCAACACAAAATAGGTACAAAAGGCAAATGGTCATTTTACCATGAATTATTATTCGTTTGATTTGGAAAATTATATTGTTGGGAGCAAACTTCCATCTCACTCAAAGGTCATTTCCCCCTTTTCAAGTTGTGCCCACCGTACCACATGCAGGTTGATTACCTGATTCTTTGATTTGAAGTTTACTTTTCCCGCAATTAGTGCTAAAATAGTCAACTGAAATCATCAAGGCAATAATAATTATTATTCATAACTCAAAATGAAATCTCGTGCTATTAGCTAGATTAATTTCTTCACCACAATAATCCACCATACTCTAATTTTACGGGTTGCTTTTTTACGGGTTGTTTAGCTATCTTTTATTAGTACATATATCAAGTATTTTTGTATAACATCCGTCAAAGTTTGAAAAGAGATTGAAAAGATGACAAATTCTTCTCTCGTTGAAATTTGAACATGAAAATTCATGGTTCTCAACCCGCTTCAATATTAAAAACTAGACCACATCCTTAGATGCACCAAACTCTTAATTTATGCTTTTTTTCACATGATTTTTAAAATTATATTTTTGTTTATCTATCACTAAATTTTAAAATTTAGGAAAGGTATTGAACAATCGAAAATTTCACATAGTGCATTTATTAATCTAATTTTACTTTGTCTTTACTCGTAAATGATTGGTGTCAGAATTTCTCACTAATCAGGTGTGATCAGTCTCATCCGTGTAAGAATTAGGAATTCCCAAACTGTACTTGCAAGTTTCCCCGCAAAAAGCTCTCCACGCCTACTCTTAGAAAGAACACTATTTTTCTTTAGTTAGGTAGTTATCCCGACCTCGAACTCCCACGTTCCAGCGTGCATTATGCCAACAGGTCCCACCACCAACTCTAGCTGAGAAGTTGAGTCACCCTTCTTTTTTTTTTTCCAGAAATAGAATAGAATACAGAATGACGCTCCTTGCTTGCGGAGCGGACGCATAAGATAGAAAAGGGACCCCGTAGCCCAGACCCTGCTGAAAAACGTGAGCAACTTCAGTTAGAAGTTCCGCTCGAGTGGAATGGTTGTTAAAGGGAAGCACTAGAGTCACTCCACGGGAACTCGCTTTTCGGTTTGCTTCAGATTTGACACTCTCTGACCTTAACTACCCCTAGACGTTGGTGGCCCCCTTATTATATTACGAAATAAAAACAAATGATACATAGCAAAGTAATGCTCAATATACTAACAATTACCATCATATGAAATCGACTTAACTAGAGAATTTAAATGACACTGAGGACGAGTCCAACCATATATGTTTTGTCTAAAGTTTTCTTATAACTATTTTAATATTTTTCTACTATTGTTATTGATATGTATATCATCTTGAATTTCATATGTATATATCACAAAATTAGAGGCACGAGGAGTACTATGTTTGATGATGTAAACAGATTATCAGTAAGCAGTATTTGGTCAAGAAACACAAAGGGCCAACAGACAAAACAAAAACAAATATCCAACAAATCGAAATACTGCTCTCATCAACCCATATTTGTCCCATTTCATTGTATAAAATTAAAGATAAAATTAATTATTTTTTAATCTTATTCTACTTTTAATATTAAATATTCTTGAAATAAGATTATCATTATTTTGTTCTTAAATAAAATGCAATTTATTAGAAAGAGGTAAGGATAAAATAGTAAAACACCTTTTTTATTCATGATTCTTAAGGGTCGTGTAAAAGGGAATTGTGACAACTAATATGGGACCGAGGGAGTAATATTTTTCTAATTTAATCACTTTTTAATTTTATTTTTTTTTACAATCGTGTCCAATACATGCATTGGAGCCCGATTAAATTTGGATTCGCGCTTTGCATGACCTACTTCTGGGGCGGCACTCTTAGCAAAATAATTTTTATTCCGAGGCTCGAATTTTAAACCTCTGATTAAGGTAGAAGGATTTTAACTATCCAACCACAATCCATATTGGTCTAACGTGATCACCTAATTAATTTGGAGCAAGTCCAATATATAAAAATTTGAGGAATTGTTGAACCACGAGGGTTAGTTCACTTATAAGTTATACCTGTTTCTTTTTAAATGTTGTATTAAAACGAGGTGCAAAGTTTATGATAAAATAAACATTTATGGCAAGAATGCTGATTCCTTTTAAATAAACTTTGCTGGAACGTCAGTAGGATATTCCTGATTCGACTTCACTTTTTCTTATTCTTTATATTTGCATGATTTTATTAAATTAATGTACTGCATTGTATGAGGGTGCTTTTTTAGAGTTTACGATTTATTATTCTCAAACAGATTAGTGAAAAAATGAAAAAAAAAAAAGAAAAAGAAAAAGAAAAGGTGAGACTGTTACAGTTTGATACTCCATCCGTTCCAATTTATATGAACAGTTAGACTTGGCACGGAGTTTAAGAAAGAAAAAAAGACTTTTGAAACTTGTGGTCTAAAATGAGTCATAGATGTTTGTGTGGTTGTAAATCATTTCATTAAGGGTAAAGTAAGTACTTTAAAGTTAAATTGTTACTAAATATAGAAATCTGTTATTCTTTTTGGAACTTACTAAAATGAAAAGTGTGTCATATAAATTGGGACAGAGGGAGTATATTAATGTGAATAAAGGTTTAGCGACTTCAAGTTTGTTTTATGAAATTAAACCACTTTGATTCATTGGAACCATGATTAGGAAAAGAGCGACTTTTAACAAGTACATTTAAGAAATAAGGAATCGCATTTTACAGTATTAGCAAATTATTCGCAATATAATACTCTATTCTACACAAATAATTAAGTGTTTGGTAAATTGTATAAAGAAAAGACAATTGGTGCATAACATCAAGTTGGTCTTATTAAGTTACACATATTTGTGTACCATTTATTATGCGGGATCAATGAACCAATACATGAATAGGAGTAACTGATAAAAGAAGAGTTCATTCATTACAGCTCACATATTATTAATCAACGACCGTAACGTCTACGTTATTATTCACAGGTTATACGAACAATTCATGCATAATAATTTGTACATAACTAATCCCCCAAGGTCCCAATCAAACAACCCCAAAATTATTTTGAGGTAGTGGTATGGATTGTGTACACTTTACCCTCCCCAGATTCTACCTGATGGAATTACACTGGGTATGTTGTTGTTGTTGTTGTTGTTGTAAAGAGTACTTTTCAAGCATGAATTCAAATTAATCGAGTTTCAATGTAAATATTGAAAATTAAATATCCCGTTTCAAGTGTATAATCTCTAGACAAAGTCAACTTATTATTATTCATTTGATAAGGAAAACAACAAGTAAAAGTATTAGGGGGTGTTTGGATTAACTTTTTTTTAAGTGACTTATAAGGTAAAAATAAAAAGTAGGTAACAATCAACTTTTGACTTTTAATTTTTTTTTGGGTACTTTTTAAATCTAAAGTAAAGTACTTAAAAATACTTTGTTTCTTTGTCATATACCTTCAAAAATTTAAAAAAATACTTAAAAATAAAAAATATTTAAAAATAAGTCAATTCAAACACCCTCTGCAATTCAATGGGTAGTTGACCATGGTCCATAGAAAATTAGAATTGGTTCTCAAAACTGGGTGCACCTACCAGGAAGGGCAACGCCACCGCCCAGCTTTGACAGTGGTGCGTGCACCGTCAAAACGCGTGGGAAATAATAACCAATCTCTGCTGGCTTACAGCACAAACTATTCCACCTTTCTCAATTGACTATTCCCAGTTCTTTTTTACCTGTTTTGATCATTAAAAAATTCACTTTTTTCAGAAAAATTATTTTACTTTAGTGAAAAAAATAAAAATTACGTTTGGTCATAAAATTTATTTCACTTTAGTGAAATTTTTTACTTATTTTCACTCATATTTCTCTCATAAAAAGTTAAAAAGAACTTTAATTTATTTTCATGGTCAAATATAACTCTAACTCCAAAGAATTTTAATTTTTATAGTGAAACGCCTACTTATTCTCTTCACTTATTAGTATTCTGTTCTGTGAAAAGTAAAATTTCAACTCAGTACGAAAAACTAGATACTTCCTCCTCTGTGGTTGATAGGATTGGGAGTTGGGACAATAAAAGGCTCAATAAAGCCAAATAAATTATTAACGGTGATTAAATACCGAGTAACTTTATTTTAATTATATTAATTACTAAGGTTAAAATTAATTTTTAACATTTTTTTTCCCCACCCGATGTTTATTGAAGCCTTGATTAATTCAGATCGCGCACTGCAGGGCTCATTCTAAGGGTGATGCTCCCTCAAATTTTTTCTCTATATCGAGAGCTCAAACCTGAAACCTCTGATTAAAAATAAAGCAATGCCATCACTGCATCTCCACTGCATCACAACCCATGTTGACAACGTATAACGTTAGGTATGATCAGTAAATGTATTTACCATTCTAGTTAGAAGGTTATTTTGGAGAATTGATCAAATCCGCAACTAACGAATGCATTGTTCGCTTTACGTGTGGAAGCATGTCGTTGATCCCTCCACATCAGTGCCGAAAACGTGAAAAAATAATATTTTCTTTCGTTTTAAAAAGAATGATCGAGTTTAATTTAACATAAAATTTAAGAAAATAAATAAGATTTTTAAATCTTGTGATCTTAAATTAAAGTTATGAAAAATGTATTAAAATACCTTGAATCTTATGATCTTAAATATATCACATAGAAAATTAAAATTAAAGTATTGCAAAAAATAAAAAGGGATTATTTTTTTTAAAAATGAATTAAAAAGAAAAGTAGTGATTCTTTTTGAAATGGAGGGAGTATTTAAGTATTTACTTAACAATATTTAATTAATTTTGGTGTAAAAAGTTTTCTTATTAAAGACTCGTCACTCCCTATAGATCTTAGATCTGCAAGTAGTATATAAACGACCCTCCCCGCCCTCTTCTCCTTCATTCTTAACACACACTTACAGATCCATTTTTCCCTTAAAATACATCTTACAGGTATGATTTTTCGAATTTCTTTTCTTATTCCGTTTCTTAAGAAAACCACGATAATGTGTGTGTGTATTACATCGCAATATTTTTAATTTTTTTTTTCCAGCTTGCTGTATTTGTTTGATTTTATAGATCAAAAGTTGTGAATTTTCCAATCGCTTTTCTTATTTATTTTCGTAATTTCAGCTACACGATAATACGTATTACATCGCAATATTTTTAATTTTTTTTTTCCAGCTTGCTGTATTTGTTTGATTTTATAGATCAAAAGTTGTGAATTTTCCAATCGCTTTTCTTATTTATTTTCGTAATTTCAGCTACACGATAATACGTATTACATCGCAATATTTTTTAAATTTTTTTAGCTTGTATATTTGTTTTGACTTTATAGATCAAAAGTTGTGAATTTTGTTGTATTTTTTAAGTTTAATTTGAGGGAAAAAGATGAATTTTACGCGATTCGGCGTATTGCATCGCAAGCATTTATGATTCAGCGTGTTATATTTTAAGCGATTCGGTGCATTTTGTAGTTTTTTAGGTTAATTTTGAGGTAAATAGATGAATTGTGCAATTCTGTGTATTGCATTGCAAGCATTTATGGATTCAGCTTGCTATATTTGTTGATTTCGTGATCAAAAGGTGTGAATCTGGTATATTTTTAAGGTTGATGTAAGGGGAAAAAGTTGATTTACACAACTAGCTGTATAACGATGCAAACATATATGATCCAGATCGATATAGATTCAGAAGTGTTAATTTTGTGGTATTTTCATGATAATTTGATGAAAAAAACTGTCTTTTTTGTGATTTTTATTAATTATGGAAGTGCTCGATTTCACACGAATGAATTGTTAGATTTTGATTAGATCTAGTGTTTGGTCAGATCATACAAAGATAGCTCTAAAATATGATTTTAATGGATGATCTGGATGTTTTTGTATTAGATCTGGTCAAGATCATGGTTACTGTATATCATTTCCCCTGGCATTTGTAAATTTCTGTGTTGAATTATTGAAATTGGCCTTATTTTCAGTTGTTTGATATTACACATCAGGTTTGAAATTGCATGTTAATGTCATCCTCTTAATGTAAAATTTCGTCCTCTGTTTTATTGTAACCGTTGGACATGACATGTTTCAAGTGTATCCTTGTTCAGGCAGGCTATCTTTTGTATGCATTTTCTTCTTGTTTCTTCTACAATGAGAAATGCATGAATGGGTTAACTGTTATACACACGTTAGAGCTTTTAGTTTGTCAGTTTATGCATATTATCTGATATGTTGTTTGTCGGACATGATGGATTTTTCCGCGGCCAAGACAAGTTTAATCTCAGAAATACATGAACTTTTGTCTGGTGCAGAGTTAAAAAAGAAGAAAGGAAAATGGTGAAGATTTGCTGCATAGGAGCTGGATATGTTGGTGGCCCCACCATGGCTGTCATTGCACTCAAATGCCCCAAGATTGAAGTGGTCGTTGTTGATATCTCTGTGCCTCGCATCACTGCCTGGAACAGTGACCAGCTCCCCATCTATGAGCCAGGGCTTGACGATGTGGTCAAGCAATGCCGAGGCAAGAACCTCTTCTTCAGCACAGATGTGGAGACACATGTACGTGAGGCTGATATAGTTTTTGTTTCTGTCAACACTCCTACCAAGACTAGGGGTCTTGGCGCAGGCAAGGCTGCAGATCTTACCTACTGGGAAAGTGCAGCCCGTATGATTGCCGATGTCTCGAAATCTGACAAAATAGTTGTTGAGAAATCAACTGTTCCAGTAAAAACTGCTGAGGCGATTGAAAAGATTTTGACCCACAACAGCAAGGGAATTAACTTCCAGATCCTCTCAAACCCTGAATTTCTTGCAGAGGGTACCGCAATCGAAGACCTCTTTAAACCTGACAGGGTTCTAATTGGAGGCCGGGAAACTCCAGGAGGCCAGAAGGCTATCCAAGCATTGAAGGATGTTTATGCTCATTGGGTTCCCGAAGCCAATATCATTACCACCAACTTGTGGTCCGCTGAGCTCTCAAAGTTGGCTGCCAATGCATTCTTGGCACAAAGAATCTCTTCTGTCAATGCCATGTCAGCTCTCTGTGAAGCTACAGGAGCAAACGTTTCACAGGTGGCATATGCTGTTGGTAAGGACTCAAGGATTGGTCCCAAGTTCCTCAACGCTAGTGTTGGTTTTGGTGGATCTTGCTTCCAGAAGGATATTCTGAACCTGGTTTACATTTGTGAGTGCAATGGTTTGCCTGAGGTTGCTGAATACTGGAAACAAGTTATCAAGATTAATGACTATCAGAAGAGTCGTTTTGTCAATCGCGTTGTAGCCTCTATGTTCAACACAGTCTCAAACAAGAAAGTTGCAATTCTAGGTTTTGCTTTCAAGAAGGACACTGGTGATACTCGAGAGACCCCTGCTATTGATGTATGCAAGGGACTGTTGGGGGATAAGGCTAAATTGAGCATATACGATCCTCAGGTGCAAGAGGACCAAATCCAGAGGGACCTCGCCATGAAGCAGTTTGACTGGGATCATCCCCTTCACCTCCAGCCAATGAGTCCCACAACCATGAAACAACAAGTCTGTGTTACTTGGGATGCCTACGACGCCACAAAGGATGCTCATGCTGTTTGCATTCTCACAGAGTGGGATGAGTTCAAGACCCTTGATTACCAGAGGATATATGAAAACATGCAAAAACCCGCTTTCATTTTTGATGGCAGGAATGTTGTGAATGCTGACAAGCTAAGAGAGATTGGATTTATCGTCTACTCAATTGGTAAGCCACTCGATGACTGGCTTAAGGACATGCCTGCTGTCGCTTAAGAGCATTACTTTGCTCGAGTGGCTTGTTTTGGTCTTAAAGATATTAGTTATCAGACAATCATCAGCTGGGATTCTTTACTATTTTTTTTACTACTTCAATTTCTGTTCCATTTTGTCCATTGTAGTCATAAGACCACCATCGTCACTATCTGAGTTGCATGTAAGATGTTTTCTGTTTCTTTTGTATCCATGTTACTTCTTTTATCATTTACTTGTCATGTTGGACGATTTATTTGTTCTATTATGAAGGGTATTTAAGTTTTGGACCAGATTTTGTTTCTCTTTTGAGTATGGTATGGATTTGGTGTGCCTTTGAAAAGTCAATTTTTATGTCGGCACTCTTTAAGCTTAGATGCTTTTGGAATCTTTTACTGGTTAGTACATGATTCAGTATTACAAACGTATAATTAATTAATATTCCAACTTGAAAGAGCATTAGTCTTCCATGTGCTAGTGAGTAGTTTAATTGTCTTCCTCTTGTGTGTGCTTCAATCAAAGGTTGGTTAGGTTGGACTTCTCTTATGCTTTTTCGATAAAATCCAAAAAGGTCGTCTTTACATCACACGGTTGTACAGTAGCTAATTTTGATAATTTGATTTTGGTGTTCTAAGCATAGATCCAAAGGCTCGTTCATTCTCAATTGGGTCTAAATCAGAGTTCCGTGATCCTAGTTATTTGTGGGGCAAAAAGAATGGATTTGAATAAAATGAAAAGGCGGAGAAAGCAGACATATAAGCCAACTCTGTTGAACCTTACTGTGAATCCTGAATTTTGTTCCAGTTGGTCCCAAACATATATCAAGCTGATAATCCAGATCATGAATATAGACGGACTGCATAATTTAAGCTAATCGGTTCAACCTTTAAGGTTTTTAGCATTGAACCTATTATTCCAAATTGTCAACCTACTATTTGTTGCACTACAAATTTTATAGCCCGCATAGAAAAAAACTGGTTTCAGATGAACTCGATGCTATAGGGTAGTACGCGCCTCTGATTGTGAGCCATTAATGCAAGTGCACTTAATATATACAATACGCACTAAGTTTGCTCTCACTGTCGGAAATTAGTTGGAGATGCACAAATATTTTGTATTTATTGACTTAAAATTTTGAATTCGTCCATCAGAGGGAAGATATAAGAATTCTTTTCTAAAATCCTTAATGTGCCTATGGAAATTAGTCAGAACCGTTGTGAAACTTCTTTAGAAGTTGAAGCTCTCGTCTCCCTTGGTTGTCAAGTTGACTTGTATAATTTCCCAATTTCTCGACTCCTTTTCATCAATGTTGTAAATTAGTGAGTTTTGCATAAGTTTAGCCTGTTTCAAATCCAATTTAAGCTTCCCAAACTTCACAATTTTCTGATCTTTTTATCCTTTTTGTTTGGTTTTGCACAAAATGAAAGCATCACGTGTCAAATCTTTGTTTGCATGCAAGGCTTTATCTTTTGCTATGTTTTTAATTTGTCTTATCAGATTTTGACTTGACGCAAAGTTAAAAAAAAAAAAACGAATCTTGTGATCTTAAACTAAATAATCTTAAACTAAAGAGAATGTTACAAAATACCCTTTTTAATCTTATACTTTTAACTATACCACGTGAAAAGTTGAAAAAGAGATTATATTCTTTTTTAAAAGTAAGAAAGAGAAATTGAAATGGGGAGTATAGTTTAGTTATATGGGATATAAAGACTTAAAAAGTCCCCAAAAGGCAAAAGGGATTTTCAAGAACTCTGCTTCTGCTCACTCTCCAATTGGTTAGTTTCTGAGTATATATAAACCCAAGAAAACAAACTCGTAACTACCCATCTTCTCCATTTAGTTAGAGTTAGACTCAGTTTTATACTTTGGGCAAATGGCGAATCAAACTTAAAAGAGTTTCCTTTTATTAGTCCCATATATAGTATCTCAATTTTACTTCTGAATACGCAATCTCCCCATTTACTGATTTCTTGATTTTGCAAAAATCTTGAGCTTTCCCTTTTAGTCCAACATTATATTTTTTCAACATTTCCTACTGACTTTCCATTCTTTTACGAACCCCAAATGGAAGAAACACAAGAACACAAGTATATTTGTAAGTTTTGTGACAAGAGTTGTGATAGTGGCAAGTCATTGGGAGGTCACATGAGGGGTCATTTAGCTTTGATTTCAGCTGCAAAGAAGCAGAAAGATAATAGCAAAATGGGTTCTGAAGAAGAAGAAACTGCGAATACTCATGAAGATTTGAGCATTTCAGAGCAATCTGAAAGTAGTACGATTCAAGAAAAGGAGAATAATATCAGCATTGGTGATGATGGTGATGACTCAATTGGTTATGGATTGCGAGAGAATCCAAGAAAATCTTGGAGGGTTTCTGATTTCAAGAATTGCTATTCGGAAAAGGAAAATGTCTGTAAGGAATGTGGCAAGGAATTCTCCTCCATGAAAGCTCTGGCTGGTCACCTGAGGACTCATTCGAAGAAAGGGATTGAAAAATGTCATATTTGTGAGAAATGTGGAAAAGGGTTTGCTTCAATGAGGGCACTTTTTGGTCACATGAAAGTTCACTCGAAAAGATCAAGGGTTGATGATCAAGCTTCTGAATTATCAAAGCAGAGTTTATCGGATTTCGATAACGTTTGCCCAATTCGGAAGAAGAGATCAAAGATAAAGTACAAGATTGATGTGAATTCTTCTTTTTCTGGTTTGAATGAATCTTCTTCTGCAATTAGTGAAGTTGATGAAATGGAAGAAGCTGCTAGGTGTTTGCTGATGTTGTCATTGGGTGTAAGGGACTGGGATGAATACATTTCGATTTTGGAGAATTCTAAAAAGGAGAATGTCATTCTTGAAAGTGAATCATCATTTCACTGGGCTAAGGGGATTTCTGCTGCTGATGCTTTTACTGTAAAGCATTTGTCTCATACTGTCTTTTCTGATTCTGGTTGTGTTGATGGTTATGAAAAGAATTATGAAATAGCTGAATTTTCCGATCGGTTGATGTTGATCAACACTGAGATCACAAAGGTGTGCTACTCTACTGAAATGCAATTTGAGAATGATCCAAGTTCATCCGTTGTAGGGGATCTTGCTTTTCTGAATTCTTGTTCACTCAAGAATGCTGGGGTTGATTTTCATCCAGAGACAAATCTTTTAGTATCTGAGCCTATCAAAACCAAGAATCACAAATGCCCAATTTGCTTCAAAGTTTTCCCATCAGGCCAATCTTTGGGAGGCCACAAGAGGGCTCATTACACTGGATTCACTGAGAGCAAAACTAAAGAGACTATGGTGAAAAAATTGGATGACCTTGCTGATATTCGTAAATCTTTTGATCTGAATACTCCTGTAAATGCTGTGGATGAAGGGGAAAAAGATGTTGAGCTCAAGCTTTGGTGGGTTGAAAGCAGCGACGTGCTGATGATGTCAAATTGATGAGATGATTCCTTCTCAGTTTCTGCTCTAGAGGTTTAAAAACTAGACAATTCATGATTCTTTTTCATGCTTGAATTTCATCATTGTAAAGACAGTTTTCAGTCTTGGAATTGTTAAACAGTTGTATAATATGAGTAACACAGGAAAGATTTGAGTTTCCAATTTGCTGCCTAAACCATAATGAGAATGAAGCATACATAACAACATTACTGTTTACTTTCTGTTCAATGCATTCTTGAATTGTTGTACTGTTTACCTATGAATGTCTTTATCACTTTTAACTCTTGTGGGGTAATTTGTGCTATGGGAAAGAAGGGTCATTCTTGTTTGTGGCTATTGTGCAGTCTAGAGTTGGAAAGAAACATGCTGAGATTAATGAAAAAGTAGCATCTGGCCTTTGGTATAAACAAGTTACCGCAATTTGCCAATTGATGTCTCTTGATCTGAGCTCTAGTGTCCTCCGCCGTATGGTTGGAAGGCTATAAAATTGATAAGAGCGTTAAGTCAGCCAAAGTTAAGAATGTGTTCCCATAATACTCCATTGTTTGAGTTCATCAGGTGTTGTAAGATATTTGGTACAAAGATACTTGGATGGATATGAGGATCTGAGCTTTCGTGTCCTCTTTTTCATGTTCGTTTCAGCCGAGGGCGTATCGAAAACAACCTCTCAACCTTCAAGATAGAGTTATAGTCTGCGTATACTCTATCTTAGATCAAATGTAGTTGAATTATTCCCATAGATAAGTACTACACAAATCAAAATGATTTGAATAGTCAATTTCCAGTTAACACTTTAAAGCAGACCAGAGATAAGAGCCACAGTTCGGGATCAGCTTGGTGCGCTCACTGTCACTTCGGACGTGTTTGAGAAAAGAATACTCCCTCTTTTCCAAACCAGTAACAAGTTGTTGCGTTTCACCAACAAGGGTTGTGGTGGGTGGTAAGTACTCCTTCATCCTTACCCAGAGTTCTCGGGCACGCAATCGTTTTTATTAGGGAGCACTTTACCCTCAATGTGGGATTTTTCGGAATAAATCCAAATTTGGTCGGACTCCAATGTTGGTACCGAACATCAGGTGAAAAAAAATAAAAATTTGTTGCATTTCATTTTTCAAAGGTAAATTAAATTAGATTATTTAATATTTTAAAATTAAAATATAAATATTTCAAACTTATACATAAAATATTAATTAAAATTCATATAATTTGATTCTCAACAAAAAATTGTGAGAATTATTTCGGACACATGGAATATCTTAAAAGGAAGTTTGAGGGAATAAAGTTTCTCTAACTTGTCAAAATGTCTATTTACTCATAACGTTCAACCAACCAGGTCTTCACTTTCCCCCAAAGATACCTTTCGGAAAAATGGCATCTCACCATCACTACCACCACCCCTACCCTACGGCGGCCGCCACGAACCCCACCACCCCCATCACCACCATCAGTTACTGCTATTCTTGTCACCCCACCCCCACCCCCACCCCCTCCCCCTCCCCATACCCTCACCCTCCACCACCAAATCCACACTCCACTCCCCCTTATACCCACTACCCCCGTCCACATCCTCACTTCTGTGCTTCCCATCTAACCCCACCACCCTGTAACCCCCCTACCCAATGCCAATGTGAACACATTCACCAAAATCATCACCATTTTCAAGAATTCAAAGTAACAGATCAACAAACAGACCGCATTGTTACTTCTCTTCTCCGTCGGATCGCCGCCTTGGAATCTTCCCTCCGCCGCGGCTCCTCCTCTTCTGTCTCTCATCGTTCTCGTCAAACGCTACGCGATGCTGCAGCGCGTACAATTCAAACCCATTTCAGAGCCTTTCTTGCTCGTAGATCGAGAACCCTTCGGCAGCTGAAGCAGCTGGCTTCCATCAAAACAACTCTCAATGTTCTCAAATCGTCAGTTTCTGGCAAAACCCATTTTGATACTCGAGCTGTTTCTCTCAGAGCCACGGATTTACTTGTTAAACTTGATTTTATTCAGGTAATTAAGCTCTAATTGCAATTATATGCTTATTATAATTACCCTATATGAATATCGTGTTGGGTCTTGAGCCGAGTGTCTAACAGAAACAACTGCGTACACTCTGCCCTTCCCGACCCCACTTTGTGGGACTACGCGGGGTATGTTGTTGTTGATGTATGAATATTGTTGTTAAGGAAATGTTGAAAAAGGGGTTCTTTTTATGCTCTAATTGCAATTATACACTTGTTATAATAACCCTATATGAATATGGTGTTGGGTCTTGGGGCGAGGGTATATCGAAACAACCTCTCTACCTCGCTCAGACTCCACTTTGTGGGAATACACCGGATATTTTGTTGTTGTTGTTGTTGTTGTTGTTGTTGTATGAATAGTGTGTGGGGTAATGTTGAAAAAGGGGTTCTTTTTTTGCAGGGTGATGATCCGTTAATCAGAGATGGTAAAAGGTCAATAAGCAACGAATTGACTCGATTTATGAAGGTTATTAATGGGGTTACCATAATCTCAAGTAGAGTAGTGAAGAATGTGAGAGGTGGCAATAAAGCTAGGGTCTTTTCCAGTGACCGCAATATAGAATTTGACACAAATCGGAACGAAGCCATTGATAAGTTTGTTGCATCAGAGAAGGAATCTGAAGAGGAAGAGGAAGAGGAGGAGGATCAGCAAAATACTAGGTTGTCTGATACTGGAAAATCTGGCTTTTTACGAACTAGGGGTGGTGGTTTGGCCAGGAGTCATGGTGGGGTTAAACCCAAACAAAAGAAATCAGTGTCGTTTGCAGAGAATGGAGATGCATACAGAGTTTTCTATAGTACCCCGGAGCCAGCTTCAATGGGAAATGTTAATGAAGAAGAATCTTTTGATACTGAGATAGAGCTGATGAAAAACCTTAACAAAAGAGTTGAAAAGCTTGGCATGGCATCCAAGGATTGTGAAGTTGATGAAGAAGAAGATGGTGGGTCTAGTGGAAGCAGTGATAATGAAATGGATCCAAGAAAAGATGGCTATTATGAAAGGAATGTGAGAGATGAGAATGATAATGAGATCGAAAATGAAAGTTTCGTGTTCTCGGCACCATTGCCTGTGAAGATGGAAGGTAGAGCTGCTGATCATATCAACAGGAAAAAGGGTGTCAAAATAGTTGACAATTGAATAGGTTCCCAGCAAGATGTCAAGATTTGAACTTTGCTCTCCTGTAGGTCCTGCTGAGCATTGACAATTAGGTGGAAGTTAGGCTTCTGCAGTTCTTGGGAATTATTTGTAATTGTTAGTAATGATTGTTTAAATGAGTACTGTTAGGTTTGATATGTTGTTTAGATGAGTACTGTTAGGTTTGATATGAAGAGCAGTTCATCTGTTTTGGATTAGTAAATTTTGGATGTTTTCTTCTCTGCTATTGTTGTATGAATTGGAGATCTTTTGAATGTACTGGCCTAATTCTGAGGTTTAATGATGATCGTTGAAGAGTTAAAGATGTCACATTTTATTAACATAAATCAACAGGTGGCTATTTCCTTTAGAGTGAGTTAAATGTGATTGGAACTTATCAAATAAATCAATCTTCTGCTCAAATTTGTTGTCCCCAAGCTAGAGAACATTTTATTTCTATCTTTTGTTGTCACAGAATGTTGAAGATGCATAAATAAACCTACATGTAATCAACTTAAGAAAGTCGTAAAGATTTGTATCTTGAAGTTTCAAGAAGAGAGTCGGTCTGTAAGTTAACCAAGAGATTCAAAGAGCCTAAATTCCCAAACTTAACTGCTTTCTTTTATTTCCTTGTATTTTACTTGTCGAGCATCACTCTATGTGAACTTTGACTTAAATTTTCTATGTAAAACTCTTTTGGAGCTTGCAAATTTTTAAACATTTGAATTTTATCTTCGAAAAAGAAATCAATATGAGTCGTTTATTTAGGGGTAAGGTCTATGTCAGAGGCGAACCCATGATTTGAAGTTTGTGGGTGCATCAGTGTTGTCAAAGCGCACTTAAGCTTTAAAACGAGGCTCAAAATGTGTTGAGCTCTTCGCTTCACTTAATGTGCGCTTTAGTATAGTCATCAAGGCTCTAAGACATATTTTCCTTGCGAATTCTAAGCTAATACTAAGGCTTGTTTGGCCATAAGAAATTTTTACTTTTTCTCGAAAATTATTTCACTTTATTCAGAAATTGTTGTTTGGCCATAAAAATTTCAAATACAACTTGAAGTTATATTTGGAAAAGTAAAAACAACTCAACATGTGTTTTCTCTTTTTTTTCGTTTCATTTTTTCACCTTTTAGTTATTTAAGTACACTTAGGAGTCGTTTGGTGTGAGGTATACGGTATAATAATTCGGGATAAAATTCAGGATTATTTTTTTCTGAGTTATGGTGGAGGTATTAGTTAGTCCCGGAATTATTTATCCCACCATTTATACAATAGTGATGGGATAAGTTATCCATATACATGGTGGGATAACTTGTTCCCAACCAAACGACCCCTTAATTCTAAAAAGTCTTTTAAAAAAGGTATGGCCAAACACAACTCCAACTCCAAAAATCCCAAATAAAGTTTTTGATTTTCATGGCCAAAGCCTACTTTAATGAGTTTAAGGTAATATGTTGACTAACTTTTTTCAACTAACGAGTTTTATAGCTTAATGGTCAAGGTGGGTTTATCAATATGGTCGCGGTGAAAAAATAGTGTTATGCCTGGGATCGATCCCTGGTTGTGTGGGTGGAAGATACAACTTCAACCAGTGGCCCAAGGTGCACTTCCATTTTTGTATGGGTGCACTATAAAGTATATACTAATTCCTCAGGGTATATACACATAGATACACATGATTTTTTCCGAAGTTAACGAGTGCACGTGCACCCCATCAATGCATGTGAGTCCGCTTCTGGTCTGTGTACACTCTACCCTTCTCATATCCCATTTTGTGGGATTACACGAGATATATTGTTGTTGTAAATTGTTATTTTGGATGAACTAAGAAATCGTTTTGGTAAGAAGTGTAGGAGAGTATTATATTTTATTGTTGGTGAAATTACAATAAAATTTCAATTGAAAAAAATATAAATGAAGAAAATAAAAATATCTTCTTTTTGGTTGAGGCGCGAATATCTCGCTCTCTTTAAGGAGATTCAAGTCCACTGCAGCAAATGTTTTCACCGGTCCAACATAAATCTTCTTGACTTGTCCCCTCCAGGATACAACAGTCTTCTCACAAAGTACAACTCAACAAACTCTAAACAAGAGTTGAGTTCAAAGCTCCAAAAAAGAACACCTCCCTTCAACTAATAAACTCTCTATTTTACCACCTTTTCTAGTTCATTTCTTTCTCTTCAAAAATATACAAAACCCTCACCATTTATAGGTGAGGAAATCATCCATGCAAAGAAATGACTTTAAAAAATATGAAGTTGCCACATGAATTATAAGGACTAAGTGGCGACATGAGTTATAGAACTAAGTGACGACATGTGTTATAGGAGTTATAAGAAAATAAAAGGTGACTCCCTGCCACTAATATTGGTACAATATATTGATATAATAATATTAAAATGCTCAAATACACTATCATATTTGTTTTTGCATATAACCATCTAGTTTTACCATAATCGAAGATTTTTTCTCGAGTTTTAAGACCCAAAAAACAAGAAAAGAAGACATTCATTCAAACAGAGAGAATTCAATTCAAGTGAGGAAATGGTCAATTGGTTGTAGCGCAGAAAAGACATATATGTTGTAATTCATGAATGGCCCATCTTTGCCATTGTCCAAGAAATTGACGCATATTAAACGAGTCATTGAAACAACTGCCACAGTAGAAGCGCAATGCAAGTCCCTCTTAGAACACTGCGCCAAAATCAAATCTTTAAGAACAGCGAAAGGAGTTCATGCACATACCATTACCCTCGGGCTCCTTCGACCCCTCAGCTCGACCCATTTGCTTTCTCTCCTGACAGCAGCATATGCATTCTGTGGTCACACTTCGTATGCTCGCAAAATGTTCGATGAATTGCCTCAACGAACTATGTTGTCATACAGGTCCATGATAAGAATGTACACTCAGAAGGGGTTCCCTAACGTTGCACTTAAACTCTTCGGGGAAATGTTGCGTTCGGATAAGCACAAACCTGACAGGCATACTTTCCCTTATGTGATTCGGGCATGTAGTGATTTGTTCTTGCTTCAGCAGGGTGTTGCTATTCATGGGTTGACTGTTATAAGTGGGTATATATGGGATACTTTTGTGGGAAATTCACTTTTGTCTATGTATATGAGTTGTGGTGACAAAGAGGGTGCTAGGAGGGTCTTTGATGCAATGCAAGTAAGAACTGTTGTGACCTGGAACACTATGATCAGCGGGTATTGCCGAAATGATAATCCCAAGGAGGCGTTAATAATTTACAGGAGAATGGAAGATGCTGGTGTTGACGCTGATTGTGCCACTGTGCTTTCCTTGTTGCCGGCATGTGGGTGTCTGAAGGACGTTGAGATGGGCATAGAGGTTCACTCACTGGTTGAACAAGTAGGTTTTTGGAATAATTTGTCAGTTCGGAATGCTGTTGTTGATATGTATGTCAAGTGTGGAAGAATGGATGAAGCAAGGTTGGTTTTTGAGAAGATGATCGATAGAGATGTGGTGACTTGGACTACAATGATCCACGGGCTCATTTCAGATGGCGACATAAAAAATACACTATGGTTTTCTCAAAGGATGCAGCTTGAAGGTGTAAAACCGAATGCAGTAACTTTGGCATCCCTTCTTGCTGCATGTGCCAGTTTGCCTCATTTGAGGCTTGGTAAATGCCTGCATGGCTGGGCTATAAGGCAGGACCTTCAGGCTGATGTTCATGTAGAAACTGGCCTTATTGACATGTATGCTAAATGCAATTGTTTTAGACTTGCCTATCAGGTTTTTACCAAGACTAGCAAGAAGAGGACTGTCCCATGGAATGCAATTTTATCTGGATGCCTTTATAATGAGCTTGCAAGAGAAGCAATAGAGCTTTTCAAGTTCATGTTGTCAGAGGCTGTCAAACCTAACGATGCAACCCTGAAAAGTGTACTTCCTGCATTTGCCATTGAAGCTGATCTCAGGCAAGCGTTGAGCATACACAGCTATCTTGTAAGATCCGGATTTGTTACAAGAACGGAGGTAGCTACTGGTTTAGTTGATATATATTCAAAATGTGGAAACTTAGATAATGGTCACAAGATCTTCAATGGGATACCCAAGAAAGAAAGGGACATAATCTTGTGGAGTACGTTAATAGCTGGTTATGGGATGCATGGGCATGGCGAGACTTCTTTGTCACTGTTTAATGAGATGGTGCAATCTGGAGTCAAACCTAACGAAGTCACTTTCACATCGGTTTTGCATGCTTGCGGTCATGCTGGTTTGGTGGATGACGGTCTTTGTTTGTTTAAGTTCATGCTTAGAAATCATTCCAATAGTCTTAGAACAGATCATTATACCTGTATGGTTGATCTTCTTGGTCGGGCTGGCCGACTTGAGGAAGCATATGAACTTATTAAAACTATGACTTTTGAACCAAGTCATGCCATCTGGGGTGCACTACTTGGTGCCTGTGTGATACATGAAAATGTGGAACTGGGAGAATTGGCTGCAAGGTGGCTATTTAAGCTGGAGCCAGAGAACACAGGAAATTATGTACTTTTGGGAAAGATATATTCTGCAGTTGGAAGATGGAAAGACGCGGAGAATGTGAGACGTTTGATGGATGAAGTCGGACTAGTAAAGATGCCAGCCCAAAGTGTCATTGGGTGACAAGTAGGTGATTTCTTTTAGTTTCCGAGCAAATAGAGCCAAACGAAAGCTGCAGGGTGGGGGCAACATCTGAGAAATATGCAACAATAGGATGAAAGCTAACCCTCTTAGTCTCCGGTGGTTTTATGACCTCCTGGATTTTGACATTGTATTTATATTTCTGCAGTGCTCCTCATCGATACATAATTGTAAGGTGGATTCATTTTATACAAATCGGCCAATCACAACTGTTGATGTACTTAGATTGAAGCTTGTTGAAATCACCACTTAACTTCAAGAATTCACATAGCTCGATTCACTGTGGCAAGAGAAGGCTGAAAATTAATTGTGATGCCTGTTCGCGAGCAACCAGAAGTCCAAGCTTTTATATCTGTATGATTGTTGCTTTCGTTTTCTATAAGAAAATGGAATTAAGACTCTTGATGATTCATTAAGCTACCTCCCAAGGCAAGGGTAAAGTCTCCATACACTCTACCCTCCCCAGACCCCACTTTTGGGATGACTCTGGGTTTATTGTTGTTGATGATTCTTTAAGCTAAATGTATATCAGCAGGTACACTAAACTAGACACTAGTAAATGGCCACTTAGGGAAAGAAAAAAACGGATGTGAAGAGAACATGACGAATAATAAAGAAAGCCGTGCAGAGCATTCAGGACCCCACTTGTGGTATTACCCTTACTTCTTATTGTGCATAACATTCAGTAAAGGAACAACAACAACAACAAAATAATGGTAACAGATATCAAAAGCAAGAAATTATGTGAATAAGGCCAACACTACGCCTAACATGACACGGTGCTCAAGACTACCACCCAGCCTAAACCCAATTCAAGCATAGAATTATCCCAATTGGTTAGATAGTAGCTCTGCATCAAAAGAACTGAAAACAAATACACACACAAACAATGTGACTGGAACAATCACAAATTATGCAGAACCATTAAAAGCTTTGATTATAGAAAATTGGGTACAAGTATCTAACAAGTGAATTCTCTTGCCAAAATCACAAAATAAGAATGAACATTTACCACAAATTTATTTAAGCAATAGAGAAGAAAAATGACCAATATAACCCTAGGAAGAATCGAAATACATAAGAGCATATCACGAAAATTTAGGATCCCTTAAAATCTACCATAAGAGAATATCACCAAAATCGACCAATTCAACAAAATTCAATTACAATTTGTCAACAAAGAAGGGCTAAAAACCAAACCACTGTATCCCTGTGAAAGAAGTCCAGATGTGAAAGTGAAATGACCAACATAACCCTAGTAAGCGAAATGACAAAAATAGCCCGTAAATCAAAATAACCGGAGAGCTTAGGATCGCTTAAAGATCCTGTCGAGAAGATAGGCTATTGCCTCAGTTGTCAACAATTTGGCGGTAGTCTGAGCTGTTGCTTTGCATACTTGTTCTCCTATAGTTTGAGTTTGATCCATCCATCCGTCGTTTCCCTTTTCTTTGTCATCTTCAGCCGTTTTTGTCGCTTCAGGAATAGTTGCTTCTGGCATTATCAAATCTGTTGTTTGCGATTTTCTCCCATTATCCAAACGTTCGTATTTGTGATGTATAGGTATTCCCCTAAAAAGAAGCGCGGGGATTGCACAGAGAAAAAAGATTGATGCCACGCGTTGCAAATCCCAGCCTCCTCCTTGCCTCGTTGGGGGATTGTGTCTCAATGCGGCTGGATCAAAATCTTGGCTACGGGTCATTTCTGGAGTTGGGTTGGGGGGGTTCATAATCCTCACTTGGTGGGGATTAACAGCAAGGTGTCGCAATTCGTCTTGTATTTGTGCACTGTGTGGCTGCAAATAAAGAAGGTAGGGCTCATCCTCATCCCCCATTCTTGTTCCAACATCTGCCACTGACTTGATTTGAAGAACCAGAGTGGGTGGAATCCTGGCAATCCCTTTTCCCCTATCAACGCCGCTTGTCTCAGCCATATTGATTAGCACGGTGTAACTAAGATGCTCAGTTATTCCGTAGATATAGAGAAAGTGGAGAGTTATGCAAATGAAGAGTGTAGTTTTTAAGAGAAATCAATGGAACAGTGGCAGTTCTTGAAGAACTCCACAATGCAGAGAAGAAGAACAGAAGTTAAGTGAAGAGAAGAGAATAGGAGAAGAAAGAATATCATTGAATCATCATTCAACTAACTTGGAATGTAGTACATACAAGTATATTTATACACTTCAACTAACCGACTCAATAACTAACTTTTGAAGTGACTAACTAACTGTTTTCATAACTAACTAATGGACTACTACTTCCACTAACAAACTATACAGATTTTCCTCACTCATTCACACCTTAACTAACTTTTACATCACTAATATTAACACTCCCCCTCAAGCTTGGAAGTGCAAAGATGTTCTGAACTCCAAGCTTGGAACTGAGAAATTAATGTTGAACACTAGTCAATCCTTTAGTTAACAAGTCAGCTGTTTGTTCATGTGTTGAAACATACTTAGTACACACCAATCCCTGCACAATTTTCTCCCTTATAAAGTGACAATCAATCTCAATGTTGGTTCTCATGCAAGGTTGGTTCACTAACGTCCAAAATATTTAAAATTTTTAGGTAGCCAAATTTCCTCACGACTGTTTACTCTTATCTTTAACCTATTTTCCAATGTGTTTTTCCAGATCAAAGTGACTTCTTACAGCACATGCCTCTCTGAAATGTTACACCTTTGCATTCTTGAAAAATCAAGAAAAGGAGATTTCTGATGAATATTTAGCTTTATTGCTTCTTTTCTCTGAGAGTTCAAAAATTCTTGGAGTTTACTGGCTCTGTCTTCTGAAGGACTACAGCTACATTAGGACTCAGTCATTTCCTAAAGAAAATGTGAGCTCGTAGTTCGATATATGTTTCTGTCTTCAATAACTGATTCTTCTTTCACTCCTAGGGAAGTAGGACTCTAAGTAGTTTCTCTCTCTCTCTTCTAATTCTGGCAATTTCTTTCCCACGTTCCAATATGCACTACATGCATATTAATCATTAATTGAATTAATTGTGTTTGAATTAATTGTAAATATAATTTAACAGGAGTTCTCAAGCTGGGAGAGTATGGAACATTACCTATTTTACAATTATTTTGAAAATTAACACTAAATTCTCATTGTGTATATAATACACCCTGCTGAGCTGAAACCCATATCTGCATCAGATTGGAAATGTATAAGGTCATCTTAGTGGCTTGAATTGTTTAGCGCTTTATCCATTTTTGATGATATTGTTCGGGTCAGCTTGCCCGCAACTCGACTATTTCATTGGGTACCTGCTAACTCCCACCAACATAGGTACTAGTTACTCTGTGTACCAATGCTTACACGGATGAGAAGAAATCACTCCACTGGGATTTGTACTGGTCTCAATATTCTCCCTTCACTTAATAAACTACTAAGTCACACCCTTTGGTGTTGTTTAGCACTTTATCTTTGCAGCTATGAAAGATGTAAAAGTCAAACTTCAATATCATGGGGGAAATGTTTATTTTCCATTTATTTTTTAATGTAGTTGTGTAATCAAGACTCCTATGTTCCTAGGGATCTGTCTATGTTATTACTCCTGGCAGTTTGGGTCCTGAAATTTCTCAACACTGAAGAAAGTACTTTTGGCCTTTCTGTCCTATCTTTAACTTGATTTTCCTGTCTTATGCCTCTTGATAATTGTAATTTTACCTGAACGGTGCTAGATGAGCATATATTATACTAAAGAATAGTGTACATTGGCATATGTCTTTACCTGGATTCTTTAACCTAGCAAAGGTTATTCTTTTTCAACACTTTGCTGAATCCATGTTGTTTGTTTCTTGCCAGTGCCAGTCATTCTGCTTTGATAATCATTTGAAGCATGTGATCAGTAGCTTCGAGCGTAATTGAGTTTCGCCTGGACAATGTAGACCGCTCGATTGAGTGAATGACTTGCCTGCTGGTAAAGCTTTGATCATCGCCCAACATTCCTTTCTGCCCGTGTTAGGGAGCATTTCAAAACTTTTACGAACTATACCTAGTCTAGGTGTGCGCTTGTGGAAATTTTTGAACTGAACATGGGTTCAAGGCCAGCTGATTTTTTATTTTTTTTTGGTAAATAACGATTTTATATACCAAGTGAACGTTACAAAACAAGCCTGAAAAAAACAGGCACAATACTTTCCAATACTCTATTCTGGACAGCAGTCCCAGACTTAGAGCACCCAAGCATGAAGCATAAGGCCTAAAGCCAACTATATCAGGATTCTACTATGTCAACTAGGATAAACATCAAGCGTTTTGAACATAGCTAGCAAGCTTAACATTCAGATGGGCTCTAAAGTAGATTTCCTGAATGATTCTCCTCACCATACTATCAATTGCTCGTTGGTGTTTCTGAAAGATTCTTCCATTCCTTTCCTGCCAGACATAGTAAATTGCAGCTGCCAGTGAGATTCTATATAGCTGGGCAGCTTTGGTCCTACCCATGTAGTGTTGTACCGCCCACAACAGCTCATCTTTCCATCCCCATGGACTTCTGTAGATCCCTTGCCATGCCATTATCTTCTTCCAGATAGTTCCTGCCACAACACATTCAAAGAACAAGTGGTGTATAGTTTCATTTTCTACATTGCAAAGCGGACAACTGGTACTTGTGTCAATTCCCCATTTGGCAAGTCTGTCCCTGGTGTAGAGCCTCTCCTGGGCAGTCAACCAAAGTATGAAAGTCCATTTTGGTGCCCCAAAATTGTTACAGATTAACTTTCTCCACTGGACTTTCATATAGTTGCCCTGCCGCTTCTGGTACATGAGTTTTATGGAGAAAGTATTCATCTGTTGCACATCTTGGTAGTTCCATCCAGCTTGTTGGAAATAAGCTTTTGCTTTGAAGATTTTACGCACAACCCAAGATGCAGACTTAGGCATAACATCCCACACAGACATATTCTTCACATAGTATGTATGAATCCACACTATCCAAAGCTTTTCCTTGTGTTTACATATATTCCAGAAGTGTTTACATATCGCCGCTTTATTCCACAATCCAACATTTTTTATATTCAGCCCTCCAGCAGTCCTTGGCCAGCACACTTTATCCCAAGCAATGAGTGCCTTCTTGGAAATCTCTACAGAACCTGTCCATAAGAACCTCATACATATCGTCTCAATGAATTGCACTATCTTCTTAGGCAGGATGAAAATCTGAGCCCAAAAAGTTTGAATGGATAACATGACACTCTTGATAAGTTGTGTCAAGGCCAGCTGATTAATTATGCTAAGAGTTGGAATGCAGGAAGTCATCCCAAGAGGTCGACTGACATTTTTAAGGCACAAGGCCTCAGCTTGGCTGAGTTGAAAAGTTATTGAACTTTCTCCTAAAGTAAAAACTATCCTGTTATTGAGTATGTGCTATCAGAGATTGGAAGCACAACCATTAACCGGAGAAAGATCCTTATATGCAGCTGATTGAATTGATCCGAAGACCATCTTCAGTTTGTATGTTACAATTGTTTCTGAAATGAAGCAGGGGAGTCTATTTTAACTCTGCCAATTGTCCAATTTGGATCTCTGTTTGCTTATTGTAGTGTTGTAGCTCTTGGTTTTGAAACTTCCTGCTCCCATGTCCAGCCCATAGCAGTCAGCCCTTAAAACGAATTAGTCTGAACTAAATTTACATCGATTTTAAACTGTATTCCAAGATAGAATATGATCACATCTACATTCTTAAACAGAGTCCAAGGCCCAAAATTTGTTGGTCGAAGCAAATGGCTGACTGGGCTGGATAAAGGAGCATTATGTGATTCAATTAGAACGGACCGGGCTAGAAAAATAGGCTACATTATCCTGTATTGCTCCGTTTCATGATTTTGGCTTATGATTCTGTCACATGTTAATGTCTCTTGTTCTCATGGGATCTGCAAACAAGAAATCTGCTTGATTGTCTCTTGGTTTCTTGGTAGAGCATTGAAGAAATTCACAACCTCAATATCTCCACTAGTTAGTGGAAAGGTCTGCGTACACGCTAACCTCCACGAGCCGTGGTATGTTGTGTTGTTGTTGTTGTATGAGTAGTGTGTTGGGGAAATGTTGAAAAAGAGTTTTTTTTGCAGGGAGATGATCTGTTAATCGGAGATGGTAAAAGGTCAATAATCAACGAATTGGCTCGATTTATGAAGGTAATTAATGGGGTTACCATAATCTCAAGTAGAATAGTGAAGAATGTGAGAGGTGGCAACAAAGGATTTTTAATGCAACTGTTTTAGACTTGCCTATCAGGTTTTTACCAAAACTAGCAAGAAGAGGACTGTCCCATGGAATGCAATTTTATCTGGATGCCTTTATAATGAGCTTGCAAGAGAAGCACAACTGTTCATGTACGGAGATTGAAGCTGGTTGAAATCACCACTTAACTTCAAGAATTCGCATAGCTTGAGTCACTATGGCAAGAGAAGGCTGAAAATTAATCGCCAGCAACCAGAAGTCCAAGTTTTATATATTTATTTATTTTTAAGGTACGGTTGTTGCTTTCGTTTTCTAAAAAGAAAATGGATTTAAGACTCTTGATGATGATTCATTAAGCCACCTCCCAAGGTAAGGGTTAAGGTCTAAGTACACTCTATCCTCTCCAGACCCCACTTTTGGGATTACTCCAGGTATGTTGTTGTTGTTGATGATGATTCATTACGCTAAATGTATATCAGCTGGTACACTAAACTAGTAAATGGCTACTTAGGGAAGGGGCAGTTTTCTTAGTAGCAACTTTAGACACCTAAATGAGGTAGCCTCGAAGTAGTATTCTTGGCTGTCAGGATGCTACTTTGAAGCCAGAAAATGGGAACATCTGCATCAGTAATCAACTCTTTTCATAACTTTGTCCATACCTGGCTAGATCCTTGTGAAAGCCATGTGCTTTGCATTATTTAACACGATAATAGGATTATTCTGTTAGCAGGTCCCTCATGTTACTATGCTAGTGGGAGGGGTTCAAGGACACTTCCATGTTAAGAATGGTCGGTGAAAAACAATTGCTTGCACCTGAGTGTTTATATCAAATCAAACAATGTAATCATAGCGGTTTTAAATTAAAGCGAGAATATGTGTTAAATGATTCTCCTTATTAAAAGTTTACATGCAAAATGCATGTCTTGCAGTGATTTGTTTGATGCAAATATCAGGTGCAATTTGCAAATTAAAATTTCCCTTACTTGGTACCCCTTGTTAGGACCATATTTGTTTCTTTCTAGTACGAATGGGTTTATGGATTTTTTTTATAATTTATAATTTTTTTTCAAGAATCTTTTTGGTTTTCTGGTATGAGTGGGTTTCCAGTTTATTGTTCTTTTCCTTTACCTTTTTGGTCTCAAATTTCATGGTTTTTTTTTTTTTTACCATATAACTAGTTCTCTCTTTATTATAAGAAAAAGCAACGGAAAATACAAACGTTAGTCAGGTGATAGATTTATCCGGCCTTCTACATGGCGAAGAAGAGAAAATCTACGTCGACAAACCCTACAATTTTTCCCTACGATATTACAATTGAAATATTCTCACGGCTTCCTGTCAAGTCTTTAATGCGTTTCAAGTGTCTTTCTAGATTTTATAATTCCCTTGTATCGGAGTCATATTTGGAGGACATGCATCAACGTCACTCTATGAGTACCCGCCTTGGGGAAATCAAATTCTTTGTGCCAGATGTTGAAGGTTTTTATAGCATAGAGGTGAAGAAACGCGGAAAAGTGTCTAGATGTAATTTTAATTTTCATTACGACGGCTTATCGTACGCTAATGGTATGTTCTGCTTCTGGGCGAAAAGGTTTGAGTCTGTTAGAATTTTCAATCCCAGTACAAGAGAAGTAAGACTTCTTCCCCGAGTGAAACAACTATATCTTCTTCGCAACTTAAATGAATCTTATATTTCATGGTATTATGGATGTGACTATTTACTAGGTTATGAGCCAGAAGAAAAAAAATACAAGGTTTTGATGAAACATTGTGTTTCAAGAAAGTGCACAAGAAATTGGATTTTCACTTTAGGAACAGATAAATCTTGGAGAGAGATGCGTTCGCATCGCATGCCTTTTTTCCCATATGCAGGGGGAATTTGCGTTTGTGGAGTTATCTATATATTGGACTGCTCAAATACATTCATATTTGCCTTCGACCTTAAAACTGAAAGATTCAAAACTATCACGTTGTGGAGTGATTCACATCACGAGCAACGTGATTACCAGTTGATAGAAGTGAAGGGTAAATTAGCCGTCAGGGACTGTTCCTCTAAGAACGTGAATTTGTGGATTTTAGGTGACACTAAAAAAAAGGAGTGGCAGAGTCATAACATTCGCTTTCCTTCACACTGGAAGAATATCGGTGCTTATAAAATCTGCAGTTCTTGTGATGGTGAGATTTTAATTTTCTTGATCAGGTTAAATGCTTCGGTTAAAGTTCGGTCTTGTTATTGTTACGACGTTAGGAAAGATAGCTGGAAACATTTGAAAACTTCATTGTTTTCGAATTGGACTGGCGAAGTGATTTATACTTATGTGGAAAGCCTCTTCCCATTGAAAAAAATTTGCAAAGCTCGTTAGACTGCTCTGTACCCGCATTGAAACCCGACTAATCTGAACTTGTGCATTGCACGGCCCATTTCTGAAGGTGCATCTCCTAACAGAATTATGCTTATTAGTTGTTACCAAAGTTGAGCTTTAAAATATTTGGGTCTGTGATCTTCCAAGTTCATTAGACCTGTACATTAAACAATTGAACTCTGAATTGAATTTTTACTTTATAAATTCTGCTCATTTTATGAATCTGTTACAATTGTAGAACAAATTTGGTGTTATTCTGCGTACTGGAAATTGTTTCATTTTATTCTTGTGATGTTTCAACATTTTCTTGCCACAAATTCTTTGCAAATTTTAGGATTTGTGCAGTTGTTTGTGCTTTTATGTTTCTTTTCATTAAAATAAATTTTTTCTTGCATAAATAATTTATAACAAGATTAACCAACAATTACATTATCACATTCAATTAGTCGTATTGGTTCGGGATATTCTTGGTTCATATACACGTGTGGCCTTTCATTTTAAAAAAAAAAAAAAGAACTCGAATAAATTTTACGAATGTTATGTTGCGATGGTAATTTTTATTCATTCAAATATTTATAAGAGTTAATAACCCAAATGGTCACTTGGACTTTTATCTCAGAAATTCACTCAACTTTGATTTTTTACTTCAAAAGTCACTCAACTATAACATTTTTATTCAGAAAGTCACTGATTCTATTTAATTATTTTTTAAAATAAAATTGCTTATGTGAAATTTTTATTTAAAATCAAAATTCTGAAAAATAAAAAGTATTCATTGACCATTTTATCCTTATTCCCCTAAACTAATACATCTCCCTCCTCTTTCTCATTTTTCTTCTTTTTCTCACTTTCTTTCTCTTTTAGTTACCATGGATTTCTACTCTCCCTCTATCTGTTTATATGCAAACATGTATTGCAGTCATTTGTTTGATGCAAATATCGGGTGCAAATTAAAATTTTCCTTAATTGGTTTAGGGACCATATTTGTTTTCTTTCTATTACGAGTGGGTTTATGGATTTTTTATATTTATTTTTTCAAGAATCTTTTTGGTTTTCTAGTTCGAGTGGGTTTCTAATTTTTCTTTTCTTTTTCTTTTCCTTGTCCTTTTTGGTCTCAAACTTCATGTTTTATCATGTAAGTGGCTCTCTCTTTATTATAAGGAAAAGCAACCGAAAATACAAACATTAGTCAGGTGAAAGAGTCGTCCGGCCTTCGACATGGCGAAGAAGAGAAAATCTACGTCGACAAACCCTACAATTTTTCCCTACGATATTACAATTAAAATATTCTCACGAGTCTTTAATGCGTTTCAAGTGTCTTTTTAGATTTTATAATTCCCTTATATCGGAATCATATTTGGAGGACATGCATCAACGTCGCTCTATGAGTACCCACCTTGGGAAAATCAAATTCTTTGTGCCAGATGTTGAAGGTTTTTATAGCATAGAGGTGAAGAAAGACGGAAAATTGTCTATATGTAATTTTGATTTTCGATATGACGACTTATCATATGCTAATGGTATGTTCTGCTTCTGGGCGAAAAAGTTAGAATCTGTTGGAATTTTTAATCCCGATACAAGAGAAGTAAAACTTCTTCCCCGAGTGAAACAATTATATCCCCTTCGCAACTTGAAGGAATTGTATCTTTCATCATATTATGGATATTTTTATTCATTAGGTTATGAACCAAAAGAAAAGAAATATAAGGTTTTGATGACACTTTGTGTTTCAACAGAGTGCACAAGGAGTTGGATTTTCACTTTAGGAACCGGTAAATATTGGAGAGAAATTGACCGCATGACTTATTTCCCACGTCATAATAAGGGACTTTGCATTTCTGGAGTTATCTATATATTGGATTGCTCAAGTACATTCATCGTTGCATTCGACCTTAAAACTGAAAAATTCAAAATTATCACACTGTGGAATGCTTTACATTATCACTGGAGAAGTGATTACAAGCTGATAGAAGTGAAGGGCAAATTAGCCGTCCAGGATCGTTCCTCAAAGAATGTGAATTTGTGGATTTTAGGTGACACTCAAAAAAAGGAGTGGCAGAATGATATCATTCCTTAAATGAAGGGGAAATTTGCGTTTATGGAGTTATCTATATATTGGAATGCTCGAATACATTCATAGTTGCCTTTGACCTTACAACTGAAAAATACAAAATTTCATTGTGGAGCGATTCACATCACTAAAAACGTGATTATGAGCTGATAGAAGTGAAGGACAAATTAACCTTGAGGGACAGGAAGTGCTCCTCTAAGAACGTGAATCTGCGGATTTTAGATGACACTCAAAAAGAGGAGTGGCAGAGTCATAGCATTTGCTTTCCTTCACGCTTAAAGAATATCGACACTTATAAAATATGCAGTTCTTATGACGGTGAGATTTTAATTTTCTTGATCAAGTTAAATACTTTTGCTAAAGTTAGATCCTGTTATTGTTATAACGTTGGGAAAAATAGCTGGAAATATTTGAAAACTTCATTGTTTTCGGTAACGGATTGGATTGACGAAGACACCTATACTTATGTGGAATGCCTCTTCCCGTTGAAAGCAATTTGCAGTGTTCGTTAGTTGATACCCGCATTGAAGTCTGACTAACTGAATTCGCATTGCCAGACTTATTTCCAAGGGCGGGCTGCCAACAAAAGAGGTCTAAAGTTCATTAGACCTGTATATTTAGGGCCTGTTTGGAAAGCCACCTTGGTAATTGGATTTTGTGTAATTGGGTAATTACACTATCTGACATGTTTGGTTGACCAGGTCAGCAGGTAATTAAGTGTAATTGACAGGGGGTAATTACACTCTCCAATTCACAGGGGGATAGCTGTGAATTGCTGGTAATTACATGGTGTAATTACAAGCTGATTACTTTTAAATTTCTTCCTTTTATTTCTATTTTTATTTTTTTCGTTTTAATTTATTTTAAATTTATATTATTTTAAATTCTTTCTGTTTTTATTATTCTAAATTTTTTTAAATTTTTTTTAATATTATTTATATTTAATTTCCTTCTCATTTCCCAACCTTTATTTCTTGTGATTTCATGCAATTTTTCGTATTATCTATTTTTTATTTATTTTATGTTTATTTTTTTCATTTAACATAATTTAGTTAGTATTCTAATTTTTAAATTAAGTAGAATTCATTGTTGAATAAGATTATAGACTTAGGGTTTCCTTTTCTTTTGAATCCTATTTACGTTATGTTGAAATTTGACATAAGAGTATTATTTTTATTTTTTTTTGAATTTTGAACTTATTTTATATTTTCAGTTTCTATTTATTTGTTTTACTAGTATTGACATGATATTTCACATTGCAAGCCATTCATTTTTAGTTAGAATTGATAGATTATCTTTTTGTCAAATGTTTTAATAATTTTATGACATTATATTTATAATATTAATCTTTTTGTTAAACATGCATTTCATGATGTTCTTAAAAATCATGTACTTTATGTTTTCATGATTAATTTAATTAAAATATACTAGTTTGAAAAATATAAATCAATGATTTTCTTATAAGAACATAGGTTTATTCATTGATATATTTCAAAAAACAATATATATATATATACACTAGGCTAGTAATTACTACCCTAGTAATTACACCAATTTCAATTACCAGGTGACTTTCCAAAGAGACCCTTAGTAATTCAACTCTCAATTGAATTTTACTTTATAAATTCTATTCATTTTATGAATCTGCTTTAATTACTATTGTAGAACAAATTTGGTCTTATTCTGCATAATGGAAATTGTTTGTTTTTTTTTCTATTCTTGTGATGTTTCAACATGTTCTTGCCACCAATATTTTGCAAATTTTAGGATCTGTACAGTTGTGTATACTTTTATGTTTGTTTTTATTAAAATAAAGTTTTTTTTAAACATATATAATTGAACAAGATTAATCAGCAATTATAATACCACATTTAATTAGTCGTATTGGCTTGGAAAAAAAAGAACTTGAATAAGTTTTAGCAATTACATGTTGTGTGCCTAAGTGCAAGAATAATTTTTATTCATTCAAATATTTATAATAATGTCTTTATTAGATTCTCTAGGGTAATAAAAGAAAGGTTTATTCAATTTTTTGTGAGATTCATAAAACACAGAATATTACAAAATTGCAAGTCCCGAAAATGATATAAGAAAGGTGATTCTTATATGTATGATGCTAGGTGAGTCTTATATCTATTTCCTTTATAAATGATTTGATTTTGTAGATGTTCTTAAAAAACGATTGAAAATATCCTCAAGGTGCCGCTTTGCAGGTCAATGATTTCGTATCTTTTTAAAAATTTATTTTTAATTTTATAGTTTTTATGGTATATCTTTATTTATATTATACATAAAAATCTAAAAAAAAAAAGCGCACATTTATTTTTTTTTACAAAATTACTTTTTTTTTTAGAATTGCAAAAAGTCCAATTTACTAATTTACCCCTGCCGCTTGCTCCACATTATTGACCTGAACATTGGCGCCGACACCAAATATTGAATCACTAAAAAGTCATATCAATGTGTCGTGCTTTACACTAACTAGTGGCGTATAGCCCGTGCAGTGTACGGACTCAATAATTATTCATAAATTTATTTTTTTAAAATAGTATTAATTAAATAATTTTATATTTTTAATTAAATAATTATTTATGTGATAGTAAATTATCTATGTAAAATGAATATCTGAAAAATATAATATTGGTAAATTTTAAATGGTGTTAGTAACATAATTTTAAATTATTGATCTAAAATAAGTTATATAGATTTGTGTGGTATTAAATCATCTCGAATTCTTTTTGTATATTTTTTATTATATTTTCTAAAAAATAATCCCTTTTTTGACACAAAGACAACCATTAAAAAATATTCCATCCATTTATTTTTTACTTATCCATTATATTAAAAATAGTTATTCAATTTTACTTGTTCAGTCTAAAAAGCCAAAAATTATTTTATCATTTTGTGTCTATTTCATCCTTGTTGTTAAATATTATTTATTTTAAATACTTAGATAACTTATAATAATTAATTAAGAGTGATATAGTAAAATTACTATAGAAAATGCTTGTGGAGTTCACATGAGTTGAAGCAGCTAAAGCAGACATGTCGACCGAGAGCAACCTGCTTCAACTGCTTAACTAAAGATAATCATTGAAAAATATTTCATCCGTTTATTTTTATTTATCCAATATATTAAAAATAGTAATTCAATTTTATTTGTTCAGTCTAAAAAGCCAAAAATTAATTTATCATTTTGTGTCTACGCCATCCTTATTGTTAAATATTGCTTATTTTGCAATACTTAGATAACTTATAATAATTAATTAAGGATAATATAGTAAAGTTAATATAGAAAATAATTATGGAGCTCACATAAATTGAAGCAGCTGAAGCAGACATGTCGACCGAGAGCAGCCTGCTTCAGCTGCTCAACTCTCTCTTATATAATAAGAGAATTCTCCTTCAAAATTCAAATAGTATACATGCTGCGATAAAGGAAAATTAATACAGTAATAATCTCCTTTTAACAGAGGTGCCTCGTCCATTAGGCCACTTAGGCAATTGCCTAGGACCCTATAACTATGAGACTCCATATTTTCATGAAAAAATAGTTATATATATATATATATATATATATATATACTATATATAAATTTTTTTATTAAAATCTTATATTAGCATAAAAAAAAAACTACTCATATTTTTCAGAAAAAAATTAATCTAAATAGAGTTTTACATGAAATTTTCCTTAGCATAAAAAAAAGAAGCAACAGTTCATTATTACTATGATGTGACCGTTCGGGGCATGAGAAATAGAAGAATTAGTTGAGAAAAAAGTGAAAACTGCAACATTTTGAGGATCTTATAAGATCAACAATTTCGCAAGAGAAATTGAATGGATTAGTCATATTGTCAATTGAAAAAGAATTATTAGAAAGTATTGACTATAAAAAAAACTATTAATAATTTTGTATCTCAAAAAGCTAGAAAATAAATAAGTATATATATAAAAAAAATTAAGATAAGACCCTTCATTAGAGTTTGGCCTTAGGCCCCCGATACGGTTGATATGCTCCTGCCTTTTAGTTTTTGCATCTATTAAAAAGTAAATAGAAGTAGTAGGAGTTGAGAACTTGAGGTTTCAATTTAAAATTCCAACAGAGTAAAGAATAATAGGTGATTCTCCATCTATTCTAGTCGATGGATAGAGTTAACTGGAATCTTACTGGTGAAAGATGGTATGTATCACATGGATTTAATGAATGTATGTAAAAACGGATTCGGACATCACGATTATAAAAAAAATTAAAAAATTGTGAAAATATAAAGAAACAAGGATAATTGGATGTAGAATATAGTACCTGACCAAAATAATATGTACTCCTCCTATATAAGTATGCTTGACCAATCATTTTCATTGCTTAGTGCTTCGTATATTTATCAGATCCACATGAAAAAAGGGGAAAAGTATGCATGTGGCCATCTCTTAATAATCATTCCTCTTAAGCTTCTTATAATACTCCTACTAGTGAAAAGGGTAATAGGCCCCAGCTGAACTGTTTAAACAAAACCAAAAAGATTAGCCCCAGCACAAGCAAAGTTACTGGCTGTAATTATTTATACGTACTTTAATTTAATAGTAACTAAGATTTAGTAATCTTTGTAATTTATCAACATAGGTTGCAGTGATATGATCAAAATCTCTCCACCCCTTTAGTTAGAGATTTAGGTTCGAATCTATGAGAATATTTTTTTTTTGTTAAAAGTGTTATCCGTAGAAATAAATTATGTAATGCATGATCTGAATATAATTAGACTCTAATACAAATATATTTTAATATATAATTCAAAAAAATCAAAATAGTTTCACATATATATTAAAAATCTGAATTTGACTCCCGTAAGTTTGCAATGTGTGTTTGACCATCAATATTAACGGTGAGCATCAGTATTGGGTAATACAGGTGGAATCTAAAAAACATTTCAAATAAAATAAAAAATTATTCATAAAATGGCAATAAAATTTATACTCAAATACTCATTTTTCATCATCAACAAATAAATATATTCAAACGCCTTCCTAGTAGAGGAAAGGTCACGAAAGGAATACTATTTTATCATATATTTTTAATGAATTTTTAAAGTAAGTAATCTCACCAACTAATATTTTCATATTTTTACCACAAAAAGGTACGTAATTATAATCCCGTAATTTTAGTACAATTTCATAATTTAGCAGAGAAACTCTTTTCTCCAGCTCAGCTTATTCTCCCAAGCCCACACGGTTTTGACTCAAAATATACACGCAATTTCCCAATTTTTATTCGAATCATTAATTTTAGCTGAAATATTGGAGTAGTAATAATAACAATAATCAAAATTAAAAAGACCATATTCTAATACACACGTTCTCGTAAAAAGCTTTTTCCTTTTTTTTTTCTCTCTCTCTCTCTCCATTCAATCTTCCGATCTCAAGAAGAAAATTCCAAATCCTCTGCGTTACAACAACAAATTCCCAAACCCAAATTTGTTCTTAATTAATTTATTTATTCGTATTGAAGCTGATTAAATTGTTAAATTCAAATTTAATTGAATTTATGATATTCTTATTGGAGCTCGATTAAATTTAGATTGATTGCGCTTGAGGTTGTTTTGTTTGTGGTATTGGAGCTCGATTAAATTCGAAGCAGACAAATGCATTGGTCTCGGAAGAGACCAGTTGTTTTCGATATCTTATCATTGTTGTGTTGTTGGATCTGATGGTGAGAAGAACATTTTATTTGAATTGTTCAACAATTTCGAAACAGATTAATAATATTGATATTGATCAAACTGGCGTTGTAGTGGGCGGTGCATTGTCATATAGAGTTGTTGTGGATTGGAATTGGGATTGGGCTTGGGATTGGAATTGGGTAAGGGAGGGTGTAGAGAAGGTTACGGTGGAGAAGCAAAGAGGAAGATGCAGCTGCACTTCTCACCTGGCATGAGAAGTATAACGATATCGCGCAGCAGCAGCAGTAATGGAGGAGGTTATGGTGATTTGATGAAGATCAAATTCGCATCTCGCCACTTCTCTTACCGAACGCTTTTTCATACAATTCTTATACTAGCTTTCTTGTTGCCATTTGTCTTCATTCTCACTGCTATTGTTACCCTTGAAGGTGTCAACAAGTGCTCCTCCTTTGGTACTTTTTCTTTCTCTTGAAATTTTTCCCTTTATGAAATTCATTTATTAATCTTCATAGATCCTCATGTGTATTTGATGTGGCAATGTTGGTAGTCTGATTTTAGAATATTATTGTGTTGCTTTTATTTGAGCTGAGGGTCTAATGGAATCAGCCTCTTTATATGTCTGCGTATGCACTACCCTCCCCGGACCTCCCTTGTGGGATTACACTGGGTATGTTGTTGGAAATTATTGTTTCCCACTCTAGCTAGAGTTGCCGTTGGAGTTGTTTTTATATCTGAGGATTGTGTGGAATTACAGGAATGTTAAGGCTGAACTTAGTTTTCTTTCATTAAAAACTTGCCCCAAGGATTTGAATTTGATGACACACTAAAAATAGAACAAAACCAATAGAATGGTACAACAACAACTACAGCAACAACAACATACCCAGTGTATTCCCACCAAGTGGGGTCTGGGACCAATAGAATGGTACAGGGGCTATTATAAGTGCATTGGTATTGTGGGGGTGGGGGGTGCTTGGTGTTGTTTCTAGTATTCCGCAAATGGTATTTAGTAACTGCTTCTCATGTTATGTAGCTTACTGCTATTTATTTTAAGGTATGCATAAACTCCCAATGCACATACATGAGTCTAGTTGATGTCGTTCATTTCTTATGCGTGTTGCATTGCAAGTTCTTCGTGAATCACGTGCTCTGATTACATCTCTTAGTTGTTATTGGATGCCTTCCAATGCGAGTTTTTATTTCGTGGGATGAAAAAGGAAGCTTCGTTGGTGGAACTATTTTGCTTTGTGTATGGATAAAATTTTCAAAGTACCAATGTGCCAAGAAGCTTGTTTGGTCAGTGTTGTTGGTCCTGGTTTTGATGTTTCTAGTTGATATTTCCTTTTGTCACCCAGTTCACTTCAGAATGTTGTTGGATATGAGGGACCCTTTTCATTATTATTATCATTTGTTTTTTTTTTCCAAACTTTAATTTTATTTTCTTCTCCTCATTATCAGATTGTTTAGGTAGACGATTAGGACCGAAGCTTCTCGGACGAACTGATGATACAGGGGTAAGTAAACTTCATTCCACATTGTCTCTTACTGTCATTGCTCTCAAATCTTGTTAACTTTTACATGAAATTCCTTCTCTAACCCAAGCCTATGCCATTGTTTCTCTGTTGCTGTTCCAGCAGAAGCTGGTCAAGGATTTTGTTAAAATCTTCAATCAAGTGAACTCTGAGGAAGTGCCTGCTGGCTTGAAGCTCCCAGAGTCCTTTAGTCAACTTGTTGCTGAAATGAAAAACAACAAGTATAGCGCAAAAGAATTTGCTTTGGTGCTAAAGGGAATGGTATATGCATTTCACTTTTCTCTAGCCTTTCTAGTAGTGCATGTCTATTAGCCTTATTTGCTCTTGCCTTCTCTTGGACTTTCTACCGTCTGGCCAGGGATTGGGTTGAGTTACTTACTGACCCCACTCTGGTTTCGAGTGCGCACAGACGCAGAATGATATTGTCCTTTCTTAGCTGAACTTCGCCTTGAATTTGCTATTTTGCAGATGGAGAAATCTGAAAGAGAGATTAGGGAATCAAAGTTTTCAGAGCTGATGAATAAACACTTTGCTGCAAGTGCAATTCCCATAGGCATTCACTGTCTTTCGCTGCGGTTGACTGATGAGTACTCCTCGAATGCTCATGCACGCAGACAGTTGCCTTCACCAGAGCTACTCCCTCTGCTATCCGACAATTCATTGCATCACTTTGTAGTGTCCACTGACAACATCCTGGCTGCCTCAGTTGTGGTCAATTCTGCTGTGCAGTCATCTCTGAAGCCTGAAAAGATTGTTTTCCATGTCATCACTGACAAGAAAACATATGCAGGCATGCACTCATGGTTTGCTCTGAATCCTGTCACTCCTGCTCTTGTGGAGGTTAAAAGTGTTCATCAGTTTGACTGGTTGACAAGAGAAAATGTTCCAGTGCTTGAAGCAGTTGAGAGCCATAATCTTATTCGGAAATACTACCATGGGAATCATGTTACTGGTGCCAATCTCAGTGATACAACTCCGCGATCTTTTGCATCCAAGCTGCAGGCCAGAAGTCCAAAATATATATCTTTGCTCAATCATCTTCGCATATATTTGCCAGAGGTACCATTTGCTCATATCTTGTGAACTGTCTTCTGTTTCTCTAAAGCAAAATTTCGGAGGTTGGAATTCCAATGTCTTCTCTACTTCCATTTCTTTCTCACAGGCAGATGGACATTGAAATAATGCGTCTCGAGAAAAAGTTTCCAATATATAAAATAGAGTCAATGGTAGGCTTAAGCGCGTGAGTGAGAAACTTTGGATGACTTAAGATGCATAGCCTGGTTTAGTGAACGTTATTTGCATTATTGATCTGAACCTAATCCAAGTTAAACAAAACTTACACTAGACGAAGTTTAGTCAATCTTATCTGACATTTGAGACTTTTTGTTGAAAATGTTGTGTCATAAGCAGAGCCTATAGGATGGTATTTTAATGTTAATGCAGACATTATTTCTTCATTTTGCGGAAGTGTAAGATTTTGTGCTCTAGAGATCATTAACATTACACACACATGTCGATAAGATGGAAGAAAAACTCCGCTGTATACTGTGCCGCCCACATCGGCAAGTCAAAATTTCAATATCATCTTTCCCACCCAAAATCAGTATAATGAGACCTTAGAACCCAAGATCTGGAAATGTAGTTCTCAAATTACTCTCCATGGAGAATGAAGCAGGTACCTCGTGGAATTAGTCGAGTTGCATGCAAGCTGGCTCGGACACCACAGTTATTTAAAAAACTCTTCATGGAGAGTGAAGCACAGTTATAATCATACTTTGCTTTCGTTATTCTCTTCTTGTTCTGTATTTGAAAATGTTGTTTCCAATACTCCAAGTTTGGCATCTCTAGGTGCTCCTTTCTTTTCTAGAAGAGTTCCATGCAGCAACACTTTTTCCCTTTCCTTTCTTCTACTTGTTAGCATTTAGTTTTTAATTTGGCTTTCACTTAGTAATTTTTCCCTATTCGATACTTACATGTAATTCACTCTCCGGTCCTGCACATATGCACATTTTCAAATAGCAATCTGAGACTTCTGTGGTGTCGTATTTTGCAGCTCTTCCCAAACCTTGACAAAGTGGTTTTCTTAGACGATGATGTTGTAATTCAGCGAGATTTATCTCCCTTGTGGGACATCGACCTTAGTGGTAAGGTCAATGGAGCAGTTGAGACTTGTAAAGGTGAAGATGAGTGGGTGATGTCTAAGCGATTCAGAAATTACTTCAACTTTTCTCATCCCCTAATAGCAAAGAATTTGAATCCGGAAAACTGTGCATGGGCTTATGGGATGAATATCTTCGATTTACGTGCATGGAGGAAGACGAATATTACAAATACTTATCATGCATGGCTTAAAGAGGTATTCAATCTTATGCTTTGTGGTTTATGGAAAACAATTTAGTTTATCTGAATTTCAGCAACTGTGTATTTACATTTTGGATCTTGCCACTATTATTCTTCTGTCGTTCCTGTTTGTCTGTCTTTGAGTTGTCCACCTTATTATTCATTAGACCTTTTCTTTTGACATGTTCATCTAGTAGGACTGTGTGACAAATTTAGCATTTTTATAACTTGGTTTTATGTGATTAGCCTTTGGTACTTTGATTTCCTGCATAAGCCATAAAATATGGTGATTAAGATTTGAAGCCACACTTACATTTTTTTTATGTGAGGTGATCTTCATTTACTATTTTTTTCAACTATTGAAGATTTGATCGTCGCAAATATCTTTAGATTCTGAATTGACATTGTTAAACTCGCTGAATTTTTGTAGAATCTGAAGTCAAACTTGACAATGTGGAAGCTTGGAACATTACCTCCTGCTTTGATTGCATTCAAGGGTAATATTCACCCAATTGACGCCTCGTGGCACATGCTTGGCTTGGGCTATCAGAATAAGACCAAAATCGAAAATGTGAAGAAGGCTGCCGTAATTCATTACAATGGCCAGTCCAAACCTTGGCTCGAGATAGGCTTTGAGCATCTCCGTCCTTTTTGGTCCAAGTTTGTTAACGGCTCCAATGATTTTATCAGGAATTGCCACATACTGGAGTAGTTTACAGATTTTCCTTCCAAGGAAAAAGCCACAGGAGAATTTTGAAAGCCACAGGCTTTGCAGACTTTGATTGGTTTTACGGAACTTCAAATCCGATTGAGAAGGAGATTCTGACAATTGCCCGGATATATTCAGGTTTCCAGATTTGGTGCTTTGTCTCCTGCAAAAGAGAACTTGCATTCTAGCATGGGCATGAGATTCATTCTTTCAGTATGTAAAATAGAAGTTGGTCACCTAATTCTATTGATTGGACAAAGGACAATATTTTTGGCCTCTTATCTGGGGTTTAGCCTACCTTATTATACTATAGCTTAAGAGGCAAATGATGGGGTGTCGCGGAAAATGCTCCTCATTGCCTTCATCAGTCATACAAATGGGTGAATTGCGAGAAGAAAAGCTAGGCGTTGCACCCTGTTTAACTCCCGCATTGGCCCTATTAGCTGCAGAGATGATTCTTCCAACTTAAAGTTTCATTTTTCACTGTTAATTTCGTTGTCATCACTCACCTTTTCTTGATTCAATCATCTTGGTCATATTACACTGTATGCTATGGAAACTTGCATCACATAGTTGGGAAACGCCGTAGGTTATTATTTTGGTATTTGTTTTGTATGATTCAATGATATACAACTGATATGTGCAGATTCTTTTTTACCAAATTCTCCACTCTTACTTTTTTGCTTTTTATTAACGGGGGTTGTTGTACTTGTACCTGTGTTTGAGGAAAGTTTAGATAATGAAGGTCATTAACCTAATCATGGGATTCAATTTTCAATTAATGAAACCGAAATTAGGGAGTGGGTTTTAATATAATGTGCATATTGGGTTGATACCTCTCAAGGTAGAAGTACGGTCTGCGTACACTCTTCATTCGCTGACCCCACTTGCAGTATGCTGTTGTACTTATTGGGTTGATAAGTAACTGTGAAAATCACTAATTGGTCAAAGTATAAATTGTTAAACAAAATCCTGCTGAGGAAGAAGGGCATCGTACCAGCCTGTTTCGTGGCTTTCAATATTAAAAAACTAAAGAATCCCTTTAAATGCACTCAAAGGGACAAAAAGAAACAATAAATATGGTCTTAAAAAAGAAAAAGTTTCCAGCTCAAATCATTCAAATCTTTTAATTTGTTTTCTTATTTTTAAAGGGATATGGAAGGGCCAAGAGAAAAAATTGCAGTACGAATTAAATCACACTCCAACTGCGAAAAAGTCACCTGCATACGGTTTACCTTCGGTCAGTACAAATATTGAATAACTGAATTTAACTGTAATTCAAAACTTATACTCCCTTCCGTGAGTTTTTACACTGAATTTAACTGTTGTGCAAAACTTATACTCCTTTCCGTGAATTTTTACTTATCACTTTTAACATATTAAGAAAGAATTATTTTTTTAAAATATTTTAATCTTAACATTAATTATTTATTCTTCAAATTATTTTCAAAATCTATAATAAACATCAATAGATAGTGTGATGAAATAAACATTTCAATAATAATTTTCTTAATGGACATGTAAATCCAAATCTGACAAAGTAAAAATAAATGGAGGTACTAACTTTATTGACCAGTATCGTATGCATGATTATAAATTATTAACTTTCCTTTGAAATACAAAAAGATTGAAATCCCAAAATAGGAAAAGAAGAATAAAATGAAATATTATACTCCCTTTATCTCATTTTATGTGCTATTCTTTGACTTAATAAGATATTTTAGACATCAAAATATATCTCATATAAAACAATGTTTAGGGTGGTGTGTAATTGACTTTTCGGATATAGTTTAGATGTATATTCGATTTTTCACCAAATATATCTTCACTTTTCTTAAGAATAAGTGTTTTATAGGTCGTCATATTAGTTTAGGTGTATAATTGACTTTTAGGATGTAGTTTAAAGTAATTTTGATGTCTTTTCCTAAAAAAAACTTTAAAACTTATAATTTTTAGATATTTATGTGAATGTAAATCATTTAATAAAAAATTTTAAAGTTAAATTATTACTAATTATAGTAAGATAATATTTTATTTTGAGATGGACTAAAAAAAAATGGTGATCGAGGAAGTGGCCAAGTTCCAAGAAGAGAAAAAATGTCGATAATTCCATAGAGTGAGGAGGAGGAGGAGACTTTGAAAACTCCGAAACTGTCGAATTTTCTTCATCTCCTTCTTCCTCTCCCATTTAATAATAGTTTACTATTAATTTGATCCGTATGTTAAGAAATAATAATTAATTATTAATAGCAAGGATAAAATGAACACATAATAAATTATTATTAATTTTTTAAATTAAAAAAATATTATTAAATATTAAAAAGAATATAGTGGACAATTATTGATGAAGAAAAGAAATAATAAAAAATTATTAATTTATTTTTTCTTATTATATTGTTAATGCATTACACGTATTACCTACCCTTTCCTTTTCTTCTTCTTCCCTGGACTAGTTTTGTAGCTCTATCTGCCTTAGAGGAGGTATATCATATCATATGAAATTACTTTGTTGGGTAAAAAGTGCACACTTTCCAGATCAGTTTCTCCTACCAGTAAGCCCAATCATGCATAAATTTTTTCCCTTTTTTTTAAAACAAAATTTAAAGATCCATTCTTTTTGCAGAATTGTAACTTGATGATTCTTGTTTGCAGTTTGGAGTAAATATAGTGTAACTATTTTCTTGTTTTTAATGTTTATTTGACTTTGGGGTTCCTTAATTTAGTGTTTTATTGGTTAATTTGTTTGCTAACTGTTGTTTAAATTCTACTTTGACTCTATTTTCTTGATAATCTAATCCAAGAAAGTGTAATAATTTATGTATATCTTGTCAATATTCACATCTGATAGTCTATTATGAATTGATTATTTGTTTTTTGATGAAGATTTAAGGTTGGGATTTGGGAATTTGATGAGATCCATACAGTGTCAAGAACCAAAGACTAAATTCTTTGGTCCTGAGTGCTCCAGTGATTGTGTTAATTAAGGCTGAACAGCTTTAAGGAAGATCCTAGTAAAAGATCCTTGTGTTGGGGTTTGTTTTGTAATTTGGAATAAGGATGTCTGCAGCTCAAGATCAACTGGAGATCAAGTTTAGATTGATTGATGGAACAGATATCGGTCCAAAGAGTTTTCCTGTGGCTACAAGCGTCTCAACATTAAAGGAGAACATCCTTGCTCAGTGGCCTAAAGGTTTGTTTAGTCCTTGAATAGCTGCTAATTGTGTCTAAGGTTTTCAAGATTTCTGTTGGATGTTTGATTGATTGCTCTGAGAACCACAATCGTGGTTGTTAAGGCTCTAAAATTATCTGCAAATTGACAAGAATTGCCTAGATTATGTAGTTGTGACTTATGTTAGATATAAAGCTCTGTGGATAGTTTCTTTACTTATGCTTCCTGCCGGTAAGGAATGCGTATCCATGTGCTGAAATTTTGTAGGGACTCCGAATGATAAGAAATTTTCGCACATTGTTATTCAGATAGTTGAGGCGCTTTGCATCTTCAAACAAACAGTGAACTTTCTCTTGAGATTGTTCTAGGCTTGTTTCTCTGAAGGGATATTGGTTAAGAGAGATGACATAGTAGACTCTGATAGTGTTCAGATGACATGACATGAAGCTCTGGCTAACTAAGCCTTTCAACTTTTCTTATGCACTGACGCCTTGATGTTTGTTATTCAAATATTGGGTATTCACTTCTTTCATTTAATAAAAACTACGTAACATTTTCAACACACCTAGTTCCTATGGCTTTATATTCATGCATGTCTTTTAGAATGTCCAATTGCATTCACCCTTTGCTAAGTGTGTTAAAACCTTGACTGAACTTTAAGCTTTGCACAGTTAACCAGAGCAGGTTGTAACATGTTTCTCAGCATTCGAGATGACTCTGAAAGCATTAATCTGCAATGCAATCTAAAAATTGCAAACAAAAGTATATTGAATTACGAACTTGAGCTCTTTCATCAAATTCCTTTTTTATATTTTCCGATTATTTACCTTAATGTTCTGCATTTTCTCTCTGTTGTCAAAGATTTTCTGCCATTAATTTTCTTTCTATAATCTTTTCTTAAATCCTGGGTACAATCTTGATTTCAAGTTTCCAAGTCATGTTCTCTGAGACATATATCTTATGTAATAGAGAAGGATAACGGTCCGCGGACAGTTAAAGATGTCAAGTTAATCAGTGCCGGAAGAATATTGGAGAACAACAGAACAGTGGGTGAATGCAGAAGCCCATTATGTGATATTCCAGGAGGAGTAACGACCATGCATGTAGTTGTTCAACCACCAGCTCAGGAGAAAGGTCAGCTTAGAATCACTAAACAGATCAACGACATTCATGAATTGAAACATAATTCAGTATTTACATCAATTTTCTGTATTTGATTCATTCATTCTTTCTTTCTTTCTTTCATTGCCTTTACAACTTTCAGTTCTGTGATATATCTTCTTTTTTGCTGCGTCGCTGTTTCTGAACTAAATGTTTGTTATTTGAACTTTGCTACTGGTGGTACAGAGAAAAAAGCATCAGATGACATGAAGCAGAATAAGTGCCTTTGTGTTATACTATGATATTCAGTTCCAACATGGGGATGGCTATATACAAGGTAGGCAGTTACTTTTCGTCATTGACAGATATCAAAGTTTGTAAACTGATGTTTTGGACCCTCTACTTTCAGATAAAGACTGGTGGTTGTTAACAATAATGAAGTTGGTGAAGTAGTAGTAACAAGCATGAGTTGTTGGCATGCCATCCATTCTCAAGATCGTGTACGGTCTGGTCTTATTTTCTTTTGTATTTGCTGCTTTCTTTTTTAGTGCTTGATGGGTGCAAAGTCCATTCTGCATTGATTGAAAATTTGTGTTGCTGTCAAGTATACCATTTCATATCTGTAGGACTCTGTTGTCTGTACAAAATACAAATTAACTCGTTGGCTGAATTCATAATTTAATCTTGAATATCTTCTTATCCTGGTCGATGTAATATATAGATACAAAAAAAAAGATTTGGATTATATTGCATTTAAAATCCAAAGATTTCTCTACTTCCAAAGAATCCAACCTTCCATTTGTTTCATCTGCTCTCAATTTGGCTGCATTCAACCAGTGGGTTATTTGAATAATGTGGATATTCTTGGCCTTGATTGCAACTGATGCATTCAATGGTTAAGAAATTTTAGTAATGTGGACAACAGCGATAAATTCGAAATACATATTTGTTGTTGTGGCTGTTGTTTCTCCATAAAATGCTACATTGTTGGGGAGGAATCGTTGTCAAATTGGCCTAACTTCCTTCCTGTTGAGCATTATGTGCACGTCTTATTTACAACATGGATACTTCCGTCCTGAACTAGATCAAAGACATGTTTTTGTGGCCTAAGCTCCAAAGACCGCACAGGGGTATAGAAGTTAAGCTTCTATTGTGATTTTTTCTTTTGGCGAGTTAAGTCAGGAGGGACAAAAGAGAAAGCAGATATCGCTCCGCATGCTACCCATCGTCAGTTTGCGAGGACCAAGAAGGAAGGACCCGGAGCCGGAGGAAGTTGGGTTGGGGTATAGAGCTGCATGTCTCATGACGGATTAATGTGTTGAGCAAGCAAAGATGTTAGCTAATGATAAAATAGATGGTAGATCTAAGATGAGTTAATGTATTATCAAAAGTTGAACTTCCTACATTCTTGCAATGGACACATCCATTATCATGCAAGAATATTGCAACTTTGAAAGCAAAGCTCCAAATGAATAGCGGTAGACGGTAGTTAATGAATTACAATTGAATTGCTACTTCATTATTCTTGGAAATTAATCTTTTGTTAAGAGGAACATTTGAAATGGACTAAACATATCAACAGCAATGAATAAACAAATTTAAATTTACACCCAAATTGGTACAGGCCAATTCCAATTTTGCCTGATTGAAAGAGCCGTCACTCACTACAATCTCTTTCTTAGAAAAGAAATTGCATAAATCTCCTTTGAAACTATCTTGCATCTAAACGATTCATCTATTCGATAACTTCTTTCTTCATGAAATCAAAATGTGAAAATTTTCACTATAAGCCTCTAAAATTTATTTTAAGTAGACGTCACATGCTTTTGGTGATTAGATTCGTGTCGTTCAATCAGTCACTAATATTTGTCCCAAATAGCTGCCTTGCAGCATGAGCTTTTTTAGACCCTGCACTATACTTTGAGCATTCAGCTGCCTTTTAAATGTTGCTAATTAGTTCCCATTTACACCATTAAATTATTGAAAAACTTTTCCAAAAAATTGTACTCCTTATTTTTTCATACAAATTATAATGATAGACTAGACTAGAACAGTGTCGTTGAGTGGAGAAGCTAGTTGATTAGATCCTACATGTCGCTTTATGGGGTCCATTCTTACCATCCAAATATGACACGTGTATGATCCTAACTAACCCTCACGCGCTCTCTCTCTCACGTTCCTGAACTTACTAGAAAACTCCACCAGCTCCCCATCAGTTGTTATATTCTCACGCAAAGTCCCCAACTTTTTCTCATATTTACTATAACAACACTCCCCTATCCCCTGCAAATTCTCATTTTCCTAACGCTAAGATAACAGAAACCGTTACCGGCACCGGCACCGGCACCGGCACATTTTGTTCACCGATATGTCAACTGTGACGTCACTTTCCGGCGTACAGCTATGCGTTCCTTCTTCTTCTTCTTCCAATTCTTCAAGTAGAGTAGCTTTATTTTCTTCACATTCACCGCCGTATGTTAACTTCTCAAGCAAATCTCGAGTTCTCGGGAAGTGTAATTCGTTGAAATTGAAGAGAAAGGATGTTTTCTTCTTCACTAGAAAAACTGAGAAGCTCTCCAAGGGTTCCAGGTTTACCGTACGTTGTGATGCTTCAAGTGGAAGGGTAATTAACTTATTCATTTGCTTGTGGATTATACTTTTAGTACTGATTTGAATATGTCTCCGATGAGTAAATGCATTTGTTTTGCTATACAAGCGCTAATGTGGAAGTGTGAAAACAGTTTCTTTTTTTTCACACTTATAGTGCTCCCTCAATTCCAAAATAGTTGTTTAGCTTATCGAGAGTCAATTTGACTAATTCTGAAAGCTAAATTTGATTAGACTAATTTGATATTTTAAAGTTAAAATTTATATATTCAAAAATTATATGAAAAGTACTAAAAATTGCATTTTTTTCTCACATCAAATGATGAAACAATACATGTTAAAATGTTGATCAAAGTTCATATTGTTTGACTCTCAAAAAAGAAATTGTGACAAGTATTTTGGAACGGAGGGAGTATGATATGTAGGAGTTTTGAGCTAAATTTATGTTATGGTTTTATATTTCTGGACTATCTCTAAAGACCTAAAATTTGTTGGAACCAATTAAAGCTAAGAACACTTGGAAAGAGAGCTTAGGCATCTTCCAAGCAACACAAACACAATGCCACAATCCCAAGTAAATCACTCAAACTGCATGAACTTTGATCAATATTTTAAGATGTATTTTTTCGTCAATGCAACTTATAGTATTTTTTATATAGTTTTAGAACATCTAAATTTTAAATTTTAAATATTGAACTATTCTTGTTCAATTTAGCTCCGAAATTAGTGAAATTGACTCTCAGTAAAGCAAAATGTGACATGTAAAAAGAAATGGAGGGAATACATTGTGCCCACCACCTTATCTAAAAGCCTTTAGAACAGCCACACTGGACACTATCAATTTATTGGAATGGAAACAGCTCTAAATTGAACCGAACTAATATGACTATGCCAACTAGTTTGTGATTGATGCATAGTTGATTGATATCCATAATAGGAAAATTGAAGGGAAAATCACCTAGTTTGGCATCTTGATGGCATTCAAGCAGTTTATAAGTCACTTTCTCATTGAATAAATTGATCAAAATGCAGTGAGTTCTCTGTGCTTGCTCATTTTTGCCATTGGGTTTGATGCAAGTGAATGATATATCCATAGATAGGCATATGGAGTCGTTCTAACATCTCTTGGGATCAATGAGCTGTAAGCAAAGGGTTCAGATAGCAATACGAGTTAGTTGAGATTTAACTAGTTATCCATGATGGAAGAACCCTTAATTGCCGTAACGTGCAAATTATATCATTTGGAATGAAATTATGAAATAGTATAGTGGAATGGATATAGATGATTTACATAACTGTTTTGACTGATTTGCGTCGAGGTGTGATGTATTGATTGTTATGTTTCACTCAATCCAATTAATTGATTTTGTAATGGCAGATCACTCAGCAAGATTTTACGGAAATGGCATGGCAAGCAATTGTTTCATCGCCAGAAATAGCGAAAGAGAACAAACATCAAATAGTAGAGACTGAACACTTGATGAAGGCGCTGTTGGAGCAGAAGAACGGGCTGGCTCGTCGTATATTCTCCAAGGTCGGTGTTGATAATACCCGCCTTTTAGAGGCTACCGATAAGTTTATTCAAAGACAACCTAAGGTATGCTTCAGATCAACTCAAAGTCTTTTTGCTAATCATATGCCATGTTCACTTGTGTATCATTGCTGCTTCTATAACTCCTGCTTAGAAATGATTTAATGTTGAATTTTCAACAGAAATTGGTGCTTTCAGGATCAAAGTCGAAATATGTCCGATCTTTTATTTTGCTACTTCTTCATTTGCCATCCATGTAGAGTTTAGCTCAAATTCTGCTTTGATCAGCTGCCATTTTCATGTTAATAGCAGTCATTTTATCTTGCAAGGATCTAGTGAACCATTTAGTCCATACTGGCCATTTTCAGGCATGCTATTTTTTTCGTGTAAAATGTTGATTTCTCAAGGATTTATCTGAACATGTGCACTTCAATTTATTTTCTGGGCCAATTCAGTACAAGATACTTTATTGTTGTAATCAGTCGTCAGTGTTACTTTTAATGATTGAGTAGTATGTATGCGCATACAACTTAATGGACTATTTCTATTGCGTGATTTACCAAGAGGTCCCTCTCTTGTGTTGTTTTGTCTAGGGTGTCGTACTTCATTGGGGTTTAACCAACAAGAAAATAGTAGGTAGTAAAAAGTTTCAAGAAGTTAGAGGTTAATGCTCCTTTTTTGCCTTTCAATCATCTTGCCCCTGCTCCTAACTGAAGGTTCTGAATATGTTCATACCCACTTTTAGAGATAAAAACAATTACGCGCTTGCGAAGAAAGTTCGACATCCTAGCTGAGTAGAGCTCACTTTATAGCTCAATTATGAAAAGACATGAGCTCAGGGGAGTTTATCCTGGCTCATTTAGTGTTCACAAAAAAACATCTGCCTTTTTTCTCTAGAAACATAAAAAGGTAATTTACACACACTCTCAGGGCTTTTAATTAACCAACTTAATGGATTGAATGCAAACTGACTGGCTATTTAAAAACCAGATCGCCAAGCAAGCTAGAGTTTGGCTCTTTCTCGTCTATAGTTGAGCTTGCTCAGCTCGTATAAATAGCCAGTCAGTTTGGCTTGTTCACATCTTTACCTGTTTAATGGATGCAAAATGTATGGAAATTTATGCAGTGCTATGTTGTTAAGATTAGATTCTATGGTAGCTTGATCAACTGATTCTCGTACATTGATCTTTATGAGAACACAAATATATTATAGGAAGCTTCCAACTGCCAGTGATACTGAGTCATTGAATTAGATCATTTAAGATATTACTTCCTCTCTTTTGACATCACTTCTAATAACAATCAAATAACAAGATGCTTAGTACATTGCCCTTTCATGTACTATAGATAGCTGAATCCTCCTTCTTGGTTACAACATCTTTCCAGGTTATTGGTGAGTCAGCTGGCTCTATGTTAGGCCGAGATTTGGAAGGTTTGATGCAGAGAGCCAGGGAGTACAAGAAAGAGTATGGTGATTCCTTTGTGTCAGTTGAGCATTTGGTGCTTGGCTTCGTTCAAGACAAACGATTTGGGAAGCAATTGTTTAATGATTTCCAGATTTCCCTGAAGACATTGAAAGCAGCCATTGAATCCATAAGGGGACGCCAAAATGTTATTGATCAAGGTATTGAATTCTTTATGTAATTGGGGGAGCACTTCAACTAACTTGCATATGTGGATCTAGTCAATAAGTGTAAGAATGTAGACGTAGTTGACTCATTCATGGACTATTATGTTCATTACACTTGGGTCTCTTCTCTCTTAACAACAACCTTACTTTCCCAACACATGCTTGTCAGAGCTTATCTGCAATATTTCCTCTAGCTTTTCCATTTCTCAATAAATCTTGTTTATACACTATTCTGTGAAAAGGAAATCTTGTTTATGCACTCTTGCAGATCCTGAGGGCAAGTATGAATCACTAGAAAAATATGGAAAAGATCTGACTGCTATGGCTAGAGCGGGGAAGCTTGACCCAGTTATAGGAAGAGATGATGAGATCCGTAGATGCATACAAATCCTCTCCAGGAGAACAAAGAATAACCCAGTGTTAATTGGTGAGCCTGGAGTTGGGAAAACTGCAATCTCTGAAGGGTAAGTTAATACTTCTTATTGAACACGTAGAAGAGGGAGTCTGAGCGTGTGATATAAAACTTTGATTTATATGGCTCGTTTGGAATATGTTCCTTTGGTCTTAGTTAAGTTAGTACATCTTTTCAAGAAAGCTGCATCCATTGCTTGTAACTTATATTCCTCTCTTCCTGTTTGATAGGCTTGCGCAGAGAATTGTGCAAGGAGATGTACCTCAGGCTTTGATGAATCGACGGGTTAGTGATGAAGAGATCTACTCTTGCTACCTGACTTATAAAAGAAAATATCTTTATCAATTAACATGTTTGGTTCCTCTGTGCAGTTGATATCTCTTGATATGGGTGCGCTCATAGCCGGTGCAAAATACCGTGGTGAATTTGAAGACAGATTGAAAGCTGTGCTTAAGGAAGTGACAGAATCAGAAGGACAGATCATTCTTTTTATTGATGAGATACATACTGTTGTTGGCGCAGGTATGTTTTTAGGAAACATCACCAGATGTTATAATGTTGTTATATATGTTGTTGGAATGACTGTGATTGAAAATCAATACGTGTTGGTCCTTCCCTTGAGCCCTTGTATTACTTTCTTCCCTTGTGGAAGTTTGTTGCATCATGCATGGACGCATAATTGCTCATGTTAATTCGTCTATGCTGCATGCTGAGATTTTTATGACTTCATCCTACCCGAAAAGATCGTATTTTGTACTGTTATTTGGGTCCATCCAAATTTGAACTTTTTTTATTTTTTATTTTTTGGTGTGGCTCGTGAAACAAAATCATTTGTTTTTTTCAGGTGCCACTAATGGTGCAATGGATGCTGGGAATCTCTTGAAGCCGATGCTTGGTCGAGGAGAACTACGATGTATTGGTGCAACAACCTTGGATGAATACCGTAAATATATCGAGAAAGATCCTGCCCTGGAGCGTCGTTTCCAGCAAGTTTATGTTGACCAGCCCACAGTTGAAGATACTGTCTCTATACTTCGTGGATTGCGTGAAAGATATGAGCTGCATCATGGGGTCCGCATTTCAGACACTGCACTTGTTGACGCAGCTATTCTTTCTGACCGTTATATTAGTGGACGTTTTCTACCTGACAAAGGTGAGAAACTACGTGCGATTTGCTGAAAAGCTGTTCACTAGAGAGCAACTTGTTATTTCTTTTAATAGTATAAATACTGTGTTGTTCATGGTGCTATAGCTTTATTGTGTAGTTTTTTATTTTAACTATAAATCGAGGGAGGGGAAGGGTACAAGTTGGGATCCAAATTCCCACCAACAAGGTGACAGTTAAGGTAACCAACTGGACTACTAAGATTCTCCTGCTTGTGTAGTTTTGATTTGAATATTTGGAAAGAACAGATCATCCTTGCATTTGCATGGTCTAACTTGCAATATGCAGGTTGTAGTCCTGCTGATGGATGTTGAATCCTTTCTAACTAGTAATCATCACTTTAATGACCTTTGAGCCTGGCCTTCTCAAAATACTATAGGAACGGAAACAACTCGAGCAGAGTGATGTAGCTTCAATTGTGGATCACATCAAGCATATCTTTAAGTCTTCATCATCACATAATTATTTCCCTTGGTCCAGTAAACATACAGCAAGGGCATGCACTTGACCTGCATAAATATAGAGTCCAATATACTTGTGCTTATTGAACTTACTGTCGGTACTAAAATTGCTGGTTTTCAAAATGCAGCTATTGACCTAGTTGATGAAGCTGCTGCAAAACTGAAAATGGAGATCACCTCAAAACCTACAGCCCTTGATGAGATCAATCGTGCAGTTTTGAAGTTGGAGATGGAGAGGCTATCTCTAACTAATGATACAGATAGAGCATCAAAAGATCGGTTAAACCGCCTTGAGGCTGAATTGTCTCTTTTAAAGGAGAGGCAAGCTGAGCTGACTGAGCAGTGGGAGCATGAAAAAACCGTCATGACTCGCATACAGTCCGTTAAGGAAGAAGTATGCTGCTAAAGATTCTTTACTTAAAGTTTGTTCGTAACTAGTGCCTCTTTTGTTTAACCACTCTTGAGTGGGAATGCACTCATATTCTGAGCTATCAATTGAATTAGCTGTAGGAGCAGTTTAGATGTGGAACTTGATTAACTTTCTTCCTAAATACAGATTGACAGGGTAAATCTTGAGATCCAGCAAGCAGAGCGGGAGTATGATCTTAATCGTGCTGCCGAACTGAAGTATGGTAGTCTAAACACCTTGCAGCGTCAACTTGAAGCTGCAGAAAAAGAACTAGATGATTATATGAAGTCTGGAAAATCAATGCTCAGAGAAGAAGTGACTGGGAATGATATTGCGGAGATTGTCAGTAAGTGGACTGGGATTCCTGTTTCTAAGTTACAACAGTCAGAGAGGGAAAAGCTGTTGCATTTGGAGGAAGAGCTACACAAACGTGTTGTTGGTCAAGATCCAGCAGTGAGAGCAGTTGCAGAGGCAATCCAGCGCTCACGGGCTGGACTTTCAGATCCTCATCGTCCTATTGCAAGCTTTATGTTCATGGGTCCCACTGGAGTTGGAAAGACGGAGCTAGCTAAGGCGCTTGCTAACTATTTGTTCAATACTGAAGAAGCACTTGTGCGCATTGATATGAGTGAATACATGGAGAAGCATGCAGTTTCAAGATTGATAGGAGCTCCCCCTGGTTATGTCGGGTATGAAGAAGGAGGGCAATTGACCGAGATTGTTCGCAGGAGACCATATGCGGTTATTTTGTTTGATGAAATTGAGAAGGCCCATTCGGATGTATTTAATGTGTTCCTTCAAATCTTAGATGATGGTAGGGTGACTGACTCACAAGGACGAACAGTGAGTTTCACCAATACTGTCATCATCATGACATCAAATGTTGGTTCACAATATATCCTAAATACGGATGATGATGATGATTCGTCGAAGGAAGCGACTTATCAAACAATAAAGCAGAGAGTGATGGATGCTGCACGTGCAGTTTTCCGCCCTGAGTTCATGAATCGGGTTGATGAATATATAGTATTCCAGCCTCTTGATCGTGACCAAATCAGTAGCATTGTGCGGTTACAGGTAACATACCTTTTCAGATCTTGAGTATGCTTGCTTGAGTTTGCACATACTTTCTTGATGTGTCAATGTTGGAAATGGATGCTGTTCTGAATTAATTCGAGTGAATTATTTGAGCCTTTTTTGTTCTTGCAGCTTGAGAGAGTGCAGCAGAGATTAGCTGATCGCAAAATGAAGATTCAAGTGAGCGATGCTGCTATTCAACTGCTTGGAAGTCTTGGTTATGATCCCAACTATGGAGCACGGCCAGTGAAGCGGGTGATCCAGCAGAATATTGAGAACGAATTGGCCAAAGGAATCTTAAGAGGAGATTTCAAGGATGAGGATACTGTTTTAATTGACACGGAGGTCAGTGCATTCTCCAATGGACAACTTCCTCAGCAGAAGCTAGTGTTTAAAAGACAAGAATCTGGTTCAGAGACTACAGCAGAGAACCAAGAAGCTTTCTCTCAGAAACTATGAGGCTGCTGCACCTCAGTATCAGGTTCACAGAAACTTGAGGTTGCATATGTACTATGAGCTACTAACTTGTAGCTCTTGTATCATAGATTTTGGATATACATATTTCACGGTTTTGAATAGCAAATACCGACGGTTAAATAATATGGAGTTATTTTCTATTATATAGCATTAGCCTGAAGTAGGTTGTTGGTTGTTTACCTATGCTTGGTGCAAACTTTTAGGTAAAAAGGGTGGAGGTTCACTACCAATATGAGATGAAAGGAAATTATATGTATTATTTATTATTTTCAAGTAAAAAATGGAACAAGAAATGAAGAAGTAACTCTCTTTTGTTGTGCGTGCTACTGTGAACAATGTCACTTAGACACTTCAACTAAGTCTTGTTTTTCTTTTTTTAAAAAAGAACAAAATAAAAATAAAGTCTTGTTACTTCAACTAAGTCTTGTTTTTCTTTTTTTAAAAAAGAATAAAATAAAAATAAAGTCTTGTTTTTCTTTAAACACCTGTAGTAGGGTTCAACTATGTTATTTTGACACAATTTAAACATTCTAGTATCAGCTTAAGTGCATATTGCCAGGTGCCTCACATGGGTGCTCAATGCGATATACTCCAATTTGTTTCTGTACCTTCAGGTATAAATAACTGAACTTTAGCGAGGTTTATGTGTCAACCTATCTTGTGTTTAACAGCCTATAATTTGGCATCTATACAATTCATATCGGAAAAAAAAAGGCGGATTGCAGCACGAGAGGAAAAAGATGAGAGGATATCCAGACATGGCTCTCTATTTGGAGATGTTGAATCTTATTAGACTATATGATCCATGATACAATGATCTGTTATTACATCAGAGTGCAAAGTTTTTGCGTAAAAATGTTTTCTATAGATGTATAATATGCTTGAAGGGGCGCTTCCTCGAAGCATAAAAAAGGCTTTTTTTGTTTCTCAGTAGACAACAAAGACCAATGTCAAATGACTCCACAAACCCAGCTGGATCCTGTGCTCTGGTTAATCACCGTCCAGCTAGTATGGGCATAGTTACATCATTATACTCAGCAGGACTAGCCGGACACTCCCATGCCCTATCAGCCTTAGACAATCTGGAAAATGAAAGCAATAATAAGGGCAATCTGTTCTAAGGCTAGTACATATATATACTGAAGAATCTGAACAACTACTTGACATATACAGATGTAACTAACACGATATGAAAAATAGGAGATTAGGAGTAATTCAAATGTCAACCTAATTATAATAATGGAATAGAATACTCGAATAGTAATGCAGCTGTTCATGCAGACATTACAGTTAACCCTGCCTAAAGATAAGCCGGAAGTCAAAGAAGAGATTTCACTTTAATCTTATTAACACTAACCCTGATATGAGGCGGCACAAAGGTGCCATCTCTATGTACACTGGCGTGCCTGAATAAATTCTGTTTATTGACATTCCTCTCTGCCTGCACGCATATCAAGAATAAATTTTACGTAACACCGGAAATGGAAATTTAGCTAGAGTGATTTGCTTGCAGAGTGTTAAGAAGGACCTGTTCCTCAGTTTGTCTCACTCTTCTACATGACCATCAAAACATAATAATATTTTGCTATCAACTCAGCTACAAGCACTTGCTGTACCCATCTACTTTCTCTGCCTTCAGGTTAACCTTCATATGACAATTTATCATAAAAAAGGAACCTACATTAGCAACATTATTATATCTCATTAATGTCTATGTAAAGTACACCGTTCTCTTCTCAATCATAGTTTTGCAAATTACGTTTTCTATTTCTACTGGAATCTTTTGGTAAGTTTTGCAGCATCATAGCCCTTGTCTTGCCATCAGGTTGAAGGCTTTTCTCACGCATTTCCGTGTACAGCTTCTTAGCCAAATCAAGTCTTCCTGTTAAACACATCCCTTGAATAGCAGCATTGTAAAGAGATCCATTTGGTTCAGAAAACTGCAAAACATTAAGTACAAGAATTGAAGTGATTAATCCTGGATAATGGATAATGATGTCTGATGGTTGCTATGCTTCCTTTCTCCCAAATCACTTACCCCAAAAAGAGAGAAATGAACAATCAAATCTATAGTTATAGCATATTCTCTGATTATTTGCAATATGACAGGGAAAAATAGTTATGATAGAAGAAGATGCAACAAATGTCATGACTTACTTTTAGTATTTCCACTACTTCATTCCAGAGAGAACCCCATATGCAAACTCTCATCAATGACAACAGAGTAAATATGTCAGGAGAATGTTTTTGGCGAACCATGCGGTAATACACTTGTAATGCAACCTTGGGTCTTCTTGCAACCTCGCAAGCTCCAATGACTTGATTATAGGATGCAGTTGAAACTGGGATTTCAGAGGCCTCCATCTGCCACAGTATCTGTACAGCTTTATTCCACAACCCAAGCCTGTGGCATGATGTCAAAACAGTATCGTATATATGCACATTCAAAATTACACTTTGGATATTTCTTATTCTCTCAAAGAGCTGAATTGCATCACAATATCGATTTGCCCTGTTTAAGGCATTAAGCAATGAATTCCATGTGTACACATCAGGTACATGACCTAATGATTTCATGAGATCATAAATCTCAAATGCAAGCTTGACTTTGCCAGCTTTTCCAAGTGAGTTGATCACTGTGTTGCATGCTCTTGCATTTGGCTTAAGCTCACTCTCCAACATACATTGCAAGATATTCAATGCAGAGTCATACATACCCTCCCTACTGTATGCTCCAATAATAGCATGCATCATATCACTTTCTGGGCTCAACCCATTACGAATCATCTCACTGTATGCATCAATAGCTAGTTCATTTTGACCACAACGAACGAATGTGCAAATTAACAGACGGTAAGTAACTGTTGTTCCAACTTCACCATTATCCTGCAAAATTTTCCAAATCTTCTGTGCCTGATCCCAGTTGTTTGCTTTTGCAAAAATGGATATCATTGTGTTGTATACTACAATATCAATTTGTTCTCTAAGATTCCTACTGCTTATCAATTCACGAAATATGTTTATTGCTGTGTCACAACCCCAAGCATCAGCAACTGCCTTCAGAGTTAAGCTATAAGTGTGGCCAGTTGTTAGCTCACTAGCCTTCATGGAGTTGAAGACTTTTAAGGCATTATCAAGCATTCCATTCCTCAAGAAACTTGAAAGAAGAGAATTACAAGCATGTAAATCAGGTTTAAGATCTGAAAAAATCATCGACTTATATATTGCCAGTGCACTCTTGGGTTTATTCAGCCTACTGAGCTTCAAGATCCTTTTTGACAATACCCCCTCCTCCATTTCTTCCAAGTATATAATCCCATTCTCACCTAAAATTTTCGTTTCTTCAAGAATACTTGAAGGTTCGTTAGTATCAAGATTTTCAGTATACGAATTCATCAAACAGACCTTACGAGACAACTCCACCTTATATACATCTTTGGCTGAATTATCTTTCTCAATATCAGAATCCTCACTCTCTTCATCACACATGGGTTCGAGTTCACAAGGGACATTGAGAGATATGCTGCACAGGTTATTCACTTTCTTGAATCTAAATAAAAAAGTTGATAACTTTAACTGTGGAATTCCAAACAAAGTGCATTGCTCAAAAGAATTAACCAAACTAGAACTATTAAAACTAAGACACCCCTTTACTTTTCCAGTACAAAGAGCGAATTTTCCATGTGGGTATTTTAAGTTATCATTTCTTGAACAGAAAAATTGATTGTTCTTCTCATTAATCCCATTTAAAGAAACTGCTAAAGTAGGTAAATTCTTTATCACATGTACCATACTCACTCCACAAGGTACAACAACCTCATAAGACAGGAATTCAACACTAGAAGTTGTAGCCACCACCTGAAGAAATTGAACAGAGTTTAAACACCATAATAAATTCAAATTCCAATCTTTATTGTTCAATTAAGCAAATTAAACAGTTGATAATGGGAACAGTATAGGTATGCATGTGATACTGACTTGACACATGTTTAAGAATTGAACTTTACCTAAATTTAGAAGGCAGAGTTGATATAGCTTGAAGGAAAATTGACTGCTTCAGCACACAAATGGAGACAGACACAAGGGAAATTGGCAGTTGGACGAGCAAGTAAGAATCTTAAATTGAGATAGCCAGAATTTACTTACAAATATCTGCTGGCAGTATGGGCCTCGACTAGTGGGCCTTAGTTAAGATCCGGCCCACTTATTCATGTACCTAATGAAAAGGCCATGACAACCAACTTATTGTCATAAAAGAAAGCCCTTATATATGGTCTTACGAGTTACGACTTTGCGGAGACATATGTTTTTGATACACAGTTGCTTTGCGGAGACATATGTTTCTGATACACAGTTGCCCGTGCCCGGTCACTGCACCCCCCTTTGTGAGGAGGCATCCCTTCTCCTAAAGTTGCAGTGCTATATTTCCGATTCCCTTAGAGAGAGTTGTCTCGCACCCCTAGATATTTTCTACCTACCCATCTGTGTCGGATTCGAATACAAGTACCCTCTTGCTCAAAGTTGTTTTGAGTTTTTCTGGGAATATGATATGGGTTACTTCAGCAACGTAGCGCCTGATTATGAAGGCATTTTCTCTACCCCTTCTTACCCTGAAAAAGCAAGGACCCCTTAAATTTTTGAACTAATAACCATCTTTTGGCTAAAAGAATTTAAATTACATACACCATTAATGTAAAAATAATTTACACCATCAGATCATCCAAAAGATAATCCGCACCAGTCTTCGATCCTTCGATAACATTGTTCTTCTTTTTACGACTATCTTCAACTAAATGAAATAATACAATCTAAGAGAAAAAACAACCTCGTTTTACCACTCCCCCAACCCCGGCACATAAATAAGCTAAAAGAAAATGGCAAATGACTCGCGGCATCAGAATTGCATTCAATATTTTATCTAACTTTGCATGGTGTAACTTCACTGCTTCACAACAAACAACTCTCGAAATGTTACAGATTCTAACACGTCACACAAATTAGATGCACATTTGAGGTCATAAAATATACAAACAAATTCTGGTGTTTGTTACAACTTAGAACAATGATCAGTCACAGGTTTCCGATGAAAAAGCTGGGCGGTTCAGATAAGTTTGGGAGTGGCAAGCTTGCATAGATACAGCTCCATGTCCGTGTTCCGCCAAAGGAGATCTTCCACTGAATGGCTCTATGACTGGCATATCCATCCTATCTCTCAGTAAACAGTGCCTGCCAAGTTCCCAAATTGATGGAAAACCATCCTTTAACACCTGTGGATAAAGCAGTATATTAATTGCAGGAACTGATGATGCACACTGAAGAATAATCCAAGGACTTTTATCATCTTTTTCCCATCTGATCCACAAAAATAAACCAGAAAATGAAACATGATTCAATAGGAAAAAGGTTGTATACAGCAAACTCTCTACTACGTTAAAATGGCAAGCCAATATATTTACATCAAGCAACAACTGTGCAATTTGAGAATGATACCTGCATTCAAGCATCACTGTGATCTGAAGCTTCCTCAGAATCGGACAAGGGCAAGAGTGTACAGATCCCAAGCACATGCCCATTAAGGCACACATAATACTCAATTGCATCTTCATAAGCACCCAATCTACAGCTGGCACTTGCTGGTACCATTTTCGCTTGCAGCATGCTCCACAGTTTTGCCTTACAGTAAGGGCACACTTCTGTTGGATGGAGCTGAGCCTCCCTCTTAATTAACATTTTACGAACTTTTGAGGTGGCAAAAGATTTAAATATCCCCCGAAAAAATCCAATATCCCCATCATCTCCTTGGTCAAGATGCTCACAAGGATCAGAAACATACAAAACATCTGTCCTGCATTGTGGTAACAGAAAGCTCTTTCCAGAGGTCCTAGAGAACCTAGTCCTGTAAACAAAGTGTCCTGGAACGTGGATGTTGTTGAATAAGCCACCTTTATTACATCCAGAGCAGTAAATAAGAAGCTTTGCAAGAGCCCTCCAGTTCCCATCAACACTATGACTCCCACTAGACTGTAAATCAAGCATCATTTTTGGAGCTCTTGTCTTACAAAACTCCTTCCAGAGGACTCTTTTTGCGAGATCATCAAACCATTTGCAAACACAAGATAGAGTTGCAACCGACTTAGGATTCCAATTCAGTCGCTGAAAAACCAGAAATACAACTTCTTCGCTAAGATGCCCTTTTGTACACAAACAACTAGCTGAGTGTATGCAGCGATATTGTTTAGTAATGATCATTGTTTACAACTGCAGCCATCATGATTGAAATGACAACAGAGGTTAGGTTAAATATTGCTAAAAATTTCACAAAGATGACATAAAATACCAAGATACTTCAATTGGCTGTAAAAAGTGTAAGAAATGATCTGAATAATGACTGTTTGGTGGCATAAAGAATGAAAATATGACTAGTCAACAACCCTATACATCAATCAATCATACTAGTATATTGAATAAAGGGATTTTCAAAAGCCCATCGACAGCAAATAATCTCTCAACTTAGTCATTTGATCTTTTTTTTTTTTTTTGATAAGGTAAATAATTTTATTAACAATTGGGTAATACCTGATTACAAGTCGTAAATATAAAGAAGAGGACCTATATCAAATTATGGTTCTCAACAAAAGAGGTCCAACCCTCTATACAAATAGGGACTTCATAAGTACACCAAAAAGAAACTAGAGACATAACACTACTTTGCAACTTTACAAAATCTTGTTCCACTCTAAGTCACTTGATAAGTTTACTTTTACTACATCACTATCAATTGATTAAAGACCAAGCTCCCCATAGGCCACGTAGCTTAAGCTTATGTTATAATAAAGTAAGTAAGGCGGAGCGGAAGCTGATTATGCTTTGTTAATTAAATCATCTACCTATTAATACTAATAGACAAAATAATGGTTTTGCAGAACACACTTCCCCAGGCCGTGTTGCTATTATAGTTTATAGAAATGAACAAAATGCACCAGTCAGAAAAAGAAAATGAGCAAAATGCAGAAGTACCATAGAAAAAAGTTTCCCAAGATTTCAAATCAGTCACTTTGAACACAAGGGCAAAATCCATGAGGTAAATATAGCATATAAACTGCTCCAGAACTTGGTGGAACTCAACGGATGGCCCATGACAAGAGAGAAATAAAGAATTTAAAACCAGAAAGTTTGGAAGAATATGACCCAGTAATCTGAGGATAAGTAAAGATAATATAGTTCTGAAACAACTTCAAAGAGATTTGCGCCCTAGAGGATGGAAATTTAAATGTGGCACAAGCATTGGAACTCAGAAGTGTTTGGTTTCATAACCATTAAAGGATGAACTTACAGGTCCCAGAAGCAGATGGAACGTACTTATGGCTGGCTTTACCTGTTCTAGCTCCAAATAAACATAGGGTCGTCATGTTCTTTTGAGAAGGAGGGTCATAAATGTTTTGAAGAATACAATAGTATCACATGTAAAGGCGAACAATGTGCTTCAGCGAGAAAGCAGTTTTCCAGTAAAGAATAGGGATTGACAACTCTAAGCACATAAAGGAATTGTGACTAGTAAGAAGAGCTCAGTTGTAGGTTATTTTTACACTTCATGCACATTTGGTATGAAGTAAAATGTTTTCTTGGAAATCATTTCTTAGATAATTTTGTAGTGTTTGGTTGGTTAAAAGTACGTGATAAAAGGTAATGTGCAATGAGTACTATACGCTATAAGTTTACCTCAAAAGAAAGAGTAGTATATGCTATAAGTACTGGGTGACACTTTTAAGGATTGAGGGTTGAAAATAATGTCCAAGTGTTTATCTAAGCTAGTAAAAGTAAGACTGTAGAGTTTGGACATTCATAAACTGAAGGAAGTACTTATCCCCATTTGGTGGAATAGATTCGTTGGAGAAAACATATTCCGCAGTTCAATCAATATGACCAAACATTTGAAAATGAGTTCGGCGAGGATCGCATACCAAACACAGTCGATTCACGCTAAACTTAGTGCCAATGGAAAAAACAAGTCAAGACTATACATATCACATCAAGACTTTGTAAAGAATGAATAAAGAGCAATACTGTTCATTTTGAATATCTAATACCATGTGAGATACAAAAATGTTCAAAATTATTAGAAAGCATAACCTAACAACAACAACAACATACCCAGTATAATCCCACAAGGTGGGGTCATGGGCAGGTATAGAGTACACAAACCTTACCACTATCTCAGATGTAGAGAGGCTGTTTCCGATAGTCCCTCGGTTCAAGAGAAAAATAGTCCAAAGCAAATACAAGAAATAGCATCTAGTAAAAACACGGTAACTACAACAAAATAATATGATAGTCGAGGTACAAGACAACCAATAATAGCAGAAATCGAAGGACTAGAAACTACAGGAGCAATACTACAACTACTAGTATGGACAGATAACAAAACAACACACTACTACCATTCCGACTGACTAAATGTTGAAATTTTGAAATTAGGAGGTTAAATTGATAATTTTCCTTATTTTGTGAAAATGTTGGTCTTCTATACCAATGTTTTAAAAGGCAGAGTCCGGACTCACCCCGAAACGGGGCACTGGCAAAACTCCGTGGGGCTTATGTGTGGGACTTAGTTCTGTGAGGCTTACGTCCTAAGCGCCCGATTGTACGCCCTGAACACACCTAACGCCCAACGTCCGGAACTCGCCTAATAGTTCTTACACAAATTATGTCTAATTCCTTAGTCAACGCTGTTGATACTCATAATTCTCTTCTAATTAAATGATGCTTAGTAGTTTTTTTCATCTGTTGAAATAAGAAAATTAAAAGTAACTATCTTATGTACTAATTGAGAACGTCGTACGGGTGAATATGACTTAACATTTCTGTTTAAAATACATATCCAAATTTTATATATTCACTTATCATTGATCGTTATGTTTTTGTCCTATATTTCAAAATTATCATATTTTATTTTGTTATTTGCAAGTATTTTATTTTTATTCATGAAAGAGTTTATGTTTTAATTATAATATTAATAGTTTATTGATTATTTTTTTTAGAGAGGTAAATTGCATAGTATGATAGTCATATATTTTAAGAAATTATTTGTAGAATCATTGAAAATTTTATTGTTACTTATATATTTTAGTAATCAAATTATAAAAATAAAGATACATGAGATATATGCCCCGTAGATCCTTAGGACTTACACACCATGTCTCAGGACTTACGCCTCGCCTGTGCTATGTAAAATACCTTGCCTCACGCCCCCGCCTTTTAAAATACTGTTCTATACGACAACAAAATGCATTATCACATAAGATGCAAAAAAAAAAAAAAAGAGGAAATGAACTAGGATTAGTGAAAATTACAATGAATTATGAAAAATGGAGCTGAGGTCTTGCTCCTGCAGCTGAATCAAACAAATCCCTAGCAATACAGCTCACATTTCTAATACTTTAAAATTGGAATTAGGGTTTGTATGTGTCACTTAGTAACTGAGAGGGAAGGGGGAAAGTGAGAGAGAAAAAGAGAACGCACAAGTTGGAGTGGCCGGAGTATAGATCGGAGAAGTTCGCCGGAGAAAAAGAGGAGATAAGGGAGTAATCGGTCCGGCGGAAAGTGATCAGTGGTAGTGGTGGTGGGTTCAATGGACTTTTAGGACAAACAAATAGACTGAACCGTTTTAGCTGACGTCATTCCAAATTGTCCACAAATCAACATCATATTTTAGGACCCGTTTTCTTTTTCTTTTAACCCACCTAATCGGCTAAGAAGATATTATTTGGGCTTGTCAACATCACATGTACGGCCCAATTCGATTGATACGATAACCCCGAGTCCGAAGCCTAAACGATCACAATTGTAGGCTGAAATTCCAAATCAGCCATCTCTTTTCCGGACTTACCAAATGGGGCACATCGCGTAGCTTCAAATGATTTCCTCCTACAATAAAGACACACCTCAAACAGCCAATTAGGTGTGGGACCAATTCAATGCAAATCACTTAAACAAGAACGAGGTCTTTTTCCACCTTTTATACACATAGTTCAAATTTGAACGATATGTAGCAACATCCTCTTCTTCTTCTTTTTTTTTCATTTTTGGACATTATCTTTTTAGTTAAATTTGAACTTTATTGGTTTTTGAATGATATAGTAATTCGTTGAAATTGGAATGACTTGTAAAACAAATATCTATTTTCATATTCATTTTTATGCCATTTTTACTGCATATTTGTATTTTTGGAAAACATTCTTCAAAGTTAATCTGTTTTTCATATAGTGCTCATCCAACAAATTACTAAATCATCCAAAGACCGATGAAGTATGTCCAAAGTTTTATTTTTTTTAAAAAAAAAAAAGGGTGTTGCAGCATATCGTTCAAACTTGAACGATGTGTATAAAAGGTAGAAAAGGATCTCGTTCTTGTTTAAATGATTTGCATTGAAATGAGCCCACACCTAAACGGCTGTTTGAGATGTGGCATTAGTGTAGTAGGAAATTGTTTGATGCTAAGCGATGTGTCCCATTTGATAAGTCTAGAAAAGAGATGGACGATTTGGAATTTTAGCTAAAAATTGTGGCCCTTTAGGCTTCGGACTCCGATAACCCCTGCCATTCACTCCCCTGGGTCGCCCACCAAGGCATTTGATTGATAAGATAACCCAATACAAGAAGCTTTTTTTTTTTTTTTTTAATCGTGGTGTCAGAGTCAGTTTACTCGCACGTCGACTAATTTCACCGGATACCTGCCACATCTCACGTATCAGGTGACTTTGTCCATGAAGGATAGAACAAATAATTATAGGTTACTATGTTCACCAATACTAAAACAACTAAGGACTAAAAATAAAACGCTTTAGAGTAATCAAAATATTAAATCCTTTGTGATCTTATAGAGATCTAGGAATGAAGACGTTCACTTCTATTTCAAATAAAAAGTGCATTCGCGGTGAAAGAAATTATTTTAAAAAATAGACCAACTTCGACTACTGTATGAAACAGTAGAAGACATACTTTATTTGAATAAGCTGTCATTAACTTTTTCTAATTTTCCCATTCATCCAGGAAACTATGGTAGGCACTTTTTTAGTTTTTTATTGAGTTAACCATATCGGAAACAAATACCGAAGCAAATTGAAGGAAGAACTGCGGGAGCAGGAACGAACCCCTATACAAGATTAATTTTTAACTTACCACAACTGGTCCCTTTAAGCTAGAATAATAACACATCAAGTCTCAAAAAACTAACACATTGCAACCAAAAAAGCAATTCTTCCATCAACTCTACAAGACTACAACTACTAATGACAATAGAGAGCAGATATAGTGTTTGTACAGGAACCTATTGGATGATCACCACAGTACTACTAGAGAGAGCTTGCCCAAGAAGTTGTCGTTGGATTGAGATGCGTTCTCGTTCTCTTTTCTCCCATATATCATAACCATAATAAGCCCTATAATATGGGCCGACTGAGTATTGGCTGAGAAACATCCGGTCGAGTACCATTGCACTTCTCAGAATATAAATAGCAAATTCAATCTCTTCTCCTGTTCCATGAAATCCACCAAATCTCACTTCTTTTAGCTCAGTGTGATATGTAGGAGATAAAGGAGACCTTATGTGACTTCCTCTTGCCTTTTGCCTATATGTCTTGTGTTGCTGAGATCACAACGAGAATAAATTAACATATATATTGCTAATTGAATACAACTATGACTTATGTAGTTAAGCAAGCTGCAATACAAGCATTTAACTGGACACTAAAACAAACTTAGTAGTTTTTTTTTTCTTTCTTTTTGGTGGGGTGTGCCAGGCCAAGGCAGTAGAGCAACACCAAGGCAACACTTGAAGGCCCCGATAGCAAGCTACCGTGATGGTCCTCCACCCTAAAAAAATAAAGTTAATATCGTGTGAGTGGATGACTCACATATTAGATATTAAATTGATAAGAACAAATACTACACTTGATCTTAGCCATAAGGCTGAGAAAGGTATAAACTTAGTAGTTCATATGCTGTGGACAACGAAAGTAGCTTCATGGAAATCAATTATAGTAAGTGTTTCATTCAGTTACAGGAACGGTTAGACCTTTTCTAGTACACAACAAGGCATAAAATCTCCTAGTTATGCACAAAAGAAAGAAGTCTCCTATTTATAATGAAAGAAAAATAACAAATACTTCTCTAAAGTATGCAAAATCTCGAAGAATTTTGCACTTTGCCAACTAAACTTATGTGGCACTTAGCCATCAAATATCGCTGTTAAAAGATTTTCAGCGGAAATCAGTTGTTGCCAGGATATAAATAATATATATAGTAGATAGGAATTAACTAAATAAAATTGCACTATCTAAAGATAATTATAGAATCCACGCTCTTCCACATTACGCAATCCAAGTACTTCTGAAAAAAAAACCAGTGAATTTTACTTGTGCATTAATTAAAAACTCTGTTTTTGTGAAACATCACTTATTTTGAAACAAAATGGAAAAGGTAAAACACCACGTATTATGAAACGGAGGGAGTACTATTATTTCTCCTTATCTAAAATACAAACTGTTTTTTTTCTCCTCTTACTCTCTCACCTCTACAGAACCTCAGTCTTCCTCATTCACCTTAATTTAATCACCCATCTTTTTTATGCCTTTGGCTTCTTATGCCCCGTGTGTTAATGCCTACCCGATCTTGATGTGCTCATTATATATCCAGTTTTCATTAGAGATATAAAAGAATTACATGGCTTGACAATGTGATTTACGTTGATCCTTTTTATCTCAGTTCTCTAGTGTATTCAATCCGCATAATCAGTAATTCAGTATCTATCAGGCCTTTTGAATTAGATAGCTGGAGTTAAGAAATTGAAAGGTACATTTTCAAACCAAGAAAGACCTATAACCATGAGGCTTTTGAAACCTAATTATTCCATCATATTTCCATGAGCAAAATAAGGTGGACAAGAAATTCACTACATTAGATATCTACATCTCCATGTTTGATACATTTCTCTTGGAATAAACATAACTAATTGAGTTGTCAAATCTTCATTAATCATATTATCAACAAATCATGATCCAATTCTGAAAAGTTAAATGCTTATATAATCTCCCTTGCAGGCAAAAAAAATGAATAAGATCCTCTTCTAACAGACCAAATTATCATTAGGGTTAAACATCTTGATCAGTTCTTACAACAACTAGGTAGAGGTGTTTTGTCTCATGGAACAAATTAAAGACACCACCTATTATAGATGAGGATTGTTGGCAAATACTACTACTACTTTCCCAGGTGTGAATTGTATTGACAGAACATGGAAATGAGTGAATGTTGAGAATGACTTGAATATCATGCATGCTTGGGGAGGGGAATGTGCACTTTTAGATTCAATAAATGTTGAAGTCATCAATATCTAAGATCAGGCAAAGAATATCCAAAAAAAGAAAAAGAAAAAAAGAAGACAAATATGGATAACTCACCAATATATCCAGATATTGAAGAACAGGACAGGCATCTAAGACGGGAGAAACTTTGACTATGTCAAAGTCGTATGTGCTCTCAAGTAGCAAGGCTAACATCCTAATGTTTCTGAATATCTGCATCTCCGTTGGGAAGTTTGTTACCTGAAATAAGGAATACTTCAACTGCTTAGGGTGTTCAAAAAGATAAATACCGAAGGAATTTGAGAAGCCAAGAAATCATCAAATACCTGAGTATAACAAGCTGTGACTATTAAAGATTTAACCTGAGCAGGTAAATCCCTTGCAAATTCACCAAATATGTATGGCATTGAAGCATCTCCGCTAAGACAAATTAGTACACGTTCCAACACGGGAACAGAAGAAAAGTAAAATCTTACTTTGTTATCAAAAAAACACTCAAGCCTACGAAGATTTGTAGCCTGAAGATCAATCTTTTCCAATCCGCCACAATCAGCAAAAAGAACAGACGTTACTGTACCAGAGATGCATACCTTATGCGGAAGTTTGCAATATTTTATGATTAACTGATTAAGGTTCAAACACGAGGACAAAATACCTTCAAGTTGTCCCCTTTCTAACAGAACACCCATCAAGAAAAGGGTCTTGAGGGAGTTGAGATGGAGTCTGGCACTTGGTTGTACAACGCAAACAGTCAAAAACAAGGATTCCAAGGAGGATGCTTGAGAGAGAAGCTCAAGGGAAAATTTAAAAAACGTGTTGGGGTCGGGGTTAATGTTACGTGAGATAGGAATTTTGCCACAGCTAAAGTTGAGATGTAATCTTTCAACACCTAATTTTGAAATAGAATGCATCAATTTGCCAAATTCACTAGAAAACTCTCTCTCAATGCAAATGTGCATCTCAAGGTCAAACACTTTACGACCCGTATAAAGTCGCAAAAACCGATTTACTACTTTCAAGAATTTTAGCTGATAGCAAGAGAAACACATATGACTTAAAGAGTCAACCCCAATCATGTCAAGGCTGAATTTTAATGTAGGCACAGAGGCAAACAGATATCTCCACCTTCTAGATAAAATGCTCGTCTTAACAGCATCTTTTATTGGCATGTGTGCGAGAATGGAAGACAAAACGTGATCTGGTAGCTGACTGGAATAATCCACCTTTCCATCATGAACCTAATTCCATTACACACACCAGCAAAAATACTTCATGAGAAATTTTATAGAATTTCAAAAAAGAAAATCCAGATTAAAAACTAGTACTAGTATAAGTATTTGTTATTGAACCCAAGTTATCTAGAAAAAGGTATGATTGTGCATAAATAACATGCTTTGACTCCTGAATTAAAACCTTTACTCCCATAGATCTCCACACACACCCCTCTTACTCCTTTCTGCCAAATTTGGGTTTAATCTTTGTTTTTTGTTTATAGAATTAGCTCTAGATAAGAAGAGGACTATCTAATTCATTACTACAAAAGAGAAGAGCACACACCCCTCTTACAGATTAAGATCGTAGAAACATGAGCTTGTGATATAGCTACACCTAATTCCAGACCGGTTAATGCAAGAACTATAAATAAAGGACCAAGATCCCCTATGAAATATAAAAGATCATTCATACATAGCATAGTCCAGCGGAAAATTACACTAGTTAAAATTATTTTTTTACGTATATATAATAGATATTAAACCCCGTTTGGCTTCTTAGTGTATATATAGTAGCTATTAAACCCCTTTGAACCCCCTAAGTGAAAACCCGCTACTGGCGCCACGGTTAGTTCATCATACTCACTTGATTACTATATGATTCTTTTCTAATCTTACAAATTTGTTTTCATGAAACAACATCAAAATTAGAGTTTACACGTACCTTTGTTAAATCTTTCTCCTCCTTTTTACTTAACAGTCTTTTCCTCAAAAAATCAATTCCTCCCAACGTAAGCAATCCCAGAATCACTCCTCCTGACAACAGTAAAAAATTGCAAATAAACACACAAAAAAAATAATGAAATTTAATTATCCGAAATTCAACAATGAACGTGTTTAAAGTAAGAGAATGTTACCCTGAAATTCTCTATCCATATCTGTACAAATTTCTAGATGAGAAATTACGGTTCAAAATTGGTCGGAATATTTGTTTTAACTTCGGCGGCAAATTTGTTTAGTGCTACTTATAAAGCAGCAGTGGCAGAAAAGGGAAGAGAAAGTGTATAGAAGGAACCAACTAAAAATTCCAAGAAATAAGAAAAAGTGATAGACTGACTTTTTAAAAAAAAGATAAATTATCATAATCAAATTTAATTATATTTTTGAATAATAATTTAATAACATATATTTCTCAATTTAAAAAGTTAATATCATGTTGTGGATTATAAGAATAACTCTTTACAAGGTTAAAAAAAAAAAAAAAAAAAGGAGTTGTGAATAATTAAACAACAAATAACTTATAACACGTTCCAATTTTATCTTGAATCTATTTCTCCAATTCCCTTCGATCGAGTGTTGATAATATGTGTTTGTATTAAAATAAAAATGAAATAATTGGGCGAGACCGAAGTTTCTAGAAAGAAATATTAGCAATACGATAGTCTGGCAAATTGACAACCGGAACTTGGAACAGTTTTCTGTTTTTTCAAAGATAGACAAAGATATTGAATTGAACTTTTTAACTTGAAATTTATGCTTGTTAGTCCAGCAGAAAAGTGATTCTTCGAGTTGCACCTTCATCCTTACATCAAGACAATATGGAAAAACTCAAAAAATAACTTTGAACAAAGGTACATGAAGTGATTCAACTTTAGCTAGATGTTATGGTTGATAGGTGGAGCCATGGAGGTACATATATCTAAGTCTATCAAACTGAAGTGGCTTCTTTAAGCTAAAATGTACAACTTTTCAATAAAGGGGCTTAATATAAGCTGTTTAAGTTACCTGAATAAAAGATGCACATAAATATTGTAACTAGTTTCGGTGGTTGTTACATATTGTATGGTTATTTGAAATACAATATATACATTTGATAGTTACTTATATCTTATTGTATTGAATGGAAGGATGAAAACAATAGTAAATTTTGCAGTCAAGAGACAGATCCCTTTCCAGAACAACTATAGCAAACAGTATACAAGCACCATGTCAAACCAGTACCACAGCCAAAACTCTTTTTTGCATGGTATTTTCACATGATGTGCCTTCTTCAATGCGCTTATTCAACAGAAAGTATGAACAAAACCCACGTAAAATGAGTCCAACAGCAATATATGTTCACTGAGCAACCAGCCCAACATTAGAAAGCAGTATATACATCCAAACACCCACTGATTTAACGCCACTATCACAACCTCCACAAGTGAAAAAGAAATCATAGCCTTGAGCAACTTTATCTCCCAATTCAAAGTAAATGCACCCAGAAGAAATTGAATTTATTCAATCATGAGAACAGAACCGGCAAGCCATCAAGAAATCGTTAAGAAGATGAGTCAGAATGAGAAACAGGACAAACAAATGTAAAACAGGTCAGAAAGCTATATCAACCACTATATTTGCAATTGCTCCTATTTGTTATAAAATTCTGTTTGTTAATCAAGAAACTGTGACTGTAGAAGGTTTATCTTGGAGGGAAATCACCGTCTCAAAAGCTCCCACCAAAGCTTTAACCTTGCTCTTCCTGGTTTCAACAAGCTTACTCGCTGTCTCTTCAATCACATTATTCAACAAACCCTGCACATCTTTCTTTTCCTGCACATCCTGATGCCTCAAAACAATTTTTCCAGAGATAGGGATGGTATTATTTTTGTCACCATCAACTCCTTTCTTTTTAAAGATTCTCTTTCTTATATTGCTGTCCTGGCTTTCACCCACATGTCGTCCCCATCTAAATGTCAGCATCCTAGGGCTGCTGGTTTCTTGCTGGAGATCAACTACCTTACCCCTCCTGAATTTCAGTTTCACCACGGAAGGATTATAATCACTAGAAACACCTGTCTTGCCTTTTCTCAATGTCTTTTTCTGATTTTTCCCAACAGTTTCTGCTTCTGCTATGTGTAACAGCTTTTTGCTGCTAGAGGTGTATTTACCTGATGCACTGTCTGCAGACTTAACAACTTCCTTTTTATCTTCTTCATTAGACAACGAACGTGATTGTGAATGGGAGGAAGACTTTGGTGATGCTTTCACCTTGAAAGTACGCAAGGTTTTCTCAGGAACCTTTTCAGGGTTCAGTTTGTTGGTCCCATCTCTCCGCATCTTGTTCTGGTCCTTCAAAGGAGTCAGCAGTTTCAAGCTTTTAATGTTTCTTACCCTCAAGATCATAGGTTTAACATAGGAAGATTTTGGAGAACATGAAAGAGTTGGGGTCTTCAAAGACTTCTCTGCAGATACTTTAGACACAATTATTTGTTTTCTAGAATTAACAGAGCTGCCTTTTCTGCGTCCTGCATCTACACCTCCTAAGATCTTACATGAAGATTTCATTTTCTTCTCTGTCTCTGGCATCTTATCACTTGAGGAATCCAATTTCAGAGAGTAAACACTCTTAGGTGGCAGTGGTGCCTTTTTCTTTATCATTTCAGAGGGTTCTAGAGAGTGAACCTTGGGAGAAGACCTTCGCTCGACCACATTCAACTTCTTTCCCTGTCCTAGCATACTCCCTGGAGGAGCGGATGACTTTTGATTGACACCAGTCACTTTCTTTCCCTCTCCTTGCATACTTCCTGGAGGAGTAGAAAGTTTTTGCTCAACTGCAGTCACCTTTTCTCCCTCTCCTAACATACTCTCCAGAGAAGCTGAAGACTTCTGCTCAACCACAGTCACCTCATCTACCCCTCCCTGCATGCTACCTGGAGGAGTAGAAGGCTTTTGCTCAACCACAGCCACCTTCTTTTCATCTTCGAGTACACTCTCCTGGGGAGCTGAAGGCTTTTGATTGACCACACTCACCTTCTTTTCCTCTTCCAGCATACTCCCTGGAGGAGTGGAAGGCTTTTGCTTGACCAAAATCCCCTTCTTTGCCTCTCCCAGGTTACTCCCTGAATTAGTGGAAGTCTTTTGCTTGACCACAGTCCTCTTCTTTGCCTCTCCCAGCATACTCCCTGGAGAACTGGAAGGCTTTTGCTCAACTCCAGTCACCTTCTTTTTCTCTCCCAGCACACTCCCTGGCGGAGTGGAAGCCTTTTGCTTGACCGAAGTCCCCTTTTTTGCCTCTCCCACCAAGGTCCTTGCAGGACTCTGCTCATCAGCATGAAGTTTGTTCTTTCTTTTTGATAGAGGATGCCATGGCTTTGCTTCAGAGGAATGTTTCCTGCCATATTTACAGAAGTCATGGCAAGAACCAGTGGAAGCTCTCAGATAATGCGGAAGAACATCTTGTCCGCTATCAGGAGTCGTCAACTTCCCAGTGGATTGCCTTCTTGTATTGCCTGCATTGTAAGATGAAGTGGAGGAGGAGTTGAGATAGCAGGGAAGAACCTTGTTTCCATTACTCATAGATCTTGGTTTTCTTGTGCTGATTTTATCTGGCTTACTTCCAGCAGTCATATTCTTCACACTAGTTATTGGACTCACTAGTTCATCGATGTTATCCTCAGCCATAGAGTCATTCTTCACACTAGTTGCTGGACTTACTAGTTCATCGGTGTTATCCTCAGCCATAAAGTCATTTTTCACACTAGTTACTGGACTTGCTAGTTCATCGGTGTTATCCTCAGCCATCAAGATTTGAATTCCAGAACCCTGGCACCATGAACATATGCAAACATGAAGAAGAATATCCATTAGGTCAGCAGTAAAATACAGCATGGAGTACACAAGAGTTAAGCCGACAATTAAGAGCAGACAAAATTGTTTCAAACATGCTAAGCATTGGATTCCAAAATCAAAATGTGCACTCAAAATATTATTAAGATAATTTAGAATAGGAGGTCAATAAATACAATGACTATACATTACTTAATACACCTTTGAGATCCTAGGCTTCTAGGATGCATCATTCTAGTGTCCCCAAAAAATGTACACAACCAAAGACACTGATAAGCTTGAATCTTCAACTGCTACATGCTTGTTAAAAACAAATTTATGAGGCTATCAGCCATGTCCTATTGAAATTATACGTAACATATTCTTGCGTAGTTCAGCTAGGAAGGAAAGAAATAAATGAAAAGATCAAACCTGAATATAGGACTTTCCAAGTTCCAAAATATGGTTCATCACAAACAGAAACAATATGCGAAACTCATATCTTCCCTCCCAAATATTCTCTATTTAGAACGGAGGAAAGACCCCAAGAATCCAGGAAGCAGGAAGATAACTGCACTTATCAGTCTCCTTGTTTTCTAGATCTTGACGATAAATTTTTCCTTAGTTTTGGAAAAACAAGCTCGAAAGTCTTTATCTAAAATATTAGGTATAGTCCATATCTAATCAAAGCTACTGAGAAGACAAACACATTCCACCAAGCTTACATCCAGCAGGAAATAATGTACTACCTAATTACAAAACACACACTGCCAACTAAGAGTCTCTAAAACTAGGCTAAAATCATCCGTAAGATCCCCGAAAATAAAATTGACTCCATATATAAATTCATACAAAAGCTATTCAATTAAAAAAGAAGCATCTCTACTAAGTAAACAGAGTACTCCGAATTTTGTCAATCAATCAAGATATCAGAAATCCACGCAGTTACAGACTTACACTATCAGCCATTGATGGATTTGACTTACTAGAAAATGAAATTCAATAAATAACAAAAAAATAAGCTACCTCTCGCAAAAACCAAAAACCGAAAACCGACGAGCAGCTAATAGAAATAGCCTATTGAACGGAGCTAGCGGAGCTAGAGAAAGCAGTAAACAGGCAAAATGTATGAATTCACCAATCCCAATCCACGAATCCAAAATAAAAAAAAAAAACCAAAAAAAAATAATCAGAAAAACGAAAAAGTACCTCTAAACAAGGTGGCTATAATAACTAAAGAACAAAGCGAAACCGAAGAGTACGCGTTTTGCCAATTAAAAAATTGATTTAAGTTTGAAGCTTAATCTAAAAGTTAAGTATAGATAGATCGATGAAGAATGAAAATATCACCTGTGTAATCAACTCAGCAACGATCGTGCAAGCGACGTCTAAACTTTCTTATCGAAATTTCGACTCTGGAAAGGCCCTTTTAATCAGCGTGGTTTTTTTTTTTTACGGGAAGCGTGTTAGGGCCTGTTTCTTTAGTTGAATGGGCAAAAAGGAAAAACGTTGAAATCATGAACCGCCCAAAAAAGGAAAAAGAAAATAATACTCTATGAATTTTTACTTGTTCACTTTTTATTTTGAGATGTCTAAATTTATAAAATTAATAGATAATTTAATTATTTTTATTTATTTTATTCTTAACAATAAATATGATTTATTATCTAATATATTTTTTAAATAATTAAATTTATTATATTCAAAAGATAATATTATAAGATTATCCTTATTATTTACTGCTTCTTAATTTCTGTATCAACAGGAAAATGAATAAAGATGGACAGAGGAAGTACTCCTCAGATCAATAATATTTGTCCGTGTTATTAAAAGTAAATGTCCAATAATATTTATCCAGTTTTTAAAAATCAATGAAAATTTATCTTTTTCTACCTATTTTATCTTTATTGTTAAATATTATTCATCACTCAATACATTTCTCAAGATATTTTATTTATTATATTCAAAAGATGATATAGTAAAATTACTCTCATTTGTTATTGCTTCTTAACCTTGGTATCAAGAGAGTACTTTCTCCGTTCATCTTTAATGAAGCATTTAATAACCTGCTAAAATAGACATAAAATCATAAATTAAAGATGGAGAGAGGGAGTAAAAGAGAATTTCCTCAATATTCCATGTAATATCCCATTAGATGAATTTGTTTTTTTGTAACGTACTTAATTACCCTAAAAGAAGGAGGTCCAATTGAATTAGAATTTTAAATTTATAAATTATTAAAATATATATATATTTATTGAATTTAAAGTAAATTATTACGTCTAGGGCAATGTCTAGAGATTTCTATCAGATTTGAATGGAGTCTCGTTCATAAAGGGACCATTCGATTCATTAAGGGGCATAGTGACGCGATCTATAGTAAATTTAATTTTCAATTTAAATACATGACCTAAATAAAAAATATTACTCAATTTTATGAAATTTGTCAGTCAAACTGTAACGAAACCATATAATGTTACAGTTTAAAACTTATATTGTCTTGATCATTCGATATTTATAGATTAGTGAAATAAGTAAAATTTCACTCTTTATATTCAATAGGATAAAAATATATATGTCGACTTAGGACGAATGAGAATTCGGCAAATCATCATTCTATAGAAGATTAGAGTTCAAATCTAATAAAAATGAAGTTTGATACATAAATTATTTGTAACGCTACATATTCTAAAATACTTAGTTGTTTAGTTACAGAAGGAGTCTAATAGTTATCAAATAAGTCCAAAATACGTAAATTATTCTAACAAATAGGTACTTAGAGAAATAGTTAAAGCTCACACAAATTAACTCAAACATCATAGTTATTAAGTTAAAAATTACTGTAGCTAATAATTAAGGCATAACAAGGGACAAATATAGTTCATTTTCTTTGTTTTTGTTTGTTTGTTCTACTTCATGTGTTTCCTTATAAGATTAGACCCTAGATGAACTGTTAGGACAAAATCTGGAGGTCCCTTATATGTTTGATGATTCGTTTTTCAATATCTGGCAAAGCATCTCACCTGTATACCAACAAATATCATAGAATAATGCAATTTTAATACAGTATTTAAGCACCTTATCCACTACTAAGTAAAAAAAATTATTATGTACTCCCTCCATCAAACAATACTTGTCCACTATATCAAATATAGATATTCAACAATGTTTATCCAGTTTCAATAATGTTTATTCAGTTTGAAAAATCAATGAATTATTTACTCGTTTTGTCTCTTTTAACCTTGGTATTAAATATTATTTATTATTTAAATAAATTAATTATATTCAAAAGGTAATATGATAAAATTATTTTTATATTTATTATTTCTTAACATGTGTGTCAAGTCAATAATGAATAAATATTTTTGGACGGAGGGAATACCTCACATAATTGATATATTTACTATGTTATGAGGCAGTAGAGTTGTATATGTTTGACTAGTGAAATTTGTGGAACAGCAAAATCTTTGGATTCAAACATGGCACACAAGAAAAATTAGTAAGATTTTGTAATGCCCGTTTAATGAAAAAATTAAACCATAAAAAAAAGGTCATATCGATTGGTGTGCCAAACTTAATCCCCACCCACCCTCTGTCTACACAAGTATCCAAAGTCAATCCAGCGAACAATTCTCTACCTTGCTTTGGCTGTAAGAATGAAATTGAAAAAAATAAAATAAAATATTAATGTATTTTTAAATAGTGTAATAGTATTATTTTTCCAGTACCTTCATTGGAACAAGACTAATTCAAATTCATGTCGGAAAGTTTCACTATGTGAGGTAAAGCGTTCCCTATCAAAGACGACTTCATATTCAAGGCTCGAACCCGAGACTTCTGATAAGTATTCTGATTTGAAATATCGTAACAATTTTCAGAAAAAAGAAAAAGTTGGATCTCTTATTCATACCTTTCTTCTACTTAATAATACTGTATAAATTTGTTTTTGGAATATTTTTCAGACTCGACATTTATTTTAAGATGTTTATTTAATTCATGTATTACAGAAGTAGTAGCCAAAGAAAAAGCAATGCGTGATTATAACACTAGTTTCATAAATAAGGCATAACATTAAGATCGAGTAATCCTTTACCTATTAACTATTTATGACTAAAACTTGAATGTATAGTATGAATTGTTGAAAGTAGTACAAATTTAATATAAGAATGTTATTATTAAATATGTCTAATATTTTAAAGCGTTTCAAAATGAAAAAAGCATCATATAAGTTGGGACCAACTTATATAAGTACAACACCGAAATTGAAAATCTCACGCAAGTTGTAAATTGTAATACAATGACTAATACGAAAAAACTGGACTATGGCATGGCACCTTCTTGGAAATTTCGAACAAGGGCATTATTCCCTCTCATCAGTGATGCCGGAGTGGAATTTTGAGTCTACGAGTTCTCAATTATAGAAAAAATAGTTTACTAATTTCTCAATAGATATATTAAGTGAATTATTCAACACAAATATAAAATTTATATTAAAACTATTGAATTCTACCAAATCGATAAGCAGAAGTGTAGCTTTGTCTGCCTCTCACAGTCTCACCTCACCAGACGAAACTAGAAATTCTGCTAAGGGTGTTCAAAAGCTTAATATATATCTCTAAAAAGTTTTTTTTTTTGCCTATATATGCAATATTGTTGTTTATATGCACAATATATTTATTCAATAAAGAATATTGAAGTAACCACCCTTGAGTCTATATGTAGTTACGCCACTGCACCTCACTCCACCTAGTTGGGATGTGGGATGGGGTTGGGGTTTGGGTGGAGTTGTGACTCCTTGGATTCCCCTCGTCCGGGCCAGCATATATAAAGGCATATACTCTTCAAGAGTCTTATTTTTTTAAAAGCTTTGGTTTCAGAGTTCAGATCTCTAATCACATGTATTTTTGAACCCCTTGACTTGACAAAAGCTAGCAATGTGGGGAAAAAGTCACAGGGCCTCAATGGGCCACTTCAACGTCATTATTCATTCACTTGTTTCTTTTCTCCTCTAATTTTCTCAACAAACCATCTGACCAGTTTGGTGCTTGAGGTTTTATTAGCCAAGGACAGGCTAACTCACAGGTCCCATGACTTCCCTCTTTACTGGAGCCCATTTAGATTAGTTAATTATAAATGACGAAATACATACGCAGATCCTTGAACTTATTGAATTTTTTCGTGTTAGCACCTCAATTAAGCTACCTACCTATTGAACACTCAAGCTTAAATCAAATTACACATATTAAGCACTTAACGCTAATGTGGCACAAATATGTATATTAGGCGCGTGAAGTTGCTTAAATTTATACAAAATGGGCCCAAAATAATGTGAATAAAATAAAAAATTAAATTATTATTAGTACTCTATCTTTTAATTTTCCTCTTTTTTCTTCTTCCAGCGCCTCACGTCTCCACCAATGGTTTCAATTTCTCCATTAACAACCTCCAAACACCATCTCCTCCACCTCAAGTCACCACCACCAACACCGAAACAGTACACCCAGCAACAAACGCCAATTACTATCGCTCCTCTTTTCCCCTTCTTCAGTAACACCATCAACTAATTCCCTCACCCTCACAACCCCATTCAACACCCCTCCATTAACGACCCCAACTTCTCCATTCACAATCAAACACACTCACTCACTAATTCCTCCTAGATAAGTCCATTCATTTTTTTCTCATAAAAAGGAAACATCTTTTTCTAATTTTCTTCATCGGCAACCAAAATTTCCATCGAAATTGTTAACGGAAACATGTTGAAGACGGGTGCACCCACCCATCCAGCCCCCGATTTCATCTCCTTCACAAACTCATCCAGTTTTCTCTTAAAAAATGAATTCCCTTTTTAGATTTTTTTTGCCAACGGCTGAAATTTTAGGTGAAACCACATCGAAGACGGTGAACCCACCCACCCATTTGTTTTTTCTGAACAAAAAATGAACAAAAATAAACACCCTTTTCAAATTTCCTTAGTCGGTGAAATCTACCGGACAACAAGGTGTGGGTGGGTAGGAAGGGGAACAAGTTATTTATATATTTTACTTTTTTTTGCTTTCTTTATTGCTGGTGTGTCATTTTTTATTTTTCACATTGCCAAATCAGAGGCGTTTGAACCTCACGCATGAAGCATGGTTGGCTTGATGTTATCAATGTGTTTGTTTAGTAGGTACAATTTGATTTAAGCTTAAGTGTTCAATAGGAAGATGGCTTAATTGAGGTGCCAATACGGAAAAATCCAACAAGTTCAGGGGCATGTGTATGTATTCCGCCATTATAAATAGTTGTCTAAGTGTTGAAAATAATTTTATAAATAAATAATTATTGTATATGTTTGAATAAATATGTTGAAATTGTTTATAAGTAGGATGTGTTTGGTAAAAGAGTGTTGATAGGTTTTTTTTTTTTTGTTAGAATTAATTACTAACATATTCTTAAAAATTTTGTAAAAAATTATAAATTTAAAAGTATTCACGTAAAGAAAAGGAAAACAAAGAATATAGAGTGAAAATAAAATTAGAATTTTAAAAAAATTATTATGAATAAAATAGTAAAATACTTGATCAAATCAAAAGTGCTTATAAGCTTATCAACTCATGACTTTTGACTGAATTTGTTGCCTTATAAGTACTTTGATGTTTAACAGATGCATAAATAAGTTCAAAAACGCTAAGTTATAAACTAATTTGACCAACTTACAAGCTTAGCCAAATACTAGTTATATTATCATCCTTTTTAACTTATTCACCACTCGATTAATTTATATTTATGTTGCTTAGAGGACAACTGAGGGAAAACCTTTGAGTAATTCTTAATATACTAATATTCACAACTTTTTAAAGGGCTCAAATTCGAGAACTTTATAGCAAAGGATCTTATTCATCTTAATTCTTGTACCACACTCCATGATGGTTAGTCCAATTCTTATCAATAATCACTAAACCAATACAACTATCATTCTCTCAAAATTAATAACGGAAAAGAGCCAAAACTACTCTCAAACTATTCGAAATAGAGCAAATATACCCTCTATTTATTTTTCGTCTCAAAACCACCCCTACCATCCAACTAGGCTCACTTGTACCCTTCACTTTAACGGAATGCTACCAAGTAACCCACGTGAAAAAAAAGGGAAAATTTTCAATTATACATAGAAAAATAAAATATTTACAAAAAAAGTAACTCACTTTTCATTTACAGAAAAAATAGCCAAAAAGGGTCGTGGGCTCAACAGAGCTCAATTCGGCCATTAGGCCATTTTTGCTTCCTTTTTCTTTTTTCCAGCGTTAGTTTTTTTTTTTATAAAAAAAAACTTTTTTTTGTTGCGTTTTATTGTATAAATGGTGTATAAATATGTACATATGATATACAAATAGTTATGTAGTGTATATATAATGTATCAATAGTGTATAAATAGTTATGTAGTGTATATTTAATGTATCAACACTGTATGAATAATGTATGAACGTGTATCGATATTGTATTAATGATGTATAAATCTGTATATATGATATACAAATAGTTATGTAGTGTATATGTAATATATCGATATTGTATAAATGTGCATAAACGTGTATCGATATTGTATAAATAGTTATGTAAGTATCCACATTGTATAAATGGTGTATAAGCGTGTATCAATACTGTATAAATAGTATATAATGTGTATATGTAAACATGTATTGATATTGTATAAATAGGTATGTAATGTATTGACATTGTATAAATAGTGTATAATCGTGTATTAATATTATATAAACAATTATGTAATATTATGTATCGATGTCGATATTTATTTGACTATCATGCGTTCCCACCTTAATAAAATAAAAGTATAATTAAAAAATAATAAAACAACATAAATATTTATTTTTTCCATAAAAGAAGTGAAACAATTAAAAAAAAAGTTTTAAAAAAAGAGCAACAAAAAAAATAAATTAAACAACGAATATTTTTCTTTTAAATAGCACAACAAAAAAAATAATTACAAAGTTTTTTTTTAAAATAGTATAGAAGAAAAAAGATAAAAAAAAAAATAGGTTATCATTTATATTCAAAGTTTAAATGTAATGTTGAAAGATATAATTTAGCAAATAATGGTACAGTGAAATGTTTGGGGAAAAAAAGAAAGCTTAGAGAGAAATGAAGTAGTGTGTAAGAGAGAATTGATAATAAATGTGTTTTATTACAGAAAATATACAACATGGGCCATTTTAGGTAATTTTTATCAAATTGAGCTATTTTACTTGTAAATAATTGTAGTAAGCTGACATTCTGCATAATTTTCTCAAAAAAATAAATACTCCCTCCGTCTCAAAAAGAATGACCTACTTTCCTCTTTAGTCCGTTTCAAAAAGAATGACCTCTTTCCTTTTTTGAAAATATTTTAATTTCAACTTTTCACGTGACATGTTTAACACCACAAGATTCAAGGGCATTTTGGTACATTTGTCATAATTTTAATTTAGGACAACAAGATTCAAAAGTCTTCTTTATTTTCTTAAACTCTGTATCAAGTCAAAATAGGTTATTCTTTTTGAAACGGAGGGAGTAACAAATAAAAAATAAAAGGTCACCCGGCCAGTCACATAAGCATCCAACTTAACCAATATGAGCCCACTTACAATCCAACCTAACCACCCACACAAGCTCCGGTGAGGCGTAGTGGCAGCAAGCAAGGAGGGCAGGGTTCATCGCTCTCAACCAACGACTTTCTTCTCACCCCATTTTAGTTCCTTCCCTTAAAGGTGAGTCCAACTAATTGATTTGATTTTTCTCTCAGATAAATGGGTAAATGGGTGAATAGATAATACCTTGGTTAATATCTACTCTTTTGGGGTAAAAGGGATTTTGATGTTGCAACGGAGGAAGTTGCTTAATTTCTTGTAGGCGTTAAAATTATGTGTAGTCTAACTCAAACATGTCTTGCACCTTACTTGTTCGACAAAATGTCACACACTTTGTGGCAAGAATTAGACAACAAGGTTTTGCACCTTACTTGTTCGACAAAATGTCACACTTTGTGGCAACTAGGCTTGTTCTTTTTCTCTTCTTTGTGGCAAGAATTAGACACGGTTAATCACATTAGTCAATAAGGTCCTGCCTTAGAATTGAAACAAGGCAATAAAACTCCCAAAAAAATAAAAAATGAAGAGATGATCAACTTAAGTTTAGTCAAATATAGTTGCCACAGTGATAACTTATCTTTCACACTTTAATGGACTCAAAACCAAAACCTTCGTAACTTAAGTATAAAAATCACCTTGTTCAGAGACTTGATCAGTTCCACTAAAATGTGGGGCCTATAGTTAGTAGTATTCTTTATTAGTTCATGATGTAAATGTTCATTAAGATGTGGAGTTTTGAATAGAAATTTACCCTTGCCTTAATTTGTTTAAGTTCTCATACGGTTCTTTATAAGTTCATGATGTAAATATTTTTTCCCTTTTACTGTTGTCAGGAAGAGTGATTCTGCGATTGCTCAGAATGGCTCATTGGATGAATTATCACGGGGTTTCCGGGGAAAGACAGAGAAGTGGAAAAAAGAAAGATGAAGTAAAGGTATGTGCAAAATCTTCTTTTGATGATTTTAATGGTGTCTAGATTACAAGCAAGTTGTAGGCTTGTAGCAATGCCGGTTTTCTTTTTGTTGGATTTGAGTATTTGTGAACTGTTTACGAAGAAATTAGCAGAGTTATGTGCATAATTTGATTTTGATGGTGTTTCATATGCTAAATGTTTTCGCTTTCGAAATTTCTATTCCAATTTGTTATGATCTTTTTATGCTCACTGGTTTTTGTTTAGGAAGTTAATCAATGATTGCATCTAGTTGAAGAATTTAACTCGTTCAGACGGTTGATTTTATAAGTAACTTTGATTTTTACAGATGTTATGTAATGTACTAGGAATATCTAAAATGTAATCGGGCGAGATTTTATTGATCAACAAAGTATTGCAATTGCTAAGAATTTGAAAAGGAAAGGTTACAATCAAGATAAACACAGTTCAATAAGAACTCTTCATTAGCCATGGAAGTCCTGTAATGGAAGAATTGAAAAAAGGGTTAGGAAGAAGAAGAGAACAAGAATTTAGGATGGAAGAGAATTTAGGAAATACCATAATTGCTTGCCCTAACAGAATCAGTCCAGTCTGTTATAACCCAGCTGGAATTAGTTGAAATTTATTGCAACCGTTGGTTGAGTAAGTACTGCTCCTATCTTTAATCACAATCGTCTATCTGTTTAAAGGACGCTGATAGCCACGTGTGCATCTACAGTTCCCCACTACACTCTTTTGACGCATAGTCCACCATCCCAATTCAGATCTTCACCTTCCTAATTCAAGTTCGCGATTCATATCTGTAGACCTAATTCATAACATGCTATATCCGAAAAAGTTATATGTTTATTCCTTCAGAATTTATAGTATTTGACTTTTCCACTTCTTTTAAACCTGTCGTGAAAAATGATTTTCTCGGGCCGAGGGTCTATTGGAAACAGCCCCAGACCTCAGTTTTGGGACAATATTGGATATGAATTTACCTTTTTATACAAACATTTTTTTTTTTTGCTTTTTCAGGAAATTTTATGTCAAGCAATTGAAATGATGCATCCAGTATGTTCGGAGCGGGACTTCTCCATTATGTCGCCCATGCAACAACGCCCATGCTTTCGAGTTAGTTCGGAGCGGGACTTCTCTCATATGTCCCCTCCACAACTGAGCGATTCTCCTTACACTGTTTACCTCAAGCCCGATAATGCTGATATTTTTAACAAGTTGGGTCAATTTAGGAGGGATTATCCCAACAACCTAGTAGTACTTCCCCCGATCAAGCGTGAAGTAGCAACAACCAACCCCCCGACAGGCATAACAAGAGTAGTCCAGTCTCTAATAAGATTAAGGAGAGGCGTCGACTCTGGAATCAACAACTTTATAAGATTAATGGGAGGAGTCGACAATTTAGGTAAGTTACTGCTAGAACTCACTAACACAATGCTGGCTATGGCATTTTTAAAGTGGGTTAACAATGGATCACGAATACCCATTAAATGCGTTGACAATGGAGCACGAATAAAATTGGACATTGGTTTTATTTTGTTTTTTTTTGTTGGTTTTTTTGTTTTTATGAATTAGACATTGATTTACTTGGTATTAGGAGTTTGTTCAGGAAAGTCAGTCGTTTGTATGCATGATATATTGAAACATGTTTTGGAATATTTGTTTTTGGCAATTTTGAATTGTAGTCTAATTTTCAAAGCTATGGAGTATTACCAAATTGAAAGCTGTGAAGTATATATCACATTCACACATAAGTACTTTGCTCTCCTCTTCCATTTCCACCAATGTTCTCTTTTCGATTCCCTTAAATATTATATGCACAAGGAAATGAATTGTATTTCCTTCCCAAAGAAGACGAAAGAAAAGGAAAAACAAACTACATGGTCCACACATGTACATACCTTACTCATATCAAACAATTTAATTTGCAACCTTGCATATATATTTTTGGTAAACAAAGAAACTTTTACAAACTTTGGAAGCATGTGTAGGCAAAAAAGAGCCCACAGTTAAGGCTAAGTATCAAACAAAATATTTTTCCGTTTCAATTTGTTTGGTTGGGTTTATCTCGAAGTGGGAGATAATATACCTTTATATTTTTTATTATTCTTTCATTCAAAGCATCGTTTCATCTCAATTGAAAAAGCAAATAACATTTCAAGAACAAATCTAGTTTTGCTTCAGGCCTTAGTGATCTGATAGTGCCGATTGGAAGGGCCGTCTCTCAATGGATAAAAGTTACTCTAGGAATAACAACTTTCTTTTATCGATCTTGATTCACGTATAAATTTCGAAGATCCATTTTTTCACTTTTTGGGATTCCTTGGAATTTCTTTTTCCTGTTTCAGTTGTCCATGTACCATAGAAGATTTGGCAGCTACCCGTCCTCCCTTTGAAAGAAGGGGCGCTTCCGATTCTGTCGGTGCTTGAAACAATTTAATTTTAATTTGACATGAAGTTTTAAGAAATTAAAGACTTTTGAATCTTTTGGTCTTAAAATAAAAATATGTAAAATGTACCAAATATCTTTCAATTTTGTGATTTTAAACATGTCATATAAAAAATTAAATTAAAGAGTTGTGAAAAAAAAAAAAAGAAGATATTCTATAGCGGATGGTAGTTAACCTTCTCCGGACACTTTGCTATGTTTACCTTGTAAGCCCCTCTATAATGGATTTCCTATACAAGTTACAAGTTTACGAGCCAACTGTATCTATATCGATGGGACCACGGCTGGCTAGGGGTCAAGCCACTGAAGCGAGGGTTTTAGGCTTTTAAATTTTGGGGACTCAATTTTTTTTTAATTTGTTCAGTGTATGATATTTTATGGAATTTTGTAATTAATTTGATTTTTAAATATACTAGTCCGATTAAAGAGGAAAATGCTTATTAGTAAAATTCTTTTTTTTCATTTTGAGGAATGAACTCAAGATCTCTAGTTGAAGATAATATTTAATTTTTATATATAACAAATTTATAGGTTCATTTTTCTTTGAAAAAATATAAAAAAAATAAAATAAAATCTTTCATTTAAGTTGATTTTAGATCACTAATCTTATTGAAGCACTCTTAGATAATACAATACAAACAGTAACGGTATTGGTGACTGTGGAGGGTGGGGTAAGAAGAATGATTGTTGCAGTGAATTAGTATGTCATGTGACTAAAATTAATGGGGTAGGAAAAATAAATTTGAGCCATTTTTATGACATTAAATGTAATATATAAACAGATAGTAGTATAAGACAAGTAAATGTTAACTTGACAAAAGCAATGTGGGGAAAAAGTGTCCGGGCCTCAGAGGGCCACTTCGACATCATTATTCATTTACTTGTTTCTTTTCTCCTCTAATTTTCTCTAACAAATTTTATAAATAAATAATTATGTATTTGAATAAAAAGGTTGAAATTGTTAATAAGAGCATGTTTGTTAAAAGAGTGTTGATAGTTGTTCTTTTGTTAAAATTAATGACTAAAAAATTATAAATTTAAAAGTATTTGTGTAGAAAAAAAGAAGAACGAAGAGATGTACTAGTGATTTCTTTACATAATCCATCAAATATTTTGAAAACAAAATAACGTGTAAGAAGAGATAGCTGCTAAGACAGATTTTAGCAAGACCTTTTTTTCTGTCCGACTGAAAAACTTTCCTTTCCAGTTTTTATTTTTGACAAAATTCTCTCTTTCCTAACACACTGTTTGGATGGTTGTTATGTATTGTTTTATAATGTATGATATTGTACGGTATTATGATGTATTATATGGTATTGTATTATTTTAATGAATATAATATTTGAATAGATTGTATCATTTTTTGTCGTTATATAATCTCACACATTAATAATTTATAGGATAAACCTATTAGAAAAGTAGGATAAGAGGTAGAGCTACAATAAAAAGATAGGATAAATGATAAAATAAAATTATTAAATAATAAACGAAAAAGGATCAAAACTACTCCTGAATTATTCGAAATAGAGCAAAAATACCCTCCGTTTGTTTTTTGGCTCAAAAATACCCCTCCGTTTATTTTTTGGCTCAAAAATACCGCTCCATTTATTTTGTGGCTCAAAAATGCCCCTCATTTTAACGGAGTGTCAAAAAGGGCCAAAACTACCCCTGAACTATCCGAAATGGAGCAAAAATACCCCTCCATTTGTTTTTTGGCTCAAAAATACCCCTCACATTAATGGAGTGTCACCAAGCACACGACGTGAAAAAAAATTGTCACATGGCTAGTCCACGTCAGTGTCCCATTTAATATCCAACCAGCGCACTTAACCATATTCCAATTTAACAGCCATTTAATATCCGTACCCGACCCATCTTAAAAAAAACCCGACCTGTCCTCATAAGTAAATGGTAAAGATAAATCCACCCTTCATTTCACTTGAATTCTCCAAAAAAAAATAAAAAATCGATGCAGACTAGGGATTTTGAGGAAAAAGAAAGCCCTTAGGGAAAAAATCAACCCGTGTACTAAGAGCTTTCTTTTCCCTCAGAATTCCTAGTCTGCATCAATTTTTTTTTTGGAGAGTTCAAGTGAAATGAAGGATAGATCTATCTTTACCATTTACTTATGAGGACGGATCGGGTTTTTTTAAAGATGGGTCGGGTACGAATATTAAATGACTGTTAAGTTGGAATATGGTTAAGTGGGCTGGTTGGGTATTAAATGGGACACTGACATGGACTAACCATGTGATAATTTTTTTTCACGTGGTGTGCTTGGTGGCACTCCATTAATGTGAGGGGTATTTTTGAGCCAAAAAACAAATGGAGGGGTATTTTTGCTCCATTTCGGATAGTTCAGGGGTAGTTTGGGCCCTTTTTGGCACTCCGTTAAAATGAGAGGCATTTTTTAGCCAAAAAATAAACAGAGGGGTATTTTTGAGCCAAAAAATAAATGGAGGGTATTTTTGCTCTATTTCAAATAATTCAGGAATAGTTTTGATCCTTTTCTGAATAATAAATAAAGGTAAAATAAAAAAAAAATTAAGGTAACAATGTAATACCACCAAATTGATGATGGTCACATAAAGTGAGATTTTTCATTAATACCTAAATCATAAAATCAAATTAAATCATACCATATATTTTAAACAACAATCAAAATAAACAGGACACTCGGGTAACCACCATCCAAACAAAGTGTAAAGACAACATATTTTTTTTTTAAGATGTTGCTACTACCACATGCAATCCTAAACCGTTGAGAGCAAATAATTTTTGCTCTTTCTTCATTCACTCGTCATTTTCCCTCTTCTTTTTAAACTTGTTTCCCTTGAATTTCTATACTCCCAAAATGGACCGTGTTCATGGCGACTTTCTTCTTACCCCATTTTAGTGAAAGCCCTCCTCCTCATCTTTCTTTCTTTGCGGGGTCACACTTGAGCTCCTTCAACTTAAAGGTGAGTCCATCATGTCTTGCACCTTACTTGTTCGACAAAATGTCAAAGTAACTTATCTGAATTAACAAAGGGAAAACGTTACACCTTTTTGATGAAATTATTAATCTTATTTTCAGGTTAATGTATTGTTGTCTCTTATTCCAATGCTTACTTTCCAACTGGTAAATATTTTATCCCTTTTACTGTTGTCACTTGTCAGGAAGAGTGATTCTGCGATTGCTTCAGAATGGCTCGTTGGATGAATTATCAGGGGGTTTCCGGGGAAAGACAGACAAGTAGAAAAGATGAAGTAGAGGTATGTACAAAATCTCTTTTTGATGATTTTAATGGTGTCTAGATTACAAGCCAGTTGTAGTAATGTCGGTTCTCTTTTCGTCGCATTTCAGTATTTGTGACCTGTTTAAGAAGAAATTAGCAGAGTGATGTGCAAAATTTGACTTTGATGGTGTCTCATATGCTAAATGTTTCTGCTTTCGAAATTGCTATTCCAATTTGTTGTGTTTTTTTAATGCTCACTTGTTTTTGTTTAGGAAGTTAATCAATGATTGCATCTAACTGAAGAATTTAACTCGTTCAGGCGGTTGGTTTTATAAGTAAATTTGATTTTTATTGATGTTATGTAACGTACTAGGAATTTGCAAAATGTAATCGGGCGAGATTTTATTGATCAACAAACTATTACATTACAATTGCTAAGAATTCAAAAAGGAAAGGTTACAACCAAAATCCAATAAGAACTCTTCATTAGCCATGGAAGTCCTGTAATGGAAGAATCGAGAAAAGGGTTAGGAAGAAGAAGAGAACAAGAATTTAGGAGGGAAGAGAATTTGAGAGAATTTAGGAAATACCGTGTAATTGCTTGCCCTAACAGAATCAGTTTAGTCTGTTATAACCCAGCTAGAATTAGTGGGAATTTATTGCCACCGTTGGATGAGTAACTGCTCCTATCTTTAATCACAATCGTTCATCTGTTTAAAGGACGCTGATAGCCACATGTGCATCTACAGCTCCCTACTACACTCTTTTGACTCGTACTCCCAAATCAGATCTTCAACTTCGCGATTCATATTTCTAGCCCTAATTCATAACATGTTATATACGAAAAAGTTGTATGTTTATTCCCTCAAAATTTTCATTATCGTATTTGACTCTTCCAGAAATAACTGAATAATATGTGACTATACTTTGAGATCATTTAGTTTTTGGTTGTGAATTCACCTTTTTATACAAAGTTTTTTTTTTCTTTTCAGGAAATCTTGTGTCTCGCACTTCCTTTGATGCATCCATCAAACGATCCAAGCAAAGAATCAAGTAACTTGCTTTTCTCTGGAACTGATCATTCCCCTTCTCATGCTTGTGGATTCCTAGCACCTGTCGGGGGAGACATGCAGTACCGCCTATGCTTTCGAGTTGGTTCAGAGGGAGACATCTCTGATATGGCTTTACAATCGTGCGATTCCCCTGATACTATTTACCTCCAGCCGGATGCTGCTGATATTTTTAACAAGTTGGTTTCAGTTACCAGGGATTATCCCAACTTGGTAGTACTTCCCCCCAGTGGGCGTGAAGTAGCTAGAACCACCCCCCTGGCAAGCATAACAAGAGTAATCCTGAGATTAATTGGAGGAGTCTACTCTCTACCAAGTTTACTGAATAGCATCAATAGTATAACATGGTGTGTGGCACTTTTAAAGTGGATTTACACTGGAGCTCAAGTAAACTTATGCTGGGGCGGAGCCAAGTAGGATCGAGGGGTTGTTCTTGTACAAATACTATTTCAGCTCTCTATTGTCATTAGTGGTTGTAAAGGCAATGCAAGTACCTATGTTTTCGTTATTATTACTAAAGAAAGACTATAAGTGTTGAAGAATTAGTCATTTCCTTTGCTTGTTACCTATGCCCTTCGTGATATTCCCACTTTGCTATGTTTACCTTATGAGCACCTCTATAATGAATTTTCTGTACAAGTGACAAGTTTACGAGCCAAACTCTATTTAGACCGGTGGTTGATGGATGGTACGAGGGTCAAACCATAAAGTGAGGATTGTAGGCCTCAAAAATTTTTACCCCAATTTTTTCTTATTTGGTGTTAAGTATTTGTATTGAATTTTATGATTAATTCGATTACCAAACATGCAAGGCCAATTAAAGAGGAAAAAGCTTCTAGCAGGATCTTTTTCATTCTAAGCTCAAACTCAAAACCTCCATTAAGAGAGGACGATACATAGTTTTTACCTATAATAGATTTATAGGTTAATTTTTCTTTAAAAAAAAATATGAAGAAAAAAATAAAGCCTCCCATTAAAGTTGACTTTTGGCCATCTTATTGAGCATCCCATATAGTTAAGAATTAAGATATTGGTGACTTTGGATGATGGCGAAAGAAGAATAATTATTGGGATGAGTTGACATGCCGTGCGACTAAAATATAGGAAAAATAAATTTGTGTCATATTTATAACATTATTAGAGCATATATATATATATATATATATATATATATATATATTGATCGATAGTAGAAGACCTAGAAATATTGAACTTTTTGTAACAGTTGAGGTGACAAAACCTTGTGATAAAAGAAAAATTATTTCCCCCTTTATAAGGTACTAACAGTGTGCGTCCCAAAGTTTAAACAAATTTTGTGACCAAATCTTACACATATAAACTTCAAATTCGAACCCTAATTTCTCATCTAAAAATTTGTAGAGATATGGATAGAGATTTTCTGGATAGCAATCTCTTACTTTAAACATATTCATTGTTGAATTTGGGATAATTAAATTATTTTTTTTGTGTTTATTTACAATAGTATATTGTTGTCAGGAGGAGTAATTCTGCGATTGCTTAAAGTGGGAGGAATTGCTCTTTGGATATATTATCACTGTTTTTTTAGAAAAAACCCACAATTAGAGAAGAGAAAGCTTTAGTAGAGGTATGTGCAAAATCTGTTTTTGATAATTTTAATGGTGTCTAACATAAACAAATTGGTTAGATTATAAACAAGTTATAGTAATCTCGGATATTTTTTTTTGTTGGACTTGAGTATTTGTTACCTGTTTACGAAGAAAAGGAGAAATTGTTAACAATATATATGTGCGAAATCTGATTTTAATGGTTTCTTATGTAAACAAATTGGCAAGATCACAAACATGTCATGGTAATACACTGAGAATTTGAGATTAGTTTATGGGGGAAAAGGATGAGAAGTAAATTTATATTTTGGTCAAGAGCAGCTCGATTGATTAAGGTATGTGCAAAATCTGATTTTCATGGTGTCTTATGTAAACACATTGGCAAGATTACAAACAAGTCATACTAATTTGGGAGTCTAGATCATTGAAATAGTTACTGGTAAACTTTTTTGAAGTAAATAAGTTGAACTAACAGTGGCACTTGTCTTGGTGTTTTTTTTCCAACTTTCAAAAAACTCAGATCAAATCAAAACTTCGCAGAAATTAAAGGAGTAGGAGGTGGGAGGGAGATTTATGCGGAGTTAATAGCTCAAAAGGTCATTGAACTATTGAAAATTATGTTGCAAAGTCATTGAACTTTGTTTTCTATCAAAAGTATCACTCAACTCAAGCTTTTTATTTTCTAAAATCACTAAACTACATTCATCATTAAAAAGAAAATGACATGCCAGAATAAATTATTTATTTATGTCATATAAACATGGAACCCGCATAGACTTCGTCCCGCCGCGCATAATTTGTTTTATCTTCTTATTTTTGTTAATTACCGAGTAAAAAACTTTTCATCTCCAAAAAACAACTCATCCAATCCTTTTGGGAAGCATTGACGTTCTTTCTTTTACATAGTAGAGATTTCTCTTATGTTCCATTAAGAAGATACAGCAGACATTCCAATAGGATAGTTGTGTAATCAAAAAGTATAATCTGTTTGACAATGTATTGGGTTTCCACAACATTATTAACATGATACAAAGGAGGATTACTTGAATCAGCAACCGGATGATGTTTTGTCTACCATTCTCGCACGTCTGGTAATAAGAGATGCTGTTAGGACGAGCATTTTTATCTAGAAGATGGAGATATTTGTTCTCCTCTATGCCTACATTAAGATTCAGTCTTGAAATGATAGGGGTTCACTCTATTAGTCACCGTTATAGCCCTTACAATCAGCGAAAATTCTTCAAAGTAGTAAATCAAGTTTTGCAACTTTATTTGGGTCGTAAGGTGGATTACCTTGAGATTAGTTTTTCCATTGAGAGAGAGATTTCAAGTGATTTTGACCAATTGATGCTTTTTATTTCAAAACTAAGTGTTGAAGAATTAACTATGTTCCTCTGCTTTTCGCCCTATGCCCTTCATGATATTCCACTCGTATAGATTTTCTCTTCAGTTTTTCGCTCAAGCATCCTTATTAAAACACTTGGTTGTGATCTTTTGTGTTCCACAATCAATTCTGCCTCACAACAATTTTTACGCAGATGAATTAAGCAGCTATTAGTTTCTTCACCTGCATGGAAATTGTAGATATTCTCTTTTCCTTTGTAGATACATAACTGAGAGTGTTGAGGGCAATTCTTGTTTAACCACACTAGTTTGTTGTCTTGCATGTCCTGTAATTAATTAGTCTCGATCAGCATTGAGTCTTGGACCTTCTTGTTCATGCATCACAGGTGATGGGACACGAGAAGAGAGCTACTGCACGGCAAATAGTTAAGCAGCTAATTGTTGAGGATGGTTGGACAGGATTTTATAGGGGATTAAGCCCAAGATTTGTCAGCATAGTTATCACATTTACCTAACAATGCTCGATCCAGTTCAACTGTGACCAATCAAACACCTACAGATTCCGTTTCTATTAGCTCCGGTTAGTCATAAAGAGGTGCATGCATGTCTGCTCCATCAGAGTTCGGTTTGGTGCAAGCTGTTTTACCTATGTCCTTTGTAGCATAGTGAGCAAACAATAACATCCTCAATTTGTGACAAGTAACTTGGCATATTCGTAGAGAAGATAAGCTCCGTTGGTCTACTTCTTGATTCTAGCCAAAAATAACTTCCAACTGATATGATTGCCAATTGAAAAAGAGAGAGCTCTGGTGTTAAAATTCTCCGAGTGTCATGCTTTCAGGTAGGGATGCACATCGATCGGTTCGGTTTTATGTATTAACGATTTGATTTATCCATTTTCTATCTGTAAATACACTAAACCAGTAACCAAACTAATAAGGGGAACGACTCACCTCTAGTACACCAATCCGTCCAGTTCATCCAGTGCACTTTTAGTTTTGTGACATCTGTCCAATTTGCAATCTTATGATCAATATTAAGTACTTAACTAAAACAACCCCAAACCATGGTTAGCCGTTAGGCCCCTAATTAATTATCTGATTTATTATTGCCTTGTTGAAAGCATCAAGTTAGGCGATAACATTATTGCTTCTGCTGGAGAGTTGCAGTCAAAAAACAAACGTTAAACTTATTTTCATGATTTTAAACTTTAATTTTCATACTGATTACCTTTCCTGACATAGAAAAGTGAGTTCAGAGATGTTCTCAAAGCAATAAGTATGAAGGAGAAGATGATTTGGGACGTAAAATAATGAAGTTCTTATTGAAAAATATATTTGTGAATTGGGGTGATTTTCTTTGTGCACCATTTGGACAATCTTTTTCTTTTGGAAAGAGACTAACAAGACCTATAATGTACACCGGGTGCAGGTAAGATTTTACCGTACATTATTGATAATTAGCATGACTTCAAGTTCTAAAATCTTGGAAATGAGTTTATTTTAAAAAATATTTTTTCAGAAGTACTTTTGAATAACAATTAGTGTTTGACCAATTTTTTTTTTTTAAAAGTGTTCTAAAAAAAAGTGTTTGGGGAAAAATAATTTCTTTTAACTTCTGAAAAACAAAGTTTGCTACTCCTAGAAATACTTATTTTTTAAAAAAAGTTCGATCAAATACCTCACTTTTTAAACATAAATACTTTAAAAAAAACACTTTTAACCACCTAAAAGTATGGTCAAAGAAGCTACTAAGACTCGGCATAAGCACCAATATTATCGCCTAACTTGATTCTATCAATAAGGAAATGATGAATCAGATAATTAATTAGGGAGCTTAACCATGATATGGGGTTGTTTTAGTTAAGTGACTATTGACCATTAGATTGCAAATTGGACAGATGTCATAAAATTAAAGGTTCACTGGATTAACTGGACAGATGACGTACTGGAGGTGAGCCGCGTCCGTACTTGATATAATGTGACTACTAAGAGTTCAAAAATTCTTTTTTCTTTAATTATATATCTTTATACTCTCCCCGTTTCAAAATAGTTACATGTATATTATGTTTTGCACAACTATTAAGGAAAAATTTATAAATTGACTAATATGACCCTATTATTTATTTAATCTTGATTAAATATAATGTTCTTCAATTAATATGGGAATAGTTTTTATTACTAAGGGTAGAGTTTGAAAAAATGGCTAATTATCTCTTGATCTTTTAAACATGTCAATTATTTTGAAAGATTTTTTTTTAGCAAACATGCCAACTATTTGAGACTGAGGGAGTACTATTTAAAATTAAACAATATTATAATAAGAGGGAAATATATTTAAAATTAAGGAGTTATGACATATATGGTAAACGAATTAGATGGTACGTGAATTGGATGGTACGTGAGTTAGTGTCCTTTTAGATTTATGAATCCTCTACTTCTATATAAAACATTATAATTTCAGATTATCTACTTATATTTAGGTCGTATTTTTAGTTTGCCTGGATTATTAGCTCTTACACACATAGCTTTGAACCCTAATTTCTCATCTAAAAATCATGCAGATAGAGAAATTCTTGGTAACAATCTGTTCCCCTTTAATTAACATGCATGTTTCATTGTTGAATTTGGGATACTGAAACGTCATTCATTCCATTCCTTTTTGTGTTTTCTTTGCAATATATCACCCCTTTTTTCCTTCCTGTTGTTAGGAGGAGTTATTCTGCCATTGCTTAAAAATGGGGGGAATGAATTCTCACGAGAAAAGACCCACAAGTGAAAGAGAGGTATGTGCAAAAACTGATTTTTAATGGTGTCTTACATAAGCAAATTGGCAAGATAACAAACAAGTTATGTTTATCTAGGTATGTTATTGTTATTCTTAGATTCAAAAAATCCACCTTAGATTTTACTCTGTGTTCTATCTATCATAGTCACCTTTTATGTTTTCGATTCAACTACTCCAGTGCTGCGACGGGTCATTACGACTTTATCAATATAGTAGTAGATTTGATAGTAGTAAAACTGTGATATATCTATGAGTTTGTGTTTAATAATAATACAGATAACTCAATTTTCATCACTTTTTAATTATTTTGGATTGTTGCTATCTCTTTCTGTAAGAAAGTTATTATAGGTCATTTAGTTTTTGGTTGTTAATTCTTCTTTTTATTTTTTGTTTTGTTTTTTTCAGGAACTTTTATGTATGTCATTTCCGTTGAAGCATTCATCAAGCAATCCAAACAAACAATCAAGTAATTTGCTTTTCCATGAAACTTTTCCTACCTCTTATGCTTGTGGAGTAGACATGCAACAACGTCCATGCTGGCCGCTCGAATTTCAGGTACCTGTTGCTGGAGGAGATAAGCAACTACGTCCATGCTTTCGGATTATTAGTTCGGTGTGGGGCTTTTCTATGTCGCCTCTACGTCAACTGAGTGATTCGCCTTATGCTATTTACCTTAAGCCCGAAAATGCTCATATTTTTAATGAGTTGAGTCAATTTGTAAGAGATTATCCCAATCTGGTAGTACTTCCTCCTAATGGACATGGACACGAAGTAGCTACAACCAACCCACTGAAAAAAATAATAGGAGGAATCATCTCTCTATTAATGAAAGGAGTAAATTGGTTGAGTGTGCAGCAAAATGTAGAAATGTTAATGCTAATGCCAGCATTGTTTGTGGAACTTGCAATATTTGTGGAAATTATAAAGATGATTAAGAATGGTATTAACTGTTGAGAATGGAGCAACAATAATCTCAAGACATTTATTTATTTACTTAGTATTATGAGTTTGTTTGGAAGAATCGTTCTTTTGTTATGGTTTATGAATTTATTTAGAATGTGTTGGATCATGGGATAATGAAACATGTATTAAAGTGTTTGTTTTTGGCAATTTGAATGGTAATTTTACTGCTCAAACTATATTAGTTCTTTATGTGCTTGGTTTGTGGATTGATGCTGGTACATGATTAACGAATGATGGTACATGCATGGTTAACGAATGAAGGACAAATTCATGAAGCCTTTAAGTTAATAGCAACATATGAAGTACTAATAATGTTTTTATTGTATTAATAAAGGTTAATTCAAGGTAGCTGTTACCAAACTTTTTCAAGTAACAAAATTTTGTGACCAAATTTTAGACATATAACTTAGAAGTTGAATCCTAATAGAGATTTTCTGGATAATACTCTCTTCTTTTAAACATCTTGATTGTTGAATTTCGGATAATGAAATTATATTTTGTGTGTTTAGTTACAATATGTTACCCTTGTTTCTGTTGAGGAATTGCTCTTTGGATCGATTATCACGGGTTTTTTAAAAGAAACCTCATTGTTCTCCTCCCACTTCATTGACCACTATTGAAGATATCTGAGACCAAGGTTGGAGTGACTTCGATGGAAAAAAGATGCGAGAAATAAGGTTGAGATGATTCGAGCATGTGATGAGGAGATGAAGATCTCTAAATTTATTCAAACAACTTAATTGTGATGAAGATCTCTAAACTCTCTCAAATATCCACATGGGAATAGATTTTGACGGGCAAAATTAACTTCTTCAGGTCAATTAAATTGATATCGGATCCTACCATTTATGCACTTATTCTTCTTGCATAATTATTGACTCAACAATAGTTTCTAGGACCAAAAGAGAGAAGAGGAAGAGAAAGGATAGAAAAAGAAAAATAGAATAAAATAATAAATCAAACTTGAGAAAGAAAGAAGAAGTTTTAAATAATTTTATACTTGTTAAATATGTGAGTTTACCAGTCAATATAGATGTAGTTGTGATTTTTTAAGAAGATACTAATTTCAATTTTAAATAGTTCATGGGCAATAAGACCTCGTGTAAAATAAATATATAATTGGTAAATCAGTAATAGGTTTGGAGGTATTTGGCTATTTTCTCACCTTTAGAGTAAAGAAAAATTATTTGCCCTTCTTTATAAGGTAATAACAGTGTCCGTCTAACTTGCCGCCAAATTTTCTATCCAAATTTTAGACATATAGTATTCTCGGAATCTGGTCTATTAAAAAAAATAAAAAATCTAGTCTAGTCGAATGTGTAGCTAAATACCAAAGCTAACGTACTAAGGTTTTTAAATATCCGCGTCTCTGTTGGGAATGTATCTCAATCCAACGACAACTTCAGAGGCAAGCTATATCTAGTAAGAGCCATAGTGTGCTTGAGAAAGATTTGTCTTCTGGTTGCATTGTGCTGGTTTTTTGAGACTTGATTGTGTTATTATTCTAGCTTTTAGTTACAAGGTAGCAAAATTGGAATAATGAACTATTGGCAAACGTAATCAAAATTTAATCCTAATAGTGTATGCAGTCAAATTTCAGATTTCTGAGAATCAACCTAGGGAAACTACAATGTCTTTTGCTAAGCGAATCCACTCCTGAAAAGTAAGAACTTGCACCAGAGTGTTTACGTCAAATCAATAAACAAAATGGTCTATCATACATATTTATTACTTGAGCAATGATTAAGTGATATGTATCCTTACTTTCATTTTTTTTAACTGTTGCAAAGATTATCGCATTCAACCTTAAATTTAAGTAGTAGAATTCTGTCGCACCACCACGCAAATCAAACGTTTGTCAGAAAAATCGAAGTGACTATCTAATTCTAATCTTGATCATCACGACACCATTGAGCCACCGTATTTCCATGAATATCCAGCTACACTGAATGGGTAATGCAGTTAAAGATCTTGCAATGGCTCTCAATGTCGAAATCAAAGGCAAGAAAGGACCATGCAATTTGTTTTTGCATACAAACAAAATTGAGATACATAACAGGGAGAAAGTGAGGACCACAACTCAGCATCCATTCGAGTATACATACAGAAAGAACAAGCACAAAATCGTTAGACAGTAGTTCCCAAATGATGATACTACAACCAAAACTACTTGTATTAACAATGACTAGAACCAATTTGATTCTGACGTTGGAGAATGGTTGCTAATGTAGAAAACAAATTACAACCTGACAATTGCCAAATGGCATGCCCAAACACGATGTGTGATAATTCTGGGCCAAAATGACTTGAAACATGTTCTCCCTCACACCATGAAAGAATTTACAACGAGCAATGATGCCAGAGATGTCGTCAAATTATGCATTCAATGAAGATGCAATCAACTGATTTGCCACTTTGCAGCACAGATTTTTTGGTACCACATGATCAAGAGATCAAAAACAGGACTTCAGGTGATGATTTCTCGAACTAGCCAATCCAAACTGGGATATGCAAAGTACAGAATTAGAAAAGATGGGAGAGCAAACACAACGGTGATGAGCATGTACAAGGCCAAGATTGCTGCACTGGCAGGTATAGCATACATGACGATCAGGAGAAATACAACCACAAGAGGGAACTTGGCTGTCAAATGAACAAAGAAAACGAGAGACTTGCGCAGAGAAGAATGAATTCTCTCAATAGCAGGAGTACCACTAATGTGATTGTGATCATGGTTTGAGCCTGATGATTCTGGGTGATGAACATACTGTCCCCTCTGTCGGTTAGACTGGCTTGCTGTACTTCCTAAGAACTTTGTAGATGATGGCCAGGCAGTCTGGTGATGATCTCCACAAGATGAATTATGAGACTTTGTTCTGTCCCCATTCATACTCTCAAGCATCCAGAGAAGAAAGAAGTTCTTACGAGGAAACTTAAGGTTCCCTCTATAAACCAAACGTAAGGATAACATATTGCACCAGGGACAAGCTATAAACAGTGGAAGCTGAAGCGGCAAAGTAGGAAACTTCACAACGGCCCATTGTAGTCCTAGTATGCAATTTTTACAAAGTGTATGGCCGCACCATAGAACATAAGGTATGTTTTCAACAATGTTAAAAGATTCCCAGCATATTGGGCACTCGAGTCCCTCCTCCCTGCTGGTTATTGAAGAGGTTTCATCGTCTGAGCAATCTGCTGAATGCTGAGTACGCTTCAGAGTCTCATTCCTTAGCCCTATATTCCCAGCTACGCAATTGGATGCAAAGTTCCACATAATAGTGGTCCAAAATTGACGTTAAGGAGCGTAATATTCCAGGTTTTCCAAAAACACTTCCTGTCCAGTCAAAGCCATAAACAAAAATTACAAGGAGAAGCTAGCTACAAAATATAGGAGCCAAAAGAAGAGAGCAAAAGGAGCACAAAGACTCATAGCTTACGCAACACAAACATATCCCTCTTCTCTTCTATTATGGTACCCAGTACCACACAGGCACACACTAATTATAGAAATACAGAATATGTAGCAATAAGTTCATAACAGAATATGGAAGCTAATTTGCTGTCACATGCTGTAACAAGGTTAAGAAAATAACGGCAACTCTATCTATGTTGGCTTCAAAAAGCATATCTGGTTTCAAGCCTGGATAAAGGAGAACGATTGCAGTAGGAGTAGACTGGATATAGAGGATTCATTGAACTAATCCTAACTAATTTGGGATCGAGGCATAGTTCTTTGATATAATTGATAAAGGAAAGCAATATAAATAGAGGCCGCCAAAGAGAAAAGACTTCTTGTCGACTTGGCTACCGAGTTCAAATAGTGCTACCCTTTCTTTATAAAGGTGTTATTCGGTTCAGCTTGAGCATACCTCAACTAATTCCACAGAGTACCTACTACCTCCCACTGGCACGTGCATCGGACAACTCTGTCCACCAAGGCTAAAATAAACGAAAATATATCACTTAGTGTTTCGTCTCCACCGAGATTTGAACCAGAAACCTCATTGTTCTCTCACTTCATTGACCACTATTGACATAAATAACTCCCATTCTCCACTCATAAAAGCAAACTTTTTTTATAACCATGCGACTAAATTCACAGGATACCTGTCACCTTCCACCAGCAACAGATATCAGGTAACTATGTCCACCAAGGCTAGGATTTAAACGCAACAATAACAAAACAACATTTAAATTTCAGTTGAGCTAATAAAGCAAAATGTGAATAGCAGAAAAAAACATAAACAGAAAGTACCAGATCCAATCCAAGGAATTAACAATACGGTAATAGGATTTACGATCAACATAAATCGGTTATCATGTTAAAGCTGCAGCCACAGTATCTATAACAGAGCAATTTCATCTGAAAAATCCAAAGCAGGAAGGAGAAATCGATCTAAAAACAAAATAAAATTAACCGATTGAAACTTGAAGAAAAAGAAAAACAATATACAACAAGTTTGCGCAACGAGATTTACCGATTATTGGGTAACGAGATTTGCCTGTTGAAGCCCTATGGCCCCTGCCCACGTTTACAAATATATGGAAACATCTATTATCTCCTGATTTTTCTTTTCTTATGTTTCTTTATCACGGAAAAGTTGCAAACGACGTCGTATGATTTGGTTCCGAAAGGAAAAATTACATTTAATAACTACGGAAAAGGGCCTAAAATGTCCTTCAACTATTTGAAATGGTGCAAAAATGTCCTTTATCTACCTATTGGATCTGAAATACCCTTTTCGTCTACCTATTGAGCCTGAAATGTCTTTCCTGTCTACCTATTGGGGCTGTTTTGCCCTTTCATTTAACAGCTGACCATTGACCCCACTTTATTAATGACGTGGCATATTTCTATTGGCCAACTAATATTTAATTAAAATAATTAATTTCTCCTTTAAAACCCGACCCACCCAATCTAATAACCCACCCCACCTAATTATTGATATATTTTATTATCATCTTAAAACTAGTCAAAATATCTTAAAGAGTAAACAATACTGATATTCATCTACTAGGGACATATTAAAGAGTAAACCATATAGATATTCATATACTAGGGACTTCATAGAAGCTTCCATCTTTTCAACATCTATAGGCAGAATTGCCGTGTCTCATTCTTCCTGCATTTTCGAGCTTAAGAAAAAAATACTTTTTCCGTTTCAATTAGTTTGTTTTACTTTCCTTTTTAGTCCGTTTCAATTAGTTTGGACAAGATGGGGTTTAAAGGAGAAATTAATTATTTTAATTAAATATTAGTTGACCAATAGAAATATGTCACGTCATTAATAAAGTGAAGTCAGTGGTCAGCCCTTAAATGAAAGGGTAAAACAACCTTAATAGGTACACGATAAGGGCATTTCAGGCCCAATAGGTAGACGAGAAGGGCATTTCAGGCCCAATAGGTAGACGAAGGGCATTTTTGCACTATTTCAGACCTAATACTACTATACTTCACTCTCTCTAGCATTTCTTTTCTCTCCCCCCCCCCCTTCCCCCCCCCCCCCTTCCCCGATACAACCTTAGGAGAACCACACCCCAAAAGCTAGCTATTAAGGTAGGAGAGCCCAAGGCTATATAAGCCCACATCAGCTCCCCATTTAACCGATGTGGGACTCAAGTCTCATACCTTGCAATAAGATCATAACAAACCACCACGCTCCGCATCTGTTGTCCTCGACAACTTCACTCTGGGTAGCTTTCACTCTACTTGCGTAGGTAGCTCTTTCCCAGGTAGCCCTTTTTGAGTCACGGTGGGCACGGAGGGTGATGAGTGGCTCTGATACCATTGATACAACCTTAGGAGAACCACACCCCAAAAACTAGTTATTAAGGTGGGAGAGCCCAAGGCTATATAAGCCCACATCAGCTCCCTATTTAACCGATGTCCCATACCTTGCAATAGGATCATAACACCACCACCCCGGCCAATCTCGTTGGCATCTCCTATTTCTTTCCCTCGGTCTTTCTCCTTCTTTACTATCTCGCTCGCCTCTGATTTGGTTGTGATTTTTAAAAAAGGATACTACTAACAAACACTGATTCTTTTGTTGTTTGACGATTATATAAAATAGAAAATCATAAGTAGCGAGATTCATGCTTTTTTCAAATAAAATATATAGCAATGTTATTTATTTTTTGGGAAAAGGATCTGAAATATACTCAAACTTTAACGAAAATTGCTGTAATATGTCTGAATTTTGCGGGAGTCCTATGACCTCCCTGACCTATTCATTAGCGTATTTTAGTGACATTTATTTGTACTAAACTCTTTCTTTTATTTATTAACATATTTTTTATTTATTTATTAGCATATAAATGTCATTAAAATACGCTAATAAATAGTATTGGGGGGGGGGGGTTCATAGGACCCCCGCAAAGGTCAGACGTGTTACAACAATTTTCATCAAAGTTTGGGTATATTTTGGACCCTTTTCCCTTTATTTTTCAAAACATTACATGTCTATTATATGCACGCTCTTTTAAACGTATCATATACACAGTATTTGCACACATATAGTAAACGCAATTTTCATAAATCCCAGCAGTTTAGTACTTAATTACATAAAAATCCCGATTGTTTTCATATTTAAGTAAAATTTTAAATTTTCATTCATTGTCGCGATACTTAGCTAAGACTCGAGATACATCACCATTTGATACATAAGTATCGATACATAACTCTTATGTATTAATATCACAGAAATACATTAAGATACATAAGTATTATGTATCAGTAGCACAAAAAGCATTCGATACATGATTTTTGTAGATTTTCAACCAAACACATCTTTCTTATGTATCTGTCACCTAATATTCAGTAAGATACATAGTTTTTGTACATTTGGTGGAGGATAGTGTGATGTATCTTCTTGTCACGCCTCAAATTCCATTGGGGCGGACATGGCACCCGAAGCCGTTAAGGCCCGAGAGAACCAATCTATACGTTCACATACTTGTCGTCAATGGGCTAGCATTCAGTCACTTATGGTCACAACATCTCAATAATAGAAATTAAATAAGGACATTTATATAAACATGAGACATGGCCGCTAGGGCCAGATAGTCAAAAAGATACAATGTTCCTTCCTTTAATTGTACAACGTCTACAAAGCCTCTAACAGATACAAAACCAAACCTATAGTCGGGACAAGTCCCCGCTTTATACAACTGAGATACAATACCAAAATTAACATGTACATATGACTCGAAAAGCCCCGAACGAACTGGAGCTCACCAATATTCCGCAGATGATCAGCAGCCTACTGAGGATGTCTACTAGTACCTGTGCCTGCAGCAAGTAAGGTAAGTCCCCAAGGGACGTCATTACGAAAGAATGTACTGAGTATGTATGGCCACAAGTAACTGTATGATATATAAGAACTTTAATGAAATCAAGTACAAGTGAATGATCAATATAGATAAACCACCATACGGTATATGTGTGGAACCATGTACATTGCTTTCTTTACTTTACTTCACTTACTTTACTTTACTTTACTTTATTTCACTATACTGTACATCATCAATCATCAATCATATAATGCTCGGGCCCAACTGATCAGTGGGAAATAACATAATAATCGGGATCGGCATCCATGCGGATGTTCCTTTCATCCCATGGGATACCACCCGTAATAATGGGATCGACATTCATACGAGTGTTTCTTTCACTCCATGAGATACCACCCATGCTATAATAATCGGGATCGACATTCATGCAGATGTTCCTTTCATTCCATGAGATACCACCCGTAATAATGGGATCGACATTCATGCAGATGTTTCTTTCACCCCATGAGATACCACCCATTCTCAACATTAACCATTAAATAATTATTCACATTACTTCATTCTTTAACTATAAGAGTGATACATTGGTAACTGTACTTTATTGGAACTTTAGAACGTAACATTATTGGAACGTTAGAACAATGTTCAATGAATGAGAGATAAGTGAATAACAAGTACTACTAACTCTGAAATGAGATACTCTAAACCATTTAGAAGAATGAGACACTGTACAACCCTTTAGGATAGGACAAGTGCTATGATAATGTGAACAATAAATGCTACAGAAGAATGCGGAAAAGAATAACCTTATATACCTTAACTCCCCAATATGGATACACAATCCTATTCGTGAATACAACAATCCAGCTCTTTCCTTACGTCTACTCTACATACAAGTGCATAACAGAGCTTACGTTAACCACTAACTACATTACAAATGCATAACATGACAATAAGTTACGTAACTGTCATACAAAGTCATTTCACCATCTTACAATACCATGTACTGCATTACCGTTATCAATACATGTCACACATCACCCAAGATATCATAAATCACTAGCATTTCACACCAAGATTGTACTTTACACTTCACCTTCAATACAATGTCACGTTTACGTTGTTACGTTGCATAAACGTCTTTCACAACAACACATTAAAGCCAATATATACTTGATATAATTCACAATACCTCCAAATTACTCCTTTAAGGTCATTCATAAGTTAATAATTGCATCCTAGAAGGTTAGAGGCATTTCGGGGATCAACACAAGACAAAAACATGCAAAACGAGACCCTGGGGGGTCTGGAGGGGTCACCTGCGCCCGCAGATGGGTGACCTGCGGCCGCAGGTGCCCTTCTGGACAAGTCTAGGGTCACCTGCGTTGGCATCTGCTCCCACAGGTGCCCCGTCTGCGAGGGCGGATGCCCAGTTTCGTCTCCAAGGGTGGGCCATTTTTTGGTCCTGTTTTTCACCATAAATGGTCCATGGCCATAAGTAAGCTTTCCTTTACATATTTTTGATCAACTTAATGCCAATGAACATCCATGATTTCACAACACACATAAACATCACCAATACCATCTTTTCATTTCAATACGTCACCCCTTCCGTACACAATTTCACAACAACAATTCCAAAAGTTACACACCAAGAGAAATCAAGTTAGGGACATAACCATAACCACATCATACATGTTAATATTCAATCCATCAAACTCACTTCTTTCAAGACCACAAGTCCACTTTCAAGTTTAAGTCACTAAAATGACAAAACTTGTATCACATAAGCAAAAATGCACCAACCAACACTTTTAGACATAACCATCATGAGCCATAAAATCTCTCATGCATATAATATATTAGACCACAAGAATAAACACTTAACAATACTTACAAGATGATGATCTTGGCAAAACAAGTGTAGTTGCCTTAGGATTGAAAATGGTTTCTTTTGGTCTCTTGAAAATGTCTAGAAATTACAAGAATGTGCAAGGTGTCTCATGTGATTAAAAACCTGATTTTGTGGCTTTATATAGACCCTCAAGTCATGCTTAGCCAACCATAATGGGTCATTTTCCCTTTTTGGGCCATGTCTTATTGTTAATTTTGGGCCAATTTTGAGCCCATTAGCCAAGATAAATGAAGTCCAACAATTTGCATGCATAATATACCCTTTATTGCAAGTTCAAACAATTCCGTCACTTAGTCGCATGCGTTCAAAAATTTACGGGGTGTTACACTTCTTGTCCTTTTCTACAAGATACATCATTCTTATGTATCTCCGAACTCTCTTAATAGATACATCATTCTTATGTAGCTTTATTAACATCATCATCTTCAACCTCTATTGACGAATCTCCGAACTCCAGAATTTCTCATGGCTTGGACTGTCTTGTATGCCGCCGTGGATTCGAGATGTGATGGTGGCGGACGCCGTGAATTCTAGATTTGATTGTGGAAATTCGAGATTTGTATATGAATTCTGTAATAATCATTTGAGATCTGTATATACATTCGAGATCTGATGGTAAGGACGTCACCGTGGACCTCTCTCCGGCCACTCGCAACCGTCATTGAAACACAATTTTTGAGTTTTCAGTAATAGCAGCTATCACGAGAGAACTCCGAAATCCAGATTTGTTATTGAGATTTAGGATCTGCTGCGTTGTGGTTCGTTCCGATTCATCGGATCTGGAGCTCCTCGTCGGAGCTACGACTTGAACGGATGGGAGGGGTGGACGAAACAGCTGGTGGTAATTAGGTAGATGAGTTGAGCAATGGGGTTTGGGTGTCTGTGGTCACTGGTGAGGAGAAGGGAAAAAGAGGGGACAACTATGTTGAGCAAAGAGAGATATTTTTTCTTTGTGATATTTTTGGATTTTGGAATTTGGGGTAATGTATCCGATGGTTTAAAGAGAGAAAGTAAAAGAAGGGATTTATGTAATTAATTTAAATTGTTGGGATTTTTAAAAAATATGATAACTTAAATCGTGGTATTATGTAATTTATCCAAACAATATACTCGTGCATACAAGAATTGAGATTACAATTTAAAAGTACCACTATAAAATACAATGATGAAACATGACTAGTTACATTAGGCAAATTTTCCTATAAATTACCAGCGTAATGGAACATGAAGCATCATATGGGCCGCGTAAGTAGGCCAAAGTTTCAGGAAGATAAATGGGCCAACATTATTAAATCACGGCCCAAGATATTTTCTTCACCGATTCATGGGCCAAGGTAAATTATAACACAAAGACAATGAAGCTGTCTGGAAAAAAAAGAAAAGGTAAACAACATAAATTCTGACAGTTTGGTGCCTGATTACAGAAAAATTCGGCATTTTGCATATTTACAGAAAATCCCGATTTTGGGCTGTCGAGATACAAAATTTGTTTCCGATACATTTCGTTGAGATACATAATTACCCACACTGTAATCATTCAAAGATACATAGTATATGTATCTTTTAAACAAAACTCGCACTGATATACACAACGATACATAATTCATTCCCGATACATTCCATTGAGATACATAACTGATAGTTGCGATTTTTGTGATTACTTTGTAAGGGTGGGATTTGTGTAAATATGATAGATTAAGGTGTATATTGATGTTATTTACTAACTAGGAGTATTATATACTTCTGCTTTACTTATTTTTCTTTTTAATATTGTATAATCCTATGTTATAAACTTATAGCAACTGAATATAATGCTTCAAAGAAGAAGGTGTAAGATTTTAAATATAAAAGGTGAATTTAAATTAAATAGTAAATTTTGAAAATAATAATAAATCACTATTGTTGCAAAATGAATTTGTTAAATTTAATGTACTTTTGATAAGCCGATGATTGTAATTTTTTATTCTTTATAATAGATGAAATTTATGTTTCAAATTTGAACTTATTTGGAATAGATAATGTCACATCGTGTGTTGAATTGTTGAAATTCGGAGAACAAAAATATTAGGCAAAAATAAATAAATAGTTGTACTTCAGACAAAAATGACTAATGCTTTAGGCATTTTTCACATGCGACTCCTTCATGTATGATTGAAGTGTAGACATATATGAAAAGATTAAAATAGTGATGAATAGCTTTGTTAAATTTGTTGTTATTTTGATAAATTAATGATTGAGGTTAAATCTCTATGATTTATGGAACATGATATGGAACTTATATTTCAAAATTTAGATCATTTGAAACAAATTTGAGTGTGAATTTTGTGTTGGATTATTAAAATTGAAAGAACAATTTTTCTTTCAAGTTATAAAATTAATTGGCAGAAACACTCTATATAGCCTTGACAAGTCATAAAATTTCAGTAAAATAAATATGTAAAGTTTGGCAATATCAAATCCATTGCTTTAGTCAAAAAGGCCATAGATTGATCTTGACAAGTCATATCAAACTTTAAGATAAAAATATCTTATGCTTAGTCTTCAAAAGACAATAATTCATGTGCAAGTTTTTGAATTTTTTTACGCTTTTTTAGGAGCTCCCACTCCCTTTTGATTTTTTGATAACTTAAATTCATAACCTTTAGAGTTGAAAATGAGGATGACTTATCATTCAAGCAACTCTCTCTTGTCAGTTTTCAAATTCAATGCATGTAGTCTAAAGTTATTTCAAAAGTAATTGAACTTAAAAAAAAATAAATTAGAAAGTTAAATGATTGCCTCCAAAAGTAGGCATTGGTGGGCTTCCCTGTTCCCTCTACAGACAAATTATGAGCCCATCATGTACTGAATTTTAATGGACCATCAAGACAAATATACTAAAGCAATAAAGGAAGGGAAGAGGAAAATTTAAAGATGAAATGACTCTTCACAAATGAGATGGCTTTACCATATTATATATTCTCCTTTAATAGTTTGTTCCCCTTTTTTTCCTTTTCTATTTTGGTGGGAAGAGTTAAGTCCCATCTAGTTTCTAAAATGCAAGTGACACCAAAAATGGGGGAAGAACAAAGTTGCAACAAACAATGGACCAGTAAACAAGGAGTCTTATGTAAGGGTAATAATAGTGAAATTTAAAGTTTCAAAGAATCATTAATACGGTTAGTTTAGTAAAATATACATTTATCAAAGTTTTCTCGAAGAAATTGCCAAGTCAACAAGGGCCAAGTAAAATAGAAAATTTTGTTCTATTTTTTTTTTTGCCTTTCATGGAAGCAAGTTTAATTTGTTAATGTTACAATCAAAGATTCAAAGTATTACATTCCATTTTATTTTTCCTTTTTGAAGATAAAGATTTCGAAAATTTTCAAAAATATACATCCTAACATAAAATATTAGGGGAAACATTCTATGTAATGTATCAATCTTGTGTAAAAGTGTATAACAGTATATAAAAGATATTTATACACAAACATGGATTAAACTGAATAACAAACTCAAAATATAGGCTAAAACGTATTGCAAATATTTCTCTTGGTGGACACAAAACGTAATTTTCCCTAGATTTTAATTGATATTGCAAGGATTTATTGAACTTTCTATTTGGACTTGCATTGATAAGAGTTTTAGTATGACACGAAAGTAAGATGCCGTGTCTACTTGGTGAAAGCAATACTTAATTAGTTTCATATATTATGGTAGTACTAATTATTAATGGAAGTTAAAAAAAAATAAAAAATACTAGTACTCTAGTTGTACCAATTGAGATGTACGGATATGAAATCGACTTTTCTTAATCAACCACCTCTCCTTTCCTAGCTTCTATCTCTATCAACGATTTTTAGGATAAATGATAACGTTTTTCTTTCCTAACAATGATTAATGATGTTCGAGCTATGCATATCTTGACCTTTTTTTTTTTTCATGAATTAAAATATGTTCTTAATTACCATGACTAACTAGTATTATTTCATTATCAAAGCTATGCATATATTGACCTTTTTTTTCATGAATTAAAATATGTTCCTAATTACCATCCTGTGGTCCTCTTTTATATTCTGTCGAGAGTTCAGATTGCTCCTCCTAAGTACAATGAAAAGAAGGAATTGGAAAAGAGGGAGCTATTGTGAAGCCTAGAAAGGCGGAAACGAAAAATCGCTTATATCGAGTTCTCCAATAGCAGCTTAGCTTAGTAGCAATACTCTTTCTACCATGACTTTTCTCATTACTTTCTTTTCTTTCATAGAAACCCTAGCCGTCGACGTTCTCATCTCACGTGGTTTGTCATGTCACAAGTATGATCGAATATCAACAAGAGGAGGTTACTCAAGTGATAAATAAGCACCCTCCACCTTCTATCCTAAGATTGTGGAATCAATCACCTAAGAAACAAAAAGGGGTTCCTGGTTGGGAGAAAATTAGTAAGTAAATAATAATAATAATAATAATAATATATTATTATTATTATTATTATTTTTAAAAAAAGAGTCTGATTGAATATATCTATCTATCAATGATGTACAATATAATTTTTGTGGTCCGATTTACTTGAAGTACGTGTGAGTATGTACATCTTATTTATTTTTTAAATTGACCCAAGTACTGCTAGTGAACAGTCCACATGCAAGATCTGTGAAGATCATGTACATACCTCTCACAAATATTCTCCTCCAAAATTTTTCTGTCTACTTCCTCTTTCTTTTTCCTATTTTCTCCTTCTATATCAATGTATATAATTGCATATTCTTTAATCAAAAACAAAAAAGGGAGCTTTTTCCTGGCTAGTTGTGTGGTTGCTTTCCCAGTCTGGAAAGTTGAATAAGCTTCATAATTATAATTTTGGTGAAGCAGGAGAACGTCTTATCAAAGGGACAATGGTGATTGAATAGTCTAGTCCCGCCAAACTGCCAAAGTATTTCAATATATATCCAGTCCACAAGGGCGTGGTAATATATATCCTTATGCGTGGCGAAGTCAGAATTTTAATTTACTTAATGAGATTTTAAAATTTCATGTTTGAGATTATCTAAAACAATTTTTAGGTTAATTCCCGTTATCATTTTAATAAAAAAATTTAATAGTAACAAAGAAATTCAACAACTTATATATAATTAAAAAATGAAACCAATTTTACCCTATTTGCACAATCTATCATCTAAAGAGCTCGAAAGGTCACAAGATTTGGCTCGCTACCTCTCCTCCGTGATGCAAATAGAAACGAATCTAGAATTTAAAATTTTAGTAATAAATTAATACAAAAGTATTAACATTGAGCTTACTACGCTTATTGTAATGAGTGCAAATTAAGCATTCGTATCCAATGCCTGCCAAAGGATACTAATATTATTGGTCGCACAGAAAAGGGATTTGGAATTTAAATTTAATGCATTCAATCTTTACTGAATTTTTTATAAATTCTTTTAAAAAAAAATGAAATCCAAATTCAAAACTTGCTATTTTTTGTATTTTTTTTTAGTTTTACATATATAATTATATTTCGTGTTGAAAACATCTTATAGAACAAGTACAGGTACATTGTTTTCATCTAGAAAGAGAAAAGTTGAAAGGGAGATTATATATATCAAGAAATCTTGACAGAACTCAAACGACAAATCATCAAGAAACATGTGTATTGAATCAATGGCCCCTCAAAGCAATTATTGACAAGCAATCAGTAAGAAAGTAATTATTGAAACTCAAAAAGGTGCCTGAAATTCATAATATCTCTTATCCAATCTACCTAAAAGATTTAAAGGAAGATTACTTCTTTCTAAGGGAAGATTACTTCTTTCTCAAATTGAAATAAGCACTTCGATACTTTTGTGTGTGAATTTTTACAGATTTGACTAAACTACTAATTGTTAAATTACTCCCTCTGTTCCTTTTTACTTGTCACAGTTTCTATTTTGAGAGTCAAATGGTATGATATGAGAAAAATTGCAACCTATAGTATTTCTTGTATAGTTTTTGAATATCCAACTTGTAATTTTAAAAATATTAAATTAATCTAATCTGATTTAGCTTTGAAAATTAGTCAAATTGACTCTCGAAAAAAGAAACATGACAACTATTTTGGAACAGAGAGAGTATTTAACATGTGTTATGTTGTATTTATATTAATCTGAGAATAATAAAATTCTAAAATAATATAAACATATATTTTTAATCAATTTAAGGTGAAATGCTCTTTATACTTATTGATCACCATGCCACTCCTTTGAATACTACATATATATGTGTATATTCTATATCAAAAATATTAGATTCTGATGAACCCGTTGCTGCATGCAAAGTTGCTTCCGCCACTGATTAACATAGACAGGTACAAACTAGTAATACCTAAGTCGTTGCGCTGGAGGTTTATATATAGTTGGAAATTGGAATGTTAGATATGTAGTAGGATTTAGTAGGCCATTTGTTGGTAACATGCATATCCCCTTCTCTCCGTTCTCCAATAGGATTTGATATAATATATATAGTTTGTTAGTGTTTGTTTTCTTGCTCATAGAAGATTTTACATCATGACTTCAATTAAGATATGTCACTGTAGCACCAAGAAACCTAGTAATTGAGCTACTTTCAGTATTATCAAATTATAGAACTGGAGTAATATATAGTATATATTTTGACAGATTCTGATCTAATCACTCATGTAAAATCATGTTATATCAGAGGGAATTAAATCAATAAGTAAAAGGACAAGATCATATACTATAAAAGCTGGAACTGTACATGAAGAGAATATTAATATTATTAATTAACTGAAACGGACAAGAGTACTAATTGAATTTTCTGTATGTTGCTTAGCTTATGATTGATTACTAAAAAGTTAGCGTTAGCAACACTTTTTTGTATTACTAAATGTTTAGCTCGTGAACGTCATGATACTCGTGAATAATGTACATATAATTCACATATATAAACAAATCCATTTTTTAACCCAAAAAAAAAAAGTTTCCGGACTCTCTTGATATAATACTATATCACTAGCTTCTAATTGGTACGTATGATTTGATTATTGTGTAATCTTGCTAATTAATTGATGTTTTTCTAGTTTATATAGAGCCCACATGGATTAGCTGATTGCAAATAGCTAATAAATTTTAAGCGTTGAAAATTATTTTTAATTGTTGAAATTGATTTTAATATACAGTTACCTATTTGGATAGAAGTATTGTGTGTTTGGTAAAAAAGTGTTGATAATTTATTCTTTTGTTAGAATGATAATTTTTGCAATAAAAATTATAAATTTAAAAGTATCGTCCTTGTAATTTTTTTATATATATATAAAGAGGAATGATGGATAAAGGCTGAAGAGAAAGTTCAGACTTTTATTTTGGGAATGATATTTTGAGATTAGAAAAACTATTAAGAATAAAATGGTAAAATAATTTGTCAAACAAAATTGCTTATAAGTTGGAAAGTCATAAGTTGATTTTGGATTATAAACATGCACTTTGATGTTTACTAAACGCGTAGATAAACAATCATGAATTTGAATAGATTTGCTGCTAATGAGAGTAAACAAAAAGTTATACGTATCCTTTAAATGTATAATAATAAGTTCGAATATTTCCTTTTTAGCAGAATAAACATGACTTAAGTATAAACTATAGAGGAGAAGTACTTTCAATTTGAGGTAAAAGGAGTTAATTTGACAAAAAAAGAATAATTCTCTCTGATTCTTATGGTGCAATATAATTTCTCGACCTGATTATCAGCCATTTTCTTTTTTGAGTAAATTAACCTCATTCCATTAATCACTAGCTGTTTTAATTCACAGTTCCTTATAACCAATCTTTCGACTTTTCTTATTTCTGGAACATACCTCTTATAGTCTAATTAATTAACCCTAGACTTCTTCCCATGTTGCCTAATGCCTATATCGAACTAATTTAATAAAGCTAAGCCACTACATAAATCATTGCATGGAAGGAAATTGATATATTAATTGTTGGCAAGACGAGGTAGCGGTGATATGCGTACACTCTATTTTCCCTAGACCCCACTTGTGGAATTTCACTGGCCTTTTGTTGTTGTTGTTGTTGGCAAGATTAATTAACAAATTATAAGATATAACTTGCACACTACACCAAAAATGATCTTTAGTGGCAATAACTTAATTGCCGCTAAATATGTGTTTTAGTGACATTTACTAGTGACAATTACATTGTAGCTTTCTTTGTAAATGCCCCTAAAGCCTATAGCGACATTGGATCCAATGACATTTAACTAATGCCGGTAAAAATTTTAACACTCTTGTTAAAGTGTATATTTATTGCCGCTAATGGTTGTTTTTGTTGTAGTGGCATAAGATCATTAAATTCTTTATACTATTAAGTCACTTAAAAATCTTTTCGATTCATGAATAACTACGAGTAACCGTCTATATAATATCAATAACTTGGAAAATTTAGGAGTACTCATCAACAATATTTGCAAGACGTCTTGGAATATTAGTATAGGTACAACGTGTGTGAGGTTGTATTTTTTGTGTGTAAAAACAAAGTATTTGTTTTGAGTGTGAAGGTGACTGATGCTGAGGGAGGAAGCTTCCACACACCTCACAGACACCAAACTACTCATATATGGAAACTAACGTTTGTTATTGTTGTTATTTTCTTCAATAGCTACATTATATTACACATATCATGATGAATATATATAATTATTATTCTTGTTGTTCGATCAATCCAGCTAATTCTCCTTCATCCATTTTCACTACAAAACATAATACGTACATATATACTACTCCTTGTACTCTGTCCTTGCCTTAACTCTCTCCCACACGACACAACTACTACTTCTCCTCTCTTTTTATTTTCTTCTCAAGAAAATAATTGATCGAGACCGGATCGGAGCTTATGCAATTCTAGAATTCCGTTCAAATAGAAAGCTTTATCCGGGCTCGGAGTACGATCAGTTCATCTGCATGAAGTAGAGATACATGCATGGCTAATTTTCTCTCAAACTCCAGGTGAAATCCTCTTCTTTATTTCTTTTCTTCCTCTGAATTTAAACAGATCAACAGTTATTCTTGATAATGAATATGCATTGGCATATGCATTAGATAAATTAAGGCTTAGTTTTTGTTCTAGGAACGTAAAGAAACATTGTCCCTGATCCCTAGGGTTTATTTTCAGAACGAGTGAATTAAGATCATATGATTTGATCACTTATTAATGTGTATAAGATTGTCCCATGAATTAATATCAATATGCGTGGGGCGGATCTAGAAATTCTAGAACATGAGTGTATACTAAAGCTAGGACAAGGAAAAAAAAGACTGAGAAAATATTAGATTAATTTTTTTTTTTAAAAAAAATACCTAGCTAGCTTTAAGGAGAGACCATGAATTAGGATCACCATAATTTGGACGATAAATCTGCCAGACTGCCACAGTACTCACGGATATATGCATATTTATGCCAGTATGACTAATTATTAGTGATGACCTACCCTGATTTTTAAGGAATACTCTTACATAAAATAGCCTAAATAAAGCAATATGAACAATTAGAAATTCATGTGTATATGTGTATAGCTGATCCTAATTTGTTTGATTTTACAATCAGCTATATATGATTAATCGCAATCACATGATCGTAATTGCACTCAAATTCTGAATTTTAAAGTTTCTTTTTCAAGTGTAAGTTTCATAAGACTACCCCTATTTTCCTAGTCCTACTTTGTAAAGAATTTCTTCTATAAGGATACTTTAGAAGCAATTTTTATTAAACTAGTTTTGTTTTCTTTTCATCAGTATAAACATTTCAATATATAAGAAGTGTCGTTTGAAATTTAGTGCGCGCGCGCGCACATATATATATTACTTATAATAATTAATTAGGGGTGATATCAGGGGCGGACCTATAGCTCATTTTTCGGTGCTCCGACACCCATTAAATCCAACGCAGATTATGTATAATTATATAAAAATGTATAAAAATTGGTATAAGATTTAGAAAGTCACCCAGTAAATCAAGAAGATAGCTGGGTGCTTTAGTTTTCGGGTGAAATCTTAAAGCTTTGGACGTCAATATGTGTGTTTGAACCTCCCGAGCACCTACCACCCCTAAATCCTGGATCCGCCACTGGGTGATATGATAAAATCATGGTTGAAGCAGCTGAAGCAGGCATGTCGACCATGAGCTGCATGCTTCAGCAGCTTCATCCACACTTATATCTTAGTAATAGATATAGTAAAATCATGGTTGAAGCAGTTGAAACACACATATCGACTATGAGCTGCCTGCTTCAGCAACTTCATCCACACTTATATATTAGTAATAGATATTAATTTTCTAATACTTAGATGACTTATAATAATTAATTAGTGGTGATATAATAAAATCATGGTTAAAGTAGCTGAAGCAAGCATGTCGATTATGAGCTGTCTGCTTCAGCAGCTTCATCCACACTTATATATTAGTAATAGATAATAGATAATAGATATACAGACAAATACATTGTTTAAAGAATTAGTGGTAGGAACATTTTCTGGAATGAATGACGTAATTGTTACTCTCTCGTCCTAATTTATGTGATATATTTCAAATTTTGAGATTCAAACAAGTTTATCTTGGACCATTATTTTTTCATATATCTTTTAAATATTTTGAATTGTCAATTATTGTAACTTATAACACTTTTACGTAGTTTCTAAATATATAAATTTTATTTCAAGAAATTTGAAGATTTTATATCCAAATTCACGATCAAACTTAAACTATTTGACTCTCGAAAAGCGAAAAGTACCACATAAAATGAGACAGAAGTAGTACATTTTTATTACGTAATTGTTACATGTATCTCAAATTCTAGGATATTTTTTTTCAAAATGCACCAGTTAGCAATTACCATATTTCTTGCATGCGTTAGTTCATTGGTTGTCAGTAGGTCTTGCAATTATTTCTATACTACTATATAGAGTGGAATATAATATAATTGATTCATTTCTGGACTAACTTTTTTTTTTGTTGTTGGGAAAGTCAACAAATTAGAAATGAATTTCTTACAATAAAAACAAAATAATGTATGCAGTTTTATATATTTCAGTCAACAAAAGTACGTAGCAATACTATTTTACTTCATTGGGGATGTGCATAATTGCGCTTTAATATGCCAAATACAAATTATTATTTTTTAAAAATAATCTTTTAAACACTTTTTATAAAACAAGCAATGTTTAGAAGCATGGCGCTAACCATGCTACTAATTTGACTCATTTCCACCCTTTCTTGTGCATTGCCGTGTTCTTGAAGTATATTAGGTTCCCTCACACCCTTAAAGGACATTTAATGTCTACAAATTTCATTATAAGCGTAGTTGGTTTAATCTATTCTTTATTTCTCACTTAAATGTTTCACTTAAGAATTAATCCTCTACTTCAACATTAGTAGATTTGAGAAAAGTAACTTCTTAAATCTCTAGAAAGTCACTTCTAACTTCCGTCAAAATTGATGTGACGGTATTTGACTGTGCGAAAAGTTTAAGAAATAAATTTGAATTTTTGAAATTTGTGTTCTAAAATAAATTATAAATATTTATATGACTATAATTAAAGCATATCAACAAGAGTAAAATATGTGATTTGAAGTTAAATTGTTACTACTAAATATATAAAGTTACCATTTTTTTGACTGATTAAGAAAAAGTATCACATAAATATTTCAATTTGCTAAATTATCTAATAGGTACTACTAATAGTTGTATTTAGGATTAGAGATTATTCATAAAATTATCGAGGGAAAAAACCCAGAAAAAAGGATTTTGCGGCAACAAGAACTCTTGGTAGCTCAATTGATTGACAACCTAAATTTTCACTTTATTAGTGAGAGTTCGATTCTCCATCTCATAGTCATCGTAATCACTAATCACCTTGTATGACATGTACAATAAAACTCTTGCTTTTACATTATTAGTGAAGGCTCGATTCCCTCTCTCATATAGTCATCTTAATCACTAATCAGCTTGAATGGCATGCGCTATGAAACCCTTACTGGCTTACTCGTAGACAGAGGCGGAGCCACCTTCGGCGAAGGGTGGTCAGATGCACACCCTTCACAGGAAAATTATATGGTGAATAGAGGTTAAGTATTAACCGTTATGATTGTATATTTAATGTTGCATATTCTTAACATAACTGAGAATAAAATTTACACATTCTTCACCAAATTTTTGACCCCGCCGCTCCTCGTAGACCGATTTGGCTTTGTGTGCGCAAAATTATTGGCGTTGTATTTCAGTGTCATGATTTTCCCTTCACTCACTTGTTTCTTTCTTTTTATAGTGGCTCTATTCTTTTCTCCTATCCATACACGTCTTTCCTTGTCTCTTTCTTTGTCCACTTACGTTACGTCCTTCACTTTTATATTTACCAACAATGGTAATTAAATTCAAATGGGTAACTGAATTTTAATATCGTTATATTTGAAAGTGCAATGATATTTCATCTAGTTGAGAATCACTACAATATAATAGACAAATTAATTACTATGTTTCTGGTTTAACTTTTACGCACTAATAAATATTGATCCGAAAAAAGACTTTTACAGTATTAATGAATATAAGTTAAATTCTACCAACTACAACTGACAAGTGTGCTGTTGTTGCCTTGAGGCATCTAAAATCTTTATTGATGATGATGTTCAAGAAGTATCCAATTTTATTTATTTTTTAGCCTGGATTACAACTTTCCTATTTTAAGAAGCCGATAACCAACTTACTTCAGAAGCTTATCTTTATTTGATCTCTTGATAATCTGGTGCACAAAACATTTTACATTCATACAGGGTTTCTGAAGAGCCCCATTTCAAGGGGTATAAAATAGCGATAGTATACCATGATGCAATCATTAATGGATGATTTCATAATTATTTTCGTGCCTAATAGGTTAACGGAAATAATTTTATCGTTACTTTATGACTTCGAACTCTTTTATCCCGTCTGATACTCTTAACATCTAAAGTTAAAATTAGCTAGTTTTCACTTGAATCTGTTCAACTGTACATCATATATCTTCTTTAAACTAATTAAACCGGCTAGCCCGGTGAACATCAATTTAAGACAATATGTACCAAAAGAAAAAAAGTTAGGCTGATTCTTTCTTGATTTGTTGTCTATGTAGAACACATGGAAAGTTAAAAGGCAAGAAAGTAGAGTCATAGAAACAAATTAAAGGGGACCCCAATTAGCCGCACTGGAAAAAAAGACCCCACAACCGTGATGTTCCGCAACAGGTTGTTCGTCCTTACTGGAAAATTCCAACCTCTTCATGTGCTCATTCCACAGACGTACCATTTCAAAATTATTGCAACTATATACATTTAGAGGTCACGTTCACGGTAAATAGATATTTCATGAGATTATTTCATTCACCTTTTATATAAAATAATAATTTTACTATTTATAAAATAATCTTGATTTTTAGCTAACACTTCAAATCAAATATAAAATAAAATCGATTTCAAATTTTACATCAAGATTATTGTTCTTATCCATGTACCAAACGAACCCTTGATACATACATTTGCCCACTTCCCCTCCTCTTCCCACATGCATATATTTCTCATACATAACGTTGCCTTCTTCTTCTTCTTCATGCTTCTATACATAATTTCCTTGTTTGATTTCTCCCTCTTAAATTGAGTATTATCAATTACTCAAATTTTACCTATAGTCCTTCTTTCTTTCCCATGGTTACCTTCCTCTCAAATACATAGCGGAGCCAGAAATTCAAATATGTACTAACGTTTTCTCTTATATATATGATTCTTTTTTCATTGTTTTCGCTTATTAGTACAGCACTTATAATTTTTCGAAGAATGGTATGCCCCTATTGTTCTCTAGCTCTGCCCCTGCTACATATATACGTACCCTTTTGAATTTGAATCTTTTGTTTACTTGTATCACACTTCCTATATGCTGTTATTCATTACTATATGAACTGTGTTCACTTGAAATTTTTTGAAATGGACTATATATAACAGGTGGTTCGCAATATTCCGACGAAGATCAATTCAACCAGATAACAGCGACGACAACGACGACGACAACAATCCAATCTCAAACTCCATTGAATGTTATGCATGCACTCAAGTTGGCGTCCCAGTTTTCCACTCCACCAGTTGCGACCGAGCTAACCAACCGGAATGGGAAGCTTCAGCCGGTTCATCACTCATTCCAATTCAAAACCGAACCGGAAAATCCCGGTCCAGCCGCAACCGCCGCCCATCCGGTCCATTCGGGCGTGTATTAGACCCGCGTAGTAAGCGCGTGCAGAGATGGAACCGAATGATTCTACTGGCACGTGGCATGGCATTAGCCGTTGATCCTTTATTCTTTTACGCCTTATCTATCGGTCGTGGTGGATCGCCGTGTTTGTACATGGACGGCGGACTGGCGGCGATTGTCACGGTGGTTCGTACTGGCGTCGACGCCGTGCATCTCTTCCATTTGTGGTTGCAGTTTCGGTTGGCGTATGTGTCGAGAGAGTCGTTGGTGGTTGGGTGTGGGAAACTCGTGTGGGATGCGCGTGCGATTGCTTCTCATTATGTTCGGTCACTTAAAGGATTTTGGTTCGATGCTTTTGTCATCCTTCCCGTTCCACAGGTGCACACATTTATAGCCACTTGATTATTGTGCTTACCTAATTGTATCTCTTTTCTTAAAATATATATCAACCAAAAATATTGGAGAAGATCAATAGGGACCCCATAAAAATTATTCATTTTTTACTAAATAAATTTTACTACTTTGTTTGAAAATATGAAAAAAATTTAAATTCAACTTAAAGTTGTATTTCGAATTTAGGACATGTTTGGCCATGAAAACCAAAAAAATATTCACTTTATTTGGTATTTTTGAAGTTGCAAATAGTTTTGGAGTTGTGTTTGACCGTAGTATTTTAGAAATTGGGTATTTTTGAAGTTAAAAAATTTTAAAAGTGAAGATAAATTTTAAAAAATTTAGAGTTTTAGGAAAATTGGATTATTTTATGAAAATAAAAAAATTAGATTTTTTCTGAAAAAAATAAATTAAAAAGTGCAAAAAGTGAATCCAAAAATAGTGAAAACACCTCTTAATGTGTTTTTCAAAAATCCAAAAATAGTGAAAACATATTCCGAAATATTTATGGCCAAATAAGTATTCCGGAATAAAGTGAAAACATATTCCGAAATATTGTGAATAATATTCATGGCCAAACGGCCTACTTAGAAAACAGTTTATAACTTGTTTTTCAACTCACTTTTCACTTTTAAAATTGTATTAGAATACATTCAAGTATGAATATCATTCAAAATATTCGCTGCAAAAAGTATAACCAAACACCACTCTAACTCTATAAATTACGAATTAAGTAAAACATATTTGGAATCTATGCTAAACGATTACTTATGTATTGTTATATGTAAAAGTGTACATAATACTAGTTGATCTATAATAAACTTTAGTTAAAATACACGTACTGTGAAAAATTTATCGTTTTCAGCATATATAAGGATTTCTTTTTTTTTTTTGTTCCTTTAAACATGAAGAGGCGGCTATGAAATAGAAAAAAAAGAAAGGGAAAGCGTCAATACTAGAAGGTCATGATAGGAAGGTTTTTAGAATATTATAATTCTCCTGCAATATAGGAATATAAAATATGTACTACTACTAGTTCTTGTTTTATAAAACAAGCAATGTTTAGAAGCATGGCGCTAACCATGCTACTAATTTGACTCATTTCCACCCTTTCTTGTGCATTGCCGTGTTCTTGAAGTATATTAGGTTCCCTCACACCCTTAAAGGACATTTAATGTCTATAAATTTCATTATAAGCGTATTTGGTTTAATCTATTCTTTATTTCTCACTTAAATGTTTCACTTAAGAATTAATCCTCCACTTCAACATAAGTAGATTTGAGAAAAGTAACTTCTTATAGTATAAATTTTTTAAAATTTATCTTCACTTAAATGTTTGACCGTAGTATTTTAGAAATTGGGTATTTTTGAAGTTAAAAAATATAAAAAGTGAAGATAAATTTTAAATTTTTTACTGTTTTAGGAAAATTGGGCTATTTTATGAAAATAAAAAATTTAGATTTTTTCTGGAAAAAATAAATTAAAAAGTGCAAAAAGTGAATCCAAAAATAGTGAATTTTCAAAAATTCAAAAATAGTGAAAACATATTCCGAAATATTTATGGCCAAACAAGTATTCCGGAATATTGTGAATAATATTCATGGCCAAACGCCTACTTAGAAAACAGTTTGTAACTAGTTTTTCAACTCACTTTTCACTTTTAAAATTGTATTGAAATACATTCAAGAATGAAGATCATTCAAAATATTTGCTGAAAAAAATATAACCAAACACCACTCCAACTCTATAAATTGCGAATTAAGTAAAACATATTTGGAATCTATGCTAAACGATTACTTATGTATTGTTATCTGTAGAAGTGTACATAATACTAGTTGATCTATAATAAACTCCAGTTAAAATACACGTCCTGTGAAAAATTTATCGTTGTCAGCAGATATAAGGATTTCTTTTTTTTTTTTGTTCCTTTAAACATGAAGAGGCGGCTATGAAATAGAAAAAAAAGAAAGGGAAAGCGTCAATACTAGAAGGTCATGATAGGAAGGTTTTTAGAATATTATAATACTCCTGCAATATAGGAATGTAAAATATGTATTATGTAGGTGTAAAAAAGTTGTTAGGTGCTATTACTAATCAAAAAGTGGTCATAGACAAGGACTACTTAGGAACCTGAAGGTCACGGATTAGTACTACTATGCTATTCACATGAAATGATACTGCTTACATATGGTTGCATATCTGAAAACAAAAATTAAAAATGTACATTTTAACCCAAAATGTTTGTGTTGTCTTCTTTTCTCAAGTTGTATTAACATATTAATTTAGTGTCTACTTTTCTGTGCAGGCTGTATTTTGGCTAGTGGTTCCAAAACTAATAAGAGAAGAGCAGATAAAGCTTATAATGACAATCCTTCTACTAATGTTCTTGTTCCAGTTCCTCCCTAAAGTCTATCACAGTATAAGCTTAATGAGAAGGATGCAAAAGGTTACTGGATATATTTTTGGTACCATTTGGTGGGGATTTGGTCTTAATCTCATTGCTTATTTTATTGCTTCTCATGTAAGTCCCACTTCACTTATTGTTACGTTATATTTCATGTTACCATATCAGATTTGATATAAAGGATTGCTTTTTGCTGTAAACATCTATTAGTGACAATTTATTATTTGTAGGTTGCTGGGGGATGCTGGTATGTTCTTGCAATACAAAGAGTGGCTTCATGTCTAAGGCAGCAGTGTGAGCAGAATCCGACGTGTAATCTATCTTTGTCATGCTCAGAGGAGGTGTGTTATCAGTTTCTATTGCCAACAGGAACTGTGGGAAATCCATGTGCTGGGAACTCAACAACTGTGATTAGGAAGCCAATGTGTTTGGATGTCAATGGACCATTTCCATATGGGATATACCAATGGGCACTCCCTGTCGTTTCTAGCAGATCCATTACTGTGAAGATTCTTTACCCCATCTTTTGGGGACTGATGACCCTTAGGTAAATAACTTCATAATTGAATATCTTTATACATAACAGTTAAGACTTGAAAATTGAGTAACCTGGTCTAGTGAATCAACGAATGTGGAACAAAATTTAACTTTTTATGTTACTGCAGATCAGAGAGGTTGTTGATTTCAGCATCTTAGTAAAGATTCTTGATTTCAACATCTTAGTAAAGATTCTTTCTTTTTCGCTTTTAGTATGGTGTGGTTAGACTATCTCCATGTTGGGTCTACCGCAAACAACCTCTCTACCTCTGAAGTAGGGGTAAGGTCTGCGTACACTCTACTCACCCCAGATTCCACTTCGTAGGACTACACTGGTCACTGGGTATGTTGTTGTCATTGTTCTTGCTTTGAGTATGGTGTGAAACATGAAAATCTTTAATTCCCTTCAAGTGTTTGGGCAGAGGAAAAGATATGAATAAGGAAATGAACTGTCTTGATGACTTGTGCTTTGGAAACTAATTGTTGGAAGTACTTCATCACTTACAACTTTTGGTGATTGATTGCAGCACATTTGGCAATGACTTAGAGCCAACAAGTCACTGGCTGGAAGTTATTTTCAGTATATGCCTCGTGCTTAGTGGATTGATGCTCTTCACTCTGTTGATTGGTAACATTCAGGTAAGCTATTAGTACTTGTTTTCCTAATAACTAATATGATTCCTTCAAGTTGCTAGATTATGATTTTATTTCTGTTTTCAAGGTGTTTTTACACGCGGTCATGGCAAAGAAGCGAAAAATGCAATTAAGATGTAGGGATATGGAATGGTGGATGAAGAGGAGACAATTGCCATCACATTTAAGACAACGAGTTCGCCACTTTGAACACCAGAGATGGGCTATGATGGGTGGAGAAGATGAGATGGAACTTGTAAAAGACTTGCCAGAAGGACTTCGAAGGGACATCAAACGCTTTCTTTGCCTTGATCTTATTAAAAAGGTACAAGATGACTTTTATGCTTAATTTCCTTCGAAGTATAGACGTTGGTATATTACAATATATATTGCTGATCTGAATTTCATTACTTCAGGTTCCTCTGTTCCATAGCTTGGATGATCTGATTCTAGACAACATTTGTGATCGTGTTAAGCCCCTCGTCTTCTCCAAAGATGAAAAGGTACCAAGTCGCGCACTCTGTAAATTGATACTACTATATTACTATAACTGCTTGAAACTATGACAATCTCTTACCTTTTTCCGCTCTGTCAAAACAGATCATAAGAGAAGGAGATCCAGTGCACCGGGTGGTGTTCATTGTTCGTGGACGTGTAAGAAGTAGCCAAAACCTCAGTAAAGGAAAGATTGCCACAAGCAAACTTGAGCCTGGAGGCTTCTTTGGAGATGAACTTCTTTCCTGGTGCTTACGCCGTCCCTTCATTGACAGACTACCAGCTTCTTCCGCAACCTTCACTTGCATTGAATCCACAGAAGCATTTGGCTTAGATGCAAACCACCTTCGATTTATCACGGATCACTTTAGATACAAATTTGCAAACGAGAGGCTTAAGAGAACAGCAAGGTATTATTCATCCAATTGGAGAACCTGGGCTGCTGTGAATATACAGTTAGCTTGGCGACGTTACATGGTGAGGACTAGCCGTCCCACTATACATGTGACCGATAATGAGGATAATGATCATCGCCTTCGGAAGTATGCTGCAATGTTCTTGTCAATCAGGCCTCATGATCATCTTGAATAGTGACAATAGATTTGATTAATTACCCAATCCTCATTTGTCATATTTTTCATCAATAAGCCAGATTTGTACAACGACATTGATTCATTGAACTATAATATTATCTGATATAAAGGGGGTAATTATCTGCTCAAATAAATGTTACCATAGCGACTTGTGTTTTTAAGTAAATTTTACATGATGTTCCCTCTCGTGGAATGAATCTCATTATATTTTGCTACCCATTTTTCACCTCAGACGCAAATCTTGATGTTGGTAAAGCATGAACTTGCAGTTCTCATGGATCAACGAGGTGTCATGATAAGTCCATGACTTGTATTGTAGGTTTTGGGTCTAGGCACACTCGAATTTGCTTTTTGGGTTATGCCAAAGCGAGCCCCAAAAGTGTGAGTACAATGTAAACTTTAAGCTATACCTTATACAACTTTGAATTTCCTTTCATCGCCATGTGCCACTTAGAGACTCGACATCCTCGCTATGATTTTCCTCACCATCGTATTGAGGGAGTACATGCTCTGAGACCATAATTATCACGATCCAAGTTCATGACACATATTGTCCGCTTTGAGTCTAGACCCACACAATTTTTTTTTTTGGGGGGACTATTCCACATCGAGCCCCAAAAACGAATGTATTGTGTTTGTGTGAATTTGAGTTATGCCTTATAAGACTCTACATTTTCCTCTCCCATTCCGTCGTGGAGTTCACATAAGTTGTCATGTACACCTCATTTTTCGAAATTTGACAGCCTACATGTCTATCAGTCCTGCTTGATGCACCCTCATTAATTCGACCTTCATCGAGAGTATCACACTGGGTTAGCAAACAGATAACTTAAGTTCAAAGTTCTAATATGCTACAATATTAGTTTGATTAAGTAATAAAAATCGTAAGAATAGACGATAAGAGATAGTGATTAGCAAAAATTAATATAATACTCCCTTAGTCCCATTTTATGTGGCCTACTTTCCTTTTTGATTCGTCCCAAAAAAGAATGTCACATTTCTTTATTTGGTAACTTTTTAAAATCACAATTACTCTTTTACCCTTATTGGTCCCACTTATAAGGCCCCACTTAATAAAAAAATAATAATAGTACATTTTTAATAGAGGACAATTTAGTAAACATCACCAAGTCTTCCCTTATTTATTAAACTCCGTATCCTATCAAAGTTACGTCACATAAAATTGGACGGAGGGAGTAATTTTTTTCGCCCTTGAAAATACAAATTCTTGTTCTATATTTTATATAATCACGTTCAAGTTAATTTCAACTAAATTATGATTTGTGCAATACGATCATGTTCAAATACATATCTCAATTAATCTTAGTTATTGATTCTTCTATTTTTCTTAATCACTTATTTAAGATTTTTTTTTTTTTTTTGGAGCTAATCAAGAACGCAAAGTAAACTAAAGATCAAATTTATCTTGCATAGTTAGATTAGATTCAAATTTGACTTGAATTTATGGTAGAAATTTAATTTTGACTTTTGATCAACTCGACTCAATTCACTTCAATATGAAAGCCTACACACATCCACTCAACAATCTCTACAAATTCCAAATTATTAAATCAATATCTCAATGCAAGAGCAAACATCAAAGATCTAATTCAAGATGGCTTATCATTTAACAAAACTTAATTAGACTCGAGATCATCGTGAGTCGACATTATATAGTTTTCTTGATCGAATCAATGTGAAAACCCGCACATTCATTCAACCATCTTTACACATTTTCAATAGTTTATTAACTTAATAGATGTACAAAACAAACGTAATATATTGAATAAGTAAAAGATAACTAACATTTAAAGAAGGCCAAACACATCACCAATCCCCTAAACTTGGTACGAACTTTCACTTCGACACCTCAAGTAGACGTTGTTCATTTTAAGCACCTTATGTATGACATAACGGAAGCCCACATAAGGTGCTTAAAATGAACGACGTCTACTTGAGGTGTCAAAGTGAAAATTCGTGCCAAGTTTAGGAGTCTGGTGATGTGTTTAGCCTTTAAAATTTTTTACATAATTAAACTAGTAAAATGCATTCTCCTTGTTGAAAATATTTATCTACATTCAATATTTATATAAAATTAATTTAACTTATTATAATTATAGAGTTTAGTAAAATAAAAAATATTTATATATATATATATTAATGATTTATAATTAAGTCATCCAAAATCACCAATGGGATTATAATGCATGTCTTCTTGTTTCAACCTAATTTTGGAGAATCATAGTTATTTAGTCGAACTTTTACTTTGTTGATAAGAATTCGATTCCACACTTTAAAATTTCTTTTTTATTTTTCTTTCCGACCCCTCTTTTGTTTTTATAATGACAATATTTAAGTAATTTTACAAGTGGAATCTGACGAACCATGTTGTGATAGAACACTCCCAAACCTATTGTGTTTTACCTTGTAGAGTCGGAAACCTCTCATACTAGTACTACTATTCAAAGTCCTTTCTTTTCACGACTATTCATCAAACAGTTCTCCCTTCAATGTTTTACCCAATTTCATCTGCTTATTTTAATTACTCTACTAATCTCCCCTATGCATCTCTTAAATTACATAGTTAATTCACCCTAATTTTATACTTATTTAGTTCAATAATCATGGGTTTAGTTTGTAAATCTAGCTGGTTTTGTATCAATTTATAGCAAATTCCTTCTCCCAAATCATCAATTTCAGAAAAATTTGATTAATTTATTGTTGAAATTATGGCTACTAGTAAACCACAGAGAACGCCGGCGGAGATCGAGGATATTATTCTTCGGAAGATTTTGCTTGTATCGCTAGTTGATTCAATGGAAAACGATACACGTATTGTGTATTTGGAGATGACGGCGGCGGAGATTTTGAGCGAGGGTAAAGAATTAAGGTTATCTAGGGATTTGATGGAGCGGGTTTTGATTGATCGACTTTCGGGTAATTATGTATCGGCTGAACCCCCTTTTCAGTATTTGGTAAATTGTTATCGTAGGGCACATGAAGAGGGGAAGAAAATCGCGTCGATGAAGGATAAGAATGTGAGGTCTGAGATGGAATTGGCGGTTAAACAAGCGAAGAAACTTGCTGTATCGTATTGTAGGATACATTTAGGGAATCCTGATATGTTTCCCAATTGGGATATGGCGCAATCGAGTCAATCTCCTTTGTTACCTTTGGTGTTTTCGGAGGTTTCGAGTTCTGTGGATGCGTTTGGTGGGGGGAGTAGTAGTGGAGGAGTGACAAGTCCACCTGGGTTTTTGGATGAGTTGTTTAAGGATGGGGATTTTGATAGTATGGATCCGATATTGAAGCAATTGTATGAGGATTTGAGAGGGGTTGTGTTAAAGGTTTCAGCTTTGGGTGATTTTCAGCAGCCTCTTAGAGCTTTATTGTATTTGGTTAAGTATCCAGTGGGTGCTAAGTCTTTGGTGAATCATCCTTGGTGGATTCCAAAGAGTGTTTATTTAAATGGAAGAGTTATTGAGATGACAAGCATTTTGGGTCCTTTCTTTCATGTTAGTGCTTTGCCTGATAATACAATCTTCAAGAGTGAGCCGGATGTTGGGTGGGTTAAGTTTTATCTCGTCTCTTTAATTCTGTGTTGTTTCCTTAAGTGTATTATCTGACTTTATACATTGAAGAAAAGGTCCATGATATTGTAAAATCGATTAGAGAAACAGATACGATAGGCTTTTATACAGTTTAATCCTTGTTATTCTGCAACAGGTGTATGGTAACTTGTGAAAGAGAGAGTTTTTGCGATTTTACCGTTAAAGTTCTTTCGTTTAAGTAGAAAGAGCTAGGAGGAAACATTTCCTAGCTTTTTTACCTTGAAAATGTTGATTCTTTGGACATCATCAAGCTAATTTATGGTTCTCTTTGTTATTGGTTACTTAGAATATGTATCTCTCTCATTCTCTAACCAAAAAATTAGGGTGGCCATTTATTGCCCTTGGTGAATAAAGATAGTCTAAGTTCTTTTACATTGACGTATTCTCTGTTGAAGATTTCTATTTTCTACAATGGGCTGAAAGATTGTTTCACTTGTGTTGGACAACAGCCAGCAGTGTTTCTCGGAATCGGCAACACGTCGTCCTGCTGATCTCTTGTCTTCTTTCACAACAATCAAAACTGTTATGAATAACTTGTATGATGGCTTGGCAGAAGTCCTTATGTCTCTTCTGAAAAATACAACCATTCGTGAAAATGCCCTTGGATATCTTGCAGCAGTTATAAACAAAAATTCGTCAAGGGCACATTTGCAGGTAAGGTTGCTCTCCAGATCACATATGGAGCTGTAAAATGTGAAACAGACCTGTAAATTGTGCATCTGTTGGCTCTGTGATAGATACTTCATTTGCACTCATACCTTTCCCCCCCTGCTATGTGCGGATTGTAATTTAGTTGTTGTATGTTTTGGGTTTTTCTACTCTGCTGTAACCTCAAAATGTTATGCTTTGCAGGTTGATCCATTATCTTGTGCTAGTTCAGGCATGTTTGTAAATCTCAGTGCTGTTATGCTTCGGCTATGTGAACCTTTCTTAGATGCCAATTTGACAAAACGGGACAAGATCGATCCCCAATATGTGTTTTCTAGCACCCGTCTGGAACTGAGGTGAATTTTTCTTTTTGGCCATAGTCTCCCCTTTTGATCTGCATGCGTGTTTGTTGCTTTAACATTGCCTATGATCCACACCAGGGGGTTGACTGCTCTGCATGCATCATCAGAAGAAGTCTCTGAATGGATTAATCAAAATAATCCTGGGAAAGTGGACGTTTCTAAAGAAGGCAGTGATGGAGAAAATCGGTTGTTGGCGTCTCAGGAAGCTACAAGTTCCGGGAATGGCTCTGGTGGACCTTCAATTCTCCACTGTAACAACCCAATATCAAGTAGTAGTGAGAAAGCTAAATACTCTTTCATATGTGAATGCTTCTTCATGACTGCAAGGGTGCTCAACCTGGGCCTCCTAAAAGCATTTTCAGATTTTAAGCATCTTGTTCAGGTGAGGAATTGGGACTCAAAGAAAGGAAATACTAAATTATACTTGGTGAAAGAAGGATGTCTTGAACCATATGTAACAGTGGATGAAAAATTGATATGGTATGGTCAAGGTGTTTGTACCAAACTAACTATTTAATTATCATCTTTAGGACATTTCAAGATGCGAAGATAATTTGTCTACCATGAAAACCATGCTAGAACAAGCACCCGCGCCACAGTTGCAGCAGGAAATATCTCGCATGGAAAAAGAACTTGAGTTGCATTCACAGGAGAAATTATGCTATGAAGCCCAAATACTGAGGGTATATAAACTACTCCTTTTGTAATACTTAATACGCTTATGTAATCTTGAGATGTGAGGAATTCTCTTTTTATAGCTGTTTTTTTATTATATTGTACTTAATACTATATTTTGCTGATTTCAAGCAAAGTAGCTCTGTCCCTACTTTTTCTGTGCATTCATGAATTTTTTTGGGGTAAAATACAAAATGTGCAATCACAGCATCCTAGGTTTGAATAGATGTAAGTTATATCTCTGCATTTCCTTACTTATATATTGGTATACAGTTTTAAAAGATTGCCTTGTTTTCAGGATGGAGGGCTTCTCCAGCGTGCATTGTCCTATTACAGATTAATGGTTGTTTGGCTGGTCGGCCTTGTTGGTGGTTTTAAGATGCCTTTACCTTCCCCTTGCCCTATGGAGTTTGCATCTATGCCTGAGCACTTTGTTGAAGATGCCATGGAGCTGCTAATTTTTGCTTCTCGAATTCCTAGAGCTTTGGATGGCGTCTTGCTGGTAGGTTTAGACGTTTAGTCTTGATTTTTTATGTCATTCATATTCTTGTTCTTCATGCGTTCCTTTTTCATATGCAATTGTCTTTTTGCATTGCTTGATAGGACGACTTCATGAATTTCATTATCATGTTCATGGCAAGTCCAGAATATATCAGAAACCCTTACCTTAGAGCAAAGATGGTTGAAGTCCTAAACTGTTGGATGCCCCGCAGAAGGTGTTTCAAATATAATCACTTGTGATATTGCATTTTTCAAAATTGTTTTTACTATTATTTGTGTCTGCTTTGCTGGGTATCTTGTTGCTGTTGCCTATCTAAGTGAATTTTTTGTGCAGTGGCTCCACTGCAACGTCTACTTTGTTTGAGGGGCATCAACTCTCTCTGGAGTACCTTGTGAGAAATCTTTTGAAGCTTTATGTTGATATTGAATTTACAGGTTCCCACACGCAGGTAATAGTTTTGTTCTTTGTCAATTGATATGTGCTTTGAGAAGTGAAACTGTTCCTATAAAATTCCACCTTGCTCAGGAAGTAGTGATATTTGATGCTAGTTTTTTTTTTTCTTTCTGATCTTTGATGTTAGTTCTTTCTTTTCACAACTTTTATCAGATATTTTTGGAGTTTCACAAGAATCTTGAAATGTGAACTTACTTTTTTTCCCCTGCTTGTGTCGTTCATTTTCAAGACTTCAGTTCATTGACCTTTCACTTCACCCTTACATTCTCAAAGTGGAGATTCTTCAGATCTGGCTGGAGCGTCTAAATAATTGTTCTCGAGGGTTGTCCTAATGTGTCACAGCTTTAAAATAATGAATATTTTCCTCTCATAAACGATGTCTCTCGAAGAACAACTACTGTGGCATTTTAGGAAGAGTCTATTGAGAAGTAGATATTCTCCAAGAAACCATGTTTGTAGGTATGTTCAACATTGACTGTTGAAATATGCTTACTAACTTATCAGCCTAAAATAAAAAAGATTTGCCAAACACAGTTCTAAGTAGATTATCTTAGACAGTTCCTCAAAAGGGCTTTTTTGAAGGAATTTTGAAGTTAAAAGGGGGTAAATATTTTAGATATGGCTGTAAAACGGAACTCTTTTTGCCCAAAGGTCTCAAATACTGTTTTATTGGTTCTCTGGTGTTATTGTTTCAGCATAAAGAGGTTTGAATGCTGGGTTATGTCGTCAGATTTTATTTTTATTTTTTTCTTGGAAGCCAGAGGTATCGGGTTTTCTTGGTTCTCTGGTGATACTTGTTTCACCATAAGGAGGTTGAATGCTGGTCTCTGTCTTCGAAAATTTTCTTAAGAAGGGGGGTGGCCACTGGCCAGGGATTTGGGGGGGGGGGGGGGGTTGATTTGCAGTCTCACTTAAAGACTATGTGGTGATAGATTTCCACTGTGGCTTTTTAAATGAAATGTCTCCATGTGCTACAGTTCTATGATAAATTTAATATCCGCCACAACATTGCTGAACTACTTGAATATCTTTGGCAAGTTCCAAGTCACCGGAATGCGTGGAGACAGGTTGGATTTTTTATCCTTTTGGGTGATATTTTGCTCTGAACGTTTTATAACACCATGCTTGAACTACTCTCCAATAACACTCCATCTGTAACTTCAATATTACAGATTGCCAAGGAAGAGGAGAAGGGCGTTTATTTGAATTTCTTAAACTTTTTGATTAATGATAGCATCTATCTTCTCGATGAAAGTCTTAATAAAATTCTTGAACTAAAAGAGCTGGAAGCTGAAATGTCTAACACAGTGGAATGGGAGCGAAGACCAGCTCAAGAAAGGCAGGAGAGAACCCGGCTGTTCCATTCACAAGAGAATGTCAGATTTAAATCTTTATATGTTTTTATTTACTGAAGTTATGTAATATGTCCATAGTTTAATTGAAGGATACTGGTTATTTTAGATAATTCGAATTGATATGAAGTTGGCAAATGAAGATGTGAGCCTGTTAGCATTTACTTCAGAGCAAATTACTGTACCTTTTCTTCTTCCTGAGATGGTATGTCCACTATTCAATATCAATTGTTGTTGTATTGTATTATAACCGTTGAAGCTGTTGTTTTTTAATTTTTTTCCCTTAATTATTCTCAAATTGGTTTTCCAGGTGGAGAGAGTTGCTAGCATGTTGAATTACTTCTTACTACAGCTGGTGGGTCCACAAAGAAAATCTCTTAGCTTGAAAGACCCTGAAAAATATGAGTTTCGTCCGAAAGAGTTGCTGAAACAGGTGACTGAAGTTCTTTTTACATATGTTGATGTCCTTGCATTTTTACAAAGACCAGATGACATTAAATGTCCCTTAAATTGTTAAAACTCCTAATCTTTTTACCTTCTGCCTTGCATTTTTACGCTTGAAAACTAGCAAAGTGCAACTATGCTTTCTAACTTTCTTATGATGGTGAAATTGTAAAATAACAAGGCAATGATCTAGGTAAGAAAATATGAAATATGACTGAGCCATGTGACGAAATGCCAGAGGCACGAGCATCTTCACATTTATATCTTCCAACTAGTTTTAGTGCACACAATCAAAAATGCGTACTCATTTGACAACAATACTGAAAAAAAATTGACTTAGCTACGAACTTTGTCGTTAATCTAATACTCGTGAACTAAGGCATGATCTCACCCTAGGCTAGGGATTCTCGGAACCACAAGTCCACAACAATCAATGTGGAGTATTAATATTACCTGAAATTTTAGAAATCATCACTTATGACCACTACAAATTAAAACTCTTTCCTTGAAAGTGCATGATGATGGACAATTATGAAATCTGCCATTTGTTAGAAGAATATCCTCAACTAAAAGCATTACATGACTAATTTAGAATTCACAAAACCCCAGCAAATCTAGCCTCATTACCCCAAAGCACATCCACCATTGACTGGGTGTAGACATGTACTTTTACTATAACCATGATAATATATTGGTTGTGAACCCCTAGGGCTTTGGTTTAGTTGTAAGAGCGCAACGTGTGATTGTGGGTTGGCAAGTTTGAACCCTGCTCTTGACAAAAGTCTGGTATTTAAGTGGAGAAGGGCAGAGAGGCTGGCCCATTATCCAATAGATGAAAAAAATATTGGTAGTGTTATCTGTTCAAGAATCTAAAGCAAGTAATTTGTTGCATATTAGCACCAAAATCTAATATGATTGATGATGGGGTCTCTCTTCTGAATTTTGTCAAAGCTCTGGTCGATTATTCTTTTCTTTCTGACACAAACAACACTGTATTTTTTTATTATTTAGCCTTTTTTTTTTTCTCCAGTCATCACATTGTCTTGGTAATCTCCTATTCTACGGAGAGGGTCACAAACATTTTCTTTTTGTTCGTGTTGTTTAGTGTGTCTGTGTAGAGTCCATAATATCATTCCTAGAATCAAGAGGAAGGTACTTACGTAGAAGTTTTACAAGTTCTTTTGTAATGCATGTGAAGATCGTGAAAATATATGTGCATTTAGCGAGAGGTGATAAGGAGAATATCTTTCCAGCTGCAATTATAAGAGACGGTCGATCATACAATGAACAGGTTCTCACTCTTAAGTTAGTTGCTTCCTTTAATTCATTCTCTGATTGGGCTTTGGTGTAACAAATTGGATTTGCTCCAGATATTTATTGCTGCAGCTGATGTCCTTAGGAGAATTGGTGAAGATATGAGGATCATACAAGAGTTCATTGAACTTGGTGCAAAAGCCAAGGTTGCAGCTTCAGAAGCAATGGACGCTGAGGCTGCTCTTGGAGACATTCCTGATGAATTCCTTGATCCAATCCAAGTAAGTATCGCTTTTTCACTCAAAAGTTAAATCAAGTAGCTCCAACTTTACGAGAGAGAGAGAGAGAGAGAGAGAGAGAGAGAGAGAGCACCCGTATTCATGTTCACTGGGACAAATGATCTTTATTCCCTTTGCAGTATACTTTAATGAAGGATCCTGTCATTCTTCCCTCTTCGAGAATAACAGTGGACCGGCCTGTGATTCAGCGGCACCTTCTTAGTGATAGTGTAAGCCTCTGTTTATTAGTCTTTTATTCCGATAGTAGGAAGATTGCATTTTTCACGTGTTTCTACTGGTTTACAGACGGACCCATTTAACCGGTCTCATCTAACTGCGGACATGTTGATTCCCGACACTGAATTGAAGGCGAAAATCAAAGAATTTATTCGGTCCCATGAACTGCAGAAGCCTGGGGAGGATTTGAATTTGCAAAGCACAAAAACAACGATACAAACAACTGATACTTCAAAGTTGATTGAGTAGGGATTACTCTTTTTCTGTTCCCTGATCATTGTATATTGAGTTGAAGTGATCAACGGTAGACCTGTGTTCGCAAAACTAGAAAATCTTGTGCTTTCTTCTGTATGGGGTAGTTCTTTTTCTCTTTTCAGGGTCCAATAACTATAGGAATTTATATGACCACCACTATGTACACGAGGGAATCATCTGAAAAATGGGTATATTAATGTTTTCGTAATTTTATTTTTGGTTCGTTAGCGGATGTAGTCCAACCAAGCATTCTATTTCCTGATAAAATGGGTTATTTATCCTTTATCAATGGTGGAACAGCCAAGAGTTGAGTGAATTAAACGAAAATTCCTATCGAGTTTTGATAAAATAAGAGATGGACGGTTTCATAGGCAATTGGACAACTAGTGGGTTAACTTTGCAAATGTGGCTTCGATGGGTTTAGCCACACTGAGTTATTGGGACCTGACTGACATTTCCCGTATCTGCAGCTAGAGTTGATATTCTGCTGCGTCTTTTCAGCCTTATTGTTTTGCCACTTTGGTAGAAGGATGCGAGAGGCTTCATTGGAATATCGTAACTATAGAGTCCAATTAGGCTTCTGATAAATGAGATTCTTTGGATCAACAACAGAAAGCAATTGCAGGAGAGCGAAAGCAATGAAATAACTCAAGGCTTTCGTGTGAGCAAATATGTTGTAATAAAAAAAATGGTGCTATAATTCAAACTAACATTAACCCCTACAACATTTTTGTGTAAAATACAGCAAATACAATAAAAGGCTAATCCTTAAAAAATGGCAATTCAAAGGAAAAAAAAAACAAGTACAGAAGTAAAAGCTATACATAAGCCGCATCAGAACAAAATGCAAACGCTCAGCTACTCAGTTGTATGGCCAAGCAATCAGCAGGATCAAGTGCGTCAAATGTCTGAGCATATACATGGAGGGCCTGACAATAATTAAAAAGTGAAATCGACAGTTAATCAAAATCTAAACATGTGAAACAACAAACATAATCATATGAAAAAAGATGCTAATATAGTTCATTACTTTTGTTGGAAAGTACCTGGTGTTACTTGGGTAGGCACACGCTGCTTCCGAAAACTAGGTTGAGACCACTTATTCAAAGCTTTGATTTAGGGTCAGCTATCTTTCTTTTTGCATATTCATGAGCAATTCTAATTGTATTATCGTTGTGGCGCAAAGAGAACTCTGCTAGCAAGATTTGGCTTTCCTCACTAGTTAGATCCCCATGGCATCCCTAAGAAAAATAAAATCAACTCAGTAAGTGGAATCTTTGAGAATGAATAAAAGACGGGTAGATACTCGTACAGGTAAAGAGATTTTAAGCAACTAAGATCAACTACGGCATCACCTTCATTAACCACAGTAGACACGAGAACAAAGTTCAGAATTTTCCAAGGTACACACAATAATACAGGACAGAATTCAATTACTTCAGGTTGATGTCAACAACCAAATTTTGAGCAGCTTCAAAAGATTTAACGCCATAGGAATAGTGTAAGAACTCAATTGTTAAAAGAGAAGCAACCTAGGCAGATGGACTGTCCCATTATTTTCCTATTCCCATGAACAGTTAAAATGAAAAGGGAAACAATGACATGCCTTGTAGCTAATGCAACATGTATAACCTTTAGCCCACACCCCTATCCGAAAAGAGAGAAAAAAAAGAGAGAAACACGTGTATCACCAAACTAAAAGGTAATCCTAGTCCCTAGTTTCTCCTTTCTATTGAATGTACTGCAATTTTACACCTCCATCAGAAGAGCAAGTATTACAAAGGGATGGAACGAGTATGAAATAAGAATTAGGTGAGCGTTCTGCAGCGCTACAGGGAACGTACCAAGCGAGAAGTTCTGTCACAGACGGTATGGTGCATAAGAAGGCCAGCAGCAACAGAAACATTGAACGAGTCAACCATGCCTTTCATTGGAATGCTGCAGTGCATGTCTGATGATTCAAGAGCCTCGTCACTTATTCCCCTACAAACAACAATATCTTATCTAGTTGTGGTCCATCTCAGAAAAATTAATCAAAGTCCGTCCATGCAAAGAAGCAAAATTCCTATTACCTCTGCTTTTACAAGGAAATTCTAATAAGATCTTCCACACAAAGAAAATCGTTAAAATCGAGAGCCAAGAAGACAAGAAAGACACTGATTACAAATTCTTACATAAAAATTGGCCGAGTACGGTAATGATTGTAGTTTATATGTTTTATATGTGACAAAATATAGTATTCCCCGCCAGCAGGTAGGATTAGGATCAAAACCGAATAACTATTCTTGAACCAGGACATTAGACCATTAGACTATAACTCCTACCTAAGTTCATTTCCCACAACAATTGCAGTTGGGCATGACCAGTCCATATCATACACAGAAACCTACAACAGAAAGACGACATTCAATAAACATCTTGTAAAAGCAAGAAACACAAAAATGAGCATACAAATTTTGACTGGCAATGCAGTAGCAGAAATAAAAGAGGATCACTATACCGTGTCCTTTCCAAGATGTGTTGTCGCAATGCGATAACCACGTGATTTCAAAACTTTGAAGCACTCATGAACAGAATCCCATAGTTCGATATCCAACCATTTCTCAGCTCCCATGCTGACATGGCGATTCTCCCTATACCTGTAGGCACATAGTAAATATCAAGGCTCTTGCACAAACAATGCTCAACATAGCTAATTGGCCTATAAATACCGTTCTCTTCCGGCAGAACTAAAAAATCGACCAAAAATGTTGGAGCTCTGACAGGTTCCTTTTTGCAGTCAAGACGGTAAAACCAATAGTGGAACTCTTTGCAGTAAAGTTTTAATCAACGTGATGACTAAGTAAACCACAAAAGGCATTTTTTTTCACTGATTATGACCGCGAGCCGGCTTAAAACACAGGCTCAAACATTCTTCTTTTTTCCTTGCCAAACGAGGGGAAACTATTGGATTAAGTCAAGTGTGTTGCCTCAAACACATTGTTGTACATCATGTATTATGTTCAAAGTACATTTGAAACACAAGTAGATACTACTAAATCTGCCAATTATCAAACAATATATCGAGCAACGAGCATGGCTAGAAACAAAAAGGTATTTTCACCTAAAGTTCTGAGCACCTTTTCGAACTATCACAAGCTACAACATGGACTGACTGAATCCCCAATGCATCAGCTGAACGAAACGTAGCTGAAACATTGCCAAAATCACTCAAACCTTCAACCACCAAACATACTGAATACGTCCGATTCTTCACAGCATGGCGAAACCTCTCTTTCCTGGAATCCATTATATACGGATTCAATGCTTCCAATATCTCCGAACTATTCAAATACTCATTTCCCGCCTTAACTTTATCCAAATAGGGAAACCAACGCTCCTGATTCTCCAGACCCTCCGTATCGAGCCTCCGTTCCATTTTCATCAGCTTTGATACATCATCTCTATTGTACAGCAACTCCTCTACTGTGTCTTTCGATTTTTCCTCCGGAACTGCCATTTCCAGTGAAATTGCTCCTTGAGTGCTGCTGCCATATCGTCTTGAAGGAACTCTACACGGTTCGATTCTGAATGCTACTTGCAAATTCAATTACATTTAGTACATTGAAGTACATGATAGGTATAATTAAGCAAACACTATAAATAGGTACCTGGATTATGAGATAGTAGAGGCAGCGGCCGCCGAAAAGGAGAAAAATGAGAAGAGAAACTTCTGCAGTAGCTGTTTCGAGTTTGGAATTCAAAAAACGAAATGGAAGAGCGAATTAGGGTTTTGCAGGGGTTCATTGCAGCAACTTGATTGAGCTAGTGGGAGAGTAGGAAATGGAGATTCTGCGGAGGATTGAATTGGACTGGAAGGAGGAGGAGCAAATCGGGTCGTTAAGCCCACGTTCAATTTGGGTCAAAGCCCATCATAAGCCCAATTAAATTTCGGACAGGCTTAATGGTAACATGTCAACTGAGCTGCAAAATCACACGTTCAAACCGAGTGCTGTTTTTTTTTTTCTTTCTAAACATAGGAGTATTTTTTTTTTTCTTTGTTCTACATTTAGCTGCGATAAAAGATCAGTATATAGAAAATTATATAATTCTCTCCGTCAACTTTTACTTGTCTACTATATTAAAAAGGTATGATACATAAACAAATACTCAAACTTGATCTCAATTGGCAAGTTCTCACTCCAACATTAAGAATGTTTATATAGACACCTCCTCATCCTCACTATGTGCCCGTTTGGATGGGCTTTTGGCTTTTGGCTTATTTTTTAGCATTTTAAGCCAAAAGCCATAAGTTAGGAAGCATTTTAGCCAAAAACCAAGTGCTTATAAGCACTTTTTAAATTTACCCAAACACTTCAAAAGTGCTTAAAAGCTATTTTTAGCTTAAAAGCACCTAAAATAAGTCAATCCAAATGGGCTGTATGTCTCGTGGACACTCGACTCTGACGTAGCACATAAATTTTGGAGGTTTCTAAATGATCTTTTTGTAAATTAGAGTGTTCAACTAACACAGTAAAGACAATTTGAGGTGTTTAAATGTGCATACTAAAAGTTAAAGTGTTTAATTCTCAGTCGATACTAAGTTAAACTGTCAATCTATGTATTATATCTATTAAAATAGATATCAACTTTTACCTATTCAGTTTGAAAAATTAAGAGATAATTTACCGTTTCGTATCTTTACGCATATTATTAAGTACTATAATTATTTTCATTTCATTTATCAACATATAATAATTAGGGTTGATAAAGTAAAATTACCATGTTATTTTTTGCTTCTTAAGGGCCACCAAATCAAAATGTGGACATGTAAACATAGAAAGAGGGAGTAAGTGTGTGTATATTCATTCAATTATTTTGATACCTTAAAATTATGAGTACTACCCTATTTAGTTGACAGTCTACTCCAGTATTTTTCTGGACGAGGTAAGCAGAAGATATTGATCATAAACTCCTGTTTTTGTAATTAAATTGTATGGTATGTATATATTTGAATTATCATTTCCCTTAGATTTTTTTTAAGAAAATGTAATCAACATTTCATTTTACTAGGTGCATGAAAGAATATGTGCATTCATCAACAAAAAAAAAATCAAACAAATACTGGTAGTTGAGAACTTAAATGAAACCAAACTCCCACAATTAAAAGCCACCAACATGAAGGACCTAGACTTAGATAAAATGAGTATGTACTATGTAGGCCTTGGTATTAAATGCATTCAAGTCATGGAGAAGTCGGTGCTACGCTATCGTGTTAGGTAGAATGTATGGCTAATAAGTGTCGTCTTCTCCAATAAATAGAAAGATTTTCAGGATTCCAGGAATATATACACGTGTATCATCTTAGTTCTTAAACGAGACTCAGGTGAAGTAACAACTTCAGTAGATAGATTTTGAAAGATGGAACCTCATGTTGCACTACTTCCAAGTGCTGGAATGGGGCATATAATGCCAGCTCTTCGCTTCGCTGCCATGTTATCTTCTCGTAATTGTAAGGTCACTTTACTCACTGCCCAGCCTAATGTCTCCGCCGCTGAATCTAACCATTTGAATAGCTTCTTTTCCGCACATCCACACATTCAGCGCCTTGATTTTCAGGTCATTCCCATCCAATCATCGAATCCTCACGATGATCCTTTTATCCTCCAGATGGGAGCTATTATTCACTCTGTTCATCTTCTTCCACCTCTTCTATCTTCTTTATCTCCACCCATTTCCGCTCTTTTTCTTGACATTGCTGCTGCAACATGTGTTAATCAGCTTGCTGATGACCCATCATTGTCTATATCTTACTACATCTTAAGTGTAACTTGTGCTAGATTTTTTTCTCTTATTAGCCACCTACCTCACTTGACTCTTGAAGGCAGTTGCGAGAACTTGCAGCTTCCTGGTTTACCCTCGTTTTCAGTATCGCATATTCCTCCTCCGTTGTTCAATCCAGAGAATCTCTTCAGGAAGCAGTTGATCTCAAACTTAAGAGCTGTCTCCAAAGTTAAAGGTGTTGTTTCCAATACGTTCCATTGGTTTGAGGCAGAGACGATTGAAGCCCTCAACAGTGGCAAGACAATGATAACTCTTCCACTGTTTCTGCCAATTGGACCTTACAAGTCTTACAAATCCGTTTGTGAACACACTTCTCTTCCTAAAAATTGGTTAGATGAGCAACCTGCAAAATCAGTAGTTTATGTGAGCTTTGGAAGCAGAACAGCCATGTCAAAGGACCAAATAAAAGAACTAGGAGAAGGGTTGTTAAAGAGCAAGCAGAGGTTCCTTTGGGTGTTAAAATCAGTCGTAGTGGACAAAGTAGAAGAAACGGGACTAGAAGAATTACTAGGAAGTTCATTCTTAGAGAGAATTAAAGAGCAGGGAATGGTTGTTAAAGAATGGGTGGAACAGGAAGAGATTTTAGCACATCCCGCCATAGGAGGATTCTTTAGCCACAGCGGTTGGAATTCTGTAATGGAAGCAGCTCAGACAGGAGTACCCATGCTGGCTTGGCCACCAAAGGGGGACCAAAGGTTTAATGCAGAGGTGATGGAAAAGGCAGGCTTGGGGTTGTGGCCAAAACAATGGGGCTGGCTGGGCGAGAGATTAGTAAAGTCGGAAGAGATTGAGGAGAAGATTACAGAGCTAATGCAAGATCACAAGTTGAGGTCCATGGCTCAGAAGGTGCGCGAAGAGGCTACACAAGCTTGGGAAATTGGTGGTTCATCAGAAAAAGTTCTTGGACAAATAATTGAAATGCTGAAGCTCAAAGTTTGAAATGTTTGACCTCACCTTGTGAGTTTTTCCTGTTCTTATAAGAAGTACGAATTTGCCAAAATATAAAGGGAGAACATAGATCCCATGATGTGGCATTCATAATGTATCGTATTGTATTGTATTGTATCACTACTTTATTGTTTCAATGAATAAATGATTCCATTTACAACGGGATGGAAAGAGTACAAAATAAGATTAGGTGAATGTTCTGCAGATACAAGGAACGTACCAAGCGAGAAGTTCTGTCACAGACGGTATGGTGCATAAGAAGGCCAGCAGCAACAGAAACATTGAACGAGTCTACCATGCCTTTCATTGGAATACTGCAATGCAAGTCTGATGATTCAAGAACCTCGTCACGTATTCCCCTGCAAACAACATCTTATCTCGTTGTGGTCCATCTCAGAAAAATTAATCATAGTCCGTTCATGCAAATATTATCTCTGGTTTTACAAGGAAATAGAATAAGATCTCCAGCACAAAGAAAATCATTAAAATAGAGATCCAACAAGACAAGAAAGAATACAAATTTAACATAAAAACCGGCCACATATGCTAATGATTATAGTTTGTGTGACAAAATATAGTAATCCCTGCAGCAGGTAGGAGTAGGATTAAAAGGGCAGTCCAGTGCACTAAAGCTCCCACTATGTGCTGGCTCCGGAGAAAGGCCGAACCACAAGGGGTTATTGTACGCAGCCTTACTCCACATTTCTGTAAGAAGCTGTTTCTACGGCTTGAACCCATGACCTCTTGTTCACATGGAGGCAACTTTACTAGTTACTCTAAGGCTCCCCTCCCATGTATGGATAGGATTAAAGCTGAATAATTACTCTTGAACCAGGACATTAGACCATTAGACTATAACATCTACCTAAGTACATTTCCCACAACAATTGCAGTTTGGCATGATCAGTCCATATCGTACATAGAAACCTACAACAGAAAGACAACATTCAATAAAGATCATGGAAAACCAATTAAAAAAAAGAAACACAACAACAACATAATAACTAGTGTAATCCCAAGATGTGTAAAGAAATTTTGACTAGCATGCAGTATCAGAAATAAAAGAGGATCACTATACTGTGTCCATTCCAAGATGTGTTGTCACAATGCGATAACCACGTGATTTCAAAACTTTGAAGCACTCATGGACAGAACCCCATAGTTCGATATCCAACAGCTCCCATGCTGACATGGCAATTCTCCCTGTTCTGTAGGCAGATAGTAAATATCAAGGCACTTGCACGAACAATGCTCAACAAAGATAGTTAACCTATAAATACTGTTCTCTTCCTGCAAAATTTAAAAATCGACCAAAAATATTGGATCTCTCTTATAGGCTTTTCTTTGTGGACTTAGTAAAACATACTGGAACTCTTTGCACCAAACCTTCAATCAACATGACGACTAACCACAAAATGCATTTTTGTTTGGGATTATAACCGTGAGCTGGCTAAAAGCACAGGATCAACACTCTTCTTGTTTTCCTCGCCAAACGAGGAGAAACTATTGGATTAAGTCAAGTGTCTTGCCACAAACACATTGTTGTACACCGTGTATTATGTTAAAACTACATTTGAAACACAAGTACAGTCAAAACTCTCTATGACTGCCCCTCGTTATAGCAACATTTCACTATAACGGTCTGATTTTCTTCAAAACTGATTTTTCATGTTTTATTTTACTTCTTTATAACATTTTACCTATAACAACAATGACATTTAGTGTAACAGTACAACCTTTGTAAAATTACTCTTCTATAAAAGTTATACTCAAATATTATGTAATATTAATATTTTGTAAAAAATATATTATATATAAATAAAATATTTACGGCAATAATAGTAATGTTATGCACATAGTAAATTTCAAGTATTAATATCTAAAAGGAAAAGAAATTGTATTTATATGGTGTCCATCAGTTATAGTTATAACTTCACGAGGAAAAAGGCTACTGATATTTGCCTTTTTTACATTCAAGTATTAATATCTAAAAGGGAAAAAAAATTGTATTTATATGGTGTCCATCAGTTATAGTTATAACTTCACGAGGAAAAAAGCTACTGATATTTGCCTTTTTTACATTCAAGTATTAATATCTAAAAGGGAAAAAAAATTGTATTTATATGGTGTCCATCAGTTATAGTTATAACTTCAAGAGGAAAAAGGCTACTGATATTTGCCTTTTTTACATTCATAGTTTTTCTAATTTTGTATACTTTTATTTATAACAGTTAAATGAGATCTAAACGTCAAATACCACTATACATGTATGACATCACCGCACTATAGCAGTCATGAAATTTTCAAACAAACGCTGCCACTACAGAGAGGTTTACTATAGATACTACTAAATCTGCCAATTATTAAACCATATCGAGCAACGAGCATGACGAGAAACAAAAAGGTATTTTCACCTAAACTGCTGAGCACCTTGCGGAACCATCAAAAGCTACAACATGGACTGACTGAATGCCCAATGCATCAGCTGACTGAAATGCAGCTGAAACATTGGCAAAATCACACAAAACCTTCAACCACCAAACATACGGAATAAGGCCGATTCTTTACAGCATGGTGAAACCTCTCTTTCCTCGAATCCAGTATATATGGATTCAATGCTTCCAATATCTCCGAACTATTCACTTTACCAAAAAAATATCTCCAAACTATTCAAATACACATTTCCCGCCTTAACTTTATCCAAATATGGAAACCAACGCTCCTGATGAAGCCGGCCTTGGATATCGGGCCTGCGTTCCATTTTCATCAGTTTTGATACATCATCTCTGATGTACAGCAACTCCTCTACTGTGTCTTTCGATTATTCCCCCGGAATTTCAATGGCAACATCCAGAACTGCCATTCCCAGTGAAATTGCTCCTTGAGTGCTGCCATATTGTTGAGAATGAGCTCTACACGGTTCAAATTTGAATGCTACTAGCAAATTTAAAATGTTTATTACATTGAAGTACATGATAATTATAATTAAGAAAACGCTATGAAAAGGTACCTGGATTAAGAGATAGTAGAGGCAGCGGACGAAAAGGAGAAAAATTGGATGAAATGTGAGAAGAGAAACTTCTCCGGTAGCTGTTTAGGCAAAAAGCGAAATTGAAGAGCGAACTAGGGTTTTGCAGGCGCTCATTGCACCGACGTGATTGGGGTGACACTTTACCTCACTGTTAGTTTAGTTGGAGAGTAGGAAATGGAGATTCTGGGGAGGATTGAACTGGACTGGAACAAGGAAGAGTAAAATGGTGACGTTAAGACCACGTTCAATTTGCGTCAAGCGATTAGATAATCATTTTACCCCTATTTTTAAATACTATAATTATGTTCGATTCATTTCTCAATATATAATAATTAGGATCATTTTATTTATTGTTTTCCAAAGGATATGGCAAGTGAAAGATAGACTAAACATGAACGGAGGAACTAAAGTGTGTAAATATTCATTCAATTATTTTGTTACCTTAAAATTATGAGTATTACCGCATCTAGTTGACACCCTACATTATTTTTCTGGCCGAGGTAAATAGTACTCCCTCCGTTTCAAAAAGAATGATCTAGTTTGACTTGATATGGAGTTTAAGAAAATAAAAAAGGTTGTTGAATCTTGTGGTCCTAAATTAAAGTTATGACAAATGTACCAAAATATTCTTTAATCTTGTGATTTTAAACATGCCTTGTGGAAAGTTGGAATGAAAGTATTGTCAAAAAAGAAAAGGGTCATTCTTTTTTAAACGGACTAAAAAGAAAAGTAGGTCATTCTTTTTGAAACGAAGGGAGTAGAACATATTGACCATAATAAATTACTCCTGCGTTTGTAATTCATTCATTATTTTTTTATTTTTTTTGATAAACCGAAAAGAATTAGCAATAGCTTGAATCACAATCCAATAGACAATAGTTATCATATAAAATTGCACTAACAATGCGGTACGTACTTTATACTAGAACTCAAACAGTTTCTTGTGCTTCTGAACTGATTTTGGAATTTATAAATCAAACAAATACTGATAGTTGAGAACTTATATGAAACCTAATTCCCACAATTAACAGCCACCAACATGCAGGACCTAGACTTTGACAAAATGAGTATGTAGGCATTGGTATTAAATGCATTCAAGTCATGGACCAGTAGGTGCTAGCGTATTAGGTAGAATGTATGGCTAACAAGTCCAGTCTTCTCCCACAAATAGAAAGATTTTCAGGATTCCAGGAATTTATAAACGTATATCATTGCGCCATTCTTAAACGAGACTCAGGTGAAGTAACAACTTCAGTAAATAGATTTTGAAAGATGGAAGCTCATGTCGCGCTACTTCCAAGTGCTGGAATGGGGCATTTGATGCCATCTCTTCGCCTTGCTGTCATGTTAGCTTCTCGTAATTGTAAGGTCACCTTACTCACTGCCCAGCCTACTGTCTCGACCGCTGAATCTAACCATTTGAATAGCTTCTTTTCCGCACATCCACATATTCAACGCCTGGATTTTCATGTCATTCCCCTACAATCGTCCAATCCTCACGATGATCCTTTCTTCCTCCAGTTTGAAGCTATTATTCACTCTGTTCATCTTCTTCCTCCTCTTCTATCTTCTTTATCTCCACCTGTCTCCGCTCTTTTTCTTGACATTGCTGCTGCAGCATGTGTTGATCAGCTTGCTGATGACCCATCATTGTCTATGTCCTACTATATCTTAAGTACAACTTCTGCTAGATTCTTTTCTCTTATTAGCCACCTACCCCACTTGACTCTTGAAGGCAGTTGCAAGAACTTGCAGCTTCCTGGTTTATCCTCATTTTCAGTATCAAATATTCCTCCTCCTTTGTTCAATCCAGAGAATCTCTTCACAACTCGGTTGATCTCAAACCTTCGAGCTGTCTCCAAAGTTAAAGGTGTTGTTTCCAACACGTTCCACTGGTTTGAGGCAGAGACGATTGAAGCCCTCAACAGTGGCAGGACAATGATCACTCTTCCACAGTTTCTGCCAATTGGACCTTTCAAGTATTACGAATCCATTTCTGAAAACACTTCTCTTCCTAAGTGGTTAGATGAACAACCTGCAAAATCAGTAGTTTATGTGAGCTTTGGAAGCAGAACAGCTATGTCAAAGGACCAAATAAAAGAACTAGGGGAAGGGTTGTTAAAGAGCAAGCAGAGGTTCCTTTGGGTATTAAAATCAGTCAAAGTGGACAAAGTAGAAGAAACAGGACTAGAAGAATTACTAGGAAGTTCACTCTTAGAGAGAATTAAAGAGAAAAGGCAGGGAATGGTAGTTAGAGAATGGGTGAAACAGGAAGAGATTTTAGCACATCCTGCCATAGGGGGATTCTTTAGCCACTGCGGTTGGAATTCCGTAATGGAAGCAGCTCAGAGAGGAGTACCCATGCTGGCTTGGGCACTACACGGGGACCAAAGTTTTAATGCAGAGGTGGTGGAAAAGGCAGGCTTGGGGTTGTGGGCAAAACATTGGGGTTGGCTGGGTGAGAGATTAGTAAAGTCGGAAGAGATTGAGGAGAAGATCACAGAGCTAATGCAAGATCACAAGTTGAGGTCCATGGCTCAGAAGGTGGGCGAAGAGGCTACACAGGCTTGGGAAATTGGTGGTACATCAGAAAAAGTTCTTGGACAAATAATTGAAATGCTGAAGCTCAAAGTTTGAAATGTTTGATCTCACCTTATGAGGTTTTCCTGTTCTAACAAGAAGTAGTAATTTACCAGTTAATAAGATTGGCTGCCAAGTTCAATCAAGATTATCAAATTATTTACTTTCTAGAGAGGCATGGACCGTGCTCATTGAGAATTCTGTACTGCTCTAAATTGTAAAACTTATCCTCTTGGCCAAGCATGTATTCAAGTAAATTTTAAACCTTACACATAAACCATGATGTATCACATATATAACTAATATAGTTTGAATATTTACAAGGAAACAGTGAAAAAGGACAAGCTTTTAAGTTCCTCTTGCCAACATTCTGCAGAGGAAGCATCAATCTATCTAGAACTAACATACACTCTTCTTGTAAGCATATAGCTCGTGTCGAAAGCTTTGTTTTCTTGCATGTACCTTTCTTTGTTCTTCATCATATCAAGTATACCACCTTTTCAGTAAAAAATTCTTTCTCCTTCAGATTCCTCAACATTTCTACAACCTACATTAATAATTAAAAAAAAATGACAATTTTGTCGAACTTATCAAGAACTTTAACATCATAGTTAGTGTATCTTCAAATACTATCCAATGTAAGGCATGTATTTACCAGGGATAGTTTGCAATGCTTTTGAATCAGTCAGGTTCACCACGTGAGGCACTCTGGCATGCCCTGTTCCTTCTTGCAATTACAATTTTTTGAACAGCCTTCTTACAAAGTGAAATATTATATGATGCATACTCTGAGGCTTTGCACTTGGGGAAAGAACAGAAGAAAGTGTCAAACGTAATAGATGTCATGTGTAGAACATTTCTCTTACAATCAGCCGAAAGCCAACTTTACTCAGAGTCTTAGCAACAATCATATTTCACTAGCGTAAATAGAGATGATAAAGAAAGGTAAGAGAAATGAACTGGAGTTGAAATAATTTCCCAAATGAAAGGCTTTAAAATTTAAATAGTGCTGGAGCCAACCCAAACTGAGCTACTGCCTATTAAGAGAGGAATGATATAAAGAGATCTCCTTCCCGGAGGATTTTCCATAGTGATATAGTGCATCCTGCATACACTCATTTTCTATTCTTAGATAGAAGTAGCTCTTCATCATTCTTTATGCTGGGAAATAAAATATGTACGGAAATAGAAAACTAATGAAAACCAAACCAACCAACAAAAAATCACAGCATATAACATGACATGGGAAAAAAGTCATATGTGTATGTTAAATGAGGAAGAACAATAGGCTTTAAACAAGCAAACATTAAAGGAATACCATCCAAGCTCACCGCAAACTGTAGAGCTACAACGGATTAACCAGCTCGAGAGACATCCGTCAATCCAACTCGAGAGACACCCTCAGAAAGAGAATAAAGGAATAAAAAGGAACCATTCTATTTATCTCCCTGTGAAGCACATTAACACTGAGAAATTGAAATTTCTTTACATGAAATCCGTGAATTGTTGCTTATCTAGTTACCTAAAAGCATTAAATAAGGAAAAAGAAAAACGACCAGGGATTCTAGAGTTAGCCTTGAAAATAAATAACATTAAAATGTTTTCCATATGACAAACTGTAGGGAGTACTGTGAAATAACATCAAAAGATATTCCCTTCTGTTAAAGCCTGTCTTGGAGGTCTGTCGGGCCAAACACAATCCGAGGAGGGAAAACACCTCCTTTTGGAAGATTGTCCCGTTCCTCGAGGAAAATAAGGGCACACTGGACTAGAATGATTGGAGTTGTCAAATAACCAATCTCAGGTCCCATTACTCTTGTAATTATCTGCATATCAGGTTTCCTGTTTCCTTGTGACACAAGGCTGGCATCACTAAATCCCTGTCCGACGAACCACATCTTAAAGGTAGCACTTGCCACTTCATCCTCAGTTGGACCTTTTTTCCTGAATAATCCAAGACTGAATACTGAAGGGAAGTTCAAGAGCAGCCACCTGCCTATACCAGTTTTACCAAAGAGAGCAATGAAATTGCCAACTGTAATGAAACGAACAACACCTAACAGAGATTTCGAAGCTATCTTCATACCAAAGTGAGCTGGCTTTATGGTAGACCAAAATGCCACCCTCCTCTCAATTTGTTTGGTGCTTTCATTAACACCAGGTCCAGGTAAACCACAAGGATCTTCAGCCAAACATGAAAGTGTTCTCCGTACCACAGTTGCATCTGCTGATGGTAACTTTACAGCCCAAAGCTCAACTTTCTTTAGGTGATTTACCATTGGACCTTGAGGAGAAGTATCAGGAATCTGAAACAAACAAGAAAATATTGCATGAATGGCTTTGAATGCTGTACATATGTATGGATTTGAGGAATGTAATAGCTAGCAAATATTGCACGTATCATGCTTAAACGTTTGCATTGAACACTTAGCTTCTTTCACATGGTATCAAAGTAAACAATCCGTAAGCCTGTTCTTGCACTCGTAATTCCCTGTTAAAGCGTGTAACCCCGAAATCGAGTTACACTTCAGGAGGGTGCTGAGTTAGTTACATTGGTCGTGCATTAACTGTGTAGTGGCTTTTAAAGAGGTTTATAGAAGTCTTCATTAATTTTTTGGATTGGATATTTGAATTTTTTCCCAATCTAACTTTCGTTAAAAGTTTGAATACATTTTCATACACTTTGATAGACAGAGGTATATAATATAAGTCTTGTAATTCATACGATCTTACCACAGGACGAGGCCTCTTTGGCCTGGAGCGCCTTAGCTCCTGTAATTTGTCCGCATTAGCCACACTAAGCACCGCGGACTCATACGTCCCCAAATTTCCAACAATTCTCTTACTGGCAGTTGAACTGGCAGAATTCCCGGCGACATCCACTGTCTTGAATTGAACATCCAGCCTAATTCAGCAGGAACAGAATCAAATCCACAGGCCGAAACTACTAACGACCCATTTTCCACAGCCTTATCATGGTATTTCACTTCCATTCTCTCCATAAACTCAGGCTCACCAGAAATATCCAAGTAATCACAACCCGAATCAACACAGGCTTCAACAACGGGCTCGCCATAAAGACGAAATGGGCCGACACAGTTGAGAATAATCTTAGTCTGTGAAGCGAGGTGCCGGAGGGAATTCGGGTCGGTGATATCGGCAGTGAGTATGGGAATTTCGGGTGGCGGGTTCGGGCCGGAGGCCCATTGTTAAGCCCGAGAAAGTTTGCAAGTGTTACGGCCTGCTAAGAAGGAATGTTGAGGAATTTGAGAGCTTCTCTAACGACGTGTTTGCCTGTAAAACATGAAGCACCTAAAATTATAACGTCGTAAGTTGGATTTGGACTCAGCTTTTGTGACATGGCTCCATTGGAAATTGCAATACATGTTGGATAGTGTCCAAAATAGTCCAATAATTTTGGCAAAATAGTCCTATTTCTTTTGTATGTAGCATTAATAGTCCACATCTTTTGGTAAGAATATGCACTTATGACCCAGCTTCCGTCAGCTTTTTTTAACGGAGAGAAATCCCACGTACGCCTCACGTAACTATTTTCTTTCCCGCCAAACTTCAATTCAGTAGTAGCTGAGTATCCGTCGAAGTCAATGCTCCTCCTCCTGTATTGCAATTTGCATGCATTTAAGGTGCCATGAAAAGGACAAAGAGAATGTAACATAGTTGACGCTTTTTTAAAAAATATTTATTTTAATTTAATTATTTCATTTATAAAATCAAGAAAATTTTATTGTATTCTTTCAATATTACTTTTATCATTAAATAATTCCACAAAGTGTATATACTTAAAATTATATTTCAAAGCATAATTAATAAAGCTAATTTGGTAAAATAAACTCCTAATAAATATTTTTTAAAGGGAATGTCAAGTCAACAAAGACCAATTATTTTGAAACGGAAGGAGTAACTTTCTTCCTATGTTCGGTCCCTATTGACCTGAACCACCTTTGAAGAAAGATTTTAATCAGAGGTGTACTTTACTAAATTAATTTTATTAATGATATGTGGAAACTCTAAATATAACTATCTATATACACTCCATTCGTTTACTTTTATTTATCACTTTTTGATTTGGCACACTTATTAAGAAAACAATTATTGATATGATGTTTTTACCATACTATCCTATTAATTGATGTTTAGAGTATTATGTCTTGAAAAAGATTTGGAGAATAAAAAATTAATGCTAAGGGTAAAACAGAATAAACTTTTTTATCTTTTCTTGATATGTCAAAAGTAACAAGTAAAATTGAAAATCTATTTTAGAAGTAAATGACAAGTAAAAGCGGATAGAGGGAGTAGTTTATTAATACGAAGGGTAATATGAAAAAAAGTACTCCCTCCGTCCCAATTTATGTGATGTACTTTGACTTGGCACGGAGTTTAAGAAAGAAAGGAAGACTTTTGAAACTTGTGGTCTAAAATGAGTCATAGATATTTGTGTGGTTGTAAATCATTTCATTAAGGGTAAAGTGGGTATTCTAAAGTTAAATTGTTACCAAATATAGAAATGTGTCATTCTTTTTGGGACTGACTAAAAAGGAAAGTGTCATATAAATTGGGACAGAGGGAGTAATAAATTCTCTTGATTTGCTAAAATGGGCAAGTAAAACAAAACATCTATTTTTAGTATAGGTGTCAAGTAAAATGAAAAGGAGGGACTACTCTTTCCTTTTCATTTTAATTGGCCCTCCTTTTCATTTTACTTGGTCTGTAAATAAAAAATAGATGTTTCATTTTAAGAGAGTTCTATTAGTACTTTTTTTTAATACTGCCTATAGTATCGAATAACTATATTTAGTAATAGTAGTCAAATTTAGAGTTTTAAAACATTATCAACAAGGTTAGTTTAGTAACATACATCTCTAATTAATTTTTTTTTTATGTAATATGTAAGGTCAATACGAGCTAAGTAATCTAATTAACAACTGCAACAATAATTAGGCCTAAAGAGGTTCTCTTTTCTCTTCACCTAAAGCGATCGACTCTGAGGCCCGTTAACATAACTACAGGTATCATTAAGAATAAAAGTTATAAAATGTTCTTTAAACAAGAATAATTAAGGGCCAAAACTCCATTTGGGAGTAAAATAAGAAGAGATGAAAAGAAATAAGATTGCCTATGCTATTCTTGCATGCATATTATTATAAGTTTGTGTTTCACCAATAATTAGTATTTGGTTACGCCTTTTTAGAGTGCTTCTGAAAAGTGTTTTTTCAAAAAAGTATTTTTGAGGAAAATTTACTTTTTACAATTTTGAAAAACAGTTTCTGCTATTCTCAGAAATACTTATTTTCTTTCAAAAACTTGATCAGAAATCTTACTTTTCTTGAATAAACACTTTTCGAAAAAAAAATACTTTTGACCTCCCAAAAGTTCGATCAACTATGCTAATATGCTACTAATTGCATTATGTTTAGTTGCAAAAATCTGAGATTAATGTAAAAGCGAAGACACACACATATAGAGAGAGAGAGGGCGAGAATGGAAGAAGAAGAAGAAGCACCTGATGAGTAAATGAGAAAAAGAGCAAGCCTTCAAAGGTTACGCACTTCTTTAGTGAGTGTTTTTTGGGGCTTTAAATAGGGATAGATGGTTGCAAAATCTTGCACGAGTAGACAAAATGAAATATTTCCTAATTGAGAATTTGGCCAAGCTGCTTATGGTTATGACTTAACGTGCATTAATTCATTCGATAATGTTTTTTCATCACCACCAAAAGATATGGTGCAGTGGATGAGGCTGCTCCTCTCTTAACCAGAAGTCTCGAGCCCTACGAGGTGTAAATCTGGATTAATCGGGCTTCAATGAAGATATCGAACACCAAATGAGAAATAAATAAAAAAAGCTATTGCTTTTTCATCAAATTGTCTTTAACATTTTCTTCTTCTTTTTCTCCACCTGATCGATAATACTACCTTTCAATAGCTTAAACGGTGGAATTTATAGAAAGCAGTGACGGGTTTTAAATTTTCTACTTATATAAGAAAAGTACATAGAAATGAACGAAACTTAAACATATATTCCTTCGGATCACTTTACGTGTTACAATTTTTATTTACACGCTATTTAATCATTTAAATGTTGATTTTTCTGTAATAAATATTCTCTCTTTAGTCTCCTTTCAATAAATAATAAGAGAGTAAATCTAAACAATCATAATATTGGAATATGTGTAAATGTCCTTTGTTTAGATTTTCTATGTTAATTAATCAATTTCTTTCATTCGCTTGTACTTGTCACATTTTGATTTGGCACACCCATTAAGAAAAATAATTATTGACATGACTATTTTATTATAGTACCCTTATTAAATGATTTTTATTATTGTGTCTTGAAAGTAATTTGAAAAAAAAAAACAATTAATGCTAAGGGTATAATAGAAAAAAAAAATTTAATTTGTCAAAAATGAAAAGTAAAAGTGAAAATCAAATTAAAAAAATAGTGATAAGTGAAAGCGAACGGAGGAAGTACTTCTTAGAATAATTATTACTATGGACAAAATTGAACTAAAGTACTCAAATATATCTTGATTTTCTGAAGGACATCTATTTTAGTAAGAATGATAAGTAAAAATGATTCGAATGGAGTAATATATAGATAGATACATATTTTACATACTTATAGAGTATCTTTTATTTCAATTATTTGTTATACTTTTCAGTTCTAGTCCGTTTAAAAAAAATATTTCTTAATTTACTAAATAGACAAATAAAATAAGAAAATATTTTAAATATAAAGGCTAAATAAAATAAAATAAAATAAAATAAGGAGAGTATATACATATTTTACATACTTATACAATATAATTTTTTTTAGTAAAAGATGTTAATTAAACAAGTGGGACACTCCACCAGATAAGAGGCAAAATTTTTACTTGTATAGTTGGTCAGTTGTGAAGTAAAAAAAAAGTATACTCAACATCCAGTAAAAAGAGAGAGCAAGTGTAGCAGAGAATGGACCATATTGTACTGCACTGATATTTTGTAAGGTCACCTCACAATGGAAATGGCCCCCAAAATATTTAAAAGTGGGTTCCCAGGAATAATTACAAACGCAGGGGCGGTCAATCCTTGCTGAGTTCATCTCAACACAATACTTTTGAAATGGAGTATAAATTTATGAATAAAAATTTAATAAAATTATAACAAATACTAATAGATATGAACTTATAATTTTAAAATCATAACAAGTAATTAGTAAATTATACAAACCTTAAAGGCTGAATATATAAAGTTTAAATATTGGATCAGCCTCTATATATACGTATATGCATATATGTATGTGTGACGAATAAAAAAATAAAACTTATGTATATTCAGCTCAAATAATCAACCACCAAAGGATGTGGTGCAGTGGATGAGGCTGCTCCTCCCTTAACCAGAGGTCTTGGATTCGAATTCCTAGATATGAAAAAATCCTTGATAGGGGGCGCATCCCCGAATGGACCCTACCCGACACCATGGGCGAAGCTACAACCATCGAAGGGTGGTCAGATGAACATCCTTCGTTTGAATTTTTTTTTTAGTATATAGGTTAAATATAAATATTTTTGAATATATGTGTATTATTGAACACCCTTAACAAGCTAAAGATGAATAGCCCAGTGGCTAAGGGTGTGCAAGTCCATCTTATAGACCCAGGTTCAAACCTGGAGCTGACTTTTTATTTTATCACCCACTTCTTTTCCTAAAAGTATGAACACCCTTCACCAAAATTCTGATACGGATGAAAAAAAAAACTCAAATAATCAAAAGAGCAAGCAAAGCTGTCATAGAGGATTGTCAGTTTAATTTCTGCTGCTTAGAACGGATCCGAAAGATAATAATCAAATTTGGCAATCAAATAGTGGTAGTTGAAAACTTTAATTAATAAAATGTAGTCCCTACATCTCAAATTATCTATAATTTGGAGGATTTTTTTAAAAAAACATAATTATTTTACCCTCATTTTGCATTAAGTATTTATTCTATTGAGGTGTTTGTAGTCTTCGAGAACAATTATTACTAAAGATAAAATGAAAAAAAATAATTAATCTCGACTTGATCTTCTAAGATGACAAATGAATAATTTGAGATAACTATTTTAGAAATTACGACGAATAATTTGAGACGGAAGGAGTAACTCGCACATCCAACAGCCACATAAACGACCTCAACCCCCACTTTACCAAAATAATTATCATACGTATTAAGTTCAAGCAAGTCTTGGACCGCTAGGTTAGGTACTGTGTAGAATTACACATATATTATTCAGCTAATTAGCTTAACAAATATTTTATATCCAATATAATATGCAGAAGTAATAGAAAACTTTGGACTTACAAAAGAAATTGATTATACATAAGAAGTCTGAACTCCTCAATAATGCAGTAATCTTATTAATATGGCACCATAATTGTTGCTTGAACGAAAGAAGAATGAAATCCTAACATACAATGCATATATACATGAGCTAGCACCTCTATAGCACACAAAGACGCCATTTTGAAGAATAATGAAACGTTAAAACTTTGGCTCTTTTAGTTAAATAATTTTTCGAAGGATGAGTCTTTCCCCCCACTTGCATCTTTGAATTTACACTTGAATGAGTGCGTCTTACAAGGAGTAATGAATACGGGTAGCTGAAAGTTTTAATGGAATGTTACTGAAACCCGAAAAGCTCCACAAAGCTATCGTATGCGGGTTATGGGTACTACAAGACCTATGATGTATATTATGAGGTCTCCTGAGCCTCTTGTTGTACCATTGTCTTTGTTTTAGAATTTAAGAAATAATGTAATGAAATGCAGGGTATGGACTTTGTTGTTACAATAGGCAGAGAATTCGAGTGTAGAATTTATTAGTCCAGTCTTCTCCAATTATAATAACACAATGATATGAAGTCACTTGGTAAGCTTTATATTTCTCTTGACTGCAACTGGTTCTCTGGACCAAAATCTGATCTTTTACTTTGTTCCACCCCCTGCATATGAGAGTTAATTAGAAGCTAATTACAGTTGGGAACATTTGCAAAAACTAATAACCTGATGATCTTTTGCTGTGTTCAAGGCTTCCCTCAAAAGTCCAAAACCTTCACAATCACCATGTATAATTTAAGATGCTAAAATTGATTCGTTTACTGTTCCTCAAACTACCAAACAAGCATATGAAAACGATCAAATACCTAATTGTACTAAACTACTATATCATTTTCTCTTTCCTTTGAATTCAACAACATGTGATCCACACCTTAATCTTTAAAAAAACAACTAGCTAATCACTCTGTTTCTGCAGAAATCATTCTTCAATTTCATCCATTTGCACCAGCCATCAAGATGTCTGATTCTATCGTAAACTCAGCAAAGCCAGTTCATATATTATTTCTCCCTAGTGGTCTGGGAGTGGGACAAATGGTTCCATTTTTTCGACTAGCTTCCATGTTAGCTTCACAAAAATGTAAAATCACCTTTATCACCATGGTACTTGAAAGATCTACCCCACAGTCGAGTTTCATCTCCAACTTTTTCGCCAATCACCCAGAAATCAGTAGACTGGATTTTCAAATTCTTCCATTGAGTACCTCAACTTTTCCAATTAATGATCCATTCATCATGCAAATTGATGCTATTAGTAACTCACTTCACCAGCTCGGCCCTCTGGTTTCTTCTTTGAATGAACCAGTCTCGGCTATTGTCTCTGACTTTATTATTGCATCTAGTCTTTCACAGATTGCTAATAATCTCAACATTCCTCTTTACAATATCTCCACAACATCAGCTACATTTTACTCTATTGTATCGTACCTTCCTGTACTGTTATCCAAAGATCCTGCTGCATTTAATTACTGTTCGAGCAATCTTGAGATCCCAGGTATAGGATCAGTTCCAAAATCAAGCATCCCTCGTTCATGGCTGGATGATTCACCATCAAACTATGTCTTGAAAGCCTACTTGCTGCCAAATGCTCGAGCTCTTTCTCAAGTGACTGGCGTCTTTCTGAACACCTTTGACTGGTTTGAACCAGAAACAATTGCTGCCCTCGACGATGGAAGAGTAACCAGTTCTCTTCCACTTGTTTTTCCAGTTGGTCCTGTGGGAAATTACAAGCTAGGAGAAGAGAATCAGTGTTTATGGTTAGATGAACAACCTGCTGAATCAGTTGTCTATGTTAATTTTGGAACTAGAGAACTGATTTCTTCACAACAACTAAGAGAAATAGGAAAAGGACTAGAGATATGCGGATATAAGTTTCTATGGGTGCTAAGAGAAGAGCATCTAGAGTTGTTTGGGAATACAGTTCTGGAGAAGTTGGAAAAGAGAGGGAAAATAGTGAAACCAGGGGATTATGAGGAAGCTATTATGAACCATCCAGCTATTGGACTTTTCGTGAACCAGTGTGAATGGGATTCAGTGATGAATGCAGCTTGGTCAGGAGTGCCAATGCTAGCGTGGCCACAGCATGGTGATCAAATGTTGAATGCAGAAATTGTAGAGAAGGTAAGATTGGGGAGGTGGGTAGAAGAGTGGGGTTGGGGTGAGGAAAATCTAGTGAATGGTGGGAAGATTGCAGAGATGGTGAAAAACTTTATGGGAGATGTTGTTAATATGAAGGTGAACGCTATGAAAGTGAGAGAACAAGCTAGGAAGGCCAAGGGATTTGGAGGGAGCTCTGAGAAGAGGCTGAGGAAATTCATCGAAACATTAAAATCAGAACAAATATGATGTATCTACACCATTCCTGGAAGATGTTATCAACACTTCCTTTCAGTTATTGATCCTTTTTGTTGTAAGAATAATTGTAATTGGAGCTTGTATGTTGTTAAAGCCTAAAGATTGTGGCCCGACAACACTAAGAAGTTAGAATCAATGCAGTCACCTATAGCAGGGTCATAGGTATAAACTGGATCCTTATATAGGAAATCCACTGGGAGTTAACAGAACAAATTGTTAAACAAAATAAAGCTTGTTCAGTAACCTAAATACGTTTAAGAAAGATGGCCAGGGATAAAGACCTGGAGAGAGAAATGTTGAGAAAGCACCTTAAGGCATTAAGAAAGCATATCAAAACTTATAAAAACAGTCGAAAGAAAACATGCAATTAAAGCAAAAGTAATTAGTTTCATTCTCCCTTTGGCAGAAGTTCGACTTTTCCCATGTGACAAAAAGGGAACTACTATTTAGTTAGACACTGTTCTTTGAAATAACATCAAAAGATATCCCATTCTGTTGAAGCCTGTCTTGGAGATCTGTTGGGCCAAACACAATCCCAGGTGGGAAAACACCTCCCTTTGGAAGATTGTCTCGTTCCTTGAGCAAAATGAGAGCACACTGGACTAGAATGATTGGAGTCGTCAAATAACCAATCTCAGGTCCCATTACTCTTGTAATTATCTCCGTATCAGGTTTCCTGTTTCCTTGTGCTGCAAGACTGTCATCACTAAACCCGTGTCCAACGAACCACATCTTAAAGGTAGCACTTGCCACTTCATCTTCAGTTGGACCTTTTTTCCTGAACCATCCAAGACTGAACAATGAAGGGAATTTCAATAGCAGCCACCTCCCTATACCAGTTTTACCAAAGAGACCAATGAACACACCAACTGTAATGAAACGAACAACTCCTAATACAGATTTCGAAGCTATCTTCACACCAAAGTGAGCTGGTTTTATGCTTGACCAAAATGCCTCCCTCCTCTCAACTTGTTCAGCGCTTTCATTAACACCAGGTAAACCATGAGGATTTTCAGCCAAACATGAAAGTGTTCTTCGGACTACAATTGCATCTGCTGATGGTAACTTTACAGCCCAAACACCAACTTCCTTTTGGTGGTCCATCAATGGACCTTTAGGAGGACGGGGACCAGGAATCTAAAACAAACAGGAAAATGAGAGTCAGAGAGAGAGAGAGATAATATGTTTCACAGATCTATTGTGTTAGTTGATAGAGAAAACATTGACGGATACTGTCTCCACAACAGCATGGTACATTGTATGGCTTCGTGCAATGATTAATCTAACAAATGTTGCAGGTATCAAATAACATCTCTAACAATGAATCTCTAATAGAAGTATGCATGTAAGAAAAAAGTTGATCCCTGTCATACACGGAGTCATGCTATCTATCATAAGGTTATGAATTTCTACCATAGACTCCTCAGCGTCATCACATATTGACCACGCCATGCATTTTAGGGAAAAAGTTAACATGGATCTCAAAGATCCACATGTAAAATACATTTTTATAATGATGCAAATTGCAAACATTCTGCAAAATGAGGAAAATAACCTTAACATGATTGACTTTGGACTTTGGTTGCAGTTTACACCTTCAAAGTTCAAACACATACTGATTCATTGACTTCTAAGTTGTAATGATTAATTGCTCCGTAACCTACAGTATTCCTCCAGTGAAACACAAGACTAGTGAAAGTAGAACAGTTCTGCAAGGATTTGACATATGTGATTGCGTCAAGCCTTCTGAGAACGGAGCATACTCCCTTCACTTCTTCTCCTATTCTTTTCTAGAGATCTGCTTTATTTTCGCTTCCACTGTACTCAGGTCTAATTCCATTAGTCTTTCTTAAAACAAAAGCACTTCTCATTTAGCATCATTCCCACAACCTACATACCATCATTCCCTGCCACTTAATCAGCTCACCGCAGTAGCAGACTGCTAGTTGTTGCCATAGCAAGTAGACTGATGTATTCATGAAACTACATGTACATATCAGTGTTATCAAAGGCACGCTTTAAGCGCGATTAAGCCATAAAGCGAGGCTCAAAACGTGTAGAGCGCTTCCTCGCTTAATGTGCGCTTTAGTGTCTTCATCATTGTTTTAAGGCATATTGTTTCTTGCCAATGAGTCTCTTCTGAAGAGGCGACACTGAACAAATGATATTTCACTTTATCGTAATTTTTTTTTCAATTTCTTTGTCCATATATTTGTCATTCATGCTTACAATTATTAATCTCGGACTAAACATATATATTTTTATTTTTCTCCCTCTGCGCCTTTTTCATTAAAGTCCACGTTTGGAGCTTAAAGCCTCAATGGACCTAGAGCTTTTTTGCACATTTTGCTTTTGATAACACTGGTACATATTTATATGTGAATGCCTTCATAGAGGAAGAAAAGGGTGAAGCATATATCTGGACATCCTCACAGCAGTTATATTTTTTTCCAATATCCCATGACACAAGATTTAAGTGTCAATCAGTTAAAACCAGAGGGGGATATATTGCTTGTGAAGCACACTCCCAGTACATCAGTTTCAATTTCTTCACATATGTCTACGTAGTTAACAATTTCAAAATTTACTTAAATTTTTCTCCACAGAAAACGCAAAAGTTGCCGGATACCCAGAATTAGGGAAGCCAGATACAAATTAATAATTAACACATAAATTTTGAGTTATATTTTTATCCGCACGAGTTGTGTAAGGCTCTTTTTCGTTGATAACCATGGTGTCTAGGTGAGCTTGCAGTGGGTAACTCTAACAGATGGGAAGAAATTACCTAGTGTGTTTGCCTCCGCTGGAATTTGACTTTTGAACTGAGACCTCATGATTCTCAACCAACTACATTGACCACCATATCCTTGGGTGCAATGTGTAAGGCTTTCAGGGGGTTCACAGAATCACAGGCTACTCCACACAATGCCTTGAGGTTTCTGTAGGGTACTCATGTTCTCTAGCATGGTACCATAGTCAACATTTGATAACTTCACTCTCACACTCGTAATCCCTGCTGAAGTTCACATAACCTCAACATCGGGTTGCACACATGGGAGGGGGTTGAGTTATATTGCATTTGCATCTATATCCTTTAAGTTTTGGGTTAAATGTTTATATCCAATTCAATCCAACATCATCATTCATCAGTATCAATATGAAATTACCAACTAAAGGGAAGAAAATGGTCATAAGATCTTACCACAGGACGAGGCCTCTTTGGTCTGTTCCGCCTTAGCTCCTGTAATTTATCAACACTAGCCACACCAAGCACCGCAGACTCATACGTCGCAAAGTTTCCAACAATTCTCTTATCCGATTCTAAACTAACATATGCCTCAACCGAATTAGGAACAGCCGGGGGAAGCCACTGTCTCGAATTGAACATCAACCCCAATTCAGCAGGAACAGAATCAAACCCACAAGCCGAAACAATCAACGACCCATTTTCCACACCTTTATCATGGTACTTCACTTCCATTCTCTCCATAAACTCAGGCTCTCCACAAATATCCAAGTAATCGCAGCCCGAATCAACACAGGCCTCAACAACGGGCTCACCGTAGAGACGAAACGGGCCGACACAGTTGAGAATGATCTTAGTCTGGGAAGCGAGGTGCCGGAGAGAAAACGGGTCGGTTGTGTCGGCGGTGAGGATTGGGATTTGGGGTGGTGGGTTCGGGCTGGAGGCCCATTGTAAAGCCTGGAAAAGCTTGGAAGTGTTACGGCCTGCTATGGCTAAGTTTTTTAAGGGAGAAGATGGAACGTCGAGGAACTTGAGAGCTTCTCTAATAACGTATTTTCCAGTGAAACCTGAAGCGCCTAAGATTATTATGTCGTAAGTTGGATTTGGATTGAGATTCTGAGACATTTTTATTGATCCGAAGGAAAGCAAATAGTGGTTGGATTTGTTTTTCGATTTGGTTAATGGAGGGAACTGTTGATGAGAGAGTGGACTTTCGAGAAGAAGAGAACAAGGAAAACTAGAAATGAGTGAGATTCCGTGATTCGGTTTCTTGTATAGGGGGTGTGGATGATCGATTCGGTTTTGTGTATTATTAATTCGATTTATTAATTTTTGGTTTGTAAACATACTAAATTGATAATTAAATTAATAAGATATTTGTTATTGATTTTTAGTTAATCAATTTTTGATCTTTATCGATTCGGTTTTAGATTTAATTGATAAGAAAATACTCTCTTAATTTTTTTTACTTTCTTATTTTCACTTGTTCTACACTAACTTAATATATTAAGTCTATTCAAATTATAAGAACTAAGACAACAACTATAAAATACAAAAGATAATGAAGTATGTATTTAAAATCTAAAGCCACTACTATACAATTACGAATAAAAATATAATTTTAATATAATCTTATTGGGTTATCGATTTAATCGTTAACTAAAATCTTAAAACAGGAAACCAAACCGGTAGCACAATAAAAAAATTTACAAAATCGTTAAAAAATCATTAACTCAATAACCCGATACCAATAAACCAATAACATTTTTATTGGTTCGGTTTATCGGTTAAACCGATTTTTGCACACCCCTTTTTGTATGCCTGTTTTTGGATATTAAATTATTGATAAAACCATATCTTGAAATAGATGAACAATTGCGGTTCTATGGTGTAGTGGTTAGCACTCTGGACTTTGAATCCAGCGACCTGGGTTCGACTCCCGGTAGGACCTTATCTTTTTTTTCTTTTCATTTTCGTATTCTCTGTCTTTTTTTTTTTTTTGGTTTCTTCGGCTAGAGAATTTAAATCTCCTCAAAATAAAAATAAAAAAAATAAAAAAAAACAAATTCGCCCACCTTCTTTGATTTACTTTTCATTTTTTTTTTTGATTTCTCATTTAAAGAGCCCGTTTGGCCATGAGAATTTTTCATTTTTTCCCAAAAAATTATTTCACTTTAATGAAAATTGTAGTGTTTGGCCATAAGAATTTCAAATACAATTTAGAATTGTATTTGGAAAAGTAAAATTTTACTTTTTTTCACTTTGACTTCTCTCACAAAAAGTTAAAAAGAACTTCAATTTATTTCCATGGTCAAACACAACTCTAATCCAAGAATTTTAATTTTCATAGACAAACGTCTAGTTAATCTGAATTGGTACACATGAAGTCCACATCAAAGGCAAATAACTCTCTAACGTAAACAATTTATGTTCAGCATTTCAATTCGAAATTTCTGATTAAAAGTTAAAGAGTACTAATCACTTCATCACAATTTCTATTTCATTTATTTACTTTTATGACACTATCTAAAGAAGTACGTGTGCAATTGTTTGCTGAAAAGAAAAAGAATGTGTTCCCTATTTTCTCATTTTATGCGTCACAAATCAACTACAATAAATAATCAGCTTTCACTTGTGAAACTACATGGAATATACTGTTATTATTGGATCCTACTCCTCTCCATTTTCCCCAAGTTCTTACTTGGATGATAGACACATGACATGAGTTAGAATTAATGGTTAAGATTTAATTAACTAAAGTAAGATTCTAACCATTATTTAACTAATTAATACTTAGTATTAGTTTATTCCTTTTGCCAAATTTATTAACTCTCTTTTCTACTTTTCGTCCAAAATAATATTTGCTGTAAAAAAAATTTGTCAACACCAAAATTGACGACAGAAAAATTTTCTTTTCGTGAATATGAATCTATTAGTTTAGTAAATTATTATAATAACACAATAGAGCATCATCGATATTATGTATAAGTAAATAATTAGCATAATTAAAAAGGAACATGTTTATTAAAAATATTGAAATGTTTTCATTCCTATAAGTTTCTACTTATAGCTGATTTTAAAGAAAAAATACCTAATAATTATAATGAAATCAAAAAATTAATTCAGAGAAGTTGAAGATAGACACGGACAAAAATGGAGAACAACGTAAGAAAAAAGAAAAGGTAGGAAAAAAGAGAATTTTAAAAAATATATTTATGGATACAATAACTCAGTAGCTACAATTGTGGGATTACTAAAATTTTTGAAAGTTCATATATAAAATATATATTATTTAAATCATGGTTAGAATTTTACTTTAGTTAATTAAATCTAACTATTAAATTCAACTCATATCATGTGTCTCTCATCCAAGTAAGAACTTGGGAAAAATGAAAAGGAGTCAAATCCGTTATTATTATTTTTGTTAAATTCTTAAAAAGTCAACTTACTAGATTTTAGGTGAATTATTTATAACTAATTTAAAAATTTTAATTTAAATATAACTACAAGGTTTAGACTGGCTTATAGCTCCGCCCCCGCCAGAAATATAGATGGTGTCCATTGTACAACATGTAGAGGTGGAGTAATATTTAAGACAAAACAAAACATACTAATAAATTGGCACATGTGTGCTAGAGTAGCGAAGAAAAATCTGATTAAAATTACTTATAAAGTGCTGATGGTTAGATCATTAAGTTACAAATGCGAAGGTTTAAGAAATTAGAGATATAGATAGGGACCATTTGAGTCATTTTCTCTCTTACGGACACGTTTGTAAGTTGTAAGAAATAAGGTAAAAAGGAATATTTGATGCGCGGAATTATAAGCATTTTCTAATTATACGATAATGACCCTAGATTAGATAGTAAGATATGACAGTGAAGTATTGGGGTAAAAGGTGGAACGTTATTATATTTTCCTATACTCTCCTATCTTATTTTCCAATTTTGTTATTGCATGTTGTTTTCTTTGCTTCAGTTGTTGTACTTTTGTTGTTGCTACTATTCTCTTTTCTATTGTTTTCAGCATGATTTCTTCAGTAATGCTTTTTCTTTACATACTTGACTTTTGATATGTTTTACTAGAGCCGAGGGTTAATCACACCACCCAGACCCCACTTATGAGATTACGCCAGCTATGTTGTTCTTGTTTCTGATTATAAGATATTCATCTTAAACCGCTCTTGACAGATGAAAAACTTGCATTTTATGAAAATGAAAAACATGAAAGAAAGTTTCTCCACCATACACCAACTATATCATTTCCAATTAGATTGATCTCTATCCTCTAATAAGGGGGGGAAAAGAGTAGCATTATTAATAGACTCCTACAATAGTGTAATGTGACATTTATGTTTTACTACACAGAAATGTACAAAATAAGCTCAAATGGTCATGAGATCCGTTAAGGGAAGCTGACAAGAACTTTGAGCAAACTTTGGTGCTCATTCCACACCAGCGTGTCCATGCTTTTAACATCATTAAACCCCCACGCTGCCCCACCCAGCATATTTTTGATAACTGAGAAATCCCCGAGAGCCAGCTGGAACACGGTTCAGAACTTAATGGATAATACACCTGCCCATTTACCAAGCTTTTTATATGCAGCAAGGTTCAAACTCGTGATGTGAGCCTAACGTATAAATCAACATTGCTTCATAGGAAGAGCGAGATTATGGTTTAGATATCTCTGCCTTGGCAAGCGCCTCGTTCTCTTTCCCCATCCCGTTAGACTTTTTTCCTCGAGCACCAGCTCACTAGAACAAGGCTGGATTACTGCAGGTGTGCAATCTGCAGAAATTGTTGGGGAGGTATCAGCATTTACTAAACGCCGCCTTCCCCTGCCACTCTTACCGGTTTTCCTGTGTGATAAGCTAGACTGCCAAGACAATCCACTACCTTTAAACAGCTCTTCAAATGCCAGAATATCCTTGTTCACCTCATACCTCGACAGGGAAATAAGACCAGGAAGAACGTCCCTCTGGAAATCTCTCCGTTGCCTGCCCCTTCTTGCTTGCCCTCTTCGAGGCCGTTTTGGTAAGGTAGTGGCCAAAGTTCCTTCGTCTTTATGGCTCTCCATTGTCGGCATTTTGTAGGAATACTCTTCTTCCTTCATATCTTCCAGCGTGAGTGTCATAAACTCGAAGTAATCAAAGCCATCGGGAATGGATTCCTCATCAAACTCGGACACTGTACCTGAGTTGATTTTTCTAGCAATGCATTCTTGGCCACTACTGTGAGAGGAGACAAACTCAGCAAACCATTTGAGGCAGTCACTAGGTTCAGTTTGCAACACATCATTTGTTTCTGCGTTTACACCAGATGTTGAGATGGAAATTATAGACTCTGCAGCAACCCTCATAGCTTCTTCATTCGATTTATTAGATTCTTCTAATGCATGTTTAGAATTCAGACATGCTTCTTCGGATTCAAGAACTGCTGGAGCCTCTAAGTCTATCTCAGTGGTTGCAATCCTCACCACAGCCTGAGGAAGAGGAGGTGCTGATGGTGCCTCTTCTTCATCTAATGACAAGTTCAAATCAATCTGATACCTTAAACCAGATATGCAACCATTTAGTCCTTTTTCTTGAACAAAATCCTTAGCTTCCACCTGCTTTCTACAAACAATCTCATCCCGTGAGATGCTTGTGGCAGTAACACCATCAACATCAGGAAAAGTGGACGTTGAGAGAGCACATGCTGCATGCAAGTCCATGGAGGCACTGAAAATTGGAACACCAAAAATTGTCCTTATTTTAGTGCTATCACTAACTTCAACTTTTTGGCACTCAAAATCTTTGGTGGATCTCGATGACAAGGTTCCCCGTCTCTGATCTACAAATTGAGAGGAGTTGACTGATGTTTCTTCTCTTCTGAAAAACTGCTGAGAATAATTCTGCAAGGAGTCTAGATTTAAGTGATAACAATTTTCCCTCCCTTTGGTCTGCTCGATGCTTTCCTTTGATTTCACCACTAACCAAGGCAATGTCTCCCCGGAATTTTCCTGCTTCTTTTGACAATCTCCAGATACATGCGCTTTTCCAGCCGCTTCAGTTTGAGATATACAGGAAGTTTCTCTGGAATTCTTTAATCTAGCAGATTTACAATCCATGTCATTTACACGATTGCAAGTTTTTGTCCAATCTTGTTTAGCATTTAGCTGAGATCTTTCACAAAGAACATTTTGGTAAGGAAGTACATTCTTTGAACTTGAATGTGATCTGACATCACTGCCCATATGCATATTGCCTCGATAAGCCTCAAGGTCTCGCAGAAGTTCAGTATAACTCTGAGAAAGTGGTTGAGATTTATGAGTGGAAGTTTGCACATTGGAAAAGCTGGTGGATTGTATTTGATTTTCTTCATGAATTTCAATGCCAAAAATTATCCTCCTCTGATGTTCATTCTCGGTTGCCTTATCTGGTTGTTTTTGCTCTGTAACAAGAAGAACGAGATCAAAACATAAGGTAGTAGCAAGATATTAACATAAAATACAGATGCAGTATATCAAATAAAGAGGCGTCACACAACAAGAGATCTTTCTGTGACTACGAAGGTGTCCCTTTCTGCTCCTACTTTTTTTAGTGCATCTGAACATTCATACTGCAACTCATTGAACAAATAACTCAGCAAGAAAAAATCTCAACCAGAACTAAATTTGTGCATCAGAAAGATAGCAGACACATATTAAGCCTTTCCTTTATATCCCTATATAGAAATGACACAGCATATGAAAATCCACTCTAAGGACCCGTTTGGCCATGGATAAATTTCACTTTTTTCCGGAATTTTTTTTCACTTTAGTGAAAAAAGTGAAAAGTGGTGGTGTTTGGCCATGAATTTTTTTTCACTAAAGTGAAAAAAAATTCCGGAAAAGTGAAAACAAGTTTTTCTTGTTTTCACTTTTTTCACTTTTTTTCTCTCACAAAAAGTCAAAAAGAACTCTAATTTTTTTCATGGCCAAACATAACTCCAACTCCAACTCCAACTTCAACTCCAACTCCAAATTTTTTAATTTTCATGGCCAAACGCCTACTTAGTCAAGAAAGTTAATTTGGAAGTGTCATCGGATACTAGCTAAAAAGTCTTCCTTATCAGCTTATCCTCCTTTCAAATGAAACATATGAAAAGTAACTTCCTACTCTTTTTTTTTAACTTCCTAGTAATATAGTTGAAAAGTGAAAAGACGGGTTTACATCATAAAAACAATCTTACCAGAATTTAATTTAAAAGTTAACTGCTCATCTCCATTCCTACTCGGCCGGTGGTTGAGGCAAACTCCACCAATCCTTTCCTTGAGTGACTTTGGAGAGAAATTCGCCCTGTCAAAGCTGCCATCCTCGAGGCAAGTAATGCTGCTTATATTGATATCCGGCACCAATGGAGGAGCTTCTTCAAGTGGTAGAGGTTTATTCAAGTCAGCCAGTTCATCAGTCCTCTTTGAGGAACTGGCTCTGTCGAAATCAGCATCAGAATGAAATTCTAAAGCACTGGCAATAGGTGTCTTTGCATCTCTCCTTCGGGGGATCTGATAACTTCCCTCAACAGGGTTCCCTTGAATGCAGGGTAATCCCCATTGTTTCATAGTAGTGTGTTCTCCTTTGTTATTCAAGCACTCATCAACTACATATCTAGAGTCGAACATTTTTCTCTGGAACAAACTGCTACCAGGCTGGTGAGATTCACTTTCCTTTGAACTTTTTATGACTTGGGGGGAGAAATGAATGGACCTACTATCGTTCTCTATAAAATTGAAGGACGATTGGTTCTTAGAAGCATCTTTGTTTGATAGCTGGCTAGCTATAGAATCCAATGAAGGAAAATGAGACATCTGCCATGTCTTTTTAATATCTGGAGAAGCAACATGAGACAATGAGGGACTTGACTGGAATGTCTTCGTTTGACTGTTAAGCATTTCTTTCCTTTGATGTTCATTCATTAGATCTCTTTGTCTTCTATATAGCCGATGGAGTTCTTGGAGCTGCACGTGTAAACCACATCAAAAGCACTTTATTTAGCCGTTCAAAGAAATGAAACATTTTGAGTGAGGAAATGATTAAACAGAAAGTCACCATACCTGATCCCTGAAAATTGTTTCATGCTTCAAAATTGTCTGCCTCATTTTTTCTCTGTCACATTCAAAATATCCATCAATTGGTTGTGGGGACAAAACTGAATCAACGCACTGACTTCTTTTCCTTGACTTATTTTCATGATTTAGGAGCCACGGGGTGTTGGTTCCGTTGCTATTTAGATCACTCATGGAGCAAAATCCTGGCAAGTACGTCTTACATTGTACCTTAGTGCCCATTCCTGCAATCATACAAGGGAGGAAAAATGATTAGGCCAGGAAAACAATCACAAAGAAAAAGACTAAAAAAACTCTAAACTAGACAGCAAAAAGATCAAACACGGCGAAAAAGACTAACGGACTCTAAATCAGACCATTACAATCCTGCCAAATTTCCAGAGGGATTATAACAGTTGCAAGCTCAATAAAGAAAGCAGCCAATTCAATTTACTTCAGTTCAATAAGCTGTAGTACTTGCTTGAAAATTAAGAGATCTTCTGGCTTTGCAAGTGAAAAGCGAAATCCAGTGTTAAAACATGTATCTTCAGATCACGAAAAATGTTTCCATTGTACTTCTTTTGTTGTTTTTCGAGCCACAAGCATAGCTTTTTATGAATCCAATGCATTCATGTGTAACTGCTATCTCTTTGTGCACCAAATAGAACATTTTTGGACATACATATATACAATCATACGGGATGCAAATGAGGAATTCATCGGGCACAATACGGCTGTCAAATTGCCAGTGAGGTTCAATATTTACTGAAGTTATTATCAAGATCAAAGTTATCTCCTAAGTAACAACAAGCCTATAAAAGATCTCAAAGAACGGAGACGAAAGAAACATATCAAAACCTGCTTTCATTTGATGGCTTAGCAAGTAGATCACAGTTCGAACATCTCATGTTCAAGAAAAAAACTTGGGGAAGGCTAAACAGAGAAGTGAACAAATTTGCCAATTTTATTACTCCCCGTGTTTCAATTTGTTTGTCTTACTTTCATTTGTAGTCCGTTTAAGAATGTCTCTTCCTTTTTTGACAACTCTTTAATTCTAACTTTACACATGGCATATTCAAGACCACAAGATTCAAAAATCTTTTTTACTTTCTCAAACTCCGTGCAAAGTTAAAAACGGACAAACAAATTGAAACAAAAAGAATATCCTTCTCTGCATTACATTGTTATTATTTCTAGCTAATGCAACTAGAATTCTATTAACTGAAATTGAGCTGCAGGTTGAGATGACCTAGAAGGTACTATCTACAGTAATAATTTGGTAACCTAAAAAATTTATAGTAAATAACAATAAAATAACTCAATTTTCAAGTCAAATTTTGGAAATGAAGGCAATGCAATCTATGACCTATCTTGAGGATTGGTCAAACAAATAATTCCATAAGAACTCCTAGTTCAATTTTACCAAACAAAGTTATGAAAAAAACTTCTAGTCCAATTTTCCAAGTCTCTTCTATTTCTTCATTTCAAGTAATCAAAACATAAAGATCAAATCCAACATGAAAGCTCAAAAGTAAAACAGAGACAAAAACATAAAAACAATTAAACAACATAAAAGAAAGTTCAGAGAAACTTGTAAATTACCTCAAAAATCTATGCTAACACCTCCTTTGACTACTTGAATATTTTGAGTCTCAGAATCCCAGAAGAACAAACAAGCATAAGAATTCTGTGTCCAGCTAAGATTCCCTTTTAATAAAACCCCAGCAATCCAAAACCAAAAAACCAACAACCTTTGTGCTGTCACTAAAGAAACCTTAAAACAAAAAACATCATATCCACAATCAAGAATTCAATTAACACCACCATATAATAATAATAAAAAATAAAAAAAAGTACCCTTCTGCTGGTCCACTGTGATCAATCAGAAGAAGCTACATGTTGGAGAGATCCCATATAAGATTAAGATCTCTCTCTTTCTCTCCATAGAAAAAAATGATGTCTTTGGAAAAAGCAATGACTTCAAAAATGTCAACATGTGGTCTCTTTGTTATTCTCATATACTTTTTTTTCTCTTTTCATATTTCAATCATTCTTTTACCCAATTGGTTATCTTTTCTTGATAGTTATATGAGTAACAACAAAGTATCTAGATGAATAAAATATTTGACAGATTATTTTTTTCTGGGCTTTTGAGGAAGTGAAAGACATAGGTATTTGTAGCACATTTTCTAGATTCTTTGTGCCCCTCTCCTCTCTTGTTGGGTAGTGCCACATAATTTAATTCATATTTCTTTCTTGACAACTACTTCAGATAATTAGTATCATTATTTTTATATTATCACTATGTTTTGATAGACAGTAACAGATAATTTGCTTTATTTTTACAAGTTATTAATTTCCTTGCTTATGAACGATTACTTATAACTATAATTATCATTTAAATAATTTTTTTTTAAATACTTTGATGGCATAAAAATTATTTGTTCAAATGATCAAAAAAAAAAACACTTAAAGTATTTTGATTTTCTTAGTTTCATACCTGAACAATGAGGGATGCGATCTACTATTTATCAAAAAATACCTCAATTATTAATTGTTCACTTTCTCTACCTAATCGATGGTGATTTTTAGGTAGAGAAAGTGATCAATTGATAGTTGAGGTGTTTGATAAATAGTTGGTGATAGTTTAGATATGAAACTCGCACACGTGATAGTTCTGATATGAAACTTAAAGAACTCTTAAAGAATTGAAACACTTTAGGTGTGTTTTTAATCATTTACTCAAATATAATTTAACTAGTTATGTAGCTAATCTTTAAGCCAAGGGTCCACTCGAAAATAATTTATCTACCTCAGCAAGATAGGGTAAGATTTGCATATATCTTATCCTTTTCAGATACCACTCATAAAATTATACTGAATATATTATTATTGTTATTATGTAGCTAATCTTCTTTTTTTTTTCTTTCAGTTGTAGCTAATCTTTATGGCTTTAACTTCTTGTGTGTGATATTCCATTCATGTCAAGTATACACTTCAAATTCAATTCACACAAATATTTTTAAATGGATCAACAATGTAATTGGAAAAGGAAAAAAGAATGGGATGATATTTGTAAGTTACAACAGGAAAGGGTATTAAAATGCTCAACAGTTTCCTAATAGGTGACCTCATTATCATCAATAAAGAAGCATCTAAAATCTAAATTACTTACAATCACGCGCATGAATGGTGTACTCTCTGACAGGTAACTACAATTTATGGTGTAGGACAACACTTTATATTCCCTCCGTTTCATTTTATTTAGTCAACAAAATCAAGAAAATTTTATGTATATTTTTTCCTTTTTCACCTTCGAAATTAAATAATTATATAAAGTAATAATAGTAAAATTTAAAATTTCAAAATATCATTAATAATATTAATTTAGTAAAATATACATTTAAATTTCTTAAATAACGTGTCAAGTCAGGGCTACGTAAAATAAACCGAGAAGTAGAAAGATATGCGTATCTGACATGTCCAAGTGTGGCGCGTGGTAGAACATCCTCTTGACTTCAACCTCCGTCCCAGAATATGCAAAAATTTCGGTGAAGAAGAAAAGGACTGTTTGGCCATAGAAATTAGGAAACTTACTTAGTCCCTCCGTTTCAAATTACTTGATCCCTTTGCATTTGACACACTCCTTAAGATGTCAATGATTGAATGTGTATTTTTACTTTTTTACCCTTATACCCTAATAACTAAGCAATAAATTATGGAGTAGAAATCAAAAACTAATTTGAATTTGTTTGGAAAATTGGATTCTTTAAACAGATACTCTCTCCATTCCAAAATAAATAAATTGTTGAGGTAATGCACACCTATTAAGAAAAATAGTTAAGGACATAAATTTAATGCTACTTTCCACTATTACCCTTTTGATTATTCAACCTATTCTCCTAGAAAAATGTAAAGTAGTTAAGAATATTATTAAAACAAAGGATAAATATGAAAAAAGGTCCAAACAATTCTCTTGAACTTTAAACAATTCAATTATTTTGAACTATAAAAAAATCCAATAATTCATTTATTTTAGAATAGAGGGAGTATGATTTTGGAATAGTACTAAAAGCGAAAAGAGGGGTCATTTACATTTAATGATTTTGGAATTCAACAATCCTATTTTCAAAAAATTTCAAAAGTGTAATACTTAATAGGGGTAAAATTGAAAAAAAAAAAAAGGGGGTCTAAAATAATCTTGATTTTATAAGTAGGACAAGTAATTTGAAACAAACAAATATAAAAAGCAGGCCAAGTAATTTGAAACGGAAGGAATACTTTTTTTTATAGTTGGAATAGTTATATGGTACTTCTCTTTACCATTATAGTACTGAAGATTATCTGTTTACTTTTATTGTTGTTGTTGAGTATATTAATTTATCTATTTATTACTTGACAAAGACAAAATTTAGTTGGACGAAGTAGTTGTGAATCTTGTCAAAGATGAAGCGAATAAAAATGGTTTCAAATTTATTACTACAATACAATCTATCTTTTTCACGCCTACCAGTAGTGAAAACAGGGTGGATCTAGGAAGGTAGGAGGGTATTCATTCGAACGTCCTCGATAAAAAATTACATTATATAAAAAATATATATATATATATATATATTATTTATATATAGATATAGATTTTGATTTCCATGCGGAATGTAATGGATAAAGCTACCAAAAGCATTGAATAGCATGGTCCAGTAGAGAATATATATCATTTTCAGCAAAGTATTATTTTAAATTAGCACAGAGAAAAAAGTTGTAATAAAAAATAAATTAGTTGGAGAATAAAGTAAGCAACGGAACTTGACTGAGTCGTGGAAGAATAAAGAAAAATTCCACGCTGTTAATTAAGATTTTCTTTTGAGAAAATTTGGTCTATTCATGAATGTATTGCACAATATGGACCCTACGCGTCGTGTGTTTCGTTTCTGTCCACTAAATTACATTTTTGATGATTTTTTCAACATTTAAAAGATTTTTAAAAGGGAAAATTACCTGAACAGCAAACAAACATTCTATATTTATTCAAAATAGTGAGAGTTTAAAAAAATGAGAATACATAGTGAGAGTTTAGATTTTATCTGTTTTGATTTGTAGTATTAATTCATTTTGTAGTTGTTGTATATGTCTGCTTTGATAATATATAGTGAGACTTCAGATTTTATCTGTATTTATTTGCTTGGAGTTGTACCAATTCATTGTGTATTAGTGTACTAATCCGCTATATAATGTATATGTTACCTTTGATACAACGAACAAATACAAAGATGATATATTAGTAGACTGAAATATTGTTACGTTTGATAATTAATCAAACTATATAATTATGGCTCAAAGTATTGCTACTTCTGAAATTTCCTCTTTTTTAAAAAAAAAATCTTGTGTTGAAACTTGGGAAAAGGGTTCGAAATATATTCAAACTTTGGCGAAATCTGTTGTAACACACCTGAACTTTGCAGGGGTCCTATGACCCCCCCCCCCCATACTATTTATTAGTGTATTTTAGTGACATTTATTTGCACAACTGGACCTAAATGTGAATACATGCTCACTGAATTAGTGGTCCAGCTAAACAAATAAAAGTCACAAAAATATATTACGAAATAGTCCAGGGAGGTCATAGGACCCCCGCAAAGTTCGAGCATGTTACAATAAATTTCACCAAAATTTGAGTATATTTCTGACCATTTTCCCGTTGAAACTTCAAAAAGAACATGTCTGAGATTATTTTTTTTTTAAAAAAAAAGGAAAATGAACGTCTTGAAAAAATAATAGTAAGCCACTTGGTAAGAGAAAACAAGTAGATGATTAATCCATATTTATGCTGCTCAGAGAGAGTTCTTTTTAAGTAGATTACTCGTCTAACGAACTTGATTGAAGAAATCGTCATAATCTATTATTGAAGTTTTCCCAATTTGGACGTATTTCATTTGCTTGAAGTCGCACTAGGACAAAGTAATATAAGGAAAAATAACATAAACATACATCTTAATTTACCATATTTACACAAATCTTCATCCTTATAAAGCAACTACAAAAATCCCAACTAATTATGTATCTTCGTTGAATGTATCGGGAGCTAATTATGTATCTCAACAGACCCAAAATCAGAAAAAATATATTGGGAGTTAATTATGTATCTTTACAAAGAAAAAAATGTATCTTCATTTGATGTATTATGTATCTCGACAGACCCAAAATCAAAAAAAATGTATTGGGAGCTAATTATGTATCTTGACAGACCCAAAATTGGGATTTTCAGTAATTATGCAAAATGTCGGGATTTTCTGTAATTAAGCTCCAAACTATCGAGATTTATGTTGTTTGCCACTAATATAATGCGATCGATCATGATATCTATAGTCTTATAATTTTGAATCCATTTTAATTCAATTGTCTTTAAGCCGAAGGACTTAAAAGGAATTTGCTTGAAATACATTGTTCTTTTCTCCATAATTCAACTAAGCTTTCATATAAATCTCTTATCAATTATTTTCATGTAATGTATATTCACTCCAACAGATAAAACAAATGAAATGTGAGCCAAACTTTTCAAAACTTCATCCATTTGTCTGTATGTTAACATGATCCATGTCTGTTTGTTGACATATGATTCTACTTTGCCAAACAGAAAATTCCATCATTTATCCTAAATCAAGTCTTCTTTGTAACAATTGCACATGAATGAAAGTAGCAATCAATAATTAATTCTCAAATATCACTCAAATTTATCCCTAAAGAAAGAAACAAAAATATCTGCTAATGACAAAAGTCCCGTCATTAATAATACTCTCTCCGTTTCGTTTTAGTTGACTCTTTTACTAAAAATAATTATTTCAATTTAGTAGTCCAATTTATAAAATTAAAAGAAGTTTATTATGTTCTTCCAATACTACCTCTATCATTAAATGACTAAAGTGTATATACTCAAATTTATATTTTTAAAGCATAATTAATAGGGCTACTTTAGTAAAATAAACCCATAATAAATATTTTTATAAGGGGAGTGCTAAATTAACAAATACCAACTAAAACGAAATGGAGAGAATAGTTGTTAGGGGAATTTACTCTATAATAATATACATGGCCAACTGTCATTTAATTTCCAAATTGACATAGGAAAAGTTGTGGTGTCTAGTACTCCCAAATCCCAATCTTCTCATGTTTATGCTAAAAAATAGTAATTACACATTTAAAATCACAAATTTCATTATTTTTTAAAAAAAATACAGTATCGAATTAAATAGATTCACGTAAAATGAAATGGAAGAAGTACTAGTTAGATTGATGGTGAGGATCTAAATTTGGTGCTACTAACTTTCAAGAAAAAGGAAAAAGAAAAGAAAGAAATGGATAGTGATTGGTGAAGTCATTTTCAGAGTGTGATAGGCCAACTAACTGTAGAAACCTAAGAATGAATAATGAACCAACTAATTGATAATAGTGATTTAACTCTTTCAAAATAAATTCATATTCACTTTTGAGCAATCAATGAGTAACATGCTCCCATACACCCACCACCACACCTGTGCTTAATCTTGTTTTGATATTTTCCTTTTACAAATTCTTGTTTTCTGTTATAACATTTTCATTTTGGACATCCATTTCATTATAGTAATCTTCTAAAAGGGAAAACTAAGACAAGATATTTTGCTTCTCTTCAATAAATTGGGATTATGACCTTGCATTTTATTGAATTTTGTGAAATTTTCGCCTGTAACTGGTTAGTAGCTGACCCTCTTTTTATTTGTTAAACTGTTGTAACTTATGGATCTATTAGTCCACGGTTTTAAGTATCCCTTTTGAACAAATTGAAAATCTTATGAGAGATTGTTAGATCACAACATAAAATTTTGTAGGTTATTGCAACTTGCAAGTGTTAGACAATTGTCTGATGTTTTATCTGGAAGGTTGAGTAATACATGAGCAAACATTATATATGAATCTAATGTTATCCGGAAGGATAATTTTTAAAGGGCTTTTTGCACAAATCTAAATGGTGACCTAAAAAGAGATATTTGCATAGATCAGCCTTGAAATTTAGGGCCCATACGCCCAAAACTTTCTTCCCAGAGCCCAACACTTCTCACATTGACCAGCTTAATAGCACTGGAGAGTCCGCTCAAAGAAAAAGCTCCAATCTCCATTTGGTAGGCTCAATTCTAAAGTCTATTTTAAGCAGGAGTTAATAACAGACAGAAATTTAGTACTGTTTCTATGAGGAATTAGTTAAATGAGAGCATTAATGCTGCATTGCGGTCCTAATAATCTGGATCCAGGAGAAAAGCATATTGCGTTTCATCTCTGAACCATAATTGTCACTGCTTTTGGACCAAAATGATTTCTGCCTCAACAGATATTTAATCCTTTTCATCACTGTAAATTTTCCCTGGTATTGCACATCTAGCACATGGAGAAGACAGCCAACTATTAAGCAGTTGAGGACTAAATAACTTTTAACATTTTTCCTCAAAATAATAGAGAAGTCTAACGAAATCTGTTTTCGGAGAACAGGAGTGTAAAGTTCAACAAGGCTTCTCTATATGGCACAACGTGGATCGAAAAGGCTAAATCTGAATTGGAAGTATCTAAAACGTATGTTCTACTGAGTCATGAATATGCACAAACATTGACCATGAAAAGTGTTCTTCGGTATTATCTTGATTTAGGCAGGAAAGTGTGGTAGGTCAGGACGTACAACAAATTTCGACTTTATTTCAAGTGTCATTGCTGCTTCGGGAGATTTTGATCCCAGGAATCATACACATCATTGCAGCTTTGTGTCATTACATAATAGTTATCTTATCTAGGAAATCTATTTACAAGAAGTGTTGATTTACTGCATAAATGTATTATATCTGGTCAGATGTAAGATGACCTATCTCAGTTCATGAAACTCATCATTCATCGCAAAGACCCACTGGAACAGGAGAAAGCAATTTAAGATGCTGACCTAATCCGTCTACCATCTGATAAATCTTGTCTGATTTGACATGAGATTTATCCATCACGGTGAATTCACGGATTTCATCATTCAATAGTAATAAGCTAGCACCAGATTTCTTTGGCCTGCCAATGCTTTTCATCATCAACCTTATGTTGGCAACATTATCCCAGTCTCCTGCTGAAGCATAAATATTTGACAATGCGGAAAGTTTTCCAGCATTTTTAGGCTCTAACTTGACTAGGAGGTTACGCACGTCATCTGCAAGTTCAACGGCTTTATGCATCCTGCAAGCCCCCAAAAGGGAACCCCAAATTTTAACATTAGGTTCAAGTGGCATTTTTCTTGCAAGTTCAAAGGCTTCTCTAACATAGCCACCACGGCCTAAAAGATCAATAAGACAACCATAATGTTCTACTTCGGGTATTACCCCATAATCTTTCTCCATGGAATAGAAATAAATTATTCCCTCATCCACTAAACCAGTATGATTGCACGCACACAAAATACCAACTAATGTCACTTTATCAGGCACAAATCCTTCTTGCTTCATCCTAAAGAAAAGCTCAAGTGCCTTCTTTCCACGTCCATGCACAGCCAACCCATGTATCATAGCATTCCAAGATACCAAGTCTCTTTTTTTCAGCCCGTTAAAGATTTTATAAGCCTTATGTAAACATCCACACTTGGCATACATATCAATCAACGCATTACAAACCAAAGTATTACACTTGTACATACTCCTTTCGACAGTATCATGCACTCTCTTACCCAAACTAAGCATACCCGATTCAGCACAGGCAGCTAGAATGCTAACAAAAGCCGCAACATCAAGCCTCAAACCTGTCTCCTCCATTTGCACGTACAACTCAATTGCATCATTCACAAGACCCTTTTCAGCATATCCTGATATCATTATTGTCCAAGAGACCAAATTCTTCGAAGGCATTTTATCAAACAACATCCGCGCCATCTCCAAATCCCGTGCTTTGCAATAACCCGAAACCATAGTAGACCAAGAGACAACATCCCTCTGCGGCATATTTTTAAACAACTCAAATGCGACACTCATTTGCTCAGCCTTTGTATATCCATCTAACATAGTATTCCAACTAACCCTATCTCTTTGAGGCATTTCATCGAACAACTTCCGCGCTTCACTCAAATCCCCAACTTTCAGCAACGCACTAATCATAGAATTCCAAGAAACAACATCTCTCTCCTTCATCCCCCAAAACAACTGCCCTGCAGCTCGAACACCCACCACCCCACACTTAGAATACGCATCAATCAACGAATTGGGCACATAAATATCATCCTCAAACCCCCATTTCACAACATGGGTATGAATCATACTCACTAAACTCAACCAACACTTCCCCGAACAACCCTTTAACAGAAACGAAAACGTAAAATTATCAGGAAAAATACCAGCGCACTGCATATTCAAGAAAGTCTCAAAACCCTTCAATGACCGAGAATTATAAACAAAAGCTCTTATCAAAGCATTATACAAATGCACATTCGGCTCCCCCACTTGTTCAAAAACTTTCAAAGAAGAACCCATTTGTCTACAATTAGAGAAAGCAGAAATTAACTTAGGAGCAATAAAAGGGTCTTGTTGAAGATTGGATTTGTATACTAATGTTTGTATTTGTTTGAGTTGGTTAATGTCTTTGCATTTGTCTAAGTCCCATAATTTCTGCTCGAAATGTCTTCGCCTTGAGACCCATGTAGGTGCTCGGATTGGTGTTGGCATCTGCATCTTCAAAATGGGAATTGGGTGTTTGATAGACTGAGAATTTTAGTGGAACTGTAAATGAATGTTCATAAGGAACTGGCGCTTGTCGAGGATAAGGTTTTAACAAAAATATCTTAAAGTGCTGTGTCTGTTTGGTACAGACGAAAGAGTGTTCGAAAAATGTTTTCTTACTTTCTCAGACAAAACATTTGGAAAATATATTTTTTTGAGAACTTTTTTTTTTATTTATTTGGTTTCCACTCAGTGTTTGATATTCGCATTGGAGCTCCAATTAATATGGCGGTGGCAGCGCTCTCAATTTTTTTGAGAACTTTAAAAATACTAAAATGACCTTTTTAATAGGTATAGAGGAGACAAGTTTGACATTCTATATTTTGTAGGCGTTTGAAAATGAAAATTAAAATATTTTGAAATTGAAATTGTGTTTTGGCCATAAAAATAAATTATAGTACTTTTTAACTTTTTGTGAGAGAAATAGGAGTGAAAATAAATTTTACTTGTTTTTACTTTTTCAAAAATAATTTTCACAAAAGTGAAATAATACTTATAGCTAAACACTACAATTTTCACGAAAGTGAAATAATTTTTCGAAAAAAGGTGAAAAATTCTCATGGCCAAATGGGCTCTTATTATAGGAAAAAGGGTCAAATTTACCTCTCTACTTTGAAAAATTGGCTAAATATACCCTTCATCATACTCTTGGGTCAAATTTACCCTCATTGTCATACTTTGGGGCCAAATTTACCCTTCTACTTTGAAAAATTGGCTAAATATACCCTTCGTCATATTTTGGGGCCAAATTTATCCTCGGTGTCATACTTTGGAGTCAAATTTACCCTCGTTGTGAAGAAACTTTTCACATGTACCCTTTCTTTAATAGAAAAGCCCAAGTCAACATTAAATGCCTCATTTTTAAAAAATAAAACACACTCTAATTTAACCCTCCCTATCCGATCTGAGCGACAAAAAAGACACAAATAAATATACCCCCCCTGAGTTCTGTTGGTTAAATTTTTCCAATGAATAAATATACTTATCTTTCAATGTGCAGCGCTAGTAGGTTGTTTACAAATGAACAAAAAGTAAAATGGAATGGGATAACACAGAAGCATGGAACTAGAGAAAATGTGTATTACAAACTCTGCTGCTCCTGTTCCACTTATGTTCAAATTTCAAATTTTGGTATGCAATTCTATATGCATCTAGATTCTAGAATCAGTAGATAAGTTTTCTGAGCAAATGACATGATGAAAAATTTGTGTAGATCCAAATTGTATATAAAGACATAAGAATGAAGAGATGTCACGATTGACACATAAGGAGACCTCTTAACTCAATCATCTAGAGAAATATCCAGTGTGCCTAATCTGTTGCATTTGACCGCTAAGTGTCATTATTCATGAGTTCTGCATTGATGCAGATCCATGAACTGAGGAAGGGGTATATTTATTTGTGTTTGCACTGATGCAGATCCATTTTTCATGACCTATGCATTGATAAATATCCAGTGGTTTAATCTCGTTGGGAAAATTTGGCCAACAAAATTGAGGTGGGTATATTTGTTTGTGTTTCTGTTGTGGCCCGGGTCAAATTGGGCTGGTTAGATTAGGGTGTGTTTTATTTTTTTAAAATAGGGCATTAACGTTGATTTAAGATTTTCTATTAAAGGAAGGATACATGTGAAAAGTTTCTTAATAATGAGGGTAAATTTGACCCCAAGGTATGACATCGAGGGTAAATATGACCTAAAGTATGACGAAGGATATATTTAGCTAATTTTTCAAAGTAGAGGGATAAATTTGGCCCCAAAGTATGACAGCGAGGGTAAATTTGACCCCAAAATATGACGAATGGTATATTTAGCTAATTTTTCAAAGTAGAAGGGTAAATTTGACCCTTTTTTCTTTATTATATCCTCTCATCCTGCTCCCAACCCTTGCCCATTGACCATCGACCCCGCCATTCCCGAAGGCCCACCCCCTACTCCCTCCCACTTTTATAATATTTTGTTAGATTGTATATAAATATCTTTGCATACTCTATCAAACACTAAAAAATAAATAAGAAATCAGTTTATTTTTCAAGAAAACATTTTCCATCATGCCAAACATCCCCCTCCCTCTGGAGAAATAAAATACTTTCTTTATTCACTTTTACTTGTCACTGTTTTGCTTCCCGAGGTCAAACTAATGAACTTGATCAACATTTTAAGATATATTTTTTCATCATATTAATTTGAGAAGGATTTCAATTTGTAACATTTTTCGTATAGTTTCAACCATCTAAATTTTAATCTACTTCAATTTAGGTTTGAAGTTGAGAAAATAGCCAAATGCACCCCTAATCTATACCTAATTGTCAACTACACACTTCAATTTCATGGGATCCTATTACCCCCCCCCCCCCCGAACTAATTTAAAATGGAATAAATAATCCCTTAAATGCTGAGTTGGCACAAAGAGTAAACTTCACTCACTCAAAGAGAGTGAGGGCTATTTTTCTTTTATTTATTTTCATTTTCTTCTCTTTTCTTTTTGTTTCCCTCCCTTTCACCACAATACATTTGCCATGTAAGCTTTAGATTTTTTTTTTTTTCTCTCTTCATCAATGTTCAGATTTTCAAGAACCCATTTTATTCTTTCATTGCTTTGCCTCAAATCTAACCTTTTCTTTACAAGTCCCATTTAAATTCTTGTAATTTCTTATTAATCCCTCAATCTAATCATCCCAATGTGAGTTTTCCTTTCAATCATAATTCCAGAGTCGGTGCCAGCGTGATACAAATATTTTCCAATACTCTGCTTCATTCTTACCATAGGAAAAGAACTGTATGAAGATATAATTCAAGAAAAAATTTTGCCCGAAAATGAGAAAGAAAATAACTTTTCAAGAAAATAACAACAAAAGCTAAAGTTGATGCAATTTTTTTGTCGTTGAGTCGAAACTCATAGTTCTAATTACTCACGGGATGGGTTAATTGTAACACCTTGTATATTTCTGAACCTATTTAATTACCGTAACATTTATGAAATTATTTAAACTTGAGTTGGTTGGTGTATTATGCATTAACAATATTGGGCTAAATTAATCTTGTGTCATTGGACTCAAATGAGGCCCAAAATGAACCAAAAGACATGGCCCCAAAAGGGGGAAAATGACCCATTCTACATGGACCAAGTAAGCATGTCATCTTTGACCAAGAGTGGCTAAGGATGACCTTGTGGGACTATATAAGGTGGAAAAATCAGATTTTTATCACCATTTCACACATGTGCAAAGTCTAGAATTTTCCACAATATTTTCTCCTCTTCCAAACCCTAAACTATCATTCTCTTTGGACAAGATCACTCCTTTGCAAGCTTTGGTAAGTGTTTACTCTCATGATTTAATATATTATATGCATAAGAGGGTGTATAAATCATGTTGGTTATGTTGACAAAGTGTGGAGAAGTTCAATATGTGTGAAATAGTCTATGTTTGCTTAATCGATAAAGGATTTTGCCTTGTAAACTTGAAAATGGACTTGTGGTCTTGAAGAAAGTGAACTTGATGGATTAAATATCAATATCTAAGATGTGACTATATCCTTAACTTGTTTTATCCTTGTATATAGTGTTTGAAATTGTTATTGCAAAATTGTGTATGAACTTGGTGGTGTATTGAAAGAAAAGTGTGGTTTTGGTGATGTTCATGGGTGTGGTGAAACCATGGTTGTTCGTTGGTATCCGAGTTGACCTAAAATATGTAAAAAGAAGCTTATTTATGATCATGGACCATTCATTACAAAAAAGAACCCAAAAGAGACCCATTTTGGCCTAAACGGGCACCCGCCCTCGCAGACGAAGGCACCTGCGGGCACAAGAGACTTCGCAGATGCCTCTGGACACTGCCAAGAGGCACCTGCGGCCGCACCTCAACCACCTGCGAGCGCAGGTGGCTTCGCAGGTCAGTCCAGGGCCCCGTTTTGTATGTTTTTGTCTCTCTATGATCCCCCGAAATCCCTATACCCTTCATGGATGCAATTATCAACTTATGGGACCTTTTGAATGACTTTAAAGGAGTATCCCGGAGTTATTTTGAATGGTATCAATTATGGATTGTTGTTCATGTGTTATTGTGAAAGGTATTGAGATGACTTGATGGAGTAATTATAACGTAGTGTTAATGAGGAAGTGTAAAGGATAAACTTGGTGTGAAATGTTATTGGTTTATGATGTTTTGGTCAATGTGTGGAATGTTATGGTATTGTTAGTATGGTGATGCAATAAATGATATTGTAAGAGGGCGAAATGACGTTATATGGCAGTTACGTAATTCATTGTCGTCTTATGCACTTGTAATGTAGTTAGTTGTTAACGTGAGCTCCGTGATGTACTTGTGTTGTAGAGTAACACGTAAGGAATGTAGCCACGAGATTTTTGACCCTCTACAAACTTTTATCTATTTTTAACATTAAATATTTATTTTAGTTTAATATTTATATTAGCTTTTCATTTTTTATTTTTTTTCAGTAAGTTTATTTGAAAAATTGCGAAAAAAGGGGATTTCAAAAAAAATAGAGTCACATTTTTAGGATAAGTTGTGTTCTTACTTTTTAAAAGAAAAAGAATTCTTTCAAAAAGTATGTTTTCTTTTAGTTTTTTTATAAATAAGCTAGTAATGTTATTATATTTTTCCTTTTCTTAGCCATATATTTTTTGGATTAGCTATTTAACTTTTTCTATATTTTTATTAGTTTTAAATAGTTAGCTAACACTACTTTCTACTACTATATTTTTTATTTATTTCTTTAACTAATAAATAAATAAACAAATTAATTAAAAAAAAAAAAACGAAAAATCCTAAACTACCCTTCCCCCACCTGCACGCCCCCCCAATTCCCTCACCCCATTTTTCCCTCACATCCCCCCCACTTTTGCCCCACTACACACACTATTCTACACAACACACACACACGTACTACTACACACACACCCATGCACAGCACACTACTTCACATACACACACACCACTCCTATATAACACATGCACACACATGCACTATAAAATGAAGAAAAATACACAGGAAGCGATACAGATAGAAACAGTAAAAAAAAAAGTAAGAAAAAGATACCACTTAAGAGGAGAAGAAAGGATTTTAGAAAAGAAAAAAAGGAGAAAAAAAATAGTGATATACAAACAGTGAGGTACGAGAGTTTTTTTTTTTTAAAAAATAAAAAAATAGAGTGTTTCTTTCGAAAGTTTGTGGTTTGAAATTCGAGTTTTGGTCCGCGTTTTGAGTTTCCGGTGACGACATTCTTGCTTCTATACTCAGTTTACTTTGTCACACAGGTTCTTACCCAATTTCCATCTATTTATTCTTTATAATTTTATGGTGAATCGAAGCATGAATGAAGTTATTTAAACGACTTGCTATGTTATTTGATATATACAATTAATTATTTACATAAGTTCAATCTCAACTTTCTGTTTATTGATTCATTGGATTATGCTTCTTGTTAATGCGATTTACGTTTGTATGGTATTGTACGTATATATATTTATTTATTTTTCCTTTGTCTATAAAGAAGAGATTTGCCTTCACTTGGTTTAATGGTAATTGATTTACGCTTGTGATTACTTTATAACCGAGAACAGAATTAGAAAGAAAAGTAGACAAGAAGAAGAGAAGGAAAATAAGGAGTAAAAAAAAAAAAAATAATAATGGCACAACATAGATTAGACTAAGAAAAAGAGAGCATAATAATTTAGCCTTATTTTGTCATTTATACGAAGGTTCACTTTTGTCTTTTTGTAATATTTCATTTTTATGTCATTGACATTATTTAGTATGTTGCGGTGCACTATTTCTTGGTTTTCTTACCAATTCCGTTGATATATAGTTTTATTTGCTTGTTGAGTGTTTGAGTTCATGTTTTTATATTAGATACTAAAAGATAATAATATGGAAAATTTGAGATCATGTGTTATCGCCTTGTAATCAAATTAGCCAAAGGAGTATTTTTGTTAGTTATGGTAAAAACAAGAGCTTTTCCTCTAAACGATAGTAATGATTGTAATTGGTTACAAACAAGATATGTGACGAGTTTTGTTGATTATATCAATTTCTTTTCTTTTTTTGTTAAAAAATAAAATAAAAAAATAAAAATAAAAATGCTTTAGTTGTAGAATTCTAGGATATCTTTGGTAACTTTTACATAGATTTTATTACGTAATACCATGCACACTTATTTGTATTCCTTTTATTTTCTACATTTTTTTATTTTTTTTTTCTATATAAAAGGTTGTTCTATGTAAAGAGAAGCTACATGATTTTCGTGGTTTGAGATAATGAATAGAGATGTATATTCTAAAATATACCTGAGGGTTTAGATAAAAAAAATAAAAATAATTTAGGGTCCAAATATTCTAATAATAGTCCAACCCAAGCTGAGTGAGATGGAGATGTTGCGAAATCGTTTCAAAAATTCATTTTTTAAAAGAAAGAAGAAATAATTCATAAAAGATTGAGTTTAGGTTCTTGATTGAAAGAAAATTAAAAGCTTAATATAAATGATAATTAAAGATGAAGTCGGAAAGCACTGCTACTGATCATTTGTTATAATAAAATTAACATACTCCACTATTTTGAAGCCGATCTAATGGGGATGGATAGATTTTAAACACGTTAGGTGTTTATTTAGACTTGGAAAAAATGGAAAGGATCTATAAATTCCTAAAAGACGCGAAAATAATGAAAGTAAATAATATATCGAGGTTGATCATGTGTGTGGTTACGCTCCTTGATCAATTTCTATAATTACGAGGCTCTGTGTGTGGTTACGCTCCTCAGCCGAAAACATAAGTGATAGTTTCTCTCATAATCCTTAGGCACATTTAACAACTGATCAAACCTAATTTATCCAAGAAATTACTTAAGTCGAATATAAGTTGATAAAGCGACCGTGCTAGAACCACGGGACTCGAGGGATGCCTAACACCTTCCCCTCGGTCAACAGAATTCCTTATCCGGATTTCTAGTTCGGGGACCAATATTAAAGAGTCAACTTCCTTTTGATTAGGGATTCACAAAGGTGACTTGGAACACCATAACTCAATTCCAAGTGGCGACTCCGTAAATGAAATAATCCCTATTCAAAATCGTCACTTTAATTGGAAAAACCCATCGAACGAAAAAGGGGTGTGACAAGGAAGGAGCTGGATTGTTGTATTCACATATAGGACTATATATTCATATTGGAAAAGACAAGGTATGTAAGGTTACTCTTTCCGTATCCTTCTGCAACATATAGTGTTCACCTTGTCATTGTACTTGTTCAATTTCGAAATGTTCTAAGGTATCTCATTTCAGGTTATCATCTATTGTTAATCACATATACCTTATTTATTGATCTATTGTTACTCATGTGTCACATAACTGTGGACATGGCTCCAAAGTTCCAATAATGTTACATTTAAAAGTTTCAATATGACATGACCTTCGAATGAACTATTGCAAAAATTAAAGAAGTGAGGTAATAAAGTCTCTATTCTTGGGTGGTATCCCAGGGGTTAAAAGACCTAGCATGGGTTGATCCCAATACCTCGGGTGGTATCTCAGGGGTGAAAAGAACACCTAGCATGGGTCAATCCCGCCACTACGGGTGGTATCCCAGGGGCAAAAGAAAAGCCTAGCATGGGTCCATCCCAAATAATTAATGAGTACCCACTGATCAGCTTGGGGCCCGGGTATTATATGAATGGAAGGATGAGTAATAAATGAAGGAGTGAGTGATGAATGAATGAATGAGCGTAAAAGTAAAGAAAGTAATCAACGTAATGTACATGATTCCACACATACAGAATGGTGACTTATCCATATTGATTATTCATTTCAATATTCACTTATATTTGATTCCATTGAAGTATTTGTGTATTATACCGTTTCTTATGGCCTTACATACTCAGTACATTCTTCGTACTGACGTCCCTTGGGGTACTTACCTTACTTGCTGCAGGCACAGGTGCTAGTAGACCTCCACAGTAGGTTGCGGGTCAGTTGCGGATCTTTGGTGAGCTCCAGTTGGTTCGGGGCTTTCAGAGTCATATGAGTACATTTGGTTTGGTATTGTAATGTTGTATAAAGCGGGGACTTGTCCCGACTGTAGGTTGGTTATGTACATGTATCTGTTAGAGGCTTTGTAGACGTATGTGGGAATATGAATGTAAGGGGTGTACGTTTATTTTGACTTGATGGCCCTAACAGCCAAGTTTCGTATATAGTATATGTTTCCATGATTTCGGCATAGTTGCATGAGATATAATGATGTTCATACAAAGACATGCATATGAATGTACATGAGCAAAAATTGGTTCTCTCGGGCCTCAACGACTTCGGGTGCCAGTCCACCCCTTTGGAATTCGAGACGTGACATTAATTAGTAGTTATATAACAGATTTAGGAAGAATAGAGAAGATTAATACTCACGAGAATTGAAAAACAGGACACGAATTGTAACCAAATAGAAGTACTTTTGATGGATTTTTATTCTCATTTTCATCACTAGTTTTCCTCATTTTGGTTCTTATTGGGGTTCCAATATCGTCTTTTAGCCTCTTCATTGTTCTCCATGGTAGTTGTTGTTCATTTTCCTCTATTTTTCTTTTTTTTTTTTCTTTTTTCGATCTGAAATTTGCCATGATCGAATTTGGAGCTTTTCCAATTTTCATTTTTCTTGTTCCATTTCAATGAAGGACTGCTAGAGGATGGATGTTAATTTGTCTTGATTGGAGTCAAATTTAGAATGAAGGGGTAACATGAACTTGCTCCCGTAACTTGAGATCCGTCAGAGCTACAATACCCATTTGGGTATTCATTCAATTCCGGTCATTGGATTGTCACTAATTAAACACATAGCAATTTTCATTTAGCTGATGCTTGTTAGACACATGAAAAAAAAAAATTGAGGCCACAATGGTGTTTCACAGTGATTTAGGATGAAAAAATGACTTAGGAAAAAAAAGAAAGAGAAAAAAAAATTTTATTGGTGAAATACACGTGTCAAGCGCGTGTGTTTCACCACAAGACACATGACTAGTTATGTCTTTTTAGTGTGGAATTTATTCCATTTTAAATTAGTTCAGAGGGATAATAGGACCCCCGTGAAGTTGGAATGTGTAGTTGGAAATTCGGGTATAGATTAGGGGGCATTTGGCTATTTTCTCTTTGAAGTTTATTTAGTCAAATTGACATCGAGAAGCAAAACAGTGACAAGTAAAAGTGAACGACGGGAGTATTTGAACTTTTTTTCTTAAACCAAATATTGGGGTATGAGTTAGGTCCAAAACTTTTTTTGACATGATATTAAAGTTAGACCCAATGTAGGCCCCATATTTTACTCCCTCCGTCCAATAATACTTGTCTACTATTGACTTGACACACATGTTAAAAAATAATAAACAATAAGGATAATCTTACTGTCATCCTTTGAATATAATAAATTTTATGTCTTGTGAATGCATTGAGTGGTGAATAAAATTTAACAAGGGTAAATTGGGTAGAAAAAAATAAATTATTCATTAACCTTTTAAATTGGACAAATATTGTTGTACATTTATTTTTAGTATAATAGACGGAAGGAATATTAAAGTGCAAATTTTAAAAAATCTAGCTATTTTTAGAAGGATGTTCAAATGATATTCATCCTAACTTACTTGTCTACTATTTCAAAAATAGATTTTCACTTTTAATCTATTAAGAAAAGACGATTATTTTTTTTCTATTTTACCATTAAAATTAATTACTTATTTTATTTTCCAAAACTTAATACTTAATATTAATTAATAGGGATAGTGTGATAAAAATAATTATGTCAATCATTTTTTTCTTAATGAATGTGTCAAATCTAATTATGACAAGAAAAATAAACAGAGCGAGTAGTGATTATGCAATACTACTATAACTTGTTATTAAAATTATTCTCAATTCTCATATTTCTAGAGGTGAATTGAGTTTTCATTATTCATTTGCTAAGGTATTTGAGAGTCAACCATGTTCGTTAGGAAATTTGACAATGGAAACTATATTGAGCGATCATTAAATGTTACGTATTTAAGATGCCCAATTAAACGATTCCAACGTAAACGTTTGGCACGTCTCCACCTACCACATGAGTCTAAACGAAAGTTTATTGGCACGTCGTGAAATACTTTTTTAAAGAGGAAGATGAAAATGGAAGTTAATTCTCAATTTAATAATATTAATTGATATAAGTATGATCCCATTTTATTGTTTGTTTTTTATATTTTTTGATTTGTTATACTATTATTTGTTCTAAGTCGAGGGTCTATCGAAAATACCCTCTCTACTTTAGCTGAGGTAATGATATAGACTGCGTATACTTAACCCTCTCCAGATCCCACGTAGTAGAATTATACTGGATATATTATTGTTAATTGATATAAGTATGACGTGGGATAAACTCATTTTTCAAGGACATCCCGCATGAGAAACGCACCACTGACCTACATAAAGACTACATATTATTATTGGCCACTCATGCAAAAGTTCACCATTTAAAAACCGAACCTTTTCAAATCACATTATTTTCAACGGAGAAAAAGCATACTACCCTAGTACCCTTGATAAGAACAAGAGTTACTCCCACCATTCCTAAATTTTATTTATTTTAAAAATTATCAATTTATTTCTAATTAAATTTTATTTCTTTCTAAGTTGATATTGATTATTATATTTAAATTTAGGAACATATTAAGAAGATTATTTATTTATTAATTTTTCAAATTGAAGAAGTATTGTTGGACATTTATTTTTAATAATATGAATAAATAAAGATGGATGAAGAAAGTAAAAAGAACATTTATTTATTTTAGTCCTCGCTAATTCTTTTTCTAGAAAAACAGTGAGGTTATTTATCATGCACTAAGCAACAAAAGTCATCCATCCCAGTAGGAATGCACCAGCTAAAGCCAAAGCATCTATATTCTTCATAAAAGCAATTCAAATAACTACAATTCTGCTGTGGAAATGGAAAAGCAAAGTGATTAAAAGGTTTAAAGTTTCTGTTTCTTGTTCCTTCCATTGCTAAACAAAGTTGGAGAGATTAATTGGTGGCCACAGTAGAGAAGTTTTAAGGGGTAATTTTTTCTTTCTTTGTGGGTATATTGGGAATGACAACATATAAAGGGAGCTGAGACAATTTTATCGGTTACTCCTAAGCTTTTCTTTTTGGGAACAACTAAATAAATTAATTGAAATCTTTAATAAGCTACATGATTTGGCTTAAATCAATATAACAATAATAATAACAATATATTTAGTGTAATTTCATAAATAAAATATATAAACAAATTGTTTTAGAAAGATGCTTAGCTCAAGTGCTACATAAATTCATTTTTCATAACTGTAAATTTTCTGATTATGGCATCTTTTGATAAGTCTAGTAACCATACATATTAAATGATAGAGTACTTATTAAGTAACTAGGTGACAAACTTATAAAGGGTGACATATTAAAATATTAAGTACTCCCTCTATTTTATATTAAATAAATTGTTGAGATTTTTTTTATAGTTTAAAATACTTTAAAGTTCAAGAGAATTGTTTGAACCTTTTTTCATATATATATATATTTTTTTTAATAATGTTCTTAACTACTTTATATTGAATTAGAGAGAGTAATAAACTTTATATTTTAAAATCCAAATATATATCCACCTAAGGACTTATAGAGGAAGACCAGGTACTAGTAAGAGAATATCAGCATCACATACCAGTTACCAGTTACCACCTACCACTCCCACCCACCCGCCCACTCAACCAAGCGGAGAAAACTCACCTAACCATTCAAACTTCAAAAGTAGTACTTTTATTCCTCTTAAACACCAAACGTTGTACGCAGCCATAATATTCTCCCTTCCTTCTTTCTGTTTTTCCCCTGTTTTGCAATGGAAGTCCAATTACTAAGACTTTCTTCTACTTCCATAACAACCCCTCTTACTACTAAATCTTCAAGAACCACTTCCCTTTTACCAACTCAAAAATGGCCACAACATTTTCTTAAGTTTCAATTATCAAATTCAGGTAGTATTAAGCATGGCATTCGACCACTTCAAGCTTCTACAGCTTCTCTTGGGTAAAAAGATACAATCTTTACTCTTCAACTTTTATTTTTGATGGATCATGTTGTTGAAAAATTCAATCTTTAAATAGGATCTGCATGCGTTTGAGTTAATGCCTCAGTGAATTTTATGTTTTGGGTTCTGATTGTTTGTAGGATTCCTGTTTTGGGTTTTGCTTTTTGCTTTTTGTTAGCTTATTGTCAAACGATCTTGATGATTGCGTAGTTTTGTATTGTTATTTTGCATCAGGGAAAAACTTTTATGCTACTGAATTGGGACTTTGATGTCCATTCCCCCTTCTTATGTTATATGCTTGGCTGAATTTGGGAGGGTCAAGATGAACTGAGTTAGTAAATGGGCGGGCCAAAAGTTACTTAGGCCGAAATGAGCTAAAATGTTGTTCATAACCCAATCTGTCTAACCTTTACTTAGTTTTAATTGTTTTATTTGTTCTTTTATAATTTTTTTAGTACCTTATAAAATTATTATTTTTCGTTTTATGACTATCCATAACATATCAAATTAAAAAATATCTTTTTGAAAGTATTTTGACAAAAATTTTCATTGATGGGTTGAGTTGGTAAATAGGCGGGTTAAAAATCAGCCCAAACTTGGGCGGGTTAGGCGGGTCATGATTTCATGAAATAATTTTGGCACCTCTACTTTGTATAATCTATGTGTTAGTTGCATTAAAATGTACTTGACTTTGACATCAACAATTAGCAATGCAAGAAAAGTCCAAACTTTTGAATCACTATCCAGCTTATCCCAATTTAGTCTACCTTCACCTAATCTTCCTCTTTTTTTGTGTGTGTTTTTACTTGGAAGGTACATAGTACTCTGTAGGTATGGCTCAAACTTGTGTGTCTAGTTTTTGGATCCTTTGGGACTCATGGTGGTGAACATTAGAATTGTAGGACATCTAAATGGAGTTCAACCTTCTGATCGCTAAGTTTTTTTGAACTATGGGCTGTTGAAGAAATAGGATTGAATAGAATGTGTCAAAAAATGTATTATTCCCTCCATCTCAATTATGTCCTGGTGTTTGACTCTGTACGAAATTTAAGAAAGAAAGAAAGACTCTTGAAACTTGTGGTCTATATAACATCCCATAAATCATCTTATTAAGGTAAGATGGGAAGTTCATAAGTAAATTGTTTTTACATATAGAAATATGTCATTCTTTTTAGGATAAAAAGGAAAAGAAAGGGTATCACATAAATTGGGGCAGAGAAAGTAGATAGTAGGTGAAGTGAGACTACTGTGCTGTGTCTTGCATCCGTAAGAAGTGTCTATTTGCAGCGTGGAGGCATTCCTTACCTTCATATTAAAGAGATGGACATGCATGGGCTAACTTCATATTAAAATGCTTTAGTGCCGTAACTACAACTCAGAAAACATGTATTGTGTCTTGCTCCTTTCTAGGGAAAAAAAGAGAATAGATGAGACAGAAAGTTACACTCTCGATGGTATAAGGAATTCTTTAATTCGACAAGAAGATAGCATAATATTCAGCCTTGTGGAGAGAGCTCAGTACTGTTTCAATGTGGCGACATATGATCCTGATGTTTTTGTGATGGATGGGTTCCACGGCTCTTTGGTTGAATATATTGTCAAAGAAACTGAAAAGCTTCATGCTAAGGTACTTTCATCCTAAGGTTGTATGGATAAGATATATCTTCTCTTTACATATTTTTCTGATGGATAGCTTTACAGGTTGGAAGATATATGAGTCCTGATGAGCACCCGTTCTTCCCAAAAGAATTACCTGAGCCAATGTTGCCACCCATGCAGTACCCAAAGGTGAAGTATCCATTACAATGTGATCTGCTCTTGTTTTCAATATTGAACATGCATAGGCCAATACCTTGATAATCCACTAAGACCCTGAATAACCCAAGGAATTTGATAACTCATATACACGTCTCTATTTTCTATTTGTAATCATCAGACATTGAATATCTAGAATGATGCGCTGGATATATAAGGTTTCAGTACAACCCATGTACTGTGTGATATAATACAAAGTTATCGAGTTCAAAAAAAAAGAATGATGCTCTGGATACTAAATATGTGCTGTGAAAAGCTACAGAAAGTTCTTTCCTAAGTATGTCCAGAATATACAAACCAAGAAATGAATGATTTATTTGTTCTAGGATCATGAGATGTGTATTATTTCCCTACATTTTTATCAAAAATTTCACTTTTATTTAGGTCATCCACTCATGAGTAAAGCTTTCAATTTATTTGTAAAGGTTCTGCACTCAGTTGCTGATTCGATAAATATCAATGTCACAATATGGGAAATGTACTTCAAGAAACTTCTCCCAAGATTAGTAAAGGAAGGCAATGATGGTAATTTTGGATCTACAGCAGTTTGTGATACCCTTTGCTTGCAGGTATGTGTTTCTTTAAGTTCTGTCTCTTCACAATTTGCTTGAGATTAGGCTCTGGAAATTATATTGCTTTCCATGGCTCTCCATGTTGACATATTATATATTTGCAATTCCATGCTGTCCCTTTACGCCTCATTCAGACTTTTGCTTTATCAAGTCCTTTCTTTAGACCAAAAACATCAACACAACTCTTGCTATTTGTTAGTTGGTTCTTTGAAGTTGCCTTGAAGGCTCTGTGGAATCGTCTCTCTGAATTGCCAATATCTTTAAGACAGTAGGAAACTAGGAATCATCTTGTGAAGAAAATGAACTCAAGGACTTGAAAATAAGTGTCACTGTGGTGATACCTTAAGAAGAATCTAATCCATCCCTTTACAATAACTTCTTTAAATTATGTCAGGTTTGATGATAGTTTTTCAGATACATCATGAATAGCTTCTTATCTTTCCTCCCTTTGACACTGTGTTTCGCTTTAGTTCCTGTTTTAGTCCACGGTTCTTTGTTACTGGTGAACTGCCACAGCTAGTTTCTCTGAGAAATCTGTACATGTACATGGTTAGAATTAGAAGCCTAGATCTTTATTTGCCCTGCCTTCATGGCCAGTCGACAATTTCATTGGGTTCTTCCATTCCACCAGTATTTATATTTGGGTGAGTCTACACATCAAAGCTTAGGCTGATTTAGAGAAATTACCTATTCTTTTTTGGGTTCTGCTGAACTCAAATCCTTGTTTCCCATGTGCCAGATAATCATAGATGTTCATTCAAAACAAGCAACATCTTTGACATGCTATACAGGTTTTTGTCATCTTTCTAACCTCTGAAGCTTGTTCAGAAGCTCTTAATTGCTCTTTGTAATCTTGCATCTACTTTATGCCTTTCTAATATGATTTGTTTACTTTACCAAAAAAAGAAAACAATCAAGCAAGCAACTACTCCTTAATCTCAAACTAGTTTCCGTCAGCTAGATTCCTTTCTTCAATTATGCCCCATCTCGACCCATTTCTTTTTTCATATAAGGTTTGGGCTGTTTCATACGCTTCAACGGATTCAGTGTATATTATGACTATTTTTACGCTAGCCGTCAATTTATGTAGATCTCTTTATTCGGACTTCAAACCAGCCGTAATATCATTCAACCAATCCAGAAAAATTATTTTGTTCCAAGAGGATAGACTAATGTCACCAAATGAATCTAAATAAGTTGATGCATTACAAGCGAAAAATAAACTTTAGGTTTAAATTACCACAAAGACAATGCGGACCATCAATCAAAACAAAGTCAATCCTACACCACTTCCTACTTGTGTTAGTCCACTGAAATTGTATTCCTAACTGCATTTGCTTAATCCTGATTCCTTTTTGGATATCTGTTATGTGTGGCGCCCATTACAATAATGTTTCTACGGAGACTTATTGCATGTTATAATAGTACTCTTATCGAGTCATTTCTCAAAAATCTACTCTTATTGAGTCTCAACAGTTAAGTTTACAGTTCTTCATCATAAGATCTGGTATTGGTTCGAATTTGCTATGTTTCTCAAGACTGCATTGGAAAGTTGATAATTGTTAAGAATGATTGTTTCAATTAAATGATAATAAAGGAGGGATTGGAGAACTAGGAAGACGTTTTGATTGAAAATTAGAGAAGGCACTATAAGAATGACTGATATGGGCAACAGAGTCTTAGTTCTCGCTTGAACTGGGAGAAAGAACCAGGCGAGCAAATAAGATGTTAATAGTAAGGGGAATATAGTAAAACAGGTATTCAAAGTCATTACATAGCAAAATGTTAAAAAATTAATTTGAACAAGTGAAATCATAAACGAATGATGACTCAGTCTGCGCCTACTTTGCAGGAGTATCAGCCAGTCTTATTCTTATATGACAACTGGGGTAATAGATATGTATAGGATTTCCTACAATCTATTGTTGGCAAGTATGACAGCTAATATGAGGATTGATTCTGGAAATTTTTGTTTCTGTGATTTGTGCCCTCTAGACTGCTTTTTGCATGCTTTAGTGCGAACGTTTGACATTGAAATTATATGAATGTTAGTAATTTCACTAGCTGTTAGAATTTCCGTTGGTAACTGGAAAGAGGAGTTAAAACGAAAAGGTCACCAAGAAATTGCCTTGAGATTATCCTGCCGGTGTTCTTATCTGAAAACATTTTTCTGTGCACTGCCTTAGAGTGTGCAGTTGTACTGATGGCTGGAACCTTATACACAGGCCTTGTCAAAGAGAATTCATTACGGGAAGTTTGTTGCCGAAGCAAAATTTCGAGCCTCAGCAGATGTCTATGAGGCTGCTATAAAAGCACAGGTAATCCATTTCCTGATATTGCCCATTTTTGTCTTAAGGAAATTGCTCAACCTTCTTTCAGCTGAAGAGAGTGAATTGTGTTAAAGACATGGAATAGCACTTATATTTGATAGTTTGTGCTATCATTCTGCAGGACAGAAATGGACTGATGGATTTACTGACCTACCCTACTGTTGAAGAGGCTATCAAAAAGAGAGTAGAAATAAAAACCAAAACATATGGACAGGAACTGAACATGAATGGACCGGAAAATGTAGGTGACCCGGTGTACAAAATAAAACCATCCCTAGTTGCTGAATTGTATGGGGACTGGATCATGCCATTGACGAAGGAAGTTCAAGTTGAGTATCTTCTCAGAAGACTGGATTAGGAAAACTTAAACATATGATGGAAGTCATGAACGTATAAACATTGCGCAAATATTATATTGTTCCACCAGATGCCTATAAATATGTGGTGGTTTTCGGAAGTGAGACTCTGTTTATTGCAGTGGTTTCTGGCATTGTAAATGAAGATTGCGCTGGTAAAGAACTAAACTGTGATTCTTCGCGTAAGAATATGTTGATAACCTGTCATAATTTATGATTTTTTTGTCGGTGAGAATGTGTAACAGAGATGTATTTTTGAGTAATGAACATTATAAGCTGGTCTTTTCCAATCAATTACCATGTTTCTGTCAGTGCACCTTTATTTTTTCCAGTGTGCTTTTCCATATTTGTTTAAAGGCTTCCGTCCTTCTTAGTTGCCTTTGACTTCTATAACATGAGACGCAATGCTTCTCTTACTAGAAAAATACAAACTTCTATATTTACTTTCTGTTCTCCTTTGTGAAAGTTTGAAAAGTAGTGCAAGGTTGGTTGCAAATGGCAGCCATAAATCTCGGGCCAGAAAAGTCAAAGTGGACCTAAGTTTTATCAACAAACACTTAGATTTTTTTCATTTTGAAGAAAAAACTAATGGAAATAAATGCACTCTTTCACATCTTTGTCTGCCTGTGTTTCATGTTTTCCACATATAAACTTTTTATACTACATTGACTGGCTTAGATAAGAAGTCCAAGGGTGCGAGAGTAGTACTGTAACAATGGAGATGGTGGGAAGAAGGAGCTAACAATGGAGGTGGTGGGAAGAAGGAGCTAACAATGGAGGTGGTGGGAAGAAGGAGCTTCGGTTGGCCTACAATGGTGGTGGTGCTAACTTGCTCCTTGCTTGTTATGCTGCCACAAGTCTATTCGGTTCGCTATATTGTGGGATCGACATTCGGTTGGACTCTACCATCAATAAGGTGAATTACACCAATTGGGTCAAGGACAAAACATTTCTACGAAGGCGACTCGCTCTGTATGTTTTGGATCTACTCTTCTTTCACGATCTTATCATTTCTTTGTCTATAGCTTGCTTATGCTAATCTACCAACTAGTTAACTTATAAGACACACTATATAAGATATCAATAATTTTATTAAATATATAATATAAATATAAGAGGTATTTACAATATATATATTACCCATACGTACAATGATTTCATAGAGTAAAACGTTTGGTTACGAGACTTCCAACAAAGTCAAGAGCGGTTGAAAAGAGTTCCTTCTGATCCGATCCTGGCCGTAAAGTCAAGAGCGGTTGAAAAGAGTTCTTCTGATCCGATCATGACCGTAAGCCGAGAGTTTAATATAAGTTACTATTTTAAATCAAAGAAATTACGGCCGAGAGTTTAATATAAGTTACTATTTTGAATCAAAGAAATTATTAACTTATGACATTCAGAAATTCATATAAAATACACCCTCCCAGAATCAGTCAATTGTTTGTAGGGGCAAAGATGTTTGTCACAGTATTGATATCCGCTAAAGCTACACAAGTTTGCTAATTTTTCAAATCTTATTTGGTACATAAGGTGTAGTCTAGTGCGTAAATACTTTTGTCACTTTTAAGCGGTTCCAATGAAGTATATGTGTGTACTTGTACGTATACATGTATAGTGTTAGCTGATTGCTAGGTTTGTTTCGCTACACAATAACTTAAAGACACAATGCAGGTTACTCAGTTTAAATGACTATCTGCTTAATCATCCATGTTGTATGTATGTGAAACTCTTTAGTTTTGTTGAATACAGATATATCTGCATGCAGCTATTTTTCCCTGTTCAATAATTCTTCCTCTCCCATTCCAGTTTTTGTGTATGACAAGTACCAGATGAATGTGCTTGAGCTAACCAAGACAGACTACAAGCAATGCAATAGTACTGCACATCCGCTTCACAATTGGACCACTGGAACAGGAAGGGACATTGTTCCGCTTAATGTAACGAAGACCTACTATTTTGCTAGTGGCAAAGGATTCTGCTATGGAGGCATGAAAGTGGCTATTCATGTTGAAAAGGCACCTCCACCATCAAAAGCTGCTCCAGTACGCAGCGCTTCTACAAATTATATTGCTTACCGTGGCTTTTCTGGTTGGCGTATTATATTTTGCAACCCCATGCTGTCCCTTGATGTTAATGTTACCACAATGATAATCCAGAAAAATTATTCTGTTATAATGTCACCAAATAAATCTAAAATAAGTTGATGCATTACAAGAGAAAAATAATTGTGATTTTCGCTTAATAAGAATATGTCGATAACCTGTTGTAATTTATGATTTTTCGTCCTTTTTTTTTTTTGGCTTAAATGATTTTTAGTCCTTGAGAATGTGTTTTAGAGATGTACTTTTGAGTTATGAACATTACTACTCCTATAAGATTGTCTTTTCCAATGAATTCCCATGTTGTTTCTGTCATTGCAGATTTCTTTTCAGTGTACTTTTCCAGATTTGTTTAAAGGTTTAAAATTCTTTGACTGCTGCTATAGAAACTGATCTCTTTTGACCAAGGAATTGCTATTTTCATCTTGATGATGTGGTGACTTTATAAGTCTCCAAAAGCCAATAAGAGTTGTCGTTAGCTGTAACTCAGGTGTCAGCTAAATATGAATATACTTGTCCAAATATGAATATATTCATTTGGTGAGTAAAGTTTACAAGTTCTACCAAAAAAAATAAAAAAAAATGTTTACAAGTCAAAAATGTTTTTGAGTTATTTGGATGACGTTGTAAAAAATATAAATAGAATTGCTCCCTCACAACGGGGTAGGGATACTTAAACCTCTTTATAATGACATTAGTTCTATCGAGAATTTTTAACTACTACAGTGAAATGTTGTTTTAAAGAATGCATCATATAATATTACATGAAAAATTAGTTCAAAAAAAAAACTAAGCCATTACAATGAAATATTGTTATAAGGAATAATTAATTGATTATTATAGAGAGATTTAACTATATATTAAAAATGGTTATTAACATCTTCGTTAAAAAAATATATTTTGTATTAAAATCTTAAATACATTTTACGGAATTTCTAGATTCACCACTACTTCTCCTACTAGACTAGAAAAGTACAAACTTGTATATTTATTTTTATTTTCCTCTGAGAAAATTTTGAAACATTATTTTAGTATTTCCCCGTCTCATTTTATGTCACCTTTTGATTTGACACAAACTTTAAGAAATAAATAAAAACTTTATGAAATTTATCAAATTGTCCTTTCTAAAAAAGTAAAAAAAATAATCATGAAAGTCATTAACATCTTCGTAAAAAAATTATATTAAGTCATTAACGATTACGATTCTCCTATTAGGAAAGTACAAATTTGTATATTTATTTTTATTTTTCCCTGAGAAAATTTTGAAATATTTTATATTTGATATTCATGTGCATTGAACGCGTCATTCTTCGATTTTTTCTAGTCCAATTGCGCTATATATATACTCCCTTGCATGTCAAATCATAAAATCAAAAAAATAATTGTGGTTGGGGTTGGTTGCAATTTGCAAATGCAAGCCATAAATCTCGGAAATGCAAATGAAATTCTTGATTTTCTTTTTCATTTTTTTTTTATCTGGTTTTCGGTATCCGTATTGAAACTCCGTCTAATTCGGATAGCGCACTGCAGGCTCATTCTGGGGATGACGCTTCCAATAGAATTTTCTCTATACCCCCTCGAATTCGAGACCTCTAATTAAGGATAGAGCAGTCCCACCATTACTCCACGACCCATGTTTTTTTTTTTTAAATCATTTTAAAGTAAAAACTAAAGGAAATAAAGGCACTCTTTGACATTTTTTGTCTGGTGTTTCATTTTTTCAACATATAAACTTTATACTACTGATTATCATGTTTCTAAGAACAAGTCAACTACAAATGAATCTCATTCTCAACAGTAAAATTGTGTCGGTTATTTACAGATATGATATACTCACAAGTTAAACTATGTATACTAATATTGTATAAAAAAATATACTCTCATTAAATACAATTTAATTTCATCTATTGGTAGTTTGAGAAAACTTATACGTCTGGTCTAAACTTATTGATTGCAACAGGATATTTATCCATTTTCAATGTCTCAAGCTTGCTCGCATTTAGGATTCCTTCGGTCGATGCTTAAAGTTATGAAGATATTAATAATATAAAAATTAGAATTTAGTTCTTTGTATATTAGTAATTATTTTGTATAAAATATGCATATTAATTTATAACACTGTACTTGATGTACTCAATAACTAAATGCTATCAAAAATGATTCTGATTAGATCAATTTTAATACATAATATAATTTACTTTCAAATTAGCAATCAAACGAACCTATGTGCTGAAGCAATCTTATTTGTATAAATGTATCGTCCATTTTCAATGAATTACTGCCTACAAATTAGTCGACATTTTCCACAAATTTTATGAACGAAATCTCTTATTTTCATATTTCTCATTCCTTAAACTTCAAAATTTTTTACTTACTAATAAGAGGGAATAAGCAGACAACTAGGCCTCAACATGCTTGCTTGGATTGGTGGCTAAACGTTGAGTTTTCATGTGAGAGGTCTATGGATTGAACCTCTGCAACTACCTTTCTTTTTACTGTTAGTTCATGTGAGAGGTCTATGGATCGAATCTCTGCAACTACCTTTCTTTTTACGCTTGCTCGGCTTGGTGACGTTGAGTTTTCATGTGAGAGGTCTATGGATCGAACCTCTGCAACTGTCTTTCTTTTTACTGTTAGTACATGTGAGAGGTCTATGAATCGAACCTTTGCAACTGCCTTTCTTTTTACTGTTAGTAATAACTGGAGAAAAGGCTGCTGACATACTCTGGGGCCCACAACACTAGCCAATTTAAATGCTTTATATATTTTCCCTGCTTTTTATCCCTTTTAATTTCATCCCTTCATAATATGTTTCTTTCTTTATATTGGAAAATCAAAATTCTGGATATAATTTAAAAGTCATTTTTATAACTATAAAAGAATTACCGTAAAATTTGAAAAAGAAAAATACACTGAAAGTGAAAGCAATGAGAATAAGATTTTGGATATTTTCCAAATTTCAAATTCAAATTATATTCAGAATTCTTGGTGTACTAACATCTTTTTTATTTTATATATTTGTATTTTCATTTGCATAAAAAACGTATTTTAATAATTAAAAAGTCTTTTCCAAATAATTTATATATTTGAAAATTATGTAAAAATAACTCTAAATCACAATAATTAATAATTTAAAAAGCATAATTTTTTTTTAAAAAAGTAACATACTTTCTTTGTTCTAATTTATATGGCAAAGTTCGAATTTCAAAAGTTAAACAATTTAATTTTCACTTGAAATTTGGGCATAAAATCTTCAAAATTTTTGAAATAACATCTACATATTTGAAAACAACGTAAAAATACAAGAAGTCACAATGATTGACAATTTAAAATATTCAAAAGATATGTAAAAAATTTTTATGATAAATTTTTTTTGATTGAATCACAAAATTTGAAAGATGCCACATAAATTAAGAAAAAAAATAAATATTATTACTACTAATAATAAAATTAATATTATATTTTTAAAAAATATTTCTACTATCTGATTTATATCGTTGGGTCCGTGCTTACACGAGCGCTTTCCGACTAGTTTGATTAAAAGGTGGTAATAATGGATAACATGCAGTTGGAGGGTAGAAAGTAGGCGTATAATACGCCGCGTATCGTATGGGTGCCACTGAAAAATGAGCTGTAAGTTTGAACATTGCTTTAACTTAATTATTACCCTGTTTGGCATAAGAATTTTTTACTTTTTCCCAATTTTTTTTACTAATTTATTCCAAAAATTGTGTTTGGTCCTAAATTATAAGTATTTGAAAAGTGAACTTATTTTCACTTTTATTTCTCTCACAAAAATTTAAAAACAACTCAAACATCTACTATGTGTTATTTTTTCTGTCTATCTTTACTCGTTCAACTTTATTTGTCCTTAAATTTATTATTTCTTAAAATATGTTAAATTAAACATAAACAAATAAAGGTGTACGGAGGAGTACTGCACTTCATTAATTGATCCCATGTTCTCTTATTATTTGTAGTTTGTAGTATCATAGAAGGATAAAAAAGAGTAATTTTTAAAACAGTTGAGTAAAAGATAAAGTACAGTTCAGTAAAGTTTCAACTATAAATAAGGTCGTCCACATGTATCTCCCCAAAAAAGGAAACAACAGCTTAGCTAAGAGAGAGCTCTAGAGAGTGCCATAGTAGTACTGTAACAACAATGGAGGTGGTAAGAAGAAGAGGCTTCAGTTTTCCGACAATGGCGGTGGTGCTAACTTGCGCCTTGCTCGTTATGCTGCCACAAGTGTACTCAGTTCGTTACATTGTGGGATCGAGATTCGGTTGGTCTAACAGTGTCAATTACACTAATTGGGTCAAGGACAAGCATTTCTACAATGGCGACTGGCTCTGTATGTTCTGGATCTACTCTTCTTTCAGCTCTTTTTTATGTACATGTGCCTTTAAACCACTAATTTTATTGAGACGCTCTTAGTTAGTCGAGAAGATTTTTGGAGAATTGACATGTAGATACAAATTCTACAATAATGATAAAACATTTCTACAACGGCGACTTGCTCAACATATGTTCTGGATCTACTCTGCTTTCACCTCCTTTTAAAGTTTTTTTTAACTGTTCTTAGCTTGCTTCTATAAATGTCCCTTTATTAACAATTAGTTGAGTTAGAAGCGGATCTTAAATAGAACCAGTACCTCCTTTGTTCTGGTTTAGTATAATATTTTCGAAGCTACTCAGTGAGTTTTGCTTCTATAATTGGAGCTCGGAGCCTTAGTTTACTGGGTTTCTTTAATTGTGTTTTCCTCTTCTTTGTACTTGGATTTGCTACACTTGAGCCGAGCGTCTTTCGCAAACAGCCTCTCTACCTCCCCGAGGTATTAGTAAGGTTTGCGTACACTTTGCCCTCCCCAGACCTCACTTGTGGGATTTTACTGGATGTGTTGTTGTTGTTTGTACTAGGAGTAACTTTCTGAAGCTTCGATTGACTTGGACAGTTTCTAGATAGTGAAGCTCTGTTGTAAATTGCCTTTTTTGGTAAACGGGTGAATTATTTGCTAAAAATTAGAAATATTATGTGTCTTTCAGATCCATGGTTTTAGCTTGTATTTAGAATGACATTTACTCTGTTTATACTTAATTTGTGTGTTAAGAGTTTTCTGCTGGGCATTTCTGAGCTGAAAGTTTGATGTTTCCCTTTTTATGACCGTCTTCAGCAATGGAAAAGGCAGCTTCTTCATAAAGACAGTGATGTTTTCGATTGAAATTTACTGTTGCACTTTCCTTTTTGGAGGTTTATCTAGAATCTAAGTCGCACAAATATCCCTACAGGTTTATAATGAAAGAAGCATCATCTCTAGTTACTTGGCATTTCATTGCTACAACTGTGATATCACCATTCTTCACACATCGTAACGTTCTCTTTTGGACGTACATTTGCCCCCGGCATTTCCTTTATGCTGGTTGTTTTTACATCAAGAATATTCCTTCTTTACTCATAAGAAAAAAGAAAGTTGCATATCACCAAATTCCTGCTCAATTCTTGATCTTCGCTATCCTTGGTTTTGTATTATTGTAGAGATGGCTAAGCAACTTCACCTCGGATCTCAATTTTATTTTTTTTTCATTTCTAAATTGCATTAGCACAGAAAGATCAGCTGTTATGTGAGCCATAGATTAAAGAAATTGGTTTGAGCTTTGTGTCTTTAGAAGGTTAAATCCAGATTTTAAAATTCTGTCTTTACACTCAAACATCAGTCCAGCTGTTTTTGGTTGGTTCTGAAGTTCAAGAAACTACTATTATCTGATATTCAATTTTTTAGCCAATTTGCAACAATTAAATGCTTGTAAAAATGGATTTGGTAGGACATTATAGCTAATCAAAGGAGAAATATGTCATTGGATAAGACAACAATTACAACCACTTGCTTAGATGTCACCCTCATGGCTGATTCTGTCCAGAATCATCCAGTTGTTTGTAGGGACAAATATGTTTGTCACAGTATTGATACCAGCTAATGCTGGACATGCCTTGCTAATTTTTTCAAATCTAATTTGGTACATAACGTGTAGTCTAGTGCATAAATACTTCTGTCACTGTTAAAAGGCCTCAACGATGTATATGTGTTTACATATGGTTATACATGTATAGTGTTTGCTGATTGCTGATTACAAGTTACTCGGTCAAAACGACTATCTACTTAATCATCCACGCTGTATACTTATGAAACTCTTAGTTCATTTATTTATCGCTGTTCAATAACTCCTCTCCTATCCCAGTTTTTGTGTACGACAGGAACCAGATGAATGTGCTTGAGCTAAACAAGACAGACTACGAGACCTGCAATACTGATCATCCGCTCCACAATTGGACCACTGGAGCAGGAAGGGACGTTGTTCCACTCAACGTGACTAAGACCTACTATTTCGCTAGTGGCAAAGGATACTGCTATGGAGGCATGAAATTGGCTATTCATGTTGAAAAGACACCTCCACCACCAAAAGCTTCTCCAGTACGCAGCGCTTCTACAAATTTGCTCACCTCATTAAGAGGACAGATATTGATACCAGCTCTTTTCGCAACTGCTGCTGTGTGGGATGCATTTATTCTGCTCTGGTAGTAGATATGGTTAATTGACCACAAATGTTGGTTGCTTCAGATAATTAGTTAAACCAAGTGTCAAGAAAGTGTTTAGTTTTTATCTTTCGTGTGTTTGTATTTTTCTTTTTTCTTGAAAGTTACCATCTTTTTTTTTTTTTGCTACTGCCATCATCATTTGACCTGAAAATCAATTTTTTATTTCGGATCAAATTGGTGGGGTTCATTTGAAAAATTTGTTTATTTATGTTTTTTTACCTAACAACTTTACAATTGTTTCATTGGAGAAATTGATTGCGTTGATCACGGAAACCTTCCATGTTACTTCTTTCATTGGTCTCTTACTCCGTGTCATTTGTTGTACCTTTCTTTATTAATTTTGCAATCATTAATTTGTTGTAAGTAGCTGTCTCTATTACTACTACTACTTTATGATTTGAATTTGGATAGCCAGCTCTGTTTCTCTCTAGCTATTTACAGAAACATGTAGTGTTTCCAAAGTCATCTGATTTGCTAAACGTTTGAAGGGGAGCTTTGGAGTAACTGGTAAGTAGTTGTCATGTTATCAGGAGATCTTGTGTTCAAAATTATGGAAATAGTCTCTTGCAGAAATGCAAGATAAGACTGCATACAATAGAATCTTGTAGTTCGATTCTTCTCCTCCACACTTTGCATATGGTGAAAGCATTTAGTATTTAGTACACCGGTCTACCCTTTTATCTAATTTGCAAAATGTAAAAAAGTGTCTTTACATGGTGGTCCAGAGCAAAGTAGTTATGAAAAGCTTGTCTGCATATTAAAGAGCTCACATGATAGATTGTGATCATTTTGGGCTATACCTAAAAGAGGAAAAATAAGGAGCGCGTGTTATGTCAATGGGTTCAAATTCTATCTGGCAAGGGAAATGGTGGGCCACTTGCCATGTGACTTGTTGATTTTGTTCTCACAAGTTAGTGACCTTGTCTTAATTAACAAATGGTTTCGAAATAATGTATCAATGGTTGGGATTAATTCGGGGTTGAAGAAAAGTAGAGACTGGAGAGGAATACAATATTTGTTTGTGCCATTTTCTTGTTCAGTGCGTTTGTTTTCACAACGTTGATCTTTTTTTCCAGGAACCTTATCAATGAAGTTCACATTTGCATTAGCTTCTATTTCTGCATAAACTGGAATATTTGTCTAGAATATTGAAAAGCGTTTATTGCCCGTTTTTATATATCTAATTGTAAGATTCGTCTTTTAAAATGGTTGGTCATTAATTTTTATCCTTTAAATGTGTTGGTCTTTAATTTTTGCCCTTAGACATCAACTTATGTCTAGCGGGGCATAAGTTCTTTAAGGGTGTGAAGCATAACGTATAGGATATTATACTGCAAAAATATTAATTTATATCCGGCGAAAAAGTTATTGCCTTGAGGACAAAAGATAAAGACTGGCACAAAATGTTTACCGCGGATTTGGTACGGTTGAATTTGTATGTGAATCAAAAACACGTGTTACGATTGAACCTTGTTTTAGGTCCGATTTACTAGCAGTTAGATTTCAAGGCGATAAAGGAAAACAACTAAGTATGAAATATGCGAAACAAATAAGGCAAAACAAACAAATCTAGGTAAACCCCGTGCGAGTATGAGCGCGATCAAGATCTAATCCGAGCTACCCGAGTTGTTAGCGGAGCAAGATTAACTCTAGCTTGGAAGATAATCAAGAACAAAAGAAATGTTTGAGGGCCAAGTAAAAATTGTTGTATTGAGTAAGAGAATGAGATTGCAGATGCTTTTTACAAGTGAGGAAGAACAGTTATTTATAGGTTACAACATTAGGCCATGGCCAATGATAATTCTACAACAGATCCCTAAAGGACTATGACCTATGCTGGCACGCCATGTGTTCTATCCATTAGTGAGCCAGCTTATATTCCTTTGATGCTCAACTCCGTACGAACTCGCCCGCACACCTGAATAGTCTGACTCACTCATCTCCTATCTGCTCCCTGCACCATATCACAGTGAGAGGGGAGTAGCTGAATTCTTATCCTTTACGAGAGGTTGCTCCCGTTATCGTTAGCTTCAAGAGAGGCCTCTCGTGGTCTCCACACTCACTACTGCGACGAACTCGTAAGCTGCCTATCCTGATCGAGACGGCAAAATAAGGACAAAAGTGCAAATAATCCGTTTCTATAACAAAATAGTCAATAAGATTCTAGTTTCTTCTGGGCCTTGGGCCTTGTTCTGTATTCAAATCCATTGAATGCATTATTGGACACTTGGACAAACGGGGCTCACGATGAACGAAACCCTTTTAAGCGTTTAAATTGGTGAATTTTTCACCAGATGTCTCATTTTGGTAAAGCTATTTAGTAAATGACCATTTCTTATGAGAATTTCTTTCGTATTATCGATCTTTTAGATTATGGTCTAAATTTTTTTTGAATAAATTTAAAAGCTTATGAGGAAGTGTTAGATCACTGTATAAAATTTTGTAGTAAATTATTGTAAACGTTAGATTCGTTTAATGTTTTGTTTGTAGAATCAAAAAATGTATAAACATTCCGAATCTAAGTTATTTAGAAAAGCAATTCTTTATATTTGCACAAACTTATAAAATTATGGATAAAATCTAAATAGTGACCTAAAAAAAGAGATATATGTATAAATCAGCCTTTTGTAATTTAAGATATCGGTGTGGAATATTCACGAATTTTCACACTCTTTATTATATGCTTATTAAGCAACGGCTTATTTTGTAATGTCTTCCATTGATAAGCAATAAGCATTACTCTTTTTGTTCTAATTTATGTGACATGGTTTGATAATGCATAATTTAAGATAAAAGATGAAGATCTCTGAATTTGTAGTTTAAAATAAATATTAGATATTTATGTATGAATTGTTTCATTAAGAGTAGTTTAATTGGGTCTCGTTAATTATATGAAAAGATATGCAATAACATGAAATTAGGGAAGGTAAAATGAGCTCATGAAAATATGATTTTGTCAATTCATTTTAATTTATGACCTATTTATTTATTAGCTCAATTTATTTTGATCCGTTCAATTCAACCCATTTAAAATTTGGGTTGGTACATAGTCCAAATTGACCCATGAAAAAACTTGTTAAATAACTTTAAAGAAACTTTTTTTAATTTGAGATGTGTCAAATAACCCTAATAAAGAAAAAAATTTATTAAGTACTTAAATAAATTCTAGAAAACCAGACAAATAAATCAAAATTTAGTAAGAATCAGACAGTTTGAGTTATGACTTGTTTATTAGCCATTTTAATCCAATTAACAATGATCTACCCATTTATTAGCTCAATTTATTTTGATATGTTCAAATTCAATTTAACCCGCTTATTTGATAGCTACTCGAAACAAATTGGAAAAAGGGTCCGAAATATACCTAAACTTTGGGAAAATTTGTTGTAACACACCCAAACTTCTGGATTATTTAGTTGTGTATTTTTGTGACATTTGTTTGCTTAGCTGGACCACTAACTCAGTCACGCACTCAGTACGCGTGTATTCACATTTAGGTCCAGTTGTGTAAATAAATGTCACTAAAATAGACTAATAAATATAGTAAAGGGGGGTCAAAGGAGCCCCGCAAAGTTCAGGCGTGTTACAATAATTTTTATCAAAATTTGGGTATATTTCAGATCCTTTTCCCAAAAAATCAGGAGTGGGGCACACACCAAAGAAGAAAAACGCATCCAAATTCCCAAATCGACTAGCAGAAGAAAAGGTGCATAATTAAGCAGTTTTGAGCCATTTATTTCACTGCCCATTTGGTTTGCGTGATTATTCACGCAGACTTACCCCGATTCCTCCCTGTATATATGGCTGTATCCTCACTGTCAAAATGCACCATATTTGCTAATCAATCACTTACCAAAATAATTAATGTAGATTACTTTGAATTTCTAGCAATTGTTGCTAATACATTTTCTTAAGCAAATTTCAACTTAGGAAAAATCCATAAGAGAAACGCAAGTTTTTTGTGACAATGAGGTCCGATCTGCTGATCATGATAACCCTGATAACGTTGTTAGGCTTGATGAAGTGTGCAGCTAGTACACTTGTCAAGGTGGGCGACAAGTATGGCTGGGACCAGAATGTCAACTATACCAATTGGGCTGCTTATCACCATCTTTACGTTGGCGATTGGCTTAGTGAGACTCCTTCACCTTTAATCTCTCGTGTATATAAGTTAAATTCCATTTTAATATGATTTTGTCTTATATCTATCGATATTTTGAAATATAACCAGTGAAATTTAACCTGCTATAGAATAATAATTGTACTGAATGTAGGTATTAGTTTTGTAGAACAGCCATAGAAATTAGACAAATACTGAGAACTAATTAAATGGTTGCTGAACCTAATTAACTTGTGGTTTTGTTTCAGATTTTGTCTTCGACAAGCACTATTACACCGTGCTGGAGGTGAACCAGACGAATTATGAGCAGTGTATTGATCGCGATTTTATAACAAACATTACAAGGGGTGGGCGAGATGTTTTTCAACTAACTCAGGCAAGGCCTTATTACTTTGTCAGCAGTGGAGGTTACTGCTTCCATGGAATGAAATTAGCAATAAATGTTGAAGAACCTTTACCAGCTTCTCCTGCACCTTCATCAGACCAAACTAATGCTTCTCCAATGCAAATTGGCAAACATTTGATCACACCAGTTCTCGCGATTAGCAGTCTTGTGTGGGCGTTCTTGTTTGCTCAAGCTAGGTTGTTATGAATCCACTGTGTTCTTTGCAGACTGAGGCAGTCTAGGCTTTAACACAGACGACACACATACATATCTAGGTTTATTTTAATTTCGAGTTTGGGAAATTGTTACTATTTCAAAGTTTATCAGACAGGCAGCTTTCTTCATGTGAGTAGATTATGAATCAATTGCTTTTGAGATTCTATCTAGTTTTATCTTGATGCATTAGCCTTTTTCTTTTGCTCTTGATGTACTTTTTTGAATCCGTCTGTTAGAATTCCTGATTCTGCCACTGACATCCCTCATACGCCTGCCCTGCTTTGTTATTTCATGCTACTATTGGATATACAAATTTTACTATATCCATCAAAAGAGGTTACCCAATTTGACCAATTTGTTGTTACTTGCAAAAAGGAAGCCAACAGACACAAACCAAAAAAAGAGAATTATCCCTCAAGTGATCCAAAATGATCTTCCAATTCATACTGAAGAACAGAGAGAATAGAAAAAAAATAAATACCCAGAAAGGAATAATAACTGGAATGGTTTACTCATGCACCAACCATTAGCAAATAGCAATGCTCCAAAATTCAAAGCTAATAAGACACTTGTGAGATAAAAATTCCTGTCTGCAAACTAGAACTACGACTAAATTACATAGAAATAGTTAAAACTTTCATATTACTAAGCAGGAGGCAGGACAATAATGTATAGCCCCACTCCCTTAAAAATTAACAGCACTACTACTTGCTGGTAGAAAGTTTGCTGTGTACAGGAATTGCTTGAGAAATAAGGCTGGCAGTATCGCCAGCATCTTGAGGAAGCAACGTAATAGTACCCATCTTGTTTATCTTCTCAAACACTTCAACATACTGCTCAGCAACTCTCAAACTAGTAGCATCAGCACCATCATTTTCAAGAATTGCTTTCGACACCTCAGTAATTGCACGCGCGGTTGCTTGAGCATTTGCAAAAATAGCATCAGCTTCTCCTTTAGCTCTATTCACTTGGTCCATTTTAGCAGCCTCAGACTCCAAAATCACAGCCATTTTCTTCCCATCTGCTTTATTTACAGCAGCTTATCTTTGCCCTTCAGAAATCAGGACTTTCGCCCTTTTCTTACGTTCTGCTTCAGCTTGTTTTTCCATAGCCACTTGAACACCTTTTGGTGGTGTTATATCTTTGATCTCATACCTTAAGCACTCTAATCCCCAATCAGTACGTAATGGCCAATCGTTAATCGCATCAAGTATGCATCTATTCAATTCCACTCGCTCTTCAAAAGTCTTATCAAGTGTAATTTTTCCAAGCTCGCTACGCATAGTAGTTTGTGCTAATTGAACTACAGAGTAAACAGGGTCTGCCGTTCCATAAGATGCTAAAACAGGATCAATAATCCTTATGTAAAGCACACCATCCATTTCAATTGGGACATTGTCTTTCGTAATCCCCGTTTGTCTTGAAATAGGAATTGCCTGTTCCTTTAAGGAATGTACATATTGGATCTTATCAACGAACGGGATCAAAAAATTCATGCCTGGATTCAGAGTTGTAGTATACTTACCGAGGCGTTCGACTACGTGGGCTTGTTGATGGGGAACAAAATGGATGCCAAAATTCAAGGGTGGCCTGATTTTGTAATTTGTTTTGTCAGCATAAGTGTTGTAGTTGCGGATGGACGAGGAGAAGGAGGAGATAGGTAAAGGGATAATATGGTTGTGGAATTGTTGTGTGGGTTTAAATACGAAGGAAGAAGAAGTTGAGAGGTTTCTGTTAAACTTCATGGATTTTCTAATGGTTTTCATGGTATTGAGAGAATTTCCATGGAAGAAAGTCATGTTTTTTGCTTGTTTCCTGAATTTTTTTGTGTAATTCTAAGTATGAAATTTTCTCTATTGTTGTGAAAGAAGTATAGGAGGTATGGTATATCTATGTTGTTTGAAGAACAAGTTAATTATTTGGTGTCTTGTAGGGAAAGTCAATTATATGTATTCATCTTTTTCTCCAAGAAATATTGAAAATATTTTCCTATTTTATACGTACGAAATATGACTAGAAGACTAATTATAATTAGCTAGCTAGGTATAATTAGAAGACTAATTGAACGTATAATCAAGGATCAAGGACATAGTTGGACTAGTTAGAAGACTAATGATTGTGCAGTGACATAAACGCATATTTAAATCAACAAAGTAATAAGGCATAATACATAAACAACCTCTTTAACTTGGACTCAACTAACATATGTGACTTTCAACTTTGGGTGTGCATAAGTAAATACTTAAATTTGTATAAAACTGAATAAGCAGATACACCCGTCCTATGTGGCAAAATACATATAGGACGCCATGTAGGACGCAAATTGACTACATAGAACACCACATAAAATGCATGTTTCTACTTGTTCAACTTTATATAAATTTAAGTGGCTATTTGTACACACCCGAAATTGGAGGGTATAGATGAAGTTGAAGCCAAATTGAAGGACACTTTTGTCTATTATGCCTATGTCATTTGATGCGTTACAAGAAGGGGTCTTTTCGTCTTTAGGGGTGGGGATACGGGTCGGGTCGGGCACTGAGCATAGGATCTAGTTTCCTGGAGAATCGGATAAGATAATTCACATATGGTGGCGACACCAACAGGAAGAAGCCTCCCAATTCCCTCCTCCATGGCAACGGCTATGTCAGCCATTTTTGTACCTCCTTCTTCACTCACTTCCTCCAATACACGAAAAATAAATCTAACTTCATTGAACAAGAAACTCTTTATACCCCAAAATTATCCATTTCGGACTCCCAAGTACCATTCTAGTAGGTCCAAACCACCGTCATGCTCCGGTACCAATGGCACAGTTATCCAAGGTGATCGGAATACAACCGAACTACCAATTAGTATCGACGCTCTTCACCGTTTCATTCACCTCAATTTGGGCAACTGGACCGGCTCTTTCCATGTCAGCATTATCCTTCTTCTCTCTGTAAATTTTAAAATATCGAATTAATCTAATCTATTTTGCTTTAAAAATTAGTTAAATTGACTCTCGTGATGCGAAACATGACAAATATTTGGAATGGAGGAGTATATGCATATAGCTTTCAAAACATTTGATGAGTAAATGCATATGTATGACTTTTAATTATTTTTTTTGGTTAATATTACTAGCTAATCATGTATACTTTGAGCAGGAAGCGTACATTGGATTTGATTCCTTCGTTTGCATGATTTATTTTGCAGCAATTTGATGGTCATGGCAATTTGATGCATAAGATAACAACGAAGCTTGCGGTGAGCTCTTATGGTGAAGGTGAACTGATGAGTTTATTACAAACGTGAGCTCCTAGTTTGATTCTTCCCCTAGTTTAGTGTGTCTCAAACTTGCTATGTTTTCTGATGAAATTTTAGAATGTAATTTCTAGAATAACAATTTTGTAGTTTCTTCGTAACTAATATGTGTATTTGAGAATAACCCAGTCTAGTTCTTTTGTAATTATGGAATTGCTAGTAATTATATAGTTAGCATTGACCAAAAAAATAAAATAAGCTAAACAAATGGTAGTTGTTACTTGTTAGTTATCCAAAGGAAAACACCTTTTTCCTACTCTTTGAGATTAAGGTGAAGTCAAACCATTGGGGTGGAGGAATTTTTATTTTTTTTCCTGAATACCACAGAAATTACAATGCTTACACTTCCTGTTAGATGGTTCTAGTTAAATGGCATGTAGGTCAACTTTAGCATATAGAAATCCATGTGCCTTTCTATTTTTCATGTTTGTGAATTTTGAGAATTGTTCATTCATTCACTGGCATGCATATCTATAGGTGCAAGTAGCTTTTAGGAGCCCAAAGCTCAATTCTTCCGCGGATTTAGATAGAGTGAATTTAGAGCAATTATTAGGAAGCCAAAGTCCTACATGACCTTCTGATTCATAAGCCCTTTCACTTTCTCGATGTTTGCTTTTTCATCTGCAAAAAGTTAGTTAACAGCGCAGTAGTGTAGCACATCCTCATTAGCTTCGGATACTGTAATGTTTGTCGACTGTATGGTTTGGAAAGACAAGTAGACTAATCATCTTCAAAAATTTTTAGGTTATACATCAAACAACCTCCATTTTCTGGTAATGATGATGAAGCAGAGTGGTCTGAATACAAAATCAAAGAGACTAACATGTTTACCGTGGACAAATATCAACAGGTGAGCTTCACTAAGATAGAGAGCTAACTTATATCTACTCACTGGTCATACTTAATTGAGACTGTTATCAGCAGTTTCCTTTTCTTTTCAGATTTTATTGCATTTGAGGTACCACTAAAGTAGTTTGCAGATTGGCTTTTTCCCCAAGGAGAAGGCATACGCACTAAGATATCAGACTGCTGGCATGTTAGAGACTGTGCTAAGACAGGGAGTGCTAGGTGAAGATGATATTGGAGAAGAATCACCAAGGTAATTGTTTTTCATGTAGAGATGTCACTTAATGGATAAGTTATAATTTCAGTTCTATGAAACCATTTTGCTGAAATTATGCATGTATTTGCTTCTAGTTTTATTTTGGAATTTATACCCAATATCGCCTGAATGTTGCTTCTAGTCATGCTTCAATGTTTTTGCCTCGGCTACTTTGTGTTCCGATGGATGTTTTATCTGAAAAGTTTTAAGCATTAATTGAAAGATCACCCTACGAGCAAATAAACAGTGGTGGATCTTGGTGATATTGTGTTGGGGCGACTTGTGAGTGTGTGAGACAATAAAATTCTCCCTTATTCTCAAGTATAGCACAAACTTGTTTTCAGTGATGTGCTCCTTTTTTCTTTCTTCTGGGAACACACTTCCTTGCATTCTATTGCTTCAACGGACACAGGAATATAACTTAGAGTGCTATACATTGGACCTCTCATAAGATTTTTCAGAACAAATCAGCTATCAAATTCATTGCATGTGACTTTCATGTAAGAAACAGTAGACCATCTTCTAGGATCTAATTGCAAAGCTTATGTAATCTGGGAAAAAATATACCGATCTTTTCTCATAAAGGACTGGTACATATTTTTTTCATTATCTTTATCTTTTGGTTCCAATTTGGCTTTGACTGCCATTCTGTAATCACTTCTTTTCCTTCACAGAAATCTGAAGCTTCCCTCTAAACGGCCTTCTATTGTATGTGAAAATTGTCTTTATTCACTGGAGAAAGATAGGCGAGTGAGAGCCTTTCATATAATGGACCCAAATGGGATACTGGAAATGATTCTAGTTTTCCTTGAAGAAAGAGGTAATGGAGATGCCATTCCTCCCTCCTTTGACAATTTCAAGGTACTTTTGACTTGAAAGGGGAAGTGTTTCCCTTCTACATAAACATAGTTTGATTCAATATGTTAGTTACAGGAACCAAACTATTGGTCTTATGCCTAGCCATTGCATTTTATGGTCACCTTGTAGGAGGATTCTGAAAAGATTCTGCTTCATCTTGGAACTTGGAAAGGTCATTCGCTAACAACGCGTACTGGTGTTTATGGATCAACAATTACTGAAGCAGATACTACTGCTACTCTTGAATTGAACACGGACGGCCAGCTAGTTCAGGTTTGTTGGCTCCTTGCTTTGGTTATTTCATTTTTATTTTAGGCTCTGAAATGAACATCTATAGTCTTAGCTTTTGGCTGCTAATATATTTCCTTCAATTTCCTACTTCAATCAAGGATATCACGTCTACTTCTGGTGCGAGCAATATTACAACTAATGTACATTGGACCGGTACCATGTCCAAAAACCTAGTGACATTTGATGGCGGTTACCAGCTTACTTTGTTGCCTGGGGGCATTTACATGGGGTACCCATCTGATGTGGCCAAGAATGTGCAAGAATCCACAGCATTTCATCTTGAGTTTTGTTGGCTTGAATCGCCTGGCAAGAGACAAAGACTTATTCGCACTTACGATGTAGAGGGCTTGGCTGTTTCATCTACATATTTCATCGAGTCCAAAGTCTTGAATTGATTCTCTTGATTCAAAGAGAGCTGCTTCAGGCACCAAAATCATTTTTCCCGAGTATAATCACCATTGTGGTATCAATTGTATCTTTCTTTACATAGAAGATCCAACAGAACATAGAATACTTGTATCAATTGTACCCTATTTGTACAATATAAAGAAAATTCAATTGTCTCCCTTGTGAATGCACGAGTCATGGCCTTGTTCATCGAGCTTAAAAAGTTGTACTCTATTTTTTCGACTTTCGGCCTACCTATTACTCTTAGTAAACTTAAAAGAATTTTCATTTGAACTTCCTTGTGGGGTAGCAAAGAATGGCAAAGACTTCACCTTTACTACATTTGACTTGTCAAGTGATCCCTCTACTCAATTGAGACTTCAAGATGAGAGGTGCATTGATGGTGCTGTTGGTGCATCACTTCTCAAGTTGGCAAGTGGCAACTTGCCTCTTGTCAAATGCCTTATGGAGTTATTGTTGGCTTGTGGACAAAATATGACTTTATTTCTCAGGAAATGCAACTAGCTTGCACCTTTTTGGCTTATTTATGAGATGCTTATGCAATTGACCTGGTCCCAGATGTTGCCTTTATGTGTACCCTGGAGTTTATTTCGTGGTCGTATAACCGACATACTCCCTTCGTTTAAAAAAGAATGACCTACTTGTCTTTTTAGTCTGTTGCAAAAAGAATGACCCTTTCCTTTTTTGACAATATTTTAATTTCAACTTTCCACATGGCATGTTTAAGACCACAAGATCAAAGGGCATTTTGGTACATTTAACATAACTTTAATTTAAAACCACAAGATTCAAAAGTCTTTTTTATTTTCTTAAACTTTGTGCCAAGTCAAAATAGGTCATTCTTTTTGAAACGGAGGGAGTATATATCTTTTTTTTGTTCAAAAATTTTCTTAAAAGTAAATTTATAATATTCTTTTTCAAGGAATTTTATGATATTCATGTCCCAGATTTATTTTTTTTGAATCAGCCGATTCTGTTCTTGATTAGTCTCCGATTTTTACTCCCCAGTTAGATGTTATTTGCTTTGTTGTATAAATTTATTCCGTCGAGTTAAACTTCTATACATCTTGCGAAATCAAAACCCTCACTAATAAGATTAAAGTTCAGCTAACTGGCCGAGCTAATAAAACTACTGTTATATAAAGGATAATTTATTGTCTAAATTGCAAAGTGGTAGTAAAATAGTGGAGGTGTCCACTCCCAAGTGGCAAATGGTAGGTAAACAATTCATTGTATATCCACAGTTGTACATGTGTAGTACTCTTTATTTGGACCCCTTTCTTGCCACTAGCCTGGCATTCTTATCCTATTGGCAACTTGGAAATACACTAGTCTTGTAGTACAGATATTATTAACAATCTATTGGCTGAGTCTCCGTTTTCTAGTTTTTAGGATAGCTGTTTCAAGTGCTAATAATTGAATTTAAGATTTAATACTTATCTATATTTTATGAATTGAATTTAAGATTTAATATTTCTTAATATTTTATGAATTTGTTAACACATATATAAAATTTGAGTCAACTAATGGGTTCAACCGGGCACCTATATTATTACATTTTTCACCTGCCCCCACATTTCAAAGATTTTATTGCTCGGTAATTTGACATGTTTTATTTTTGGGGCAGTACAAGTTGAAACCGTGTAGGTCCTATTACCTACTTTGGATTTAGCAAAACACTTTTCTAAACCAATAAATCTAGATTTCAATTTACCTTATGTAAGATAGTAAATCCTGATCTATTTATTGTTGTGCCAACTCCCACCAAATAAAAATTAGCCAGTCTGCCAAACACTATAGGAACAATTGGGACAAATCCCAATTGTACATGTAGCTTTTCTAAATGATCTTTATAGGATAAAACCGAGTTGTACATGTGTAATTTAATTTAGTTTCAAAAAATAGTTAAATTATTTTTTGAGAAATGAAACGTGACAAACTAATTTGTGACGGAGAGAGTAGTAACTATGCAGGCAAATTAGGATTCCTAGAAGAGATGAAATGCAAAAGAACGCAGGAGCATAGAGGGAGAAGAAACGTGTAACCAGGTCCCAGCGGTAATTACCTCCATTGACGTAGACGAATGATCAGGGCGGAGCTAGATAGGATCGAGGGGTTCATCCGAACTTCTATCATCAGAAAATTATACTACTACTATTTATATAAAATTATTTTTATATATATATAATAGATATTGAGCCTTCTATTGAGTCCTTTTTTACTTTTTCATGTGTTTACTTCTTCCTACTTTAAACCATTAGTCCAAGTCCTGGCTACGTCACTTGCGAATGACGATTGCAGCCCTAGGCCCATCAGGCAATATATATACACACATCAGAAAAGCAACTCCAAATGATACAAGTAGCTAATCCATCTTCTTTTCTCTTGATTAAGACAGAGAAGTTAACATCATCATATTTCTGCTTCAGCTGATAAGAATTATTACAGTATTATTTTTGTGTGGACAAACGAGAAGAGTACTGGAAATGGGAGAAACAGGGGGAGCTTCAGCGATATCCTTTCCAGAATTAACAATTCCACCACGGCCCTCATTTGAATCCATTTTTAACATGTCCTCTTTCAGTCCAGGTCCAATGTCTCTAGTTTCCAGTTTCTTATCTGAACAGAGCCCTGATTCTGCAGACTGCCCTTCTTTCTCTCATCTTCTTGCTGGCGCCATTGCTTCGCCGACACTTTTGCCTGATGATTCTGGAGATACTTCAGGGTGTCAAAAGAACACTGGATATAAGCAGAATCGACCGATGAATTTGGTGTTGGCACAATCTCCGTTGTTCATGATTCCCCCTGGTTTCAGTCCATCTGGATTCCTTAATTCTCCTGGATTTCTTTCCCCACTCCAGGTACATATAATCCACACAATTCTTCATTTCACTTGGCCAAACACTTGTTCCATTAATTCCATGCTAAGTTTATCGTATAATCGGGCTTTTGTTACAGTAGACTGTAGATGCGGAGTCAGTATTGTAGTAATGGATTCTGCAAAACTCAGTCATTTTAGCTTAAGCTTAGTGTTTTTGTTAAAAATTTATTTAATATGTAGAAATGGTCTGTTTAGAATCCAATATGCAAAATAAAATATGATAAAACATCTATAAATTAAAAATTCCGACTCCACTACCATTAGGCGAACCTACCATAGGTAGGGTGTGTATATAATAGAATTCAGTTAACTGAATTTTATGATATATTTAATGCAGAAAAGTCCCCTGGTAGAGTAGCATTGTCAAGTGTTTCAGTGTTCCTGAGTTTCTAATCCCATGTCTAGGAGCTGAAATCAAAAAAAAATTTGTTGTCAATAATTTAGTTGGTGTTTGGAGTACTTTGGACATGAAAAAAAGATATTTGTAAAAAAAAAAATTAAAACAAAATATTTGCAAGTTAAAAGTTAAAATAAGTATTCCTCTCTTGGTTTTTTAAAACGACAAGTATTTGGGAACATTTTTAGTATACATGGCAACTAAATGGAAATGGAGGGAGTAGTTGTATTCTATTCTAGTCTCACTGTTACCCATATATCCAATTCTTCATTGTTTAAACACATAAATTTTGAAACGTCGACTATTATTACATAAGTAAGGTAGAGTCTCTGAATTATGATGCGCCCAATGGTTGGTTAACAATGACAATAACATACCCAGTTTATTCTCACACGTGCAGTCTGGGGTGTACAGACCATACCCCCCCCAACCTCTGTGGGGATAGAGAGGCTGTTTCTGATTTGGTTATAGAAATAGTTAAACTAAAAGTCATCTAAATTACATTGGCATCATGTGGTTACTTATGGTATTTCAATTTGATTGCAGAGTCCCTTTGGGATGTCCCACCAGCAGGCTCTAGCACATGTTACAGTACAGGCTGAATTTTCTAGTTCATACATGCAAATGCAAGCCGAAGATCAGTGTTCTGCTGAGGTGGCTTCAGCAGAAGCATTAGGAAATGAGTTGTTGACTGATCCAAAGGAATCTTCTTTGCAGATAAAGGAACATTTGCGATCTAGATTGGATAACAAACCATCAGACAAGCAGGGTAAGCAATTTGAACTGCCGGAGGTTTCTCAATTTGAGAACAAGACATCCTTTGGTGCTTTCGATAAGGCAGCTTGTGATGGTTATAACTGGAGAAAATATGGCCAGAAGAAGGTTAAGGCTACTGAATGCCCTCGGAGCTACTATAAGTGCACACATCTCAAATGTCCAGTGAAGAAGAAGGTTGAGCAATCTGTTGACGGTCACATAACTGAGATCACATATAATGGCTGGCACAACCATGCTCAACCAACCAAACAAAGAAAAGATGGTTCTGCTTTGGATAGTACAAACTGCTCCGAAGTTCAACCAGACATTCGTACACAAAATTGGACAGTAATGAATAGCTCGGATGGGTTTTCTCCTTCTCATTCTGAACAGGTTCCGACCCAAATGGCATCTGAACTTCTTGTGAAAAAAGAATGTGATGAAACCAAAAGCAATTTGATAGAAGTTGATGAGGGGCATGATGAACCAGATGCAAAGAGAAGGTGAGTCCTCTTTTCATGAGTAAAGAATGCCCCATCCTTCTGTTGCTAAACAAGGAGAAAAATTGTAGAGCAATAAAAGTATGTATCTAATTCAGTTACTATGTTGCAGGAAGATGGCAGTTGAGACTGTAGCTTCATCACATGGCACAGTAGCTGAATCCAAGATTGTTCTGCAGACAAGAAGTGAAGTTGATATCTTAGATGATGGGTACAGATGGCGAAAATATGGGCAGAAGGCGGTAAAGGGGACTCAACATCCAAGGTACCTACATAGTCTACATATCTTCTGACTGCAAAATTTTTTTAGATGCCCATCTGATTTGCCTGCCCATGATCCTCTTTTAGTTTTGCACATGAAGAATTTGATGGTAATAATGCAATATTCGCTTTTGTGAATATTAACTTGGTCAATTCAAGATAATCTGCTATGTTTGGTCTCCGATTAGAATAAACAAGTGCAATAAGATTCTCTGGAGATCAGAATTAAGTGCTGTAATCAGCGGCAATGTCTTGTTTGAGCACTAGCTAGTTCTTTGTCCTTCCATAGTATGATTTCACATGTTACTGTCGAACATGTTTAACACATACGTCTTTCCCTGAAAAACATCACTGATTTGATTCCAGTTCTTTTCTTAAATGGCATGAATCTCATCCCTTTATGCATCCAAACTTGATATACAGGAGTTACTATCGGTGCACATATGCTGGATGCAATGTCCGCAAACAAGTCGAGAGGGCTTCAACTGATCCAAAAGCTGTCATAACAACTTATGAAGGCAAGCATAATCATGATATTCCTACTGTTATTAGGAATAGAGGAATGAGGAATACAGCCAAAGATACTTGGCTTTGAGAACGTAAGAAACTGTGATTTGGAGGCTTTCAGTTCACAAAAATATTTTGTTTTTTTGGAAACAACACTGAAATACTTGTGTGTGAAAGGATTGCAGCATAAGTAGCATTACCAAAAGTAAAACGGTGAAAGGATTTGGTTTGAGCTTCTTACTTCTGTACAAAAAGCTGATAGTAAGATCTATCCTTGTTGAAAACCACATGCTGGCCCCATGAATTTGTTGGTTGGTTTTAAGAAATACTGTAACTTGAATTGATCATGATAAGTTAACTAATAAATATTGTTGGTTGATATTAGTAATATCATATTTTACTAATATCCTTGATACATGCTATATTGTTCCAGCTCGTCTACTTAATTCATTCATCCATGTCTTGGTGCATTTTGTAGCTATCTTCCTATATTTGTTATATAGCTCATGATCTAGATACTCTCTATTACAAACCTAATATGATGATCTAGAGAGTAGAACAGTAATTTGTTATAACCAGTTAAAATTATACTGAGAACACAAGTGTCAATATGGGTGTTTCCGGTTTAAGGAAATATTCCCAGCTATTTTTCCGTGTTCGGTTGTTAAAAATATTTTATTTAGTAAAACAAGATCTTTGAAAATAAGGAAAATGACTATCGTAATAAAAGTAAGGAAACAAGTCACATTTTCTCCTTCCCATGAATTCACCTGAATTTCTTTCCCCACTTCAGGTATATATAATCCACTCAATTCTTCATTTCACTTGGCCAAACACTCTCTCATTTTTCTTTCCTGTTTTAATTTAAGGATCCGTTTAGCCATAAAAATCAAAAATATATTCACTTTATTTGGTATTTTTGAAGTTGAGAATAGAGTTACAGTTGTGTTTGATCATAGTATTTTAAAAAATATTTTAGACTTTTGATATACTTTTTTATAAATATGATTTATACCCTCAATTTTTTAAAACTAGCAAAATAACCTAAATCAACTTTTACAACTCCACTATAATACAAAAAGTAAACAACATTACTATTGAACTGAAAACAACCACATGGAGCCATGTTTCCGTCTCCCATAACATCACCAATAAATCAAAATCTACACCACACCAAATCCTTATCTTCCACCACCCAAAATCAACATATATGCTCCGTATGAAATCAGTCTATTATAAATATTCATTAACGCATAAATTAATAACACTAGTAAGTAGCTATTCTTTATTTGGTTGGTAGTTGTAGTTGGCATTGTTTTTAATTTGATTGGTGGTTTTTGTATAAAATAAAAAGTCAGGGAAAATTGAATCCAAAAACAGTGAATACACCTCAAGATGTGTTTTTCAAAAAACCAAAAATTGTAAAAACTTATTTCAATATTTTTGGTTTTCATGATCAAACAAGTATTTCGGAATAAAGTAAAAACGTATTCCGAAATATTGTGAATAATATTTATGGCCAAACGCCTACTGAGTGTTGTTGCTACTTCTTTCATTCGTTTAATTCTATGTTGTGTTTGTCTTAAAATCCTGATTTTGCAGTAGTGTAGTTATGGGTCTGCAAAACTCATGTGTTAAAATTCTATTTTATACGCAAAATAAACTACGATAAAAAATAAATAAATTAAAAATTCTAATCCTCTTCCGATAAACGTACCTACCATAGGTACTGAATTCTATGACATATTTAACACATTCTCAAGTGTTTCAGTGTAGCTGATCACCTGAGTTTCTAATCCCAAGTCTACGAGCTGAAATCTAAGTTAGCGTTTGAACATACATTCCTAAATATTTTTGACAAGTCATAGATGAAGTTTCACCATGTGTTTAACGATAGTTTTTGGAAAAAATATTTTACTTTTTAAAGAAATATGATTTATACCCATAAGATTTAAAAATTATTAAAATTATTCATAACTTTGTATTATCATTTTATAATGAACATATTTTATGATAAAATTAAACTCATAAATTATAAGCTCCAACCTGCTTATAAACAATTTCACGTATTAGTGATAGGAGCTATCGAAGTTATCTCAACGCACAAAGGAGCATCCAATTTTTCTATTTACATTACTTTTAACAAGTGCTATGCAACAATACTATTACATACTTGAGTCAAATAACAAGGTTTATTAATGGGGTTGGTTGGCAAATAGATATTAGTTGGATTAATAAACGGTGGGGTATTTTAATAAAATATAAAGGTTTAGAGTAAATTTTAAATTTTTAAAAGTTCCCAAATAATAAAATTTGACCCAAAAATTATTTTTTTTTCTAGTTTTTGGGAATTTAGATTATTTGTCAAAAATATTTACTAAATGATGACAAATTGTATGGCCAAACACATTTTGTCAAATTTTCCCCCAAAAACTACTTGGATATCTATGACCAAACGGATCCTAAATTATTTTTGTTGTCAACAATTTAGTAGGTGGTGGGAAATTAAAAGAAAAGATATTTGAAAAAAAAAAAGTTAAAACAGGGTATTTGAAAATTAAAATTATATTTAAATATATATTTAACTGAAAAAGAAATAAAAATATTGCGAGCAGAAAAATAATTTTACTTGCCAAAATGTTAAAAATGTTATTTTCAAACTTGAAACTAATCTTGAAAATTCTTTTATAAAAATCAATCTACAGACACAAAAATTTCATTTGCAAAAACAAAACAAAATAAAAGGTCCAAAGAGGCCTTAGTATAGTCAAACTTATTTTCCCTCCTTTTTTTTCTTTAAATAAATCAAATCCCTCTCTCAAACTCCGTCCGGCGAGACCCAACCTTCCTCACCCCTCGGCAGAATTATCTATATCTCTGATAGATGTAAAGTTCTTATTCACCTCTTTCTATAATTCGACTTATTCAAGGCATTTCAATCATATTTTGACTTTAATTCTTTTATGATTTCTGTTTTTTCACAAATTAGTAGGAATATTTGATTACAGAAGCATCTTTTTTGTGGACTGTCATTCTCAATTTTATGGAATTAATTTAGTTAATGCTCCCTCTTTTCGCATTTAGTTGTTAGGATAAGGTTTTGCACAACCTTAGAAAAAAATAATCAGGAGTGTAATTTGACTAATATATCTCTTATTAATTCTTAATCTAAATATATCATTGTTTATTGTGTTTTAATTATCGCACTATTTTGTTGCTGTTCTTGTTCCTTTCTTATCTTCACTATTTCCTGATTCTTTGTACTTGGATCTGTTGCACTTGGGCCGAGAGTCTTTCGGAAACAACCTCTCTACCTCCACGATCACGAGGTAGTGGTATGGTTCGCGTACACTCTACCAGCCCTAGACCCCACTTGTGGGATTTCACTGGGTATGTTGTTGTTGTTGTAATTGTTAATCTTTGTCTATTTGTGTGCATTGTAATTCTAAAATAATTAATGCCAAGGACAAAGTTGAAAAAGATTAACTATTTCTCTCTTGATTTTTTAAATTGGCAAGTATCCGAGAACAATTGTTTTTAGTATACATGACAACTAAATGGGAAAGGATGTAGTAGTTATATCATGTTCAGGTCTCACCATTACCCATATATCCAATTCTTCATTGTTCCCACCTTTGGAGGTTTCCGTTGTTAGAAGAGACTATTCCTACATAAGGTAGAGTCTGTGAATTATGATGCCCCCAATGGTTGGTTAACAACACCAAGAACATACCTAGTATATTCCAATAAGTGGGGTTTGGGGAGGGTGGGGTATACACAGACCTTACCCCACCTTTGTTGGTTAGAGAGGCTGTTTCTGAGTTTGGATAGAATTAGTTAAACTAAAAGTCATCTGAACTACATCGGCATCATGTGGTTACTTATGGTATTTCAATTTGATTGCAGAGTCCCTTTCGAATATCCCACCAGCAGGCTCTAGCACATGTTACAGCACAGACTGAATTTTCCAGTTCATACATGCAAATGCAAGCCCAAGATCAGTGTTCCTCTCAGATGGCTTCAGCAGAAGCATTAGGAAATGAGTTGTCGACTGATCCAAAGGAATCTTCTTTGCGGATAAAGGAATGTTTGCTATCTAGATTGGATAATAAACCATCAGACAAGCAGGGTAAGCAATTTGAACAGCCGGAGGTTTCTCAATCTGAGAACAAGACATCCTTTTGTTGTTATTGATAAGCCAGAATGTGATGGTTATAACTGGAGAAAATATGGCCAGAAAAAGGCTAAGGCTACAGAATGCCCTCGGAGCTACTATAAGTGCACGCATCTCAAGTGTCCAGTGAATAAGAAGGTTGAACAATCCATTGACGGTCACATAATTGAGATCGCATATGATGGCCGGCACAGCCATGCTCAACCAAACAAACAAAGAAAAGATGGTTCTGCTTTGGATAGTACAACTGCTCCGAAGATCAACCAGACATTCATACACATGATTGGACAGTAATGAGTAGCTCGGATGGGTCTTCTCCTTCTTGTTCTGACCAGGTTCCAACCCAAATGGCATCTGAACTTCTTGTGAAAAAGAATGTGACGAGACCAAAAGCAATTTGATAGAAGTAGATGTGGGGCATGATGAACCAGATGCAAAGAGAACGTGAGTCCTTTCATGAGTAAAGAATGCCCCATCCTTCTATTGTAAAACAAGAAGAAAATTGTAGAGTAACAAAAGTATGTATCTAATTCAGTTACTATGTCGCAGGAAGATGGCAGTTGAGACCGTCGCTTCATCACATGGCACAGTAGCTGAATCCAAGATTGTTCTGAAGACGATAGGTGAAGTTGATTTCTTAGTTGACGGGTACAGATGGCGAAAGTATGGGCAGAAGGTGGTAAAGGGGACTGAGCATCCAAGGTACCTATATAGTCTACATATCATCTGAGTTCGGACTGGTAGACTTTTTTCAACTTGATGTTAGTTGATATTCTGTACGAGTTTTGTTTGGTGTAAATTTTATTATACTAAAGAACTTGTGTGCGTGTGCATCGTGCTTTTTGGCAAACTCTCCAGGAAATGATGCTAGCTAATCTCCTTGAACTTTTTAAATACACCAAAACCATAGTTCAGATTTTGTTTATCTTGATTTTACAAACCATAATTTTGAAATGGATACATTGTGAAGTCTGATAGAAGAGGAAACTTTCACCTTGTAGTTAAGAAAGTCACTTTCAATAAATCAGGCCATGTTTTCTGGCTTTGATTTATAATATTTCTGAATAGTGCTTCAAAATTTTACACCGAGTCATGAATATTTTCAGCACAATGATCATGATGAACACTCTGGATCTACAGGGGCAAGTTGTAGGACAAACCCTTTTCAAATGTTATAGAAGGAGGCTGTAGCATTATGTGCTATTTTAATGACAACTGGGCTAAGAAAGTCCTAGTATCCTAAAGGTCTGGTTTTCTACCTGATCAACAATCTAGACTGCGTGGTTCTTGAACTCATGTTATGATATGGGATCATAATTCACAAGAAAAGGTGTGTGTGGGGTGGGGTGGGGGGGGCTGGGGGGGGAGTTTAGGAACTGTCGCTTCTAAGCTACTTCTTTGCTTGTTTCTCTTTTCTTTTTCATGTGTCCAAGTTGCTATGACGACATTAAGGAAGAGAAAATGTAAGTCTAGTTCAGCTGGAAAGTAAATGTAAATCTCGGTTTTAAGATGCCCATCTGATTTGCTCGCTCATGATCTTCTGTTAGTTTTGAACATGAAGAATTGGATGGTAATAATTCAATATGTCTTTTGTGAATATTAACTTGGTCAATGCAAGATAATCTGCTATGTTTGGTTACAGCATTATGCCATACATTACTGGATAGGGCAGCGGAAATATTCTTAATATGTTTGTTTTATTTATTCTGTGAAAATACTATTACATGTAAATTTAATGGTGCGATTCATAATTTAGCTCTCTTTTGAGTCCTGAGTGTACTATTTGGCGAGAGTCACCAAAGAAAAAGTTAACACTGATAAGAATTCTGTACGAAACATGAAGTACCAGATGTATGGATTTTTATGCGAAAGCATGTGCCAGAATTTAGAAATCTTCATATGTGTTTATTATTAAAACTAAAAAGTGCGATAAGATTCTCTGGAGATCAGAATTAAGTGCAACAATCAGCCGCATGGTCTAGTTTGAGCACTGGCTAGTTCTTTGTCCTTCCAGATATGATTTCATATGTTACTGTCGAACATGTTTAACACGTGTCTTTCCCTTAAAATTGTCACTTGTTATTCCTGTTCATTTCTTAAATGGCATGAATCTCATCCCTTTATGCATCCAAACTTGATATACAGGAGTTACTACCGGTGTACATATCCTGGATGCAGTGTCCGCAAACAAGTTGAGAGGGGCTTCAACTGATCCACAAGCTCATAATCATGATACTCCTACTGTTAATAGAAATAGAGGAACGAGGAATAAATACAGCCAAAGATACTTAGCGTTGAGAACATAAGAGATTTGGAGGCTTTTAACAAAAATATTTTGGTTTTTGGAAAAAACAATGAGATACCCGTGTGTGAAAGGATTGCAGCATAAGTAGCATTACCAAAAGTAAGAGGGTAAAAGGATGTGGTTTGAGCTTCTTACTTCTGTATAAAAAGCTGATAGTAAATTTGTTGGTTGGTTTCAAGAAGTATTTGTAAATTCTATTCCTAGTTTCTAATATGTCTGCCAAAGCAAAGAAGAGTGTCATAGTTTGTCATTGAAGCTTCCAGGGTCAGACTTCAAACTCAAGTCCAGAAGAATATAAGAGCTGATTCAAGGAAAGTTGTCAACTTTTGATACCATATCTACCTTGTAATAATAATAAGTAGTTGTATTTCGTTCCCATCTCTTCGATTGATCCTCCTCACCTGATTCTATTTTGCTTTTCAGTTTATTTCCAATTGCACCAACCCAATAATACACGTCTCTTTACACAGTCTTTTTTTGATTCAATGGTAATTAATACATTTCTTCACTTCAATTAGTCGTGATAAGTTAATATGGTTTGGTATAATCACGGAATGCTTAGTAATTTGAAAACGAAGTAATATCCTTGATACATGCTATATTGTTTCAGCTCGTTTGTTAAATTCATTCATCAGTGTCATGGTGCATTTTATAGCTCTCTTCCGATGTTATAAAACTTCTGATCCATGAATTTAGTAGATCACTGGGAAAAAAATTTGCTTGTAGGAGTGTTACATCAGCGTGGATAAGCCTTAGCTTGTAACATGGTCGTTTATCACATCATTTCCAAACAAGTTTTAAAGTTTCATTCACCGAAAGACTCAAAATGAACATTTAACATATAACTCTTTACTGCAACCCTAATATGATAATTTAGAGAGTAGAACAGTAATTTGTTATAACCAGTTAAAATTATACTCCGAGTGAAAAAAATTATATTATCCTTTCCAAAATTAGTTACCAAAGAGAAAATCCTTTGCAAAAAAGGTTCTTCACACAAATAGCCAGACATATTTATTGTTTATTTTTTCTAGTCGTATACATTTTATATATGACCATACATATATTATGCATTAATTATACATATATTATAAATCCTCGACTATTTTCAATAAATTAGGTGGACGGCTATTTAAATTATCCTTAGAGAAATACCACACTTGATGACATGTCCAAAAAAGCAGACAGTGGCATGACTATCTGTCTTTCCGTCAAAGTCTGAAGAGTTATTATAGTGCTTGAATCCTTTTCAAAATTACCCGTAGAGAAATGCAACATGACAAAAAAAAAAGCAGACAGTGACATGACTTTCTGTCTTCCCGTCAAAGTCTGAACAATAATTTGGTACTATAGGAGTATTACTTTGCTACAATGATTACTCAATAATCTGACAGTAGAGAAGAGTTGTTGAGCAGTTGGCTTGTTTGTTCACTCACCACACCAGCACAGGACCCCAACGAGTAAAAGAAAAAGCAACACAACAAAAGAACAGTTAAGAAAACGAACTCCTAACGCCTACTTTCACTCTCTCTGCGTATAAAGAATCAAAGTTTTCGTAGAAATGGCGTATGAATAGGTCTCAACAGAACACCTTGACAAAGTGAAAAAACAAAAGTAAAAGATGGCGATGATGATGATGACGGTGATTCTTGGACCCACAAATACAACCACACAAATCTTTTCTCTTTCTTTTTTCCATGTTGGAATGTTGTTCCTCTGCTTTCGCACCCGACTAATTCTAAAAAGAAAAAAACCCTTCTTTCTCCTCTCCGCATATCTCGCAAAAAAAAAAAAAAAATCTTTTTTTTTTCCATATGAAGGAGAGAATTTCCTCCTCCGCAAATCTTTGGACTCTCTCTTTTCTCAATTTTCTGAAGACTATCTTTTTTTTGTTGAGCTAATGTAGAGAGACCCTTTTTTCTAGCACCCAACATTTTCACCTCCCTTTGACCCGTTTTTAATCCGGGTCGATCCGGGTTCTCTCTCAACTGGATCGAATTCATTAATGGGTTTTGGGGGGTCATGGGTTGCGTTAGCTCCAAGCAGGCCACGTCCCATTCCCCGGTTCACAATTCGTCGGTGACTGTTGCCGGTGTAGACAATGTCGATCCTGTATTGCATATTAAAGCAGCTGGCTTTGCTCCTTTGGAGAAGATCAAAGAGGAGCCTGAGAAAGAGGGAGAGGATTCGGTACGAAGATTTTCTGGAAAATTGAGAGCTTCTAAGAAGGGAAATTCTGATAAAAAAGGTGCTAGTTTTAGCATCAAATTTGGGAGGTTAACTGAAGGTGAACATTTGGCTGCTGGATGGCCTGTTTGGCTGACTGCCGTTGCCGGCGAAGCCATTGATGGATGGATGCCTCTTAAATCAAATATGTTCCAGAAATTAGAAAAGGTAATCAATGTTTCCCTAAAAAAAATTTATTGCTTCAATGGGAAAACGCATCGTGGTGGAGACAAATCCTGAAATGGACACCATAGTTTGGTGTATCTTCTTTGTGATACATTTATTATTCACCAAGAATGGTTTTCTAAGCCTCCGAGATCGCCTCAAACCGAACTCTAGAACTCCAAAAATGGTGAAATAACTTCAAATCCCGCGCAAAGACTGTTTTAGTCATGACAAGTGCAAGTAGTTTCTGATAATACTATTTCAACGAATAGGTTTGATAATTCTTCATTTTACAAATTTGTATTCATGTGTGTATGCAGCATAGAAAGTTGATCATTTCAGTAGCTTCATGTTAGTATTAACTCCCGCATACGGGTCATGGTCTCCTATTTTACCTCAATCAATCATGTAAGGAAGCTAATGAGAGAGAGATTCGGATCTGAGCTGCGATTTAGTTGATATAGTTTATGACTTTATATTGAGGAATTTAACTAAATATTTTGGTGTTGGCTGCTTAGTTTGATATTAGTTTTGTCTGGTAATGACTGGTAATTTTGTAGTTGTAAATCATTGGCCTACTAATGTAAATTATTTTCTTCTTACGAAGATTCTTTCTGGTTTCAACATCTGTAGATTGGACAAGGTACATATAGCAGTGTTTACCGAGCACGTGATATCGAAAATGGTAAAATGGTTGCCCTAAAGAAGGTGCGGTTTGACAATTTCCAACCAGATAGTGTCAGATTTATGGCACGAGAAATTGCAATTCTCCGCAAACTTGACCATCCAAACATCATGAAGCTGGAAGGGATAATCACTTCTAGATTATCATGTAGCATTTACCTTGTTTTTGAGTATATGGAACATGACCTATCTGGATTATTATCATGTCCTGACATCAAATTTAGTGATTCGCAGGTTGGTTCATCAATGTCTCTCTTGCATTGAATTTGGTGTTAAGATCAATGTTAGAATCTATCTTGTCTTGTAAAATGAAAATTGAAGAAGATTCTGTTTATTTATTGAATTTATTGTTTGCATGGAAGTAGATCAAATGCTACATGCAGCAGCTACTGAGCGGACTAGAGCACTGCCATTCACGAGGGATAATGCATCGGGATATTAAAGTTTCCAACATTTTGGTTAACAACGAAGGAATTCTGAAAATAGCAGATTTTGGTCTTGCAAATTTCCTTAGTTCAAGGCACAAGCAACCTCTGACCAGTCGTGTGGTTACATTATGGTATCGACCTCCTGAACTTCTATTGGGATCAACAAGTTATGGGGTCACTGTGGATTTGTGGAGTGTTGGTTGCGTTTTTGCAGAACTCTTTTTCGGAAGGCCACTTCTGAAAGGGAGGACCGAGGTAAGTAGTTTCCAAAGAACTTCTACCGAAATTTATATATTTATTACACATCTCTTTGAGTATGTTGCAAAAATGGGATATGAGTGATAAATAGTGCAAAATTAACATGACTGAAGCCTCCCAAAATCATTCTCCTATATTGAATGCCTAGTCAAATCACTGTTTCTTGTCAATTGTGAAAAGATTCTCGTTTTGTCTATTCTGCAGGTTGAGCAACTGCACAAAATTTTCAAACTCTGTGGTTCTCCTCCCGATGATTACTGGAAAAGGTCTAAACTTCCACTTGCAACCATGTTTAAGCCTAAGCAACCATATGACAGTACACTTCGAGATAGATGTAAAGAATTACCAAAAAGTGCTGTACACCTTATTGAAACACTTCTTTCAATTGATCCTCATAAACGTGGAACTGCTTCATCTGCAATCAAATCTGAGGTAAGCTTAACAAGGACAGCAGTGTATTGTATGAGTTTTTATCTCACTGGAAAATTTCCATTTTGACAGAGTTACCTCATTCTTTTTATTTTGCTTTTTAGTTTTTGATTCCTCTTTGGTATTAAGGATGTTAATGTCTTTTATTTGTTCTCAAGCATAATAGTTCTTTAACCTGGTTTTCTAATTGATAACTTTCTGGTTTAAATTTGTGTTGTACCTTTCTTTAGTATTTCAATACAAAACCTTATGCTTGTGACTCGTCGAGCCTGCCTAAGTACCCACCAAACAAGGAAATTGATGCAAAGTTCCGGGAAGAAGCACGAAGGTGAATTCCTTTCTTCTTCTTCTTATTCTTTTCTTCGAAAGGATTTTACTGCACGTAGTTCCATAAAATCATTACCAATTCCATAGATGGGCCAGAAAAACAATGAAGGCCAAAGAACAATAGCTGCAATTGCATGCACTAGTCAAATAAAGGAGAAAAAGAAAATAAAAGAGTGATATTTCACTGTCATTCATTGCATTGACCCGTTAGTTCAATGCTGCACTTCAAAGTTGTCTAGCCAACCTACCCAAGCACATCATTGTGGGGATTCAAGCGAGTTGGCTCCAACAAATTAAATTTATACATCTCTGTTTCTAATAACGGTGCACCTTTTTCACGACTTAGCATTTCGCTTATCCTCTTTAAAGCTTAACTTGAAGGAGCCTTGCGTTTTCAGAAAGAGATCCAGTTCCACAGTTCAAGCATCAGAAACTTCAAGAAATTCAAGAAAATCCCGGAAAGCTCTTCAAGAACCAAGCAACTTCTGCAAAGTTGTTCCAACAGAGGTTTCTGTCTCATCTCACAGACACATACACTCATTCACATTTCCTCTTGATAGTATATTGAGAAGGTTGTCTTGTATTTTTGAAGGAAGTTGAGGCAAATATTAATGGTTCTCGTAGAAATTACAGTAGTAATGCCCAAATTTCTAAAGGAAGACGAGCTACTGTCTCACGGATATCAATGAAACCTTTGTATGACACAGTATCAGAGGCTTCTCATATGACTGATGAGTCTCAAGGGGACAGCACCATTCTTTCTGTTCCTGTGCAAATGCCAGAATCGAGTGGTTTTGCATGGGCCAAAAAAGGAAAGCAGGATTCTGCAGCCACAAGACTATATCCACCTCCCAATTCAAGAAGTCAAAAGTTGAGTGCCTTCGATCCTTCTGGTGTATTCCACGCTGGGGATAGCTTGGACTCAAACATCGAAGATAATGATGACTTTCTAAGAAGGACCCACACTTTTAAGCATTCTATCCATAGGAAACATGGTCATCATGAACGTCCAGATTCTTTTGACTCGTGTGATCCGGAACTATCTGCGGTTAGTATCCTTCCTCTAACTTAGCTGCTTCCAATTGCTGTTGCTGACTAAAACATTAGCTAGGGATTGAAGCTTAAAAATATGACTTGGGGGAAGAGCATCTGGTAGTCAGTCATTTACATCATGGTGTTATGGTATGTGATCTCTCTGAAATGTGACCAGGATTACGATGGCCAACAAGGAAGGGTTGGGTTCTCGGGGCCCTTGTTATGTCAGTCCCAGACGTTTGATTCCAAGAAGGATAGTCAAACTCGAAAAGCTGGTCGTAGGTCTCGATTCTATGGAGGTGAAATAAACCTTCCCATATTTTCCTTTACATCAACTTGACATATTTGAGTTGCCTACCTTAAATGGACATTGCTTTTTTCTAGAATGTTTACCAAGTTTGTCTCTTTTTTCTTGCAGATTTATAAATGGAATGGTTAAGAGAAGTACATCCTGCATCCTATGCATTGCCTTAACTATTGAATTTTGAGAGTAGACTGACTCTGTAGCTCTCTTGTTGGTACCTCAAAGTCCATCGACAGTCTAGGGAGCGATGCAATTTGTTTTTACTCGCTATTTATGGTGCAACGTTCTTGAGGTTTCTTTCTTGTCTCTGCACTTTGATCCTTGCAGTTAATGTTCTTACAGTTCTTAAGGAAGCTGGTGAAGAAAGCAAGCATAAGAATGCAAGTTCACATCATAGATACCAAATGGGATAAGCCAGAATATTGATGATCAAAGGGGTTTGCAAATTTCATCAACACGTTGGAGAACATTAAAATGCTCACCTATTGCTATCCAAACCTGATTTTATAATCTCTTTTTTCTTTTCATTTTTTTTTAGTTTGTATTTTACACGTTTAGCTCATTTCTTATACAGCTTTCACATTATTTTTGTTGTCTTGTATATATCACGGACATAGTTATGATATACTCCAGAGCTTTCTATACTATTTGTACATATGCATACTTCAAAAAAGAGATGGAATTAAAAAATGAACAGTGTTCGGTTAGAACATAAAAGTGTGATTAAAATTTGTCCTAGTTACTCTTCTAGACTGAGTGGGAGAAGGGAGAGATGAAATATAGTACTACAATAATAATGAAGCTGCTATTAATCCTGATGATGATCATCCTGACACTTCACGTTAGTCAATTACGCCTCAATTTCAAACTAGTTCGAGTGAGTGGAGCTTAAAAAGCATTATTTACCCAATTATACTAGACCCCCATAAAGGCTAAATGAACTGATCTAATCAGAAAGAAAATCATGTCCTGTATTTCATCCATTTTCTTCGTAGTATACGAAACTTGGTGAAATCAAACTATGGCATTTGATATGGAAACCTTTTTAATATTTGGACAAAGTTCAAAGTCAAAAAATGTCTCCTTGCAAAGTGAAAGATGGTTAATTTTATAGCTTTCCAACTATAAGTTAAAAAATGCATTATGGTTTAGGCGGCAAACTCGAAATTCAAATCTTTCCTGTGCTATTATAGACTTGGCAAACATTTCCATAACTCAAAACTATCTTTACAATGATGAAATCCAACATGAAAATGAATCATGAATTGTCTTGGACGGGTTGGGCGGGCCATCAATTTTTGGGCCATATCTGACACCCCTATCAGCACTACTATTAGAGATACAAGTTCAGATCAATTATAAAGAAAATTTGAATGTTTGGATTGACATTTGGTTATCAAACGACGATAAACCTAATAATGTTATGAGTTTTATTAAACAAAAATATTGCTTCACATGTGTGTGGCTGTCATGAATATTACAGGTATCATCTTTGAAATTCTTTTGGTCTACTCTAATGAAGAAATCAAGATTACGGGAACATTAGAATGTCCTAACCGGTTATAGTATATGACCATTTGATATCAATTACTACTTCCTCCGTCCCATTTTATGTGACCTTCTTTCCTTTTTGGTCTGTTCCAAAAAGAATGTCACATTTCCTTATTTGACAACTTTTTTAAGGCACAATTACGAATGTCACATTTCCTTATTTGACAACTTTTTTAAGGCACAATTACTCTTTTGCCCTTATTGGTCCCACTTAATTAAAAAGTAAATGCATTACCTTTTATTTTTTAAATAAAATTAATACAAGTACATTTTTAATTGCAAAGGACAATATGGTAAACATTATCAAGTCAAATCATATTTCTTAAACTCCATGCCCAGTCAAATTAGGCCACATAAAATGGAACGGAGGGATTATCATTTTGTTCATATGAATGTTAAATCGTGTTAACAATATACATAAATGTGCATGAACAAGTAGACATACGCATCCTACGTGGCGTCCTACGTGGTTTATATAAGTTTAAATGGCTAGCGACTTGTACACACCCAAACTTGGAGGACATAAATGTCAGTTGAAGCCAAGTTAAAGGGCACGTTTATGTATTAGGCCAAGTCTAACTTTAATAGCATATTAAAGTATCAATCTTAATAATCAATAATCCATTAAATCATATTTTAGTTTAATTAATCGTCTATTTTTTTTTTCATACATCAAGAAAGATATCTTGGTTCAGTTCAAACATTTATTTCGATTGATGAATTTCTATAGAAGTGTATTAAGTAGTTGAAGACTCCAAACTTTACCCACATAAAATAAAAAACCTCAAATACCGATCTTAGAGAGAGCAATCAACCTTGGGAAGGTAATTGTACATCAATAAAAAATTGACAATATTACATGTTCACCGTTGATTTTGGGACAGGTAGATTTTTAGGTGGGTCAAGAGCACACGTTACTGTTTAGCTTCGAGTTTGCAGCGAGAGTTTGCGAGATAGTAAATAGACAAAGTAAGTAATTCCAACGATAAGCAAAACAGAGATCGAGAACAAATCTGAACGACAACGTTGTTCGTAGTTCTTTAGCTATGATCCGATTGTGATCGCGCTAGTTAGGTTAGCGAGCGTAATTAACAACAAGAAACAAGTAAAAACAGCCAAGGCAATAGAGAAAACTTAAGAACAAAGCTAAAGATTTTTATTGCTTGAGGGTAGAGAGGAGTAAAATCGGATTCCTTTACATTAGGAGAGGGGGTGACTATTTATAGGGTACAAGACCTGCTTTCGGTGCTCTTTTAAACCTACAATACAACAACTAATGGCCTAGAGCCACTTGCCATTGAGCGTTGGAGGGTGTCATTCCACTATTGAGTAACTGACGCGGTTCTGCCGAGGGTTGCCGCGCGCTTGAGAGCCTTGACACATTGTCCTTCTGTCTGTCCTTTCGTGCGCAGTCACCATCCCCGCTAGTCTCGTGCCACTTCTCTCTTGTATGAGAGGATGTTCTCTTATCTCGGTTTCGTTCCCGGAATGGTGCCATCATGGTCCGATTCCAATTCTACCCGACCCGAGTCAGCCCAATCTTTATTAAAACCATTTTACCCCATACATTACCTTGCGCCTTGGAGAACATAGAGAGAAAATCTATCAAAGATACTACTCCCTCTTTTTCTTTTTTCTTTTTTCATATGCATGTCACCATGCTATCTTTTCTATACTCAATTTTATGAAAAGATCTTAACCTCATGTCGTTAATTCAATGAGATTGTTTAGACCGCACAAAGAGCGGGTAGATTTACTAATTTATTATACAAAGCAAGAAACTCCACTATAAAATTTTAGATTGCCTTCTCTATCATTCATAAGTGCACTACATATTGGATACAATTTCTCGTGAAAAAACTTTATTATTTACTTGTATTCATTACTTGACCTTTTTATTCAATACAAAATTATTTAAAAATAGATCTTTATACAAAAGAGTAGCAATTAGTTTTTAAGATCTTTATTATTTCCTTCTGTTCATTATTTGACATTTTCAATTAATGAAAATATTTATTTTTTGTTTTTATGTATAGTTGTGACATTAGGAATGTAATGTACATCTTTTAAGTACAAGTTTTAAATCTATTATATATTTTGTCTAAAATTTCAGAGCTTAAATTAGATTACTCAAATTTTTATATATGTAAATAAGATTTTGACAATAAGAACTAAGGTAATGTATTAAAATAAATGGATAATATTTTGTTAGCTTGAAACTACACTTACCAATATAAATATCACTAACAAGATATTTCTTGCGAACTTAAAAGTTTTATTTCTTGTAAGAATACTATAAGCACACTTATGTAGAGTTCATATATAATACAGAGTGATATGTGACACCATCAATTTGTCTATAATGCTTGTGTTTACTAGTTATATATGGAGCTTTAGACTCTTGGGGCTATCCATAAACCGTTCTATAAATGAACCACTCTGTTTTATCAACCAAATAGCTAGATCCAAATGGATTTGTGGGTGGAGATGGATATGATAGTCCAAAGGTAGGAAAATCACAAGCCTCAAATAATTCATCTTGTAGTTAAGTAAATCTTGTAATGTGATGTCTGACTACACATATATCGTCGTCCTGTCATTGCTTCCCTCGTCTGCAAATGGAAATAGTCTTTTCGAGTTTGAACTCAAAAACATAGACACATGATTTCCACAACCCGTGTAGTAGCTAGACGAACTCGGAGCATCTGAATCAATTGCATGATAAGTGGGTGCAGCATGTGGCTCTTCCCTCAGAACCTCGTGCAGTTGCAGTAGCATGGTGTATCACCAATGTCGGGGGTCGTTGAGATGTACCTGTACCTCAAGCAAAACAAGACATAAAACATCCTGTTAAATCGTAAATTTTAAAATTTAAAAATATTACCTAAATTGGAGAAAGAGAGAAAGCCTAGAATCCGAGTAATTTGACTCGTCCGACGGACAAAAAGAATTAAAAAAATTTAAAAAATTCATCAACTTTCTAAGAATAAATTTTGACTTTTTATTCATCACCAAAAAAACTGTTATTAATAGAGTGCCTTTTTGCGTAACCCCGCCCTTTTACTCAAATTGGCCTGTTAAGTTAGAATGTGAGTCCCGCGATCAATCAATCAACCAAGTTTAAATCATATTAGTTAGAATTAATGATAATATGAGGGGGGTTTTTGTTGTCACTATAGCTCCTTGTTAAATAGGGTAGTTAAATTAGTCTAAGATCCACCATAGTTAAATTATCTTTTTTAAGTAATTTATGAGTTTTTATGATGATCTTAAATTAATACTACGATAATAATTGAGTTCATAATTAAATATTTAATACCAAATTTTTATACACACATAAAGTCTAGGTAAAATAATTAATGGGTTCACTTGTACTTGAACCGGTTAAACTTTGCAAAGCTCACATGGGCGAAATTAACTCTAATTTAGAGTCAGTTGATGAAAAGGGATCAAGAAACTGTGAAATTGCGACAACCAAACGTGACAAAAGCTTCAATATAATTTCTAAAGAAGTTTAACAATGATTTTCTGATTAATTTCCCTAGGTTTACTCAGAATCATAAATCGTATTCCTTCAAAAGATAAATGTAAGATCTTAAATCAATAGATGCGGAATATTTGTGCATATCCTACTCATTTGTGAGAGCGAAAGCAAAACTTAGTGTGTATTGTATATAGTAAGTGCACTTGCAATCTTATATTCCATCCGTTTAAAAAAGAATGACCTACTTTTCTTTTTAGTCTGTTTAAAAAAAAATAACTTTTTCCTTTTTTGGCAATACTTTGATTCCAACTTTCCACGTGGCATGCTTAAGACCATAAGATTAAAGGGCATTTTGGTACATTTGACACAACTTTAATTTATGACCACATAATTCAAAAGTCTTCTTTATTTTCTTAAACTTCGTATCAAGTCAAACTAGGTCATTCTTTTTGAAACGGAGGGAGTAGCAAATACTTTCTACTTGTAGCATAAAACTGAGTAGTTGATAAAGCCAATCTCTCTTAGCTTGTCAGCGTCCTGCCGTCAAAAATGAAAGCTGGTTTATGCATGTTTTCATGTATCATCAGTTACGTAGTATTTTCGGATTTCGAGATTCAAACAAGTTTTACTCTGATCGTAATTTTTTTTATATGTATTTTAATTATTTTGAATTATCATTTATTATAACTTAATAGTATTTTTTACATAATTTGCAAATACTTAAGAAATCCCTGTCCGAATCTATTTATAGGCCTTAAGATCTGCCCTGTTGACGTGAGTTTGATATGCACACAAGCAAATAGACTTGAATTTAAAAACACTCAATTGCCTTCTCAAAGATATACAATATCTTAAAGTAAATGATAAGTGATAGTGGTTTTTATATCTATAATCTATAATCTATATCTATAATCTATATCTATAATCTATAATATATTAAAAGTGTAAAAACCCTTAGAAAAGTGATTTGAACTTTTTGCCCTTCATTAAAAAACTCCGCTTTAGACAAACTCGTCTTTTCACTTTTTTCTAAAATTATTATTTATTTGAAAATTTAATTTTATATTTTAAAATTTAGGTAAAAATGATTATTTAATTATTTCTTTTTAGACTAGGAACTGTGTTTCCTTTGACTTTTACGTCCTTGGAGGACTTGCTGGCAACTTGCAATTCCAATTTGGAATTGGAGAGGAGACCCACGTTATTTTCCTTCCAAATTTACAAAAGGGTTTTGTTATTAGATCCAACTTAGAATTGGATTGGTGGAGGAAATTAAGTCAATACATGGACATTGTGAGATCCATGGTACGTGAGAACAAGATTCAGTGAAAGTCCATAAGGACTTGTGAAAGTCACGTATACACATAGTACATGGGATTTGTATTTTTCAATTGGAAAGCTTTCATGAAAGTTTAGTTGGAAAGCTTTCAGAAAAGAATTTATTCGCGAGTTTCGTTGATCAGAGAGTTGATAACAAAGATCAGTTTTGATGTGGATACGCATAGAGTTTGTTTTCCTTTTTTATAGTAAGTGTGTGGAGAAGGCTAGAAGATGATGGGACAGAGCCACTATGGTTTGCAATTGTGATCTTCCGCATGACGGTATGTTATTTTGATTCCAAATTTTTAGGCTTACGAGTATGGAACTTCTGTAATTTCCTTTCTTGTACTTTCTTGATCTTCTTTAAGAACATGGAAAGAACTTCCATTATCATCAAATTTAATTCCAAGCTTCTCCAAGATTTTGTACAGTTGGTCGTTGAGTTTATCCAATTTATCGAAGTTTGCTCGCATATGAACACTAGCCAATTGAATTGTCTCTGAAAAATCGTCAAATACAGTTTCTCCTGTCATGGTTCTTAACTCCCAAAGGTGCCAAGATTATGCTCTGATGCCATTTGTAATGTACTTGAAATAAAGAGAAATCGAACGGAGAAATTGGAAATTTTACTAGACAATCAATCTGTTACAAACTACGATTACAATAAAGAATTATGTAACAATAAAAAAAATTGGAAAGGGAAGAAGAAGAAGGAGAACAAAAAAGGGAGAGAGTCAAAATGAGAGAGAATCGGGAGAATTAGCTATTTTCACGCATAATCTCTTTCAACCAGGTTCCAATGTATATATGAGACTGAATTGGCACATGCTTCCCATGTGCCCCCAATTATATTTGGGTTCATTACAACTCTCTCATTTCGACTCTCTCTCTTTTTTGTTCTCCTTCTTCTTCTTCCCTTTCCAATTCTTTCATTGTTACATAATTCTTCATTGTAACATGTACTGTAGTTTGTAACAGATTGATTGTCTCTCCGTTCGATTTTGTGATTTTCTGGTTTAAATATTATGATTCTTTTCTGTTTTCTTTATCATCTGATTTATCACTGTTATGATTTGCACTTGACAGTTTCTGCATGACTATATATTATTTTGATTTCAATATGTTTAGTTTTACGAGAGCGTAAGCTTTCGCTAATGGGTCTCTAGCTTTGTGATTTTCAGGTTTTTTCCAGTAGTATGAATCAAACATGTATGATGAAGGCTTTGAATCTTTTTTCAGGTTTTGATTATGTTATTTAACTAATTTCTTAGTATTATGGTTGAATCTTTAATTAAACTTATTAGTTGAGTTCTAAATATAAGGTTATAATAAGTGTTGAATCTTGATATGCATAACTTTTGTTTGAATGATGAACCAGGGTTATCGTCTACTCTTTCAATTTGGGGCTTATTAATATAGTTTGAAGGCGGATCAAGTACATTATTCATTGTAAATCGAGTTTAATCTATCTATCTACCTACTATTATAAAATATAAATGTTGGTTGACAAAAATATGCTTAGAGAATGCCTCTCCTTGATATACACTAGGATTCATGTTCTTCGATGAAGTTAGTTGAGATTAGGATTCATGTATTGGTGGTCGTTAACTCCTAATATACTATAATTTACCTTATATAAATTAACTATGTATTTTATAAGCTTTGTTCCATAAAAAATACAAGAAGAGTTCTATAAATATATTGGATAGAAATTAGGTTTTTATATTAGAGAAATTTGCCCAAATGCTCGGTAAAAAGACCTAGATTTAAAGGACTGTTTTTGCTCCCTACCAGCAGGAGGGAGACACTTAAATTCATTGTTTGCGCGCAGTTCAACAAACATAAGGAAGTTTGTCTCGAGAAAACTGGTGGCAAGGTATGGTAGCTTTGATTTTTTTTAATACCACACAATTTTTGCGAGGTTGTTTGTTGATTCCCAGTTCGAAATTCAATGGATAATAGAGACAAATATAACTTTTGTCTATGGTACAATTCGAGCTCGTGAAGTGTGCCTAACATTCTTATATGAGTATGATGAATTTCATTCTTATCAACAATACATGTTTTTTTCATTTTGCAGGATCTCTTTACTACTAAGAGCTCACCACCAATAACATGGATGTTACATATACTCTAGGTATACATACGACACATATATTCTTGATAAAAGTTCCTTTGATCTATTTATTCTTTTTCTTATCAATGCTACCACAAATTTCAAGTTTCAATTCCTATAGGCATTTATTAATTTGTTGGTTTCAATCTTATCATAAAATTTCATAATTTTTAATATGTTGGAGAAAACATACTAACAGAACATCTTTTCATTTTGTATATGTACTTTTATTTTTTTTCTAATTTATCTTCTTTTTCTTGTGGCAGGTAAGTTAAATATAATAGAGAAGCAGTTATCTGCCTCAAATATTGAAGATGGATGATTATTGGCAATTGAATTTTTTTTGTTGTAGTTTTCATTCCATTACTATTAGCTATTTATATTATTATTGTTTTTTTACTTCCGTTACTTCTTTGTCGGGTTTGTTGTGAATTGTCTTTTCTTGAGTTGAGGTTCTATCTTTACATTTAAAATTAAAGTATAATTTTAATCTTTTTAACGTGATACACACGTGCGACGCACGTACACTAAACTAGTTACTAAATTATGTGAAGGGGGTGATCAGTCAAATAATGCTGGCTGGACCTTACACAAAGTAACATTATCAACGTGATCACCTTTTTTTAAAAAAATTTCATCTTTCAGAATACAAAACTCATTCTCTTCATATACAATGTTTTTTTTTCCTTGTCTTGTATAGAAAGTAGAAATTACTTGATCATCAAGGGGCCATTTGAAAACTCCCCCATGCAACTTGCAAATATATTATTGATTTTATTAGTATGAACATTCATCTTCGTCAATGCTCATAAGAGTTGGAATTTGTCCATTGTCAACAAAATCAATCTTGTTCAATCTCACACAAGCAAGCAGTTTCTCTGGCAGCTCCTCCGGTTTTTGTGCCTACGGGATTTAGTGAATGAGTTAGATTTTTACGCTGCCAGTGTATATAAGTTAACTCCTTAGAAAATACCTAATGAGTGCACATCATTTATAAAGCCAAAGCATCAGTTCATTTTTCATTTCTCAAGAAGGGAAAAGCAAATAAGAAGAAGAAACCTGAATTGTTAGACCAAGATCCAGTATACCATGCTGTAAGCGATCTCTGAAAGCGTCAAGTCCCCTTCTTGCTATGTAGCTGAAGCGATGAATGTCAAGATCAATCTCAAAGTAATTCGAGCCCTGCAATTAACATAGAACAGGTAAATAGAATTCGTTTTGATGTTCAAGAACAGCCAAGACACTGCTAAACTGACTATTAACCAATGCCAAAGAGCTGTAAATAAAAGATCATATCCACCTCATAAAAGCTGTGTTGAGGGCGGGAAAGCACAGGTTTCTCGTTGTAACTATTCAAAAGCTTCCTTTCAGTTGAACTGGAAACAAGATCTTCTGGATTAACCGCCCCAACCATTATTTTCAACCTCTCTCTGAAAGGAACTATTGAATCTTTTGCAAATCCTTTAACCTTCTCCATATCATCATCAATTAATTTCTGTCACACAAGCAAATAGAAAGGAAATCAAATTGGGAAACAAGTTCTAATGAAAAAGTTTGATATAAAGAATTCCCAAGACTACTGTTTTGCATGTGGAAATAACCCCTGCCCCAGGAGCAGGGGAAAGAATATGTAGACATGGATTAAAAGTAAAAAATTATCCCAACGTAAGTGTTGTCATCTCGATCAAGCAAGACTTGGATTTCGAGCTATGTCAGGAAAGGGGTGAACGCATAATAAGGGGTTTATCCTCTCAATGCCAGACTAGATGGAAAATTTTCCATTGTGAAAAGACGTTTAGCTCTCGTGTAACCAACCAAATACCAGATGGAAAGAGTATATTAAGAGAATGAGAGAATATGTATATTAAGTTGTTATAATTAAGTTGAATGAAATAAGTTATAAATGAGAAAATCTTAAGGATGTCACTTATAGTATTATGTTCTTATGAATTCTAAATCCGTCAAGGACTTCACACACACACACACAGACACATAAAAAAAGGTGGAGCTTTTGCTTGAAAAAGTTAAAGACATAACCTACCTTGATGCTGTCCTGGAACTGAGGAGAGATGTCTTTCTCTAAAGTTTCAGAAAGTTTAAAGTACAACACAAGGCTCAAGCTTTCCCCATCAGCATCACCAATAAACATTTGAGCAGGATAAGTAGGTAACTGTACAGAAGAGTAACTTTATTTCATTAGTATAGAAAACTAAAAGATCTTTTAATTCTTTTGTGCGGGCGAGGAGGGGGGTTCAGTCATGCCTGAATGTTGACAATTAGTAGAGGAGGTAACTTTCCATCTCCTTTTACAGAAGGAAGTTCAACATGTTGAGCAATGTGATTGATCTTTCGTGGGCACAAAAATAAATCGACTCCAATAGGAGTATAAGGAGACACATTTGGAGCAGGTGATTTTTTCTTATCTCTGCAATGCAAAGAAACAAACGGACAAATCAAATTTTGAAAGCTCGACAGGACTGATAAATTGACAAAAAAGGGCAAGTTAAGAGCATACGTGAAAAAACTACTGCTACGTAGCTTAAAGGTCGAGGGCTCAATATCAGACCAACTTCCTGCAGTTGGCTTTTCTTCTGTACAACGAGGAATAATGAACCCAGCCCTGGGACGCAAAAGATACTTTCTTGGTGCGCCTACAGGAGTACCATTATGGTTAATGTATTGTAATGCTACCTTTGCATTAGTTTTTCCACATTTCTTTACATTACAGAAGAAGGGAATTTAACAGGACAGTGTCACATCATGATTCATATATATGGTTCTTAGATTACAAAATGACCAGGAGGTTATAAAACAAATTCCTCTCTTATGGGACTCAATTTGCACTGAAGAGTAATGACTAAATGGAAAGTCACAAGGTACTTACGAAATCCACTTTTTTCTTCTTCAACAGATGTTCTCAGAGAGAGCCTTATAATTGTTGATTTCCTTACTTGAGAAACTCGACCTGAATTTGATGCATTAATGATCTTGTCACTGAAACTCATGGAAGTAACTAGCTGTGGTAGAGCAGACTATGATATGTAACACAGAGAGTGAACACATGTTCATAACTAGATAAGGTTGTGAAGGGCATAGATTAAATTAAATACGTAGATCTGAAGGTCTAAAAACCTTGGGATAGCTAAGGTTCACAATGCAAGTATTCCAAGAATATTAATCATTCAGAAATTTCCACAAAAGATAGGATATAAAAAATAACAAAAGCTAAATTAAAGGGACAAAAACTAGCTAACGATCACATTATCGATTCATAATCTAACACTGGGTAAAGAATAAGACATGATCTTAGTCCAAACACTAAACAAGTCATTGGCTACAAGTACAAAAACAAAGATACTAAAGTAGTTACCTCCATGAACACTACTGAATTCATCATCTGAGTCAGACTCAAAAATGCTGACTGTATCAAACCATGCATCCTCCTGGCAAAGAACTGCATAGCAGATAAACCGCTCATTATTACAAGTCGTAGTCAAATGAATCTGATTTGTCAGTTGTTCAAACCAACTAAACTCCTTTTGAAATGAACAATCACATGATCCTTCTTGTCAACAGAAAATCACCACAATATACTTAAAGCAAGGTACTCTCCAGACACTACAGCCATTGATCAATGAACTATATTTAAGGCCATCAACAAAATAAAAACTCGCAGTTAATATCATTTAATTTGATAGATTTCTCATCAATAATAACCATATGCAATGGATACAGCTCGAAATATGAAACGGAAAGATTACATACCATTGGCATCTATTTGACTATGGTGCCACTGCATCTGAGTAACATGAACTTTAGAATTGGAGCACTCAGATCTTCTGCAGGTTGTGGTTTTGTGAACAAACTCACTAACAGCAATATCTGTAACCCGTGCTCCTGCATCACTGTTTAATTTCGTAACAGATTTTGAATGTTTTCCATGGTACTTTCTAGGGCGACCAGGAAATTTCTTCCTCATTTTGATAGGTATTGCTGGAGTTGATACACAAGCACCCATTCCTCTGACTCAGCTGACAAATTTCTCTACCAATCAATACTATCCCATACGAGACACCACTTCCAGGTGGAACACAAGAAATAAGGATACCTGGCACATGCATAAGAGAAAATTTTGAAATGAGTGGTTATAGTACTAGTACACCAACAACAACAACTACGAACTCAATCTCACACAACTTGCGACAGTTATATGAATCCTCAATGACCATGTCGCTTATAGTACACGTACCAAAAGCATGAAGCTTTGGTAAATGAAAATAATTATCCTTCATAGGTATATGCATGATATCCACATAATTAATATCTAAGCACATAATTATTCTCTTCTGGACTAAGAAAGTTAAAAAGTATTAGCATCTTGAACTAGAAGCAAGGTATGTAAAATGGTTAGTTTCAGAAGAGTGAACAAAGCTAAAGAAGTGTCATTTCTTACTCTCAGACCTCAGTAAAAGTTCCAAAATTAAGCATCACCTGTCTGTACTTCAATTGTTTCATGTGATTTGCAGATGAAAAAGAAGGGGGAAAAAGGAGACGTAGTTGAAAAGGTAAGGGCATAGAATCAAGATTATTAAATTAGTGACAAAAGCTGTTTTCTTTCTTTATTTCATTTTTATGAGTTGCGTTGCCTTTTTTCAAAACGATATGGGAGAAAAAGATGGAATGAACATTATGATGAGTTTGTTTTCACTTTCCAAGACTGAATCAAATTAAAATATGTCAGATCAGCTATAATTGAACGCAGCAAATGGGTCACATCATAATTAACAGAGGACAAAATCCATAAAGGTAATGGATAATTGGATATAACGCACCCAACCGGACAAAAAAATAAATACAATATTCTTCTTTAAAAAAAAAAATGCATTTCCGTGGAGATAAAAATAACTAGCAACAAAAATAAATGAAAAATATGAAAACGAAGAACCACAATGGCAAAACTATGAATCGACATGCATTAAAACATTAACCAAAAGTTCAAAAATCACTTTGTCAAACATTGACATTCAAATAATTCAGAAGAGGAGCCATGACTTAACTGGTAAAGTTATTTTCATATAACCAAAAGGTCACGGATTCATAGCATGAAAATAACCTCTTATAGAAATGCGAAAAAAATGTACCTGGTAGGTGGTGAAGGAAGAACAAAGAGGTCTACGTGAAGAAGAAAAAAACAAAAATGGAGGAAGGCCAGAGAATAGAGATAGGTGGAAGGAAGTGTGGGTCCCGACGTCGGATCCAAGCACACTTCCGAACCTTCTCTGTTTACAACCTGATCTTCTTATTTATCTATATATATACAAAACTTTTTTTTTCTGGATAAATATATATTATTATATATATATATATGTGTGTGTGTGTGTTGGTGTTGGAATTTTATAGAGTGATTATATATAGATAGAGAAACTTCCGCAGATGAATGAGAAAAAACAGGAGGAAGACAAGGGAGACGAAGTGGACATAAATGTCCTTTCATATTTCTGTTTGTTTATTTAGTTACTGGCTCCACCCCTCTCTATTTGCCGATTAATTCATTCACTATAATTATTTTCATCTTATATTATGTAAAAATTACATATTGATGTATTAAATTATATCGAAATTAGCCAGACATTTGAATTTAGACACTAAATAAAATAATTTGGATTTTATATTATGATTGTTTTATCTAATACATCAAACACAAAATAGGTTCTTAAAATCGGTTGAAACTTGAAATGTGACATTTTAGTCATAAGGTATTGTAGAAATTTGTGTGAGTTTAAAGTTTGTGTACTTTTATAGAATTTTATACTGTTAAATTAAGTTGACTACTACATGTAGGCTGTAATGTTATATATCAAGTGTAATGTCGTAATCTGTATTTTTTTTTCATATTTGTTGTAATATGAATTATTTTGAGATGATAATTAATCATAAACAATCTTTTTAGTTTCACATATCGCATGTAAGGGTAAGACCACGTACACATCTTCAAACTTCACTTGTAAAATTTCACTGGATATATTATTATTGTTGTCATAAAGTGATAATCTAAACTACTGAGTAATAGTCTTTTATAATAAGTTAAATTATATTTACAGTGAAGAAAATCTTAATACTATTTGAATATACTCTATACCTTAAAAACTCTTTTTTTTTTAAATTCAAAAATATTGAAAATTTTAAAAGATACTGAGAGAATCAATTACCTACATTCATTGTATTGTCCGTCCACTTCATTAAATTTCACGGTCACTATTCACTAGTTGGTAATCTTTAGCTTACTTTATTAAGTTTCACCAAATCAGTTTGGTATTTGGTAATTACAGCTGAATTAATTTCGTCACGTTCCTATTCATCAAAGAGGAGGAAAATCAAAACCATGCATGTGCTTCAAATCATACATGTTACAGGTTTTACCTTGTTTGGAAATAATTAACACAATTAATTCAAACAGCTTAAACCATGCATTTAACAGGTGTTTCCTCTCGTTTGATAAGAGTATTTATGAGTCCAATTCTGACAATTAAGTAGATCTGGCAGCCTAATCCTAGGCAATTAGGTTGAAACCATTCACGACGGCAAAGTTTTTCAACTATATATTTATGATTTTTTTAAAATAAAGTACTAATGACAAGAATAATGATATTTTTAAAAGTTTTAGGCTTTTTATTCAAAGACACAGTTAGAAATTGGATCTGTTTAAAGTGAGATCAAACGCTTATTATAAGAAAAATGTTCAAATTAACTTTGCAATTAGCTTTGTCCTATGTTAAATTTCTTGTTTAATATTAGCTTTGCAATTAGGGAAAAGTCATATTTTTCCTTTGACCCATAATGGACCAAGCTCTAATTTGAGGACAGTTTTAAATCGTAGTTAAAAATTAAGAAGTAAATTTTGATCCTTTTTTCCTCAAAAAAATGTGTACATATAGTCTATAGAGACAGAGTTCATTCATTTCACGTTGGAGTTATATCAATGACAAAGATAAATACGTGACCGATTTGCTATAAGCCGCATGCATATGTACCAAGGGTTTAATGGATGAAAAAATTGAGCTCTTTAGAAAGTACCATGATGAATTTGGACCTTTTATTTTGTACCCTAATATATATGTATATAATATATGATTTGAGCTCAAAGTAATTGATGCAATTGTAATATCCACCTTGCTTCTAGCAGATAAGACATGTCTTGGTCAATTGCTTCAAGACACAAGCAAAAGTTTAGAGAAAAGTACAGTTTACTTCACTGTGTCACCTCACAAAAAAGGCTTAACAGCTAATGCAAACACATAGTTTAAACACAAAGATATTTATATCTTACGTACTTTCAAGTTGAAGCTGTCGTGGAAGATCTGCTAGCTAGTCATTTAGAAACAAACCAAGATTATTTTCCAAATTAAATGAATGAAATGTGTAATTACTGTTCTATTGCTAATTATTGGAAGTACCATAAAAGGTTGCGGTAGAGTGGTAAGTATTTCTCTCTTTTTATGTGTTTGAACCTAGAGTATGAAATCACCTTTAGTAGAGAGCAATTTATCTCATAAAGTGAGACTTCTCAGCGCGAATTTAAATTAATCGAGCTTCAAATTAAAAATAGATAACAAACACTAAGCGATTTTTTTTTTTTTTTAAAAAAAGATATATATATATATATATATAAAGGGAAGGGAATATTTGGGAATTATCGAAGGGAAACAGATGCATGTGATGGATAAATAACGCAATGTTCTCAAGGCTCACAATTATATCACTGGACACTGGATATAATAAAGCTGTACTGTATTTTTTAATACGATTTCGTGTCATGTGGGCTGTGACATTGCCTGCTCACTTTGGTTTCCCTTACTACTAATAATCATTCGTATTTTTGTATTCTCCTTTCAACAATTAAAATACGTTTGTTTATGGCCCTTATGTCTAACTAATTTCATACATAAAGCCACATCTAGCTATACCAGTTGGCGCCCTTCAACTTTTTAAAAGTTATCATCAATATATACTTCGACTAAAAAAGCAACTTTTTATATACTAATTAAAAACTCTTATAATCAACAATAACATACACAGTATAATCCCCAAAAATGAGACATTATACATATATTAATTCAAAAATCAATAATCAACAACAACATACATATTATACTTCTACAAGATAGATTCCGGATATGATAGATATAAGCAGACCTTACCCTTCTACCTCAGAGGTAGAGACACTATTCAGAACTCTATAATCAAAAGAAAAAAAAAATTACTTTTATTGTAAGAGGCTTTTTGAGAGTTAGACAAATTTTGTTCATCAAGAATGACGATTACTTATGTCTTTAAGATATAGTGATATTGACTCATTACTAGTACATCGATATTTTTTTTATTACTCTCTTCAACATAATTGTTAAAGTTCTACGTAGTAGAGTGCATAGACCTAGATTTATACAATTATTTCTACTAATTGACCCAAAAAGAAAAAGAAGGAAAATAAAACTTCGATCCACTGGCCACTAGTAGCCCAGCCAGTCTTGACCCGGATACAGAAGATGGCGTAGATCACTACAAAGCGGAGAATAAGCCCAACACTTGAACATGGGCCTAGGCACATGGATCTAATAAGCAAAACTCTCTAATAAAAAAGAACATGGGCCTTGGCACATGGATATAATAAAAAGTAAAACTTACATAAATCCCAACAAGTTTACCCCTAATTACTCTCTATCCCTACTCTTTGCTAAATTACAAATAATCCCTTATTTTGCAATTTTCGAATACATAATTAGCATCCGGATACATAACTTTAAGGTTGAGATACATAATTTTGATTATTGAGATACATCCATTTCTGAAACTATTTGGTCGAGATACATAATATATTAACTAGATCATCCAAAAATATATGGATTTGTGGATGTATCCGGCTCTTTTTTAGAAAAAAAGAGATTTAGATAATTAATAAAAAGGGTAGGAATTTTATGTAGTTTAGTAAAGATAAGTTGTGTATTATGTAATTTTTCCTAATAAAAAAGAACATGGGCTGAATTTCTCAGCACTTGAACTTTACTATCCGTGGTTTCCAACATGACTTCATTATTGTTCGTTTTACATATTTTTTGATATACTTTCCTTGAGCCAAGAATCAATCGGAGAAAATCTTTGTACATTCATTTAGATAAGAATAAGACCATATTGTACACACCATTTTTTCCACACAGTCTCTGTACATTCACTTAGATAAAAATAAGATCATGTACACATCATTTTCCCCAGACTCCACTTATAAAATTATACTAGAGTCTAGATATATTATATTGTTGTTGAACTTTACTACCAGCTTTTACTCGGAGAGGTTCCTATTTGGATTTGGGGATCACGAAGGAAAAGGGGCAATAGAAGTGTTGCAAATAAATATCCATGTAGGAAATTCGGATTCGGCTCCTTTCCATTGCCCCTCTCTTCATTTTTTTCAAGTTCTAGCTTGGATTGGAGACACTTGTCATAGTTTAAAACAAATGGTTGAGATTTAATTAATTAAAATGAACCTCTAATCCTGGTTAGAATAATAATTACTTCCATATATTTCCTCCCAAAAGATTTTTACAATCCCACAATTCTAAATCTACACTATATCTTTAACTCCTAAATATATTTTAAAAAATAAAATTACTCTAAAAGAATTTAGCTTTTCCATTTTTTTTCCCAAACACAAGAAGAAATTTAAAAATAAAAAAAGCAAATTGATCAAAACCCACTTCACAAAAAAAAAAAAAATCAACTCAAAAGAATCAAAAAAATTATCAACTCAATCAGGAAGTCGAATATTTCAAAACCCAGAAACAAATAGAAAGAAAAAGGTCAAATTTACACAAATTAATCAACACCCAGTTGAGCAAAAAGGTCAAATTTACACCCTTCAAATTTTTCGATGAAGGGTGTCACTAATTTGATTAGAGTGTGTAAAATATAGAATGACTGGAAAATTAGAATTTTTTAATATATATTTAAGTGTTAAAGATATAGTTTAAATCTAGAATTGTGGGATTATAAAAAAAATTTGAAAGGAAATAGATGGAAGTAATTAATTATTCTAACCATGATTAGAGGTTGATTTTAATTAATTAAATCTCAACCACTTATTTTAAACTATGACAAGTGTCTCCAATCCAAACTAGAACTTGGAAAAAATGGAGAGAGTGAAAATAGAGAGGAGCCGGATCCTGGAAATTCTATCTACGGTCCTCTATCTACGGAGTTAGTTTCTGTGCTTGGAATTACAAGTATCTAATTGAAACACTTTCTTAGTTCGAATGTTTAAATAAAATATATTGTAAAAAATAAAAATACAAGTCAATACAAAACCGCAATTCAAATTTGAAGGGATCAAAGTTGGACAACATGTAGTACATTCCACAGCCCAAACTCATATTTCTAAGTTAACAATCCATTGTTTTTGCCAGCCGAGACCAAGATCTTCTACTGATCTTGAAAAAGATTAACGAGAACACAGAGTAATCTTCATCTTCACCCTGTGAAAACAAAAGTTACATGATCGAACAACAAGGTACTGAAAATAACATGAGAAACCAAAACCAAAAATCGTTTTTTCTAAGTAATAAATGCGCAGATTGGTGGTAGATCAATCGAGCTCCACAGAGACAATTCACTATCGTAAGTAGTTTCAGAAGAAATCGTTGAAGTAGACGATCCTGAACTTTCTGAACTGTATTCACTATCCTTCTTCTCACTCGTTTCTGTGCTAATAACTCCTTCTTCGTGAACTTTTTTCTCCTCCTCCTCGTTGCGGTTCCTTTTGCATGCATTCCTCAATCTGCTTAATTGGTCCGATCTTTCTCTCTGCATAACTCCTCCGGATTTCAGCTTCAACTTTAAGCATTCTGTTATTCCGTTGAATGCATAAAGTGACGCTGAGAATTTCCTCTCGTAATTCATCCTCCTCATAGCTTCAGTTAGCATCGATGACTCGTGATCTCCATAAATCATCCCCTGGTCCATTGTCTCTGATGAATTAATCTCTTCAGCTATCTCAAATGGTGAATAGTAAAACGATGATCCAATTTCATCAACAAATTGGAAGTCAATTGGCTCTACAATATCGCCTATATCAGTATTATTTTCCTCTTCAATCTCCTCTTCCGCGTCTACTTCCACAGTGTTATTAATCTCTGAACCAATCGAGTTTTCATCGATTTTCACAGGCTGAATTATACTATAATCGTTTTCAGTCAAGCATTCCTCCCAGGTGTTGGTGAAATTGGTTACGTTAATTGCACTCATATTACTACTGATCATGTTGTTATCAGTAATCAAATCTTCAGGATCCTTGAGATACTCCATATACTGCATATCAGAAAAATAAGCTTCTTCTTCTTTGAATTCTTCTCCCTGTTTGTCCTGATCATGATTTTCGGCGACAGGCTCAGAAGAATCAGAAGAAGAAGAAGCAGTGGCAGTGGCGGCGGCAGCAGCAGCAGTGGCTAAGGAATTATTTCTAGCTTTGAGTCTATTAATAAGAAGATTCGTGATTTTCGAAGGAAGGGCCGGAGTAGAAGAGGAAGATGGAGAACAGGGCCAGAAATTCGTGCGAGTGTTCGCTCCACGAAGTAAACAAGCGGCTTCATCATATGCCCTTGCTGCTTCTTCAGCTGTGTCAAAGGTACCTAACCATACCCTTATTTTTTGTATAGTGTCTTTAATTTCAGCAACCCATCTTCCTGATGGTCTTTGTCTAACACCAACAAATCTCTTCCGTGCTCTCCGCACTCCCCCAAGCGCGGTTGCAGCAGCAGCTTCCTTTACCATTTCGTCCCAGGCTACATTCCCTTGATCATCACCGCGGGTTTTTTCACCAAGTCCCTCACTGACCCTTCTTTTCCTAGCCATTGCACGAACGTTAGTGTGTTAGTATATATAAGTTACAATCACAAAAAAGAAAAAGAATCAGGTGGATTTCCGAAATGCCTTTCTGGAAATTGTGAATTTAAGTCATGGATTAGGGTTGGTGTGAAGTGGTATTTATATGAAGTGTCTTTCACCTTGTTAAGATGGATTTTTTCTTTTTTAATTATTTGTGCTTCTTGTGACAAACAAATGGAAGGCTTCTGATTTATATATAGAAAACAAGAAACAAATGAATTTAATTTAGAGAGGGAGTTGTAAATATGAAATTTAATTAGGTAGTTTGACCCAGCCAAAGGGTGCATTTTGTTTATTTATAGTTTAAGAGATATAACTTGTTTTGTAGGATAAAGTAGGTAGCATGAGTTTGGTCACTACAATATATCTCACTTGTCATCTTATTATATAAGTACAACATGATGAAGATAATTAATTCAGGTTATATGTCACTTATCATAATGCATTTCTTAATTAATAAATTCCTTTTCTGATCTTCGAGGCTATGGACATTGAAATTATCAGTTGTGAAAGATATATGGTGCATCATTGTTCCGTACATGAAACACACAGGAAACCATGGTGCAGAATGTGTTAGGATTTTTTCCCCTGATTTTCTTACTAAATTTGAGTTTTATTTTTCTTGAAAGAAAAATAAAAGTAATACCATAATTACTTTTACTTTTTCTAAAAGAAAAATATAAAACTCTTCCATATTTGGCTAACCTCTTTCTTGGAGGAAAGGATTTGAACCTCTATAATTAGAAGATCCACAATGTAGTCCTCAAAAGAGTCCTGTTTAGGGGAAGATTTTTCTCTCATAGGTTTTATAATATTTTGATATTAGTTTTTCATATGTAGGCCAATTGGCCAAACCATATAATAATAATATCTTTTTTAGTTTAGTATTTTTGTCATCAGATTTATCGCCTTGATGGTTTGCAATTATTAAGCTTCCGCATGACGCCCTATCGATTTCGAACCCTACAGAATGATACTTAATTAAAAACAAAGGAACTCAAAGCATCTTCTCAACGTTAAAACTTAATTGTTGGCCTAAAACAAACCCGATATTATCTATTTTGGGCTAAACTCGCATGATTTTTCTCAAATATCTCATGTCATTGTCAATATCTTTTAAGTATCTTTCTTTTTATTTTCAGATACCAATGTGGGACTTTGTTCAAACAAACTGACAAGCACTAGCATCATCACCCATGTCGCGAGAGTTTGCTATCTCCATAGCACATACTTTATTAGTCCCTCTGTTTTAAGAAAACAAATATTGAGGCTCATAACAAGAATCAGCGGACCTAAATTTTCGTACTTCCATTTTGCATATGGGTTTCTAATTTTTTGAAACAAATATCAGCGGACCTTGTAAATTACTCCTAAATATCACTAAATAAAATATTTTTTTCTCGAACATCAAAATGTACAAACTGACATGCACTATATCAGAGTAACAATTAATTCGAGTAACTGGAGTTAGTTATAATATTGTTTTTACGTCACTCTCAAATGTGGAACCATACAAATAGAAAAAGGGTACTAACATAGTAACTTTGTATGATTAACCGAACTGACAAAAAATATACCTTAGAGAGAGAAACAAACAAATAACAGAAGGCAAAACAAAAAACAGTTATAGAGGGCCACAAAAATGCCAACTGCGTCCCTTGTGCTGTTTTTATTTATTTCATTCCTTGCGAAATAGCCGTAAAACTCCTACTAGTAGTTGAATGCCAAAACCTAATTTTTTTCACCACCAAAAAGCTATAGTGAAATAGTTAAAATTTTGTTACTTTAACTAAAGATCTTGAATTTAAGCTCCGAGAATAGAAAATCTTGCAACAAGGAGCGTTTTATCTTCTTAATAGACCTACCCACGTATTTGGAACGAGCACTTACACAAGTGGCCTTATCAGGCAGCTGATTAACGTAGATAAAACTTAACGAGTGATCTCAGATGAATTAATCAAGCTTCAAATAAGGTAACGTACGGTTAAACTGAAAAAATAAAATAAAAAAAGAACTAGGCTGATTTTTTCAACAAAAATAAAGAAAAGAAATGTCAATGGACACTCTAAATCCTCCACATGGAAGTTCCAAAACGATCAACAATTCTTTACCTGTGACGTAACATCTTGTATAGTGAGTAATATGTAGTTCATTAATTAATTATGATGCTTTAATTTTTTCAATCCCTACCTATGTGGCTAATGCATACCGCCTCCATGGCAAGATTAGAAAGAGACAAGTTGACTTTTAAATGTTCACTCAATAAATATTATTGTTCCAAAAAGTCATTTTTTATTAAAATAAAGAAGAAATGTGACTTTTTGAGATAATAACTATTAGTTAAATAACAAGATGAGCCATCAACCTGAAAGAGACTAAGATTCCAACGAGAAGGCATTAAAAACTGAAAGCTAAAAGTAATCTCACACAAATGGAGACGTCAGGCACGAAGACGAATATTTTTAGTGCAATTATTTATACTTCAACTGCAAATAATTGACCAATACAAGTATCTCAAATGGAGCTTTTGGGGTAATACACATAACACATGCATTTGGCATTTTCTGGTTCATCCATATAAAAAAATGGGGTATGAACATTTCATAAGGATCAGGTCTCTTTACAGTTAGTTGTGGACTACCTGGAATGCAGATTCTTGATCAAGTCTCTTGATAATAAAAATATTACTTGCCCTACCCTAAGTTATTGTCAACAAATTTACATGTGATGTGATTCTACCATATTACACTTTTGGAACAACTCGTTTTATCAGCACTTGTTTCTAATTCCGATGACTTAAAAGCAAATCAATCTAGCTACAAGAGCACCAACAAAAGGAGAAGTTTTGTTTAGATCAAAGTCTGACATGCACCAAGTAGTGGATTTAGCTCTAGGGTGTGGCTAAGTCGACAGTGAAGTGGGTGAAACCATGGAAATCAAGGTTCAAATCAACAGAGACTAAAAACACCTGATGATTTCTTCACATCTATCTAAGCCTCGAGCAAAATAAACTAGTACCTGGGCTAGTGGGAGGTAGCAGGTGCCTGTTTAGCAGTAGGTTGTGGTGAGACCACAAGTCGATGATAAGTCATTCACTGTTGGTAGTAGTAAAAAAAAAGAGAGAGAAAGGAACATAAGCATGTCAATGTGAAATAAAAATTAGTTACACCATTATGATTTCAGGGTTACATACAGGTACAACACATGTCAACTAGAAAATGGTGTTACACAGAGTATTGAACTAAAAGTTGGGTTATACAGAGTAGCAGACTGAACTCGAACTACATACTGGCGAATCCCATAGATAGACCATCTTACAAAAATGTAAAATTCACATGTTTACCTACCAAAAGTGTACATCCTAAGCATCAACTTCAGCAGTACTAAGAAGGGGGGCAGTGATAGTAGCACTATTTCCAGAATATCCGACATGCAGCAGTGCTGGATCTTGATAAGCAGTGGCTAATCTATCATGAAAACTTGCTATTGTAGGATCATTTTGCTCCTCTTTATCCTTTTTTAGCAAACTCTGTGGTGTTCATGGAACGGCAGAAAAACAATCACTATACACGATAGGAAACAACAACTCAAACAAGTAGCCTATAGAACTTTAAGAATTGATAAGACTGCTGAATGAAAGAGCAAGTAAATCATTTTCATTTTCATAAATGTCAGGTTCTACAGCAACGTATATGGAATCTAAAGTATGTGATAATCTTCATATCTAGATTATGCAATTCTCCCATCATACAATCACGCTCTATGCAAGAAGGTCAGTTATCTGAGTGTTACAATAACTTACTAGCCAACCACAGCAACCCCAACTAATCCTCCTTGACTTGCAGGCTTATTCGTTGGCTTGCACTAAAATACGCAGCCAAGTCACTCAGACATTCATTAAATAATGTACATTAGATTGTTCACAAGTAGTATGCATCGTCAACATAGTGTCACCAGATGCAAGAGATGCAGCCCTTTATTAAGTGCAGCAATCGGTAACTTTGTTCTAAATTGCTGCACATATTTTGCTGATACCAGACCACAGATGGTAAGCAGTTCTATTAACACTATGCTGAAATGCTTCTCAAAATTCCGCAAGAATTGGATGGGAGCTATGCTCAGAGGGACTTCCTGAATCATCTTACAGAGTGAACTCTATCATACAGTATGGAGCTATGTACCTAACCTCTAAACCAAATTGTAGGAGGTGTCCCCCCCCCCCCCCCCCAAAACCACACACACACAAGAAGCTTTGGTCTAGTAGTAAGAGTGCAGTTTGAGATGTGTTGATTAGGAATGTCACGGGTTCGCCCCCCTGCCACAGACAAAGCTTGGTATTTAAGTGGAGAAGGGTGGAGCGGCGGGCCCATTATCGACCAAGTTTTGAATCATGCACCAGTGTCCCTCGGGAATTTCTCAGTCATCAAAACGAGAAAAGTAGGAAGTGGGCAATATGTTTACTGTATTTCTATGAGAAACTAGATGGAACCTAAGATGCTTAGCAAGTTTGTCAGCACCTTCTACTATCTCCGTGGGCTATTTCTCTTGCAATATTTAAAAGAGCTTCTCATAGTCCTATTATTATATAGCATCCTCTACAACAGCTTTTGGACTTCCGGACAACCCTCGCAAAAGAAGCTTGAGGGCTTGTTAAGAAAGACGTGATAAATCTAACAAAAATGAAAAGGTAGATTAATTGTTAAGGATCAATCACTTACTCAGATTGAGTGCCATTAGTTTCTTTTAGCATCACTATTGTTCACAAAGTTACCAAATAGAGCAATTGTCAAATCAAAAAGTTTGCCAAGTCAATTGAATTCTCCAAGGACCCCAATAGGACTTGGACTACCATATCAACAAAGAACAAAAGAAAAGAAACAACTTCCGCAATAGTTGCTTACTTAATAACTATAGGATCTACAGAGGAAAAAACTAAGAATTCAGCTATATAAACCACGATCTACAAAACAAGGAAAGAACAAGGCAGATGTACCTCGACAGAATAAGACTTGAACATGGGTAGGAAGCGTCTCCTACAATAGCTGTTGAACACAAGAGTAAGGATTGGAAGAGGAACTGTTAAGCTTGAAGCGAGAGGAAGTTTCTTTAGCCCAAATATTCCAATGGCTATAACATGCATCAGTATCAAGGAGAAGATCATAGAATCATGTACTATAGGCCACAACTTCCCCCCAGTCTCATACTTGGGTGCATATACATTCAGTAGCTGCTCAAAAAATTAATAAAACATGATCAACACCAGAGCAAGCCAACAGAGTTTTGATATTTCACAAAGATTTCTCCAACAGCCGAAAATAACATCAACAACAAGTCAACAACTATGCTTCAGTCCCAAGCAAATAAATTCAGCTATACGAATCCTTCGTGATCGTATTTCTCCACTTCAAGCTCAATCATGTCATCATCATATCAAATTAAAGAAGAGTAAAAATTAAGTTTATTTATATATATATATATATATATATATAATATAGTAATAGTAATAATATTAAAAGTTCTCTACACCTTTTCTGTACTTATGTCAAAATACCCCTAAAACGTAATAGGTTCAAAATCAATGTACTAACAATACTAAAACTAATTCCCAACTAGTAAATATTACCTATATGGATCTTTTCCTTTCATTATGCCCAATCTTTAGCGAAGTACTTTTCAGGCAGTCAACTTGGAACAAAGATATTAAACCAAAGAACTCTGAGGTCCTAAAAAGTCAAAGTAACCATACTCTTTAATACATACCAAGTGACTCCTAATCATGATTTTCCGTGACATACAACACACTAACAGTAGGTCTTACGGAGTTTTTCAGTGAATATGTTAATATAGTCGCACCTAATAGGAATAAATAAACATTTCCTCTTTAACAGCTAAAACTTTTAGATGAGGCAGCCATATGATTTAACAGGGTAACAGAGCAGGTAGAAGTCCTGCATTGAAGTCTCACCACCTTCAGTGTGTTTAAATTGAAAAGAAGGAAATAACTAGCAATGAACTCAATAAAGCGCAAAATGAGGTGTACGGGTATTCAAAAGAACGTAAAGAAACTCTGAGAATTGAAATAACATGGCATGTTGCTAGAGGAATACTCTGAAGGTTTCAACATTTCATTTTCTCTTTTTAATACTTCCCAGTTCCCAGAATATAGAAAAGACCAAAAAAAAAAAGGGCAGCCCGGTGCACAAAGCATCCCGCGTTAGCAGGGTCCCAGAATATAGAATTCATCATTTTTATGTATCCCAAAGAAGCAGAAGAAAAGTGTGCAACAAAGAAGCAGAAGAAAAGTGTGCAACCAACCTGGTTTCGGTAGATGAGATACCCCAGACAGTAGTAAACCAAGAGGAATGGCAGAATTAGGGGAGCAAGGAAGAAGTATGTTATACCAAGGAGGCCGAACAAAAGAATCCTGGGAATCTCACTGTGATAAGGAACTGAAGGGACCTCAAACTCATCATCAAATTTCCTACAAATATTTCTCTTTATAAAATTGAAAACGAGGGTCGACAGCCGAAAAAGTTCTGAGGAAGTGCTGGTCCATCCAGATGTAACCACGTACGCGATAAAGAAAGTTGCCTGCAAGAAGAATAGGAACTCAGTGTTCTCTAGTAGTAACTGTTGATTATTCAATAAGTATGTATCATTCAAACATTTGAACTCTGTCATCTTTCTCATAAGTGTTATCTTGATAACAAACAGTACTAAAACAAGAGTATCAGATCCATATTCCACATAAAAGTTTGACATCAGAAATTTCTGCCTTCCGATCGCATTCTACAACATTTCATTTGAAAACTTCATATGATTCTAGTGACTCAACTAATCACATAAAGCGGCCGATTTTTTTTTTCCTTTTGACAAAGTCAAAGCCATAGATATATCCATGCAAAATGCTAAGAAAGGTAGTATTTACCAACATGTTCAGTTCCTAATAGCAACCATCTGTCCCAATAAAAAATTAACTACTTTGACCAAAAATTAACTTCCTCATGAGTTTGGTAGGAAAATGCTTAAATAACAGTTTACTTTGTTGTTGAGAGAGATTTTTGCCAGAATATTTCCACAAGAGTGGAGCGCCTATTCACTTTAGTCTTCAACTATTATTTTACCATTTCTGGTCCTCGTCTATTAGTTGTCAGCTAAATTATCCTTCTGTAACAGCAGCTGCAGAGATCATCACTAACCCCATGTAAACATGGGGTCAAGATTATTTCATCATTGTCCAAAAATCCAAATGGTTAACTCTTTCCCTCTTACTTAGAATCCTAATCAAAGAATTAGACTTTAATGTAATATATTGCAAGAAAATATATGTTGTGACCAATGTAGCCTGGTCTGCACTGCAAAGATACTTGCAAAAAGCAATTACATAGTCGTCTTAATTGACAAATTAAGTGATGAAATCACTTCTACATCACGTTTGCTTGGGTAATTTAGCTTGTTGTGTCCCAAAGGCTCCTTTCCATTTTTCACGTAAATGTTGATAACAATTTATCCAAAAACAATAGATTGAGCTACAGTTGATACTTGATATTGTAAAAAACTTCTAAAACATATTTAAGGATCAAACTTCTTCTGTTTCAAGAAGATAATTAGCATAATGATAACTGAACCGCTCTCACCTGCCCTGGAACTGCTACAGCTAATACGGCAGGAATATTTTTGGGCTCAAGAAAAATTTGAACACGATAGAGAGCTGATCCAGAGAGCACATTCGCAAAGAAAATGTTCCATATAGTAAACCAAAGAACTTTGATGCATGCACTTTTCTCTATCTTGCTCATAGCAATGTATCCTTGTATGGATGAGAGCATAATCATTATGGATGGCACCACATAGAGAAACAGCTGAAGTACAAGACTAGGAAGATATCCGGTAATCACTTGGCTAACAAATGCTCTGCAAGGCACATTAACTTATTTTACCACCATGCAAAGCCATCAAAAAGTACAGTAACATGCTCGTTAAGCAGAAACATCCCAAAGTTTCAGTTTTACCACTTACATTCTAAGTAAACCTTTCAAAAAGGGAAACCAGATTTCCAACTGCTCAAGATGTGTAAGCCCTTGGACTATTAAAACGGGTATAAGAAATAGCACCGTAAGGAGGACGCATGCCACAATGACCACCAGGTTGCTAATCCATCTCGTTAGAAATGATGCTGAAAAGAAAGGCCAATACACATCCTCTGGATCAGGAGCTGGCTCAGTGACCCATTGTATAGGATTTACACCTTGCTGCATGTGTATAGCTGCAGCTGCAGCATAACGTGTCCTGAAAGATACAAAGGCAGCTCCTACCTCCTGTTATATAGGATATGCATAATTAATTGAAGAGAATCAGACATTAAAGCCTACCTTAAGAAAGATAGGAAATAGATGAGCATGAGATCTAACATTTTAGCAAGAAAATGGAAAAAGGCATCTAGAAACTAATTTTCTGCTACTCTTTACCTAGGGCTCTTTATTGCAACATGTATGTAAGGTAAGCACTAATATGCTGGTGGCAGAATGCCTTCTGTATGGGTAAAATCTGCCTAAGGACACGTGGCACAATCAGGAGGAGCAGCTTAAAGATTCGACGCAACAACAAGGGCAGAGACTACGAAGAGCCTCTCTCGAGTTAATGACAGCAGAAGCACCATCTCGTAAAGGATAAGGATTCAGCTGCTCGCCTCCCCCGGTGACATGGCGCAAGGGACAAATAGGAGACAAGAGTGTCAGAAGACTAAGGGGTGCGGACGAGCTCGTACGAAGCTGAACACCACAGAGATATTAGCTGGCTTACTAACGGATTGAACACATGGCTCGCCAGCACAGGTTTGAATCCTTTAGGGCTCTATTGCCGAATTATGATTGGCCATAGCCTAATGTTGTAATCTATAAATAGTTGTCCTTCCTCACTTGTAAAGTGATCAGATCTCTCACTCTCTTACTGAATACGACAGTTTTTCTTGGTCTCCAAGCATTGTCTCTTATACTTCATTACTTGTCTAGCTAGTGATAACTTTGCTCTGTCGGCGGCTCGGATTAGATCTTGATCGCGTTCATACTCGCACTGGGCTCGCCTAGATTTGTTTGCTTTAATTTATTCATCTTGTTTACTTATATTTCGTTGTTTTCCTTCATCACCTAGTAACCAAACAGCTAGTGCATCGAATCTAAGTATAACGCGTGCTCTTGACTCACCTACAAATTAAATTGTACCAAATCCACGGTAAACAGCTTCACATGCTTCATTTGGCAGTTCTGCCACATTTTAAATTCCAAAATCTTCAGCATTATTGTTGGTTCCCAATGCTTTCAGGATTTAGCAAATTCATGTGTTAGATAAATCATGTAGTTTAATTACGCAACTTGGTAAGCTTGCTTCTCAAATGCATCTATGACCAGCTGCACTTAAAACCCAATGTTTAATGTATGGATAACTATATACATATCAAGAAGAGTAGACTTGCCACGTTGCCAAAAAATAAGTACTAAAGAGACGAGTGCTAGCCATGTCCAGATACAAATTCCGTATTGAGAAACATGCATCATGCATAGACAATCAGAATATGTAAACCCTGATGATTACCTTTCCCAGAGCTGAAGATTGTTCGGCCCTTACATTGTCTTCTATATCTTCCAGCTTCTTTTCATAGTGATCAAGTAGATCAACTCTCTGTCCGAAAAGACCCATGAAACCAGCACGTCCGAACCTTTCTCGATCATGATTTGCTGATTTCAAGTTCACAAGCCTTCTGTACAACCTATCAGAATTTTTCTGCACAAACATATGGCACAGACCGCCACATCAAGACAACAAACTGGTCAATACGTTCTGGCATCCAAATTATAACTCTGCTTGCACCACTATTGTGAAAGACTCGCCTTCACAGCAAACTCATTAATCGACGAGGACAGATCAAAACGTCAAGAAAATTTAAATTATTGTTCTTGTAATTCCTTCACTTTCAATATTGCAATCTACATTTACGTTACTTTTGTTCTTGCCTGTTGAAAGATTTTGTCCAGTGCAATACCAGATAACACATAATAATATGGGCCTGCGAAATACAACAGAATAAATCTGGGAATTGGGACAAAATTTATTTTGAGGAATATAGAGCTTAATAATAGATGGGGACATGTTATTCACCAATGTGTTTCCATGTATCATGAATCACATTTTACCATGTTTTATCAGATAAATGTATTATGAAGCAACTTCAGCTCCTTATCACAAAAAAAGAATTTTTGAAGCAACTTCAGCAATTGAAAAAAGAGCATTGGCTGGGAAATCGTTATTGAAAAATATTAACATGTAAAAAGAATAAGAGGGTACAAGCACACACCAATTTCCACTTAACAAAGGGATTAATAAAAGGAATACACCAACTCAAAAACAGAAAAACATCACTAACAAGTGATGACAAATGTTAAACAAGAAAAGTTCCATCATAACTGAAGTTACTGCACTGAAGCTAATGTGGCTATCATTCTTACAATGAGACCTTGGAGTTTGCTTGCTCGCCGGACAACCCAGTGTGAAAGATATGTAGCAGGATAGTACTCTGAAAAAAAACTTTCAACTGTTTCACTGTAGGTTCTTCCTGATGAAGCTGGAATGCTTCGAACTAAAATGGTAAACTGATGTGGATGAGGTTTTGATGAATAAAAGTAAGCAACTCTCTTTGATGAAATATAGTCATACTCCTGGAAATAAAGGGGTATCCCATTGTAAGTTGAAGTTTAGCAAGGATGAACAAGAAGCAAAAGAAAAAGATGTGTCAAATCACTTACAAAGTAAAGAAGATAGCAAACCACTGCCGTGAAGGTATAAACAGCTGAGAAATGGATCCACAACCTTGAAAGACAAAACAAATAACACTCTCATATTTTAGTTAAGTGCAAACTACCATATCAATGTATTTTGCCTAATTCATTAAATGATCCTTTCAAGTTCCATTGGTAAATGATTTTAGATATAACTATTTCAAGATATTGACACCATAACAACGTTGATGTATAAGATGCAGAATAGTATGTGTTGAGCTGTTACTGAACACTCTGATAACAATGTTCTTCTTTAAGGGACCCACTTTAAACATTCAGGAGATAAATATCATATAGCTTCTAGTGTCTGGGATGACTAGTGACCGGCTGAGAAACTTTAGGATGTATGTGATTTGTTACATGCAATGTGCTATCATAAGCAGAGCTGAAAGAGAAAGATATTTCTTGAGTACTCGTATTTCTTATAACCAAGAAAAACCCAACAGCTGATAAAATACGATTTAACAAAACAATATTTAAGCCATAATTCAGTCATAAAAATTGATATCCAAATTGAAAAATAAAAAAAAATATGCACAAGTATCAAGGCTACCATAAATTCTAGCCAAAGATAAATTGAATTGTACACATGTGTCAAAGAAAAGGTATATGAGGCTTTTGCATAGTTGTTCTCTATTTAATTTCCATTGTTGGAATGATAATAAAGTGCTTCTTGTGGAAAACTTATACTTCAAGGATCCCAAAGACCGGATTCCACCACGCCACTACTTGAGCAGCAAAATATCAAAGGACATCTTTTTAATCTGAGATTCCGATATAGACACTTTGTTACCAAAAGAATCTACATTTTCACCAAAAAAGAGATCACCAGTACAAACTGAGAAAGACCAAGACCAGTAGTCGATTTCAGTTTCATGGAGAGAGGAGAATGTGATCCAATTTCGTTGCCAAAGGTCAATTTTACTTTTCACCATGTATAGATTCTATGTAGTGAGAAAACCTCTATTGACATCACAGTTGAATAAATTTTAGAGTGGAAGGTCTTCAGTTTACCTGTTTGATCCGTCGTCAACATTTGAGATAGTGAATGATTCCAGAGACTTGTTGGGCAAGTCAAAAATATCAAGACTTAGTTGTTTCCCCATGTAATTGATAGGCAGAAGAATGAAAACCCCCACAATGACAGCAAAGGTAAAAACTTTAGCACTGTTGAGATATGGGGAAACCAGTTTAGCTCAAGACAATGAACAAGAGCAGTAAAAAAAAAGTAATGATCCAGATTAAGGTACAAAATGCGGATTTCTGATCTTGAATGAATACTGAAATTGCTTCAATGCTAATTCCCTTTTGAACTTATAGTTTCATGTTAGTTTTACAATGTTATAAGTGTAGAGTTGTTGTTTTTTCTTACCTTCAAAATAAGGTGTTAGAAGTGTTACGTATCAAGTTCGATAGGTGTAGAGTTGTTGTTTTTTCTTATCTTCAAAATAAGGTGTTAGAAGTGTTACATATCAAGTTCGATATTGTCTGATATTGCAAAAATATCACCTATATAGTAGATGCTTCTTGTAACCAAACTAGTCAAGCCACATATTCTGCTGATTTCCACTTATTTCTCACAGGGCGATGAAAGCATCTATGAGCTTGGTGGAAATTTAAGTAGTGTTTGACTTACCAATGGGAGGCTTTATGCCGCCTACCAGCAAAATATCTTTTTTTCTTTTCATATTTTACTGCTTTCATTTTTGTTAACCTATCCAGAAGCTATGTTCCCATTATTGAAAAGGTTGTCGCTAGCCAGCAATTTGTTTTTCATGGTTACTGTGTTTTTGTTTTTTTTTCATTTTTTGTAACCTTTCTGGCAGCTATGTTCCTTTATTGGTAACCTTAGTTCTATGCCTATTTTTTATGACTGTTCAGGCAACACAATGCCTAATTCAATGACGATCCAGTGGGGCGGCCTTTTTCTATCAAGTATTTTATCCACTTCTTATCAATTTTTCTAGGCCAGATTCCAACAAACAACTTTTTCAGCTACTTTTCTGGCAATTGTTTCGACAATAGTAATCAGTTCTCTTTCTGTTGACTAGTTGCTCCCATGTTTCCATAGTAAGCAAACTCAAGTTGGTTTCCCCACCTCAAGTTTGAAGGGTGTGTTAAAATTTCCAGTAGCAGTGTTAGAAGGTAGAGTTAAAAGTGCTAAGTTGGTATATTATGTATTATCTCACGGTGAACAAATATTGTATATATAGTATATTTCACACTGATAAATAGGTGTATCTTCAACTCCTTAATAATCATAAAGTAATCAAGTAAAGCATTTTCCTAATCTCTTCAGTTATTTCTCACACTAGTCAACACCTTTTCTCTGAGACACAAGCAATACTAGTCAACGCCTAGTTTCTTCAGTAACAGGTATAAGTTGCAAATAACTCAGCAGAATTGTTGCTACAAAATATACTGCACTGTAGAACTACAATGGTAAGGATAAAAGATCACTTTGACATCCACAGCGTTTTTTAGGGGAGGTGGAAAAATAACACGGGCAGTGATCTTAGGCCCATATGTCAACTTTGGAGTAATACACCAAAACACTTCCCGAGCAAAATCAGTGGTGTATTGCACCTACTTTCATTCATATGTTCTCTTTCCTATTCTTACAACTGGCAGGTTTTATTATTGAACAATTAATCTAGCAAAGGTAAATCCTGGATATAAAATGCAAATGTCACTCACTGGAAATAAACAAAAGGAGTGAGGTTCTGCAAAGAAGCTATAACAAATATATTATTCTCGTCAAGCCTTCATCACGAAACAGTGCTTAAGTAACCTGAATATAAAAATACGCATGAAGACAACAGCATCCAAGCCCGAGGTGGACAAGAGCTCTGCTTCTGAGGGTCGCCATGCTCTCGTCACCCAACCAGCAGACGGCAAAAGTCTCTCCAAATTGAAATCATTGCTTTGCTGAGATTTCCCCTCAGCAACCAAGCGTGGTGCATAAACTTCAGCATTTCCTGGCTGCTTTCTCAATATAGAATACAACGTGAAGAACAGAAAGCAAAGGCCAAGATTGATTCCGACAGAAGTCAAAAGTGCAGCGAGGATCATTCCTTAAATCCTTCCACTGAACTGTCTGCTTACAGCATGAGCTCTTCAAATCAACAGCACTGGAATACCAATAGCCCAGATAATAAACACTCGTGAAAGCAGTTTATTGCAGCTTCTAGATAGTCTGCAGAACTATGAACAATCAACATTTCAATCCATAAGTGTCTTAACAGATCACTACGACAAGGAAGCAACTGGAATACAACTAAGCTATCACTACAACAAGGAAGCAACTGGAATACAACTAGCAACAGGAATAAAGCTAGTTAAAGTCCAACAATTAAATAAAAAGGCTAACCAATTTGTAGTTAAGCTGTAAAATTAGTTATAAGAGACTACTATGGATTTGGCTGGGATCTTTTCTGCTAGTAATGCTAAGATAATGCCATAATGGTACTTTTCAATCATGGGGGCTACAAAGCTCCAGAACATAAGTAAGACATTAAAAAGTTTTCGTCTTGAAATCATTTCTCCTCTGTCAATTCCTGTTCCTGTATCTAAATTGAATCATGACCGAATCATTGCATATTTCGCATCGAGTGTGCAGTCAGTTAATTAGACAGGAGTTATAATTTTCCATCTTAAATCCTTGAATGGGATAGCATACTGATTATTCATACCAAGAAATCTTCCCCTTCCTTCTTCGGTCTTCTGTTACTCACTCCATTTCAATTTGATTGTCTCGTTATGACTTGACATGAAGTTTAAGAAAATAAAGAAACTTTTGAAAATTATAATCTTAAACTAAACTAAAGATACGTGTAATGTACCAAAATGTCCTTTAATCTCACTGCTTTTAAACATATCCCGTGAAAAGTTGAAATAAAAAAAAATATGCTTTTTGAAATATACTAAAAAGGAAAGTAACACAATTAAATAAAAACGGAGTGAGTAATGAGATTATTACAGATGATGTGGAGTTGAAACATCAATCAATAGAGTAAATTGAGAACAAAATAATATAGAGAATAGTAGTAGGTGATGATTAATTACCTTTAATAGAAGTTAGGAGCTAGCTAGCAGGGTAACCCTAACGATGAAGGAAGTGAAGAAGATAGTCAGATAGAGATCCAATTTCAAAGCTTTACTACTAAGGAACGAAACGAGCTGCAGTGCAGTTTAAGTAAACTATACTATACTATACTATACTATACGTGCTGGGGGTGCGCGTTCGATTCTAAAAGCGTGCACCAAACACCGAACCAAACTAATTCGGTTCGATTTGATTTTTTTAATTTCAGTTCGGTTTGGTTCAGTATTTTTAAATCGGTTTTTTGATGTAAAATAAAAAATAAAATGAAAATCGAATCAAAATATAAGACACTAAAAAATCTAAAATATCATAAATAGATTATAAAGTTAGGACAACTTTAAATACATATCATTGCAGTACTCTATTTTTTATATCACAATACGGTGGTGGTATTTGTGTAAAAAATTTTAGGAATTACCATTAGAAATTAGGAGTATATGTGTGAAAATTTTTAGAAATTACAATTAGAAATATAAGTATATTAGGAATTAAAATTAAAAATTAGGAAAATGTAAAAGTAATAAGGATGAAAAGTAAATATTGATGAGGTAATTAGGTATGGACTTTGAGGCTTGGTCTTGAAAAGTTTTGAGTCAAACATGAGTTAAATGAAAATTTATAAAAAAAAAAAAATTTAATAAAACTTCGGTTCTTCGGCACCGAAGAACCGTTACCCCTAAACCGAACACCAAATCGAAGAATCGAACTACCAAAAAAAAAAACCAAAACCGAAGAACCGAACTAATTCGGTTCGATATGATTTTTCGATTATCCGATTTTTATGCCCACCCCTAATACGTGCTATATTGGAGATTGAATAAGACTTTTACTACCGACTTTAGCATTTCTTCAAACTGGAAATCTTTCTGGGTTGTTGTCACTTTCTTTAATAGATTTTTGCCTGTTTTTCTGATTAAAATTTTCCAGAAACGACTTATTTTTGTAGATATTTAGTATTATGAAACTAGTTTCATAATTGATTGGAAAGTGAAAAATATTTATTAAAATTTATTACTATTATTAATAGTGATAATGATATCAACAACAACACACCCATGAATTTTCACAAGTGGGTTTGAGAGGGTTGATTATACATGGACTTTGTCACTATCTCGTGGAGATAGAGAGTTGTTTTTAAGAGATCATCGGTCTAAGTGTGATAAATTCAAGTACAAAAAAAAAATATTGAAGAAAGTATAGCAATTAATAAAGAAAGCGGTGCAGAGCCTATGTGAAATAAATAATATGGTGATTGCAATACAATAAACAACATATGATGATATATATCAAAAATAAAAACTATAAAGATGCAACTAATACTACAATAGACACCAACAATCCCAAACCTTCTAAAGGCCACACGACACTCTACTCTTAGTCCCTTCTAACCTTCTGACTCTAATATCAATAAATATTTGAGTAATAATTGAAATAGTGCTATGAAATTACGAGTTGAAATAGTAGTTCGGTTCATCTTTAATTATTCAATATTAATTTATCTCACTCTTTAAATTTAATAATAAATATAATAAATTATATTTTGTTTTTTAATAGTAATCCCTCCGTTTCAAAAAGAATGACCTAGTTTGACTTGACACGAAGTTTAAGAAAATAAAAACGACTTTTGAATTTTGTGGTCTTAAATTAAAGTTATGGCAAATGTATCAAAATACCCTTTAATCTTGTGGTCTTAAATATGCCATGTGGAAAATTGAAATTAAAGTGTTACTAAAAAAGGCAAGGATCATTTTTTTTGAAATGAATTAAAAAAAAAAGTAGATCATTCTTTTTAAAACGGAGGGAGTAACAAGCAGAATACTTGACGATTCCTGCAGTAATGACAAACTAAAAATTGAGGAAAGATGATATAATAGTAAAATTTCATTTTCCTAATTAGAAAAATGAACATGTAACAAGAGAGCACGTGTCATTCGTCTTCACTCCGAATTCCGACCCGTTCCATAGAGATTTGACAAAGAAGACCTTCCAAATCAAAATCAAAATCAAAAAAAGCAGCAGCAAAATTGTCCTCGGTCCCTGGAGACGAACAGCTCTCAATTTAGGGCTGCAATCGTCTATAAGGTACCCCCAAATTCCATTTAGCTCAATGCCAATTTTTGATTACTCAACTTTGCTGATCTGAGTATCAATTGATTTAGATCTGGAAATTCCAATTTGAAGATTTGATCATTTAGTTATATCTGAATTCTATAAGGATTGAATTCTCATTTTTGAATAATTCTATGACGCTTTAGAATTCGCTAAAGGCATGATCTTGGATCATTTTTGAGATCCTTTCTGTGGCGTAATTGGGAAATTTAAACATGATCGTTTCTCCTAAAAATTGTTTCAAGGGGGTTTGAGTTGAAATTTATACTCCTCCTATTCCTTTTATTTGTCACATTTTACTTTGCGAGAGTCAATTTGACTAATTTTCGAGCTAAATTGAATTAGAATAGTTCAATGTTTTAAACTTAAAATTTTAGGTGTTTGAAAACTGTATAGAAAAAAATACTATAAAGTTGCAATCTTTCTTGTATTAGTATGATGAAAAAACATATGTTAAAATGTTGGCCAAAGTTTATGCAGTTCGACTCTGGAGAAGCGAAATGTGACAAGTTAAAGGGGACGGAGGGAGTTGTTGTTGTTGTTCTATTGATTCCCAAAATACTGAAAGCAAAGCTTAGTCTTTAACTTATCTGGACACGATGTTCTAGAGTTAGGATGATGTCTTGAGAATTTCTCGCTTGAAAAATCCAATGTAATTGGCACCCAAGGGTGTGGCCTAGTGGTCAATGAAGTGGATTGAGAACCTGAGGTCTCGGGTTCAAATCCCAGCAGAGACAAAAAACACTAGGTGATTCTTCCCATCTGTCCTAGCTTTGGTGGACAGAGTTACGTGATATGTTGTTGGTGGGAGGTGGCAACTGGCAAGTATTGCCTAGCAGAATGATCAAGTTAAAGTGACGTAACCTAGTGTGTTGTGGTTGTGCTCCCATTAAGCTTTTAAGTTGGTTTATTTGAATGTTGAAAGAGCCAAACAAAAAGGCTTTATTTTGAACACCCCCAAGTGGAGAAATATGAACAATAGAAGGACACTTGACGAGTTTATACTAGTGCACTAGCTATGATACTTGGAATAGTATGTGCTAGCATGGTAGTAGAGGTATGTCTGATTCAAGATTTTCTTCAACTCATGGCTTACAGGGCTGCTCTGTATATGTGTTTGATGTGCTGCTTTCGATAGGTAAGAAATTCTTTATTGCGTGGGATGCAGAATTTTTTTTCATTTGCATAGAACTCCATGTTTATCACAATCAACTTGGATTAAATTACTGTTTAAGCATCCAATTGTGTGGTGTTATCACGCAATAAGAATTAAGAAATGCATCTATCTGTACTGGATATATCTGTGTATATGGTCCTGTTACATTCTCCGTATTCTGTGAATAAGTGACTATCTTTGGTATAACAAATAAACTATTTTCTGAAGTTTCTTTCTTGATGATGTCTTGATGTTGGTTTTCATATAGTTCTGCTATGAACCTGTGGTTTTTTGACCTTTAAGTCTTAGTTTCGTATCCACGTGTATCAGCATGGACGAGATACAGAGAGTGTCTTTCATTCTTTGCTATCTCACTTCATTGCGTTACTTATCTCACATCAAACAACTTATTGCTGCTCAGGGGAACGGTTCGGCCAAGCAGCTGCCTGATTCATAGTTTTTTTTTCAGTCATTTCCAATTGAAGTGAACTGAATCATAAGTTAAACTATGATGGGGTGCCTTAATCAGCAGAGTGAAGTCAATACTTCAATTTCAGAACCCAAGGGTCATTCTATAAAGCCTTCCAGAGGTGCCTTAGAATGTATGGTGAATTCAGAAATTGGTGCTGTTTTAGCTGTGATGAGGAGAAATGTTAGGTGGGGATTTCGTTATGCTGCTGAAGATGATCAACTAGAGTATTCTCTCATCCAATCTTTCAAGGAATTAAGGAAAAAGATATTCTCATGGCGACGCGAATGGAACAGTGTTGATCCACTTCTATACCTTCAGCCCTTCTTGGATGTGATCCAATCTGATGAGACTGGTGCACCAATAACTGGTGTTGCGTTGTCATCTGTTTACAAGTTCTTGACTCTAGGAATAATTGAATCCGCTGACATGAATGTGGACAAAGCTTTGCATCAGATAGTTGACGCTGTGACAAGCTGCCGCTTTGAAGTGACTGATCCTGCCTCTGAGGAAGTGGTGCTGATGAAGATACTTCAAGTTCTTTTAGCTTGTATGAAAAGTAAAGCATCAAAGAATTTGACCAACCATCACGTATGCAACATAGTAAACACTTGCTTCCGATTGGTTCATCAAGCAAGTGCTAAAAGTGAACTTCTGCAGAGAATAGCACGCCACACGATGCATGAATTGGTTAGATGTATCTTCATTCTCCTGCCTGACATTGAAAGCAGAGTGTGCGCTGATCCAGAGGTAATTGAGATTCTCTTTCTTTTCGGCCCCTGTGTTGTTACTTGGAGTTTATGACATTCACTTTCATGTACATGTAATTTTCAACAGGCAGTTACACAAAGCACTGTTTCACGTATGAGGGCTTGTTTTCTTTAGATCTTATTATGAACTTACTTAGAATTTTTTACTACATCAGTTTCTTAATCAGAGGTTACCGTACAGGGTAAACATTTTCTAGAAAATGACCAACTATGTAAAACGTAATTAATTAAATGTTGATAAATTTTCATACAAGCCTTATCTAAATAAGCAATTACAGAATCCTAAAGTGGAGATGCTAAGGAATAAAGATTACTCTTTAAAATACAATGCAATTGATGTAAATCGCGCTCTCTAACTTGATCCTAGAATGGTTTACACTTTTGAGTCTTGTGAATTTCCTGTATATTAGCTCACTCTCGTAGGTATGGAGGTTGCAGACTTATGACTTACAATTCAGCCTGTGCGCTAATTTAGGCCTAAGCCCAGGCTGATAGTTTTAGCTGCTTCTCTGAGAAGTCCTTGAACTGGGTCTCGTGTGATGCATTTTAGACATTTAGCAGTTTGCTAACCATGTTGGGGACTCGGGTTTTAACTGTCTTTGATAGTTTTCCTTAACTCTAAATTATATCAGCATAGGGTTGATTGAGTGTAAGATATTTGGTCTCTTAAGTTCTTGAAACTCGAATACTAGTATCACCTTCTTGTATATTGTGATTCATAAAGCCATTGTCTTGCAGGCTGGCAAGAAACGAGAAGACAATGGATCTGTTAATGTGGCCATAGGGGATGATCCAACAGACGAGAAGACTAGAAAAAGGGATATCGCTTGTAATGGAGAAAACCCAATGATGGATCCTTATGGGGTCCCCTGCATGGTGGAGATATTTCATTTCCTATGTTCTCTTCTGAATGTGATGGAGTCTATTGAAATTGGTTCAAGATCCAACCCTATAGCTTATGAAGAAGATGTCCCATTATTTGCTCTGGGCTTAATTAATTCAGCCATAGAGCTAGGTGGTGCTTCTTTTGGAAATCATCCCAAGTTATTGGCTCTGATACAGGAGGAATTGTTCCACAATCTGATGCGTTTTGGCTTGTCAATGAGTCCTTTAATTCTTTCGACAGTTTGTAGCATTGTTCTAAATTTGTATCATCATATGCGTTCTAAGTTAAAGCTACAGCTTGAAGCCTTTTTCTCTGGTGTTTTACTGAGGATTGCCCAGAGCAAGCATGGAGCATCTTATCAACTTCAGGAGGTTGCCATGGAAACACTTGTTGACTTCTGCAGACAGCATATGTTCATGGCAGAAATGTGTGCAAATTATGATTGTGACATATCCTGCAGCAATATTTTTGAAGAACTTGCCAACCTGTTATCAAAAAGCACCTTTCCAGTTAATAGCCCACTTTCTGCTTTAAATACTCTTGCCTTGGAAGGTCTAATTGCCATGGTTCAGGGTATGGCCGAGAGAGTAGGCCAGGATTCATTAGTTTCAGAACAAGGTTCATTTAATCACGATGAATATAGACCATTTTGGACAGAAATATGCAAGGACTATAATGATCCTGATCATTGGGTTCCTTTTGTTCATAAGATGAAGCAAATAAAGAAGAAGTTGTCGGTTGGAGTTGATCACTTTAACCGTGATCCAAAGAAGGGTATGGAATTTCTCCAAGCAGTGCATCTGTTACCTGATAAACTTGATCCAAAAAGTGTAGCATGTTTCTTTAGATTTACAAATGGCTTGGATAAGAATCTTGTTGGGGATTTGTTGGGAAGTCATGAAGAATTCTATATTCAAGTGCTTCATGAATTTTCAAGGACATTTGACTTTCGGGATATGAACCTAGACACTGCCTTGCGGATCTTTTTGGAGACGTTCAGATTGCCTGGAGAATCACAGAAAATACACAGGGTGCTTGAAGCGTTCTCTGAACGATATTATGAGCAGTCACCAGATGTTCTGGTTAATAAAGACGCTGCACTCGTGTTATCATATTCACTTATCATGCTGAACACGGATCAACACAATACACAGGTCAAGAAGAAGATGACGGAGGAAGATTTCATCCGCAACAACCGGAGAATAAACGGAGGAAATGACCTCCCTCGAGAATTTTTGTCTGAGCTTTTCCACTCCATCTGTGAGAATGAGATCCGGATTTCCTCAGATCGAGGTGCTGACACCCCATTGCTGGCACCAAGCCATTGGATTGGTCTAGTCCACAAATCGAGGCAAACTTCCCCATTTATTGTCTGTGATCATGGACCTTATCTTGATTATGATATGTTTTCTATGCTGTCTGGTCCGACAATCGCTTCCATCTCAGTGGTTTTAGATCATGTGGAGCAGGAAGACGTCTGGCAAACATGCATTGATGGATTTCTTGCCATCGCCAAAATTTCAGCTTCCTACAGCTTTGATGATGTATTGGATGATTTAGTAGTATCTCTTTGCAAGTTCACAACTCTTTTGCTTCCATCTTATACTGATGAATTTATTGTGACATTTGCCCAAGATAATAAAGCTAGATTGGCCACTTCAGCTGTCTTCACAATAGCAAACAAGTACGGGGACCATATTCGTTCTGGTTGGAAAAACATCCTGGACTGCATTTTGAGCTTACATAACTTTGGCCTTCTTCCTACTCGTCTTTTTAGTGATGCTGCCGATGACGTGGATGCTACTTCTGATGCCGACAAAAGCAAACCTGCTGCAGTTTCCCCATCAGCACCTCATGTGCCTTCATTGGCTCCATCAAGGAAGTCATCTGGCTTAATGGGCCGATTTAGCCAACTGTTATATCTTGATGCAGAAGAACCTGCGCCTCAACCAAATGAAAAGCAGCTTGCTGCCCGTCAGCAGACTCTTCAGACAATTCAGAATTGTAACATTGATAGCATCTTTGCTGAGAGTAAGTTTTTGCAAGCAGAGTCCCTTTCACAGCTTGTCCGGTCCCTTGTGATGGCTGCGGGCCGGCCTCATAAGGGAAATATCTCTCTAGAAGATGAAGAGACTGGAGTATTCTGTCTAGAGTTGCTGATTGCAATCACGATAAACAATCGGGATAGGATAATGCTTCTTTGGCAGGTTGTTTATGAGCACATAGCAAGTGTTGTTCAATCCACAACAATGCCTTGTACTTTGGTAGAGAAAGCTGTTTTTGGTCTACTTCGCATATGCCAAAGGTTGCTTCCTTACAAGGAAAACCTCACAGATGAGCTCCTCAAGTCACTGCAACTCGTCTTAAAGCTCGATGCAAGGGTCGCTGATGCATTTCTTGAACAGATAACCCAGGAGGTGATGCACCTTGTCAAAGCAAACGCTATGCAGATACGATCTCATATGGGCTGGCGGACAATTATATCTCTGCTTTCTATTACAGCTCGGCATCCAGAAGCTTCTGAAGCAGGATTTGAAACGCTATCATTCATCATGGCTGATGGGGCCCACCTATTGCCTGCTAATTACATCCTTTGTTTAAATGCGGCCAGCCACTTTGCTGACTCCCGCATTGGAAATGCTGATCAAGCTGTGAGATCCTTAGACCTGATGGCTGGGTCACTTGTTTGTCTTGTTAGATGGTCTCACAAGACAAAGGATGCTCTGGGGGAAGAGGCTGCTATAAAAATGTCTCAGGATATAACTGAGATGTGGTTGAGGCTGGTACAGGGACTCAGAAAGTTTTGTTTGGATTGGAGAGAAGAGGTGCGAGGTCATGCCATCTTAATGTTGCAGAGGTGCTTGACAGGAGTTGAGGGAATTCACATTTCAACTGATCTGTGGTTGCAGTGTTTTGATCAGATGATCTTTACAATGCTGGATGAATTGCTGGAACTTGCACCACAAGGTTCCATGAAGGATTACAGGAGCATAGAAGAAGCAATTTTTCTGTCTCTGAAGCTCATGTTCAAAGTGTTTCTACAATCTCTGCAGCATTTCTCACAGTTGCCGTCCTTCTGCAAATTGTGGCTAGGATTGTTGGAGCATACTGAAAGATGCATGAAGATGAAATTTAAAGGCAGACGGAGTGAGAAGATCCCGGAACTTGTCCCTGAACTCCTAAAGAACACTCTACTTGTCATGAAAAATAGTGGAATCCTGATACCAAGTGATCCTGTAGGAGGGGACAGTTTCTGGCAGCTAACATGGTTGCATGTGCACAAAATATGCCCATCTCTTCAATCAGATGTTTTCCCTTCTAGTGAATTGGAGCAGTTGCAAAAGCAGCACATCCAAGCTGGATGTAGCCCTCTCTCAGAGGGAAGTGTTCTAGTCTCACCTAGTTGACGCCCTTCTTGAAGATTCATGTTGTTGACAACGCTTTCATTTGGTGAAACTGACATTCTTTATCAGCACCATCATTAGTGCGGTGAGAAGATATATTGTGCAGCTGAGAACGTGTCAGGTGTTAGGCAGAACACTTTCACTGAAGCACAAGCTGCAACCTGCTGGATCAAAGCTGGTTTCTGGTTTACAAGTTGTGATATCTCCATTCTGAATGCTATATGGTGCTTTGCTGTTAAAAGAGCCTTGTTGGCTTTCGAGGGAAGACTAGGAAGGGGGATTTGCCTCGCAATTTTGTGCTTCTGTAGCTGCCACTGCACTTTTAAGTTTGATAACTTAGTTGTTACCATTTTGGCTGTACAATATTGGCTATACTACAAAATAGTGATTGGTATATGATAGTATGAAAGGTTACGGTCAGATTGATACATAATCTTAGAAATTATGTGTTTCAATATAAGATATAGATTGCTCTTATACTGTTTAATACAAGACTACTGAAAACATGGATACAGAATACAGCATATACAAAATTGTATCAAGACTGGTCTAATTTTGGTCGTAGGATGAGATATTACGAATGATATGTTCCCAAAGATTGGATCTTCCCTCCGCTTTTGTTAATCTAGTCCGAGTGTACGGCCGTGTATATTAAGGGGTTGGTGGGTAGCTGGTTAGAGTTACATATTATTTTAGGCGGGATATTATTTTATGCGGGTTTTTAAATTGCAAATCAAATATTGTATTAGGTGTACAGCTACCCACTATAGTAGTATTATTCATGCAGCATTCTATACTTGAGTAGTATTATTCATGCAGTATTCTATACTTGAACAACAAAGCTACCAAACGAGCCCTAATATTACTCGAGACTTTAAAAAAAAGAGTGTGGTGCAAGTTTTATTAAGTTCTTTTACTGCCCAATTTTCTCAACTAGCAAGGATTTACCCACTATGCGTGTAAAATTTGGCAAATTACGTTGTTCTTTTGTTGCTTTTTCAAAAGTAAACTCGATCTGGTTACAGAAGCAGTATTCATTGAGAAGCAACTTTTTGGTACTACAACTGAGTTTCATTTCAACACTCTTTTGCTTACCTCAATGGAGTAGATTCATAAAGTGACCCACAATACACCTATTACTTCATATATTTTTTGCTTTCGAAAAATTTCTTGGCACAATATATCTGCTGCATTTAACATTAAAAAGGAACGAAACGGAACTTCAGGTGATAAAGAGCTAAAAGAAAGAGAAGGATGTATGCAAACTCCGCATTCTAACGAAGTTAAAATGTAGGTCAATTCTTGCCACCACATTATGTCTTTAGCATCTATCTAGCACATTTAAGCAAAAATGGAAATGAATGGATCACAAAGGGATTTACATTCTCTCTGTACTGAGATATTTCAGTCTGACACCACAAAATGTTTAAAGAAAAACGGTAGAAGACTCAGATACACAGAGAGCACCAAAATTGGTGAGTTTGAGGTGATAATTATGATTGATACAACTGTTGCCATCTCACTGGCAATGGCAACAAGGGGATTTTAACCACTCAGCAAGATGTGTCACCTATATTGAATGCCCCGAATGCTGAATTAGGATTTTTTTGACTGTCGTCTTTGTAGATGTTTTACTCATGCAGCATCAAAAAGCACGGCAACAGCTCAGCCTCATTGGGCAATCTGATTTCTCATTACTTTCAGTACAGCCTTCAACATCTCTAAAAACTGCTCAATAGTTTCAATTTGAGCATCAACGGCATCAAAAGTACTTGTGCAGTCCTGGTTGTACATGCATTACACCACAAGTTTCATGTAGGGCAATTATCAGTTGATTTCGGTTTATAAATTCAATTTAACATTATTTAAGTTAAAATACCAACATCTATGGCATCTTCAAGAGCCTTCTTCCTTGCCCTGGTGTTCGCAACTTCAAGAGCTCTGCTTCTTGCCAAAAGAATCTGCAGGTCAACATTATTGTCAGCCTAGATAAAAGAAAAAAAAAATGGGTGACTGGTATAAATGTCATCAACAAGCAGAATTTAATATCAATACCAGCTTTCCACGGAACATGTCCCTCTTGAGAATCAAATAAGAAACATTCAATATCTCTGCTTTCTGCAATACTGGCATTTTTTAGCAATAATCCAAGCAGAAATGCAACCATGTAAAAGAGAAGTAACCTGAAGCTACTAAAGGCATTGCACAATGCTGATAGAACTTGCTGACATGCCCAAAACTGGAATTCTGTACCTGTCTTATTGCGTTGAAAGCAGTTGGATTTCCTGTCGGTAAGCACCTACATAACATCCCAGCAGGTTGCCAGAACGATTCATGGATATCAGAAAGCTCAACCTGATCAAATGCCACGGCTTTTAAGACGTCAGAATCATCAGCAAGTTCCTTGAACAGTCTGCAGCTGTGATGAGGAAATCAGGATCAGAAGCAACGTAATCTGCAAGATAACCACGAGATATGCACACACCATTTACTAGACCCCTTTCAATGTTGTAAAAAGGAGAATTGTAAACGCCCATAGGACACGTGTTGGGTCATACTAGACGGAAGTTGATAGATATACGTGATACGTCAGCTTCGACAGGAACTCAATGTCAAAGTTAATTACAGAAAGAGTAGTTAATCACATTAAAGGTAAATAACATCATCAGTTAACTAGAATTAAGAAACCTATGGAAACAAGAAAGAGAAGAATGATACTTACACTGATAAAGTCCGGGCAAGATTTCCAGCTCCATCAGGTGACATAGCAACATGATACATGACGTTTTTCAACACATCATAGTTCAAATCTGTTATCTTGGATTGCCTCTTCCGCTTCATAATTGCTGAAATAAATTCAAGAGAGTCAATGCGTCTTCATTGCTTAACCTCTTTTGATTCTTTTTATTGCAAGAGAGTAGCAGAAGATGAAGAAGGAAATCCAGCTACTGCTTCCATGAAATCCGACCCAGTACCCCCTGATTGGCTGCAGGCTGCAGCCCAGTAGAAAGAGACAAAATTCAAGAATTCCAAAAGGCTCAGTTTAAAGATATAAGCCCATTATATGGAATTACAAGATAATGTCGAGCAAAATAAGAAAAGGGAGCCACGTTTTAGAAAACTGTAAAACTTTGTCTATTGGAACCCTCGTTTTCACTACTATTTCGACTTTCACCACCACAAGTGGCCCTATAAATGTAACTATCACCGTAATTCTCATTACCACTTAATATGATTATTCCAACTATATTGAGTATCATACACTGTAAGAATTATAGTAGGGATCTTCGCCCCTAATCCATTATTCAGATAACTCGAGTTTCGATAACTATAAAAAAGAACTTTCTAGTTCACTCAGAATCACTTCTGTAAGCATCACTTCACACCATAACCAACATACAAATATCATATGAAAAATAAAGAATCTTAACGCTCGCTAATGAATAGCTAAACGAGCTTACAAATAAATGAAGATTGAAAGTGGAACTTGTTGAAGGGATAATCTGAACAACATCAATCAACACTCACATCAGCTGGCTTACAAGAATGTAGAATCAAGATGGAAAAGGATCAATTTTTTTTAATGAAGGAGAAAGGCCAAAATTTTTACTTTTCAGAGCTTGACATCCTAGTTTTCAAGACCTAGCCTCTCTCTTCAAATTGTTAGTTTGACAATTCATGTTTCACAATCTTCTGCCTAATTAGAAACAAAACAAAAACGTAACAGCATAGTCCAAGTCCACATAGAGTGCAATTGATATAAAAGATTCAAATAGCCAGGACTCGGATTCAAATGTCAGAGACAAACACACTAGCTGATTTCTTCCCATCTGTCCTAGCCTTGATCAATAGAGTTATCTGGTACCAGGAATCATGGTAGGAGGTGGCAGGTACCACATGGAATGTGTGAGGTACGCACAAGCTGGCCCAGACACCATAGTTATTTTTAAAAAAAAAATTCAAATAGCCAACCCTTGAACCATGCATAGTCCACATTCCATCCATCTTAGAGAAACTAAAAGAAATCAAGAAATCAAACAACCCCCACCCCACACACAACCCAACAAACCCAAAACTGAAAACCCAATATAAAGAAAATGAAACTTTTAGGGTTAATAAACAAAGATAAATTAATGCAACCAGAAACCCAAACTAGAGCTATAGGATTCATATACCCACTTTTTATACTTTATGCCATTGAAGAAAAATCATCTTTTTAACACCCAGATAACAACACAGCCCGAAATCGATTAATTAAAAAAAAAAAATTGAAAAAATCAAACAAATTCATAGAGGAAAATGAAAGGGTAAAGAAGAAAGATACCTATGCGGACGGTGGACGGCGGAGATGATACGATGATGACGGTGTCTAACTATGACTCACTGTTCTCAGCCTTTTCACTCTCTCTTCTGCTTCTAGAAACAATAAATAGGTTTTTCTTTAAGTTTAAAATCAAGATGAATAATTAAAATTGTTTTTTTACTTTATCCATCAATTTTTACTAGTCTAATATTGATTTTGCACACTCTTTAAAGAATAATAAACAAAATAACAATTTAATTATATCATAGTATTTAAATATAATAAATTTAATATTTTAAAAATATATTATAAATGATTATAATTAATAATAATAATAAATTAGTAACTAAGTATTAAATTGTCTTTTAATTTTTTAAGCTGGATAAATTAAAGTAGACATTTTTTAAAAATACAATAGACAAATAAAAATGAACGAATAAAGCACTAATCCTAATATTCTTCTTTTATCACTCTTGGGAGAGACATTGTACTCCACCCTACTATTAATAAGGTAAGATTTAACCATTAACTATTTATTCAAGACAAATAGGAATAGATTCAGTTAACCATCTCAAGTTGAATGAGAAGAAAAACTAATGAGAGTAATTGTAATTCAATTAGACCTTGATTCAGTAGTTTATGAAGACAATTAGTTATATGCTTACGATTAGTCTGCTCTTCAAATCTTGTCTTAGGTCTTCATTTTACGAGTGTTTTTTTTGTTCATTTTATGTAGATTTTGATATTAAATTGAGTATGTTAAGTTGGACTAAATATATCTATATTTTAGCTTAACTCAATTCATCGTAATTTTAAATTAAACTTGACTTGACTCAATTAGTCTCGATTAAAATCAAGCTTGAACTTCATTTTTTTTGTTGAGTCATGCAATTTCTACATTTTTAAAATGTTATCCCTTAAATTCATGTAATGGGTAAATTGGTAATTAACGTAATTGTTAATAGCTTAGTTTAGTCATGATACTCATCATAATAATGATTATAATAAATTAGTAATTCTATACTTATTTGTTGATATAGTACTTAAACTCTTAATCATGTTGTTTCTTATAATTTCTCAATACAAATTATTGGTTGGATGTAATTCTTAATTATCTCTTTAACAGTCTTTTTTGCGTTATTAAAAAAGTTAATTGTATAAATTAGTCCGTATACAATTTATTTATTTTTTATGATAACACAAAAATAAACTGTTAAATAGACAATTAATCCTCGACTCGTTTAGGCCTGACTCAATTTGGTATTGCAACAAGCATTAATGAATTCAATTCGACTAGATGCGTATGCCTGTTCCTAAGGGGAGAGTAGAATATTTTTGCCGTCTTAAGTGTTGTAATAAGTTTACAATAACGAGTTCCTAATAATTTAAAATTTGACATTATTATTCTATTGATTCTTACATAATGCTTAAAAATTGTTTGACCTTACTTAAAAATCACTAAGTAATTTTGTTTTGTAATCAAAATGTCATTCAATTTTACTTCCTGCATGTACTCAAACAAAGATTTTTTTTTTTAGTAATGAAATTAAATGACATGATTTACCAGCATGTAGCTTTCAATGAGTTTTGCAACTGAGTGTTAATAAAAAATATTTCGCTTGGTCCAACCAACAGGGGATGTAGCTCAAATGGTAGAGCGCTCGCTTTGCATGCGAGAGGCACGGGGTTCGATCCCCCGCATCTCCATTTGCTTTTTACCTTTAGCAAAATTAAATGATACTTCCTCTGATTGTCTTATTTTTAACTAGTGAAAGTTACTGGGCGAACGTCTGAAGTTGATCTTTTTCTATTATCATAATTTTAAAATAATTAAAAATATATTTTTTTTGTAGCAGTTAAAAAAGAATTGCACTTTGTATAAGAAGAAGAGAGAAAGAAAGAAAGGAGACTAAAAAAAAAAAAGAAGAAGAGGAGAAACACTTCTCATTTGACCATATAGAAAATATGGTATAAGAAGATATATTTATAGTGCTGAAAATAGAGTATCATATAAATGAATTGGCCACTTAATTAGGCTAATGAATAGGGTATGAATATGAAACTGCTTTAGGGCAATGAATATATCAGTAAATTTTGATGCTACGTGGGGTGAAGCAATAGTACAATTGGGATAATTGCAAGTACGTGGGCAGCCTCTATAAATGATTTTTTTTTTAAAGGAAAGATAACATGTTATAGATAACAAAAAGATCTACAGAGATTACATTAAAGTATTGTCACCGTGCAGTCAGTACAGGCGTTAATACGTACATCTAAAACAGTACTATCGGTACTATGTCTGGTACTAGAGCCTGTCAAAGGTAATCCAAGTCTGTGAATATATACATCTCCACGTCTATCAGACACAAAACATCCGTCAAGAATGGTGGAGGTTCCCAAAACAATGTATTAGTTAATATTAAGTAAATTACAAAAAACAAATGAAGGAAAAAACTCAAAAAAAAGAAAAAAGATAAATATGAATGGAAGTCACAGAGTGGTGTCATCACCTTGTCTATGTTCGTTCTTTATATTATATATAGATTGATTGATTGATTTTTCATTGAGGAAATGAAAGATTGGAGTAGTAGATACTTAAGCTTTTAAAATGTACAATAAAGAATATGAATAAGTGGAGTAGTAAATTTTGATGCATTTAAGATTTTACAATAAAGAATAGAAATAAATGGAGGAGGAATAATTAACATATTTATTTTTATACAATAATAAATAAATAGAAATGTAAGGAAAATTGACAAAAAAATAAAATAAAAAATAAAGTGTGAATGATGGCCTTAGAAATATGTCACATTAGTACATTCGTAACCTTCCTTTATTTATATATATATATATATATATATATATATATATATATATTGATTGATTTTTTTAATTGGAAATTTATGAAGATGAAGTTGTAAAAAATTTCTTCACATCTCGAGAAAAAGAAAGAAACATAATCCCCACTGCACCTAAATTTTGCGAAACTTAAATAAATTTTATGTTAAAAAGTCATGAATTAAACATCCTAACGAATGACTTTTTTGAACACGAAAATAAGCTAAAAAATATTTTAAAGTTGATTTGACCATCTTTTAAGTTCTTGAACACGAAAATAAGCTAAAAAATATATTTTAAAGTTGATTTGACCATCTTTTAAGTTTTTGAACACGAAAATAAGCTAAAAAATATTTTAAAGTTGATTTGACCATCTTTTAAGCTAATCTAGAAACTCTCTAGACATTTCATTAGTAGTAGTTTTCCGGGTTTTTTTTCTTCTTCTGTATATTCCCTTCCCCTTGAAATTATTCACGAAACAAATTCCTGAAAAGGACAATAATAGGAAAAAAATGAGGTGGACAATTGGACATTGTTAGTAGTAATCTTATTTGCCTTTGCGTACACGAGATCACTATTAACAAAGAAGTATACACATCAATAATGTAAATTGATTAGTTGAACAAATACAAAAGGCCACGCAAAGGAAAATTCACACTTGCGTGGACCAAAGCTTTTCAGTATGGAAAAAGAAAAAGAAAGTTTTTCTGGTTTTTCCTATTTTTGCTTGAAGGAAAAGTCACTCTTGCTTATGGTGCAGGCAGATTTTTGGGGTTTTCCTTCTTGAATTTAGCGTAATCGGCTAGCAAATTATTTTTAACTTTATGCTGAATACTCTCCGCCAGATTCTTCATAACCTGTTAGTTAACATACATAAGCCAATGTTAAGAAATATATTTTGCTAGATAGAAGTCCTTAATGTTTAAAATACAATATAGTCCTATCATTTAGTATTATCTAAAAGATAAATGAAACATTCTTGATTTCTTATGTGGGAAGTATGGTCAAACGATGATAAACAAATTAAGATGTAGAAAGTGGTCAAAAATGTCATGACATATTTAAGATCATATGAAATGAAACGGATTAATTATAAGATACGTAAAAGTGTCAAATTAAAATTTCTTACCAATTTTGTGACATCTCGGTGAACATGTGGAGGAACCAAAGCAAGCATGGGAGGCGGACCGACGCTAATGCTCATATGGAAATGACCTTTGATCCTGCTTTTGCCTCCTTTTCTATCTGGGTAAAGTAGTCCTTCCATGTTAAGCCCGAATTCTGATGGCTTGTTTTTCCCCTCTGTTAGTCCTTCTAGATCCCATTTTGTCTGCATATATGTTTTAGAAACAAACCACAAGTTCAACTTAATTGACATTAATTTATCTTCGACAGACAATTTATTATTAGTTGGTATATTGATACTGAAATTTGAAGTTTGTCGTTACAATTTTGAGCTCAAGAACCATAGAGGTATGTGTGGGAACACCAGAAGGGTATTCTTTTCCTTTAGTTTTGTATCTAAGTCTGATGTTAACAACTGGCCAGACTTTGAGGAACAAGAAGCCTATCGGTTCCATTCGGATTCTCCATTCTTCCTGCAACATGTATTGTTTCAATTACACAAATATAGAAAAATTGTATTAATACTAAAAGTTCGCTAATTGATTTAGTTAGCACATTGAAAATATCTGACAATTGATTTAGTTAGCAAATGAAAATCCTGTATTGCCAAAGAAGTAAGAAATTCTGTGTGCCATGCCGAAAGAACAAGATGGATCAGAAGAAAGACAGCTATAGTTATATTATTTATATATACCTCGTTAAGACGTTGGGTTCCTCTGTTATCAGGAACTATAGCTTTGAAGACTCTTGGTTTGTCCTCCATGTACCTGTCGAAAGAAGCCTGCAACAGCCACCAATATATATTTCAGGTACTCTAATATATGTTCTACTACTACAGGGCAAGAGATCTCATTTCATGTGGCATTGCTTCCGATTTCCGACTCATGAGAATCATGTATATATTCACCAACTTAGGAAAACGGACACAGGATTAGCTATACCAATAAAAGAGCAGGTGATGGAGAAGAGGGTGAGTACGTACATGAGGGGATTCATAGAGGGGCATGTCTGCTAGAATGGTGATCTGTGAATCGTATGTCTGCTGATCACGAGCCTTAACGGTCAAGCTGCGATACTTTTGCCGCTTTGATAAATTCAACTGTATTACATTTCTCTTTTCAGGGACGACAAGGAATTGAAAACCTGATCTGCTAATTCTGCCCTGCTGCAACAAGCTATTTACACATGAGGGAGCTCCCATCCCCACAGCACTTATGTTTTTCATCACTAATGAATTCGATCTTCTTGATGATCAGCTCTAGAGATCTTTTTCTTTACCTCTTAATTTCGAGGTTTTAGACCTACACTGCGCGTTCTTTTAAAAAGGGAATTCTCTGCGTGGAAGTTGAGACTTGAGACTATCCATATTTTTATTGCAATTGCATGCCCCATTTTCCCAAAATAGTAAGGCTACAAATTTTACTCCCTCTAGTCCAAAATAATTGAATTGTTAAGGTAAAACACACCTATTAAGAAAAAATATTTAAGGACATAAATTTAAGGCTATTTTCCATTATTACCCTTTTGATTATTCAAACTATTTTCTTAAAAAAATGTAAAGTAATTAAGAATCATTAAAATAAAGGGTAAATATGAAAAAAGGTCCAAACAATTGTCTTGAACTTTGAACAATTCACTTATTTTAAATTATAAAAAAAGTTTTAACAATTTATTTAATATGGACTAGAGTCTAGAGGGAGTATTATGTATCTCACAAGATGATTGACACTAGTAACGTGAGGTACTTTTTTGTCTCACAATGAAAATAAATCAAATCTTATATATTTGGGTCTACAAATTTTGAATTTATATTTTGTGAGATAAAAAAGTATATCAATTGTGTCAGATAAACAATAAAAATTTCCTAGTAAGCGTAATTCACAAGATAAAGACTACATAAAGAATCTCAAGCGTGACTATGCGATAATAAGAGTCCGCGATTAAAATGGACCGCTAATTTAAAAAAATAACATAAATATATCATGGATATAAAAAGTGATATAAATAGGCTTAGTGTATTATTTTTGTGAACTATCTGCTTTTTCTTTAATGGCACAACGTTAACAACGTCAAAATTATAGAAATATAGATAGTGCATAAATTTAATGCACTGTCCACTTTTTTTTTATATAGTGCAATAAACTAGTATGTATATATATTTTTTATATAGTGCAATAAACTAGTATGTATATATATATATATATATATTCGGCACTCGACTCTTTCCATTTTTGAATCCTAAATGATTTGTAACTTCCTCCTTCTCATTAATTCCAAATTCCCTTAATCCTCTCCACTAATTACTCCCTCAATTCTCCCATTCCAAGTATAACTCCTCTACAAACTTCATCTTCTCCACCAGAAGTCGAAAACAGCATCTCTATTCAATCCAATTTGCTTGATTCCATCTTCTTCTCTACGGGTCAATTGGTTTGGCTCTGATTCACCACTGTTTGCTTGAAATTCACCAACTCTACTAAGGCATGAAGTTAATTTTTCATCCTTGTTTAGATTTGGGATTAAAAATACTCGACGTAGGGTTTATTAAGTGTGGTTGTTAATAGTTGAAACCATAGGGATGACGATAATCGAGTAAATTTATAGAAATCTAGTTATTAATCACGTGATACTTGTTTAATAAAGGTGGAATGAACTGTTGGAAAGAATTTGACTGGGCAGTGATGAAAGATAGGCAGTATGCTTATTGATTTTGATGGTTGTTAAACTGGGTATTCATACCAGTGAGTCGGCGGGCATTACGATCCATAAAAATTATTTTAGAAACAAAATAAAGTTTGTTTTGCTCGCCCAACTCACAATAACCATGATTCATGATAATACTGGTGAAGTTTGAGTAACCCGAGGTGTTATAACCAGTAAAAATGAGAGGAATTTGTATAAGTGAGCAATTCTAATGATCGTGATTGATAATTAAACTATGTGCTTGAAATAATGAGTGTTGAACCTAAGCAGTTGAAGTAGCACCTTACTAAGTCAATTTGCCAATTGTTTTTTTTGTTTTTTAAGTGTGTAAGTCACTTTGAATGACTGAACTTCTATTTAAGCACAACTCTTTAGAGAGTTATTCTTCAATTCAAACTACTCATCAATCCAAACTCTCTTTGCTTACAGTTCTACTTCAAGTGAGACTCCTTCAAATCAAACTCTTTGCCTCTTTAGTATTGTAGTCGAACTCCAACTCTTCAATTCTGCCCTGCTGCAACAAGCTATTTACACATGAGGGAGCTCCCATCCCCACAGCACTTATGTTTTTCATCACTAATGAATTCGATCTTCTTGATGATCAGCTCTAGAGATCTTTTTCTTTACCTCTTAATTTCGAGGTTTTAGACCTACACTTTGCGTTCTTTTAAAAAGGGAATTCTCTGCGTGGAAGTTGAGACTTGAGACAATCCATATTTTTATTGCAATTGCATGCCCCATTTTCCCAAAATAGTAAGGCTACAAATTTTACTCCCTCTAGTCCAAAATAATTGAATTGTTAAGGTAATGCACACCTATTAAGAAAAATATTTAAGGACATAAATTTAAGTCTACTTTCCATTATTACCCTTTTGATTATTCAAACTATTTTCTTAAAAAAATGTAAAGTAATTAAGAACATCATTAAAATAAAGGATAAATATGAAAAAAGGTCCAAACAATTGTCTTGAACTTTGAACAATTCACTTATAAATATGAAAAAAAAACCAAACAATTGTTTTGAACTTTGAACAATTCACTTATTTTGAATTATAAAAAAAAGTCTTAATAATTCATTTAATATGAACTAAAGTCTAGAGGGAGTATTATGTATCTCACAAGATGATTGACACTAGTAACGTGAGGTACTTTTTGTCTCACAATGAAAATAAATCAAATCTTATATATTTGGGTCTACAAATTTTGAATTTATATTTGGTGAGATAAAAATGTATATCAACTGTGTCAGATAAACAATAAAAATTTCCTAGTAAGCGTAATTCACAAGATAAAGACTACATAAAGAATCTCAAGCGTGATTATGCGATAATAAGAGTCCGCGATTAAAATGGGTCGTTAATCTAAAAAAATAACATAAATATATCATGGATATAAAAGGTAATATAAATAGGCTTAGTGCATTATTTTTGTGCACTATCTGCTTTTTCTTTAATGGCACAACGTTAACAACGTCAAAATTATAAAAAAGTAGATAATGCACAAATTTAATGCACTGTCCACTTTTTTTTTATATAGTGCACTATTTTTGTGTTATATCTATACACATACTAGTTTAGTGTACGTACGTTGCACGTGTATTTTGCGTATTCTTTTAAATAAGAAGTTTGACACAAAATAATTAAAAAAGAATTAAAATATATATGTAGACATTGAAAATAAACTGCAATTACAAAACAAATAAAGAGAAGTCGTTTTATATATCAAAATTATAAATACAATTTTGTGTAATCAACTCCTATTAAAGAAAATCGAAATGTCCTTAAAGTAGTCATCACCAGTGTTTTCAAAGAAGCTTTCGAGGAGAGTCCCGGGGCAGGGCGTAGTAAAAATGCTCCAGAGCGCAAATAAAAAACGTAGATCCATAGGGCGTAAGTCCTAGAATTTGGGACGTAAGTTCCAGGTGTAAAAATGTAAGTCCCAAGCATTAAATTTGATATTTATTATTTTAAAAGTATTTTTTGCTATAATCAATTTTTTTATTATTGATGTAATGATATTTATACCTTATGTTATCATATGGTAGTAATTTTTTATAAAATATGCAAATAAAGAAAGCAAGTTCTTTTATTATTGTAATATTGTTTTTACTATATTAATAGTGATTTATTTGAATTATTTGTAGAATCATTGAAAATTTTGCTTTTACTTATATTTTTAGTAATAAAATTATAAAAATGAAGATACATGAGATATACGGCCCCGTAGATCCATGGAACTTATGCCCCATGTCTCAGGGCGTACGCCTCACCCCATGCTACGTAAAATGTCTCGTCTTTTAAAACACTGGTCTTTACCCTATCTTCTTTTGACATTCAAGTGCACTTCAGACAAGCACATTCACCATGTCTCCTTAAAGAAGAGACTTGTAAGACGATCCTAAATAGTTTATCAATTATATTAACTTCACTTTTACGTACTATATAATAAAGTGTATATATATCTCAGGTCATAAACTTATACCAGATGAATCAAGTTGTAACGCCTCGATGTCTTTTTCAATAACACAAAAGAAAGAACAAATCATATACTCCTATTCAAGTTCTTTTCTTTACATTTTTTTTTTATATATATAAAGGACATATAAATAGATTCTATCACTTACGACTCGTGATAAATTAGAATTCCTTTTAGTAACGCGACCTACTATAATTCTAATATTTAAATTGGAGTTAACCATTTTAAAATTCCAAAGTCACACCAATAGGCAATATTCACGTAAGGGATAACATATATTGAAAAATGTTAATTTTTTTTCTCTTGCTATATAAAGTCTTAAAACTAAAAGTGTTCAAAATTTTACCTAAAATGTTTTTTAAAAATTAATTGGTTAATTATCGTCTTTTTTCTAATTCTCCTATTTTAGGAGTTTGTTTTCTAATTGAGCACGTAAGAAGCATTATAATTTATTCATGTAGGAATGACAATGGGGCGGGAGGGATGCATGGTTGCAGTAACCCCGCACATTTTTCAATTACTATAGGCAATTGAAAGCTTTTCAATTTTATCAACTAACAAACTATCCTTTTTCCCTGTGAGTGCCATGGATGTGTACAGATTTTGGTTATAGTTAAAAAGGAAATTCCCAACTAGCCCCATCTCACCTGTTTTTTTCAAAAAAAAAAGTTGAATCAGCCTCACCCTGCCTCCGTTCCGCTCCATTGTCATCTCTACACTCATATATTTTTTACTTGTCTATTTCAACAAAATCAAATTTAAAGCTCCTTATAACTTTTAAACTTCTGATATATACCATAATAAAATAAGTGGCTTTGACTTGTGTCCAGATTCCAGGTCATAAGAATAATATTTCTGCATTGGCAATGCATAACTTCGAAAATTTTTATTTTGTCTGAGCCACACTTATTACGTGGCCGACACAATTTGTGTGAGGTTCCGCTTATGCTTTGCCATGTGTATATTTGGGTCCCACTTTCTGAAAAAATGGGCCAAATTCCATCACTTCTTATAATTTACTTTTTAGTTACTACTAACAAAGAAAAATAACTTTACTATGTGATTTCAGTTAGTTGAGTGACTATTTGAGTAGTGGACTTTAATTTTCGCTTATCGAAAGTCAATAATTAATCTTCAAAATTAAATTTTATTAGATTAAATTTAATATTTTAAAATTATATTTAACTATTCAAAAATTATACAAATAATACTATAAGATTCAATTGTTTTCATATCAATATAATGCGAAATACATTTAAAAAATATTGGTTAAATTTCACATAATTTAAATCTCGAGAAACAAAAAAATATTCCATAAATTTATGGAGGGAGTATGATTTATGTAGGTGTTATAATTGCTTTTCATTTTCGGGTTTATGTAGGTGTTATAATTGTAGGTGTTATTTTTTGTTCCAAATTTTTATGCATGTTTAAATAACTTTTCTAAATTTAATATAATTAAGTAATTTTAAACAAATCATAATTTATATTAATTAATCATAATTAAATTTTAAAAGTAATAAATGCCATTTATTTACTGTTAATAATTTGTCTTTTATATTAAAAATAATTTTTTTTCACTTATTTATATTACCAAATTAAGAAAAATTTATTATTTTCTTCTAATATTAAGTAACTATATCAAATACTACATGTCAAGTTTAGATTTTTAAAACATATTAATAAAATTAATTTAATAAAATAATTTTTTAGTAAATTTTTTGTAAGACCCGTGTCAAATCAACATGAACTAAATAAAAAAAATTGAAAAAATATTTATGAAGTCGGCTTAAACTCCTAATAAGACTTTACCTTCGCAGGGGGTAAAATTTACTATTATATCAAAAGAAAATTTATCAAGTATATATTAATAAAATTTTCACCACTAAAAAGATAGGGACTTATGACATGTTTATTTTTTTAAAAAAATAATTAAGATGACGTCATAAAAAGAAATAACAAGAGCACAAAAACACATGTTTTTTCATTTAGATTTATGTGATGTACTTTGATTAAAAATATACTTATTTCATTTATATGGTTTAGTTTGACTAAATATTGACGTACAATTTTTTCACTTTTTCATATATATACTAGAGAATTTTATTTGAAAAAAAAAGTGATGTATTAACATATTTGAGCTCATAACTGCGGTAGTGGTATGAATTGCGTACATTTTACTCTCTTCAGACCCCACTTTATGAAAATACACGGGGTATGTTATTATTATAGTTCATAACTATTGGTTTTAACATACAAGATCTTTAGTAAAATAAATTTTTTAAAGTTTAATTATTTTTAAATATGAAAAATAACTTTTTAAAAATTGGAAAAAATAATATCCTATAAAATTAGATGAAAGTAATAATAAATTGACTTTTTACTCTTGGGAGAGAATCAATGGTCAAAACATCTTCTCCTTACTATAGTCCTTTGTTTATTGAGAGTTTACAATTTAATTAGAACATCAATAGACTGTACATTTATTGAACTAAAATTAGACTGCATATTTTTATTATAATATTTTTTATTTTGAAAAAAATATATTATTTCGTGCGTTTTATTTTATTTGAACTTTGTTGACTTGACGCACCCTTAAGAGAACTTTAATTAGGAGTATATTTTATTAAATTAACCCTTAAGAGAACTTTAATTAGGAGTATATTTTACTAAATTAACTTTATTATATTTTTCAATATACCCCCTCACTCCTCAGTCATCCCCACCATCGGTCCCCCCTTCTCTCTAACCCTAAAAATTCCCAAAAACTCCCGAGTTTGATGGTCCCTCCTCCTAATAATCACACGTTTTTGTCAACAAAAAGATGTATTGGAGGTGTGTTCAACGCGTAGGTGACGATTGTATTGTTCAATTTTATCAAAAAAAGGTCAATTAAGATTTTTTATTTTTGTAAATTTTGATAATCTCCTCTTTCAATGCTTCATTTTTAGATATGACTGCTAATGAAACAAACGGAATGCAAGAAACCACTAATGGAATCTACAAGATATTTTCGGCTTTGATAATATCGTATGATATGGCCATTTTTTTTTCTTTTATTGGACTATTAATGTGGATTCTAGATGCCATCATTCTTATTTTAACCAGATTCTAGAACTGTGTACTTCTATTAATTTATTAAATTCACTATTCTCCTCACCCATTGCTTTCAGATTTACATAGCTAAAATAGATATTATTACATTTGCTCAAAGGTGATAAAAACTTTGATAATGTTGATAAAAACTTTGATAATGTCCTATTGCTCAAAGTTGATAAAGACTACTAAATTAATCTATTTGCTCAAGCTGAGTCCTTCTAAAATAGATATTGCTCAAAGTTGATAAAGACTTTGATATTTGATAATATCCTTCTACAGGTCAATGCCCTTCTACTTCAATTAAAGCTTGTTAGGATGAGCTTATAACTTATGATTTATAATTAAGCATAAATCATTTTTAATTTATCTTTGTTATTTTGGCTTAAAAGTTAGTGCTTATAAGCACTTTTTTATCATATCGAAACACTACAAAAGTATTTATGTATTGTTATTTGGTTATATGGACAAGATAGCAAATACGTGAAGCCCGAATCATGTAACAAAATGTTGGAACTGAAAAAATTATTGAAAATGCAGTTTATAAATTACTAAATCTGATATATAAATTTTAAAATTTTAGTTGAAAATGCTTAGATTCAAAAGAAAACAACGTTGATGAAAATAGTTAGAACTAGACAATCATCAAAACTAGTACCATTATAAGACTTATAGTCTGTTCCAAATCTGGACATACTAACTCCTATTTGTAATTGTTATATATGTAGCCAAACTCTAGGAATTCTTCTTAGTGTTAAGGATTTGGAAAGTTTCTCCGATAACATTAAAACATTTACATGTTTATGAATTAAAAGGATAGGTAAAAATTTACATACTAATAATATGTTATAACATGTATAGCCAATCTAGACTAAGTTTCTTCGATAACATTATAACATTTTCAAGTTTATGAATTAAAAGGATAGGTAAAAATTTACATACTAATAATATATTCTTCTGTGTTTTGATAAAAAATACTATGAATCAAGCATTGAGGGGCAGTCAGTGGTAATGAAATAATTATATAGTATAAAAACATGTGTTACGATCTTCGTCCTAATGAAATTTGGTGTACAGGTCTATATTATGCAGCAGATCTTGCATCCTGGGCCCTTTGATGGGTCATTACTTACACTACAGGAGACTCACAGGTTGCAATGTTTGTGGACTGGGGAGCTTGATTGTAATGCCATCGTGTTTTCGGAAATAGTCGATGTTGTACGGGCGATTTTTGATAAACCCCCCATGAGCGTGTCATAGAGTATATATTCAGGGCGGGGTTATGGGACGTTGTCAGGGTGGGTAGGATACAGCTTGTCCATAAACTTGTCACGACCATGGTTGAGAGGTGGAGGTCAGAGACGGACACCTTCCACCTACGCTTTAGAGAGATCACTTTGACCCTGCAGGATATTCAGATTTTGTTTGGACTACGTGTTGAGGGGCAGACCGTGGTATATCGAGATCTACTGCATCGTAATTTAGATTGGGTTAGGTTGCTAGAAGATCACACTGGATTCACTCCTGCACCCGGGGATTTTTCGGGTACTAGCCGTCTTAACATAGGTGTAGTCGTCGAGTATATCCAGCAGCAGCTAGATCAGCATCCCATTACAGACGACACTCCTGATGATAGGGTTCAGAGGATCGCTCGTCTATACATGTTGTTGATTTTGGACAGTGCACAAATTTAGTGCACTAGATAAACATATAAAAAAATAAATGGATAATGCAGAAATTTAGTGCCCTGTAGAAAAAAATTGGATAGTGCACAAATTTAGTGCATTATCTGGAAAAAAAAAAAAAAAGATAATGCACATATTTAGTACACTATATAAAAAAAATAGACAGTGCACTAAATTTGTGCACTATCCACTTTTCTACAACTTTAACGTCATTAGCCTTGTGTCGTTAAAGAAAAAACACATAGTGCACAAAAATAGTGCACTAAGCCTATTTATGTCACTTTTTATATTCATGTCATATTTGTGTCATTCTTTTAAATTGGCGGCCCATTTTGGTTCGGACTCCAATAATAATATAGGAAAATGAAAGGATAAAGAAGGCAGATACCATAGATACCTGTGTCGGAGGCGAATAATATTTGTTCTGCTTCTAAAGAGAAGCAAAATAGGTTTTTCTTTTAAATATACTAGTTTAGTATATGTGCTTTGCACGTGTGTCTTTCGTCAATCAATAAAAATATATATGAAAGAGTATAATTATAAGAAATTAGAAATTAATGTTAGAAAAAAATTATATCTATATATAGCTTGTATATAAAAAAAAAGAAGAAAAAGACAACCATTAGAGCCTATTATTAAAATAATAACGTTTGCTAGATCTCATAGTTTATTCACAATTGAAATAGTCGCATATAATTAAATTTTAAAAGAGAATTCATATCGAATTAGAATGACTAATCAATTTCTTGTGACAGAATGTATCTATCCAAAGAATCTGATCAAAATTGTAAATAAGTCAACTTCTAATTATTAATTGCATATGAGTCAATATAAACAAAAATCACAAAATACTTATCAATTAAGTAACTTTTATCTATCAAAAACATACAAAAATCACAAAAGAAAAATCTCTCAATTAGCAATTATTTATAAAAATACATGATAGTTTATTTTTGTAAACATAAAAAACATACTAAAATTTTAGACAACTTATCTCAAATCACAAGTAAATTTGTCTCTTCAATCATAGATAGTATCAATATTTCATAAAAAAAGACTTCTCGATTAGCAACTAACTGTTTATCAAGAATACATGGCAATTTATCATTATAACCTTCAAGAACATACTAAAATTTTAGAAAACTTACCTCAAATCACAAGAAAATTTGTCTCTCAATCATAAGATATATGAAGATTTCACAAAAAAAATTTCAATTAACAATTGTATATCAAGAAAGACACAAAGAATGATGATAATGAACTATGAATATGACTTGAATGAAAATCAAAATAAGAAGAAAACTAAAAGTAGAAGAAGCCGGATGTTTTTTTTTCTTGTAAAGTTTGATTGAAAATATTACTTTAATAGAATTTTAGAAATTCTTTTTTACATAAGGTGAAATTTAATTAATTTAGAAATATTAAATATTATGATTTCATAGTATTATTTAATTATCTCTTTCATAATATTTCCCTCTTTTTCTCAGGAGTACCATATATTACCTCTTTATTAAAGCCGAAAAGATACACATTTATTAATTCTAAACATTAAATGAAACAGTTTATTTTTTTGGTTGATAGATATTCTTACTTTTGCTCATTCTCTATTTTCTCTATTTAAATATAATTATTTTTATCTTATAACAACTCTATTTAAGGTAAAATAAATTTGATTTGCGTTTTACGTTTCTTGCCATCCACTTTTCTTCCTTTTTTTTTTACTTCTCTCTTTACGTGAAATTTGCCCAAATTCAAGTCAGATTGTAATTATGAAAAGTTCTAATGATATTAAATAGATCTCTAAAAATTAGGACTTTATTATAGTTTAAATAAGGAAAAATTAATTTTTAATTGATTTAAAACTTTTAAATGGATACTTTTCTTTTACCATATATTTTAGGATTTCTTTTTTCACGTATACAAGGAAAAAGAAAACTTACCAATATGAATTTTTCAAATATTTAATAAAATAATAATTTGAGAGAGAAAAGTGAAAAGACGACTTTGTATATTGCTGAGTCTGTTAATGAAGGCCAAAACTTTTGAATCACTTTTCTAAGGGTCTTCACACTTTTAATATATTGTAGATAAGTTTAAAATTAATCTGAATAATTAAAATTGTTTTTTACTTTATACTCCCCCCGTCAATTTTTACTTTGTCTAATAGTATTGAATTATTGATTATGCATACCTTTTAAGGAACAATAAATAAAATGATAATTTTATTATATCATTTCTAAATATAATAAATTTAATATTTAAAAAAAAATATTTAAAATGATAATAATTAATAATAGTGATAAATTAAGAATGAAGTATTAAATTATTCTATTTTGTAGGAATATACTGGGTATGTTATTGTTGTTGTTGTAAATAAATAAAAATAAACGTCTATTTTTTATATAGTGAAAAGGAGAAATAATACTCATTAATTTTTTTTTTGGTCATTCTTGAGGAGGGACATTTGTATTCCACCCTATAATTAATAAGGTAAGAGTTTGGCCATTAACTATTCATTCAAGTCGAATAGAGACAGATTCAGAGTGAGAAGGAAAATAAAGATTATTAGGAATAGTTGTAATTCAACAAGCTTTGAATCAGTGGTTTATAGAGTTAATTAGACATTTGCTTATGATTAATTTCCTTTGAATCTTATCGATTAGAACTATTTAAAATATAATATGCTTATTCTGCTATTACGCTATAATTATTTTATGAGTATTTTCTTATTCTTTTTAGTTAGATTTTGTAATTAATATTAACTCAACTAAATATATCTAAAATTTTAACTTAAGTCAGTTCATCGTAATTTTAAATTAAAGCTTGAGTTGGATCGATTAGACTTAATTGAAATCAATCTTGAATTTTGATTTTTGTTGAGTCGTGCACTTACGTTTTAAAAATGTTAACTCTTAAATTCATGTAATGAGTAAATTAGTAATTAACGTAATTGCTAATAGCTTAGTTTAATCATAATACTTGTGAAGTCCTGAAAATTATAAGTAATTTTTCACATTATATCTTTATGACTTCAATAAGTTTTTAGATATTCAATTTGATGTTTGCTATTTTAGTATGTTATCAAGAGATCAAGCTTGATTCGGTCTGGACATCTCTAAAAAAACGTATCACGTTGAGATTAAGAGATTCATGAGATGAGGAAGATTATTGAGTATTATCACATTAATAGTGTTCATTGATCGGTCCTTTATGTTTGACTCTGAGACAAGAACATAATGATGAACTCAAAATTACGATAAAAAAATTATGAGAAATATGAATATGATAAATGATCTAGGGTATTGCATACTATAATCTACTCTAATTTTCATTGATCGAGGTGCTATATAATTCTAACAAATGTATAACAGTGAAACTCTTGAAGTATGCACTGGTCACACGATCTAGTCGTCAAGTGTGAAAGTTACAAAATAGGAATAAGAGTTGACCCGCTATGTGTGAGGGGAAGGTGAAAGGAATTGGACCGAATAACCCATATGCATCAACCCGGATCCATATTAAAATAATAGATAATTATTTATTATTTAAATTATAAGAGAGAAAAGCCATGTATGTTGGGAAATTATTCGAAAAGTTATATCTCTTCAGAAAAGATAAAAGAAGTCCTAACTTTAGGAACTTCTCAACAATAAAACAAAAAAGCTAAATGGTCTTTAGGATCCTTGTACTTGTCCGAGTTTGTATTATGGATCCTTCTACTTAACCTCTTACCAACTGAATCCCTCAATTCATCGAAACACACTATTTTAAACTCTTTTGACCGTTGACCAAGCCTATGTGGCAACTTAATGGTTGAGCTGGAGAAAGTGCGTGATTTCACGCGTTTTTCGATTGTACAGATGAAATTTTATATTAAAAATAATTTTAAAAAATAATTAAATAAATAAAAAATAAAATAAAAATCTTTTTACCCTCACCCCGCCTACCCACCTCCATTCTTCCCCCATTTTCTTTCTTTATTCTTTTCTTCTTTCCCTCACCCCACTTGGGTTTTCTTTACCACCAACTCATGTCCTCAATTTTTCTCCATTTTACCACCTTCAAGGATTAATTAATAATTGGAAAAAATAAGTAGAAAATCTTTATTAAATAACAATCATCAAATCAAAGAAAGAAATTACAAAAAATAACTCCAATTAAATTCAATTCATATCCATATACAAAAATCTCAAATTTTAATCTCTAAAACATAGATGTAAATCTTTAAAATAATGGGTTTGAAATAATAACCATAATTAAATTCAATTTTCATACTCCTACTCATAATGTGATTTATAAAAAATTTGAAGAAGAAGAAGAAGAAGAATTTGACGAAGAATTTGAAGAAGAAGAAGAAGAAGAAGAGGAGGAGGAGGAAGAAGAGGAGGAAGAGGAAGAGGAAGAGGTGGAGGAAGAGGAAGAAGAAGAAGAAGAAGAGGTGGAGGATTTTGATGAAGAAAGAGGAAAGAAATAAAGAAGAAAAATGGAGGAAGGAATGAAGGGGGTGTATTCATTCAAGAAGAAGAAGAGAGGGGTGGGGTGGGGATAGGTATTTGATTATTAATAAAAATTAATTTCTTACGTGATATTAAAAAATAAAGTAGAATTTTACGTGTATTTGTTTGTATTACACACACATTCTTCAGATGAGAAAAGGTTTTAAGATGAGTTGAGGGGTTCTGTTAGTAAGAGGTTAAGTAGAAGGATTCATATTACAAACTCGAATAAGTACAAGGGTCCAGAAGACCATTTTGCCAAACAAAAACAATACTCCATACTTGTTTTGAAACAAAAAGAAAAAGCTCCTCTTTTTTTGCAATACTTTCTTTTTCTTGTGCGAAGAACTTCTGTGAAAGATTCCTACCCTTCCTATTAAGATCAAAGTTCTCTGCATAAAAACGTTTGGAACAATTTTTTGTAATGGGTACGTTCATAGACTATGAATTTAGATGATATAGTTCGTCTTTATATGGAATTACATTGTCTGACTAGTGAAACAAAATTCAATAATCCTCCAAACTATCTGTTTGATTTAATTCTTCGAATAATATTCATATATAGTTTAGTTGAACAAATACAGCAAATTCACACTTGTGTGGACCGGAGCTAATGAAAAGTTTGCTTATGGAGGAGGCAGATTTCCTTCTTGAATTTAGCGTAATCGGCTAGCAAATTATTTCTTACTTTATGCTGCATACTCTCCAGCAAATTCTTCATAACCTGTTAGCATATATAAGCCAATGTTAGCAAAATATCTTGCTAGACTAGACAGAAGTTGATCTATATTAAATGTTTAAAATACAAAACTTCTACTACCATTTATTAACTAAACGGAAAAGGGCCTAATATACTCTTCAAATATTGAAAATGATTCAAAAATACCCTTCTTCCATCTTTAGGCTCTAAAATACCCTTACATTCATCTATATGGCTCTATTTTACCCCTCCCCTTAATAAAGATTTCAAAAAATATAATTAGTAATTTCATTTATTATGTGGCATTTTTCTTATTGATTGAAATTTAATTAATTAATCCGCAAACCCAACCCGATTTAACTTAAAAAACCCGACCCAACGCCCAAATCCAACCCAGCAACCTGACCCAAGACATTTTCATCTAGTAAAAGAAAAGCTTTCTGTGTTTCTCTTTGTGCAGATCTTTCGGTTCTATAACAAGACCTTTAAGATGAAAAGAAATCCACGTAAAGATAAATGGACAAAAGCATATGGACGACTGCATGGAAAGGACATGACTCAATCTCAGTAAACAAAGTCACCTTTTCTCGATATAATCTGTACGCTTTTTATATAAACAGTAACTCCAATCCCAGCAACTTCTTTTCATGAAAGAAGATTAATTAACAGGGAAAAGATTCCTTCAATGATACTATAAGCTGAAATTTTCATCATCCCACCATATTCAAGTGTGAATTTCATCTTTTCTGAGCTCCAAGGTTCATCTTAGATTAGAGTTTCGACTTTTGGTTTGATATTTTGGACTGATTTGGTAAATTTTCATGGAAATTGAATTTCTTCTCCTTTTGATTTTTCTTGAGTTCTCTTGGTAGTTAGAATTAAAAAAACTGACCTGATGATGACAAAAAGTTTCAAGCTTTGTAGTTCTTGAAAGTTGGGAACTTGTTTGATAAAATTAGTGATATGCAAGAAGGGATTGAATTTTGTGGTGGTGATGGAGAAGCAGATTAGCTTTTGTGGGGTGATGGGGAAACAACAGAGTTTTCGAAATGGGTCGCTGGGTTGGATTTGGGCATTGGGTCGGATTTTTTTTAAAGTTAAACGGGGTTGGGTTTGGGGATTAATTAATTTTTAATTAATTAAATTCCAACCAATAAGAAAATGTCACATAATAAATGAAATTACTAATTATATTTTTTAAAATTTCTATTAAGGGGAAGGGTAAAATAGAGTCCTATAGATGGATGAAAGAAAGGGTATTTTAGAGCCCAAAGATAAAAGAGGGGTATTTTAAAATCATTTTCAATACTTGAAGGGTATAGCTAAATAAAAGAAGTAAAAGGAAATGTCAAATTCTTGATTTCTTGTATAGAAACTATGAAGGGTGAAAAGATGAAAAACAAATTAAGTTTTAGAAAGAGGTCTCCACTCTCCCATGAGATGGTTCAATTGTTAATCAAATCTCATTAGATATTTAAGATCACAAGTTTTAAATGTACTTTTTAGCATATGATAATTATTCTTCCCTTTGTATTCAATTAGACAGTATATCATATAAAATGAAACATGAAAATTTTATTATAACTTCCTCCGTTTACTTTTACTAGTCATATTTAGACTTGGTATGCCATTAAGAAAATAATGACGACATGACTATTTTACCATACTACCCATGTTCATTGATGTTTATTATTAGATCTTAGAAAATGATTTATATAATATGTATTAATGCTAAGAGTACAAAAAATAATTGTCTTTTCTTAATATGTTAAAACTGACAAGTAACTATGAAAACCTTTGTCTGAAATAATGGATAAGTAAAAGTGAACGGGGTGAACGGAGGGAGTAGTAGTCTAGTAGATTATAAGTATCAACTTAATATTTCTTACCACAGCAAGCATGGGAGGGGGATCGAAGCCAAGGTTCATATGGAAATGACCTTTGATCCTGCTTTTGCCTCCTTCTCTATCTGGGTAAATTACTCCTTTCATATTAAGCCTGAATTCTGATGGCTTATTATTACTCCCATCTGTTATTCCTTCTAGATCCCATTTTGTCTGGAATCACAAAGTTAAACTCAATTGAATTTATCTACGCTTTTATATAGTTGGTAAATTAGTACATGATAAAAAAGAAGAGAAATTTGAAGTATATACGTATTTACAATTTTGATCTCAAGAACCATAGAGGTATGTGTGGGAACACCAGAAGGGTATTCTTTTCCTTTAGTTTTGCATCTAAGTCTGATGTTAACAATTGGCCAGACTGCGAGGAACAAGAAGCCTATCGGTTCCAGTCGGATTCTCCATTCTTCCTGCATAATAATGTATTAGTGTTTCATTTACGTATACGGGTGATTTCAATCACATAGAACTTATAGAAAAATTGTACTGATACTAACAGTAGTTAGCTCATTCAAAATATCTGATAAGTTGAAACTGATTTTATAAATAAACAGATATGTACGTGTTTAGATAAGCAGAAAGAAAAGGTTTTATTCACAAAGAAGTAAGAATGTTATGCCGAATGAACAAGATGGATCAGAAGAAAGAGAGCTAGTAGTTACCTCGTTAAGACGTTGGGTTCCTCTGTTATCTGGAACTAAAGCTTTGAAGACTCTTGGTTTGTCCTCCATGTACCTGTCGAAAGAAGCCTGCAGGCACCGCTAGCCATCCAATGTATATCTCAGGTACTCTAATAATATAGTATATGATACTACGAGTAATAACTATAAAAGAGCAGGTGACACAGAACAAAATGTGTACGGACATTAGGGGATTCAATGAGGGGCATGTCTGATAGGACGGTGATTTGTGAATCGTACATCTGCTGATCATGAGCCTTGCTGGTAAAGCTGCGATATATTAGCTGCTTTGATAAATTCAACTGTACTAGATGATTTCTATCTGCAGGGACGACGAGGAATTGAAAGCCTGATCTGCTAATTCTTCCCTGCTGCTGCTGCTGCTGCAACAAGCTATTTACACATGAGGGAGCTCTCACACCAACAGCACTAATGTACTTCATCACTAATTCTTCTTGATGATCAGCTCTAGAGATGTATTTCTTTACCTCTTTCAAGTTTTTAGAGCAAGCTTCAATCTTCTTTCTTTTAGCGAAAGCAAATTAAAAGGGTACAAGTTGAGACAATCCTTATCCTCTTACAATTGCATGCCCCCGCTTTCCGAAAGAGTAAATAGCTTTTTGGTTTCACAAATTTTGAATTTATATTTTTGCGACATAAAAAAGTGTCTCACACCCACATGTGTTGTGGTGCAGTGGTGAGACTGTTCAATCCTTAACAAGAGATCTCGGATTTGAACCCTGCGTATGGAGAAAATTCTGTTGGGAGCGCCACCGGAAACCCAAAAAAAAGTGTCTTACACAATAGTGTCATTTGTGTCAGCCAAATAATAAAAGTTTTCGGGTAACGGTAATTCGCAAGATATAGACCGTGCCCCCATGGTTTTGGGTGGTTGTCCCTTTCTAGTCTTTTCATGTTAATTTGGAACAAACATTTCCATGTTATTCAACCTAATTGTTTGTCACTGCAATATTTGTAAGAGTTGGGTAGCAGTCATTCAAAAAGTTGAGTGTGTAATCGTGAATCGTAAATGCATGAATGTGATGTAGCAAGAATTTTTTTTAGAACAGATTAAAAGGGTATTTTTATTTTAAAATATCATCAAAAACTGTTTTCATTATCATCCACACAGTACGTTAACTCAATGCTTTTAAACCCAATGAAATACTAAAAAAATATTTCCTACAATATAGTATGCCTTTTTCTTTGTATGTACTTAATTCAGAAATTATCAAAACTAGATTTTGTTTCTTTTGGTAATAACGCTGTGAGTGAATATTACGTAATACATGCAGGCGAGCTCCTAATCCCAATAACAATCATCTAGGAAGGGTGTCATGAGTGGTAGGTCCTAGGCTCCTAGCTAGTTTCTATATCAAATTTTGGACAAAAGATCTGCATCTATACATTTTTTGTGGATAACTTGAACATAACTAATCTTATTGTAGATTCATTCTTGATCTGTTTTATTACTAACTCAGTATTTACACTTGTTTCCTTCAGTTCCTGGCTCTGATCAGGTGTGGTAAATCATAGCCCCTCACATTGCAGCCACTGTGTTCAGTGCCTAAACTTCACATAATTAACAGTCTTCCTTGAACAACAAGCCAAATTATGAACTTGTGCTTTGGTTGTTGAGCTATTTCCATCAATAGCATAATCTATCAATATCACAATCAACTAATGGACGTAGACTTGTTGTGAAGAACTCTCTTTTGTGGTAAACTTATTTTTTTTATTTATAGCAATAAGTCATTCTTACTTCTTAGTGTATATTATGTTTATTTTGGTTAGGAAATTTGCCTGATATTTGATGTTCTCTTGGATCATTTGGTATGCGAACTAAATTATTCTAGAATAATAATTTCTAAATTCTATATCCCACATGGGAGATGGAATAAAAAATTCCAAATTGGATGGAATAGTGTGGGATATCCAAGATTAAGCTTGAGATATCCCACCTTATTTCACGTACCAAACGACGTCAAATCTTGTTACCAGGAGGCACACATAAGCTCTCTATCAATAATCTATTGGCCCTCGGCACAACTTTGTCCAGAAATGTGAATTATACACGAGATGGATAAATAAGGATATTTTATGAGATTATTTTATCCAAATCTTCTATATGGGATAGTAATCCCACGATTTCAATACAAATATTGAGATAAAATATTTCTGGAATTAGCTAATACTTTAGCCCAATAGGATAAGGTTGACTTCAAATTTTATCTCGAAATTATTATCCTCATCCCATGTACCAAACAACTCTTAAAAGAAATACACAACAACAACATATATCCAATATATTCCCACAAAGTGGAGTCGCTGTTTTCAATAGAGTCTTGGCTCAAGACAAAATGATACTTGAAAAAGACGTAATGGAAGTACAAGAGACAATAGAGAATACCAAAATAACAAATAATAACAGAACAATACTAAAAAAAAAAAATACTATAATCGAACGTCACGAAATAATAAATATCAATAGAAATTGAAGAATAAAAGACTACAAGCGTAACTCTAGTATTATTACAAAGCACAATAAGACAATGCACTCCTATCAACTCCTAAGGACTCACTCATTTAGGCTCAAAATGAAAATTATGATCATTTTGAGCCAAAATTAGAACTAGTGGAGTAGTTTGGACTTCTTAGCTAAATATTCAAACTAGAGAGGAACTTATGTAATATTTATAAATTGGACGCGATGTCGCCACGATTTGTGGAACAAAAGACACGGAGTCGGTAGCACGACGCCGTTTCATTTCCTCTAAAATATAGGAAGATTTTATTCCTTATGACAAGTTAGAAAAATCAGATCAAGATCGGAAGAATCGGGCCAATTGAATCCCTACAAACATGTCTTATTATCCAAAAGGCTACCATGGCGAAGACGACAGCGGTGACTTCGATGAATACGATCCAACTCCTTATGGTGGTGGATACGACATCGCTTTGACTTATGGTCGTCCACTTCCGCCATCTGACGAAACTTGTTATCAGCCTTCATCAGCTTCTGATGAATTTGACTATGATCGTCCTCAGTATTCTTCTTATGCTGAGCCTTCTGCTTATGGTGATGAGGCTCTTGAGAATGAGTACCAGAGTTATTCCAGGCCTAAGCCTCGCCCGGCTCCTGCCTTTCGACCATCTGAGGAAAGTGGTGGGTATGGTTATGATCAACCTAAAGCTGATTATGGGTTTCAGCCTGGAGTGAATCGACCTGGTGGTGGAGAAAGTGAATATGGTGGATCTGGGTATGGGAGAAAGAGCGAATATGAAGAACCCACTACTCAATATGGATCTGGGTATGGGAGAAAGAGCGAATATGAAGAACCCACTCCTCAATATGGATCTGCGTATGGGAGAAAGAGTGAATATGAAGAACCCACTCCTCAATATGGATCTGCGTATGGGAGAAAGAGTGAATATGAAGAACCCACTCCTCAATATGGATCTGGGTATGGGAGAAAGAGTGAATATGAAGAACCCACTCCTCAATATGGATCTGGGTATGGGAGAAAGAGCGAATATGAAGAACCCACTCCTCAATATGGATCTGGGTATGGGAGAAAGAGTGAATATGAGGAGCCAAGTTCGGGATACGGGTCGGGGTACCGGAAGAAAAGTGAATATGAGGAGCCAACCTCGGAATATGGGCGCAGGACTGAATCCCAGGAATATGGGAGGAAGCCGAACTATGGACAGGAGGAAGGTTATGGGCGTTCAAGCTACCAGACTGAGGAGGGTGAAGGGTACGAGAGGCCTCGTTATGGAAGGTCTGAGGAGGAGGATTACAGGAAACCCAGCTATGAGAAGCGTCGTGATGATGATGAGGGCTATGGTCGCAAGAAATATGTAAGCACTCGATTTCTCTTCGTTATTTTAATTGAATTTTATAGCACTGCTCTGGGTCGTTTAAGTTGATCTGTTAATTATTTGTTGTGAATAGCTTATTAGTTGATATCTATTGTTTCATTTAGATGTTTCAGTTTACAAGGGTATAAGGGTAGCACCTAAAGATTATATGCTTGTAACCAAAAGTAGCTAGATTACGTCTCATTTTATTACCCTTAGATGAACAAGACAACCTTGATAGTGTGGTAAGAAACATATAGGCGATCCTTTGATTTTGATGGAAAATGCTGCTTGTAAAATGAAGAGTTGGTCATTTAGTCTGTACATTTTTGCTATGTCTAGATGCCCCACTTAGCTCATTGTAAGTAGCTCGGCATTGTACGTTCACTCTTAAGTCTTAATCCAAATTTTGGTCCAAAGAAAGGGAAGAAGAACAAAGGGGTTAACTTTTTAAGTCCTTATCACTAGTGAACAAGGGGGGCAGCATGTATGGCCATATCGTTAAAACTTTGAGAACCTTGAGGTGTGTTAAACATGTCCTTGATTGTCAAGGATGTTATGATCAGAATTCAGAGGTGGATTTGGGATTTAAGCTTGACGAATTCTACTTCTAATTAGTTTCTTACGATTGAATCCATTGCCTTTGTGATATTATTGGTTCAAAAGCTAGTATTCTTTGGCATAATAGTAAACTTTCAGACATATATCTATATAGAAAAGGATGCTTTCAGTTGAAAACTTGAAACCACCAAATAAATGGTCCTTCCACCTCTGTGTTCAATGCAGATTTATAGGCATGTCAATTGTCAGGTATGAGGCAAATTGCATTATCCACTGTGCCTCGGGCTTGTTTGTAGTAGAGCTTGTTTTGGTTTTAAGATTCGACATCATTTGAACTCTTTTCCAGTCCATCTGATCTAATCTATATAATTGGCAGGGTGATAACAACTCTGATGACGACGAGGAGAAGAAACATCGCCACCACCATCACCGCAAACACTATGATGATTGAGCAGAGTGCTTTATAATCATCTGAATCAGATTCATGCCATACTAAAATCTATCACTACTAAATAAAGTTGGCATGTTTGCACAATGTTTTCTCTTGCGTGTTTGCTATGTTGGCACTTTGCTGCCGTACTTTGTAGTTATTTTGTGTGAGGTATAATTTGCTCTCCTTACTGCAAAACAATTTCCCGGACATTTGTCAGGGTTAGTATGCGATTAATGCATGAACTCTGTGATTGTTATTGTGTTAGTATATGTCTTGATCTCTATCTCTAGTTTTGATCGTGCTCTTCAATTCCGAAAGTGATGAGGAGGACTTTGCGAAGTCATTTGACTCAAATAGATAATATATTTTTCCCAATTTACAACTGGTAAGTGACTAATTGGGTATAATGAAGTCAGTATCTCCATGTACAGTAACTATCAATTACACTTCAAAATGTTGGGCATAAAACATGAGTCCAAAGCCGATAAGGCTACAATTTAGAGCAAAAATTTCAAAGAGGCCACTTAAAAAGGAAAACTAACCAAATTGGACAAATCGTGCAAGTACAAACGATTAGCTACCACGACTAACAGACCACACAAATGGAGTTAGTGGGCCCTTTTTTGGAAATTGTGGGATCTCCAACGAGGTGTCCTCTTATTATTATTATTATTATTATTGTTTGGTCGCAAATCGTATAGATTCAAACGATAAACATTATGTGCGCTGATTCCTTTTTGTAGTGCCTAAACAAATAAGGTCAATTCCTTTTTTCTTTTTGCAGTGCACCGATTCTCAGTTTTTCAATATAAATATTGTTTATATATTTTTATGTTCCATAGTAGTGTGTTTTTCTTGTAGTTTAGAATTGTCACTACTTACTCATTAAATTTAACTAGTGAATCACCCGTATTAGTGTATGTGTGTTGCATATATATTTTTACGTCTACCAGTAAAGAGTACTCCCTCCATTTCAATTTATTTATATTTTTATTTTTTTAGTCCGTTTAAAAAAATAATCACATGACATATTTAATACTCCACAAGATTAAAGCCAAGTAAAAATTAGATAGTTAAATTGAAATGAGCGGAATAATAAATAAGAAAAGTTAGCTGAGAGGCTATGCATGTGAGCATGTACTCGGACTACCAAGGTACACTTTGGATGTTGGAATTAGAAAAATAATTGTGGTATAACATTATGTTAAATAAATATTGAAATAACTATACTTTCTCCGTCATATTATTTGCCACATTACTGAAAATAGCTATCCCAAATTATATATCAATTTATAAAAATAAGATAGAATTAATCTATTTTTTCTCATTTTGCCCTTCAATTAACTCTTTTTGAAAGTACTTTTAAATATTGTAAAGTTTCAAAAGATAAATTAGTTAAAATACTCTTTTTATTTATAATTTCTTAAAGGGCATGTAAAGAAAAACAGTGGATAATTAATATTAAACAGAGGAGTAGTTCTAATTTCTGAGCCGGGGGTCTATCGGAAACAATCTCTCTACTTCTCTTGAGGTAGTGGTATGGACTGCGTACATTTTATTCTCTCCAGACCCCACTCTGTGGGAATACACCGGTGGATATGTTGTTATTGTTGTTGTAGAGAAATAGTTCTAATATTTATAATTTTTTAATGGGTTCGACATGTAATTGGGATTAACAATTCTTAAATAACAGACCTGAAGACTTAATATTAACTCTCATTTTTTTTTCCCTTTACTTTAAACACATAAGTGTTTCTCATTTGAATCTGCACAATTTGCAACAAAAAATTTTTTTTAAAAAAAAAGAAAAGAAAAGAAAAGAAAGAAAGTAAACACCTCGTTGGATGTCAAACGATTTCCTGCCAAAAAGAAAAGGTCAACTAACTGCAGTTTGTGTGGTCCGTTTATTATTGGGGCAAATCATTTGCACTTGTACGATTTATCCGATTTGGTTAACTTCACTTTTCAAGTGGCCTGTTTGGAATTTTTCCTTCAAATAGTGTCCCTTTAGGCTTCGAACTCCATAAAACATGGTTTCCACTTTCCCCTATTGCCAAGAAGGTGACACTCTTTATCTTTTTAGGCAATTCACAAAAGAATGACATTTTTAATATTTAATAACAATTTAACTTTCAACTTCTTATTTAATCTTTAATGGGATAATTTATAGTTATACAAATATCTATGGTTTATTTTGATTTATACGGTTCAAAAGTTTTCATTTCATTCCTAAACTCGTTCATGATTAAACATCTTCACATAAAACAGAGTGAATATTAAAAGGGTTACTTCTATTACCTTTCTTGTCAATTGTAGACAAATCTTGGGCACCAACGTCGCATTTCCAACTGCGAATAAGAAGAATGATCCTTAGTTATAGGTTAGAAAGAGATTGATTAAGGGCTGCAACTTTGTGGTCCTTATATTCATCTTTGTGATGTTCACATCGTATCGTTTAAATCAAATCAATAAATACATGATACATTAGTTTCTCGATTAATCATTTTGACTTTATTAAATCATTGAACTATGATAAGCTGATATAGTTTGACATAATAAATTTTCGCCTTGTTTGTCAATCTAATTGCCAGCCCATCATTTGGTTACTGAAAGCGCACAGGTGGAATAACATTAAGCAAATTTTCATAGCTCAAACTAATTGCAGATCAGTGGAACTGTGGAACTGTGCTTATCCCTTATTTAACCAACTAATAAATGCATGACATCAACTCGATAATATGATCATGGTTAATTAATCAAATTCTCATGTTAGTATTCAAATGATAAGTAATTGGTATCCCATTAAAGACCATTTATTTAACAAGGTTCTGTGTAAGTATATAGATTCTTCTAAATTTTAAAATATGGAAGAGGGTGGGAAATCTTTTAATAAAAGAGGATCAGTACACCTAATTTCTTGGTTTATTTTCAACTTCCACAGTATGTTAGGTACGACATGCATTTACCAAACCGCCCAAATAAAATAGCAAAAAGAAACGTCACCTCTAAACAAATTTTAGAGAAGAAAGAGTACTCCTAATTAATTAATTAGCTGTATGATAGAATTATAACTTTTGTATGGCGTTAGTTGAGTTCTACTAAACTCAGTAAAAGTAATATAGTAGGATGAATGATACAAGCTCTTTACTGTTATATACATCACTTCTCTTCATGAACATACACTAGGTATGAATAATTCTAGGATAAAATTTAGTATTTGTCTTATTATTTCATTGGTTATCAATCCAGATAAATTATATCAAAATTAGTAATTGGTATCGAGATAAGTTATCCTTGTCGGAACTGGTTCGAAACAAATGAGCGGATAGGCTCAACGAAGTTTAGAAAAAAATGCAAGAATAATTTTTGACGTTTAGTCTTTCGCATGAAAGTTATGTCTGTCTTCATTCCAATTATCGTAGTTCGATCGATCAACTACGAGATGAATAACGGTGTCGGGATTAATTATCTCGGAATAGAATAATAAAAATGACAAAAATACCCCGAAGTCCCTCAAACAGTCAAACCCCTCTTCTATAATTAAGGTAGAGGATATTTTTACAAACAAACAACTTCTTCTTAGAAATTATGCAAAATATGATACTTTTAATATAATAAGCTAAGCAATTAAAAAATAAAAAATAAAAAAAATCCCAACACCACTTGTCTTCAAACCATATGACCCCTAATAGTAGTACTATACAGTATATATAATAATATGTGAAAACCGAATTAATCAAACCACAAATTACGCGCTTAATTAGTTTGTTGCTTTGTTCTTATCTTCAGTACATCATTCTTTTGTAGAGTAGGCCACCAACGCCATGGACCGGGACGAAGGAAATTATTTGTGTATGACATATATATATCGCACAAAAAGTATTATAATATTACGTCATTTTTATTCGTTTTAGCAGGTAAATCTATCTTATTTTTAAAATTATAAATCTCATTTTTTATGAAAGGTTACTCGTAAATGTCTTTTGCTCGCCTGATATTATAAAAATTCATTTGCACAGTCAGTTTATATATAATATATAAGTTAAGGTCAGATGCACGAAAGATTTGAATGGAATTAGTCCTCGAGGCTGGCAGAGTTAGTCCTCGAGGCCTCGCAATTGTTCTTTCAGTCCAGCTAATTGTTTTGCTAATACTTAAGTTGTCACAAAAAGGAAAGGAAAAATAAAAACAGATCTTAGGTCATTATGAAAATAGAAAAAAATAAAAAGAATAAATAGCATACGTTAGATTTTAGAAAATAAATACATTCAACAAAATATTGGATAAAAGGTCAACGGGCGTGTATATAGAAACGTGGTGGATAATGCATGAAAATTTTTAAAATTTATTTTTAATTTGGGTAGGAAGCATTTCACCTTTTAATGGGTATTGCATGATTCGAAATTTGGACTAATAGAGTTTGTAAATTCTGAATGCCAAATAGTTAATATAGTACCAAAAAGTAAATTAAATATCAATTGAGTAAGGCGAAGGGAAGGAAAAACAATAAAAATGAAGAACCAAAGTAGAGGTACAAAATTAAATGTCTCTCCCAATTTTGAGATCATTTTCCCCCAATTTTCTCACCTTTTTCCAAAAAGAAAAAAGACACTTTCCTCAACATGTAGTAACTTTTTTCTCCTACAATTTTCCTTGTTTCTTCCCTTGGTATCCTTTTGCACTTCCAAACATGATTAAACCAATATCTTATCTTTTCTTTAACTCAAAAGCCAAAACAAAAAGAAAAGCTGGAAAAAAAAAATACCCTACCAAAATATATAGTATGGCAATTTGCAAAAAGATGCAATGTATTTGCATGAAGGATCAAGTCAATAGTAAGCAAAGTGATGAATTGATGATATGACCGTACAACGAATACATCATTTAAGAAAAAACTTGACCAGTGGCCTTGTTAATAATAATATTAATTTTTGGTTCACAATACAGAAATACTAAAGTAGGGGACCTTTCTATTTCGTGCAATATTTGATCTCTGTGAATTATATATCTAATTTCTTTTAAGTCAAAAGTAAGATGTTAGAGGAGAAAAAAAATTAATACTACTCAATTAGGAGTACGAAGCACGTCGCATCGTGGAGCTTAAAATATATTTATGAAAGAACTTAGGGAAAATGGTTTGAAATATACTCTTGGCGAAAATTGTTGTAACACGCTTGAATTTTGCCCGGGGTCCTATGACCCCCCCGCACTATTTATTAGTGTATTTTAGTGATATTTATTTGCACAGCTGGACCTAAACGTGAATACACGCGCACTGAGCGCGTGGCTAAATTAGTGGTCCAACTAACCAAATAAAGGTCACAAATTACACTACTTAATAGTCCGGGGGGGTCATAGGACGGGCCCCGCAAAGTTTGGGCGCGTTACAACAATTTTAGCCAAAGTTTGAATATATTTCGGACCCTTTTTTCGAGAACTTATGGAGAGTAGAAATCTAAAAAATTAAATAAAATATTAATATATTAGGTATTCTGACCTTATGGTAATATGAATCCATTTACAATTTTTTTTTTATACAATTACAATTGGATCAGAACCATTTTTATCTCATGACAGAGATTTGATGATGCATTATTTTGCTTATCATATTTAATTTTACTATACAATATTCTCCAGTTGGTATGCTTTTGGTTTCTACGATCTGGACCGGCTTTGGTCATGATCGTTTGTGTTGCAGCCACTAAACTCCACGATGATTAATAATTTAAAAACTGTAGTAGAGTTTTGCCTTCAAGTGGGTTTGGTTTCATGAATAAATATAGGATTTGAGATTCATTAGTCCTATAGTAATTTCAAATAATTAATCTATTGTAATAATAATTAGGTTCAAAGTAAAATATTTATAAATATTTAATGAAATTCTTATTACATATACATGAATACATATACAAAAAACGGGAAGTTTTTTTTGTGTGTGAATGTTAGATTTAATTATATTGTTTTGATAGCTCTGCTTTGAGAATTTTTTTTGTGTAAAGGTTAGGTTTAATTGTATTGTTTTGATATCTCTATAGTCGTATTATTTTATTGTAGTTTACAGGCAGTAGATGAATGTCGGCCGACTTTGAGAATTTTTTTGTGTAAAGATTAGGTTTAATTTTATTATTTTGATAGCTCTATCATCGTATTGTTTTGTTTTAGTTTACAAATGATAGATGAATGCCGGTCTGCTTTGACAAATTTTTTTATGTAAAGATTAGGTTTAATTAAATAAATTTTCCATCTTTACATGTTCAAAAGATGTTGAATTTAATTATCGTATTCATCTTTATTATTTAAACAAATATCTTATTTAGTGTAATGTTTGAACTCATTAAAGTGAGGTACACGCGCGAGGCGCGTAAAAATAAACTAGTATAATATATAAGTTAAGGTCATTGCACGAAAGATTTGAATGGAATTAGTCCTCGAGGCTGGCAGAATTAGTCCTCTAGGGCTGGCAATTATTCTTTCAGTCCAGCTAATTGTTTTGCTAAAACTTAAGTTGTCACAAAAAGGAAAGGAAAAATAAAAACAGATCTTAGGTCATTATGAAAATAGAAAAAACTAAAAAGCATAAATAGCATACGTTAGATTTTAGAAAATAAATACATTCAACAAAATATTGGATAAAAGGTCAACGGGCGTGTATATAGAAACGTTCTAATCTATATCTATAATATAGAATAGAGAAAAGTACACGGTGGATAATGCATGCAAATTTTTTAAAATTTATTTTTAATTTGGGTAGGAAGCATTTTACCTTTTAATGGATATTGCATGATTCGAATTTGGACTAAGAGAGTTTGTAAATTCTGAATGCCAAATAGTTAATACCAAAAAGTAAATTAAATATCAATTGAGTAAGGCGAAGGGAGGGAAAAACAATAAGAATGAAGAACCAAAATAGAGGTACAAAATTAAATGTCTCTCCCCATTTTAAGATCATTTCCCCCCAATTTTCTCACCTTTTTCCAAAAAGAAAAAAAGACACTTTCCTCAACATGGAGTAACTTTTTTCTCCTACAATTTTCCTTATTTCTTCCCTTGATATCCTTTTGCACTTCCAAACATGATTAAACCAACATCTTATCTTTTCTTTAACTCAAAAGCCAAAACAAAAAGAAAAGCTGGAAAAAAAAAATACCCTACCAAAATATATAGTATGGCAATTTGCAAAAAGATGCAATGTATTTGCATGAAGGATCAAGTCAATAGTAAGCAAAGTGATGAATTGATGATATGACCGTACAACAAATACATCATTTAAGAAAAAACTTGACCAGTGGCCTTGTTAATAATAATACTAATTTTTGGTTCATAATACAGAAACACTAAAGTAGGGGACCTTTCTATTTCGTGCAATATTGATCGACTTGCAAATTATATATCTAATTTCTTTAAGTCAAAAGTAAGATGTTAAAGGAGAAAAAAAAAATAATTAGGAGCACGAAGCACGTCGCATCGTGGAGCTTAAAATATATTTATGAAAGGACTTACGAAAAAGGGTTCGAAATATACTCATACTTTGGCGAAAATTATTGTAACACGTCTGAACTTTGCGGGGGTCCTATGACCATATTTATTAGTGTATTTTAGTGATATTTATTTGCACAACTGGACTTGAACGTGAATACACGCGCATTGAGCGCGGGACTGAATTAGTGATCCAACTAACCAAATAAAGGTCACAAAAATACACTACTTAATAGTCCAGGGGGGTCATAGGCTGCAAAGTTTGGACGTGTTACAACAATTTTAGCCAAAGTTTGGGTATATTCCGGACCTTGGGAAGAACTTATGAGAGTAGAAATCTAAAAAATTAAATAAAATATTAATATATTATTTATTTTGACCTTATGGTAATATGAATCCATTTACAATTTTCTTTTTATACAATTACAATTGGATCAGAACCATTTTTATCTCATGACAGAGATTTGATGATGCATTATTTTGCTTATCATATTTAATTTTACTATATAATATTCTCCAGTTGGTATGCTTTTGTTTTCTACGATCTGGACCGGCTTTCGTCATGATCATATGTGTTGCAGCCACTAAACTCCACGATGATTAATAATTTAAAAACTGTAGTAGATTTTTGCCTTCAAGTGGGTGTGGTTTCATGACTAAATATAGGATTTGAGATTTATTAGTCCTATAGTAATTTCAAATAATTAATATACTGTAATAATAATTAGGTTCAAAGTAAAATATTTATAAATATTTAATGAAATTCTTATTACATATACAGAATCCATAACCAGTCCAGCAAATCCAACTCTCTGTAGTTTTAGCATCAGTGAAATGACTTCACCCTTGATAAATGAAGAAATTAGAGAAAATTGGAGAAGAAAAGTATTTATTTTTTTCATTGTACTCGGTACAAGAATCTTCTATTCTAGGTAAAAATTTCTATTCTAGATTGGAAATTCTACCCCTTATAAATAGGCAAATTTTTAAACTTGAACTACAGGAAATATATTTATAGTTTAAGGTAAATCTCCTAAATAAGTTTTTAAAACTCACAAAATCTCAACAATAAAATAGGTGAAAATCAATGAGAAATCACGTTTAAATTCCACCCATAAGTTATACCCACAGGTGTAATAATGTTATGAACAAACAAGGATTTTTTGCAGTTCATATAAACATGGCTTACTTGGTGTGTTTATATCATCTTTCATTGAGAAATAAAACAAGTCTGACGGTAAAATTTTCTTCCACTTGAGGGTTTTACACATTAATTAAATTCTCCCGTTATTATTACTTTCATTATTGCTGTCTCGCAACAGATAGTAGAATATAACATGTAGAATAGTGCCCAAAATGACAAAACACTATTGTTATAAGAAAAAAATAAAAAATGTTGTTAATGGGGCCATTTGTGCACAAACCAGCTCAGACACAGCTCCCCTAATCTTATAATTAAGAGACAGTTGAACTATTGACCGAGACACATTGATATTCTGTGTTGGTCCCCCTGCCATTGTTGTTCATATTAGAAGAAGAAAACTTCTAAAGTCCTACAATATCAAGACTAGAAGTTTGTATTTTTCCAAGACATTCCTGGAAATTGTACTAGTTTTGGTGACCCTTTAACAACTTGATTGCTGACCATTTCTCCAATCACGCGCTACAAGCCAAAGCCAATATTCTTATTTAAACGTCAATCTTTCCATGTTGTATTTAGTACAGCAGAGAAAGTTCACTTTTTCTTAAGAAAAAAGAACAGAGCTTTGGATTAGTAAGCTTTGATAAAGATGAAATTTGGGAAAGAATTTGCTTCCCAAATGGTCCATGAATGGCAAGAAGCCTACATGGATTATAATTATCTCAAGAGTCTTTTGAAAGACATCTTGAATTTCAAGAAGAAAAATGCAGCATCATCAGAAGTTGCAGCCACCTCAAATGGCTCATTAAAGAGAAGGATATCTATGTACAGAGCTTTTAGTGGATTACAAGCTTTTAGTTTCAAAGGTTCTCCTGTGAATAATAACCATGAAGATGAAGTTATTTTAGTGAACACAGTGCAGCAAGAAGGCTCCGAAGGACACCATCAAACTATGTTTCTTATGTCATCTGAACAAGGTGGAGAATATGAGATGGTTTTCTTTAAAAGACTTGATGATGAATTCAACAAGGTGTTAACTTTTTACAAGAAAAAAGTAGGACAAGTGAAGGCCGAGGCTGATGAGTTGAGTAAACAAATGGATGCACTTATTGCTCTAAGAATTATGGTTGATAAACCTTCAATTGAAATGCAGAGTGCACAAGTGATGGATCCTTCATCAGTGGTTCCTATCCATTTGAGAAGTCCAGGTAAGTCTAATCTCTTCAGATACTATGGCTATTATACAACTGTTCTACCCTTGTCACACCCCTAGCCCCATGACACATATTGTCCATTTTGACTCAACAGACCGCTGACGAGTGACGAAGACACGAAAACAAATAAGTTTTGGCTAATGTGATAAAGATATCAATTAGTCTTTCCAAATACTTTATCTCTTTTATTTGTGCCAAATAGGTTAGGGATCATGTGACCTTGTGTTCTGTCTTATGTATCACTCTACTTTCCTCTTCTTTTTTTTTTTTGATGTGGGATTTGCGTAAGACTTTATAAGCTCCGAGTTTGCCAATGGCCCAATATAGAAGACATTAAGCCACCCTCAATCATAGGCGTCACATTTTGTTATTGTCTTTTTTTAAAAAATAAAAATAAAAATGCGTGGGACTGAAGTAGAGAGGGAGAAACAAAGGATTTGATATCTTAGCTGCTGGCACTTGCTTAGTTTCTCCATCTCATGATTGCCCTTTAATTTGTTTAGAATTTTTGTTTTACGCTAATACAGTAAGTTCACAAATGGAAGTAATTCAAGAAGTTGAGATGACTAGTGAAGAAACTCGGGAAGATGAATCAACATCAGGGAGAAGAGACACAAGAAAGATGAATCCAATGGGTTTTAGGCCTGCTCCATTAGAGGTTTTGGACAACGTAAAAATCAATATTGAACCCGCAACACCTGTTTCGACTTTGAAAAATGTGATCAAGACTTCAAAATCTGACTTATCATATAGCAAAGAAGAGCTCAGAAAAGCTGAAGAACAAATAAGAAAGGCTTTTGTTGAGTTCTATCAAAAGCTTCGACTTCTAAAAAGCTATAGGTAATGTTGCATTGTCGTTCCTCCCAAAAGACGAATTATCGTTGTTTTTGGTGAGTTCAACTAATCTTTGCTACTTAATTGTGCAGTTTCTTAAATGTGCTGGCATTTTCTAAGATCATGAAGAAGTATGATAAGGTACAATATTAAAGTGATCACTATTTGGCAATAGAAAGTACTCCGATAAAGTTTAGTCTTTTAACCTTGGAATCTATTGATACAGATCACTTCAAGAAAAGCTTCTAAATCATACTTAGAGATGATTGATAAATCTTATCTTGGTAGCTCAGATGAGGTATATTTCTTTCAGTTTCAAAACTGTTTCCCTCTCAACTTTATTCAAACTTTCAGCTATAGCTTGAACTTCTCATTGATCGTTGCTGTTTTAGGTTGCTAAGCTCATAGAAAGAGTGGAGGCCACATTCATAAAGCACTTTGTCAATGGAAATCGAAGGAAAGGAATGAAATCTTTAAGACCACAAGCTAAAAGGGAAACACATAGAGTAACATTTTTCATGGGTAAGCATGCATCACTATTAACACCAACTTCCTCTTCCTATGTAATCAGAGGTCAAATGCATCATAACTATTTTTTTAGATACATCTGGATTGACCTGTCATCTCACTTGCATAAGGACCATATGTTCATTTTATAACTGATATACTTTTAACCTACAGGTTTGTTCTCTGGCTGCTCAATAGCATTAGTGGCAGCTATTGTTGTATCTATACGTGCGGGAAACCTTCTACAGCACGAGGGTCGTGGGAAGTATATGGATAACATATTTCCACTCTACAGGTGAATTAAACCATCTGTCTTTTACAAATTTAATCATTCCCAATGTCTGCCTACAAGCGAAACCATATTTTAAGCAATACTCATGAGTAATGAAGCTCTATCTTTGCAGTCTATTTGGATACATTGTTCTCCATATGCTCATGTACGCGGGGAACGTATACTACTGGAGGCGTTTTCGGGTCAATTATCCTTTCATATTTGGATTCAAGCAGGGAACTGAGCTAGGTTACAGACAAGTTCTCCTCCTTGCTTCTGGTTTTTCATTACTTGCATTGGCTGCTGCACTCTCCCACCTGGATATGGATATGGATCCGAAAACACGAAAATTTGAGACAGTTACTGAGTTGATCCCACTTGGCCTGGTGATTGTAAGTCTTGAAAAACATTAGTTCTTCTTTTACTTTATTCTACAATTGATCTATACAAAATGTTTAAAATTTCAAATCCCCTCATGATCTTAAATCTTATTTCAGGTTCTGCTTCTAATAGTTTTTTGTCCTCTGAACATCATATATCGTTCAAGTCGTTTCTTCCTTCTAAGAACTGCCTGGCACTGCCTATGCGCTCCCCTCTATAAGGTATCAGCAGTTTTTTTTTTTTGAGAGATCTAAACATTAATATCAAAGGAAGTATATACATACTAAAATGTCGCACATCGATTTGCAGGTTACTCTACCAGATTTCCTCTTGGCAGATCAACTTACCAGCCAGGTTTGACACTCAGTTTTTTTTCTATATGGGAAACTTCTACATTATGCCAAAATAGGATCCAAGAAGTTGATACTTCAGTCAGAATAATGTGCAAATTGTGCAGTACTTACCAGAAAGAACTATAATGTGCTCTTGTATTTCAGGTTCAGGCAATTAGGAGTTTGCAATTCTATGTCTGCTACTATGTGTGGGGAAACTTCAGAACAAGATCAAATAAATGTCAAGAAAGCAGTGTCTATCAAATCTTATACATAGTCGTTGCAATTATTCCCTTTTGGTCCCGGTTTATTCAGGTGAGAATATTTGCACACAAAAAATGATCCTTCTAGTTTTCTGACAATAGATATCTTGTCAACTATTTAATACGGTGTTTTGTGTGACTGCATGATATACAGTGTCTTCGTCGTTTGTTTGAAGAGAAAGATTCGATGCAGGGCCTTAATGCCCTCAAATATTTCTCAACCATTGTCGCTCTTGTAATGAGGACACTATATGATCAGAAGAGAGGAACCTTTTGGAGAGTAATGGCAGCATCAACTTCAGGAATTACTACAGTTGCAAACACTTACTGGGACCTTGTCATAGATTGGGGTCTATTACAAAGGAATTCAAGAAACCGTTGGTTGAGAGACAAGCTACTTGTGCCACACAAGATTGTCTACTTTGTTGCCATTGTAAGTGCATTAGCAGGTTTTGAAAAATATATTACAAATCTCTTCCAGTGAAATTACGTTCTTGATGATTGAAGTCTAAATGCAGGTTCTTGACATTATTCTGAGACTAGTATGGATGCAGTTGGTTCTAGATATAAGAGAACTGCCATTTCTGCACAAGAAAGCTTTCGTTGCAGTTGTTGCCTGTTTGGAAATCCTCCGCCGAGGCATTTGGAATTTTTTCAGGTCCGGAGCATTATATCTATCAGAGTTTACTTATATACACTAACAGTGTAAAGAATTTTTACATTACAAGGTCACCTAAGAGATAACTACCATCCGTAAAATTGGAATTAGTAACTTAAAAAATAAGAGAGGTGACCTGCTATAACAGGTTAAGGTACACTGATATTGTAGAGAATTTTCGCACGATCAGTATAAATAAGTTAAAATCCTATCTCCTTTATAGGTGAAATTTGATGAGTTAGCCAGCTACTTATTCACATATCAGATGGTGCCTCTATCTAATAGTAGTTGTGCTGTTTTCACTGTTCAGGTTGGAAAATGAGCACTTGAATAACGTTGGAAAATACCGTGCTTTCAAGTCTGTACCGCTGCCTTTTAACTACGATGAGGACAAGAGTCAATAACTATGTTTAGCTGATACCAGAAAATCAAAGGAATCCTGAGTACTCAAAGACTCAAAATGATTTTCTGTTTTCTTGTACAATTCTTTGATTCGTTTGTCAATGCTGTTTATAATATAGTTTTGTTTGTAAAATTGTACGGTGAAGGTATAGGACAAAAAACAAGTTGATCCAGCCTCTTGATTAAGGTGTGCTATGAATGCAACTTTTCGCTAAAATTGTTAGCGTTTTCTTAGGCCCATGATTGATTCATGGAATTAGCATAACCACGCAAAAATAATGGCTGGAGAATACAGCTAATAATATACATGGGTCCAGCTTTCTTCATCAAAAGAGTTCCAAAAGATTTAACAAAGCAATGAATGCTTAAGGTCCCATTATCTTTCCAAAATTTCATATCAACTGTAAGCTAACACGGCAAAGACGGCCGACATAATACCCTTTGATATGTTCCATGATTTTGAATTGTTACAAAGAAATCAATAAGGAGATAAGGTCTCTGTTTTGAGCCAAGCTGACTCCATAAGGGCTACGGGTTAGAAGTGGTGAATGATACTGATTCGGTTAGAATTATTGGGCCGAGTAAAATGTTGAAAAATTTTGCTTACGATCCAGGTCCAATTAGCATCTTAACTGGTTAAAAAGGACTGGGGCTTAGAAAGAAGAGGTTTATGTGAATTGTTATGAAGTGTTTGTGTCAATCTAATTTCAAATAATGATTTTATATCGCATGTTCAAACAGGGGCGAATTTATGTATAAAAAATGGGTCACGGAAACCCGTGGTCATCTGATTAAACTCAGTATATTATTTGTATAATTCTTAAAAATATATCAAATATTAAGTAAAGGAATCCATACTTACAATGTCTGGTTGGTTCACCGGTTGGAGGGCCGCAGTTTATTTTCTTGGTAATGGGTTCAAACCTGAGTAGCAGTTCCATCCGCCCTTTTTTTTCTCAATTAGAAACATTTTTTTTTTTTAATTGCTAAAGCCCTAAAGGCTAGAAGTCAAAGGGCGGGTTTCTTTTTGAAAACATGTGTTTTCTTTTCAGTTTAATAGCAACAATAGTCTCATTTTTCTTCTAATATTTCACCAAAAAAAAAAAAAAGTTTAGAATTTCTCATTGAGCCAAACCCCACTGTTATCAAGGAGCCACTAAAATCAAATCAAAGAAATCTTATTTATTTACTTGTGAAGTTGATGCGGATTTTGCCTTTTGCTACTATAAGTGTGGAAAGAGCATTCTTCTCCATGAAGCTCATCAAAAATAATGTACGTAATAGAATTGATAAAGAATTTTTGAATGGTTGTTTAGTTTTTAAAATAGAGCATAAGATATTTGCAACTGTAAGTAATGATACTATTATAGATTGTTTTTAAAATATAAAGTCTCGTCGAGTACAATTATAAACTGATGATATTTTTTGTGATAATATAAATAATTATCTTTTACTCGCCAAATTGTTGTCATTATAAAATTTTAGATGTTATTTTTAAATCAATGGCGCACCCGTCTTTTTGAAATCTTGGATTCCCCTATGTGTACAAACGAGCCTTAGTTCTACTTCTTTGCCCCTTCTTCTATCCGTGTTTTTTCCCTTCTATGTTTGTTCTTAGCAATTTCCCCTCGGCTCGTAATTTCAGTTTACAAGTTAGAGAATCTTTAGCTTATTTGAGTTTAGGTTGTGTTGGTCTGAGTTTGTTAAGGTCTAAGGAAGTTAATCCCTTACATTTAATATTTGATTAAGCTAATTAGCTATTTTGAAGTGTCATGTCGTGCATTTATGTGAGATATATTTTTTAGTTAACTTGGACAAAGTTGAACGGTTTTTATGTGAAAAAAATATAGAAGCTATCTTATGCTATAAACTTTAAGTTGGATAACTTTTATGTGACAAAAAAAATACTTTTGTGTGATAAATTCAAAGCTGGATTACCATCCGTTAAATTTGCTCGTAAACATTTTCTGCAGAATATATATGTTAAAAAAGTTTTGCCCTCTAAAGTTTCGATGTATTGACAGTTCTAGATATTCAACAAGCTTAATTTTGCTTATCATTATTTTACAATGAAACACAGCCATGCTTTGTTTTCAACAATAAAGACGGTTTATTTCATCACTGGTGTTACCACTGAACTCCACGGAGTTTAACAATTTAATATCTACAGAACTTTCCTGTTCAGTTGTGTGACTTAACTATCACTAGAGTCCGCCTAGCGCGTTCAGCAAAATGGGTGAAAATCATGAAAGCTCAGAGTTTAAATCTCCATGTGGACAAAGAATTTGAAATGATTTCTTCACATTTATCTAAGTCTTGAGAGATACAACTATCCAATATTTATACCGGTAAGAAATAAGTATGTACCAATATTGAATAGTTAAGTGCGTAAGAGCGGGGACCAATCACCACCATCATAAACAAAAAATACTATTCATGGGCCATGGTGCCTTTAATTGGTGCAGTGGTTCTGCAGATGAGAAATGAACCATCTAAGCCACAGCCCCACTCAACTTTAATGAAAATGTATTATTAAGAGATTGCTGAAATATTGATTGAGACACAGTGATAATATCTGGATTTGTCCTGCCATTATTAATAGAGGAAGTAAATTTCTAAACTCAACTATCAAGAGAAAGAGAGGTTAAATTTTATTCAAAAGTTGTATTTTTTTCTAAGACATTCTTGGAAACTTTCTAGTTTTGGCAACCCTTTAACAACTTGATTGTTGACCATTTCTATTTTCTCCAATCAAGGCTAGAAGGCAAATCCTACATTCTTATTTGAAGACCAATCTTTTCATTTTGGATTTGGCAAAATAGAGAAAGTTCATTTTTTTTTCTTAAAGAAAAAGCATACAGCTTTGATTAATAAGCTTTGATAAAGATGAAATTTGGGAAAGAATATGCTTCCCAAATGGTCCATGAATGGCAAGAAGCCTATATGGATTATAATTACCTCAAGAGTCTTTTGAGTGAAATCTTGAATTTCAAGCAGAAAAATGCACCATTACCTGAAGTTGCAGCCACCCCAAGAGGGTCCTTAAAGAGAAGGCTATCTATGTACAAAGCATATAGTGGACTACAAATTAGATACAACAGTTTCAAAGGGAAAAATAACCATGAAGATGAAGTTATAGTAGTGAATTCAGTGCAGCAAGAGGGTTCTGAAGGTCACTATGAAACCACCTTTCTTGTGTCTTGTGAAGAAGGTGTAGAATCTGAGCTGTTTTTCTTTCCGAAATTGGACGATGAATTCAACAAGGTGCTAAATTTTTACAAGAAAAAAGTAGGGGAAGTGAGGATTGAGGTTGATGAGTTGAGTAAACAAATGGATGCACTAATTGCTCTAAGAATCAAAGTTGATAACATTTCAATTGGAATAAAAAGTGCCCAAGTGATGATGGATCCTTCAACCAATGACGATAGTATCTTGTCTCCAGCATCAGTAGATCCTATTCATTTCAGTAGTTCAGGTAAGTCCAATATTTGCAGATACCATGGCTATTATGTTACTGATCCATCTTTTTGAAAAAAGGGTAAAAGGTACTCCTTTGCTATACTGAATATCTTAACTTCACCCTTCATTATATTTGAGGTCATTCACATTTCCCCAGTTCCTTTTGACAGTAATGGAGCTTCAACCTTTAAGTATAATGTAGAGTGACTATAAACTATAGTCAAACGTAGATGGGTAAATTTAGACCCTTTTCCGGCAGTAATTGACACCTGAAATGCACTCTTTTTATGCTGAAACTTCGTTAAAGTCAGGAGCAAATACGAGATGTTTTGATATCCCAGCTGTTGGCCCTTGCTTAATTGCTCCACCCAATGATTGCCCTTTAATTTGTTCGAATTCTTGTTTAACCCCAATATAGGTAGGTCACATATGGAGGCAATTCAAGAAGCTGAGATGACCAATGAAGAAATTTTGGAAGAGGAGGCAATTCAAGAAGTTGAGATGACAAGTGAAGAAATTCTGGAAGAGGAAGCAACAACAGGAAAAAGCGATGCAACAAAGATGAATTCCATGGGTTTTAGGCTTGCTCCACTAGAGGTTTTGGACTATGTAAAAATCAATATTGAACCTGAAACACCTATCTCGACTTTAAAATCTTGCATCATGACTTCAAAATCACACTTATCATTCAGCAAAGAAGAGCTCAGAAAAGCTGAAGAACAAATGAAAAAGGCTTTTGTTGAGTTCTATCAAAAGCTTAGACTTCTGAAAAGCTACCGGTAATGTTGCACTTTTACTCTCAAAAGAGGAGTTACAGTTGTTTTTGGGCTCAAATCAGCTCACAGTTTGCTACTTAATTGTGCCAGATCCTTAAACATGTTGGCATTTTCCAAGATCATGAAGAAGTATGAAAAGGTACTACACTGAACTTACCATAATTTGGCAATAAAAAGTATAACGTTTTGCCTTTTAACCTTGCAATTTATTGATACAGATCACTTCAAGAAAAGCTTCTAAAACATACTTAGAGATGATTGAAAAATCTTATCTTGGTAGCTCGGACGAGGTACATTTTCCTTCAGTTTCAAAAACTGTTTTCCTCTCAGCATTATTCCACTTGCGCTATAGTTTGAACTTCTCATTGGATCTTTGTTTTTTTCTATTTTAGGTTCATAAGCTCACATCAGGAGTGGAAGCCACATTCATAAAGCATTTTGTCAATGGAAATCGAAGGAAAGGAATGAAATATTTAAGACCACAAGCAAAAAGAGAAACACATAGAGTAACATTTTTCACGGGTAAGCATGCATCCTTATTAGCATCCTCTTCCTATGTAATAGAGGTAAATAAAAGGATGAATCCACCCTTTCAACTGAATCCATTGCATTCAGTTTGAACTATGTTATGCAAAACAGAATTTTAAGTGTATACGTATAATAAGATCATACTCAGTCGAATCAACTCTAGATCCTTGATTCGCCTCTATCAGGATAAATGCATAGAGAAGTTGGTAAACTGCATCATAACCATAGTTTTTAGGGACATCAGGATTGACCTGTCAACTTGCTTGCAGCAGATCCATATGTTCATTTCAGTAACTGATATACTCTTCACCTACAGGTTTGTTCTCTGGCTGCTCATTAGCATTAGTAGCAGCTATTGCTGTATCGATACGTGCAGGAAACCTTCTAGAGCACGAGGGTCGTGGACTGTATATGGAAAATATATTTCCACTCTACAGGTAAACTAATCATTTTTCTTTGCAGTCATATTGATTCTTTCCTTTTGCCTAACTACAAGCAAAACCAAGTTTTCAGCAATACCTGTGAATAATGAACCCTATCTTTGCAGTCTATTTGGATTCATTGTCTTGCATATGCTCATGTACGCGGGGAACATATACTACTGGGGGCGTTTTCGAGTCAATTATCCCTTCATTTTTGGTTTCAAGCAGGGAACAGAGTTAGGTTACAGACAAGTTCTCCTCCTTACTTCTGGTCTTTCAGTACTTGCATTGGCTGCTGGACTATACCACCTGGATATGGATATTGATCCGAAAACACTAAGTTTTGAGACAGTGACTGAGCTGACCCCACTTGCCCTTGTGATTGTATGTCTAGAAAAACATTAGTCCTTTTATTTTCACTCAACAATTGATCAATACAAAATGTTTCAAATTTCAAACCCCCTAATGATCTTACGTCTTTTTCTTTCAGGTTCTTCTTCTAATAACTTTTTGTCCTCTGAACATTATATATCGTTCAAGTCGTTTCTTCTTTATAAGATGTGTCTGGCACTGTCTATGCGCTCCCCTTTATAAGGTACAACAGCTCTTTAAGAGATACAGATTCACACGCATTAATATCACAGAAAGTACACAGATGATAAACTGTCTCACATCATTTTGCAGGTTACTCTACCAGATTTTTTCTTGGCAGATCAACTTACAAGCCAGGTTTGACACTAAGCTTTTTAAAAAAAAAATAAAAATGGGGCAATTCTATGTTATACCAGAAGAGGATCCAGGAAGTTGACAATTCAATTAGTGTAATGTGCAAATCTTACATTACCTTTCAGAAAGAACTATAATGAGGTCTTGCATTTCAGGTTCAGGCAATTAGGAGTTTGCAATTCTATGTCTGCTACTATGTGTGGGGCGACTTCAAAACAAGATCAAACACATGTCAAAATAGCCGTGTTTACCCCATCTTATACATATTCGTTGCAATTATTCCCTTTTGGTCTCGGTTTATACAGGTGCGAGAATTTTTGCACCAAAAAAATCATCTTTCTGTCAAAAGTTATCTTGACAAACATTTAATATGGTGCTTTGTATGACTGCATGATATACAGTGTCTTCGTCGCTTGTTTGAAGAGAAAGATTCGATGCAGGGGTTTAATAGCCTCAAATATTTATCAACTATTATCGCTCTTGTAATGAGGACACTATATGATCAGAAGAGAGGAACCTTTTGGAAAGTAATGGCAGCATCAACTTCTGGAATTACTACAGTTGCAAACACTTACTGGGACCTTGTGATCGATTGGGGTCTATTTCAAAGGAATTCCAAAAACCCCTGGTTGAGAGACAAGCTACTTGTGCCATACAAGATTGTCTACTTTGTTGCCATTGTAAGTGCAGACACAGCTTTCAATAATCAATCGTAAACACTTGCAGTTGAAGTTTTTGATTTGAGTGTGAATGCAGGTTCTTGACATTATTCTGAGACTAGTATGGATGCAGTTGGTTCTAGATTTCCAAGAACTACCTTTTTTGCACAGGAAAGCATTTATTGCAATTGTTGCCTGTTTGGAAATCCTTCGCCGTGGCATCTGGAACTTTTTCAGGTCAGGTCGATGCATTATCTATTGAGTTTTAACTTCTATACACGACTGTGTAAAAGAACTTTGATATACCTTACCAAGTCACCTAAAAGATAAAATTGTCCGTAAAAAGTGGAATTAGTAACCTCAAAATAAGATAGTACTGTTTTTCTCTAACAGTAGTAGTTTTTCTGCTGTTTTTATTGTTCAGGTTGGAAAATGAGCACTTAAATAACGTTGGGAAATATCGTGCCTCCAAGTCCGTACCCCTGCCTTTCAACTACGACGAAGACAAGAGTATGTAAAAGGAAAATCAAAGGAATCCAGAGTACTCAAGACTCAAAAATTATTTTCTGTTTTGCGTATATATCTTTGATTCATTCATCAATGGTGTTTATAATATAGCTTTGCTCATGGAATTCTACATGAAGGTATAGAACCAAAAAGAAGTTGAATCCTTCCTCTTGATTAAGGACACCATACGTATTTAAAAACTACAACAGTACAGATCTACTGCGACACTCTACAAGATGCGTAGTACCATTGCAGCTTTTCAAGAAAATTGTTAGCGTTTTTTAGGCCCTGACTGTTGGGTTCGAAATCGAGAGGGCGTCATGCGGAAGCTTAAAGTTATAAACCATGTAGAGGATAATTCAGATGACACATAAAACAATACTAAAAAACATATTATTGATAGGTTTGGTCAATTGACCTACATATTATGAAACTAATATAAAAACATAAAAACTATTTGAGAGATATCTCCCTCTAAACAAGACTCTTTTAACGACTACATTGTGAATTCTGTTGTGTTTTTAATATGAGAAGAGGAGTCTTCTATTTATAGAAGGGTAAAACATTTCCTCCCATAAAGAGGTTAACTAATTATGGAAGAAATCTTTTCCTACCAGGAAACCTTTTCCACAAAGAAAATCTTTTTGAAGTAAAACACCAAGTATTGTAAAATTCAAGTAAACTAGGAAATTCAGGACAAATTCTAACACTGACTGATGCATGAAATTAGCATAACGATGCCAAAACAATAGCTGAATGCTATATCATACATGCGTCCAACTTCCAGAAAGTTACTTTCTTTGTCAAAAGAGAGTTCCAAAATTCTACGTAATTCTTATGTAGAATAAGTCTCCAATCAATCGTAAGTGAATACGTACAACGGTATAAGAGCAAAGGAAATGAATACACATTATTCAGTAAAGACTGCCAACATAATACCCTTTTTCTATATGAAAATTAAATATGAAAACACAACAGAAAATCTATACTTCACATCTATTCAATTGACAGGGTTACTGCTGGCCTGTTATCAAATTGCCCATCAGATTCCAAATGATCATTAGGTGTGAAGGAGAAATTTAGAATCGCTTAGAAGCTACAACTTACGGTCCTTATATTTGATCTTCGTCATGCCAATTTGATATAAAATCAATAGCTGCATGCCATATGTTTATATGTACAGACTATTCTCAGTTAACCATGGTTGCTTAATGTGTTATCTAACCCATTAAATCGTTTATCCGTGATAATTTAATGTAGTGTAGCAAGTTGCAAGTCACTGGAACTTGCTTGTCCCTTCTAACAGGAATAAATTTGCTCCAATTTTGTGTTTCACCTCAATTAGAAATACTTTGACATGTATTTTAAATAAATTCTTTAATCGTGATTAATTAATGTATATTTCAGGTTAGTTTGTCAAATGATAAATGATTGGAATTCCACTTAAAGATCATCTCCCCTTTATTAGGAATCAACTTTTAGTGAAGATCAATATATTTTTAGCAAAAAGAGAAGAACAAGATCATGACACGACTGCACGAGTTCGTGTATTAATCTTCCTAAGTCCTGACCTAAGTTGCGTGGACTTTTCATTTTCAATGTCACACCCATGTTGGATTCTCCAAAAATACACTACTTTTAGAGAATCTAACTCATTGACATTTTTGAAGAGTCTGAGCAACATAAGTCCTAACCAATACCTAAACAGAGCACGAGCAACAAAGGCGAAACTATTGTATCATTTATGATTTCACGTTAATTAAATAGCATTTATTAAGATCTTGGATATATGCTAAAATTTACTAAATATTTGATTGTGAATTTAATAATTATTATATTGATTTGTGGTTACCGTACAAACTCACAATTAATTTCAAATCCTGAAGTTGCTATCTCCCAAACCAACAACATATAATCCATATCTACCATATGGAAAAAGCAAACTCTTCCGCATCAAGTCAAATCAACATTATTCATCGATTCACCAAATTAACATGACTTGTGCAATCCAGTCATGACACACATGTTTATTAGCTCAGTTCATTTTAGATCAAATCACTTTTGTCCATCTAAAAATTGTACTGATATTTCGTTTAAATTGACCTATAGAAATCTTGTCAAAATATTAAAAAGATTCATTTTGATTTATATGTTATATAAAGCTGTAATAAAGGGTAAAAAATAGTTTTCTAGGTACTTAAAAATTACTATAAAATAACAAAGATATTAAAACTTAATAAGAATTGGGCATGTGAGGTTATGAGCCGCTTATAGCCTAAGTATCTTTTGGACGAGTTAATGACTCACCTATTTGTTAACCTAGCTCATTTTGACGTCTCAACTCCAACTCAACCCCGTTCATTTGACACCCCTAAAGAATGTATCACTATATGTTCATTTATAAAATAGTGGTTCTTCCAAATTTTAAGAAGATGAGAAGAGTTTGGGAAAATCTTTGGAGTATACCAAATAGGGGTGGGCGTTCGGTTCTTCGGTTAGGTTTTATCAAATTTCAGTTCGGTTCTTCAGTTTTCGATTTTGGAAAAGTGTGCACCAAATACCGAACCAAACTAATTTGGTTCGGTTTGATTTGGTGTTTTTAAATCGGTTTTTTGGTGCAAAATAAAAAATAAAATGAGAACTGAATCAAAATATAAGACACTAAAAAATCTAAAACATTGTAAATAGACTATCAAGTGAGGACAACTTCAAATACATATCATTGGAGTGCTCCATTTTTCATATCACAATACGGTGGTAGTATTTGTGTGAAAATTTTTTGGAATTACCCTTAGAAATTAGGAGTATTTGTGTGAAAATTTTTAGAAATTATAATTAGAAATATAAGTATATTAGGAATTAAAATTAAAAATTAGGAAAATGTAAAAGTAATAAGGATGGAAGGTAAATGTTGATGGGGTAATTGGGTATGGGCTTTGAGGCTTGGTCTTGAAAAGTTTTGGGCCAAACATGAGCTAAATGAAAATTTAAAAAAAAAAAAATTAATAAAACTTCGGTTCTTCGGTGCACCGAATAACCGTTAGCCCTAAATCGAACACCGAACCGAAGAACCGAACTATCGAAAAAAAAAAATCGAAGAATCGAACTAATTCGATTCAATACGATTTTTCGATTCTCCAATTTTTATGCCCACCCCTAATACCAAAGAAGTTTATCAGTACACCTAATTTAATTTCGTGGTTTATTTTCAACTTTTTGTTTATTTGGTACCACATGCATTTTGAAATTTGAACAAACGGCCCATAAGAAGTGGAAAAAAGAAAAGCCACCCCTAAACAAATTTAGAGACGAAAAAGTAGTCCTAGTTTACTAGTAGCTGTATGATGTATTAGTTCTACTACAGTATGAATGGTACGTACAAGTTCTTCACCTTGTACAGAGGCAGGCAAAATCAGAATTTCAATTTTTTGTGTTCTGAATTTTAAAATGGCCACATAAATGCTAATAACTGAGCTCTAAACTCTAAGATTTATAATATTTGATACAAATTAAAAAATTCTTAACATAAATACATTATTTGAGCAAAAGCTACGGGTTGAATTTGACCAAATCGGTATCCGAACCTTTAGCTTCGTCCCTGGCCTTATATGGATCACTTTTCTCCAAGAACACAAGATTTGAATGGAATTAGTCCTCTAATTAATACTATACAGTTTTTAATAATACGTCCAAAGCCAAATCAAACGACAAATTACGCGCTTGTTTTTTTGCTTTGTTCTTTTCTTAAAGTTGGACACCAAAAACATGGACCGAAGTAAATTATTTGTCTATACGACCATATATATGAGTTTTACACATAGATAGACAAACTAGTGGCATGGCGCCCGTGCTAAGCACGGGCTCAATATTTATATTTTATTTTTCTCAATTTATGTGTCGCACTTTCGTTTTAAATTTCTCCAAAAAAGAATATCAATTTTTTTGAAAAAAAACATTTTAATTTTAAAAGATTTTACATAATCCCTTTTTTAACAATAATTTCCGATCCCTTTTTTAACAATAATTTCCGTCACATTTGAAATATTCACAGATATTATTATTGAAAAGTACTTCATCCGTTTATTTTTAATTTATTATTTTGTTTCTATTTTTACCTTGTTATTAAATAAAATATTATTTATTTTCTAATACCTAAATGACTTGTAATAACTAATTAGAAGTGATATAGTAAAATTACTATAAAAAAAACACTTGTGAAAAAATTTTAAGTCGGCCCTATATAAGATGTCAAGTTAATTTAAAACTCCAAGAGTTAATTCATCATTTTGTATCTATTTTACTTTTTTTAAATTAAATATTATTATTAATTTTCTAATACTTAAATGACTTATAGTAATTAATTAGGGATGATATAATAAAATCACGGTTGAAGCAGCTGAAGCAGACTTGTCATCAACTCATTAAAAGTCTTTTTTTGGGAAATTTTCTATTATATTTCTAAAAGAATACTCCCTTTTTGACACAGATATTACTATTAAAAAGTACTTTATCAGTCCATTTTTAATTTATCATTTTATATCTATTTTATCCCTGTTATTAAATAGTATTATTTATTTTCTAATACTTAAATGACTTATAATAATAATTAGAAGTGATATAATAAAATTACTATAAAAGTTACTTCTGAAAAAAATTTAAGTGGTCCTCATATAAGTCGTCAAGTTAATGTAAAACATCAAGAGTTGATTTATCATTTTGTGTCTATTTTATCCTTTTTATTAAATATTATTAATTTTTTAATACTTAGATGAATTATAATAATTAATTAGGAGTGATATAGTAAAATTATAATTGAAGCAGCTGAAACAGGCACGTCGACCATGAGCTGCCTGCTTCAGCAGCTTCATTGCCACTTATACGATAGTATAATATTGTAAAAGAATATAATATTATAATATCTGGTCATTTTTTATCTATTTTAGTATATAACATGTCTTATTTTTCAGATTATAAATACCATTTTTTGTGATAGTTATTTGTAAATTTCTTTGACTGACCTGATAGTGTAAAAATTCATTCATAAACTTAGTAGGCGTTTGGACATGCAATATGAAGTGTGTAATTTGAAATCATGAGATGAAATCAACGCTTGGACATGTGATTTCATCTCATGATTTCATATCATGATATGAAATCTCAAATTCTCCAAAAAGTGTGATTTGGGATTTCATATCATGATTTGAGATTTTTTAAAATACAAAAGTTGACTCATAAGTTTATATTTTGTAAACCCCCCCCCCCCCCTATCATTTATATCTAACAACCATTTATATCATATGTAAATAAAATTTATAGTTCATATTATTACTCTTTAAACCATTTATATCTCATATAACTATTACTCTCATCAACATAAAATTTATTATAATTTCAAATTACATCCTTACTAATTTCAATCGTTTAGAAATAGTCATCGCCTAAATATTATTTGTTTACACAAAGTTATCTCATTTTCGTCACATGTCTTTTTAGCAATTCTTTACAAAAATATTTTTGTTGGCAGATAAATATTATGTTGTTGATGATGGTTTTCGGAACACGAATTTTTTTAGCTCCATACAAAGGACTATGCTATCATTTGCAAGATTACAGAGGAAGTGAAAGGGAGCCTCAGAACGCTAAAGAACTATTTCTTTAGGCATTCATCTCTGCGTAATGTGATTGAACGAACTTTTGAAGTTTGGAAAAGTAAATTTCGAATGTTAAAACAAGGCATGAATCATTATGATATTGACACACAAGTGACAATTGTCATAACTTGTGCAGTGTTACATAATTTTTTGTGAGAATACCAAATGAGTGATGAAATATTCATGATACATGAACATGGATATATAGTTACTATTGATATTGACCAACAAAGGACTCAAAGTAACAATGTTGGTTCTTCTTCTCGGTTGTTTGATCAAGAAATGCAAGCTCAACGTGATGAGATTATCCATACTATGTGGGAGAATTATATTAAAGAGTAGTCCACTACAACTCATGTTCAATTTTACTTTTTTATTGATCTAAAGATTAATCAATAAATATTGTATTTTTTTTATAATAACTTTGTGATAGTGCATTATACTTTGTTATAAACTTTTGCTTATTTGGTAAGATTGTATAAAGAATTGGGGCAATTTTGATAGTTTTCACAACTTATGAGATTTTTATGTTTATGAGAAAATATATAACATAAAAAAGTTCAAATTGCATGTCCAAATAAAACTTCAACTTTATTTCATAATTTTAAATCATGATTTCAAATTATAATTTTATCTCATATGACCAAACGGGCCTAAGATGCACGAAAAATTAGTCCTCAGGCTGTGGGGCTGATGTTGAAGTTGTCACAACCAAGGGGAAGGGAAAATACGAAGAGATGTATGACAATGGGAAAGCATAAAGTAGCACATAGCCTATGGGTCTATAACACGTTCTTTTGATTTTTCTATGTGTGCTTTGACTGTCCCTCTTTACGAAGTCTTTGTCATATTATATAATATAATATAATGTTGAAGATCAGTTCTCTCATGTTTTTTTCCAAAAGCATACTCATGTTGGTCCACAAATAAAAGTATCACTTTCGATCGACTATTAACATGGAGTAATAGAAGAAACACAATACGATATGTAAAGTCAAGATAAATAATTATTAGAAGTTTGATATATACCAAGAAGAGCACACTGATCGGTGAGTTACTATGTAAGAGCGAAGAAGGAAAGGTATTACATGTCTCAGTAAAATTATCGTTACTAGTTAAGGAGTAAGGAAAAGCGTGGAATGGATGAATTTTGTTGACCGTTAATCAAAAGTGTAATGTTCGAGTCCTGAGATTAAAGAAATCCTAAGGAAGTTTTACCTTTTCATGGATTTTACTGATGTGAATTTGAATTAGTCAGGTTAGTGAGTATCGACTAATGATTATACCAAAAAAGAAGGAACTAATGAAGTGTTTTGTTTGTCAGAAAACATTTTTTAGGCAAATAAATTTCTTAAAAATGAGAAAAATAACTTCTCTAATAAAGTAAGAAAATATTTTACTTATTTTTGAGATACTCAATCTTGAGATACTCAATCTCAAGTTAAAGTAAGAAACTAACTATTTCATTTTATTTGACTTTCTTTTTCTTAGTTTGTCCTAAAAAAAATATCACCTTACTATAATTAGAAAAAAAATTAACTTTAAAATTTCTTTTTTGTCTTTAATGAAATGATTTATAACTACACAGATATTCAAAAATTACTTTAGACCACAAGTTTCAAAAATATATATATTTTTTAAATACCGTGTAGAATTAAAGAGTGCCATGAGACGGGAGTACTATAGTTAACCATCAGTTTTTTTTTTTTTTTTAAAAAAGAAATTGAACAAAAAGCTAAAGAATAAAAAGTATGTCCAAAACCCCCCATGGTGTGGCAATTTGCAAAAAGATGCAATGAAATTTTGCCAGAAGAACCAAGTTCGACGTAAGAAAAGTGATGATAATGTTACAACAAATAAAGTAATTAAGAGCGTAATTGATAAGTGGGGGACCTTTCTATTTCATGCAACGGAACTTGTAGCTTAATAATTGATAAGTGGGGGACCTTTCTATTTCATGCAACTAAACTTGTAGCTTCTATATATAGCTATAAAAATTTTTATGTACAAGTCACAGTACTAAGATGTTAGAGGAGTCGAAAAATATCAGGATTAAGAAGAACGTCACATCGTGGAGCTTAATTTTATACGCCTATTATCTCTAAATATATTTTTTAAAGAAGTTAATTTTGGAGAATAAAAGTCTAAAAAATTTAATTGAATACATTATTTCCTCTGACCTTATGGTAAATGTATCCATCCAAACTTGTGTATGCTATCACTGTTAGAGTTGACGTGGATATAAGGTGAATTTTCTGGATTAGTTGTGTTTATTTATTTATTTATTTACTTGAACTACATATACATATAGAAAATAAAGAGAATTAAAAACTCGAACCATGATGTGGATAGCTCGTTACATCGTGGATTTCATTTTACGTACCTATATACCTATTATATATAGTAAGTATTTTAAATACATTTCTGAAATGACTTCTAGAAAAGGTCTGAGAAAACTTAATAAAATATAGGGAAAAAAGGTCATGCTTGTTCACCTACTATTGAAAAAAACTTAATATAGTTTATGGTCACATTATTGATATATATTGGTAAAGGTGTTGGTGACCAGATGCGAATCTAGGATTTTAAGCTTGTGGATTTTTAGTTAGAGTGTTTATGAGTTTCCAACTAAGAGTCCCTTAAATATTTATCAGATTCTAAATATAAATATAGGGTTCAGGTGAAAGTTACTGGGTTTTCGGAAACTCCCACCCGATATCCTGGATCCGCCCCTGTTGGTGACTTTGGGTAGTGATGAAAGAATTAAAAAAAGGTTTGATATGGTGAATTGACATATAATTTTAATAAAAATAGATGAGATTAACGGAGAAAGAATGAAATTAAATCACTTTTACCGCATTCAAAACATATTTATATCAAATTTTATAATGGAAAATAATACTTCCTCCGTTAATTTTTATCACGTTTCGCTTCTTAAGAGTCAAATTGCATGAACTTTGACCAATCTTTTAAGATGTATGTTTCGATTATATTAATATGAGAAGAATTGCAACTTATAATATTTTTTTTATAGTTTTCAAACATCTAAATTTTTAAATTTTAAATATTAAACAACTTCAATTTAACTTTGAAGTTTAATCAAATTACTTTTATAAAGTGAAATGTGACAAGTAAAAATGAAAGAAGAGAATATTTAATTTTAAATTATTTGTAAGAATGGAGGTGCAAATTGTGACCTTACGGCAAAATGTCTCCATCCGTACATTCTTATCCAATTGGATGAGAATCATTTGCATCTTTTGACAAAGATTTGGTAAGGCACTTTGCTTATCTATATTTTACGACATCTACAAACCAGTCTTCTCCAAGCCTTTGTTTTCTATTTGGACGGTTTTAGCCATTATTAAATAATTTTAAAACTATGTACCTTCTCGTTCATATTAAGTTTTTTTATTTTTTATTTTAATTCAAAATAAATGTCATTTCTTATACTAATAAAAAAAGTACAAAGTTTTTCTTCTAGATTTACCCTTAATTAGATACTCGCTCTGTTTACTTTTACTTGTCACATTTGAACTTGATACACTCATACATAAAATAATTATTAACATGACTATTTTACCATAGTACTCCTGTCCCCCCTGATGGTTACTATTTGTCCTGAAATTACTTTAGAGAATAAACAATTAATGCTAAGGGTAAAATAGAAAAAAATAACTTGTTTTTTCTTGATACTATGTCAAAAAATGACAAATAATAGTGAAAATTCAATTAGGAAATTAGTAACAAGTAATTCTGAACGGAGGGAGTAAGTGATATTTAAATATGTGTAAGTCAAACGATGCCACATAAAATAAAACGAAAGAAATATTACTTTATCAAATCAATGTCATGTTAAATCAGATAAATAAATTGAAATGAACCGAGTAATATATTTCTAACCCAAATAAATGAGTTATGATAGAAAAAGGTGTAAAGTCAAAATCTTAAAGGTGATCATTATCAAGCAAAAACTAAAAGATGTTTTAACGGGGCAGCCAATTGGTGAATAGTTCAAAGTTGGCAACCAGAGTGAAGTGTGAACTGTGGTTCCTTCTACCCTTGAGAAGAACTGGCCAGCTCTGACACAGCCCCACTCGGTAGTAGTACTAATTTATTACTCCTTCCATAGTTGACACTTTCTTGGTTGCTGCTGCTGCCATTATTAAAGAGTATTACAACAAGAAAAATATCTAAAATCCCAAAACTATCAACAAAAAAGAAAAGCCGTTGATTTTACCAAGACTATTCTTTCAAAAATAATCTTGTAACACTTTTTCAACGTCATTCTTGGAAACTTACTAGTTTTGACGACCCTTTAAACCTACTTGTTTGCTGACCTTTTCTTCAAGCCAACATTCTTATTTAAACACCAATCTTTTCGTTTTCTTGGCAAAACAAAGAAAATCCCACTTTTTTCTAGGAAAAAGCATACATCTTTGGATTAACCAGTTTTAATAAAGATGAAATTTGGGAAAGAATTTGCATCCCAAATGGTCCATGAATGGCAAGAAGCCTACATGGACTATAACTATCTAAAGGGTGTGTTAAAAGACATCTCAAAATTCAAGCAGAGAAATGCACCATTACCTGAAGTTGCAGCCACCCCAAAAGGCTCTTTAAAGAGAAGGCTATCTATGTACAGAGCCTTTAGTGGACTACAAAGTAGATTCAGTTTCAAAGGTTCACCTGGTACAACTGACAATGAACCTGAAGATGAAGTTATTTTAGTGAGTTCATTGCAACAAGAAGGCTCACAAGGACACCATCAAACTATGTTTCTTATGTCATCTGAACAAGGTGGAGAATATGAGATGGTTTTCTTTAGAAGACTTGATGATGAATTCAACAAGGTGTTAACTTTTTACAAGAAAAAAGTAGGGGAAGTTAAGGTTGAAGCTGATGAGTTGAGTAAACAAATGGATGCACTTATTGCTCTAAGAATCAAGGTTGATAAGATTTCAATTGGAATGGATAGTGCCCAAGTGATGATGGATACTACAACCAATGATGATAGTACCTTGTCTCCAGCATCAGTGGGTCCTACTCATATGAGAAGTCCAAGTAAGTCCTTATACAACTCTTCTATTTGTAAAGAGGGCAGGGCAGCCCTACGCACAAAGAATCCTGCAATGACAGGGTTCAAAAAGGGCCCCACCCCGAGGCGTGACGCAGACAGTCTAACCTAATGCAAGCGTGGCTGCTTCCACAGCTCGAACCTGAGATGTATCTGTAATTTGTTTGAATTCATGTTGAACCCCGATACAGGTAGGCCACACATGGAGGCAATTCAAGAAGTTGAGCTGACAGGTGACGATATTCTGGAAGAGGAATCAACATCAGGGGAAAGAGATAAAGCAAAGAACAATCTATTGCGTTTTAGGCCTGCTCCAATAGAGATTTTGGACAATGTGAAAATCAATATTGATCCAGCAACACCTATCTCGACTTTGAAAAATGTGATCAAGACTTCAAACGCAAACATGAAATTCAGCAAAGACGAGCTGAAAAGAGCTGAAGAACAAATGAAAAAGGCTTTTGTTGAGTTCTATCAAAGGCTTCGACTTCTGAAAAGCTACCGGTAATGGTGCATTTTATTTTCTCCTAAATGAGGACTTCTAGTTGTTTTTATATTCAATTCAACTCACACTTTGCTATTTATTGTATTAGTTTCTTAAACGTGTTGGCATTCTCCAAGATCATGAAGAAGTATGATAAGGTACTACACTGAAGTTATCACTATTTAGCAATAGAAAGTAAAAGTATAAGTTTTGCCTTTAAACCTTGCAATTTATTGATACAGATCACTTCAAGGAAAGCTTCTAAATCATACTCAGATATGATTGATAAATCTGATCTGGGTAACTCTGATGAGGTACATTTCCTTCAATTTTTTCACTTGCAACTATAGTTTGAAGTTTGAACTTCTCATCAATCTTTGCTTCTTTTTGTTTCAGCTTAACAAGCTCATAGAAAGAGTTGAGGTCACCTTCATAAAGCATTTTGTCAATGGAAATCGAAGGAAAGGAATGAAATCTTTAAGACCACAAGCTAAAAGAGAAACGCATCGAGTAACATTTTTCCTGGGTAGGCATGCAACATTATTAGCATCAACTCTAGATCCTTGATTTACCAGAGGTTACCCATGATGTTCATTGAAGCAACTGATATACTTTTCAACTACAGGTTTGTTCTCTGGCTGCTCAATAGCCTTAGTGGCAGCTATTATTGTAGCGATACGTGTACATCACCTTCTAGAGCATAAGGACCGTGGGAAGTATATGGATAACATATTTCCACTCTACAGGTGAACTACCCATCTGTCTTTTACAAATCTATTCTTTCCCTATGTCTGTCTACAAGGGAAATCATGTTTTAAGCAATACGAATGAGTAATGAAGCTCTATCTTTGCAGCCTATTCGGATACATTGTCCTCCATATGATCATGTACGGGGCGAATGTATACTACTGGAGGCGTTTCCGGGTCAATTATCCCTTCATATTTGGCTTCAAGCAGGGAACAGAGTTAGGTTACAGACAAGTTTTCCTCCTTGCTTCTGGTCTTTCAGTACTTGCATTGGCTGCTACACTTTTCCACCTGGATATGGATATGAACCCGATAACAAGAAGCTATGAGACAGTCAAAGAGCTGATCCCACTTATTTTGCTGTTTGTAAGTTTAGATAAACATTACTTCTCCTTCTACTTAGAACTGATCTACACAAAAAATTTGAATCCCCTAATGATCTTATTCTTTTTTCAGGTTCTTCTTCTAATAACTTTTTGTCCTCTGAACATTATATATCGTTCAAGTCGTTTCTTCTTTCTAAGAACTGCCTGGCACTGCCTATGCGCTCCCCTCTATAAGGTACCAACAGTTTTTTTAAGAGATGTACAGATTCACACGCATTAATATCATAGGAAGTGCATACATACTAAAATGCCGCGCATCAATTTGCAGGTTGCTCTTCCAGATTTCATCTTGGCAGATCAACTAACCAGCCAGGTTTGACATCTCAGCTTCTTTTTAAATGGGAAACTTCTATATTATTACCAATATAGGATCCAAAATGTTGATAATTCAGTCCGTATAATGGGCAAATTGTGTTAGGGTTTTTGCCCTGCTTTTCTTACCAAAATTGAGTATTAATTTTCTATTGAAAGAAAATAAAAGTAATACCATAATTACTTTTACTTTTCCTAAAAGGAAAATATAAAACTCTTCCATATTTGGCTAACCTCTTTATTGTAGGAAAGATTTTGAACCTCTATAAATAGAAGACCCCCCTTCTCATATCACAACACAATAGCATCCACAATGTAGGGGAAAATTTTCTCCCAATAGTTTTTATGCTTTTTTAATATTAGGTTTTTATATGTAGGTGTTTGACCAAATCATATAATAATATTAAGTTTTTAGTATTGTTTTATGTGTATCTGATTTGTCACCTCTATGGTTTGCAAATTATATGTTTTCGCATGACGCCCTCTCGATTTCGATCCCAACAAATTGTGCTGTACTTATCGCAAAAAGAACCATAATACGCTCTTGTATTTCAGGTTCAAGCAATTAGGAATTTGCAATTTTATGTCTGCTACTATGTCTGGGGCAACTTCAAAACAAGATCAAACACATGTCAAGACAGCAATGTTTACCAGATCTTATACATAGTTGTTGCAATTATTCCCTTTTGGTCTCGGTTTATTCAGGTTTGAGAATTTTCACACTGAAAGTCATCATTCCCATTTCCCAGTTTAGATATCTTGACAATTATGTAATATGGTGCTTTGTATGACTTCATGATATATACAGTGTCTTCGTCGCTTCTTTGAAGAGAAAGATTCTATGCAGGGGCTTAATGCCCTCAAATATTTCTCAACCATTATCGCTCTTGTAATGAGGACACTATATGATCAGAAGAGAGGAATCTTTTGGAAAGTGATGGCAGCATCAACATCAGGAATTACTACAATTGCAAACACTTACTGGGACCTTGTGATCGATTGGGGTCTATTGCAAAGGAATTCCAAAAACCCCTGGTTAAGAGACAAGCTACTTGTGCCACACAAGATTGTCTACTTTGTTGCCATTGTAAGTGCGGACACAGCTTTCATAACTCAATTATAAAACACTTTCAGTGAAATTAAGTTTTTGATTATTGAGTGTAAATGCAGGTTCTTGACATTATTCTGAGACTAGTATGGATGCAGTTGGTTCTAGATATAAGAGAACTACCAGGTCTGCACCCAAAAGCATTTATTGCAATTGTTGCCTGTTTGGAAATCCTTCGCCGAGGCTTGTGGAACTTTTTCAGGTCAGATGCATTACATATTGAGTTTAAATTCTATACACCGACTATTTAAAGAACTTTTACATATATTACTGTTACATAGAAGATACTGCTTTTCTCTAATAATAGTAGTTTTTCTGCTGTTTTTATTGTTCAGGTTGGAAAATGAGCATTTAAATAACGTTGGGAAATATCGCGCCTCCAAGTCCGTACCCCTGCCTTTCAACTACGACGAAGACAAGAGTATGTAAAAGGAAAATCAAAGGAATCAAGAGTACTCGAGGCACAAAAATGATCTTCTTTTTCCTTGGTTCCTCTTTTCTTGTACAATTCTTTGATTCATCCGTCAATGGTGCTTATGATGAAGTTTTGTTCATGAAATTAGACAGTTAGGTATTGCTTACCTTTTATGTTTTGTATGTGAACTTCTCCTGTAGTAGTCATGTCTCATATTAGTACATAAAAAACTTGTTTGGATCCAAAAGAATGTTGAAGTCTTAAAAATACTTTACCATGATAATTGGTTGACTCTCTCTAACAAGATGATCTACAACTGATGTTTTCACGAGATTACTAGGCATTTTCTTAGGAAAATGATTGATGTATGAAATATACCACGAGTGAAAAAGATAGCTGAAGAAATACAGCTAATATATCTCTGTCCACATCCAGCTTTCTTCATCAAAAGAGACCCAAAATATTTCAACAAAGTTTCACATGAAAATGACTTGTCACACGTTGAAGGCCATTCACTAATTCTTATGAAGGATAAACGTCCAATCAACATAAGTAGACATGTAAATAGAAGAACGAAGGAAAAGAATAGTACAAAACACATTTCACATCTATTGGTCAAAATTTATGACACAAAGTTAGATTGATAAATCGGACACATAATAAACGCACCATTAATAGAAATGGTAGCACGGATATATGACTAGTGTTTGAGATTTGAAAAGACCAACTTAGATGCTAAACATTTTCTGCAGAATGTATATCTTAAAAGATTTTGCCCTCTAAATGTTTCAAACGAATGAGGATTCTAGACAATCAACAAGCATTTGTAATCCAAGAATCACTAAAGTCCCGTTAGTGCTAAAAGTCATAGATGGAGTGAGCAATTTATTCCATAACAGTAGTATACAATGAAAACGCAAATCATTCTATCTCCCTTAGTCAATGACAATCCACTAAGTGAAGACCAATAAGCAAATTAGAACGGTGAAATCTATTCTGGTGGATGAGAATCATTGATCTGTCTCTTTATCACTCTGAGAGGTAGCAAATGGCTCAGAATCAGAGTTTTCTGCAGTTATAGCGCCTGCGCTATCATTATCTTGGTTACCAAATATGTATGAAAATGATAGTGGATTATATGTGGAGCTTGCCTTCTTCAGTCCCTGAATAGCTTTGATTGCCGCCAGTGTACTTCGATATATATCCACATTTTCTTCCCCAAGTGGCAATGCAGTAGAAACATTTGAAGCATAAGTAGTACTTCCTCCCGTTGGCTCTTCTGCAGTGGCATCTGATTCTAAAACTTCTGCTTCCAAAGGAAATAGGAGCTCGAGATTTTCCTCACACTCACGGACTAATCTATTTAGAGGCTCCGTCACAAAGAAGGGCTGATCAAGAGCAAGTTGTGTGAAAGGAAGACGCAATAATCTCCCAGTTCGTTTATCAAACTTCTTCAAAATCTTAACAAGACCTAGGGGAACAAAACAATTTGTTATAGAAAGCTGATGGGACCTACCTTGCATAAAATTTGAACAGACTCTACTTGAGGTTGTTATTCCGCTAAACAAGAGCAATACGACTCTTGAAACACAAATGCTTGAGCAAAGCCACAAAGGTAACTAACTGATATCACAAATACATGCTTAAAATAGAGTGTAAACGCTGCAGTACCTGCAAAATTTAGAGAGCTGTAATTCTTTAGAAGAACCATCTCTCCGTGTATGGCAACAAAGTCTTTACGTATACCCATCACTTCATCACTAAATTCACTATCTTTTGTGATAACTCCATCTTTGCCACTCTTCTCCTTCACTCTTTCAATTCGTACCTTCAATTCCTGTTATAGAAGTAAATGAGATAGGATCAATTCCCATAAAAACACAATTACGATTGATACCCACGTAATTGAATATTTATTTATTTTTCCACTTTTAAATTTTTACTTGCTTACTGTGGGGATATTTTCTTGAACTAATCCTTCCCAATCCCTACCTCTCCACTACCAAAGAAAAAGAGGGAATTAAAAACTTCCTATTTTCAGTCCCCTTCTGGAACGCAGTTAGGGAGATCGACTCCAAGTCCAAATGAAAAAAAGTTCCCTTAATAAATTCAAACCAAAATATTTTTCCTTATTCCCCATCTACCACCACAATTTTTTTCAAGGGGACACAACAAGCGAATGTCGTCCTCCAGAGCATACAACAAATCCAAATATAATGAACTCTAAATATCATGTATTGCATAACTCATTTCACCACCAAACGATCCTAATACAAGACTAAGCTAGATATCAATCTTCCACCCAAGGCATGGAACAGATAAGAGTAACTACGAAAGTTCAACTCCCTCCCTTCCAAATTTCATCCAATTTTGATTTGTACAAAGAGAAAAGGAAAAAAAAACATTATGATATCCCACCAGATGCCGTTGTCAAGACCAAACCTCAGCCTATGCATGATTCAGATAAAATATTCATCATTCATGAAAATTTTGCACTCGAACCGAGGGTCTTTCGGAAACAGTCTCACTACCTCCACAAGGTAGAGGTAATGTCAGTGTACACTCTACCCCCTAAACCCCACTTGTGGGATTATGCTAGGTATGTTGTTGTCATGAAAATTTGACTAGTACAAAGCTAACATTATGGAAACTCAAAGACCCAGCTTAATCAAATTAAGGGAAAAGAATAAGAGATTGACCACTACAATAGCTTTATACAAAGCATAAAAGTTGATAGATGCAGCTTTTTCAAATAATTAAAAAAAATAAAATAAGAAACTGACCATACAATAGCTTTATACAAAGCATAAAAATTGATACATGCAGCTTTTTAAAATTATTAATAAAAGTATTTACCTAATCAAAAAAATTGATAGATGCAGGTTTTAACTCAATTTAAATTTTAATGTATGGCAGCAAACTTGTGCATTTAAATTGCCAGTAAAAATATCCAAGGACCACCAGTTAGTAGTGTATCAAAAAAAAATAAAAAATCTGCCAGGCTGCCACTAGCATCACCTGTTAGCATGACTCATAGCTAACAGTGACAAGCCACTGACAAGTGTAAACAAATAGATAGAGCATAAACTTATGCCATCAAACCATTGCTCGATTCAGCTATTAATTAAACATGGTTATTTTGAGGTTGCTATAGTATGTTCATCTGTCAATTGTTTCAAGTACATTGAACTTCACTATAATGAAAGCAAGGGTTTAAATTTCATCTCTCTTTCTTGTGCACTAGCAACAACCAAAGAAGCAAACTGTACAATATAGAGTGAGCCAACCCATTCTGACTGAATTCATATGCAAGTTCAACTCTATATTCAATATATAGGTGTCTATCTTCTTGTGCCCACATGAGACACATGCTTATTAACAAACAAAACTTGCAGTTGAAAATAGCACAATGAACCGGCAGTTGTGAGACGAGAAATAAACCGTCAAACCCTTGCCAAACTGGACAGTAATCATACCAACAATGATGAAACTAACTTGGCAGCACCATCAATTTGGAGGAACTTTCTTAGGCAATCTAAGTTTAGGGATGCCATGCTGTACCCATATGCAACACATGGTGACATGAAATTTCCTCCTTCCAAGTCCTTCATTTCTTGGGAGGGGGGTAGTGATGGGGGATGAGGGAACCATACGAGTGGCTTCATCAAATAAGTCAGTGATGCACCGGTTCACTACTTCACTCTTACAATTTTCTGTCTTTAGTGTTGAATCTGGGACAGTCATTTTTGAACAATCTAGTCATGCAAGTTCACAATTCCAGAATTCTAGTGGTAATTGATACTAAACCCGAGTCAATGAAGTGGAACTATTTTTTTTTTACCTTTGACTAAAATAATGGTTATGTTTTCGTAAATGAAAGTTTTGTCTCCAAAACTCAAATTAACATAAACTATTACTAGGTTATACTACTTCAAACTTAATGCGCATCTCTTTTCTTTTTATCAGATAAAGGTGGAATATCATTAAACCGCATCTGTAGATGCTGAAGGCAAACTTAATGTGCATCTTACTGCTAATCCTGCCATATTATCAAATGGCAAGCAAATATTTTAAACACTCCCTGGACAAAATCAATATAAAAATTTGTTCAAACATGTATTAAAATAAAATGGACCCGAATAGAGTAGAATGGTATAAGAGGATTCATACACCTGATCAGAGATAAAGGAGTAGTAGCTTGATCAATGGATTGACTGGCTGTTGTGCGCTATTCAACTACATAAATCAAGGTAGGTTGTTTTGTTTATTAAACGCCCTAGAAGAGTTGGCCAAGTAGTCAAAGAAGTGGCTGAACACCTTACAGACTAGAGTTTAAATCCCAGTAAAGACAAAAAAAAAAACAACTAGGTGATTTCTTCCTATTTGTGATCTGTCGAAGCGTTGGCAGTTAGAGTTACCTATACCTATATTGGTGGGAGGTAGCAGGTACTCGGTGGAATCAAGATGCACACAAATTGGCTCGGAACCACCATTATAAGATTAAAGAAAACTTAGGTCGTGTTGATTAGACAGGAGTATTATTATTATTTAAGATGTGTAGGGTCATCTCCTTAAAATAGTTCAACAAGTTTGAAAGGCACTAAGGTGGAATATACCATCAATATACTCTTATGCTTCAGCTTAACTAAGAATATTCCCCAGGTAGCTCCTGTGATACCTTCTCCCTAATCCACTTATTTATTTGATTTTGCATATATCTATCTCCTCTCAACTTGCTGCAGCTATTTATGGTTCGAACGAACTATTAAGTTCTTGTCATCCCTCTCAAGTTCCTCCTAACTCATTTGCATCTACTTCTCTCTTTTTGTATTCAAATATCCTCATCAATTTTTTTAATTGCAATTGACCTGCTTTAATTGCAATTTCTTTTACGTGTAGCTGCAGATGGAACCTTACAATCTCTCCGTCCAGGTGATTTCCACCTACCAAGTTGGACAGAGTTATCCGCTACTTATGCGATGGAAGATAGCAGGTACCTGTGAAATTAGTCTAGATGGGAACAAGCTGTCTAGGACACCACGTTTATGTATACATAAAAAAAAAAGTCTCTCCATATAATTCATTATACTCTAGAACTCCATTGTAACAAGCAGTACAAGTAAACCCCTGCTTCACACCTTTCATGATCCGTCAAAAGTTTAAACCAATAAACAAGTTATTGAAATTAAATTGTAAGTTGGAATAATCAGCAGGTAAAAAGGAAAAAAAAAAAAAAAAAAAAAAACTATAAACAGTAAACATCACACCTAATTCCTGTGCAATTTACCAGATTACTGCGGTAAAAGCAATAGGTAAAAGAATATGCATCAATCAAATTTCAGAAGAAATTCAAGCCGTGGAAATAGCCTCTTGCAGAAATGCAAGATAAGACTGCATACATTAGACCCTCGTGGTCCCGCCCTTCTCCGGACTCACACATAACGGGGAGCTTTAGTGCATCAGACTTTCCTTAAATTTCAGAAGAAGTTCCAAAAATTGGGCCTAGTAGAGTATAATGGATTCATATAGCTGGTCCCAATTAAGACACAATTGATAATTGATTGATTGACATGCTAAGACTTGTATGTATACAACACCCAAGGGTGTGACCTAATGGTCAATGAAGTGATTGAAAATCTGAGGACTCAGGTTCAAACCCTAGCAGAAACACACAAACACTTTGTAATTCTTTCAATCTGTCCTAGCATTAGTGGACAAAGGTACTGATGCGAGGCTAAAAACCACCTTATTTTACCATCTTTCGCCTCACTTTTGTTCTATTTTTGGTGTCGTCTTGAGCTTAAATGATGTGATTTACAACTGTGTTTCATGTCTTGTGTATGTAAGAGTTTCTTGATGTATTTGGAGCTTAAACAAGAAAGAAAAGAGCACCAAAGAACCAAAAGGAACCAAGGAAGAATCAACATCGCAACGCATTGCAAAACGATGGAAAAACAGCTAATTGAAGCTTCCTTACGCCACTACTGCAGAGCAAGCTAGTGGCGAAACTTTAGCTACTGCTCTGGATTTTTAAGTGTTCCTTGCGTCACTGCGTGCCTTTTAGGCTGTGGCGCGACTTGGGACCTCTCCTAACCCGATTGAGATTGGTTTTTGACCTTCTAAGGGTTCCTAAACTCTATATAAACCCTCCTCCCACGTTTTTAATCATACACAACTGATTTGGGGAAGCCAAAAGCTAGGGCAAAGCTCAAGAACAAGGTTTAGTTTTATTTTCTTATTTTATTTTCGATTTCTACCTTGTGAACTTATGAAATCTCTTCTTCCAAAGAGATTTATGAGTAGCTAAACCTCTTAATTTGTAAGGTTGTGGCTTAAACATCATATTGTCTATTTTGATTTCCATCTACTGAGTTATTTATTTCTTCTTGCTTTTAGTTATTCGTTTGATTGATCACCTTGCGGATATTATCTAGGGCTTGTTTGTTGGACTTGAAAAAGGGAACGACAAGTGTAAAAAGAGGAAATAGGGCTAGTTTGTGAACCTTATAGGGAAAGAGAATCAATTCGTCACTGAGGATAGAAATATACTCTGTGACCTAGCTTAGTTGATACAGACGATATCTTTATGCACTTCATTATTAATCGAAGACCATAAAAATATAGGCATTAGGGATAGTCGAGTACGCTTAAAGGTGTTGAAAATACGCTCAATGTAGCTACAATTAACCTGCAACTAGTAACTCAGGAAAGCAAATTAGACGAATGATTGGATAACGCAACTGGATTGTCAAAACACCACAACCCTAAATCTTTTCTCAAATTTGAATTACAACACTACTAATCCACGACTTGTCTCCAATTGTTTTTATTTACATTCAAAACATACAAATCACTCTTAATTATTGGTTACCGACTGAATAACTCATATAAGAATTCAAACTAGAAATCAATTCATCAAATTCCTGTGGATACGATATCTGGACTACATCCTTTATTACTTGTACGACCACGTACACTTGCATGTGCGAAAGGACGCAACAAGTTTTTGGCGCCGTTGCCGAGGATTTGATTTGCAATTGATATACTATTTTTAGTTTTTATTGAATTATTTAGATTTCACTTTTGTTTTTTGTTTTGTTTCTTTCAGGGTACAGGTTAGTTTATGCTAAATACCTGGAGTCAAGGCAATCCCTTGATTCCAATTGACCACGAGCTTGAACGTACTCTTAGAGTGTTGAGAACGATGGGTGATAACTTGAACAATCCAATTTTTCAAAACCCACTGAATGATGAGGAGGATAGAGCTGCAGCCCAGCTCCCTCCTGCACCACATGTTCCGGTGTTGAATTTTGCAAGGTCGAATCAACAAAATGCCTCCAGAGCTATTGTGGAGCCGAATATCACCGAAAATTTTGAGCTTAAAGAGGGCACGGTGCGACTAGTGCAAAACACTTGTCAATATGAGGGTAAACCACATGAAGACCCACACAAGCACCTACTAGAATTTACTGAGTTGAGTGACAACTTTCACTATCAGAATGTTTCAGATGAATACGTGAAGGTTACACTATTCCCTTTCTCACTAATTGGGGAAGCGGAACAATGGTTGCAGAATGAACTGACGGGATCTATCCCATCTTAGGATGCTTTGTCTGAAAATTTTCTCAACAGGTTCTTCTCATCTAAAAGAACAAAAGAGCTCAGAGGTAGAATTTCTGAATTTATTCAAAAAGATGTCGAATCCCTTCCCCAAGCTTGGGAGAGATACAAGAGATACTTGAGAGATTGCCCGCACCACCATCAGCCCAAGGAGATTATTAGGCATAATTTTATTGAAGGATTGAGGCCAGACTCTAAGTCTTTATTAGATGCTACAGCTCAAGGGCAAATTTTATCCAAGAGCTATGATGAAATAGAGGCGTTGTTCAATCTTATGTCAGCAGGTCACTGAGACTATTCAGAGCCCAGTAGAGTGTTCACTTCTACACAGAAAACGTCGGGTAAGTTAGAGCTGGATGACGTGTTAGCTATTCGAGTTGATATTGAGCAGTCGTGTGCCTTAATGAAGCAGAGTTTATTAGCTCCAAGTGCAGGTCAAGTTCACAGGTACAACAGGTTCAGGCGGCTGCACTATTTTGTGAGAAATGTGGTGAAAATCATGCTTACTTTGGATGTCCTTTGAATCCAGAATCTATATATTATGTGGGGCAACAAAATTATAGAAACCACCCAAATTTCTCTTGGGGTGGAAATCAGCAGGCCCAAAGACAATAGTACACACCACAAGCTCCATAAGTGAGCAATTCTTTGGAGGAGACAATGAAACAGCTCATGGGACAACAAACTCAGATTGTGAATGAAATGCAGAAGTCCATTCATGAACTTGAGCGTCAAGTGGGCCAACTAGCTTCATCACAACATGTAAGACCTGCAGGTGCACTACCTAGTGATACAGAGAATAATACTAAACAGGTAATGACAGTCTCACTCAAAAATAGAAGAGCGCTAGTTGAAGCTCCTCCTAAACAGAGAAGTCAAGATGCAAGTGTAGAGTTGCCGAATGCAGAGCTTCCAAAGAGGAGAGTAATTAACTGGGACAACTACAAGCATCTACCTCCTTTTCCACAAAGGTTGATCCCACCACCAACTCCAGAGATAGTAGAAAGAAGAGAAAAAGAGGTTGTTGAGCAACCTGAGAGTGCAATAGGGAGACCTCCACCACCATTCCCACAAAGATTCCAGAAAAGCAAGGAGGATGCAAATTTTAAGAAGTTCCTTGATATCTTCATGCAACTTCACACCAATATTCCCTTGATTGATGCATTGAGGGACATGTCTAAATATGCCAAATACTTGAGAGAGGTGGTGGTTGGAAAAAGAAGACATGTAGAGTTTGAGACAGTTGCACTCACTGAGGAGTGTAGTTTGAGGGTATTGAGCAAGCTTCCTAAAAAGCTCAAAGATCTTGGGAGTTTCACCCTCCCCATACAAATTGGTGAAGATGAGGTTGGGTATGCTTTGTGTGATCTTGGGGCAAGTATAAACTTAATGCCCTTATCTGTGTTTCAGACACTTGGTTTGGGAGAGCCACGCCCAACTACTATCACTCCACGATTGGCAGACCGCTCTCGTGAGCAACCGGAAGGAGTAATTGAAGATGTGCTCATCAAGGTAGGTAAGTTTGTGATTCCAGCCGACTTTATTATTTTAGATTTTGAAGCAGATGAGCATGTACCAGTTATTTTGGGACGCCCATTCTTAGCCACTGGTGGAGCCTTGATTGATGTACGAAAAGGGGAGCTTAAGATGAGGTTCCATGATGAAGAGGCAACATTTAAAGTTTATAAGTCCCTCTCCACTCCTTCACACTATAGAGACTTGTGTATGATCACAGAGATGATCAATGATAAGTATGGGGTGGAAGAGTGTGGGCTCGAAAAAGTGAAAGATCTGAAGGGAAAGAGAGTGAGTGATAATTGTGATCCTCCTAGAGTGAAGAAGAGGCCGAAGTTGCATCATATAGAGAGGAAAAGAATAAGAGAATTTGGTTGATCTATGACTGACGTCGTGTCGCGACGTTAAATCAGGCACTACTTGGGAAGCAACCCAAGTTGTAATAATGTAGTTGTATATTTATAGTGTCAGTTCTTTTTCTTTGTTTTTTGTTTATGTAGATTTGGGAAAGTCTGAGTACCCGTATTTGGAAGCTAAGAGGCAAGGATGAAGCATAAGTGTGGGTCATTCACCCCTTTTGATGGAAAGATTAAGGAAGACATGCGATTAGCAAGGCCCTAGAGGGTCTCAGGGAGTATTTCTAACCACTGTCTTATTTTGTTTAATGCTTTGGGGGCAAAGCATGACTTTAAGTGTGGGGTGAGATTCTTTCGATATTTGTTAAGGGTGAAGTATGCTATAGGAGTTGCTTTGTTTTAGTTATTTATTTTAGTTGAGAAATTGTGAAAAAAATAAAAAAAAATGTAAGTCGAAAAATTCAGAAAGATTTTTTTTTTTAGTTTTCTAGATTAGAATAGTTGGTGTTGGTTTTTAGCTTTTTAGTTCTTTAGTAGAGCATACTTTGTCCACCCCTTAGTTTTTCTTTTCGGTTCTTTTCCAAGGGGAGGCGCTTTGAACCGATTATCTTTTTTTTTTTTTTTTTTTTTTTTAATGTTTAGAATTATTTTTCTTTTATTTTTAGGTAGAATGACTTTTTCCGACGATGGATGATTGACGATCGTCTTGAGGGAAGAGTTAGTCATTAGGAGTTAGAGAGTCTTTAGGACCAATTGAATGTGAGGCGCTCTTGTTAGGTACTACACATGACTAAATGATGCAAGTTGGTTTTGAGCTTGAAAGCATATTGTGTAAAAAAAAAAATATTGAACGACTTCTTTTAAGACAACTAGGCTCTTTTACTTGACACATATATGATTTTAGCTTAAATTTGAACTCTTGTTGTTTGCTTGATTAAGAGTCTATATGGATCCTTCTTGAGTTGAACATGTGCCTTGTGTGTTAGGTGTTCGTTGATAGTCCGTGCTTTCATATTGATGTCTAAAACTTGCCCGGTGTGTTTGTAAAGCGAAATGAAAAATATTGAGTTTAGGAGATGATAAAGGCGTTTCTTTGATTAGACTATTTTCTTATCCTTTGCTTTACCTACCTACAATGGATGACCCTAGTTAGCCCCACTGATCCTTTAGCCTATTCTTTGGTAGCCACATTTGAAGCTTAATTTTATTTTTTTTCAATTGACCTTTAATTTGATCCAAAAATCCTAAGCACTTTAATTTAAAAATAAGAGTTAAAAGGAGTGAGAATTGAGAAAAGGGACATAGTTGAGGTGGAAAGCCTGTAGAAAAAAATTAACGGTGCAAGTGATTAAAAAAACTCCATATGCTATTGGTAGGGAGTAGAAAAAAAACAAAAGAAAAGTGAAAAAAAAAAGTATTTGATAATTGAGTACTCCTTACTAGTGGTATGTGAACTTGCTTAAAGAGATGGAAAAACAAAGAAATCTATGGGTGAGAAGAGTAGAAGAAAGGGTCGGTTGATTGAAGAGCGAGCAAATGATGAAAAATTTGTGATGTATTAAAGTGCTTAGGAAAGTTAGTCACTATTTAAGTCAAAATAGTTCCTACCCATCCCTTAGCCTACGTTACAACTCAAAAAGTCCTACTTGATCTTAGATTTGACGTTTTTATATTAGCGTAGTATACTAAGAGCAAGCTTATGGAAAAACAGCTAATTGAAGCTTCCTTGCGCCACTGCTACAAAGCAAGTTAGTGGCGAAACTTTGTGATGTTCTCTGAAAATTTGAAGGCTTGTGCCACTCACCCAAAGCAAGGAGTGGCGCAAGTTTAGCTACTGCTCTGGATTTTTCAGTGTTCCTTGCGCCACTGCTAGCCTTTTGGGCTGTGGCGCAACTTGGGACCTCTCCTAACCCGATTGGGACTGGTTTTTGACCTTCTACGAGTTCCTAAACTCTATATAAACCCCCCTCCCACGTTTTTAATCATACACAACTGATTTGGGGAAGCCAAAAGGTAGCGCAAAGCTCAAGAATAAGGTTTAGTTTTATTTTCTTATTTTATTTTCGATTTCTACCTTGTGAACTCATGAAATCTCCTCTTCCAAAGAGATTCATGAGTAGCTAAACCTCTTAATTTCTAGGGTTGTGGTTGAACATGAAAGTTGTGGCTTGAACATCATATTGTCTATTTTGATTTCCATCTATTGAGTTATTTATTTCTTCTTGCTTTTAATTATTCTTTTGATTGATCATCTTGCGGATATTATCTAGGGTTTGTTTATTGGACTTGAAAAAGGGAACGACAAGTGTAAAAAGAGGAAATAGGGCTAGTTTGTGAACCTTATAGGGAAAGGGAATCGATTCGTCACTGAGGATAGAAATATACCCTGTGACCTAGCTTAGTTGATACAGACGATATCTTTATGCACTTCATTATTAATCGACTACCATAGAAATATAGGCGTTAGGAATAGTCGAGTAGGCTTAGAGTTGTTGGAAAGATGCTCAATATAGCTACAATTAACCTGCAACTAGTAACTCAGGAAAGCAAATTAGACGAATGATTGGATAACGCAACTGGATTGTCAAAACACCACAACCCTAGATTTTTTCTCAAATTTGAATTACAACACAACTAATCCACGACTTGTCTCCAATTGTTTTTATTTACATTCAAAACATACAAATCACTCTTAATAATTGATTACCGACTGAAGGAGGGGATAAGAAGTTGTATAGGTTGGCCAAGGCTAGGGAGCGGAGGGCCCGCGATCTTGACCAAGTGAGATGCATCAAAGGGGAGGATGGCGAAGTGTTGATGGAGGATGCCCACATTAGGAGGAGGTGGCAGTCCTATTTTCATAGACTTTTGAATGACGAGGGGGACAAAAGTCTCGTGTTGGGGGACTTGGAACACTCAGAGAGGCGTCGCGACTACGGTTATTGTAGGCGGATCAAGGTGGAAGAGGTCAAGGGTGCTATTCGTAGGATGCGTAGGGGTAGGGCGACTAGGCCCGATGAGATTCCGGTGGATTTCTGAAAGTACATTGGCGGGCCAGGTATAGAGTGGCTGACAAGGTTGCTTAACATCATTTTTGGGGCAGCGAAGATGCCCAAATCTTGGAGATGGAGCACGCTGATTCCAATATATAAGAACAAAGGGGACATTAGGAGTTGCAACAACTATAGGGGTATCAAGTTGTTGAGCCATACTATGAAGGTTTGGGAGAGAGTGGTAGAATGGAGACTGAGGAGAGTAGTGACTATCTCAGAGAATCAGTTCGGTTTCATGCCAGGTCGTTCGACTACTGAGGCCATTCACCTGGTAAGGAGATTAGTGGAGCAGTTTAGGGAGAGGAAGAAGGATTTGCATATGGTGTTCATTGATCTTGAGAAGGCATATGACAAAGTCCCTAGGGAGATTCTGTGGAGGTGTTTGGAGGCTAAAGGTGTGCCTGTGGCGTATACTAGGTCGATCCAGGACATGTACGACGGTGCGAAGACGAGGGTGAGGACGGTAGGAGGGGATACAGAGCACTTTCCTGTGTTGACAGGGTTGCACCAGGGATCGACTCTCAGTCCGTTCTTATTTGCCTTGGTGATGGATGTTTTGACGCGGCGTATTCAAGGGGAGGTGCCTTGGTGTATGCTGTTTGCGGATGATGTGGTACTGCTTGACGAGACCCGGGGAGGAGTGAATGATAAGTTGGAGGTTTGGAGACAGACCCTTGAGTCTAGGCTGAGCAGGACTAAGACGGAGTACCTGGAGTGTAAGTTTAGCGATGCGAGGCATGAAGCTGATGCGGTAGTGAAGCTGGACTCCCAGGCCATTCAGAAGAGGGAGAGTTTCAAGTATCTGGGGTCTATGATTCAGGGAAATGGTGAGATTGACGAGGATATCACGCAGCGTATTGGCGCAGGGTGGAGGAAATGGAGACTCGCTTCAGGAGTTTTGTGCGATAAGAAGGTGCCCCTGAAGCTTAAAGGTAAGTTTTACAGAGTGGTCGTCCGCCCGGCCATGTTATATGGAGCCGAGTGTTGGCCAGTTAAAAACTCCCACACCCATAAGTTGAAGGTAGCGGAGATGAGGATGTTGCGAGGGATGTGCGGATTTACCAGGAGATATAGAGTTAGAAATGAGATTATTCAAGAGAAGTTGAGAGTGGCGTCGGTAGTAGATAAGATGCGGGAAGTGAGGTTGCGATGGTTCGGACATGTGAAGAGGAGGTGCACGGACGCCCCGGTACGGAGGTGTGAGAGGCTGGCTGGGGATGGGTTTAGGTGGGGTAGAAGTAGGCCGAAGAAATATTGGACGGAGGTGATTAGGCACGACATGGAGCAATTACAGCTTACAGAGGACATGACCCTTGATAGGAAGGTGTGGAGGACGCGGATTAGGGTAGAGGGGTAGTGGGTAGGAAGGTGTCCGTTTTTAGCAGAGAAGCGTGTTTGCTTGTATCTTTGACTGGGTTTCTTAGGCAGAGTCTTGTTCGCGCTGTTTTGGTGTTATTTGTGATCTTGAATAACTAGTCTATAGTGTTGATCTGTGAGTGCCTTGCTTCGTCGAGTTGCTAGCGACTTTGTGACCCCTTTTGCTGTTGGTTTTCATGTGTTGTGTTGAGGATTTTCACGATTCTTAGGATTTGTATGATTCGTATGATTTTTGATTTATGATTTTTATGATTGTTTTATGTTTTTTACGATTTTTGATTTATGATTTGTTATTGTTATCGGTCCTGAGTCGGGGATCTATCGGAAATAGACTCTCTACCTCATCTGAGGTAGTGGTGTGGACTGCGTACATTTTAACCCCTCCAGACCCCACCTGGTGGGAATGCACTGGGTATGATGATGATGATGATGACCGACTGAATAACTCATACAAGAATTCAAACTAGAAATCAATTCATCAAATCCATATGGGTACGATATCTAGACTACATCCTTTATTACTTGTACGACCACGTACACTTGCGTGTGCGAAAGGACCCAACAGGTACCAAGCAAAGACAAAAAAAACACTTGGTAATTATTCCAATTTGTCCTAGCATTGGTGGGCAGAGTTACCTGATATGTATTGCAGGTTGTTGGTATCCCATGAATTTAATTACCTGACAGACACCAGGGTTATCAAAAAAAATATTTATGCGTACAGTAACGAAGAAGAAAAGAAACCTGGAAGCGAATAATGAATTCCTCCTCTTTATCAACATAGAAATCGTTGAATTTATCAAGTTCTTCATTGAGAATTCTGACGAACCAATCCTGCAAGTGCGGCGGCGGAGGCGGAGGCGGAGGAGGATTATCACCGCCGTCAGGAAGATTATTATCTGCGGTAGAAGGAAGATGTTTAAGAAGTTTCTTCAGGGGTTTGTAACACAAATATTTGTCCCTCCATTCAGGTAGGGTTTCTTCTAAATGTGTTGTGAATTCTTTCCCAAATTTCATAACAAGAATTTGATTAATTGATTAATCACTTCTTCAAAAACACAACAATCAAATCAAATTTGGATTAAATAACTGATCTAATAGTTCCCTTTTGGGTCTTTGATGTGATCATGTGATACAAAGAACAAAGAGGAAATAATTTTTTAATTAAAAAGACATAACAGTAGTGGTAAACGCAGTGATTATATTTTTATTTTTTATTTTTTGCTTTTGGGGTTTTTAAGAATATAATCCAATGAACATAACTATCAATATGCGAGGAAATAGTATAAAATTTGTTTATTCTTTAGGCAAGTTGCTGGCTTTCGATGGATTTGGGAATCTTTTTTAACAGAATATTGATGCACAACCGACCAATGACAATGAGCGAACTCGAATTCGAGTTTTCAGTATTTGTCTATGAAAACCTCTCTATACATATCATTAGTAAGATTTGCTTATATTTTATTCTTCCAAAATCCACAGGTGAAATTATGCTGTAGTTTTTGTGATGTGCCAATAAATTAGGAGTAAAAAAAGAAAAGTATTAAGGCATCGGGATAAAAAATTTCAATCCCTCACATCAAACGACGGATAAAATTATTTTCTATTTTATTTCAAAATTATTTATCCCAATCCCTCACATCAAACGATCACTTGAGTTTTTTCAAAAGAAGCACAGAATAGCAGATGCTTTGTGGTGGAAAGTCAACTTGGCAAATTCGTAATGCTTTTATGTGCATGAAAGGAATATGCAATTCAAGCATATTGTCCTGGCTAGTTTAGCTGTATTTGTCTTTGTCCTTTCTCAAACCCTGTTTCTACTTTCGCAATTAAAAACAATAAAGGGATACCTATCAATATATATCATTTGATTATCTAATCTAACAAAAATAGTCAAGGTATGCGTTATATATACACTCTTGTATATGTTTGTGTGTATATATATATATATATATATATATATATATATATATGTATATTATATGTATAGATATGTATATTACTATATTTTTACTTCAATAATAAATATGTGATAGACGCCTTTAAATGTATTTATAATATAAATTTTAGTCAATTAGTATATAAGTATGTATATTTATAATTTAATATAACTATTGGATATGGGTAATTTTTTTCTATTTTATTACTCTTTCCGACTCAATTTATGTGGCACTTTTTGAATTTTGAGATTCAAACAAATTTATCTTTGGTCGTTATTTTTTAATATATCTTTTAAATATTTTGAATTATCAAATATTGTGTTTTAAAGTACTTTTTAGGTAGTTTTTAAATATCTAAATTTTATTTAAAAAAGGTTGAAGATTTCATATTTAAATTCACGGTCAAACTTAAACAGTTTGACTCTTGAGAAACCCAAAGTGTTACATAAATTGGGACATAGGGAGTAATTTTTTTTCATGTTGTGTCAATTCAGGAGTACCAAAATGCCCAAGTTAAATCATTTCACAAAATAAAATGGATAAAATTAATAAATAAGTTATAATTTAATTAGTATAGTTTGGTTTTTTTTTTAGATCGAAATGGGTTGAACTGTGAGGCACAGTCAACTCCTATAACTTCACCCAAAAATAAAAAATAAAAAATCCACCATCTTAGAATAATTTTTTTCTATTTTAAAATCTTTTGCTCCCTCCGTTTCAAGAGTCAGGAGTCTATCAAAAATAACTTCTCTATCTCATCTCTGAGTTAGTGGTATGAATTGTGTACACGTACTCTTCCCAGACCCCATTTTGTGAAAATATTCCGTGTTTATAGTTGTTACTCTCTCCGTTTAAAAAAGAATGACGTATTTTTTTTTTTAATATATTTTAAGAAGAATAATCATTTCTATTTTTTTTAACAACACTTAAATTTCTACTTTTTACATAATATGTTTAAGATAATAAAATTAAAAGTATTTGACGTAATTTTAATTTAAAATACGTAATTCAAGAAAGTTATTTTGCCGGTCGACACCTGCAATCCACTTTCTTGTCACGTGGTTTTGAGTTTTGACCAATGAAGAGAAGTTTGTATAGTCAATAAGAAGTGCAAACCTGAAGACAAAAAGAAGCATTAGAGTTTGAGAGTTAAAACAGTTCACTACACTCCATATCAATTGACAACTGCAGCTGTAATACGATGGCGACTTCTTCTGGAGTAAGTTCTTTTGCATCTTTTCAGCTGAATTTTTGTTATTTAGAGTACTAGTGTTATAGAAATTTGCAACAGAAAATAGGATCTGTTGTAAAAAAAGCATATACCCAGCCACATAATTGTAGAGAATAGCAGAAGAAAGGTAATATCGGGGAACCTTCTGCTAGCCCAAGTTCGTTACCTAAGATCGAAAGATTCAACTAAAGAAGAGGAAGCTAGAAATAAGAACTTTGTTATGGAAGAAAACACTTGAATTGTATTGATTTTTTGTTTTGTTTGGGGTTACTTACAAATGACTAAGGCCACCCCTATTTATGCTTGTGAGGGATGACTCTAGATAATTCAAGATCTAGATTATTCTATGATATATTACAACTATCTAATTCTCTAGAACATCTAGAATTTTCCTAAGTACAATTATCAAAAAGACTACACTATTATCTTTCTAGATTATTCTACTTGAATTACTTAGAATTATCTAGATATTTCTTAAGATGATTATCCTAGATACTATACTAGAGTATTCTAGAAAATTTACTAGAAAATCTATGAGTCCAAAATATCAACTTTAATAGTTTTCACACTCCCCCTTAAAGTGATTTTTTGGAAGCTATCCTAAGCTTGTTGCAGAAGAACTCAATCGAAGCTTTTGGATGTGCCTTGGTGAAGATCTCAATAATATTTTCCCAACTCCTCTTCCTTCTTGATATGATGAAGGCTTTTCTTCAGTAATTGAGCCTGCAAAGAAACATGTATATTCATTGACAAAGTTTTCATCCTTGTAACGAGCTATCTTGACAATAGCTCTTTGTGGCTTTTGTGAACCACGTAAAATATCTCCTTGCCAAGTTTCTTCTTGTTGTTTTTCGCGGCTCCCCCTTTCTCTGAGCTCTTCGACAACTATATTATTTGGAGAAACACTTATGATCGGAAAGTTAGGAACTCTGAGGTTTAATTTTTGCGTTACCTCTCCTTCCAACACAACTCCCTGATATGAGTAAATCTCATCAGTGTCAACCTCCTTATCTAAGTTGGTGATGATCTGACAATTAATTTCCTTTGAAACATCAAAACCAGCATAAGTATCACCACCAGCTTCCCTTTCCAACTCCTCAATAAATTGTCTAGCAGCTTTAGAGGTTCCAAAAATCATATCATTTGTCTCTCCTTCTGAAATTGTGACTTTAATTTCAACTTCTTGATCTTTAGCTTCATCATCTTCCAATATTTGCTCTGAGCCAGTGATTGACCTTGATATGGCAGATGATTGACCAAGGACTTCAACTTCCACTACATCTCCCTCTGTTTTCCCTTGAATGGTCATTATTGACATATACAGCTCCAACCAAATTTAGCGCAGGTTCAACATCCTTCACGTCCAAACTGTTATAACCAATTTTAGTATTTGCTTCTTTGATTTCCTCAACAACAGCTATCATGTCACCAGTCTGCATGTCTTCAGAATTTTCTTGCTTCTTGTTGATGACATCAGTGTCTTCCTTTGCCACGTGATGGACTATATTATATCCTGAATTCACCATCCAATCTCTTTCAAAATTAATGGAAGCCAAGGCATCTATTGCTCGACTCTCAGCTGCTAAGCACCTTTCCCATTCTTCTTCTTCTTCTTCCACTACATTTTTAGTTTGAGCCATGTTGCTCTCTGTGGCTCGACAAAATCTTCTTATATGTCCTACTTTACCGCACCGATAACATATGAGAGGCTTCTTACCATAATTGTTTGAAGACTCTTCCTTCTTTCCTGGCGAGTTTGAACGACCACCTGAGAATCGAGAGTGAGACATATCTCTTGCTTTTCCTTTAAAGTTCCTCTTGTAGGACACAAGAGCATTTCCTTCCCCTTCTTCGACAAATACACTAGCCAACTGTTTGGCTAGTAATTCCTGTGACGATAATAAATTCTCAAATTCTCCAAGGATGGTTGTTGAGCCCATCCTTGAATCGATGTAACAAAGGGAATATATTCTGATTTTAAACCACGAATGATAATTCTTCTCATTCGTGCTTCAGAGATAGCCTCATCCGGATTCAATAAGGAAACCTCAGAACATAAGTTCTTAATCTTTAAAAAGTACTCGGCTATAGAGAGATTACCTTGAATGGTGTTAGCCAATTCATTCTCCAATATCTGTAGCCGAGCTTCATTCTTCTTATTGAACAACTGATCGAGGGTCTTCCATATTTCATGAGCTGATTTACACCTTATGATATGGTCAAATAAACTGGAGGAGATGGTCCTCTTCAGTATGAACTCCGCCTTTGCATTAGTCTGCTTCCACTTCATGTATACACTACTATTCTCCGGTCCGTCATCAGGAGGACTTGTGTTACTCCCATTAACAACATCCCACAAATCCTCGCCCACAAGGTATGATTCCATACATGTCTTCCATACCTTGTAATTGGACTGATTTAACAACTCCATTCCCATTCCATTACCACGACCGCTAAAATCCATAGAGAGAAACCAGTTGAATCTATCACCAACCCGATCTTGAAATAAAACCTAAAATCCAACGTTTGGCTATGGCTCTGATACCATGTAGAGAATAGCAGAAGAAAGGTAATATCGGGGAACCTTCTGCTAGCCCAAGTTCGTTACCTAAGATCGAAAGATTCAACTAAAGAAGAGGAAGCTAGAAATAAGAACTTTGTTATGGAAGAAAACACTTGAATTGGATTGATTTTTTGTTTTGTTTGGGGTTACTTACAAATGACTAAGGCCACCCCTATTTATGCTTGTGAGGGATGACTCTAGATAATTCAAGATCTAGATTATTCTATGATATACTACAACTATCTAATTCTCTAGAACATCTAGAATTTTCCTAAGTACAATTATCAAAAAGACTACACTATATCTTTCTAGATTATTCTACTAGAATTACTTAGAATTATCTAGATATTTCTTAAGATGATTATCCTAGATACTATACTAGAGTATTCTAGAAAATTTACTAGAAAATCTATGAGTCCAAAATATCAACTTTAATAGTTTTCACAATAATATACTCCCTCCGCTTACGTGTACGTTTATTTTTACTTATCCACTTTCTACTCAGCAGTAGGGTTGTGCAAAAATCGGTTTAACCGATAAACCGAATCGATAAAAATGTTATTGGTTTATTGGTATTGGGTTATTGGATTAACGGTTTTTAAATGGTTTCGTAAATTTTTTATTGGGCTAACCGTTCGGTTTTCGGTTTTAATGTTTTAGTTAACGGTTAAACCGATAACCCAATAAGATTATATTAAAATTATATTTTTATTCGTAATTCTATAATTGTGGCTTTAGATTTTAAATACATACCTTATTGCCTTTTGTATTTTATAATTGTTGTCTTAGTTCTTATAATTTGTATAGACTTAATACAATAAGTTAGTGTAGAACAAATGAAATAAGAAAAAGTAAAAAAAATTAGGGGAGTATTTTCTTATCGGTTAAACCGAAAATCGAACTGATAAGACCAAAAACTGATTAACCGAAAACCGATAACGAATATCTTATTGGTTTGGTTATCGGTTTAGCTTGTTTACAAACCGAAAACCTATAAATCGAACCAATAATACACAAAACCGAACCGAACCGACCGATGCACACCCCTACTCAGCAGGTCATTAAAAGAACAATGATTAGTATGAGTAATTTATCAAAATATACAAATATTAAGTACTTCCTCGTTCCTTTTTAGTTGTCATATTTCGCTTCTCAAGAGTTTGATTTGGCTGATTTTCAAAGCTAGATTAGATTAGATTAATTCAATATATTTAAATTAAAATTTGGATATTCAAAAACTAGACAAAAAGTACTATAAGTTGTAATTTTTCTCATATCAATATGATGAATAAATACATCTTAAAATATTGGTTAAATTTTATATTATTTGACTCTTAAAAAGGAAACTGTAACAAGTAAAAAAGGAACGGAGAGAGTAATCTATAGTCTTAGGTTTTAGGAAATGATTTGATGAATAATTAATTAATGTTAAGGGTAAAACAGAAAAATGATAATTGTCTTTTCTTGATATGTTAAAGTGAAAATCTATTTTTCAAATAATGCACGAGTAAAAGTAAAAGGAGGGAGGAGTATAAAAGAGTGCATATACTGACTGATTTTATAGGGCTCCGCTTTGCAGCTAGGAATTATCTCAATGTTTATGCTGTTTTTATCAGTAGACTCTTTACTATGGATGTTCCCTGTTGATTTTCGTTTGATTGATTCTAAAAGTACTGATAAAATCATGAATAAACAGCCTATTTCCAGCCAGTAATTTATTTTCAATAGCATTATTTCTAAAAGAAAGCCACTGTATTTGACTTCTGTATTCATTGAGTAACTCTTTCAGGATTAAACTTGAGTTATTCCTATAAGTTTTATTTGTGCCTCTTTTAATGTAGGCTGTTAAAAGCGGGAATCCTGACTACACTCACTTTGTATCACTTCCATTGTTGTTACATGATGAAACGGTCACGAAGCTCACCAACTTTCAGAAATCTGTTCTTGGAACTACTAAAGTTAATCAAGATGAACATTCTTTATCTCTGCATTTCCTTCTTATGTTTATACTACTAGCGCGAAGGCTCATTGCTTCCTTCGTTATGTCGTAATCTCTGACGAAATTGACAAATATTTATCCACTCACCAGGTTTGGAAATTGAGAAGTCCATGTTTATTAATCCACAATCATTTCACCTGACTGTGCTCATGCTGAAGCTTTCGAATAATGATCAAATTAAAGCTGCTGCTGAGGTTCTGCGGGTAAACGTTTATACTTAGATGGCCATTTTATTCCTTTTGTAATTTATACATTTTCTCTGTCCAACTTTTCAAAATAAATAAATTGCTTTCTGTTGTCTTTCCAGAGTGTCTCACCAAAAGTAACTGAAGATTTGGAGGGACGGCCTGTGTCTATAAGACTGACGGGCTTGGTAAGTCAATACTCTTTATAGTTACTTGCTGGAATATTCTTATCCTGCTACGTTCTATTGTCTATTCGGTGAAGGTAATTTTATTTATACACTGATCTGGTTAATTATGACAACTTAGCTGGCATGGTAACCCTTTCCCTTGAAATTTGTCGAGTTCGTATTTGTTTTATCTGTTTGCTGTCAATTTTTGGGTGAATCATATGTTACTGATCAGTTTAGAAAGCATTGGATAGTGCCTGAGAAGTGAATACCTATTATTAATGGGCATAATAAGTTTAGAGTCTTTAGACTATAATCTATAGAATCCCTAAAACTTTTACCAAAGTTGCACACAAGTCCTGTTTACAAAAAAATATTATTCACATGAGAGAGTGGAAATGTGAATTAGCAAACAGACTTCTGTAAATTTTCAACTCTGAAACAAAGGGTAAATGTGTATATTGGAGCCTTCAACCATGCCACTGGCAGCAATGTTGACTAACTTGGAATTAGGCAAAGCAAATGAACAAAATGATTTAAGTAAATCAAAAGGAATCTTATATTATATTTAGAGATTTCCTTTTCCTTTTCATGCGACTCCAATCTCTTTTTGTGTATGCTTCGTCAATTGGTTGCTCTCTTTGTGTGTATTAGGGAGAGAGAGACTACACAGCATGTAGATGTTTAGATGCTTGATGTTCCGCGGTTGTTGCTTCTAAAGAGATTTCATAAAGGCACGATTTTTCTTGGCTGGAACTCAGATTTGTTCTTATCCTGCAGGCCTGCATGAGAGGTTCTCCAGAAAAAGCTTATGTTGTATATGCTCCTTTGAAAGTAATTGGTGGTGATGCCCGACTTGAACGTGCCTGTCGTATCCATAATTTCTGGCTTCTTCTTCCCTTACCCTAGCCACTATTTTAATTTCTTTGCTATTTAAGGGAATTTACCTGCATTTGTTATACCTTAGCCTTTCTAGAGAGGATAATTAATGCGTTCACTGAAGCTGGTCTTGTTCTTAAAGAAGATGCAAACAAGAAGTTAAAGGTATAAATTTCAAGGTGTTAATTCTTTATTCTGGTAAATTTTGTTGGCAATTTCCTTATTGTTTGATCATTAGGGCTCTCTCTTTGACCATTCAATCTAGTGCTGCTGCTTCCTTGCTTTTCCTTTCCCTCACTTTTCCACTTGTCATTTCTTGTAAAAGCAATTTATTCATCAGAAGCAAGGGTCTAAAAGTGCCAAAAGGTTTGGTCTATGGTACAAAATCCTGGTAAGTGAAGAAGGGTGGACAAATCCACCGAGTTCGAACCTTGCGTCACTGGCGCTCAGGAATTTCTCGACTTTAAAAAAACAAGGTCCTAAGCATAAGGCATTGGTAGAGAATCTCTTAATACAGCCAGAAATGGTTCAATCTATTTTGAAAAGGCAAGCAGTTTTACTCACCACTAAGAGTCAATGTGGCTGCAGCCCGGTGCACTAAGACTCCCACTATGTGCGGGGTTCGAGGAAGGGCAGGACCACAAAGAGTCAATCAACCATTTTAATTTGGATACCTTTGGTATTCGGCTTTGTCGAACCCCGACTTATTCTCGCCTCCTGCATTCCAACTATATGCCTCAAACTTGTTTCTTCAGTTGCATTTTGCTTGCTGGTGCTTTCTTGTGGTATTAATTTGTTTTTTGTTCTGGTATTAAGTATTAAATACTTGAACATTATGCTTCAGTTTATTCAAATATGCATAAGTGTGGCCAACTAAAACTGTTCCCAGACTTGCACTTGATGCAGCTACTTTCTTGATATATTCTATTGTCTTTGGTGGCCTTTTCCCCCTTTACAGATACCAGAATGCTTTTATAGCTTATCCATGAAACTGTCCTGGTGAAAATTGCTAAATCTGTCTTTTTGTTTTTGCTATCTTCTAATACAGTTGCATGCCACATTAATGAATGCGCGATATAGAAAAAGGTGACATTTTTAATTCATTCATTGCGTATTGTTTATTGTTGGCGTATAGTCTGTTTATGATTCTACCAGTTACGCGCATAACTATCTTTGTTGTTAAGGTTGCCACTGACTTACTGTTCTGTAAATTATAGCAAAAAAAGTTCAGAAAAAACTGATCCCTTTGATGCACGAACAATTTTTGGTCAATATGGCTCTGAAGAATGGGGAGAGTGTCGTATCCATGAAGCTCATCTTTCAAAAAGGTTTGTGTATGATATTAATGGTTATTTCCATTGCTGTGCTTCCATCCCATTTCCTGAAGAGTAGCAGGGTGTGTCTGGTATAATGAAAAATATTTTTCATGAGGTACTTCCGTGAAAAAAAACTTCCATGGGAAAATAAGTGATTTTCTCACATATTTTCTGGTGTGAATAAATTGTTCATATATGTCATGTATGCTTATAATAAGTAGAAATTATATACAGCTTTCTTAATTTGTACGTACTTGGACGCTATATACAGCTTTTCGGATGGTTGTGACCTACTGTATTGTGGTTGTATTGTAGTTTTAAATACAATAATTTTAAGTGTTACATTATGTTGTATTGAATGGTTAAATCCGTTATGTAACAACAAAAAGACTCATCTTATGCAATAACTGATATGGTGTGGTTCGATTGTTACAGTATTAGTCTTTTCCATTATATCATTGCTTATTATTTTATAATTCTATTTGTTTCTGTTACCTTGCTATTGAACTCCACTCTACACTCTATTGGACGTCAACTTATTAGTTACAATTGTATAATATGATAGACACTAAGCAAGGGATATAAATGTTATTAAATTACCATAAATGATATTATTTATTCAAATTTTGCCTCTACAAATAAACTTCAAGCTGCATTCTATCTACAAAATAATACTTGTAACAACCATCTGTAAGGAACTCCAGATTTATAAAATACGTATTTTTGAAACTTCTTTTACTATTTGAGGTGCTACTTTGTGCATCATCATTTCAAATTTCAAGATGTTAAGAGCTTGAGTGTTTCAATTGTCCAAGTCTTAATTTACTGTCTTCTTAACAAGTGATCTACAAAAATGACCCTGAAAGCTAATGGTTTTAAACTTTTGATCCGCTTGTACCACAGGAAAAACTTTTAAGTTAAATAAATTATGTTCTATAGGCTAAAATATTTACTTTTGACTTTGAAGATTTTCCTTGGAACAAGCGGGGGTCAAAAGGATCGAGGCAGGAAGTTTGTGAATGAACATTAACAAAGAAAACGAACTATTCCTTCAATTTCATCCTCAGACCTCTTTATATATATTTTTTCTAGCTTGGGGAGAAAGAAAAACGCTTCCTATTTACTGTAACTATATACAATCGATATGTTGCAAAACCTAAAATTTAAACAATAGATAGATGTGGACCAAATATATGTATATTTTAAAATTCTTTCTACTGTATATAATCTGAGTAACTATTGGCAAGGTACATACCCCTGAGTTTAATTGCTAAACTCCGATTACCAAATACCTTCCATGACGCGTTTTAACTTAAAGCTAGTTGGGAAAAACTTATGTGGCCCATCAAGCATAAGTTTTTGCTTTGGACTAATAGAACTTGGTCAATTTAACATGTTCACTGTCTTGAAATATCTTGAACTTTTATCTTACATGCAAAACTAATTTATATCCGCAACTTATGCTCGCCGGACAACAAAAACCTTACCTAGCGAATTTTCTGAAGTAAAAGCTATTTCCTCAAAAGTTTATCAAGCGGACCAAAAAAATTCCAAAAATCATTACCATTCTCTTTGAGGGCTAATCAACAGACCTTAGTTTGATCATTCAGGCCCATTTTCTTTCTCGGTAAATGTAGTTGGCCCAACTAAGAGAACTTTGTATACTCTATAAATAGCGCGAAATTAGGGTTCCATTTTCACCATGTTAACGAGAGAGCTTGCAGCTTTCAATGGTGGAGGAATTTTGAAGTTAATTCTTTGCATAGTTTTATATGAATACTGAATTTGATTGTTTGTAATACTTTTTGTTATGTAGAAAATTGCACCAGGAAATAGGATCTGTGGCTTTAAAAGCATATGCCCAGACTCCTAATATATAAAAGAGTGCATATACTAATTTATAGGGCTCCGCTTTGCAGCTAGGAATTATTATCATGTCTATGCTGCCTGTATCGCCATTACATTCGATTCAATTTTTATTTGAATTCTTTTGATCATAATATTGTTGAACAAAAGTAGTAGTTTGTTGCTCTGTCTCCTAAAGATTAATTTCACTAATCCTTTCTCCATCACCCAATTTTTTTTCATTTTTAACAAATCAAGTTCTTGTTTACCAGATTTGCTTGGTTTGGTTTACCAATGTTAGATAGATTGTGAGTTACATATGCCTAATGACTAAGATTAACGGAATTCGGATTTAACATTATTTGAATGTTAAGTACTATTGGGGAATGGGGCCTAAGAGGGAAGGGACTTATAAAACTTGGCATAATCATTTAAATTTTAAAGTTGAATCTACTTAACTGAATATCGATTGTAATCCTCTCCCCAATTCTCCTTCCCCTACGCTCAATATTTTTGTATTCATTCTCTAGGAATTAAGTTGATGAGCGCAACTATACTTTGAGGAAATAGCAATCGCTAGTTTGAACTTTGAATTGCTCATGCATTGGGCAATTCTCATAGTAGACAACAACAAATCTGTGAAATATCCCCATTTTGTGAGGGTGGAGAAGCAAATTTTTGATAGACATTTGGCTCAAGTGATTTCTCACAGTAGAGTTGTCTCGAAATCACGTAACAAGCTTTCACTCTTGAAGGCTTGCTCCTTTAAAACATTAAAGTGATGCTAAACAAATTGATGAACAATATCGATAAAATGATTTAAAATTGAAATGTGAAACTAATGATGTAAAAATGTGTTGAACAATATCGATATATGAAATTGAAATGCGTTAAACTAACGAGGTTAAAGTGTGTTGAACGACATCGATATATGGTGTTTCAGTTACTGCATCAACTTTATAGACTAGCACGAGTATATTCTTCACAATGTGGAGCCAAAATCTGAACAAAATATTACAGGGAAGTGGAGCACCCTTTTGTTCTGTACTTATTCCTTTGGGCTTGTTAGGTCCTTCTGTGCCCAAAACTAGAAGCCCAATCGCCTCTTCGTTGAATGAGTCCAAAAATGTTACGCTATTTCCAGCAACAAAAAAAAAAAGAAAGATAAACAATATAAATTTCGATAGTTTGAAACTTAATTACAGAAAATTCTAACATTTTGCATAATTATTGAAAATCTTAATTTTGGGTCTGTTGAGATACATAATTAGCTCCCGATACATCCAATGAAGATACATTTTTTCCTTTGTAAAGATACATAATTAGCTTCCGATGCATTTTTTTCGATTTTGAGTCTTTCGGGATATATAATACATCCAACAAAGATATATTTTTTCCTTTATAAAGATACATAATTAGCTTTCGATTTATTTTTTTTTGATTTTGGGTCTGTCGAGATACATAATTAACTCTCGATACATCCAACGAAGATACATAATTAGTTGAGATTTTTGTAATTACTTTGTAAGGATAGAGATTTGTGTAAATATGATAAGTTAAGGTGTATGTTTATGTTATTTATCCAAAAGAGAATTCAATGAACTGCATAAAGTTGAGTCACTCTAATTTTCTTTTTGGCAAGAATGGCCGTTAACAAAGAAAACGGACAAGAGATCTTTACTTTTTTACATAAAAAAGATCTTCATTTTTACACGTAAGATATTTAAAAAGGTCATTTTCTTCTATTCATTTTGTAAGAAGGCAAGAAATCTCATTTCCTCATTTTTCTAGTTTCTGGAATGAAAAAAAGAAAAAGAAATTTTTACTTTCTACTATAAGTCTACAACATAGTGACATACATGCACGATGTATTCAGCAAAGGCAAAACTAAAATTTTATAATAGATGTGGACCTAATATAAGTATTATTTTTAAAATCTTTTTTACTACGTATAGTTTGAGCATTGTTGAAGAGGTACATACTCCTGATCTTAACGGCTAAACTCCTATATATCACCAAATGTTTACACCATTTTCATTTATATACTGTTCAAAAGAATTATACATTTATATGTTATTAATTTTTTAGTTCTAATATTTGATCCTTAATAACATCCTCGTATGGACACAAGAATTAAGATTAGAAAAAGGGAGGTCTATTCTTGGTTCAGTGTTTTCAGTGTCATTTCAGATTAGATACTCATTAATTTGTCCAATAGAAATAATGTAGCATCTCATAATTTCCCTCTTAGCCATCTTAGTAAGCATTCCATCCGTAAAAGCGGTTAATATAAAAATTTCATAAGCAGCCTTTAAATATACTGTAGTACTGTACTCTGTCTTTATTGTTGGTATCACTAAATGAAAGTATGAAACTACAAGAAAGTCAAGTATTACTACTATTTACCCCTATTTCTTTAGAGTTTTTACTCTATACAATGCTACTGTAAAAGGATTTTCCTCAATTAGATCACATAATCACTTAAAAGCTACTTAAGTGGAAATTAGTAATCTAAAAAGTAAGGCAATAATCTGCGACAACAGGTGAAATAGTAATAGTATAGTTTCATAAGAGTCCTGTGGGTGGTGGGATAAGCAATTCAATTAATACCCTTTTGACTTATTATCATTTCAAATTTTCTATCAATAATGTCTCGTTTATGACATGATTTTGATTGTGAAGTATCGATGAAACTAAAAATTTCCATTTCTTTCTAGGAGATGAGTGACTATGGAAAGGGTGATTTTTTTCTTTTACTATTTTATGTAATTGCCAAAAGTTACGATAACTCTCTATATACTATCTTTGTAACACATTCCAGATTTAAAAAATACATACGTGTATTCAATGTATATAATCATAAATTATTAAGAGGGATTTTGAAAAAGATATCCTTATTATGATTTTCTTTTGTTAGATTGACATAATTATCATTAAATTTGTACGTTGAATTAATGTGCCATGGGCAAATTTTGAAAAAAGAATTAAATACCTTCTTGATTTTGTGAAATAACATCAGTTATTTTGAACCGGGAAGGAATAATGATTAAGCGATTAAAGGTTGTATGCAAATACATATTGTGCTTACATTAATTTAGTGTAACTTTTTTTAAAGCGTCAAATATTATGAAGCTGAAGTTGCACTTTGGAGAGCCTCAATTTATTCCAATTTGAATGTATATATATGTGTGTGTTGTAAACTATACGAAATATAATTTGTTTGGGAAGTTTGTTCCATCGAATCATTGATGTTAAGTATTACTGCATTGCACAATTAAATGAAAAAGACATGTGATAAATAAAAGCCTAAAGATATAAGGGTACTGTATTATTTACAGTATAATTTAATACAAGTCCGTAATGTATATAGACTATAGTAATAATAAGAAGAAGCGGGCCAGGAAAAGGGATGAATAAAAGAGAGCCATGTGATAGTAATTAATTAGAGAGGAAATAAATGCTATGCTGTTTGTACAATCATACAAATGTAACATCGCTAATAAATACTTTGTTGGACTCTTGCTCAATACTCCCCCCACTGTCTACTTTCCTAACAGCCTGGCTCTTTTATTTCTTGTAATTATTACAAAAAAATATAGATGCTAAAAAGATATACGTATTAGTTAACTACATATGCTAAAAAGCTTTTTCCTTCGTCTTTCTTTTAGTTAATTTGTCAGAATTTCCATTTTTTCTTTCTACATTAGTTAGAGTATACGAATATGTTTTTAGAGAATTATTAAAAAAAAAAAAAAAGATGAAGAAGATGAGAAGAAAAAAAAAATTGATCTTTGAAGAATTTGGAAAATTGCGCTAAATTAGAGAATGGAAATGAGGAAGAAGATAAATATAGATGGGTATGGGTAAATATTATCGTTGTTGGGCCAATCAGGACGCCACATCAGCAAAAAAGGGCCTTCAACGTACCTTTGAAGGTTGAGTTTCACGCGAAGTGCCAACTGGGTAAAAGGTGCCAAAATGATACAGTTGAAGGCTAATTTAGGTGTTTAAAATGAACAACGTCCATTTTAGGTGCCAAAATGAAAGTCCGTCCCAAGTTTAGGGGTCTGTCGATGTGTTTCGCCTTTTCTTGGTTAGGGTTACTAGCATATTAATTGATTGAGTACATAAAGCCAAAGGTAGGGAGGAAACACATAAATTAAAATTTAAGAAGATATAAATATACATTGATGATGTATAATAAATGCATGTGATTTGGAAGGCCATGCATATAATATAATAGATGTAGATCGAGACTCATCATGTCCTTCATTTCCTACATTCGTGTAGTTATATTCCACCACAGATCAATGCTGCAGTGCCAGTGTTGTTGCACCTATTTAATTTACCGATCCGGATCGTAATAGGATGATTGGAATCTCTTCAGTATCTTTATCAGAGGCTCTCGGATTTAATTTGAGCCTCTAGGAATGAAAAATATAATTCTATTGGGAGCACCCCCACCAGAAATGGATCCTGCAATGTGAAAATTCAAATTTAGTCAAATCTTAATGCGGATATCAGACACGAAATTAATAAGAACCGGAAAAAAATCTATTTAATTTAATTTTGCACTCTGCTGCTAGCTGCTGTTTCTCTTCCAACCCTCCAGTGTATTCAAAGCTTTCTGCTACTCCACTACATACATATTACCTAATTAAGATATTCATTATTAAAATCGTATATCTTATCTAAGGTAAATTTTAGATTTAAACTTTATAATTTGAATTCAGAATTCCATCACATCTTGTCTAATTTACTAAGATCAAAATCTATTATTTATACTTATTTAATGATTTTTTTTAAATCCATAGTAATTGAGTTCGAGTGACCTATAGCTCCTTTCACTAGATCCCCCTTGTACCTTGTTAAAACTTAAAAGAAATAAATTTTATAACACGTGTACATTGGTAGTTTTTTTTCCTACATGTACAAAGTAAAAAGAAAAATGAGTTAATGGTTCAAAACACACCTAAAGTATCATGATTTTTTGAGTTTCATATTTAAACTATCAAGTGTGTGAGTTTCCTACCTGAACTATTACTAACTAGTTAGCAAAACACACCTAAACTATTAATGGTTCACTTTTCCTACCTGAAAATTCAGGTATGAAACTCAAACAATTAATAGTTTAGGTGTGTTTTGCTTATTAGTTAATGATAGTTCAGGTAGGAAATTTACACACATGATAGTTCAGGTATGAAACTCAAAAAATTGAAATACTTTAGGTGTGTTTTTCACCTTTCACTCAAATTTGAAATTGATAAGATGTTGTATTGGAAAAAGAAAATTGCCATTAATAAAATGTTAAAATTAGATAATAATTAGTAGTTGCTGTAATAGACCAAAATCTAAAAGCAAATTAGAAGATTTAATTTAATAGTGTGTATTTTTATTAACCAAACAGGCTTGAAAGGGAGAAAAGTAAATAATGCTTTTAACCAACACCATTATGTATAAATTAAAGTTGTTCTGAAAAAAATGTTATTACTGATTATATCGTCTCAGTTCTGAAAAAAATGTTATTACTGATTATATCGTCTCAAAAATATGATAAATTAATTGAGTTGTGCGCAAATTGATTCAATGTCTCCTATTTTTAAACATTAATTGAATACTAGCTACATGTGTAAACGAAGAAGAGGAAATGTAATTGGCCATACATCTCTAGCGTCATTCCTGTTTCTGTACCTCATATACTATACTAGTACGGAAATGCCGTGCCAACAATATGAAATTACATCGTAAAAATATTCCTTTTAAAAGTATAATGTTAATTTCTAGTATATGTAAATGTTATTTCAAAAAATTTAAAGATTCTATTAGTAAGTAATTTCAAGTGAAAATTCAATTGTTTGACTCTCAAAATTTGAGTTGGTGTCACATAAATTAGAACAAAGAAATTATATATATATATATTAAAAATTTACCCCCTTCGTCTATCTTTACTTGTCCACTTTTCTATTTTGGGATGTCCAACAAAACTTATTCAGGTTATAAAACCAATAAATAATTTATCTATTTTTATCCATTTTACCCTTGGTATTAAATACAAAACATCATTCATTGCATTTTTCAAAACAAAAAATTTATTATATTCAAGAGGTGAAATAGTAAAATCACTCCTCTGTTTATTGTTTCTTAAGGTATGTGTCAAGTCAAAAGTGGACAAGTAAAGATGGACGGAGGGAATAAGATACAACAATACCAAGTAAATCAACGTGAAATTGGAATATGAAGAAGGGGCCCACATATTCATTGAAAAAAGCAGGCACCAAAAGTTGGAAAGGAAAAATTAGCTAGAAAAAAGATAGCTGAAGAGGGGTTCGAACGCCATTAAAACAAAGCTTTAATCTTGTGTTCCTTTCCACTGAGCCAATTCGTTACTTTTGTAAGAGTTGTAATTGCATTGAATAAGCAGACAACTGAAGTAGGCATGTTGACGCCCAACTGCCTGCTTATTCCCTCTTATTAGTAAGTAGTAATATATGACTGCACCAACATATTCAGTACTCAGTGTAGTCCTATAAAGTAAAGTTTGAAGAGGACAGAGTGTACACAAACCTTATCCCTATTTCAGAGGTTGAGAATTTGTTTCCGATAAACCCTCGACTTAAGAAAAAATAAATCAAAACAATTCAAAAAATGAATAATGTACTTGAAAGTATAACAAAACATGTCGAAAAATTACTATAACAAAATAATACGATAATCAAATAAAGTACAAAAAAGTAATAGATCGATAGTAACCTCATATACTATCGTGTTTCTTATGTGTGGAGGTTTATTATAATTAAGAAAAATTACATAACCTGTGGCAAAGTTTTATAGTAGTGTAAATAATTTACATTTTTAGAGGGGTTAGGTATATTATAGAAAAATAATTAAATTAGAGTAAGTGGAGTTGTTGCCGAAATAATCTCAAATATTGCTATCTAAATTAGAAACATATAACTAAAGCACGTTAAACATGCTTTTTGCTTAGAATGACATTGGTCATGGCCTCATGGGACACCACTCCACGTCACAATTATTAAATCCACCCCTTCAATTCAGACCTTTGTTGCTTTCTATATATTTTAAAGGTTTTGAAAAAAAAAAAAAAAAAATCAAGTGACAAAGACTTTTATGAATCACTCATCCAAGGTTTAAATTGAACAACATTAATACATTGTGATTATGTTATAAGTTAGACATAATACATATTCGGTAATCATTACTAATGATAAAAGTGTGGTATGTAAAATACATGTCTCTATTTATCGATTTCATATAGGTATACAATATTGGATTTAGGCAGATCTTTTCCTCGTAATGGAAGATGGATATATTTTAAATAAGTAGATCTTAGAAAAGGGAATGTATACATGGTAATTTCCCATGGAAATGTCTATTAACAGTGGCGAAGCTAGAGATTTCATTAAGGATGTTCAAGATTTAATATGTATATGTAAAAGTAGTTTTTGAACCTGCACATACAATATAATTTTCTCTATACAAAATTCTATAATCTTCCGACAAAGATTGTTCAACTGACTGCCCTTCATTCTATGTAACTCCGCCATCGTCTATTAAGTAGTTGTATTAAGTAGTGTGGTTGTTGCTTGTCATGTCGTCGTTATTTCGTTTTCAACATCAATTACGTTGATAAGCAACTTAATTAGTAGTATTAATTCAATTCGAAAGAGACGGAGGACCATTGGAATAGACAAAGAACCAATGTCTTAAAACATTAATAATACTCCCTCGGTGTTAAATTATCAGTAAATATCTTTTTGGCAATTAACGGGCCATTTTATTAATCATCAGTAAATATTTACAAAGACAGAGCCAATTAAACCTACTTGCTCATCTCTCAATATATCCAGATCCTAATACAATCCACCAGAACTATCAAAATACTACTCTATAGTGACAAAATATGAGTAAAGATCGAGCAGCACATTTTTACTAACTCGTATGCACAGGTTCGTTTGCATTTCATGAATCACTGCTTCCACCTGTCTGCTCTTCTTGCTGAAAATTCTTACATTTCGTTCCCGGAGGGCCGTCTTAAATCCTAGACCACTAAAGCAATCGCTTGGGTTTCCCAAATACTTAGGGCCTTTTTTTAAAAAAAAACTTATATATAGGTATTAAAAAAATTATATGTACTTATAAATTTTTTAAGAAAAAAATTGAGAAGGAAATAAAATATTTTTTTTATTTTAATGTGGTGATCATTGGATTTTTAGGGGAATGAAACAAGTTTTGGGGAATAGTTTTCTTATGTGGAAAACTAAATTTCCTTATTTATCTCCTAATAATTACTTTTATTCTCAATATTGAGCTAGCTAGCTAGCGCTCTCTCTCTCTCTCTTTCTGTCTCTCTCTCTTTCTGTCTCTCTCTCTCCCTCTTATTGCTTACAATTACAAAATGAAAAAAAATTGCCTTTTGAGATCACTAGGTGATGAGAATTTGAAAAAAAAACTTTCTTAACCTTAAACTTTCTTTAACACATAATAATTATTCTAATATTGATGATTTAAATTTATTTTTTGAATTTAGAGTGTTAGGATAAATAATACAAGTAGAAGATAATGATCTTATAGAAATACTCAATCAAATAAAAAGATTTGATTCTTTTTCAAGTACATATATTGCTTATAGAATAATGTTAATAGTCCATGTAACTATTGCCTCAGTGGAAAGAAGTTTTTCAAAATAAAATTGATAAAATCTTATCTAAGATCAATAATGTCTCAAAAAAGATTGAATGAACTAGCAATACTATCGATTGAAAAGGAATTCTTAGAACAAATCAATTATAAACAAGTAATTAGTGACTTTGCATCTAAAAATTTAGAAAAGTATATTTTAAGGACCTTTCTCTAATTAAGTTTGGCTATAGACCCCAAATATTGTTGAGTTGGCCCTGGTTCCCCCCATAAGCCATGTACCACAGCCACAAAACTTGCCTTGAGCAAAGCCCCTCTTGGGATTTTGTTTTGAAGTTTTTTTGGACCCAACAACGTTCCTTGTTTATATCTTAAGATATAAGTCGACTTTATTGAATACTTACTCTATTTATGTGTCATCACTTTATAGTTAAAGTATTTGTAATCTTCAAAAACAATTACTACGAAAAGTAAAATTTAAAAAAAAAAAATCATTTGAAGTAAAATGGAAAAAAATTAAGTAATTTTATTTTGAATTTTTAAAATAAAAAATAATTTGAAATAATTATATTTTAGCAATCACGACAAATTTGTGAGGGGAGGAAGTATGATATTTACAAGATTTCTGTCGCTGATCGGCTGATCCAAAATATTTAATATTCGGATTTTGTATATTTTGAGGAGAACCAGACAAAGTCCAAGATATTCTGTCTTCCACGTCACCTTTTTTCATTGTCCATGCCCTCTTATAATTTTTGAACTAATAAAATACCAGCATTATTTATTGAGAAAACATTTTCTATAAGTCAACATACTAATTAAAAGGGACCATACTATATCAAGATTCAAAAATATTAAAGTTCTTGTCTCGACTTGGCTCACATTGTTATATTGGTCACACACTTGCTAGAGCAAAAATTATAGTGACCTTTATAGAATGGTCCTAAAAATTAATAATATATAATATAGTATCTTTCTAAGACAGAAATATTCCCTGGAATTTTCCTATTATATTCCATAAAAAAGATGGGATCTGAGGGTAGTAAAACCTACATAAACTTTTCCATCTTCATGTTTTTGTCTGCCTTGCTTTTACAGTTGATTTCAATTCGTGTTAACTTTGAAAGTGAAAGTAATAATTTTCTGCTATTAGTGGAGGCAAAGAAAAGAAAAGAAAAAACACAGTTACATATATGTATAGTTTGATCATTATATGTAGTACAATTTTAAATGTGATCATGACATACTCTTGTCCATTTTGACACTTATGTGTACGAATCACTTTACTGGCATTATTTGTGCATCTAGTACTTATATAGTATAATATAAGCATGATGCGTTAAATAGTAAAGAGCTTATTAATTGATCTTTGAAATCTTCAACCCCAAATTAAAGAGGCATAAACATATGTAGCCGGATATTTAGGTGTTCTTTATCAAAGATGATATAAATGTAATAGGGCTAGCTAGTACTTGATCCAAACTAGCTTTCTGTTAAAGAGAAAATTAGGCATTAATTAGTGTTATGATAATATAAAATTTTAAGGTGACATTTAGACTGTGTATTGCTTGATTAAATACAATTTAAGGTGACAATTAGACTGCAAGAATTAAATTAAGAGTCTTTATCTTCATCAGAATCCCCCTACCTTATAGGTGCACATATAAGGTTAATTTATAGCTATAAAATATGAAAACTTAAACGTGACTTTTACACTACTGATAGCAATATATTGTTTTAAGGTAACATTGGATGGAAAGAATTAAAAGAAGCAAGTAGAGTTGCATGCTAGCAAGGGCTGTTCAAAATCGAACCATAACCGATAAGCCAACCGTAAAATTGACTTATTGATATTGGGTTATCGAATAAACGATTGGTGAACGGATTGAAATTTTATAATTAACGGCTTATTGGTGTGGGGGCGGATTACTCAATTTCCTTATCGGATAAACGGCTAACCCGTTAAGAATTACCATACTTACACTTTTATCCCTTGATATATAAAATATATATTATATTATTATAAATCCTAAACCTAAAGGCTAAAGCCTCATCATCTGCAGTAATTTACTTACTACTTAAAAGCCTTCATTATCTCTTACTCCGTTAAAATCATGCATCCATGCTGTTTATTTTGTAATTTGATGTGGAGTCTATGTGCATTTATTATAAAAACTGTTAGGTGATCCATCCTCCTGGTTAATCTTGGTAAGGAGTGGTAAGTGATGTTCTCTATCAGCCTCATTAGGTTCAGTTGAGTCTTAGTTTTGTAGTTTAGTGATAGCTACTTGATGGTACATCTAGTTTATTGGCATTTGCCATTCTCTACTTCTTCTTAAAATTATAGGTGGACATATGCTATGACGTAGAAAATTTAGATTAAAGTTCATTCCAGTATTTAAGTGAGTGTGCATGTTTCTGTGAAAATTTCGCTACATCATTATATTTGTGCAAATGTTCTTAGCCGATACACCGCCCAATAATTACTAACCCATTATCGAACCAACCGATATCTTATTAGTTGGCTAGTGGATTAGTATATTTTAAAACCAATAACTGATAAGTCAAACAGTTAAGCGTAATAATCCGTCCGATCCGCCCGATAAGCAGCCCCAGCTAGAATCATAGCAGAAAAAAATGTCTTCAACTACTCCTATGAGGGTTAATTTGATTAAATTTCGGAATTAATATAGGACATTAGTTTTTACAAGAGAAAATTTAGATACTTTAAAAGTTGGGAAAATAAACATATTATATAAGAAGTCATTTTCCATCGAACGCCATATACACAACAATTATAACAATTAATTGTTAAAAGATAATTTTAAAAAATTAAAAGAAGAAGAAGAAGAAGAAAATTCATTGATGGTGAAGTGCAGATTGTATTATATATAGGTATCCTTTCTACTTTCTGGCAAGATTGTGACGTGAGTCGTGAAACGAACAGTTCTAAAATCCTGATTTAATACTCTTATGTCTGCATTTTTTTTTTTTTCTATAGTGACAAGTATTTTTTTTTTATGAGCAATTCGCTCATCTCGCAATATAAAAATATATTTATTTGCACTATGACAATTGACAACAATAACATATCCAATAGATTCTCATAAGTGGAGTCTGGGAAGGGTGATATGTACGTAGTCTTCACCCCTATTTTTATAAGATAGAGAGTTTGTTTTTAATAAATCATTTACTGAAAATCATTTCTTAGAAAATGATTTGAAAGCAAAACACGAGTAAAAAGCTAAGAGTTAGGGATTGAAATGCGTGGTTGTTATGCATTTTTCCTTCTTCAGTTTTTCTTTTGACAAAAAATAAAAAGAAATGAATAACACCAGAATGATGTAAATTTTCACTAAGTCAATCAGAGAGTTGAAAATGGAACAGTTGGGTGTTGAATTGATTGAGCCAACACACTTGAATAGCTATGGACATAAGACAATGAACATGAGATCAAAGAAAATGAAAAGTCTCACTAAAATCTACACATGGTGTTTTTTCTCCACACTTGTAAAATTCACACCACACTAGTCATTTGTTGTAACACAACACACATGAACATAATTAAGGAATTATTAACTCAAATTCACTAGTAAAAAAAACACTACTCTAATTAGAACATTGCTGAATCAGATGGGGAAGGATTATTCACTAAGTTAAAAATACTATTCCAATAATTCTTGTTATCTTCACAGTTCTCATTAGCATTTCCAATGCCACTACCTTCCCCTCCGTTATCGGATTCGGTGCCACCGCCTTCCGATAAATCCCCATCGCCTGAATTGCTAAGCAAGAGATCAGTAAATGTCTCAACAAAGTTGGCAGGGGAAATTTGTTCTGTATTTGACCTTAGTGACTCTGCTGTCCATGTAGTGTCCATTGGTAGAGTCAAATCTTGTAGAGTTGATGTGAATGAAATTGAATTTTCATTAATCCCATCTTTATTGTATTCAGGCAAATGTCCAATTGATGAGTTTCCAAATCCCTTCCAATCTTCTTCACTTTCCTCATTATTCATAATTCCACCTTCACTAGACCCTGATGAATTGCCAACAAATTCATACAGAACTGTTGAATTTCCTCCAATACCTGATGTGGAAATATGTCGCGCATTTTCGAAATAGCCTAGTGTAGAAGTAGGAGATTCCAAATCCCTCGCGAGTCCAGTGACTGAAATAGCAGCACTAGCACTCGCAACAGAAACTTCATTCATTGGTTTGGTCCAAACACCGTTCCAGGCTTTCAGCACGTCCAGACAACGTGCAGGGCCCACAATGGGTTTGCTAAGAGGACTAGAAGGTGAAGGGGCAGTAAATTCTTGAGAAGTGATGGAACTTTGGAAACTATTGGACCGGAGTTTGGATTGTCTAGCGAGTCTTGCTTCAGCTTCGAGCCGGGCACTTTCCCACTGAGCCATGTGGCTAAGGTTAGCCGCGTTCTTGGACTGACCGTCATTGGACAACAGTGCATCGTTCTTGGGCTTGTGGGTCACCGGGTCAATGCCCATTTTTACTAGCCGCTTCTTAAGATGGGTATTCCAATAATTCTTGATCTCGTTATCTGTTCGTTTGGGTAAATGAGTGGCTATGGCCGACCACCTAAGAACAAGACAACAAAAGAATATGTTTAAAAAGGCATGTAAAGACAAGCCTCCTTACAACAACCAAACAAAAAAAATGAAAACTTTGTTTTTATCCATGGATTAGAAATTGATGAGTTGATTTTAGCAATTTGAGACAAAAGGACAATGATCATTGTCCGAGAGGAGACAAGACACCTCACTATCAATGAAATTTCTGAAGAAAAATACAAGGTCAGGTGTATTGGAAAAATAAACGTGCAATGGTATTTGTGCAGATCTACTAATTATAAAAATGTCAAATTTTGGACGTAACTGAATGTCAGTTAGTGAAGAGAAATCATGCCAAAACAAGTGGCTTTCAGATTCTGCCAATATTTTGGGTGACTGTTCACCTATTTCTAGCCATCTGTTGAGCCCGTTAAAAATCTGATGCATATGGTTTTGTAGTTAATAGAAGAAAAAAGAAAGTACATTTATATTGATGATTTCATGGCCTAATCTCCAATTAGTTCTCTAGTAAACTAAAGACTTCCAAGTAACGCAAAGAAAGAAGAAGCAAACACAAATTCAAGATCTAGATTCAGTGGGTTCAAAATGAATTTATGATCTTATTATATGTATACAATTGTATTCAGTTGAACCGACTGAACCCGCCCTAAATTAATCTATGAGCTAAAAAACAGCAGAAAAATGAAATACCTATTCCCTAAGAGAGCATGGAGTTGAATGATGGTTTGTTCTTCTTGTATAGTGAATTTTCCTCTCTTGATATCAGGCCTTAGATAATTAGTCCACCTGAGCCTACAACTCTTTCCACATCTTTGAAGTCCTGCAAATTAACCAAAATTAATCCGAACCCAAACTTAAAAACTTTCGTACTAAAGAATTTTTACACTATCAGTACTGAAGGTGGCTGGCGAGTGAACGTACCAGCTTTGGCAGGTAATGCACGCCAGCTACCATGACCATGTTCTTCAATATAAGCCAAGAGTTTTTGATCTTCTTCAGGTGTCCAAGGTCCTTTTTTCAGCCCAACTTTATCACAGCATGGAGATCGACCCATCGAAGAAATAGCGACTATTGTGGAGAACGAAATAATAATGAACAAGTAATATGTAGCACTTGTGGTACCTTTATATTATGTAAAATACTGGTGCTTCAACTAATGGAGATAAATGGATATTGGACAGTAGTAATAGTAGATAGTACTAGTAGCACTGAAATAATAATAATGAGAGAAAAAGAAGAGAAAGCTGAGGAGTAAATAAGGAGAGAGATGGCAAAGAAAGAAAGGTCAGCGACAGGGACGGGATAAAGATATTAATTTCATCACAGCACATCATATAGTATGAAATCATGTGCAATCTCCAAGTACCCAATAGGATTATTTTTTTAAAATAAAAATTACACTCGGCGTCTTGTATCTGCTTTAGGTTCGACGAATTCAGATTCGTGAGACAAGATTGAGATGATTCAAACATGTGAAGAGAAGATCGATGCACATATAATCGAGTGATGTAAGAGATTAGCTATGGTGGGTACGAGGAGAGGTAGAGGTAGGCCGAAGAGATCATGAGGAGAGGTGATCGTCTGTTGTTTTCTTTACTTCGGTTACTATATTATTTGTTGTTACTATTGTTTACTTCTCATTTATTTTTAGCATAATATATTTCCTTTTCATGATTGATTTTGATACTTTTTACTTGAGCCAAAGGTATATAAAAAACACTCTCTCTATCTTTAAAAGATAGGGGTAAGATTGCTTATACACTATCCTCCCCACACCTCACTGCAAGTAACAGATGGAGTGTTCAGATGCTGGATTCAGATGTACCCAGTAATTCCAACGCGAAGCATAAATTTATATGTAAGAATCGACTAAAGTTGCAACAAATAGTATGCCTGAACTCAAAATTTTAAGAATATAATAAGTTTAAACTTACAAAGTTTAAATCTTGAATCCGTCTCCGTCTATTGTTGGAATAACACTGGTTATATTGTTGTTAATTCATATTGTTAGAAACTTCTACTTTAATGGTTCCTTTGTTTCATTTTACTTGATTTTTATTGACTTGATACTCTCCCTAAGAAGACTTTAAATATACTCCCTCCATTCCGTTTTTCTTGGCACCCCCCATAAGAATATATTTTTTAGGGTTTAGTTTACTAAACTAACCTTATTAATTATGCTTTGAAAATCTGAATTTGACTACTTATTAGGAATACTTTATATAGTCATTAAATGATAGGGGTAATATTGGACGAACATGATAAACTTCTATTGATTTCATAAATTGGACAAGTAGATTAAAATAACTATATTTAATAAGGGAATCAAGTAAAATAGAACGGAGGAAGTATGTGCATTTTACTCAATTAATCTTATTGATAATGATTTGAAACTCTATTAATTTGTGAAAAAGAACAAATAAATTGAAACATCTATTTTTAACATGGGAACAATTAAAATTGAAACACTCCGTGTAATTAATAAAAATGAAAAGGTACTTATTATGCGTATCACAATATTTGGTGGTCCCTTTAGGATTTCCTTTGCCTTTCCCCTTAGCTAACTTCCCCTTTTTTTATTTTACCTTTTTTTTGCAATGCTATAAACTTGCCAATGATTTCTATGGTAGCTTTATTTTATTCGTTTTTAAACACCTTTTTTTTTCTCTTATATTTAATGTATAGTTTTTTACTTAAAGTAACTGTTAGGTTCTTTTTTCAATTGCATATATAAACTTTGCACTTGCATGAACATTCACAAGAAGAACCTAAGAGCCTCAACAACGTGCTAAAATAGTTAATGGTCATTTATACAGTAGGGTCTTGCCGAATGTTAGCCTAACAAACAACATTATCTAACATTAGTCCATGGTACTCTCCGTCTTAAATTTTATGTTGAAATTATTATTCAACATATCATAAATAGATATTAAAATATCACATCAAATTTTAAATTCAATTTATTTTTAAAAAAATTGAGTCCTTAAACCTTGTGAAAATATATAAAATATAGTACTTAAATGAGAAAACAATGGTAAAAAAGCATCGTTGTTAAATATTTCGACATACCTTAGATATAAATATCGTCATATAGTTTAGATATAGGTATTTATTTTTACTATCAAATGGAATTTTATTCGGAAACCCTTAAAATTCCTATGTGAATACGATAATGTTATGTTATTTAACTAGAATTAAGATTGCAGAGAAGAAAATTAATTGAAATACTTTAAACTATATCAAGTACTCTTTCTGGTCCAAAGTATTTAATGTTTCGAAAAAATGAGTTTGTTTCAGAATATTTGACGTTTTAAAAAAAATTAAGAAGTAATTAATTTCCTTATTATTGTTTGCGTAGAAATAGTCACCCTTGAAAGAGTGTATAATGTTCATGATCGAGTGCTCTTACGTTGAAATTAACGGGGTTAAGCCATCTATCAAAGTTGTGAATATTCTACTAATGAAATACTTATTAAATGAGTGAAACGCTTAAGAAAGAGATATATGCTTTATATGATGAGTACTGTTATAAATCTATCTTTTGTATAGAAAATTTAAAAGATAAATAATATAGCCAATAGAATACCTTAAACTACTTATTTTGGAAGCTTTAATAAAAGAAATTCAATTATGTGAAGTACTCTTATTTATTACCTACACAAAAAAATGAAGTCGGGTAATTATATGTTTGAAAAAATAATAGAAAGAGCAGCATATATATAATAATCGACTGACAGTGCAGGCCTTCGTGCCGCCAATCGCTGCAATTTTTTTTGGCAATGCCTCTCATTAAATACGTAATCATTATTGTAACAGAAAGAAGAAAATTTATTTATGATTACTCTTCTTCTATTTTAAAATTGATAGATTGGAAAACTACTTCAGTGTTGAGGGGTTTGAAATTAGAAAGAAGTACCAATAATTTCTACATTGCAAATTTTTTTTGCGAGGTCAATTATTTTGATATCATTATTTAATTTGTGTTCGTCTTTTCTAAATTTCTGTATATATATTCACTTCAGATATGCGATCTTTCAAATTAAATTTGATAAAATTGAACTTCAAATACAATAGCTAGACTTATATGTGTGAATATATCTCTCCTGGAAATTCAGATAAAAATGATTGAGCTTAAAGTCAAATATGACTGAATAAATAGAAAAAATTCACAAAAAAAATGTTAGCTTCACGAAGAATGGAAGTATTCTACTGAAAAAGAAAAAAAAGAATGGCAGTATTCTCTTTGTGCCGATGTAGATGACACTTTTTTATTTTATTTTTTTACTTCTTAACGTCTCTAAGAGCCTGTTTGAGATCGTTGTTAAAAAACTACTTATTTGAAAAGCACTTTTATAAAATAACTTTTTAAAAAAGTGCTTTTGAAAAAAATAATTTGTGTTTGGTAAATTAATTTGAAAAGTGATTTTGATAAGGATAATCTTTTTCAAGAAGTGTTTTTGAGAGACAAATGATGAAAAAAGACATGTATCAATAGAGTTTTACTATTAAAATAATTTTATAGCGAAAATTTATTTTAAATATCTATTATAATATTTTTAATTAAATTTTTTTTTATTTAATTAGAAAGTACTTAATATAAAATTTTCAATCAATATTTACAATTTTAAAATCAAACTTATAAGATATACTAATTAATTAATAAGGGATATTTTGATATATGTATATGTGTGTAAGTGATAGGAATATATATATATTTTGAAAAGCAGAAATTTTCAGCTTTTTCCTAAAAGCAAAAAATCAGTTTCTGCTTCTTTATAAAAACACTTTTACAAGTTCATCAGACATCATCTTTTTCAAAAAAAACAATCTCAAACAGGCACTTAATGTTTTACACCTTCTATTTCTATGCAACTTTTGACAACTTCAATTCAACTATTTACACTTTAATTTAATATAAACTATTTGTTCTCTTTCTGATCAATCACTATTTTAATATTTTCTTATATTATCATCAGTACATTACATAAATTTAATTAATAAATATTTTCACACAATTAAATACTGTAACATAAATAAAACAGATGGAATAGGTTCTTAAGCTTCTTAAGATAATTATTTTTCCATGTACATGTACTCTAAGAATAGCTTGAGCGAGGAAAGTCAACAACAACGTATCAGTGTAGTCTCATCGAGCGGGATTTAAAAAAGATAGAGTGCACGGCAGACCTTATCTTTACTTTATGCAGACTTTACTTCTACATCAAAGGTAAATATATACTTCTTCCTTTTTAAAAAGAATGACCTAACTTGACTTGACACGGAGTTTAAAAAAATAAAGAAGACTTTTGAATCTTGTGGTCCTAAATTAAAGTTATGGCAAATGTACTAAAATGCCCTTTAATCTTGTGGTCTTAAACATATTATGTGGAAAGTTGGAATTAAAGTGTTGTCAAAAAAGAAAAGGATCATTCTTTTTGAAACGGACTTAAAAGAAAAGTAGGTCATTCTTTTTTAAACGGAGGGAGTAGATTCTTTCTGATAGACCCTCGACTCAAAAAAATTGTCCAAGAAAGTCTCGAAAAAGAAGTAACAAAAATACAAAAAACAACTGACTATAATAAAAATAGCAGATAGTAATAGAACGAAAACTACAATACAACTATACAGTAATAACATAGTAACAAAAAATCGAAGGATAAGAAACTAGAGGAGCAACAACAACAATAATATATTTAATATATTCCCACAACGTGAGATTCGGAAAGAATAGAGTTTACGCAGACAATAGAATTGAGCACAAAAAGTCTCAAACCATTATTGATGTGATGGGCCTGGACACTTGTTAGAAGATCAAGAGCCCATATATTAATACATGAAAAGACAAAAAGCAGGGCCCACAACGACCTAGGCTAACGGAGATGTAGTAGCCCAGACCCAAAGGTAGCCGTAGCGTGGCGCACTGTGACCTGTGGGTCATAAGCCTTTAATTCTCATTTACTGCTGCCCCGGCCCAGCTTCTTGTGTTCCATAGTGGTCCAACAAAGCTCATCATTTATTGATTTTATTTTTATTTATTTTTTTAAAAATGGTAGAGTAGTATATTAATTTTGATGAGGTGAAAATAAATTGAACTCCAAACCAAGAGAAAATGAATGCAATTCTTGTACTAGGAATGATATCCTGCAATACCATCTAGTGATTTGCAAATAGGTCACTTTCACCATATTATCCACTATATTGATTTATTCTACGTGAGTATGATTTTGATAAGCTAAAATACTACGAAAATAGTGAAAAAGGATATTTTCCTTTTATATGTTTGTTACTCTAACTACGTTAATAATGAAGAAGGAGAAATATATTGTTTATTTTGAACTCTTCATATGAGAAAAATAAGATAAAGCAGATGGGTTCAAAGACTTCAAGTATATATGTTCTTATACTGTGGCGGAGGTAGACCTCCGTCCCAAATTAAATGTCATGTTTCGTTTTTAAAAAGTCAAATTATATAAATTTTGATCAATATTCTAAAATGTATTTTTTCATTAAAATGAAATGAGAAAAGTTACAACTTGTAGTACTTTTTTTTGTATAGTTTTTGAATATCTATATTCTAATTGTAAAATATTGAGTTGATCTAATATAAGTACTCCCTCCGTCCCAACTCTAGCTCCTGAATATTATTGCTTCTTGCTCTCCGGGTGACGTTTCTGACTTTCTGGGCATCCACGCCGGAGATCAAATTTAATATATTTCATTACCTTCGTATTGTCAATTGATTTGTTATTATTCGCTCTCTTTCATTAACATTCCTCACCTATAATAAGCAAATTAGCGTTAACAATATATCTCATTATTTAGCCATCTCAATCTACGCGTCCTTGAGCCACGTTAACAAATTCAATTATATCGATTTAAGGGTAAACACCTAGAAAAGTTAGTACATTTAACTTGGCATTTTTTTCTACCAAAAAGAAGCATAGTGAATAAACTACCTGCAGAAAAATTAAACGTTGAGGGTAGGCAAGTTGTGGAATGGTCGACACTCGACTGGTCTGCACCAAAGTGTGAACTGTGAAAGACATGCATTTAATATATACGGATAAATGCAATTTAATTCTTGGAGTTAAAATAAATTGGAGTACATAGAAATATAGCTTCTTTCATATTTACGACCTAAACAGTGTCTATCTTTAATTGTCATGCCATTTAATAACTTCCACATGGGGTAGGGGAAGGTTACTAAAGACCTTCCAATATACTTAAAACTTGTGGTCCACAAAGATTACCATAAATGATTACTCTTCCGTCCCAATTTACGTGAAGGTGTTTGACTGAAAATGAATTCAAAATAAAAGGACGACTTTTAAAATTTGTTGTTCAAATAAATCATAAATATTTGTGTGGTTATAAATCATCTCACTAAGGATTAAAAATGAGAAGTTTAAAGTCAACTTGTTACTACATACATAAATATATCATTCTTTTTTTAATTGATTCAAAGGAAAAGAATATCACATATATAAATTGTAATAGAGATAGTAATTAATTTGAAAAAGACTTATCACGCCAGTAAAGAATTTTTATTATATAACATGTTATTCTTGTATTTTTGGAATCGCCATATTCAGGCTTCAGCTTAGCTTGATATAACAAAATTATTTGTTATTATAGCTTAATTTAACCTGATAGTTTAATTCCTTTTTTTTGTTACATACGGTAGAAACAAATCCACAGCCTTGATCATTAAATGGCTGCTAGTGTTTGTTCTTTATTTTAAGAATTTAGTGCCAAACATTTATCTTTCCACTTCTCTTGGTAACAAATAAGAAAAACTTTACACTTATTCTTCTTGGTTGGAGTCCTTTATGTGTAGTGGTAACACATTTAACTCTGTAAAATGACATTCTTTTGGACAATTTGACAAGCTTACCAAATACCTAAAATGATCAATCCGATACTTTTCTCGGTTTCCTACTCGATGTTAAGTATTTATTTTGGAGAACAATTAATTCGGATTCACGCAGATGAGAGGTAATCATCTCCAAGTGCTGGGGTGGTCAGCACCAACTTGTGTAAGACAAGTAATTAGTACTCTCTCCGTTCCAAAATACTTGGTGTTCTTTCTAAATATGTTTGTTTCAAATTGCTTATCAATTTTGGCAAACCAAGAGTATTTTATTCTTTTTTTTCCATATAACCCTCAGTATTAAATAACTAAGACAAATAACAATAGTTAGATTTAGAGTTCCAAAACATCATTAATAGGGTTAATATTGTAAACTACACTTCTAATTAATATTTACTTAATGGGTGTGTCAAGTCAAAAGAGGCCAAATATTTTGGAACAGAGGGAGTAATACGATTAGTGTAATTCAATTCTTGGAGTAAAGTGGTTACATTTGTACTGAAGTAGCTATGCACCTAGCTTCTTTTGTAGTATTTACAAACCAAGCAATATAATGTGTTAATTTCTTTACTTATGATGCCCTTTAACTCCCACATGAAGATCAAGCAATATATTCTTTTTTGTAATAAATCATTAAATGGCCGCTAATGGGATTGTAGAAATTTATGGTCAAACATTTATCTTTTCACTTTTATTTCTTGTTAGGAGTTCCCTTTATATTTTGTGGTAACACTTTCATATCTGTCAGTAAAATGACATTTTTTAAAACATGATTGACAATAGAAAATGACTCTCTCTCTTGCCCTGCCCCCTAATCTTTTTAGCTACGCTATACCTTAATCCTCAATATAGATGTAAATTGTAATTAGTAGTAGCATCAGATATATACATATCCTTGTCAAGTCATAATCTGATTTCCTCAATACTTTCAGTTATTGGTATTGTATTGACTGAGATAAGATTCAGACTTGTGCTAAACTTTTATACAACTGTGTCACTATATTAGATCTCTCCCTATGATTTTATTCTTTTCCACTTTGACCAATATGAGTTCAGTTTTTAGTGGCAACTTATATCAGGAATTATGTTTCATATTCTGTATAGCATCTTGATTAAAGGATTTTTAAACTTGATTGAATATTAGTTAATAATAATATAATATATTAACACAATTCAAACATTTCTTTGAACAAAAATATAAGAAAATTGAATTGGGTGAGAGCAACATGGTGGTGGCAAGGGAAAGAGAAATACATAAATAACCATCCCCCAAAATAATAGCCAGCAAATCTATATTTTTTGTATATTAATATATGATATACATAAAATATATTTTTTTTATACAAAATAGCGTATATCTATTAGTATATATTTGATACTAAATGTAATCATTTTTAATCGGCCAGTCAAAGGTGTAACTTGCCCCTTGGTAAACTCTATTGAAGGGAGGCATTGGACCTAATCCGGGAGGTAATAAGTTATGGGCTCAATCGTTCATTACGTTTTGGAAAAATAACATAAATATACACCTTAACTTACTATATTTACATAAATTTCCACCCTTACAAAGTAATTACAAAAATCTCAACTATCAGTTATGTATCTCAATGGAATGTATCGGGAACGAATTATGTATCTCTATGTATATTAGTGTGAATTTTGTTTAAAAGATACATACACTATGTATCTTTGAATGATTACAGTGTGGGTAATTATGTATCTCAAGTATCTCGATAGTCCAAACAATGGAATTTTCTGTAAATATATAAAATTTTAGGATTTTCTGTCATTAGGCACTAAAATATCGTGATTTATGTTGTTTACCCTTACGTTTTCTGAGTTTCTAGTCCAGTATTGAGCTCATTATTTAGTGTTCTTGAGCCACGTGAACATTGGTTGTATTCCATATTGGGCTTTTAAAGTCAGTTGAGCCCAATCCGTGTTGGGACAATCTTGTATGTAAGAAATTATTCCATCCGTTTCAATTTGTTTGCCTATTTTCCTTTTTAGTCTGTTTCAAAAGGAATACTTCATTCCTTTTTTAGCAACTTTTTATTTCAACTTTTTACATGACATGTTTAATATCACAGACCATTATGGTACATTTGACGTATCATTATTCAAGACCATAAGATTTAAAGAATATTTTTAGTTTTTTAAACACCGTGTCAAGTCAAAATAGATCAAATTAATTGAAACAGAGGGAGTAGTATAAAATGGCATAAGCTAATTATCCAAATTTCACGTGAAAAATTCCATGACTAAATTTCACAACCTTATAAGAGTTCATTTTGTATGACGGATAAAGATAATAATATTGAGATTAAACGTGAAAATAATTTATTATATGTTTGGTTGAATTACTTAATAGCGGCATAATATAAAGGAGCTTGGTATAATAATAAGAAAGTAAGGTGGGATGTAGAAACACGTTTATAGTATGGAAGGATGTGGCTGCAAAGGTTGTCTTGTCATTTTGCAAAGTGAATATTGGAACTTTATGAATCGGTAGATGAAACTGGTTCAAAAGGGGATTAAAATAAAAATAGAATATTGAATGATGGAGTGATATTTTTGTACTGCTAGAAACCTATCGAAAAGCATTTGTTTGTCTAGTCCTTCTTGTTTTTGGCAGCCAATTGTTATGGGCCAGAAAATGTGGGCCCATTTAATAAATCGGCCCATGCTTTCCATCGCTCATTTTCTCCGAATAACTCCTACACCAAATAGTGCTGATTGACATGAACAACCAATTTGTCCAGCATGGACTAGTAGTTGTAGTATAACTATAAGTTCGGAACTCGGTTATGTTTCAAGTATTTTTTTTTTCTTGAATTGGTCACGAATATTGTTCACTTATTTTCAAATATATTTAGAACGGCGAAATAAGATGGTGATAATGAGATAGAGAAAAGTGGATGAAGAGTAAGGATCTTTCAAAAAATCCCGTTGATTATCTTCTTTTTTTCTGAAAAACTGTTTAGTAAATGACTACTTTGTAATCTCTCTTGAAATTTATGGACTTTTTACACCATAATACAAAAATAAAGTTTAGCAAACCAAAAATCTTAGAAAAAGTATTAAACGGCGATCTAAAATTTTGTAGACATTAAACAATGGTGATGGTCTAATATTTTGTCAATTTTAATAATTATATTTATATAATATTCTAAGAATAGAGACAATCTAAATAACGACGAACATCTGCATAAATCAAACAGGGGGAGATTGAAATTATGCACATGTTTTGTGTGAGCTCCAAGTTGATATTTTGAATTATTACTTGAGATAAGGCACAGGTAACCCCCCCCCCCTCCCTTCTCCCAAACTATATCCGAAGTTGCTATAACACACTAAACTTTACGGAAGTTCTATTACCCCTAAATTCATTTTTCTGTACTTTTGTGCTTCTTTTTGCTGACGTAGCTGCCAAGTAAAAGAATATTTTGGTGCTCCATTCGTGTTGACTTGGCAGTCATGTTAGTACAAAAGGAGTACAACATGCCCAAAAAACGAGTTTAGGGGGGGTAATAAGAACCCCGTGAAGTTTATATGTGTCATAACTAATTTGGGTATAGTTTGAGGGGTTACTTGTGTCTTATCTCTTACTCCCTCCATTTTAAAAAAAATGACTCATTTCCATTTTTGGCAGCACTTTAATTTCAACTTTTCACGTGGCATGTTTAAGATCACAAGATTAAAGGACATTTTGGTATATTTGACATAACTTTAATTTAAGATCACAAGATTCAAAAGTTTTTTTTATTTTTTTAAACTTCATATCAATTCAAAATAAGTCATTCTTTTTTAAACGGAGGGAGTATTACTTTCTACTAGAAGTGTGAATTTAGGCATGTGGCCCAATCAGCTACATCACAATAATTGGGTGAAAACTAAGGTGACGTGTATATGGCCCACACAATATGGAATTGTTATGGTACGTGTCAATGGATTACTAGACGTATGGGCCCACCAGTGACGTTTTCCGTTGAGCTGTTAAGGAATCGAACAAAGAAGGAAGGTGGGCTCATTGTTTTGTGGGCCTGTAGGACAGCCCAATGCTGTCGTCTCAGGGTTTGTTAGTAACATTATCATGTATATTCTCACTTTCCTCATGCTTCCTCATTTTTTTCCTTTTTTTTTTTAATCTTTTGTTTTCTTCCCCAATATATGTGCTGCTTCACATTTAGCTGTTCTTTTGCCGGTTACTCCTATACTTGTTTTATCTGACATGTGACAACGGCGGATTTAGGGGTTTGGATGGAGATTTTCGGAAATTCAGTAACTTTTACGTAGGTTCGATAGTTTCTTGGTGCATTGGCAGTAATAGAACCCACTTAAGCTTTGTTGCTTTTTTTATGAGAGTTCGAGTCCTCTCAGTTAGCATCAATGTACATGTGCGTGCTTATATATTAGAGGTTTAACTCATCGATAACTTCTTAAATTTGTCAGTAAATTTTATTTGAATAATCTAATTATGTCTTTTTCTCAATTATATTGAATGCTTAAACACACGATAAAGCGTTCTTATTAGACGTTTTCGATTCAAATTTTGTATTTTTTTGTGCACGTTTTCATGCGTTTATTAAATAGTTAAGTTAATCATATAAAATATATTATCTTCTTTAATTATACACATAATCCTCAATTGAAATTGATTTGAGGCTTTACGGCTTATTGAAGCTAGTAATTTTTGTTCGGACTTTGAAAACTCATTTAATTTTGTTTATTAGTACAAAATCATTATCAAAGTTTATAAACTTAAAGTCTTTTATTCTGATTGGTGGATTATCGGAAGAGGAATTGGAAAAACCTATAAACCATGACTTTAGTCAACAACAACAATAACACACCCAGTGAAATTTCATCAATGGAGAATGGGGAAGGTAGAATGTATGCAGACCTCACTATCTCGTGGAAGTAGAGAGATTGTTTTCGAAAGACTTTTTACTCAAATACATCAAATCTAAGTACAAAGAAAAAAAATAGTGAAAAAAACATAATAACTAGAAAAAACTATGATATTAGTTGAACTCGTTATTAGTTGCTTGAACAAAGACAAAATTACCACAAAAAGAATAATAAAGAGCAAAGAGCAAAGACAAATGACGTAAATTCGCAGAATATAATGCTGCTTTGTCTCTCTAGAATTGTCTTTTTCCTTCCGTTTAAAATGGAGCAAAATCATACTATATGGAAACCCATGTATTTGTATATTGTACTTCCATGTTCCATTCCTTCTCTGACCTGTTACAAAACAACAAAAGAAAAACAATTTATTTTTTACACTTATCATATTGGAGCAGAAAGAATCAACCAATTGAAATATTCAACATGTGCAAATAATTCAAGAAAAGGTTTTTAGGATTGAATATATCAAAGAGTAAGATTGGACAAGCTTTGCTAGGGCCTCTCTGTGTACAAATTCCTTTATGATCATTTTATAATATTTCCCCTTAATTGAAAAAGAAAAAAAATCAAAGAGTAAGATTTTCAACTTTTAAATCTAACTTTTTTTTTAACTCAAACAAATCATTTATCACATATTTGATCAAGTATATTCAACTCACCTATACATCAGCCCTGGCCAGCTTTTGTTTCTTTGTGTATATATTTTTCTTTTCCAAAGGGGACGGAGATTCAATATGTTGATAATTGAGAAACAAAGAAATATTAAAATGAGGAATATCAATCATAAAGTAGGAATTTGACCAAATCATGGAGTGACAGAATGAGAATTAAACAAAAAAATAAAGAATATAAGTGGCATATTTTGGTAAATTCTTAACTTATATTAATGCCACATAATCCATGACTTAATGATGTATGATAAATTTATCCGAAAACTTGATTATTTTGAAAGCGCGTATCTCACTTAACAAATAAATAATCGATTGAGCTAATAATTTTGAAAGTTACAAATAAAATATATGAAGTTCGAAAAAAATAATTAAATAGACCAAGTACTATTCTTCCGATCCAAGTAATTAATAAATACTGAAAATTGAAACTTCTTCTTCTTTCCTGAACAATTCATTATTAAAAAGATATTTTATATGTTATCATTCTAATTGGCATTTTAGAAATATTAATTTTAGAATGGACGGTAGACTTTCAACTCTCTCATAGAGGGTATAATATTATGAAAGACTGACCATTTAAACAAAAATATTTAGGCAATTTGAGTAACCAAAAAAATATGAAGTGGAAAGCTTTCTGTTACAAATCAAGTTATTTCTTACAAATACTATATACAATTATTACATTAAAAAATATATATATAATTAAAAAAACTTGAGCATTCAACTAGAGTACTAATTCAAGATTTTACAAGCTCTTCTTCTTCTTTTTTTTTTTTAAAGAAACAAAAATATTTTATTGATAAATATTGTGAGTACAACTATGTTCCTCCCTTGATTCTTCTCTCTTGATTTCTCTGTGATTTGAGGGCCGTTTGTAGCGTATTTCTCGAACTTAGGGCGATCTGGATTTGATCTCCATGGGTTTGTGGATCTTACTACAAGAAGAATCCGCTCACATCTTGATCTCTATATAAATATCTCAAGAATATGTGGGGATATTGAGATTACACAGGCTCTTTTCAAAAGCTCTTACATATTTGATGTGAAAGACATTTTACATTTCAACCGATTGCCTCAAACACTTGCCAAAAGCCAAACCAAATATCATTTGGCTAAGATTTAATTGGTGCATTTTTATTTGTTCCTTGTGATGTGAAAAATTGCAACATATAGTATTCTACAAGTAATTTCTAATTGCTTAGATTATTTAATTTTCCAAATATTATGAAATCTATGTCGGATTTTATAACGCTACTGCTACTAATCAGGATGTACATAACTTAGCTTTGCCTACTAGTTTGTCTAATCTAGGTACTTCTGCTACTTTTAAGTGCTGCTCCAAGCACTATGTCTGTAGTAGCAATGCCACATGAACATCCGCCCCGTAAACGCATTTTGTTATATATATATATATATATATCGTATTAACCAACAACCAAAAAAAAAAAAGCTCCAACATTCTCCAAATTATCTTTACATAAAGAAAAGTAGAAAGGAAGTCTCTAGCCAATATATACATGTCTAGCAATGTTTAATAGATTTCTAGAAGTTCGGATGGATGCAACTCATGCAATTATCACGAATTCAGTTCAAATTGTCTAAGCGAATCTTCAGGAATTTAGTATAAATTGTAATGGCAAATCACTAAAAGTTTCTGATGAATAGGTTTTCCACGATTCCAAGCAATCACTAAAAATTTAGTACAAATTGTTTTGACGGATCACTTAAATTCAATAATAGGTAGGCTTGCTATAGGTCATCATAGATCACCAAGAATTCAATACAAATTGTATCGCAATTGTGAATAAGTTGTTCACAATTTCTAATCCACAGAAATTTTACCAACATATTTTTACTTCAAAATTGATCCAAATTGATCAAAGGACTCCAAATTTGATATTCAACATTTTAATACAATCCTAATAATTTCCAATGATTTGTTTCAATTCAAAACTTGCAAAAATCAATAGATTCATTTGTCTTCTTTAATAATCAAACTCGATAAAATTCCACAACGATGTTTCGAAAATTTTCAACCTAACTGATCACAAATAAGCAAAAAATGAATATCTATATTTACTCAACTTCTTAAACATAAACAAAAATTAAACAAGATTTTCCCAATCAATTATTCAAGAATTTGAAATTAAAAAGAAATTCAAAAGATCTAGAATAAAATTAAATAACTGCAGAAGACCATTTGCATCGGGATCGCAATAAATATTCCTCCAACTGACTAGAACAATAATTTATTTTTTAAAAAATCCTATATGAATTTGAATTTTTTAATACCCTATGAGCACAGAATTGTTGAATTTTCAAGCTTAGGGTCCTAGACTCCTAGTTTAATCAATGTGATTTAAGTACTTAACAGCTTGAAGCATGGAAAATTTATATCAACTTTAGAGTTGTCACGTGTGGAGTCCGTGGCCAAAAAATTACAACTTGGTGCTACATGTTCAACTGAACCAAATATTTTTAATACGGAACATAAATATATATATAATTTAAAATGTTGTAGTTTGAACTCATAATTTTAAAAGTATGTTGAATTCAGAATTTTAAAAATTGTTTAGTTAAATTTCTGAATCCATGGGAGAGTGAGAAAATTCGCAATTAGTAATAGACTTGAAATTAACCAAAAAAGCAGTCATTTTGCTATCACGAGTTCAAAACTTGGTCCTATCCTCCTATGTTGCTTGACTCTAAAAAAAATTATTGCACCCACGTTAAATTCTCCAAAAATATACTAGCTTTGGAGAAGTCGATATTCCGTCAATATTTTGAAGAGTTCGAGCAGCATAGGTATCGTCCTAATTTATTTTTATTTTTTTGTTTATCAAGGGTCGACTAATCTGTTAAAGCTAAGTTTGGTCCCTATTGGATTTTTTTTCCTGAAAAAAAGATAATCAGGATTCAATAAATGAGTAGTACTGTAAGTTATAGTTTTCTTCTTCAGATAAAAGTCACTTATTTTGAATTTTTACAGGTGTTTTTCACACTATAGTAGGTTATTTACCAAAGTACTTTTTAGGTTACTAAATAGACTTATTATAGAAAGTTTGCATACTTTTTATAGGCTTCTAAGTTTAATTATATATATAAAAATAATACATTGTTTGTGTACAAAAATTAAAATTCTTTTTTGTAAATTTTCTTATCCTGATAAATATAGACGAAAATGGTATGGTAAAAAAAAATATTGTCAAATGTGGAATGAGTTTAAGTTTTGTTCACTATCAGTGTACAAGATATTTTACACCATCAGTTAAAATTGACCTGCTATTATAGGTTACCCATTTTATTTTAAGTTTCTTTTCCTTTTCTGATTTTTAAGTTATTCTTTTTTTAAAAAAAAAAAAAACTTGAAAAGAAACTTATGAACTCATTTATTTCCTTGAAATCTCTCCATCTAAATTCGATTCTTTGCTAAAATTCTTCGTCCATGTTAATCTTTCTTTGCTTGTCTTTCTATCTCATGTTCATCTTTCCTTTATAATATGATTGAATCACATATCAACTTTAAATTTTTGATGTGATGTTTACGTCTCTTAACTCTTTTTCTTCTAAAAAAAAAAGAAAAAGAAAAATTGAAATTCATTGGCAAAGCTTTCACAAATTTTGAATGCTGGGAGAGAAACATGAAAAAATTAGATTTGGATGTACGTTATAAAAAGAAATATTAACTAATTTTGTTAGAGTACAATTAGGATTCTATTTTTAATATTATTTCCTAAATTTTAATTTTATAAATGTGGTGGCAAGTGGCAACTATCTGATTTACTTGATGGTGTTGAAAAATTGAATATGGCTTTTATGTAATTGATAAATAGAAAAGTTCGTTGCTATTTATGAATTTCTCTCCAACAATAAGGTTGTAATTGATAGATACAGTGGCTCGGAGTCGTCAATAAGGAGTTCAAAATAATCATTAAAAAAAGATAAACATACGAAAAACCTTAAGAAATTTTAATATCTATTATATCATATGAACCCCTCCCATCCACGTGGCTCCGCCACGGAAGATAAGCCATAGAACTGGGTTGTGTTGGGATAAATCCCGCCATAGAAATAATATTTGTGGTAATAACAGCAGAATAATAACATAGCACCGTGATATGATAATCAACAAAAGGAATAACTAGGACACAAAGATTTTTACGTGGAAATCCTTCTGAATAAGGGAAAAAACCACGGGCCCGAGAGGAGCAAAATAATCCACTATAATGAGGAATTTTACACTTTGTAGGTCGGAGTTAAATACTCTAGGAACCACTACACTCAAAAGAAATAACCCTCTTTTGATTTTTTCACCTCACTATAATACCGCTCACACTCTCTATTTTTTCTCACACACTATTTTCTCACACTCTCTATGAGATGCTCTCCACAACTACTTCTTAGTTGTTGTTTTTGGATGTGTTACAAATGAGGAAGTGATGCCTCCTATTTATAGGAAAGATGACCAACATATCATCCAATCAAAATGCTTAGATTTGTTGCAAGTTGTGCAACTTGAGAATTTGCAAATCTTGCTTGGATTGGTTGCAAGTTGTGCAACTTGACAATTTGCAAATCTTGCAAGTTGTGCAACTTGACAATTTGCAAATCTTGCAAGTTGTGCAACTTGACAATTTGCAAATCTACCCACAACAAGCTTATACAAGTTGACAAATTGTCACCTACCAAAAAACAAGTGTTGTTGCCCAGAAACTACTTGTATTTTGTTATTCATTTTTATTTTTCTTTTCCATTAAATGGGTATGGACACTATCAATCTCCCCCTCCAGACCCATTAACCGGAAGGAGATAGCATTGAGCTTCTAGTTTGAGTGCATACCGACAAGTTCCTTGCATAACTCGAACTTGTCTCTTGGCACCACCTTGGTCAACATATCCGAAGGATTCTCACTTGTAGGGACCTTCTTGACCTGCATAGATCCGTCCTCTAGCTTTTCCCGAATTCAGTGATATCTTACATTTATGTGTTTCGTCCTTGCATGATACATGGAGTTCTTGCTCAAGTCTATTGCACTTTGACTGTCACAATAGATGACATACTCCTTCTGATGCAAGCCAAGCTCTTGAAGGAACCGTTTCAGCCATACCATCTCTTTGCCAGCTTTAGTAGCTGCAATATATTCCGCTTCAGTTGTAGATGGTACAACACACTTCTGCAACCTCGACTGCCATGATATAGCTCCCCCTGAAAAGACAAACAAATATTCAGTAGTGGATTTTCGATTATCAAGGTCACCTGCCATATCAGCATCGGTATAGCCCTTCAAGATTGGTTCAGATCCTCCAAAACACAAACAGTCTCCAGAGGTACCTGAAGAGTATCCACTTGACTGCTTCCTAGTGTTCTTTTTCAGGATTTTAAAGGAACCTACTACCAACACCAACTGCATGAGCAATATCTGGTCTGGTACACACCATTGCATACATCAAACTCTCGACCGCTGAAGAATAAGGAATTTTTTCCATATTTTCTTTCTCCTCCTTTGTTGTAGGACACATCTTCTTGCTTAACTTTAGATGACCCGCAAGAGGTGTGCTAACAGCTTTAGCACTCTTCATGTTGAAGCGTTCGAGTACACGTTCAATATACTTATCCTGAGATAGCCACAACTTTCTGTTTACTCGTTCTCGAACAATCTTCATCCCTAGAATTTGTTGTACAGGGCCCAAGTCCTTCATATCAAATGACTTGGACAAATCTCCTTTCAACTTGACAATCAGCTCTTTGTCCTGTCCTACAATTAGCATGTCATCCACATACAACAACAAAATAATAAAGTTGTTGTCAGAAAATCTTTTGAAGTATACACATGGATCAGAATAGGTCTTTGTGTAAGTATGACTTTGCATGAATGAGTCAAACTTTTTGTACCACTGCCTCGGCGCCTGCTTCAACCCATAAAGACTCTTATTCAGTTTACACACCATGTGTTTCTTTTCAGCTACTTCAAATCCTTTTGGCTGCTCCATATAAATTTCTTCTTCCAAATCTCCGTGAAGAAATGCAGTTTTCACATCCAACTGCTCCACCTCAAGATCTAGGCTAGTTGTTAAGCTCAAAATGGTTCGAATAGAAGTCATTTTGACAACAGGTGAAAAAATTTCATCAAAATCAATACCTTTCTTCTGTTCGAAGCCTTTTACCACCAATCGAGCTTTGTATATGACCAGTTTGCCATTTCCATCTTTCTTGAGTTTAAAGACCCACTTGCACTTAAGCAATCTTTTACCTTTTGGAAGTTCAACCAGCTTGTACGTGCCATTTTTACGTAGAGATTCCATCTCTTCTTGCATGACTTTCATCCACTGATTCTTTTCTGGATGGGACAGCACCTCCTTAAGACTTTCTGGCTCCCCCTCATCATTGGTAAGGACAAACTCTGAGGAAGGGTACTTGGATGACTCTACCTTTTGCCTTTCTGATCTCCTCAGAGGTTGAGATTGTTCTTCTTGATTAGGGTACTTTGTTTGCTCGGTACAATTACCAAGTTGCTCCCCCTGCTCGACAATCTCATCAGGTTGCTCCCCCTGCTCGACAACCTCATCGGTTGTACTTTCTGTACTTCTGGGATGGCTAGAAGTAGAAGGAATGATAATAACGTTAGGGATTATACCATTTCATTTCTTGGCCTTCTCTGACAGATCATCAGTAGTTCCGACTTCACTTTCTCGAAATACAACATCTCTGCTTCTGATGACCTTCTTCTTTACAGGATCCCACAATCTGTACCCGAACTCTTCATCTCCATATCCGATGAATATGCAGGGAACTGATTTATCATCCAGCTTTGTTCTCTGCTCCTTCGGTACATGTGCAAAAGCTCTGTAACCGAACACCTTCAGATGTGAGTAGGACACCTCTTTATTGGTCCAAACACTCTCTGGAATATCAAACTCCAATGGAACTGATGGACTGCGATTGATCAGGTAACAGGCCGTCTGAACTGCTTCACCCCAAAATGACTTAGGCAGTTTAGCCATTCTGAGCATGCTTCTCACCTTTTCAACAATGATGCGATTCATCCGCTCAGCTACACCATTGTGTTGTGGGGTTCCAGGAACTGTTTTCTCATGTCTGATTCCATAACTTGAATAGTACCCTTCAAATTCCTTTGAAGTGTACTCACCTCCATTGTCAGTGCGGAGACGCTTTAGCTTTCGACTCGTCTCGCTTTCCACCAGAGCATGAAACTTCTGGAATACTTGAAACACCTGATCTTTGGTTTTCAAGATATAAATCCACAATTTTCGTGAAACATCATCAATAAAAGTAACAAAATATTTGTTACAGCCCATCGATTCTATCTCCATTGGACCACAAACATTCGAGTATACCAAATCAAGTATATTCAACTTTCTTTCAGACGATGTCTGAAATGAGACTCTATGTTGCTTACCAACTAAGCAGTAGTCACATGGTTTTGCTGTCGTATCTTTGGCAAAAGAGATGAGTGATTTCTTGGCAAGAATCTGCAATCCTTTCTCGCTGATATGACCCATTCTTTTGTGCCACAAGTCAGCAAAAATCTCTTCTCGAGCCGCATTCAATTCACCTCGGCATATTTCTGCATTTGTCCTATACAACGTGCCACGAGCAACTCCTTTTGCAATCACCAATGCTCCCTTGGTGAGTCTCCATTTTTTATTTGCAAAATAGTTCTCGTACCCATCTCGGTCTAAAGCAATTCCCGAGATCAAGTTCAACCGCAAATCAGGTACATGGCACACGTCTTTCAGAACCAATGCGCATCCCATATTAGTCTTGATACTAATATCTCCGATCCCCACAATCTTTGAGTAACTTGTGTTACCCATTTTCACAGTGCCAAAATCACCTTCTACATATCTGCAGAATAGATCCCTTACCGGTGTAGCATGGTAAGATGCTGTTGTATCAACCACCCATTCCGACTCTAGACCTGCCAAGTGCATGCACTCCTCTTCATCGTTTATGAAGAGAACAACATTATCATTGTTTTGCACTGTGGCAGTCGTGTTATCGTCATTCTTCTGGCCACTACTTTCACCTTTGCCCTTTTTTAGAATTGGACAATCTCTTTTGAAGTGACCTGGTTGATTGCAATTGTAGCAATTTCTGGCTCTTGATTTAGATCGGACCTTGGACTTTTCACAACCTTCGGATCTGCCATAGTTACTTGAACTCCTCTGGTGACTCCTGCCTCTACTTTCTGAGATGAGAGCCTGACCATGATTTTCAGGCTTCTTTCTCATCTTCTCATTAAGTAGAAGAGCTGACGTGACATTCTTCAGCTCAATAGAGTCCTTACCATGCAAGATGGTTGTTGCCAAAGTATCATAAGAAGATGGCAACGAGTTCAAGAGCACAATAGCTTTATCTTCTTCCTCGATCTTTACCCCAAGGTTAGCCAGCTGCGTGATTAGTCCGTCGAGCACATTTACATGTGACAAACAATTCATACCTTCATCCATATGTAGGGCGTGCAATTGCTTCTTTAGGTACAATTTATTTGTCAGTGTTTTGGACATGTATAGATTTTCTAACTTTGTCCAAATGTCACATGCACTATCTTCGTCGATGATGTTATTGACCACATCATCTGTTAAGTATAACCTGATTGCACTAGCAGCCTTTTCATCCGTTTCTTCCCAATCCTCCATTTTCATGGATTCTGGCTTTTTGAATTTGCCACTTAGTGCCTTGTGTAATCCTTGTTGGATGAGCAGATCCCTCATCCTTCTCTGCCATGTTGAGAAACCGCTATCACCGTTAAATTTTGCTACCTCATACTTTACTCCGGATATTTTTATTTCTCAGAGTATAGTACGACCCACCGCAAAAAATTATTTCCGTGAATAAGCAGAACCTAGGCTCTGATACCAGTTGTTGGGGATAAACCCCGTATTGATAGTGTCCATACCTATTTAATGGAAAATAAAAATAAAAATGAATAACAAAATACAAGTAGCTTGTGGGCAACAACACTTGTTTTTTAGTAGGTGACAATTTGCCAACTTGTATAAGCTTGTTGCGGGTAGATTTGCAATTTGTCAAGTTGCACAACTTGCAAGATTTGCAAATTGTCAAGTTGCACAACTTGCAACCAATCCAAGCAAGATTTGCAAATTCTCAAGTTGCACAACTTGCAACAAATCTAAGCATTTTGATTGGATGATATGTTGATCATCTTTTCTATAAATAGGAGGCACCACTTCCTCATTTGTAACACATCCAAAAACAACAACTAAGAAGTAGTTGTGGAGAGCATCTCATAGAGAGTGTGAGAAAATAGTGTGTGAGGAAAAATAGAGAGTGTGAGCGGTATTATAGTGAGGAGAAAAAATCAAAAGAAGGTTATTTCTTTTGAGTGTAGTGGTTCCTAGAGTATTTAGCTCTGACCTACAAAGTGTAAAATTCCTCATTATAGTGGATTATTTTGCTGCTCTCGGGCCCGTGGTTTTTTCCCTTATTCAGAAGGGTTTCCACGTAAAAATCTTTGTGTCCTTGTTATTCCTTTTGTTGATTATCATATCACGGTGCTACATTATTATTCCGTTGTTATTACCGCAAATATTATTTCTGTGGCGAGGTTTATCCCAAACAGGTTGGTAGCCTAACAGTAGGAATTGCAAAGAGTTTATTTACGAATCCTCCTGTGTATGTGATGCAACGCTGAGCTAGTACTGTAAGATGGTGCAACCCACAAACTTCAACAAATGATGCAATCACATACCAACTAATCTAACTAATACGTTTAAAAAATATCTGAATCATCCTAACGAACTGAGATTTTGAAAGCATGAAAATCATATTTTTCTAATACCATGTACTTAATGACAACATCAAGAAATAAAGAGGCAACATATCTTGAATTTGAGCTATGAAAATAAAGAAACTCTTGATTGGAACTCTTTATCCATCCCTTATGAATTAACTCGAAGTGAATTCAGATTAGTTAGACAAGTGGATTTTAGATGCGGGAAAGAAATAAAAAGGAAAACAAACCAATCAACCATTCAACTACAAGATGATTTACATTAAACTTCATTGTAATACTATTAACAAACCAATTAACTTGTGTATTATTTCGAATTGAGACAAATCTATACACAACAGAGTACAACTACTGCAACTGATCTAAATAATATCTGGGAATAATCAGCACCTGTCCCACATTCAATCTATTATTTTTTTTCTTCTCCATTCTATTTCTATTGCATTTTTCAAGCCTTAACTAGTCCCTACTAAATGTTTATCCATCTCTCAAATTTCAATAATTCCATAGACAATCGATGTCCACTGGGCCAGTTGAAGTGATATTGAAGTCATGATCCTCGTAACCCCTCAAATTCTGTTTTGATTCTGACCCATAATTGTTTTCTAGCAAAAGCCTCATTATAGAGTTATCTTGCATCAATCCAGAATCTGCATACTGGAAATTTTCCAAGTATGACATGGACTGGATTGGTACATTTGAAGGGTCTTTTGGGAATTCGACAGAAACAGGCGAACAGGACAGAGGATGATGATGATGATATGTTTGAGGTTTTTGGTCCTCCACTGAATCGGAGAAACAGGTCACATGTGAATTACATGTATCTCCGCTACTTCGGGCTGTTGTTGTAATCTTAGTATTGTTGTATGGTGACATGTCCATTAATGGTGGCAAATTTGAAGACCTCGAATTATCGGTCAAATTGTTGCTTCTCATGAGATTTGTGATAGGTATCTTTTTCCCTCCTGAACTCTTCTTGAAAATTCTACAAATCACACATTCATTCTGCAAAAGAAATGGGCAAATAGCACATAAAAGATTAAATCCTGAATCCGCTGAATGACGAAAAAACAAGAGGGAAGTCTTGAATGGTTCTTGATTTTACCTTGGCAGATTTTGGGAGATTGTGGACTGAATATTTGCCATCTAATCTATATTCATGCATCACCCAATTGGTTTTTTCACCTCTAGGTGCTCTTCCTTTGTAGAAAACAAGTGTTTTCTTCATACCAACAAGTGTTTTTGACTTGAATATTTCCTTATCTTTGCCTGTTGCCTTCCAATACCCTGCTTCTGTGGCTCTGTTTGTCCTCTGCCCTGTTGGATATTTCTTGTCCCTGATACAAAAGAAGTACCATTCTTTTTCACCCATTTTTGCCCTCCCTGCACAATTCAAAAAATAACACAACCATCAAACATATAATTAGCCCTTTTTTCTACATAAGACTCGACTTGTTAGATAGTACGGAGGTTCAGTGAGCATCAATTCAAGAAAACTTACATGGTAAATCCCATGGTTCAACTTTGTTCAAATCCACCTCACCAATAGCTCTAGCACAAAAGGTACTATCAAGAACCTTTGGGGCTAAATAGTGTGAAATAAGCTCTTCATCTGTTGGATGAAATCGAAAACCCGGAGGCAATTCCATTTCTTCTTCCTGACCACCAAATCCACACATAGTTTCCATACTTTCCTGTTTAATTTCTCCAAATTGCAATAAATAAATAAATAAAAAAGGAACCTTTGGATTCTTGCAATTGATTTGATGATTGAAAGCAATAGAAGAGGATAATTATATGAAGAAGTGAAAAAATATGCACAAAAGGGAAGTGGGGCTAAGGAGAAAAGAAGAAAGCTTATAGTAGAAAGATTATTGGTATTCAGATAAAAGTGTAGCTAAGGAGGAACACCAGGTCTCTAAATAGTAGTTTGTTATCACACAATTTTTTTTAAAAAAATTTAATTAATTTCTAAAAATCAACTTGAGTTGGGCAGTTTTTGGCTTTAGTTTGTATTAACAAAAAATCGTCGCTTTCGTGTTGAAGTTGACCAAAAGCACCTCCTTATCTCCATATACTCTGCTTTCATATTTCAACTCCAATTTTAATGATTAATTAAAATGAAAAATGGCGTAATCATATTTATATACCATTAGGTAACATTGGAAATTCAAACGGGCTGGAAAATTGCTCTGTTAGTTGTCATTTGTTTAACTAATATAATCTACTATGTTTCAAAATGTTTGTCATAATATTTTTTTTTCGAGAGTTAAACAATATGAATTTAACCAACATTATATTGATATGCGAAAAATTTGATTAAAGATAATAATTCGATTAATAGTATCTTTCTTATATATTTTTAAATATTTAAATTTAAGTTTTAAAAATATTTAATTTAATCTAACCTTAGTTTAACTTTAAAAATTAATCAAATTGATTGTAAAAAAAATAAAACGTGACAACTATTTTGATACGGAGGGAATACTTTGATAATTTTGCAATGATAACGAGTTAAAGAAATTCAAAGTCGTGACAATAATTTTGAAGTTTATCTTCTTGATGGAATAATTAAAGCATTATACAAAATGAGCTATAGTAATGAATAAAAGTGTTCGCCTAAAAATTTTACGAAATTGTCAAGAAAGTTCATCAATGTCAACTGCGAAATTACTGCTGACACAGTCGCAAAAAGGTGCAATTAATTATACTACTATGTTTAGGTACAGCGTATAAATCTTGGAAGACCAATCACTAATCATAAAAGTAAAAATAAAAAATAAAAAAAATAACATAGTTTGGTCCTTAACCGGGTTTAAATATTTCCCATTATTAGGTTCTTGTGCTATATATTGATCATATGAAAGTGTATCTTTAAGACCAAGAAATTAAATTCAATCATATATTCATATCATGCTGCACCATGCACATGGCTTACATCTGTCGCACACTCTTGTACTCTTTTATTTACTTTATGACCACATATAACCTACACTTCATAATACTCACGTATACTCTTACCAGCTTCCATTGATTTGTTTTTCTCTTTACATTTGATAATAAAATAATAAGATTTATAACAAAAAGTCTTTGTGGGCGGTGTCGTATTTGAATAATAGCCTTCAAAGATCGATCCCCTTAGTTTCCCAAAAAATATTTTCTTAAAAAATAAGTATTTTTTTACTTATATATCTAATATCTGATAAGTAAAAATATTGTTTCAAGAAAATTTATATGTAATCTAGAAAAATACTATGAAGTAGAAATAGATTGGGTGACGACAAAGGCGTGGAGTGATTGCTCAGGGGTGAACGTTAGGGGGTTGGGAGGAGACAAAGAGCCTTGAACGTCACTTATGAAACTTAATTTATGTACTCCACTAAGGAAATTATTATCCTAGTTTTAAAGAATTTATTTTTCTTGAGCCAAGAGTCTACTAAAAATAATATCTCTATTCCGCTAAGATAGTGGTAAGGTTTGTGTACACCTCACTCTCGCCAGTATTGTTTTTCTAAATAAAATATTTTTCTAATTTTTTTTACTAACCAACATTAAAAAAGATGAAATATACTTCTTTGAAAAATGTTTCACTCGATAAGATGGAGTTGCTTGGATGGTAAGTATTCTTCATTTTCAACCCTAAATTTGTGAATTCGAGTCATTGATGGAGCAAAAAAATGAAAACTCCTAAAGAGAGTAAAAAAAAAGAAAGAAAAATGTGTTTTTCTTCGTATCAAACGCACCCTAAGTTTTATCTCCAAGTCAGTCCTTTGATTTTTCCCCCCCCCTTTTCACCTCTTTCTCCTTTTTTTGGTGTGCGGTTTGGCGAACTGGAACTTTTTTTTCCGAATGCTAAAATCATAGTAGTTCTCGAAGTCGTAAAAAGCGTATTTGTAAGCCTAAAATATAAAAATGGAGCAATAGTTGGAGAAAGCCGTCAATTATATTCATTCACATGTAATCACGTTTCATTAGTACTGGTGGAGTATATATTAATATATATAGTGCAGTAGATTCAAGATTCCTTATTATCCATTGCTAGTGTTTCTTAATTAGCAGTTCTTTAACAGATAATTATCCCTAAATTATTGTCTAATCCTCCTCACGTAATCGCCATAGTGTGCTAATTAAAATACTTGATTAATGAGTAATGACCCACATAGAGATGGTTCACATTTTAGAAACCTTTGTTGTACGAACCTATTGGAAAATTGTTTTATCCACTTCTACTTTATTAGGGATGAAAAAAATTGTTCTTGTGAACTTAATTGTCCTTTTCTTCGTGTAGTAAAGTCACCTTCAATGAGGACAATAATTGAAATTCCATCTTTATGGCTTGTAAGTGCATTTTATAATGAGTTTCCACATCTTTCTTTTTCTTCTTCTTGCTTTTTTTGAACTTTGTTCAATTAATACGGATAATCACTAGTGGTCCACTGGTACTTCACTTATCATCCCACATGACTCGAATTACTAAGTTAAAGATTGAAGGTAAATATGCTGTTTAAGCCAACCGCTTCAGTCATCAACTAGAAGGTATTTTAATTGTTAATCATTAAGCTATAAGATAGTAATAATTAGAGAGCTTCGTCATGTCTCAGTTTCAATTTATGTGGCTGATTTGGCGTACGGAGGTCAAATTAAGTAATGTTTAGTGTAAATTTAGAACAAAATGTAGTCTTATTTGAAATATAATTTACATAAGTGGAGAAATTCAAATTTTTTTAAAAACATTCTTTAAATTATGATTAGAAAAAAATACTCTTCGATTCTTCAAACAGTAACTATGACAAATAAATTGTAGTGAAGGCGATAACATAAGACATGTTTTGCATCGAAAGGTAGAATGATAAAAGCCCAAAAAAGTTTAAGTTAATAAACAGAGCATATCGTAATTTTTTTAATGTCTTTTACACGTTACGTTATTCATATACTGGCTTAATAATTTTTTTTATGAGCTAAATTGGTGAATATTTTTCTGCTAATGGATGGCGATAAAAGTCCAACTTTGCTAAAAACTTTTGCATTCTCTGAGGCCATGTTATTATATATGACTATCTCATCTATCTAAGCAATAAAATAAAATAATATGATTTGAACACAATTCTGTCAACATCTATCGTCCTGGCAATCTGTTGGCATTTGAGGAGCGGTAAATATATAAAACTATGCAGCCAATACCGATGGAGAAATAACCAAACTTTCCACATTAGGTGTTGTTATTGGTGCCTTCTCCAAAACGTAAAACTTAGCCTAACTTTTTGCTAAACTAATACTCCCAACACACTACACACACACGAAAAAAAAACACCACATTTGACGGTAGACTTTCTGCTGAGATGGTAACAGTGGGCCATGTTTCATCCATACCGACAAGTAGCCACTATGGGAAACACTCACGTGTCTTCTCTTGGTTCCTAAGAATGTCCAAATTATTGACGTTGGTACTAACAACATTATCTTGTGTTAAAAAAAATATACTACTGTATATACTAACAAAGATTAGGTTCAGACGACTAATTGAGTATTTAATTAGATTAGATAAGATTAAGCTACATAAAATTAAGTTTAAGATCTTTCTTTCTCGTATTCTGGTCATAACTATTCAACTAATCTAAGTATTGAATATTAGTTGAGCAATTGATTGATTGATTCTCATCCATATATATTTATAATTAAAATCTGTCAAAGGGAGATATTTGTGATTAATTAATCTCAATTTTGAGTGGTTGATTAAGATATAATTAATACTATTGTGAATTACGTACTAGAACATTAGGTAATGGATAAAGATTGAAAGATGGTTCATTGTATGGAAATGAATCACGAGGTTGAGATATTATAAAAGGATCGTAAATTCAACGAATCGGTATAGATTAGGTCGTTTCAAATAAGAAGCAGCAAACAAAAAAGAGGCAAAGCTAAGAATGAAATGTCCAACCAAATTTAGAAACTTTCCTTTTTTTTTTGCCTTCGGCATGTCATATCTTCTGAAAGTTGAGCTGAATCAATTGGCCATGGTACACATGATACACTCCTTTAGATACTATTCTCTATGTTTCACTTTGTTTGTCTGGTTTGGGCTTGGCACGAAGTTAAGAAAGTAATAAAAACTTTTTAATCATGTGGTCTTAAACTAAAGATCGATTGAATGTATCAAAATATCATTTAATCTTGTAGTCTTAAACATGCTATATATGTGGAAAGTAATTAGAATTACGAGTTGCCAAAAATGGAAAGAATCATTCTTTTTCAAACGGACTAAAAAAAAAAAGTAAGACAAACAAATTAAAACGAAAGATGTACTTAATTGTAATACATGCACTCCTATTGGATGAAACTAATATATAGGCATCTAACAAGAAAGTGTCCTCCATCGATTCGTAAGAGTTTCTTCTTTTACTTTATAAAAATTTGTCTCTCGAGTGAGCTAGGAAAGAGCAAGAAGAGAGTTGGCTGCGAGACAAAATGGATCGATTCATCCTTTCCATGGTATACGATATAGATGCAGAGGCCTAACCCAAATCATCTTTTGAAAAGTTATTTTTACATCTACTAATTAATTTTATTAATTATTTTATTTTGCCTTACCTTGAAATGATCATCAAACTAGCTAGCCAATAGCCATACAAATTTATTGCAGAATTGTTCCCTTAGACCCAAACTATGACGACTAGTCATATGAATACTTGTATCCCATATCCATCATCCATCATCCATGGAGGAGAAAGTTAAATAAAAATTATAGGAGATCTTGATCTTCTAGTAATCTGACTACACAAAATTTAAACTATTTGGTGGTTAAAAGATTTTGAAAGTCAATGAGCTGATTTCGCAAAGATTACAAGGATAATATAGTTAATATGCTCATCAGAGTATTTTTATGTTGTATATCATAGCAAAGCTACTTATTTCTTTTTTCCATTCCAACTTAATGATATTATAAACACTACTATGACAAGACTTTTCCACAAGGAAAATTAATATAAAAAAGAAAAGGCTACAAATTTATTTTCACTACTAGGACTAAAGGCATTTCCATTCCAACTTATGATATTATAAACACTACTATGACAAGACTTTTCCACAAGGAAAATTAGTATAAAAAAGAAAAGGCTACAAATTTATTTTCACTACTAGGACTAAAGGCAGGGATGGCTCAAGGACGATGCTAGTAAAGAATTTGTTTTAGGCCTCTAAAATTTTGAGTTCATAAAAAATTATATAAAAAAAGAAATAAAGAAAGAAAATGTTATCTAGTTTTTATCAGAAATATTTTAGAATTTTGAATTAAGCAACTCAAAGTTCATATTAATAAATAATGTTGTTGCAACAATATTCAAGTTAATGTATTACAAATAAATGACTAACATCTTATTAACTAGAATAAAGCCTTACTTTTATAAATAATAATATTACTATGCAAAATTAAATATTTGTGTCTTTTAAAAATACTACACTAAAAAAAAGTACTATGCAAGAACAAGAAATGCAACTCTAAATTATTACAATATTATTTTTGTAGGTATATTTATATATGGGGAAAAATATTTGTCTCAAACATAGACCATATCTCTTCTTCTTCTTTTTCCCAACAAAGTGAAAGCTTTTCCCTACCAAACAGGGCCTAAAAGCTAAACATCCTTACAAAGATAACCAATTCACAAACTCAAGACAAACAAGAATTTCAAAACTAAAAGAAATAAGACTATGCTATGGCTGCTACTGATTAGCCATAGCCTTGTACATACACTTGGTAAATTCATACACAGTCCTAACATCAAGAGCCTTAGATTCCACAACAACAAGCTCTTTTCTGCTAGTTTGATCCTCGCAGCTTGAGCCTTAAGAATGACCAATAGTTTTGTCATCCTGTTCGAGAAAGCCGCATTGAGCTGCAACATGATCCTTAGAACCTAGAACCATTTCCTCCAAATTATTCAAAATAATCATCCACATCATCTTTGACATCTGACAAGATAGGCCTCATTAAACCATATCTCTTCAGCTTTAATCTTAAATGTTTTCCCCCGAAAAGTCACTATCGGATCTTTGAAGTCCATGGAGGAAGCATTAGCATAAAATTCCCGGACAACACTCTCATTGTCCTTACAAGATGGGGCTATAAAGCACCACTGCCACCTTGATCTTTGCAATCGACCATAGAACTCAGGCAAACATGGGCGGAGCTATCCTTGCCCGAAGGGTGTCGAGCGACACCCCTTCGTCGAAAAATTACACAGTATATGTAGATTAAATTTTAATTTTATTGGTATATATTTTAAAGTTGACACTCCTTGAAACAAGAAGAAGGCCTAGTGCAGTGGTCAGGGGCTTGGAGAAGCTTCTCAAGGTCGTGAGTTTGAATCCTGCTTGCGACAAATGTATCACTTTTTTGACTTCAGCCTTTTCCTTCTTCCCCATTTGTTTTTTCTTTCCCTCCATTTTAAATAGTAACTAAAATGCATCTGTTTTCTTAATTCTTCCCCCATTTTGCAACAATTTGTTTAATTCTTTCTTTCTTTGTTTTTTTGCCAAATTTATTGGAAAATTTGGGTGAAACTCTATTATTTGAGCCAAAAAAACGGAGCTCCAATTTTTTATTTCTTTTTGTTCTTCTTTAATTATTTTTTTTAAAATTTGATATGTTATATATAGTCATAATAAAGAAAATATATATATTTATTAGATACTAAAAATTTATAAAAGAACAAATAAAATAATTAAAACTTAGTAAAATTAGGCGGGGTCGCCGTTACTTGACCCGTTTTGACGCAAACAAAGATGGGTCTTGAGCCCCCCACCCACCCCACCCAACACATCCTACTGACAACCCTCAGTATAATTCCTGGCTCCGCCACTGCTAAGGCAAACCCTCCACTCCCAACATTGCAATGCCTCTTTCAGGCACCACTTTTCTGGACGACAAATCAGCCTCGTAATGATTAACACAAGCAAGTGAAACAGTTTTAGTATGATCATACTCTTCCTCCTCAACAATTTGATCAAGGCACTAGAATTCATTTTCAATCCAAAAATACCTACAAAATATTTTTCAAAGTGAGAACAAGGTCACAACATATAATACGACGTATATAATGAGTTCTTTGAGCAAAAGAAATAATTTAGAAAGCCAAAATAGAGTTCTATGCAAATCTTCAGATCGTTATCATCGCATGTGATACAATACTATGCCAAACTTTGGAATAAAATATATTTAAACGTAAAATCAAAATACAACCAAACAAAAGATAAAAATAATGTCAAATTTGAAAATAATTCCGGTATATAACAAACACAAAAATTAGTTGTAATGATTCTAAACCAACCAACTCGTTGTTTTCAAGTTTTTGGAATGTATAATTAAAAAAAAAAATTGGGTAGAAGTTTTTTTTGGATTATATGCTCAAGCTGAATTATTACAATTTCGTCAGTTATCGCTCGCGCCACTTCCATTTCATGTATGCGGCAAACAGATTTCTGGCCTTTGAGTTGATTAATTATTATCTGAAATATAATTAAGAAGTGACGGAAAATTAATTAAATCAAAGATTATTAATTAAGAAGTGAGGGTTTCTAGAGGTTCCAAACTTCCAATATTGGGACTAATGTTAGTTTAGTTAGGTAAGAATAAGCATCATATGCACGACAAGCTGGGCTTTTAATGTCCAAACAATGTATGCATGAACCACAGCCTCATTATTTAGCAGTTTCCTATACTAAGAAGTAACCTCAGCTACTTTCCAAAATTATTAAAGAAAGTGGGAAAAAAATAATTACGTTTGTCTAAATTGTTCAGTAGAGAGGCTAAGCTATATACTAGCTAGGTTAGCCCCTAATGTGCCATAGTATTTAAGTAATATTACCAACGTTCGATACATAAAATACTCCAAGTATTTAAAAACGGTACTTGAAGATAATACTCCTTCCATTCGTGTTTACTCGTCACAAATTGATCAGATGGCACACCCATTAAGAAAAACAATTGATAACTTGACTATTTTAGCATAGTACCCCTATTAAATTAATGTTTATATTGTGTCTTAAAATTAATTTGAAGAAAAAATAATTAATGCTAAAGGTAAAATAAGAAAAAAGAAGTTGTCTTCTCTTGATATGTCAAAAATGACAAGTAAAAGTAGAAATTTAATTAGGAAATTAGTGACAAGTAAAAGCGAAAAGGAGGGAGTAATTAGAAGTATTTGACTAAAATATGGTAACATCGACTTAATTAATGAATTTGTCAAAATCAAAGTTAATCTTACATTAAGTGTTTGTTTGGGATTGTTGTTAGAAAACTGCTTATTTGAGAAGCACTTTTATAAAATAGTTTTCAGAAAAGTGCTTTTGAAAAAAAAAAATTTGTGTTTCGTAAATTCATTTGAAAAGTGTTTTTGATAAACAGGTTGTGTATGACTAATCTTTTTAAGAAGTGCTTTTGAGAGACAAATTACCAAAAAGGACATGTATCAATAGCCTTTTACTACTAAAATTACTTTATAGAGAGAATTTATTTTAAATATCTATTATAATTTTTTTAATTAAATTTTTATTTTTTTTAATTAAAAAGTTTGTATTATAAAATTTTCAATCAATATTTATATAAATAGATACATTAAAATATTAAATATTAATATAATATTACTATAATGATTCAAATATACTTAAAAACATCAAGCAAAATGAATGCAAAAACTAATCTATAAATTAAATCACTACATCTAAAAAAATTCACTACAAATATAAGTAGTCCTTCATACATCACAAAAATTCTCAATGATTTCATTCCTAATTTTATCACGCAATGTCTCATGAATTATTTATTTAAAAATATTAAATATTTGAGAGAAAATATTTACCGGTGCTGCTAAAATACTATTTGGTCTTGCAACGTGATTCTTCTGTCATTTATTGTTACTAATAATAAAAAATAAAGAGTTTTATATTCTTCTATCATCACCATTAATGATATTTTCGATTTTGTTTAAAGAAAAAAAATGGAGAATAAAATAATAATATATGGATCATAAAATAAAATAAAGAGTATATGGTGTAATATATGGTGTAAAAATGAATAATAAAATTTTAAAATCAAACTTACGAGATATGCTAATTAATTAATAAGGGATATATTAATATATATGTATAAGTGATAGGGATATTTTTGTCATGTAAAAGTAATTTTCTGCTTCTGCTTCTACTTTTTTAAAAAAACAGAAATTTTCTGCTTATTCCCAGCAGCAAAAACTGCTTCTGCTTCTATTTAAAAACACTTATACAAGTTAACCATATACCTACCTTTTCAAAAAAAAAAATGTACCTTTTTCTCAAAAAAAGTACTCTTTTTCTAAAATTAAAAAAAAAATAAAATCTCAAACAGGCTCTAATTCACATTGATCGGATGAAGCTTAATTGGATTGAATCAAAGAGCTTGTTATATATGTATCCAAAGACTTTGTCAATGACAATCAATTTTGCTGAGTTCCTTGTTATGATCATCCTCCCATGTATCACATTTATCGTGAAATTAATGTGGTAGCACACAAAACTAACTACGAGAGTACGATTTGTAGAAATTAATAAATAGTGAACTTTTCATATAAAAAAAGGAATTATTAGAAAAAACTTGACATATAAGGAGACAGGAGTATTGTCTCAAAAAAAATTAATGGATTGATTATATTATCAATTGAAAAAAGAATCATTAGAAGAAGTCAATTATAAAAAAACTTATTAACTCTTTGCATCTCAAGAAATTAGAAAAATAGACTTTATAAAAAAATATATTATTATTTTAAAAAAGTTTTAAGACCTCTATTCATTTTGATTTTAGATCATTAATATGTTATAGCCGTCCCTGATCTGGACCTCACATGGATTAGCTAACGTAGATCGAAGATATTATTTGGAACGAACCCCCTATATTTGTTCATTTAGTTTTCCTCTGAGACTTATTAAGGGCTGAATCAACTAGATCAGCCCCTATCTGTAATAATTCTTCATTAATTCTCTGCTTTTAATGTAATGTCCTTTCCTTTAGAAAAAAAATAATTTACTTACTTTAACAAAATTGTTTATTTATCCAATGTTAGAATATGCCTTATCCTCCAGCAGAACTCCCTTCTTTCATCACCTATGGTCTATGGACTAGGATATCGATTATAACCAAAGAGGTAAAAAGCTTCATGAAAATACTATTTGGGTAAAAGAGCTTTAGTTATATAATATTGTTGAGACGTAAAATTTAACGAGGAAATAGCTAAATATAACCATTTATAATTTGAATAGATGAAAATGATCTTATAAGACTAAATTAAAGTATTTTTCTTCTAATACTCTCGCCCCGGCCCTGCAATTGAATCTTAAAGAATACTTACCATGAGGAAGAATCTTACCGATAACATTATATTTTCTGTGATATTTCATTTATTATATAATATTAGAATTTTTCTGACTTTAATTGTTAAGGGACACCTAAAAAGACGTTGCACTTTAGAAATTTATTAGCACTGATACAAAATGAACCTTTTTCGTTTTACATATGCACTACTTCTGAAAAAAAAAAAAGTCTCTTCTTTTTTGTTTTCCAATCCAAAAAGTCTAAAAATGAAACATTTTAAAACAACTTACTTTGACCTCACGGAAAACACGGCGCTCGTGCAACTCCTTGTTCAAAAGTCTAATAGATAGTATATCACTTTTTCTTCTGAAAAAGAAAAAAGAAAAATATATCTTAAAATGACCGAGCATAGTTTCGTTATACAAATATTATGGATAAAAAAAGGTAAATAACCAGAAAAAAGTAAGATTTATCGTACTAGTTTGGGCCAAGTGAGGTTTGCTCAAGTGGTTGAACACCATCATCATTGAATGTAGGTTTGAATATTGTATATATTTACTTCAGTCCATTGATATTGGTTTGAGTCACGCTGAAGGATAAGTGAGAACACTGAGTATCCTCCGGAGGAATGAACAAAAAAATGTGTTTTGGTACTTTTTTTGAAAAATATTTTTCATGGTGAGACCAATTTTTGGTTTTACCTAGTTATTAGAAAACATTTCTAGAAAATACATCTTTTGTCAACCAAAAAAAAACAAAGGATTTTCCTTATAAAACCTTTACTCATACTCCTTGTTACTTGATCCAACTAACACATAGACGTTGTTCCAAATCTCTAATACACAAATTTTCATCAATATGTGAGTTTTGCAGAAAATATTGACATATGGTGAAGTTACGCGCAAGTGAGAAACTATAGCACTTTGGAGGACTAATATTTAAGTCATAGCCAAAATTACTAAATTTACTATTTAGCCATCTTAGAATCAACTTCAGAAGTTGAAAGTTCCATGGCTGAAATTTCAAACGTCAAACATATGGTCTGAAGCTAATTGGCTTGCTAAAGTCTAACTTCAGACCTATATGTTAGATTTTAAACTTTAGTTCAAACGAAATCTAACTTCAGACATTCACGCATGAAGTAGGCATTAGCCCAAGTAGCATAACTCCAGCTTAATAAAGGAATCAAATTGCAAAGTATAAAGACATATAAAACTACTTTGTGATTGACAAACTTTAATCGCCTATATGGAAAGCATAAAAAGTGTAACCATTATTGTTTTATGTGAAGTGGACACAGATCGATTATCTGGTGCAATGTACTATAAAATTAATAGTATTTGGGAGTCCAATCTCTTTCTTGAGAATTTTACCCACTAAAACAATTAATAAGAATTATATACAAGAATAACACATCTTTTTAAAAGTAACAAATATAGCATATTTTATAACAAATGTAGCTATTTGTATTTTGAAAAGAAAAATATTTAAGACATAATAAACCTCATTTAAATATTAGTAACCCCCTTCATTAATTATATTTCCATCAATAAACTCTCTTTCATAATGTTCTCTCTCCACCACAATTTTGTGATGTTTTTAATTCAAATATCTTTTTGTGTTGAGTGGTGATATTTTTTTAAAAAAATTATTACTCTATTACAATTATATATATATATATATATATTTCAAATATACGAATTTTGTGTGTGTGTATATATATACACATATATATATTATATTAATTATATTATACATATATATTAGATTAATTATATTATATATATTATAATTTTAATAATTATATTTGTAGTACTATTTAAAACATAAAATTTACATTCATACAATATTAAGGATATACTGGTAATATACAATTATCACCTATATTTAAAAATAAAATAATTATTAAAAATTGAATTGTAAAAAGAATAACACAATTATTTTGTCAATATAGAAATGAAAATTTTTTTAAAAAAAAAAGGTAATAAAAAAGGAAAGAAGTAAGAAACAATTATCCAACTACATTAACCAAGTACATTAAACAATTATCCAACTACATTAACCAAGTACATTAATTTTCCTCATTAATGAAAACAATTTTCTTTTTTAAAAAAAATGAATTGATTTAGAATAAATGAGAATTTATTTAGGATTAGATTTGGCTAAATCTATAATTATTGTCTGGCTATTACTGTAATTTTAAAAATAATGCTAAAATTCTATAATATATTTTTTAAGATTGTATAGTTATGTGAAATGCTCATCTTTCTTTTAGAATGCCAAAATGAAGTAAAGAGGATATGGAAGTAAAATGTCCTAGTGAGTATCCAAGCCTAAGGTAGATCTTTACACGAATAACTACCTAAATTTACTCTTTACTTTTTCTAATCGGTATACATATATATTATACACTTATTATCTATGATCTTTCAAATATTATATATGAATTATACATATATTATACATCCACTGACTATTTGTAAGTTTGGTGAATGATTGTTTAGATTAAAACTGTTGTTGCATTTTATTATTAAAATAAAATTATTAAAGTGAATGATATTAGTAGGCATAAAGTAGAGAAAGTGGTGACGTAATTCTTTGTAACTCTTGTAACTTTCATCCAAAATTCTACCTCATTATATCTTGTAACTTACGTAACCACTAATGCATGTTCTTCCCACTTACTCCTACTAATTGTACCACTACACCTCACATTACTATCCATAATCTTGACATTTACTAGATGGAAGAAATTCTACAACTTTATAAAGAATGGTCGTTGCTTTGTATTTGACATGGATGAAAGAACGAGAATTATGTAAAGTGTGAAAAATATTGTAGTAAGTAGTGAGATGAGAATAGTGAAAGTGAGAGTTGAGACAAAGAAAAATATTCTTAGTTTCAACTATATTAACGTTACAAAAGAAAGTAATTATACGTTGAAGGAAGGTGTTGTTTTGGTGGAAGCTTTGAATTCTTCAACTAATTCAGAGTTGTTTGAGTTGTACGACGTTGTTGGGCTGTTGTATCCTGGAGAGGACAAGTCAAGAATGTTACTGCTAGATCGGTGTGAATTATGCCACAGTGAGCTTAAATCTCCTTTAAGAAAGCGAAATATCAACGTCTCAATCTAAAGATATTTTTTTAATTTATTTTGATCATTTTATTATTTCAACTATAATTTAGTCGAACAAAAACTAAACATAAAGCCAAGGAAAGACTGCATGCCAGGCCCAATATTACTTGATGAATCAGAAGAAACCGAAGAATGAGTAAGAGATAAATGATCAAAAAGACAATAACAAGTAGAAGCTCAAATCTTCACCAACAATCTTCACTATGGAGCAAATGCAAAAATCTCCAATCCCTAAAGCAAATTCACGCTTTCATGATCGTCAATGGTTTCAACTCCAATCGCATTGCTCTACGGGAGCTCATTTACGCTTCCGCTGTAACTTTTTCAGCATCTATTCACTATGCCCACAAGGTGTTTGCTCAAATTACTCAACCAGATCTCTTCATGTGGAACACCATGCTTAGAGGTTCAGCTCAGAGTCTTAGGCCGTCTTTAGCTGTTTCCATTTATACCCAGATGGAAAAACGGTCCATACGTCCCGATAGTTATACTTTTCCTTTTGTACTCAAAGCATGTACCAAGCTTTCTTGGGTTGTTTTTGGCTTTGCTTTGCATGGGAAAATTGTGAAGTATGGGTTTGAATCGAATAAATTTGCGAGGAATACACTGATTTATTTTCACGCGAATGTTGGAGATATAAGAATTGCGGGAGAACTTTTTGATGGTTCTGCTAAGAGGGATGTTGTTGCTTGGTCTGCTTTGACTGCTGGATACGCGAGGAGAGGGGAATTGGATGTGGCGAAGAGGCTTTTTGATGAAATGCCGGTTAAAGATTTGGTTTCTTGGAATGTGATGATCACTGGGTATGTGAAGCAAGGGAAGATGGAGAGTGCGAGGGAGTTGTTTGATATGGTGCCAAAGAGGGATGTTGTGACTTGGAACGCGATGATTTCTGGATATGTGCTATGTGGAGAAAATGAGAAGGCATTGAAAATGTATGAAGAGATGAGAGGTGCAGGGGAATGCCCTGATGAGGTCACCATGTTGCATCTTTTATCCGCTTGCACGGATTCAGCATTCTTGGATGTTGGTGAGAAGATACATCGGTCTATTATTGAAATGGGTGCAGGCGAGTTAAGTGTATTTCTCGGTAATGCACTTGTAGACATGTATGCTAGGTGTGGCAGTATTAGGAAGGCGCTTGAAGTGTTTCAAGGCATGAGAGAGAAGGATGTGTCGTCATGGAACATAATTATGTTAGGATTAGCTTTCCATGGTCATTCTGAAGAATGTATCTCTATTTTTGAAGATATGAGGAGAATGAAGTATGTCCCTAATGAAATTACTTTTGTTGGGGTATTAGTTGCTTCTAGTCATGGTGGAAAAGTTGATGACGGCCGAGGATATTTCAGGATGATGCGAACTGAGTACGATATTGAGCCAAATATAAGGCACTATGGGTGTATGGTGGATATGCTAGCACGTGCAGGACTATTGAATGAAGCGTTTGAGTTCATAAAGGCGATGGAGATTGAACCTAATGCTATTATATGGAGAACACTGCTAGGAGCTTGTAAAGTTCATTCCAATGTGGAGCTGGGAAGGTATGCTAATGAGCAGCTACTTAAATTGGGAAGGGAAGACAGTGGGGACTATGTCTTGCTGTCTAATATCTATGCTTCAAGGGATGAATGGGATGGTGTTGAAAAGGTAAGGAAGTTGATGGATGACAACGGGGTTTGGAAAGAACCTGGTTGTACTTTAGTTGAGGCTGATGATTATGCTCTCAGGAATATTTGTTTTAATTCCAAAGCTTAAGCACTCTTGATAACAGAGATAGCAGGCGGAAGCTGAGAAGGGAGCAACTAAGCTTAATGCCTCTTTCTTAAACTTTGTACGCGTGAAGGTCCATCCTCTGTGGAAGGGTACAAAATCGACAACTTTGATCCAACTCTTCTGTCTCTTCACATCATAGACCACTGTAGTACATGAGACATGCAAATTGCACTTACTGCTGTTTCTATCAGCAGTTCATTGAGGATTTGAGGTCATTGTATGTCTCATTTAGAAATTTTGTTGTAATTCTTCGATTGGTTCATACATCGTTAATTTATTTTTCCTTCTATATTTTGGGTATCGGTAGGACTGTGTCAGGTAGTTTAGGACTTACAGTTTTAAATTAAGTTTATTGCTTGACATGGTCTTGAGCTTCATAATGAAAATTGCTGTACTTGTTTGTTTTCAGCAGGAAGGCAGTAGTTAGTCTTGTTCTAAAATATTTGCAAATCTCCACGAATTGTTGTGCTACAGGATTATTAATTTGTGATTTAGAGTGCTAAAAGATTCCAGACATCCCGGATAATGTTCTTAAGAACCGTAGGCACATATAAACAACAGAGTCATCCATGTTTATCAGAACAAATGCTAATATTAACATCAAGTTTATTGATTGAGAGGAAGAATCACTGCAACAAACAGATAAAATAACAGCTAGTATGAATTAAGATGACAAAATCATTCAAAAATTTCTTCGAATGAAACACAGTAACACACTATCAAATGAAATTAAAAGATGAAACACGTTCTTTCTTCTCGCCATAAGTGGTCGATCATTATGGATGAAATCAGTTTCTTGAAAGAGCCAGAGCTGACAATATAATCAGCAGCAAAAACACAAGAACTCCAATAAACGATCCAACCAAAGAGCCCGAGGCACGATCGCAGAAAGAGTTATAATGCTGGCATATAGGAATCCAATTTGCATGTTCATTTCCCTTGTGTGCCAAATATACTATGGCTGCTGCAGCAGATGCTCCAGATGTTAAAAATGCCATCATCACCTGATAATGATTAATTATCAGCTAAGAAATTATTGTACAACAAAGAATTTAGTATGGAAGATTCAAGTTAAGCTAATTAATTCGAGAATTTACCGTATCAAAGAAGATCAAGACCACCCTAGTTATTCTTGCACCACTCATGACAATGTGCAAGATGGATAGGACAAGAGATACAGCGAGGTATGCGCTAACGATGCCATTCGCTACCACAAAGAACCTGTGAATTTCACAAATTTTACACAATCATGTCAGTTATTAGGTAATTACAGGTAAATCACTATTGAAAAAATAAAATAACGAGTGACCTGATTAAAATGATGATAAACCTGCTATCTTTATACTAAGATAACTATAAGTAACAATACCTAATAAGTGTTAAACTAGTTAACTGAAAAAGAAGACAGACAACCTACTATAACAGGTTAAATTACACTAACAATATAAAGTATTTTATATTGTCAGTGTAGATGAGTAAATCTGAAACAAAGAACATAGTATTAGTGTATTATCTTACGTGAAAGTTGGAAGGTCCTTGTACTCCGCCTTATACCTAATGAACTGTTTGAAGGAGGCAAGGCTTTCATTAGATGTTCCCATGGCCATTGCACTTCCTAAGGTACCTAAAATGGCAACTATTCTCATAATAAAATCAAGAAAAGAAATTCCTCTGTTCCCCTTGGGCTTTGAATCTTTTGAATCATCTCCAGCTTCACTAGCACTTGAACTCATTTTCTCCTTAATTTACTCGTTTGCTAGATACTCTAAAGGGTTTTGAATTAATTGCTCCTTTGTTATGGTACACTTAAGAGCAATACAAGCATGTTATTTATACTAGGAAAAAATTCTGTTGATTTCAAACTGTACAATCAAGAATCCACTATAAAGCATACTCAAAGTGGACGTAAGTCAATAAGTGGAATGGTTGGCCTTGAAAATCCTACTTTATCTAATTCTTTCCCTTGGTTGGCAACTACACATACTGTTATTAATTACTATTTCTAAGTTAAAGCCAATGTGATAGATTTATTAATTTATAATCGTTTTCCATTAGTATTACCAGTTGAATCTTCATGGTAGATGGATTTAAATTGTCCATGCTTTTGGCACTTGAGAATTAAGCATTAATAAAGAGTAGAGTTGCAACTATAAAAAAGCTGTTAATTATAACTGAATTAACTCCATCGATTGGTTCCTCTTGCTTCTCCAATTAGTGCATTTATGTTTTCCTATATTTTAGTTCTGTGCTAGACGTTGGAAAATTAAGATAGGTGATTCTAATTAGATAATATTGTTACATTTTAATTAAGTATAGGAGCGTACTTTTAAAAATTAGGAGAAAATCCATTGATTGGGCATATTAGCAGACGAATAAGGATAACCAAAATAGTCAGTAGGGCTTTTGAATATCTGTTCAATAGTCAAAATAGGTTAGGTGCTAAACTTGCAAAGGACTTGATTATTCGTAAGTGAGATTGTACCTGCATCTAATTTGGAAAGCAAATTAAGTAAATACCTCCTATTTTAAGTGCAATAGTGAATGCCCTTTCACCGGTCAGTTGCGGTGGAACAGATGGACAAGTGTTATAAGTAAATTAACTTCATGATATGAATTGAAAGAGAGGTCCATTGTAATAGCATATTGACACATGAATGATCTAAGCACTCAACAAAACCTTAATAAAATGGATGGAATAATAAAATATGATAAGATCTACAAAAACTGATGTGAGACAAGGTAATCAAAAAGGGGAATGATCTCTTCAATTAATTTGGACTCATTTCCTTTCTCCGATTATGACTCATTCATGCAAATGGTGCTATTTAAATTTGTGGTGTTTAATATCTGCCCTTCAACGCTAAGTAACAAATAAATAATCGAAAATATCTTTGACACTAAAATAATAAACAAATTTTCATGGGGCAAAAGTTTAGATTTTCGCAACATATTATCCCACAAGCTATGTTGTAAAAGGCATAAAAAATTATATCATACTGCATAATTTCATTCCTACATAACTTATGCCAAGCAGTTTCAGAACCCAAAAGTTATGTCGTACCGCATAACTTCATTCCTAGAACTTATGTCAAGCGAGGCAAAAGTTCTCTAAACTTATGCCGAATAAATTAGACCATACAAATACTATACAACTTATGCTGTATAATTTAATCTTTACAGAATATGTAATATGTCGAACGAAACAAAAATCGTCTAAACTTATGCCGAGTGAAGCAAAAGTTATCTAAACTTATGCGGAATGAATTAGTTTTATAAATAAGGACACTTTGATCCATAGTTTTTTTTTATTAATGAGCAACATGAACAAAAATTAAAGACCATCATAAATATTAAATAGAGGCAATTCTTGCAAAACCTTGATTATGCAAGGGAAGTTTAAGGCATATCTATATGGTACTTAGTTGAAATGAATGTCAAAGTTTGGGCCCTCCACGTCATATCTAAGTGGAGTGTTATTTATGGGTTTCCTCACAAAATCTTTAATGGGCTGCGAGTCCGTGATGAAGCCCATCTCACAAATGCGCATCCATTTTCCCCTATCCTGGAATTTATTAGGGAAAAGTACAAGAAGTAGCAGACTTAAGCCCATAATTATGTTAAATAGCAATACTTTTATAAAAGGAAAAATTATGCAGAATGTCAGCCCACTACAATTATTTACAAATAAAATAGCCCAACTTTACAAAAATTACCCAAAATGGCCTATGTTGTATATTTTCTGTAATAAAACACATTTATTATCAATTCTCTCTTACACACTACTTCAATCTCTTTAAAACTTAACATTTCCCTCCACCGTATCCGGGTAACTCCCTTAGAATGGATGTACGTTCCTCGTTAATCCACCGTTAGCATTTGTGAAAAATCCGACGAGCTTCGGCCGGTAAGGTAAATACGATCGCCGGCGATCTTCAGCTTTAGCTTTACTCTTCATATAAGCTTCATGAGCTAATACACCTTCACTCTTCTTCACAACCTTCTTCTTCTTCTTCGTTACTTTTCCAGCGAAGACTTCAACTTCGCCGGAAATCTTCTTCTCCGATGACTCCATCTCCTCCTTCCGATCAACTTTCGCCGGAGTTGTTGGTATTAAGAACACGAAAGTGTCTCTTCCATCACTATTACTCCGGTGAAGAAAGTCTTTGAATCTCCATAACTTTGAAAATATATTATACTAAAAAAAGTGAAACTCGCACAGGCAATATTGGCCAACTGCTCAGTTTTCCAGGGGTGGTAGAAATTGCTGTTTATAACAACTTAACATGATTAACAAATTGCTCTCATGGTTAACAACTTAACATGGTTTTTACAGTTAAATGGCTTATTCTGAAAGGTCGTGCTTTTGATCTCATATTGGTTGCTGAATTCTTCTGAAAGTTCTGACACGTTACATTATAAATACTTCTCTAACTTGCAAGGTTTTCCTGCAGCATCAAGCATGTCTGGTTTATCTCCTTAAAATCTTGTGTTCTTTAATATGTCATGTTAGCTTTGTAAGATCATATCATTAAAAATGAGATAGGAAGGTTAAAACCAAAGAGCTACTCTCAAATAAAGAAATGTGTAGCTGCATTTTCACTGAAGAAATATGCGACTTCTATGTTTATAATATCGATACATGATTATACACCATTCATACAATGTCAATACTTTATATACCTATTTATACAATATCGATACACGTCTAATCTAAATATTATTTATACAATATTAATACACTCTTGTACACCATTTATACAATGTCGATACGTTATATAACTATTTATACAATATCGATATATTACATATACACTACATAACTATTTGTACATCATATATACTTGTTTATACATTACATATACACTACATAACTATTTGTACATCATATATACATGTTTATACACCATTTATACAATATCGATACATTACATAATTATTTATACAATACCGATACATGTTTATACATTATTTATACAGTATCGCTAAACGTTTATACGCTATTTATACAATGTCGATACACGTTTATGTACTATTTATACAATATCGATACATTACATATACACTACATAACTATTTATGTAATATCGATACATTATATATACACTACATAATTATTTGTTCATCATATATACGTGATTATACACCATGTATACAATATTGATACATGAAAAAAAATTGCACGGAAAATGTTTGAAAAAAAAAGAGCAAAAATAATTTTTTTTTATAAAAAAATTAACGCTTAAAAAAAAAAAAAAGCATAAATGGCCTAATGTCCTTGGGCCAAATTGAGTTTTGTTGAGCCCATGACCCTTTTGGCTATTTTTTCTGTAAATGAAAAATGGGCTACTTTTTTTGTAAATATTTTAATTTTCTGTATATAATTGAAATTTTCCCTTTATAAAATTATCTAAAATAGCAAAAGTAGTAATATTTACAGTGGGGCCAGCCGAAAGAGCGTGTTACAGACTCGCCCCTTTTTTCACGCCTTTATATTTATCTTTTTCCTTTTTTTGATGTTTTTTTTTTTTAATTTACCTCTTTCTTGCTCTTTTTACTTTCCCAATCTTCCTCCTTTTTTTTAGGTTGTAATTTTTACATTACTCCTTACGTTTTTCTACAAGAACCGTGCTCCATAAAATCAGGTAAAGCTGAATTGCGGTTATTTAGAAATTTTATCTTTTCAAAAAATACAACTTATTTGTATATTGAATTTTCTCTTTAACACTGATTCCATTTTTAAAGCTTTCCCTTTGTTTTTACGTTTGTGGAGGTCTGCTCTAATGGCAGAACACACACCAATATTCAACAGAGGTATACCCCCTATAAATTTAGTTTCTCATGGTCCACCATCTTTTAGTATAGGTCTTACTCAAGAGGAAAATACAAATACAGTATCTACGCCTATAGAGTCACCAAAATTAGTGACCGTTGAAGAGGTTAGATCGAAGCATCGTAATGATCCAGCGAAAATGGCTGAAATTATGAAGGCAAAGGGATTGAAAAAATCTTCTACTCCAAAACCCCCCAAAAATACAAAACCAGTAAAAAAAAAAAAAAGGAAAGCAAAAGAAATTGAAGGAACTAGCAAAATCTCAAGCCCAGAAGTTGAAAAAGCTTCCGAAGATTATTTTGAAGAGGTATTATTTTTTTTAGAATTTTTTAATTTTGTATATGTATTTTTACTACTGGGCGTTGTATTGTATATGTATTTAACAAAGCGAAATGTTGTATGTATATAGTTGTTGGGTAATGGTTTGCATATGCCCAGACTAATTTTGTTGTCTATATATACATATGGTTCATATAAATGTATTTGTATTTGTATTTATGTATATACATTCACTTTATATTTGTAAGTTATAAACACTGTCACTAGATTTGTATTTTATATACAAATAATTACGTACCTATATGTATATATACATATGGCTCATATAAATGTATTTGTATTTGTATTTATGTGTATACATTCACTCTATATTTGTAAGTTATAAACACTGTCACTAGATTTGTATTTTATATACAAATAATTATGTTCTTATTTGTATATATAAATATGGTTTATATAAATGTATTTGTATTTGTATTTATGTATATACATTCACTCTATATTTATAAGTTATAAACACTGTCACTAGATTTATATTTTATATACAAATACATATATAGATATAATTTGTATATCTAATAGAGATTTATATATTTTTTGTTGTATAGGTGTTGCGTGATCCCATATTCAAGGCCAGAAAAATACCAAGATTTGCATCACATATGTGTTGTCACATAGATAATGAAATTGTGAAAACTTTAAAGGATATGTTGTCTAAGAAGCAATACAAGCGTTTTTGTGACGAGACTATTTTCGAAATTTTCACAAAGATGAGGCGTTGTTATGTGCAAGCACAATTATGCAGATGTGTTATGGCACTAGAGACTAAGGATAGTTCTGCTAGAGTCATAATCATACGTGCAAATGGGACTATTCTACGTTTCACCCCGAGGGAGTTTGCTATAATTACTGGTTTGAATTGTGTTGCTAACAAGGATGATTTTGTATTTGATGAAGATGTACCAAATAGGATACTTGAACAGTATTTTGGTGGTAATATTAGTGTTCAAAAACGAGACTTGTTTGCAGCGGTCGCTGACAAAATATGGGATGAACACAATGATGACGATGCATTGAAGTTTGCTATTCTGTATTTCATACATGCATTCCTGTTAACAAATGTTGATTCTACTGGTATACCACGTGACCATTTCGACTTGGTTGAGAGTGGTCGGTATAAGGATTTTTCGTGGGGATCTGTATCATTTGATGATTTGGCTAAATCTATAACTAGTAAGTTGAAAGCCAATGAAAAGTTTTACTTGCTCCAGGATTTGCCACTTGCTATTCAAGTGTGGTTGTACGAGTGTTGCTCGAAAGTTTCACGAGGTGTTGCTTGAAAAAAATGGCCATTTGTATTTTTGAATACAAATGTAAAAATACAAAAATAGTTGATCAAAAATACAAACCTTGTCATTTTTTTAATTAAATATATTGTCCATGAGAGAATCAGAGCGGGGACGAGGTGCCTTTGTCTCCCAGTTTATCAATCGGGGGATTTGATTGTCCAACTTTAAAGCAACACCCCGTGAAACTTTCAAGCAACACTCATACAACCACAGTTGAATAGCAAGTGGCAAACCCTAGAGCAAGTAAAACTTTCCATTGGCTTTCAACTTACTGGTTATAGATTTAGCCAAATCATCAAATGATACAGATCCCCACGGAAAATCCTTATACCGACTACTACTCTCAATCATGTCGAAATGGTCACATGGTATACCAGTAGAATCAAAATTTGTTAACAGGAATGCATGTATGAAATACAGAATAGCAAACTTCAATGCATCGTCATCATTGTGCTAATCCCATATTTTGTCAGCGACCACTGCAAACAAGTCTCGTTTTTGAACACTAATATTACCACCAAAATACTGTTCAAGTATCCTATTTGGTACATCTTCATCAAATACAAAATCATCCTTGTTAGCAACACAATTCAAACCAGTAATTGTAGCAAACTGCCTCGGGGTGAAACGTAGAATAGTCCCATTTGCACGTATGATTATGGCTCTAGCAGAACTATCCTTAGTCTCTAGTGCCATAACACATCTGCATAATTGTGCTTGCACATAACAACGCCTCATCTTTGTGAAAATTTTGAAAATAGTCTCATCACAAAAACGTTTGTACTGCTTCTTAGACAACATATTCTTTAAAGTTTTCACAATTCCATTATCTATGTGACAGCACATATGTGGTGCAAACCTTGGTATTTTTCTGGCCTTGAATATGGGATCATGCAACACCTATACAACAAAAAATACATAAATCTCTATTAGATATACAAATCATATCTATATATGTATTTGTATATAAAATACAAATCTAGTGACAACGTTTATAACTTACAAATATAGAGTGAATGTATATACATAAATATAAATACAAATACATTTATATGAACCATATGTATATATACAAATAAGTACATAATTATTTGTATATAAAATACAAATCTAGTGATAGTGTTTATAACTTACAAATATAGAGTGAATGTATATACATAAATACAAATACAAATACATTTATATGAACCATATGTATATATACATATAAGTACTTAATTATTTGAATATAAAATACAAATCTAGTGACAGTGTTTATAACTTACAAATATAGAGTGAATGTATATACATAATTACAAATACAAATACATTTATATGAACCATATGTATATATAGACAACAACATTAGTCTGAGCATATGCAAACCATTACCCAACAACTATATACATACAACATTTCGCTTTGTTAAATACATATACAATACAACGCCCAGTAGTAAAAATACATATACAAAATTAATTTTTTTTAAAAAAAACCAATACCTCTTCTTCTTCTTCTTCTTCAGAATAATCTTCGGAAGTTTTTTCAACTTCTAGGCTTGAGATTTTGCTAGTTCCTTCAATTTCTTTTGCTTTCCTTTTTTTTTTACTGGTTTTGTATTTTTGGGGGGGTTTTGGAGTAGAAGATTTTTTCAATCCCTTTGCCTTCATAATTTCAGCCATTTTCGCTGGATTATTACGATGCTTCGATCTAACCTCTTCAATAGTCACTAATTTTGGTGACTCTATAGGCGTAGATACTGTATTTGTATTTTCCTCTTGAGTAAGACCTATACTAAAAGATGGTGGACCATGAGAAACTAAATTTATAGGGGGTATACCTCTGTTGAATATTGGTGTGTGTTCTGCCATTAGAGCAGACCTCCACAAACGTAAAAACAAAGGGAAAGCTTTAAAAATGGAATCAGTGTTAAAGAGAAAATTCAATATATAAATAAGATGTATTTTTTGAAAAGATAAAATTTCTAAATAACCGCAATTCAGCTTTACCTGATTTTATGGAGCACGATTCTTGTAGAAAAACGTGAGGAGTAATGTAAAAATTACAACCTAAAAAAAAAGGAGGAAGATTGGGAAAGTAAAAAAAGCAAGAAAGAGGTAAAAAAAAAAAAACATCAAAAAAAGGAAAAAGGTAAATATAAAGGCGTGAAAAAAGGGGCGAGTCTGTAACACGCTCTTTCGGCTGACCCCACTGTAAATATTGCTACTTTTGCTGTTTTGGATAATTTTATAAAAATTATTGCTATTTAGCATAATTATGGGCTTAAGTTTGCTATTTCTTGTACTTTTCCCAATAAAAATTCTAATGATAATTTTTCCAATGTTTTGCTATATATGCATAAAGAAGTTCGTTTGCGGGACCTAAATATTTGTTACTACAATTTTTTTGGTTAATTACTGTATTTGTTACATGTCCATTGATCACTTTGTTCGAGCACTGGGCCAGTCTCTTGGGCCTTAATTTCGTTATTTCTACTTTAATCAGAAAGAAAATTCTGTGGCCAGTGGCTGTTGTTTATTGCTTACCAATAACCTTTTTTTTTTTTTTTTTTGGTAATAAGCTTACCAATAACCTCAAAATATTGAAATTCAGTCAAAAGAGAGAAACAGAAAGGAAAATGCGCTTACGTTTTTAAAATTTAATAGCGTTAGGTTAATTGCAACACCTAACTTAATTTTATGTATATATATTAATACTGTAAATATCTTTTTACAATGTTAGAATATTTTAACATGTTATAGCTCAATTGCTACAATAAACCTGATATGAAGTCAATAATAATATGTTACTTATAACAAATTAAATTATATCGATATTATAAAAAAAAAAAAAAAAACTCAAATAGTCAATGAAATGTGTGACTTACTTCCCCTAACTAAAACCAAAAGGGCAATAAGAAGTACTAATTACATATATTACAAGTGGAATGACAGACGCGGTGGATTGATCTCCCCAAGGTAGAGTTGACTTTGGCCTTTGTGAGAGTTGGGTGGCTATAATTAGTTGCCTCCTTTTTTTAATTCAACCATAATACTAATAGTTGTTTCAGATCAACACAAATTGGAGAGAATTTAGATCATCAGAAGAAGAAAAAATCATGAATCAGAACATGAGCTCGTTGTTGATCGGACTAGTTGGTGCTGCTTTTACCCTGGGGGCATATTCACAACCATGGATGACTCCAACACAAAGTATCACTATGGGTCTTGTTACTCTCATGTTTGGTCTCCTCGTCCGTGAAGGTTTCATCTCCCTTTAAATAAATATTATATCATCTCTATCTTTATATTTTCCTGTATTAACTTACCGGAACTCTCTGAGCTCTTCCCTTTCTAATTCTGAGTTCGTATTTCCTTTTCTATTTTGTTGTTGTAATGAAACACTATATTTGGTTGATCAATTACTAATTTTGTTATTTGCCTTTGTTGCCGAATGTGATAGTTGCTTGTGTATGTTTATGGAGATCAGCTCCATGGTTCATTATAGATGTTATTTTAGATATACCGTCCTTTTCACGGGAGATTGGCAAAATATAACTTCAATAAGTCAATACAAGAAATTTTTCTAGATTTGTTTTCTCTGTTTGGTCTAGCTTTTAGGTCAAATATCTGAAATAATTTTAATTTTATACTCAAATTTTATAAGCGTTTATTTATCAAATTACCTCATTATTTCAACTTCAAATTTGAATATGGAAATGATAGCAAGTGATCAAACTTTGGAAGCGGGGGCTACCATTATTCCGATTTGTAACTTGTAAATCACCAGTGTTAAAACAGAAAGTTATAGCAAGTGATCATATGTTCCTTTTTCCTCCTCTTATCTACCCTTCATTTTCTTGCTTGTGGAGCTGCATGCCATCAGACGAAAAAGAAATCACAATGAAACTATCGTTTAATGGAATACTGAGTCGTTACCATACTTGTTGAACAATTCCAAAATAAACCAAATTAAGGATACTTTGTTTTTTTGGCATAGCTAGACAGGTTAGGGAGCTGTTTACATCACAATATTATTGGGCACTACTGGCTAATGTTAAATCAGTTCTAAACACCATCTTTTCCACAAATATACATTTTTATTTTTATTTTGGTTACTACTTCATAGTACTGTCGCAATTGTTTTATCTCACATCACATATCTTAGTCACCAAACGTTTCATGGTACATAACCTACTAGTTCCAGATACCATCAGCTACAGCCTACACATGCTTTACTATTAATACACAACTCTCTACCGTTTGCTTCGTCTAAATTGTGTTCAATATTTCCTCTCTTTTCCACTAGTTACCGTAACGTATCTGTTACCATGATTGTGTCCAGTTGCGAAGACAAGACTTCTGTTACGAATTTTCAAAATTTAGTAGTAATACATATGGATAAAAAGTACTTTTTGACCTATATAAATAATATAATTTTTCGATTACATAGCATGATTTTTCAACCAATGGTGTTCAAATACACCAAATTTTGATATCAAATTAATTAATTGTGTTCGTCTGACGGGGAAAGTGATGTTGGATGTCGATACAATTTTGAGTCGTGGCAAATTTGATATCAAAGCAAGTTTTTTTACAAACCATAAGGCTGTGGCATCATCCGCCATATATTCCCTTAATTAGCCCATATTCCCTCACATTATGAGGTCAATCCTGTTGAAGCTCGTGAGAGATACTTCCTTCCCTGCATATCAAGTTAATTACAATTTAGAACATGCACCATATATATCTTCGGTTATACGCCAGAAAACCTAATGCTATAACGTACATATTAATTACTTAAACAAATACAGAAGCGCATCCATGAACTTCACAAATCAAAATCAAAACCAAAATGTAAGCAAAGGAATATATAGTCTAACCGTGGTCTCTTAGATTCTTTAGTGTTGTCCACAATCTGATTTCACATCCACAACAATAGCTATTTCATCGAAAATCTGGCATGAGAAAATGAGGCAGACATGTAGCCAAAAATGACTTGCCAGTCGAAATCGCTAATCTTCGCTCTTTTGTTGTAAACTACAGAAGTAGTTAAGAAGCAGAATTGGTCGAGATTGCCGGCAAGTCATCCTTGGCTGCAATTCAATAACCTTATTCCCTCATGCAAAACTTTAAGATGAATGAAGAACATAACTAACAGTCTTAAATTTTAGGGAAGTGAAAGTTTCCCAAAGGAGAAGTCCAACATTCCCTGTTGCAAAGAGAAAGAGAGGTTTCCTAATTCATCTAAGAAAAACAAGTTGTGAGAAACTCATTGGATGGAAATTAGAATAGAAAGAGAAAAGAACTAACTTTGACAGTGCATGAAACGAATAATAGTTGAAGAAAAGAATGCAGCTTCTAGGAGTTGTAGTCTTGTAGATAAATAATGGATTATTGTATAGGAAAGGAAATCTACCAAAATATTAATGATAGCTATGTATCAGTCAATTTCTATGTAATGCCCAATGGAGAAAAGAAAAGGGAAAAAAGCAAGGAGGGGCTCTTAGGGTTTAGATGTGACTACCCACTGTCCCTATCACCCCCATAACTTGACATAAAGACACACTGAATCCAAAAGCACCTTCCCAAAAAATGTAGTGTACCAACACTTAAGTCCAAAAAAATATTACCAAAGGCAATAAACGCAGTCTGCGGATCAGGCTCCATAGTTGTACTTTCGTGACCTTTCGGCGTGGAGTTAGGTAAACTAATTTACTGCCTCATATTTTACCAAGCTGGCATGGAAAAATATCAATTAGCCAACCTCTTTCATGGAATTTTGTTGATTCAGCTTTTGCAGTCTTTGTCTGTTTGACCCAGCCATGAAACTGCATCGCCATTCACCCGGGGTATGACCTAGTGGTCAATGAAGTGAACTGAGAATATGAGGTCTCAGGTTGAAACCCCAACAGAGACAAAAAACACTAGGTGATTCTTTTCATTTGTCCTAGCTTTGGCGGACAGAGTTACCTGATATGTGTTGCTGGTGGGAGGTGACAAGTATCCCATGGATTTAGTCGAGGTGCGCGAAAATTGGGCCGAACACCACGGTTATCAAAAAAAGAAAAAAGAAACCATATTGCCACCTCGCATTGTAGTTATCGTCGTATGAGTTTTACTTGTAGGGTCGTTTGGTACGCGAAATAAATTATCTCGGAAATAAGTTTGAAATTAGATTTATATTGTCAACCAAATACATTATAAATCTAATCCCAAATTTAATCTTTAATTTATCCTGCGTACCAAACGATAGGTTCTTAGTAACGGATTAATTTGAAATCCACAAAGCACCCTATAGTATAGCATTAACAAAGTTCTGTTTTAATTCGGAAAGACAGGCGTTGGGAGCTAATTATCCCATGCCATATTCAAAACTAAAGGTGATGTTATGTTAGATTTGTAACCCTTAAAATTATGCACTTCTGTCGAGAGCACATATTCATCTCCCAGCAGACAACTGGCCCATGCAATTGTTTACATCCTTGTTCCTACGAAACACAAGATGATTGCATTAATAAATTAGAGAATGTAATCCAAAGCAATTGAAGATATCTTTGACAAAAAGAACCACAATAGCTGAGTAAGCTTAACATCAGATCCTCAACAAGCTGGCCACCACCAGCTGCCTATACAATTCACCGATTCTCACCACCTCCAGACCTGACAGAGAAAATTGCTTACATCAATTGCGAGATGTATGGTTCACAGTATACATGGCCACAAAAATCAATTCTTAATTGGCTTACCTAGTTGTTGGTAGTACCATCTCCTACATAGTCTCAACTTGGTGCATGTACTTGTATTGTAAAAGAGCAACATCTCGCCTCAGTTTCTGATGCTTCTACACCATTGATTGTGTTTGTCAAGAATAATTCTGCACACCTTATGACCATCTCTGTTCTTCACATGATTATTTAAATGGAGCATTGTTTCTCAAAACAGTGGCATAGCAAAGGCATCAGAAGAAAAATCACCAATCGCATTTGAGAATAGAAGGGATAAAAGGAGAGAAGTGCAAGCTGAAATTTTAGATCCAAAATGGCACACTTTTGAACTATCAACAAGACCAGGTAATTGGTATTGTAAAATTCACATCTGAAATAAATCGACCCCAAGAAGAAAAGGTGGAAAATAAACCACTTGCTTATTGAAATTGGGAAAAAAAAAAAAAATTCTCGTCATAAATGCAGAGAATGTGAATACCTATTATGTGGATCTATGAGCAAAACCTGTTAAAACCTGACGATTAAGGAAAATATGTCTTAGCTTGCACACAAACTAAATCATAACTATAAGAACATTATTGTAAGCATACTAAAACCTTACCACCAGATTTACTGCTTATAGTATTCCTTCCTAGAGACTGTCAGGTCTACAGTGATTTGCAATGCAAATCAGATCAGATAATTTATAAATCTGCCGTTACTGGTATATTATGCATTATTCATTTACATTTAAAATCTCTGTCTACAAATAACTGCAGGCAGACCTTTAGCTAAAGTTGCATGCGTGTTGGGTATCCACCAGTTCCTCTTCAAAACAATCATTGAAAAGTTCGGAAGATGCTTTGCCAATGAATTGATCAGGGAAGCAAATTATGATTGAATATGAACACATATCGAACAAACATCCAAGGTTGTTAGACACAAACAAGATTAGATGAAATAAAATTTAAAATTAAAGATACGATACCAATGACTTATGTTCCAATATCAGGATACAAATTAAATTTTCCATTCTAAAGAACCCAGAACTCCAGAGGACAACAGGTCTAACATCTACCTTCATCAAATAAGCAAATCCGACAATAACTCATCCAAATTAAAATTAAATTGGAATAAAAAAAAAAAAGACACCAAGACATTGCTGAGATTTGAGTGTTAATTCATCTGTAATACAACCACACCAAGGGAAGAAGGATAAAGTCGCACGGCTACACAGGTTCTTTGAGCTTGTAGTGTATGGTGTCAGGACATGGCAAATTTTGATGGTAGGTAATCTTCAGTTATGGTCCTCCTAAAGGTAGGCCATAGTTCCCAAATCCTCATTTATCTGATCTTCTGGTTTAGGTGCAAAGGAGGCAATAGGCTGGCTTCAGGCTTCATATATCTCAGCTGTTTTGTGGTGAGGGAAGGAAGCAAAGGGAAAACAATAGCATTAGTTTCAACATCAGGAGAGAGGCTAGGTCATCATACCAAAATGTCAACTTTAGTATGAGCTGAGCTAGCTATGAAATTTTGGTCAATCAAATGAAAGAAGCAAAGAAATGCAATGCAAAGAGGGGGATCCACGAGCTACCTGCCGGGCCAGTTACACACTCTAGTAACCATAACTTTTTCTCCGGGAAGCAGGGTCTTGCCCCGATGACCTGGCAGCAGTAGCTTAACATGTGAATAATAAGAACACCACAACTCTCATTTTCTAAACTCGAAGCAACTATAATTAGATAAGCTACACAAAAAGTCATGGGAGCAGATGGGAGTGACAAACCAGAAGAGCTAATTAATGTCTAAAGGTCGGACATAAATATCCAAGATACAAACAAGTGATCAAAACAGTTGGCAGCTAAAAAAATGAATTAAAAGCGAGCAAAAATTTACCCTAACAGCTCATGCTGGTTTATCTTTAAAGTACGTTTCTTTTTTATTTTATATAATATCGTACTGGAATGATCTTAAATGGAGTGACACGAACAATTCCTACAGCCGGCCCCAACTTGCTTGGATTGAGGCATATTTGTTGTATATTAAGAGTCAACAGGCCGGTGGTAGAGCCACAACATGATAACAACCAAATTCAGGAAAAGGTGGAAAGCCCAGAACAACTTACCTAGAAGCACCAGAACGCCCAAGGGAATATCCTTCATAAGCTCCATATCTTATATTGCTACTGCTATTACTCTGCAGATGAAATTAGAAATTAACAACTAAGGATGCACAGATATTCAAAAATATATACAGAGCAAGTGAAGTTAATGAATTCCCAAAAAAATTTCATAAATTCTGCTTCTCAAGCAATGAAACCCTATGTTACCTGGATACCACTGTAACTTCCATAACCATCAGCACGTGGAAGATCACTCGTACCACCATAGCCAGCTGAGTAAGAATGTCCATGTCTTCTAGTGTCCCTACTTTCTTGTTTCAAGGTATCTGAATCTGTTGTCATGGGGAGGTAGGGAAGAACTGGCACAAAGGCAGATGCGGGACCCTCTCTTTCGAATAGGTTTGCCCTCAAACGTGAAGTTACTTGCATGAGTGCATCTTTTACCACATCAAGTTCTCCTGAGATCTGATAAACATTTGGAAGCATATAGATGAGGTCAGTTGAGCAAATAACAAGCATAATCATAAGCAACCAGAGAATTTAACAAGATAATCCTGCATAAATAAGAAACCAAGGAGGATAAGAATGCTAAGCATAAGGAAATACAAACAAGACCTAACTAAAGACGGAAAATAAAGGAACAAATCAATTGAACCGATTAACAAACAAAGAAGATAAAAAAAGAAAACTATTCCTCGCTAGGAATAGAAACGGAATGGGCCATCAATGGAAAATAGAAGGGAGACGAGAAGATAAGGTGTGAAGGATATTGGAAATAAATTTGGTCTGTTTCTAAGAGAGTTCTACATTGGCAACCCCATCTTTTCATACCGTGTGATTGGCCTTTTCCTTTGGTCTGTTTCAAAAGGAATACTAGCCTAAGAGAGTTCTACATAGGCAACCCCATCTTTTCATACTGTGTGATTGATCTTTCCCTTTTTCTTTTCTCCTTCCTGGGTGAGGTTGCTTTCACAAAACATGAACAGAGTACAGAAGAAGAATACAAAAACAAAAATAATTAATGAAAGAATAATTTAAAGTTGCAACTTGTGGAAAACAGGTTCTATTCATCTCAAACCCTTCCTAAAAAAATAATCAAAGACGTCTTAATTCAATTAATATTGGCCTAAAGAAAAAGAAAAAAAAAAAAGGGCAGCCCGGTGCACTAAGCTCCCGCTATGCGCAGGGTTCGGGGAAGGGCCCGACCACAGGGATCTATTGTACGCAGCTCACCTTACATTTCTGCAACCAAGGCTTGAACCCATGACCTCCTGGTCACATTATTGACCTAAAGAAAATATAAATATATTTGGCTCCTCAATATGTCTATATCCAAAATCAAAGACCTCCTCATTCCATGTCATATTCATACTCCAAAAGCTGAGTACAAGGAGAGATCAGCAACTTCCTTTTCTTTCAAAGAGAGAGAAATATCTTTGGTGCATATAAGCTTTATAACTCTTATCAGTATGCTTACCTGCACCATCTCATCATCTTCAGCTGCAACCTTGGGAAGGCCTTCCTTGGAAAGTATACGAATATTAGCTTTCGTAATTTTCCTCATCTCATTGATTATGGCTCCTCCTTTCCCAATAAGACAGCCTATTCGAGATTTTGGGACCAGCAATCTTGTGGTGATCGATATAAGACCAGAATCTCTTTCAACTTTCTCATTGCACCTCGGTTGCAAATGCAATGCTGCTTCAACAGTTGGAGAATATGTGTCCTCGAAAAACTATAAACAAGCAAGAAAGAAAATCTTTACCTTGGACAAACATTCTCAACTTGTACACTCCAATACAAACATCAAAAGAAACGGACAATACCTCTTTTGCAGAAATTGAAATTACACAATCATCACCTTCAGCAGCAGAACTATCAACTTTGATTGCTGCACCAGATTCTTGTCTAATTTGATTGATTATGACACCACCTTTACCAATAACACCACCAATATTTGCAGCAGGACACAGCAAACGGATAGAAAATTCCTTTGAAGATGGTGCATCCCTTGGAGCTGAGTAAAGGGACCTTGACCAGTCCCGAGTCTCTCCTTTGTAGCCCCCATAAGACCCCAGTGGGGCTATTCCTACTATTGGAGCACCAGCAGTCGGACCTACAAGTGTCCTCGAAGAGTAGCTATTTGGTGCAGCAGAGGCAAGCAAGTGTTGAGAACGGGATGGATTCTTATGAACACGAGTTGCTATTTCATAAAGAGCCTTCTTCACTACAGTGGCTTCACCAGATATCTGAAACCCAATTGAATCCACGAGTACTGAAGTCAGCCATGAGAAAAAAATAATTCAAATTCCCATTACTAAAGCAAATAAGATTGCAATTGAAACCAAAGTATGAAACACAACAATTGCTGGTAAAGTGATCCAAATCTTTAACGATCATGAAGCTTGAACCACAAGAAAAAAGAAATCCAAGGATAGTACAATTTGCATACTTCACCTGACAAATCAGAGAAAGGACCACCAAAAAGAACACTAGAATAAATAGGCCGAAAAAGAAAGCCTGCAACTTCATTTTACTTGCCATTTAAAAAAAAAAAAGCATGCAACTTCATAAATGAACAACCAGCAGAGCAGCACTTGATCAAATTTACAAAGCAAAACAATTAAATAAAACAGCCTAATGAAATTTAATAGTAAAGAAGAACCAACAGTGTGATACAGTCAAAGAAAGGGAAAATCAGATAGGATATGATGGTCCATTACCTGCAGAAGTTCGTCCGAGCTCAATGCACATGCAGGTAAGTGATTGTCTTTCAATATACGAATCTGAGCACCAGTTTCACTACGAATATTCTGTACTATCTGACCCCCTTTCCCAATAATACATCCAATCTGATCTGAAGGTACTAGAAGGCTAACAGTAACCTGGGGAGCATCCTCAGAGTCCGCATCAACTGTGTCACTAACAATTTTCTCATGGACTTTCAAAAGTGCATCCTGGGCAGGACAAACACAATCTTCAGAGCCATTAAAGTCGTTTGTTTCCTCACTTGAACTGTGGATGGTGACAACACGTTCCTCACATTCAGGCACCGTCTCACCAATCCTGATTTTAGATTTAGTGTCCACCCTTAATTGCTTAACAATCTCACCTCCCTTGCCGATAATACTACCAATCTTCTTCCCAGGACATAAGTACCGATAAACTGTGTCGTCAGGACCAATAGAGAAAGGGTCCTTATCAGATCCAGTATTTCTCCTTTTATTTCTCCCATTGTCAGCATGATGAGATTGAGCACGGGAGCGCTTCCCATAGCTATTTCGCTGACCAGCCATCACAAAATACTCTGCTTATCATTCAAAGATTGCAACAAAGTTAAAAGATTATGATATCACAAAAGAATTATAAACATAAGATCTTCAGAACAATTCAAAGAACTTATTAGCTGAGACGGAATCTGAAGACATATCAATTCCATCTGATATCACTCACATGTAGCTGCTAACAATAGCAACCTCGAGATATCAATTCTAGATTAGCAGGATTTCCTGTTATAATCCTTTTTTTTTTTGGTTCCCATCTCGGTACCCGCAATGGAGTCTGGTTAATCCGGATTTGCGCCAAGTAGGGCCTATTCGGGGGAAGCGATCCCTACCAAGAGTTTTTATTGTTATAATCCTGACGACAAATGAATCACTACAATTGCATGAACAAACGAAACAAGCATGTGTTTATGCGACAAACAAATCGTCTCAGAACTCACGCCAGACCTGAAATTGAAATTCACGCCCACAAGGACAGATATACTGTCTATTGCAAAATTCATCTAAATTAATCCAGTAAACTATCTTAACAAAATAAAGAAATTACATTGAATCCGGACAAGCACAGATCTGAAATTCAATATGAATGTTTAAGATGCGTGTTTTTTCGCGTGAATGTAATAATCTACATCTGTATAATTTCTATACAAGTTGCAAGCATATATGTACCAAATTCAAAACAGGAATACATTACCTGCTGGAGATATCTGCACAAGTGGATTCCGATCCGCGATCCGTCAAATACAGCACAGAATTTGCTGCACTGGTTGATTAATAGGCAGGGGTTTTGACCGATCAGGTGGTGCAGGAGTGTGCTTTGCTCCTTTTCCTATAATATCCCACGCACCCCTCGTTGGCGGGTGTAGAAATCGCGGTTAGTTTCCGCTTCAGGAGACTACTATTCGTTTCCACTAAAAATAATTAGTTTGAAGTAGTTAGTATTTATTAGTATTAAAAAGATTACAATAAAATTAATTATCTTTCATATTCGAAATGTAAAAAAAAATGATTACTAATTAAAAAAATGATTACTAATTAGTAATTTAATAATTTAAGCAGTAGTATTATATAAAAATTTAATTATATATTTTTTAAAGAAAGTAGATTCAACAACTGATAAGATTATCTGATAAATTAATTGTAAAAGTCTTTGTGTATTGCGGAGTGTTAAAGAATTTTCTTTTAAGTATTTATGACATGATGCATGAATATTTAATTGTATGAAATTTGGGAAACTCACTTCTTCCCCTACATTTTGTCATTTGTCATTATGAGAAAAACACGAATTTGTTCATGATATCTCTTTTTCTTTTTTCAAATTAGTTTAGATATATGGACAACATTTGAAAATTCTTTTTGTTCAAATAGTTATTTTAATTTCTTTTGGAAAAAAAGTAATAAAATGTATGTTATAATTAGAAAAAAAATGATTGATTTATGCAATCAATTTTTCTAGATTACAATTTAGATTTAGAAATAGTGTAAATTTTTATTTTTTTGAAAAATTATACTACGGAATGCTGATAGATTCATGTCTGGTATTTACTCACGCGTTGCTCAAACTTAGGCCATCTCCAATCCAACACCAAATCCTGTTTTTTGGTGTAAAATTTAATGCTTCAGCCCCACTTTGCTGTTATTTTACATTAAAATAATAATAACAACAACATACCAGATTATTTCTACAAAATGGATTTAAGGAAGGTAGAGTATATGCAGTTCCCATATACCCCCGGTTCAAGATAAATCTAGTCTAGAAAATAACGTAATATAAACCTTACATCAAAATATTAGAGTTTTATCGATAATTTATATAATTTTAAATCATAATATAATATTTTCCATAAATTTTAATATACAAAATTCATAAATTACAGGAAAAAAAAAGTTGACAAAAAAATCAGACTAATAATTACAATGACCTGTTTATTTGTCACAATATATTTACAGTGTAATTACAAGTGTACTGTTTTGTTGCACAAGTGTAATCATATGGTTATATTAAATTTTAAAATAAAAGTTAATTATCAAAAACTAAAATTATATATATATATATACATACTAGTCATAGAGACCGTGTGTTGCATGTTATTGTATATATATGAAATTTGTACATGCTCACGATGACAATTATTTATTGCATAATATTTTTGTAAACATGGTAGACCTTGTATTGATTAATGTGTTTATATAGAGAGCTTATTTTTGCATTAAAAGATAAAAAGAATGTTTAGAATATTATTCTAGACTGCAATATATTTGATTAGATATATATTTCTCTACACAAGTACAACATTTGTCTTTAAGAAATTATATTGTCCTTTTTATAACTACGTATAAGAAGTTGTAAAGGACTGAAAGTAAAATTTTATACAAGTGGTACAGTTATTTGATCGATATGTCTTTTTTGTATAGTGGCTTGTAAATCATTATGAATTTCGTAGTATGCATCTGTAAAGAAGTACATAATAGTTATTTGTCATAGAAAATTTTAAAACAGTAGATAATCTGTGTGAAAAAATCCATAATGTCATCTTGTAGATAAAATTGCCTTTTTTTGTGCATCATTAGTGTCAAAGAAAAAATTTGTACATTCGCGCATAATTCTTCAACTAAAAATAAAGAAAGAAAGAATTGAACAAAAAGTTATAACATTAAATTGAAAAGCATCGGTGAATAGCAAATATACATGTCGACTTCACCTTTAACCTTTTTGAAGAATTAAATACACCAAAAAACTCAAATAGCTATATCTCCGAGCAATCTTCAATTTGCTGCAATCCCATTAGAAAACGCCTATACAAACATAAAAGAAAATAATTTAAATAAGAGCCCAGACATAACCTATTATATACACAAATTCATTATATTCCATGAAAGCGAAGAAACAAATTAGCATGAAAAACTCCAGTAGAAATATGATCATCTTAAAAATGTGGTATATCTTTATAGATGAAGAAGCTTGTATTTATGATTAATTTATTAATAACAACTCTTCAAATTCTTTACTCTAATACTTTCTCCGTTCGGATTTACTTGTCACTATTTTCCTAAATTGATTTTCATTTTTATTTGTCATTTTTGACAAATCAAGAAAAGACAAAAACAAAACCATGATTTACCCTTAGCATTACTTACTTATTTTCCAATACACATTACTAAACATCAATTAATAGGTGTAATACGGTAAACTCACTCTATCAATCATTATTTTTTTAATGGATGTGCCATGTCAAAAAATGACAAGTAAAAGCGAATGAAAGAAGTATCAAACCATAGAAGCTGAATAGAGTCAGCAAAAACTTTTCAAATTCTTTGGTTTTGAGGTTCGTGATTAAAAGTGTTGTTAATGTACTCATTTACCATGGAATTTAATAATGGTTTTTAAAAGACTTAAAGTTGTACATTAATATTTCAAGGCTAATTTTGTATATTTAGTATTTATAGTAGGGGTAAAAAAGTCCTTCAACTTTTGATGGACATTTTAGTAATTCAACTTTTTACTTTGTGGCTTCCTACTTTTAGAATGATATAGATATGTGTGTGTTCTTAACTAATACTATTGAAAAAATAATTGATTTATATCTTTCAAATTAGTACATTTTAATAAAATTAATCATAAAAACTTAAAATACATGATTTTTAAGAACATCATGAAATACATATTTGACAAAAAGATTAATATTATAAATATAATGTTATCAAATTATTAAAACATTTAACAAAAAGATAATCTATTAGTTCAAACTAAAAAAATGAATGACTTGCAATGTGAAATATCAAGTCAATACTAGTAAAACAAATAAATTGGAACTGAAAATATAAAATAAGTTCAAAATTCAAAATAAAAAATATTACTAACATAATACTCTTATGTCAAATTTAAACATAACATACATAAATATGATTCAAAAGAAAAGAAAAACATAAATCTATAACCTTATTCAACAATGAATACTACTTAATTTAAAAATTAAAATACTCATTAAATTATGTTAAATGAAAAAAATAAATATAAAATAAATAATAAAAAAAATTGTATGGAATCACAAAGAAGGAAATATTGGGAAATGAAAAAAAATAATAAAAAATGAAAAGTATATATTTTTAAAATATTAGAATAATATTTTTTTTTTTAAAAAATAATAGAAATAAAAAATAAATTAAAACGAAAAACATAAAGATAGAAATAAAAGAAAAAAATAAAAAAGTAACCAGCTTTACCAGCAATTCACAACTTGGCCTTGTGAATTAGAGAGTGTAATTACCCTGCCAATTATACCTAATTACATATTGACTAAATAATTATCTGGTCAATCAAATATACGAGATAATGTAATTACATCTAATTCAATTTTCAGAGTGACTTTTCAAACATGCCTTGGAGAAAAGATTTGTACTACTTCCTTCGTCTCAATTTATGTAATATAGTTTGACTTGACATAAAGTTTACAAAAGAAAAGAAGATTTTTGAAACTTGTGATCTAAAATGAGTCATAAATATTTGTGTGGTTATAAATTATTTTATTAAGAATAAAATAAATATTTTAAAATTAAATTGTTATTAAATATAAAAATGTATATTAAATTGGGACAGAGGGAGTAGTTAATTATCCTTTTAGTTGAAGGGATTACACAAATCCGTATACACCTGACCACAGGATATTTTTCTCGGGGTTCCAAAAGAAAAGAACCATTTCTCAAAATCCGTTAAACAAAAACTCCGACGGGGAAATCGTAACCCTAATCGTCCAATGTCAACATCCGGGCAACAGCAGTTCCGGTACACACAAACACCGTCGAAAGTTCTTCACCTCCGTAATCTGCCATGGGATTCCAACGATGAAGAGCTAGTAGAGCTTTGCAAGCCCTTTGGTAAAATTGTCAACACCAAATGCAACGTTGGGGCCAATCGCAACCAAGCGTTTGTCGAATTCGTAAGTTGCTTTTCGATTGATTGTATTAAGAGGGACAACGATGGTCATTTCTGTTTCTTTTTTAGGAAAACTCGCCCAATCGTTTTTTTTTTTTATAACCGTGGTGTCCAGGCCAGCTTTCACGCACCTCGACTAATCACCTAGTTTTTTTTTTTTTTTTGTCTGCTGGGATTTGAACCTGAGACCTCAGGTGCGACAACCGTTTTTAAATTTCGTTGTTGCAGCTTAATGTGAAGTAGCTAGAGTTCAATTATTAAATGCATTCTTAAGTGGGACACCGATGGTCATCCTGTTTCTTTGTTAGGAAAATTCGCACAACTGTTTTTAGTTTTCGTGGTTGCGGCTAAATGTGAAGTAAGTAGGTAGAGCTCAATTGTTAAAAGCATCCATGTTTTGAGAATTCTCTCAGTTTCCATTGGTTGTTCATGGCAGCTATGTTCCATGATTAACTCAATAAGAATGATTAGGAGATGGCTGGGTTGTTGAAGTTAGGATATATCAGTTCAAACCCCAAAACATTGTGTGTGAGCCAGATATCCTATAGCCGGGCAGGTTCCCCAGAATTTGTGCTTGTAGGACTCCCCGCTGGCCATAATGATTTTGTAAATATTAGAATTATTAGGAGCAGCTTCCATAATGAATTTGTATATTGTAATTAGAATAAGTAACTGCTAAAATAGGCTTGTTACACTCCTGGGTTTCTATTCTAAAGCAATTCTTTTGTATCTACGCTTTCCCTTATGGGTATGTTAACGTGACATTTATCATTACCCTCTAATGTGCATATTTGTTAACTGCAGTCAGACCTTAATCAGGCAATCAATATGGTTTCATATTATGCTTCGTCTTCAGAGCCTGCTCAAGTTCGTGGCAAGACAGTGTACATTCAGTATTCTAACAGGAATGAGATTGTCAATAATAAGAGTCCTGGAGATGTTCCTGGAAATGTTTTGCTGGTAACTATTGAGGGTGTTGAAGCTGGTGATGTCAGTATCGATGTCATTCATTTGGTAAGAGTCTTGTTGCTTTCTCTCCTCCTTATAGAGGAAATATTTCCAAGTGAGCTAATTCAGGCTTTATGGACTGTTCAGAAGTTGTGCCTTATGAAGAGTTAAGTGTTCATCCAATAATCATTAATAAAATTTTGAACGCGACGTGATCCCCCAAGAATTTTGTATTTTAATAACAACAACAACATACCCCGTGTAATCCCACAAGTGGGGTCCAGGGAGGATGGCGTATATGCAGCCGTACCTCCCTATCTTGTGAAGAATTTTGTATTTTAATACAAGTCCAATAAAAGAAGAAAAACCACAACTAGTGGACTTCTATGAAGAATATTGTTACGTTGCTTTGTGTTAAATTAGGGAATGCAATTTATGATATTTCTTGTTTTAGAACATATTTTCTTTAGCATAGCAGATTGTTCTTGGGACATTCTTTCAGTTTCTTGAAACCTTTACTGCTTTCTCTAGCCCGAAACTCTGGCCATGGTTCAGATTGTAGAAGAGCTCAATATTACTTACTATTTAACTTTCGTCGCATATAACAACATTAGATGATGGCAGTGTTAACTAAAGTTGATTGAATCACAGATGGTCATTATTTAAGATCTTTTGTTGGAGACATTCTGGATATGTAATCATGTCGGTCATAAACCTTTCTATGGCTTGCATATACAGGTGTTACTCTGCACTCACAATCTAGTTCCTTTGTGTTTCTTCTTCAGCGTGTTTTGGGAAACATAGTACTTGTTGATATTCCTTTATTACTTTTCTCTGACTGATTGCTTTTAATGGGCCAAAACCCATCTCAGGTATTTTCAGCCTTTGGTTTTGTTCAAAAGATCGCTACTTTTGAAAAGGCTGCAGGTTTTCAGGTCGGTATGTCTGTGGACCAATGACTTTTGGCTTTTTCTTAATTTTGGGTGGATGAAACGGCAGAGTGCTAATGGGTTTCTGATACATTTGACAGGCATTGATTCAATTTAGTGATGTTGGGACAGCATCTGCTGCTAGAGAGGCATTAGATGGGAGAAGTATACCAAAGTATGCCTAGTCCATTGTTTGAACATACCTTGGATTTATTCAACCTGTTTCTCTCTTTACATTTTATCAACTAGTGTACTTGCTAGCTCTTCGCGCGGTCCTGAAATCCTATAACAGAAAGCATATGTGAAGAGCATTTTAGATTTCATATGAAAATAATTCACTTAAAACAATATATGTGGACGTGACTAACAAAACATAAAAATAAAAGAATAACGGAAAAGAGAACAGATATTAAGTTAAAAATCTGGCGGATGTAATCCTACAATTGTTATTTGCCTTCTCTTCTTCCACGAAGTCTCAGGTTCAAATCAATCCCAGGGGAGACAAAAACACTAGGTGATTTTTTCCCATCTTTCCTAACCTTGATGGACAGAGTTACGCGATACTTATTGCTGGTGGGAGGTGGCAGGTATCCCATGGAATTAGTTGAGGTTCGGGCAAGCTGGCCGGACACCACGGTTATCAAAAAAAAAAAAAAAAGCTAACTAATTACTGTCAGATTTTCAACAAAGGAAAGATACTAATCAAACATTATTCATGATTCTACCATCTCTCATGATACTTTTAATATCCCTTTGACTGAAAAGTTGCGGAAATTTTTCAGTCCATAATATGAAAAAAACTAATTAAAATTAGCATATATAAATGAAAAATAAAATATAAAAGCTGATTAAAAATAATAATGTAAAATTACTGTTGGTAGCTACTATTTGTTTTAAAATGTAAAAGGAATGACATTAAACCCATTACTTACTATAGAATCAATTATTCAGTCATTGCACTTTCATCTTGACACTCCTGCATTTTAAATTTACATAACTTAAACTGAAAACAATAAAAAGAAAAGGAGCAAACAAATAATAAACTAAATAAACATTACATGAGAGTTTATAGAAAAAGAACCGTGCCTTATAATTTGTTCGGAGGATACAGTTGTTACCATTCACCAACACTGAAAATCTCACCGAAAAAATGCAAAAGTAGATCCATTTCCTCCACTTCTCCCCATATCCCATTTGAAAGTAATGGAATCTAAGAAATTCCAATTCACATGATCGTACTTGCCCTTTTAATTCGACAATGAATGTACACAGTTATAACTTATTGATAGTGATTTTATTTTACAGCGAATATTTTGAGGGAAATATAAGAGGAAAAGGTCAAAAAATTGACAAAAAAGATAAATGCCAATGGTGGCCTAGGATGGGTGCCACATCACCTACTTAATGTATAGATAGATATAGATTTTTGGGGTATAATCGTTCATTTTTTTTCACAGGTACCTGCTTCCAGAACATGTTAATCATTGTCACTTGCGCATCTCATATTCAGCACACACTGACCTTAATATCAAGTTTCAATCTCATCGGAGCAGGTAGCACAGATTTACCTTGACAGCTTTTTGTATCTATGACTTTGTTGCTTTATATTCCTATTGTTATTGCTAGATTTGCTTGCATTATTCTTTTCTAATTTATCATTATCTGCTTTTGCTTTACAGCTGAGGTGTTTTTCTAATTTCTTATGCTTCTTGTCATCTAGGGTTTAGTGAAGCTCGGCAGCTAAAACACAGATGTGTTTGTCATGGCCTCGTAGTAATTTTCTTTATCTCATAATAATGGCTAACTGCATTCTTCTCATTCTCATTTTAGATGACCATGTGAAGATCCTTGTTTTTATACTGAGTTCATGGTTTGGAGAATGCTTGTCTATTGTTGTATGGATTACAAACTGTGTATTCATTTCAACTAGTGCTTAATTGCGGCTTCTTTTTATACCTAGACATTGCTGCTGAGTTGTCTGTTAGTCTTTAATGTTTGTATACGCAGAACTTATTTTGATATAAGATTTTATCTTATTTCCATTTTATTTGTCCTGATGCCTCTTCTTTCCCCTGCAAGTATTTTGGGATGAATGTTGTTGACTTTTATTTGTATCTAGCATCACTTATCGTGGGGATCTAGTTAATTCACATTTAGTTCCTTGTTTCATTGATAGGGACTACACAAACCCTTATCTCCCAGTAAATCCTACTGCAATGGAGGGGCTTCTTCAGGTATGTTCCTTTACCCATCTTAGTTGTTGTAATCCTTGTATTGGAGGAGTCCTCACAAGGTCTGTATTCAGCCTGTTGTAGGTCCAGATGGAAAGAAACAGGAACCTGAGAGTAATGTGCTTTTTGCCTCTTTAGAAAATATGCAGTATGCTGTTACTGTTGATGTCCTTCACACGGTACTCTTCTCCCTTTTTATTTCATTGATGTCCATTGTTGTAATTGTGTAGTCATTCAGTTATATTCTGCTGTTACTGTTCTTTTCGGAAACAGGTGTTCTCTTCATTTGGTACCGTTCAAAAGATCGCTATATTTGAGAAGAATGGTCAAACCCAGGCATTAATTCAGTATCCTGGTATGTATGGATTAGGGGTGCTGTTCTTTAGTTGTTTAATCAAATACCTGTGTTTACTTGGTCTAGCCTTTGAAGTTTTATGGTAGCTTCTTTATTTTCATCTCTTTCTTTTCCTCTTTCCAAACCCCGATAAGAATCGGGTTACTGCAAGAAAAAAATGCAGAAGAGAAAATACAAAGACAAAGATAGGAATATAAAGATATGCAAAATTCGAGAATAAAATCCCTAAATGTCAAAATTAAGTGCTATGAAGTAAGAACCCTAATTGATCTTGGTCTTCAAAAATTAACGGATTAAAGCTAGTATGATACTAATAGAGTCAATTCAAGAACATAAATAACAAAGTGAGCTAGACCTGTATTTCGATGAAATTAGACAATAATTAGTGTAAGACTAATAACCTACTTTAATTTACTTTAATGAAAACCAAAGATATCAGTTATGAAATAATCTTACATCCTAGAGAATGTTTTTTGCAAGGTTGCATGATAAATTCATCGTCACCACACACAAAGGTGTAAAAAAGAAGAAAAACCTCTCAAATACTACTACTAATAATGTTGTTCTCAAAAATAACAAAATCCACTCTTATATAGAGGGGAAAACTATCCCAAATAACATGGGATTTGGAATCTTACTTCTATGAAAATAATACATACGAAACCTAACTAGGAAATTTAAACCAGGAAACATGTAATCTCAAACTTCTTTCCCTAACAAAGGAAAAGAGTTGCCAAACTCTTAACCAAAACATATGCCCATTTCAAATCACTTGGGACGTGACCTTTCCATCCATTTTGTGTGAGGGTTTGAGCTCTCTTTTGGGCAGAATGTTCAGCCCCATGGGCTTGATTTTAAGCTCTTTGGGGCTCCATGTGGGTCCTAATCTTCCTCCTTTTGGGCTTAGACTTGGATCGTGAAATATGTGTAGCATTAGCACATTCTTCTTCACAATTTTTGCACTCGTTCTTGGGTTCATCTTCCATAATGAGCATCATCTTGATTTCCCATTGAAGCCCGTCAACCTTTAATGGAGGTATGCACCATGTATGCTACTATCAAACCCTCTTTGGCGGTTGTGGTTATTGCTTTGATCCTTAGGAATGTGTGTGAGGGAATTAAGGTGTTTGAACAACTGGCTAGCTTCAGTAAAAGTTTCTATGAACATTCTTATCTACGAATACATGTACCTCCATGCAGGATGAAGAAGGTTTGGCAGATCAAATTTCGCTTACTAGTATAAGTGAGTCTAACTACATGATCTATCTTCCATCACAATCATTTATGTGAATACCAGTATTTTCAATCACCTCATGCTAAAGTATATCAGGTTTCCTTCAGAATGCACAACAGCCAACTTCTACTGAATATGATTTTGGATGTTAGGATATTCTAAAGCCTAAAAAATTATAGCCAGAACTGCCATTAAGTGGTCTCTGTAAATTTGTTCAAGTATTTTCCAAGGAAATTCACGCGTATTTTTTTTGATTTTCTAATGGATAATATGATCTACGCGCCCAAAGGTGTGGCATAAGAGTCAATAAAGTGGGTGAGAACTGTGGGGGACCAATGTTGAATAGTTGTATTGTTGGGAGGTAATAGGTACCTGGTGAAATAATCAGAACCCATAATTTTCGATAGAGAGTACAGATATATGTAAAAATCTACTAAAATATTAACATATATTAAACCTGAACCCATCACTTTAATAGTACAATTAGTTCAATGCAAGGTTGAACCCATTGAGTGTAAATCCTGAATCGACCTACGGAAATAGTCGAGGTGCCCAAAAGCTGAACCACATACATTATTATATAGTTAGAAAAAGAGTAGCACATTCCAATATCTTACAGTAGGAGTTAGCAGATGGATTTGTATGCCTGTCATCCTAGAGAATTATGTTAGTTCTGTTAGCTTTGAAATTTATTTTTGTGTCAGCATGACCGGGTCGCGAGGTGTTACGCCGGAGGGGTGGGGGGGGTTGAGTAGTTAGTTGGAAGCTTAAGCCATAGGGTTGACTTCGGTCAACATTCATCGATAACGATCACGGTTCAGTAGTTTGACGGTTCCATTGAGTTTGGAATGTCATTTTTGGTATAGTTGCAGTCAGTTTGTGTTCACGGGTTCTGCTGATCTCCAAGTGCACATTCCGCTATCTTTTTTCTTTTTTTTCCATGTCCTTTTCAATGAAGTTGAACCTATTGGAACATAAGGTGTTGATGGATCAGTTTTACTGCAGATGTAACAACTGCAGCTGCTGCAAAGGAAGCTTTAGAGGGACACTGCATATATGATGGTGGCTATTGTAAGCTTCATCTATCATACTCTCGTCATACTGATCTGAATGTACAGGTATATATATGTGCTTTTGAGTTGGTTTCAAAGGGAAAAATTGATGACTAAATAAATAAAGATTCGATTACTAAAGTATGGTTCTTGACACTTGTTCTTTCTGCACTTTTTTCATTAGACCTCTTAGCTTGAATTGATTATTCAGTTGTGTCAAAGCAGGCATACAGTGACAAAAGTAGAGATTACACAGTTCCAGAATCAACTTTGCTTGCGATGCAGCAAGCATCTGCAGTCCATGCCACACCAGCCGTTTGGCATAACCCTCAGTCTGGTCCAGCACAGTCATCAGCTGGTTATGCCGCTGCTGGTGCTGTTCCTGGCCAAGCACCCCCTACATCCCAATTATCCTCATGGAATCCAAATCTGCAGGGTGGCGGATCAACCTTTCCATCGGCTCCTACCAGATATCCTGGTCATTCATATACTCCACCAGTTCCTGCTTATGCAACTGCTGTAAATCCTCCTGGATTGTCACAGCAGGCCAATAACATTGCTACTGGTAGTCGACCTTTTAGCATAAGTCAGCCTTTTCATCCATCAACCATGCCGCCTGGAGGTGTTCCACCTCCTGGTCATGCACCTTATCATGGTTAATAGGCTCTCTCGGGAACATCGAAGCTGTTATTAGTTCACGCTGGCTTAGGTTCTTGTTCACTGTTGGAGTGGGCTTGTGATGTCAGCTGTATACCTTCACATTCTCTTTTTCTCGAAATTGACTCCTAAGTTTTAGCTTTTGGCTTTCTTTGATGAATTGAACTAAATGTTTGATCTGAGAGTGGGAAAGAATCATCTGTATAATGAGCTGTTTAGTAATGATGATTTTCTTATTGACATTAATATTGTTATTCTTATTATGCTTCCTTCTGCAAGCATTTTGCTGTCTTTATAAATTGAATAGCAATATGGATCACTGCAGTATTTGAGTTGAATCAATAAGTCATATGTCCGTAATTAGAGCCTGAAAGAGTGGAAGTGCATTGGTTCAGAATAGTGCGAGGAGTTTACTTTTTATTGCACGTATTTCGGTATAAATGTTAAAATGGAGATGTTTGTGGGGAACATGTTCTGTAATATGTGCATGGTTTGGTTTTCATTACTATTAAGATAGGCAAGTTATGCTGAGTTACATGATACAAAACTGGGGCATTAATTATGCGGATATTAGTTATACACAGTTTTTACATTAAAAAACAACTATTGCACAATTTGTACCAGGATTAGATTCTTTATCCCTCAAACCAAATGATCTTCCAGTGTTTTAGAGACAAAGTACTTCAAGTGCTTGGTTAATCTAAGTTGGCTTAGTTTTTGATTTTGTGTTCAATCTCTCCACCACCTACCCCAAACAATTTTGCAATATTGTCGTAGCACTCCCCAAAATTGACCGTAATATTTCATTTGCACTGAAGTTGGTTCGAGAATCGATCATTAATGCTATAATTTGTAGTCTTTACCTTCAATTAGAGTACCTCTCCGATCTGTTGTCTGCTGTTACAGTTCTCTGTTTAACTGTGTTAGTTGATGTCTACTTAACTAAATAAGGAGACGTAGTCATGTCGACTTATATTATGGTGGAATCCATGAAATTCTTAAAGTTGAAAATGTGAACTCGAAAAGAAAATGGAAAAGTGACTCGTTTGTTTTCTTGTAATGCTCGTATATCATGCAACATCGTCCGCATAACATTGTAAGCGAGTCAACACTTGAAAAAGTGAAATAAATGAATAAATTTAAGAACTGTCATTTTTATATTTATACCAAATATTTTATTGTATTTTATTTTATTTATTATCTTTATTTACATATTTACAAGTAAACATAAAATGAATTAACGAAATGCTATCCCGGGACACCGCTTAAGCAAAGATACATCCGCCCCTGCCCATCATGTCAAACAGGACATATTACATCTGAAATGGACACCTCCCCCTAGTGGTACAAGAGCTGGACTTGTGCTACCCCAAAATGAACAAATTCTAAATTTTCACGTCTCATTTTGCTTCTCCATTTTGTTTACTATTTCATTTGGAAAATCTTGCCATAATCACACAATATATGACACAAAAGAGACTGAACAGAATTGTAGAACAATGCTTATTCCAGCTCATGATTTCCTTTTTATTTTAGAGAGAAAAAAAAAGGAACTATTTTCTCTGTTTCTTCCTTCCTCCTTTGAGTGTGACAAATAGCTTACATAAACTATATACAAGAAAAACTATGCGTGTGTAGGTAGAGGGTAGCTGTGTGTTATAGTACTTTTCCGAGGGAGAGACAGAGTGCTAGCCTCCTATAACTTTCTCATCTTCTTCTTATTTAGTAGTCTTACCTAGTAGTATTTGCATAGTATTCTTTCTTTAATTTTACTACAATCTGTTACTTCGATTATCTTGATATTTTGCTGCTGTTATTTTTCTTTCTATTCTGTTATGATTATACATTTTTTTGAGGCAAGGTCTAGTGGATAGGAATAAAGTCCGCGTACATCTGACACTCCTTAGACCCCACTCGTGGAACTACGTACATTGGGTATGGTATTGTTATTGGCTTAAATAAACTCACAACATCAAGAAGTTCCTGTATAATAGGTGAAGGTGGCATTTGGATATCAGATATGTGTTGTGTTATTATCACAGTGTCTGCTAACATCTTTAGTTTCTTAATTTCTGTTAGACAAGTGAATCTACAAATAGATTTTTCAACCATTCAGTTGTCATAAGACTCATTAATTATTTCATGTGCGTATGTAAACTATATGGGAGTGTCGCTTTAGGCAGCTGTCTGTCAATTTTAATAGTGAATATAATGGACCACCCCTTTGTGTCAGCCTCAACCCATTGCCCAGAAAGGACTGTTGTTTCAACAATTAATTATTTTTTTTTAGGTGGTACAAGTTGTGATATAAATATGCAACTACTTATACATGTCGTTGGTTCATCTATTGTTTCTACGTGCTGGTTGGTACCTTAACCATATTCAGTATTTTATGGCCCCTCTGCCCTCCGTATTTTCTCATTGTTATGCCATCGGTTTATCAGCCGACATTTTTCCCCTTTGCTTTCATCTTCACATACATAGTGTTACATTGCTAAAACCACACGACAGATATATTCTGTAGCTAAACAACAAAATTCATTGCAAATCCTATTCAGCAACAAATTATCAAAAAAATCTGTTAGCTATGACATACAAGCGATTTAGCAATGGTTTAGCGATGAAATTGGGAACTAATTTCAGTTGTTTCTTTTATTAGTGTTAACTATTAGCCTTTTTCCTCATTCATACAACCTTTTTTCTTTCTTTTTTCACTCTCCACCTGGATGCGAGAGAGATGCTTAATTTCTCAGGTTTCATGTTAGGATTTGTGTGATTATCTCATGTTTTCTTACCGTGGACCTAATTCCTTTTCATGAGTCAAACACGTGAATTTTTTAAGGTCTAGTGAAATTGGAACTCACGAGTCACAACCTCTTACTTGTTCTAACACTTTCTTTTATAATATTGAGTTATGTGACCATCTCATCTAAAAGCTTAGTGGATTAGAGGGCAAAGCTTTCCTTGAACCCGGTATATACACTGCATCAATAGATGCATGACATGTATTGGCTAGTAGACTATTATCACTTAATCATGATTAATTAATATATGTATATATTCTCTCCCAATGATAAGTTGATATGATTACTATATGTGAGTATATAGTATTACTATATCTTAACATGGTTCAAGCATAGTAGAAAATTGATCATATATGGTAAGAAGGGGTTGGAATTCAGCGTTATATTAAATGGCATCATTAAATAGTAGTAATATATAATGGACTACAACTCTGAATTGTGGAGCCTAAAAAAAAATTAAACTTCAAACATGTACAGGGAAGTTCTCAAGTACAGGGTAGTGAACTATAGTAGCTACTTGCAGTAAAGAAGTGTGTGATATGACACTCTAACTTCCTCACGTTTCTTTTTAATTTTAGTGACCAAAGATAGTTGTGACAGAGTCGGTTCCGGGATATAAATTTTGTCGGTTCAATCTACGGTTCTTAGCATTAAATTTATTGTATTTTTAAAGTTATATGTATGTCTAGTTATTATAATTTTAGTAAATTCTTACACATAAATTTATGCTCTGTGTCAAAAGTACTGAATTCAGATAAATCTGATTCTAATACATTAGATCCGCCTTTGATTGTGAGGGATGAAATTATCCCTACAATTCTCGACTATTGCTTCTTGTATTGTCATTATTATTATTATGGAAATTAAGGATTAGTGGTGAATGATCATGTGATGAATGACTTTATGTCACCTTCTCTTGAAACCCCAGTGTGCACATGAAAAGGGCATAATCATGTGCCATTACTTTTCGTTTGAACTAACACACTTAATTATGATAAGGAATTAAGCACTATCATTTGTTCTACTACTTATTTTGATTAACAAACCTGTTTACAGTAAAACTGGTAGATATCTTTAATCATCAACAAATAACTAATTGCGGAAGTTTCAGCAGGCTATATTTAAATTGGGCTCTCTAGTGACAAACAAAAAAGGTTATAATCTTTAACAAAATGCCTACATTTTGTATTTTTTTTAGACTGTTCGGAGTCGTTTGATATGAGGGATAAGGGACAAAATGCAGGATTATTTTATCCTGCATACGTTAGAGGAATTAGTTGGTCCCGCAATTATTTCACCATTTATAGCATAGTGATGGGTTAAGTTATCTCATATATATGGTGGGATAGCTAATTTCATATGATATCCGAATCCATAGAATAACATTGTTTACCCATCCCCGTACCAAACGAACCCTAGAGTTTCAAATTAGTGTTTCCTAGTAGTCATAGATCTGTTAACATCGAAGAGTTCCAGAACAGAACAAGGAAAAAGAAAACACCAACAAAACGATAAAATGTGCGACAGGGTACGTTTGTGTAGTTCAATCTGGTGAAAACTGCAACAGTTCTTCCTGTTAAGTTCTATTATTATTACTTCCTTTCACTAGAATAAGGCTCTCGAGGCAAATTCAAGATTTAGAGTCAGTAAATTCATTTAATATGATCTGAGTATTATATATATAAATTTTAAACTTTTCACATACGTATATATATATATAGCTTGTTTAGTTGAACTCACAGAATTCACTTTAAATCTGTCTCTGCTTTCCAGTGGGAAGTTCTCATATATTATAGGGTGGACAATCATAGATGCAAGCTAGGATTTTGAGTATATGAATTATGTCTTCTAGAAAATGCAGCTAATTGGGTTCTGAAATTTTAGACACAAATATAAAATTTGAACCAAAGCTATTGAATTCTGCCGAATACGCAAGTAGAACTGTAGCTCCATCCTGGCCACACTTTTGGTGCATTCTGGCACATCCATTTCTACATTGTGGACACGGTCTTGCTGCAATTTTCTTGCGGATAATATGGCATAATTTTGTATAATCTTAGCGAAAGTTGCAAAGACTATATGCCTAGATAAACATGGAGTAGTTTAATTTCACCAACAATATTTAAAGCAATGATGTTATTTAGTCAACACATGGTCTGAGCTGGTTGCCAATGTGTACATGGAAATTAAAGTAGAAACCTCCATGTCAATTGTCAAAGTGCTTTTGGGGCTGTTAATAGACTTTGATACAATGTGTTGAGTCACTTTATTACATCAAAATCTCCATATTTGAAAAAAATAAATATAAACAGATGATGCCTATATTGTCTTAGGTTTCTCATTTGTCTTGGAGCAAAGAGATGCTATTTGACTGCCTGGAGAAAATCTTTTTAATTTCATTTACTGGAAAATCCGTAATCAGTGCAATACTCTCTGGGAATATGATGGATAAGACTTCAAAATCTTCGAGTTAGATATGCCGGGTTATCATGTCTGATTTATTTTTTCTTTTAAAAACTATATTTTTATTGGTCAACAATATTCACTAAACCCAACCACCTCACAGAAAACATAATAACTCTACTTGTACCCTCTTGTGTCTATTTTTACTTCTCCCAATTTGACTTGGTACACTCCTCAAGAAGTAACTAATAAAATGATAAGTTACTATATCACTTTTTGAATGAAATTAATACTTCCTCCATTTCAAAAAATTTCAAAAAGAAATGACTTACCTTTTTTTTTAGTTTGTTTAAAAAAAAAATGATCCTTTTCTTTTCTGATAATACTTTAATTTCAACTTTCCACATGACATGTTTAATATCATAAGATTAAAGGACATTTTAGTATATTTGACACAACTTTAATTTATAATCACAAGATTCAAAAGTCTTCTCTATTTTCTTAAATTCTGTGTCAAGTCAAAATAGATCATTCTTTTTTAAATGAATGAAGTAATACTTAATAATAAGGATAAATTAAAATAAGTATAAAATGATAAATTATTTGTGGAAGAAAAATAAAATAACCAAAAAGAGCAAGAGAGAAAGAAACGTGGAATATGACTTTGAGAAATGAGGCACAATAAGTCCACTTCGCAGAAAGTTAAATGCCTCATACACGTATTACGTGGAATATGAGGCCCAGGGTAAAAAATTTCCAATTATCATATAACTCAATCCATCAAAATTTAAACAAATGAAAAGATATTACAAGCTAAGGCATTTGGTATCTCTATCATTCCCTCTGTATAATAATACTTATTCAATATTGTCCTGAAACACATGAAACAATAAATAATAGGGCTAATTCTATTATATCACACTTTGAATATAATAAGTTTAATGTCTTGAAAAATAGATTGAGTGATGAATAGTATTTAATAAAAAATAATAAATTATCGATTGATTTTTTAAAATGGATAAGTATTGTGGAACATCTATTTTTAGTATAGCGGACAAGTATTGTTGGACAGAGGGAGAACTCGCTCCATTCCTAAATAAATGTTCTTTTTGGTTTGGGCACACCCTTTAATAAATTACTAACAACTAGAAAATTAAAGGTAATTTTACCAACTAACCCCTAATTAAATTTTATTTTTTTCAAACTTGATATTGATTTCTATATTTAAACTCAGACGAATATTAGTAAGATTATGATCAAAATATTCTTGAAGTCTTAAACATACACTTTTTTAGGAGCAAAATTACAATCTAAAAGAGCACTTATAACGAAATGGAGAAAGTAAAATTTAAACTTTCATCTCTTATGATTTTACCTGTTTTATTGATCGTTGAGCCACACGGCTTAGTGCAAGGATGTGATAACACTGAAACGGACAGGAAGAACGTTGTGGATACAATTGTTGAGACAGGACTAACGAATCTGATGAGTGATAAATCAACTGATGAAGTAAATTTATTTGATGGTTCCCAGTTGTTTTCCATATTCTTAAAATTTAAAACTAAAAACCTACTCTACAGAAAGTGCAATTAGCCTTAATTTAACCCATCACATTAATTGTACTAATCTACCATCGACCCTACACATACTGGATTCAACTTTTCAGGGAGTTCCTGAATAGGACTGCTTCATTACCACGCGGCTTCTTCACAGAGAAAACAAAACGAGTCCCGTACTCTCTTCGTTTCATTTTATTTGGTCCTTAAATAAAAAAAATAAATGTAGTATTTTACTTAGATGTTTTAGCAAATCAAAAGAATTTTATTACTTTTTCTTCATACTATTGTTAGTATTAAATTACTACATAAAATAGTTATACTCAAATCTAGAGTTCTAAACCATCATTAATAAGGTTATTTTGATAAAAATACACCTCTAATTTAATTTTTTTTTAATGGATATGTGAGCTAAGAGCCAAGTAATACGAGACAGGGATTTTTTTTAACTTTCCAAAAAGTCAGGCAATTCCTTCATTTTTCCACAATTAAAATAGAACATTGTTACTCCCTTCATTCCTTTATAAATATTTTTTTTGGGTTGTGATTTTGTTTCTAAATAACTGTATGTTCAAGCCTTCAAAGATATTTTGATCATAATCTTTCTAATATGTCTTTGATTTTTAAATATAGTAATCAATATCAATTTGAAAAGAGATAAAATTTAATTAGGGATAAATTGATAAAGTTACCTTTAATTTTTTAGAAGTGAATAGTTTATTAAAGAGTATGCGCAAGCCAAATTGAACACTTATTTAGGAATAGAAGGAGTAGTAGCATTTTAAATCTTTATGGTCCCAAGCAACAGATAAATAAACTTTATCAGTTGGTCAGCATAATTTAATATATTGGACCTTTGAATTTAACTCCCAAACAACCCTTTTAAATCCTCTATTTATTCTCCACGAGTGCAGTTATCTTCCCTTCATTTCCTAACTACCCTTGTTACTCAAGCAAGCACATAGAAACCTTTTTTGTGAGTCATTTTCCTATCTTCTTAATTGGTTCATTTCTCTTCATTTTTTCTAGTATGTTAGTAAAACACTAATTCCATTAGCACTAAATTGTTATCCCCTCCCTTGCAGGTTAAACAATGGCTCTTTTAGGGCTTCTATTAATGGGAATTTCCCTCATGTTTCAATATGTTCATGGATATGGTGGTTGGATCAATGCCCATGCCACGTTTTACGGTGGAGGAGATGCTTCTGGAACTATGGGTACGGCAATTTTTCACTTGAGCCTAAACGCGCTTCTTATTTTAATCCTTTGTCATGTACTGGTAACTATTAAAACACTAAATAATATGGTAATTCGGAAAGAAAGTCAGGAAGTGTCAAAAGTTACGTGTCTATACTGAAGTTCACTGTGGATTTTCACAGGTGGGGCTTGTGGATATGGAAATTTATACAGCACTGGTTATGGAACGAACACGGCCGCGTTGAGCACTGCTCTGTTCAACAATGGGTTGAGCTGTGGATCGTGTTTTCAGCTAATGTGTGTGAATGCGCGGCAGTACTGCCTGCCGGGCATCATTACAGTGACAGCCACAAATTTCTGCCCACCAGGGGGGTGGTGTGACCCTCCAAACCACCATTTTGATCTCTCTCAGCCTATCTTCTTGCGCATTGCTCAGTATAGAGCTGGCATCGTTCCGGTTGCCTACCGAAGGTAATTTACTCAATACAATGTGTACGGAAATTTTTTGATGTTGAGTGGGTCAAATATCCAAATTTACCTTTTTATTGTACAAATAAAATATTTTCTTCATACCTTGGAGTCATTTATGCCCTTATGATTAGCAATTGTCTCATACTTGTCCTTTTAACATAATTCACGTGTCAAATACTTCCTGAGAGAAGTCCAAATTATCCATCTATTTTTTGTTTTTAGTAGGCGTTTGGCCATGAAAATTAAATTTTTGAAGTTGGAGTTGAAGTTGGAGTTGGAGCTATGTTTGGCCATGAAAATAAATCAGAGTTCTTTTTGACTTTTTGGAGAGAAGTAGGAGTGAAAAAAGTGAAAACAAGAAAAACTTGTTTTCACTTTTCCAGAAAAAAAATTCACTTTAGTGAAATAAATTTCATGGCCAAACACAACATGTTTTCACTTTTTTCACTAAAGTGAAATAAATTTCCGAAAAAAAATAAAAAAAATTTATGGCCAAACGGGTCCTATATGGTAAAATTACTTTATTTTATACTTTGATTGAAACCCTGTCAGATCAAGAGCAAATATCAAACAATTTACTAACCGTAAGGGTATGAATGACTTCAAAATATATCAAAAGATAAAATTAAGAAATTCCATACAGTAAATAGTAAGAGTATTACTCCATTTTAATCTATGTATCCTACATTTCTTTTTAGTCTGTTTAAGAAAAATGTCACATTTCTATATTTAATAAGTATCTTTTTACATCCAATTCCTATATAGAATATTTAAAATCAGATGATTCAAAAGGCCACAAGATTCAAAGTCTCCTTTATTTTTTAAAATATTGTACCGAGTCAAATTAAGACGCATGAATTGAAATGGAGGGGCATCTTTTACCATTTTCCCAGCCGGAAAGTGTAATTGTTTATTGTATAAGTGTTAACAACTATGTCTAAAGTTTCTTGAATATGTACCTCTTTTTACAGGGTACCCTGCAGAAGACGTGGAGGAATTAGATTTACAATCAATGGTCACTCTTACTTCAATTTGGTTCTTGTCACAAATGTTGGAGGTGCAGGAGATGTACACTCAGTTTACATCAAGGGTTCAAGAACTCAGTGGCAACCAATGTCAAGAAATTGGGGCCAAAATTGGCAGAATAACGCGTACCTCAATGGCCAAAGTTTATCATTTAAGGTCACCACAGGCGATGGTCGCACTGTTGTTTCTTACAATGCAGCTCCTAGTTCTTGGTCCTTTGGCCAAACTTTTAGCGGAGGACAATTCCGTTAGAACCCTAAATCTTTTGCAAAGAAATATCAGAATTTTCAAGTATACTACTTACTAAAATATTTAATTTCAAATATTATTTTAAGAGTTTGGCCTTAATTTAAGGATTTTACTCACCATAATTTAAGAAAGAATTGAATATTTGGGAAAAGCGCAATTTGGCACTTTTTGTCTATTGTAAAATTGGCCATTCAATTGTGGAAGTAAAAAGGATTGATTCGGTCTACTTTTTTTTTTTGGGAGATTATTAACGTTTAGTAGAGGGGCAGATTGAGATTTTGTTGCCCAACTTATAGTATAAATAGCATTACAATATTGTGTGGATAGAAGAAAAAATTATCTACTTTTTTTTTTTTTTAATTGTAAAAGAGCTAAGCACTAATTATGCTGAGTATGTATGTACCAATTGTCTCTAGCTATTTTGTTTGTAAGGAAATGTTACTATAATAAAATTACACTCCAAGTTGTATTAGGTGCAATGTCTTTCGCCCAAAGATAACGTGTAGAGGAGATCACTCACCAATAATTGGAGTCATCGTCTTCTTGCTCAGGGATGCAATTTGTTATAGGTTATGGTATCTTCTTCCAAGTATGAGAAAGTTTTATTATTACAATTTCTCAATCTCAAACAAATTGGAGTCAGGTATATAGATTCTCACCGTCTATTTCTTTTTTCCTTTTGGGGTGAGGGTGTGGAAGGTAGAGGAAGTTGAAATGGATGAGAACACATTAATAATTATGGTCCACTAGTGTATCTAAGTAGGACTAATGGGCACTGTTCTTACCTTATATCATAATAACGGTACAAAATTCCACCTACCAGAAATTATTTTTTCACCTTATTCATAAAACAGAATATAGATATTGCTACAAGGGGAAGTTGGATAAATTCATTAGTGTCTTTCACCATTAAAAAGTGTAGCCTGAGTTCACAAACTTAAATTAAAAAAAACACTTTTGAGAGAGGCAGCAACAATATTCTGTTCAAATGGTACTTCACATACACTGATACACATATACAACTTTAGAGGAGTCAATATCAATGCATTTCTAGCACCAATAATATTCTTATAAGTTATAAGGTGGTAAGGGCTGAAATCTAATCAATCCAACAAACTTATCTTCACTTGACTTGACTAGGATAAATAAATGAATCTTGAGAGTTAGGCCTAATTCAGCATCAAAAGTTAACTGATGAGGCGAGAATTGCCCAAAATCATATAAGAAAACCAAATTTTCCTAAGCCCGCCGACATGGGAGGCAACAGATTCTTTTAATAAGTATATTGAAATTGAGTTCCTTAATTGATAACAAATTATTAGCTTGAGCTCTATATAATGAAAGATTCTTAGAAGTGTTCTTTTCTTCTTAGATGAACTCACTCAAAGAAAATAGGCGTTGATAATATAGAACATACAATAAGACAATAATTACAATTTAGTCATGGTTATAAATTATGACTGCAGGTTAAAATTTCACCTCCTTTTGCTCTATTATTAAAGTTACAAGATAACTAATTCGTCACAATCTTTCCCTTAACGTGAAAATCTTTTTAGTGAGACGACAACCAACAAAGTTCACTAATGTGCTTCATACGTATATTTAACACTTTTAAACTCTTAATAATCAATTATAGTTTTAATGTTTATTTATCATATATATATATATATATATATATATATAAAACATTTCAAATGATGTATCTAGTGATGGCATAACATTGTATATAACCCTAATATCTCTTTTTAAGAATTGATCCAAAGAAATCTTCTTTCTTTTTTTTTTTTTTTTTGGGTATCACCAAGAAGTTCTAGATCTCTTTTATATTCTTCGAGATTTTACTTTTAGATTACTGCTGAACAGATCGGGAAATTTGAAACCTCAACTATTGATCTCCGATTCTTTCAAGAATTGAGCCTAAGGGATATTTTTTTTACAAAAAAATAGCCAAAACATATACTAGTCACAAAAAAAATGGTTAGTCGTCTATTGTTAATTGACTCTTTCGTGATCCTTATACATTCTTCTTCATTAAGTTTAGTTAATTAAAAATACATGAGTACATAACCAACATTAGAGAACTTAGGAGAATACTAGAACTGCCTCAAATCATCATTGAAGAGGATTCATTAAGGATATATAGTACTTCCTCGAGATGTATATATAGTGTATATGTAATGTACCAATATTATATAAAAGTTATGTAATGTATCGATATTGTATAAATGATGTATAAAAGTGTATCGATATTATATAAATGGTATATAAAAGTGTATCAATATTGTATAAATGGTATATAAAAGTGTATCGATATTGTATAAATGGTGTATAAAAGTGTATCGATATTGTATAAATGGTATATGAATGTGTATCGATACTATATAAAAGTTATGTAATGTATCAATATTATATAAATGGTGTATAAACGTGTATTGATATCGTATAAATGGTATATAAACGTATATCGATATTGTACTTCCACTAGTAGCAACATGATTGAATATATATATATATTTATGACAAACGAGTAGGAAATGGTAAAACCAAACTTTTCGACACAAAAATTTCAGAAGACAAAGTGATTCTGTTCTCTGTTGTTTTAGATAAAATTCAGAATTATTCTGATGAGAAAATAGCTAGCAACTATTTGCTAAGTTAATTCTTTTTTATATACAAGTAAAGAAATGTTTTAGAAGGAGATAAAAGTTCATAACATAATAAAAACGCAATGTTGTAGTAATTACAGCTTCCTAAGATGCAAACTCAGCAATATTGTGTACTCTCATCCTGTCATCCATACCAGGAACACATTTAACAGTAAGAAATTGTTGGTGAAATTACAGAAAATTACAATTGAAAAATACAAAAGAAATGAAGAAAATACAATAATCTTCTTCTTGGCTGAGGCGCGGATATCTCGCTCTCTTTAAGGAGATTCAAGCCCACTGCAGCAAATGTTTTTACCGGTCCAGCAGTAAACTTCTTGACTTGTCCCCTCCAGGATACAACAGCCTTCTCACAAAGTACAACTCAACAAACTCTGGACAAGAGTTGAGTTCAAAGCTCCACAAAAAGAAACACCTCCCTTCAACTAATAAACTCTCTTTTTTACTAACTTTTGTAAACACTCTATTATTTTTGTACTTCAAAAATTATGCAAGACCATCACTATTTATAGGTGAGGAAATCTTCCATGCAATGATTATGAGGAATAAATGGGAAGATTAATGTGGTAGATGAATGGCCTAGAAGTTACAAGAGTTATAAGGAATAATGATGAATAAATAGTGGGTGGTTACATGAACTTGAAGGAAAATGGTGGCCAAATTCAGCCACCATTAACCAAGAGTCAAAGGCTACATAATGGCATTATGTGCAGCAAATAACATGCACGTCCCTTTGCCTTAAAAGGCCATTTACTCAACAAGAGTTATTGGCATGTAATGCCCAACAATGAAGGGAGTAATATTGCTGCACTTAAGAGGCAGTACACAAACGGATGAGGAGTAAAGATATTTGCATGCTAAAATTGTAACTTAAAAGTCACTAACTCCTCAAAGAAATAACAACAACTTTATGGCCACTAATAGGACAATAAAAAATATTATTTTAATATTAAAATGCCCACAAAACAACAGAAATGATTACTAGAAGTCTAGAAACGATAGAATTGTGTTCTACGCAAAACAGTTCTGTGTCGAATGTACAAAATTTCAACACCAAGCAACAACAAATGCAGTTGCCAGGAGTGTTCACCTAGTAGCATTCGTCATTATAATTCATGTGCGCATCAATATATTGTTTTCTAAACATTGTCACAACCACTTGAAATAATCGGGCGAACAAACTCCCTCTAACTTTTACTTTGACATAAAGAGGGGATCTCATCAAGAACATGGAGATTGATAAAATCATGAGAGCATAATAGGGACACCGAACTCAACTTTCCAACCAAAATTATCTTGAATCTATTCAATCTGACTAACTCAAAATCTCTTCTAAACGGTTTCAAATTTTAGATATGAGTTCCTATCGATATTTCGAGTCTTTTGATATATAATTCGTTCGAAATGATTCACGTTTGCGGTACGTCGAATTTTAAAGGAAAAAAAAACAACAAAGAAGAAAGGGGGAAGAAGAAGGGGGAGGATGAAGAAGGAGGAGGGAGGAAGAAAAAGAGAAAGTCGGCCATTTTTAAGAAAAAGAGAAGAGTCAGTCATTTTTTTCGTAAAGAATATGGCCGAGTGGCCTCTAGCCGTAATTATCCCTTAAATAAATATGTGGGAACTTGCTTTTAGATTACTGCTATACAGATCAGAAAATGGTGTGGGAAGAAAAATCGAAACCCCTAATTACCGATCACCGATTTTTCAAGAATTGAACCAAACAAATCTTTTTCTTTCCTTTTTTTTTTCCTTCGGATCGCCGAGAAATCCTTGTCTCACATTTGCCTTTTAGCATAATTTACTTGTCAAAATACTGTCGGAAGAAAATTCAATTTGTCAAGGTCAACAGTAACTATCTATCAATTTAGTATTAGAATGATTGCATCTTATACTTTTTTTTTTGCATAGTTTTGGAATATAACTTTAGATTTAAAATATTAAATTAATACAATTTACTTTAACTTCAAAGATAATCAAATTGACTCTCGTAAATCAAAACGTGACAAGTAAAAGTAATCAAAGGAAGTAAGTGAAATGATGACACGCTTAAATTCCGAACAATTAGACAGAAGCATATAATTTGAGCAAAATTGATGATCATCAAAAGCAAGAGTGAATCGAACAAATTAAAGAATGTTACATGATGTCCTGTGTTCATCCAAATTTTTCCTTTTCTTTTTACAATGATTGTTAACCAAAAATCTTAAAACAATTTGACGAATTCCTGAAAGTCAATTCTCCCATCTCCATTTTCATCGAAGGCCATGATCATCTTCTTGCAATTATCCAATTCTGCAACTTCCTTTAATCCCATAGCACAAAGAACTCTTTGCAAATCCCTTTCATCAATAAATCCATCATTGTTCTCATCAAATACATCAAATGCTTCTTTTACATCTTGCTCTTTAGCTTCTAATTCTTCTCCAAAAAGGTCAAAAATGTCATTAGAATCCAACCTTTCCTGAATCTTCACACTTTCAGGATTAGCAAAAATACCCAAATTAGCCATAATCATTTCCACTTCTTCCCTACTTAAGCTTCCATCAACTAATTTTTCGCTAAAACATGTCAACTTTTGGGAGGTTTTCTCCTTTTCTCCTTTACACACTTCGGATTTGGCAAAGGACAAAAAATTGAAAAGTCTACACGCACAGTCAAAGATTATATACAAAAAGCAAAGGCCCACAGTGCCATGAATTAGCAGGGGCACTGGAATTGTAGTTATAGGGAGCTTCTTGAATGGAAAACGATTCACATAACTAGATGCTGCCATGTTAATAATTGGAAATTAAATTAAAATTCTTGATTGAGATGGAGAAGAAGAGAAATGTCTCCTTGTTGTTGTTGTAGTAATAGGCGGGTGATATTCTTGCATGCAGGAAAATCAGAGGAAAAAAGAGTTGTTTGTTTTTGTTTTGATGAGAATTGTGAAAGGTATTACGGAAATATATATAGTGCACAAAGGAAAATTAACTATGAAGGTGCTTAGTGGGTGCAATTTGAGAAGTGCGAGAGAAAAGGTGACCAAATTCATTTAGATTTGGTCTTCCACCTAATGGAAGTGTCACAGGAAGTTTCTTGAATTCCTAATATGCTGGGAAGAGTCATTTGCCTCTTGTTGACTGAAAAAGAAATATGGTGGGGCAGGCTGGCCTGTTCTATTTTTTGTTAATTTGCCTTGTTGTCATTTTCTGATTGCTTTGCCACCAAATTAGCCTCTTTCAGTGACCTAAAAATAAATAAGACGTTATTGAGTTGACCATTATAAGAAGGAGGGTACCTTGATGTTTCCTCGTAGATTTTTATATTCCTCGTGTAAGTTGTTGGAAAATTACAGGAGTCATTCACGATTATTCCATATTCGTTAATACTATTAATTATTAAACAGCCTCTTCTTGTGTAATTATTCGCAAAAAGGATTGATAGGATAAAATCTAGTAAAGAAGTAGATAGAAAATCCCCCATATAATTTTTTTGGCTCAATTCTCCATTTCTCATGCGTGTGAACTCAACTCTATTATTAACCCTTTATTAACATATTACTTCTTTCGTTCACTTTTACTTGTTTATAATGAATTTTGTACATCACTTAAGGAATGATAAATAAATTACATATTTTATCATGATACTGATATTAATTAATTCGTCGTCTTTAACGGACTTGACAATTAATTTTAAATGAATAGCTAATACTAATGGTAAAACTAAGAAAAAGTAATTGTCTTTCTCTCCATATACTAAAGTGGATAAGTAAGTAAAAGTGAATAGATGGGTAAAAGATTAACTCTTTACACAAGAGAAGAAAAATTATATTTAACCAACTATGAAAGTTCTTGGCAGCCGGCAGTAAGCACCAAGGGAAACTCAGTGCATTTTCCATGCTATCACTTTCTTAATATACACTTCAAAGTGGAAACAAATTATATTAGTACTACTTTAATTCAAACTATGAAGGAACTCCAAACTTGACCAAGTGGTTCATCGTGAAATGCACGAAAGAAAAACAAAATTGTAAAAGTCATATGATACTTTTCAATAACAAAGAATGAAGATTAATTACTACTCCCTTCAAAATTTCCTTTTCTTTTTCTGAAAGTAAAAGGAACGGCAAGGTTTTTGTTTTTTTTTTGTGAACCTTTTGTCTTTATTACATTCTTTTCTTCTGAAGGAATAGGAACAAGTTTGCCGCCATAAACGCCATGACATAGAAATCCATGACTTTTCATACTATTTTATTATCCTAAAGAAGTGAAAAAGAGAGTATTAATTTCAGCCAAGCAGTACATCTATTCTTTATTATTTTTAATTAATAAATCAATAGCACTTCCAATTTTTCTTCCTTTTATGTTCGCTAAGCAAAATTGCATCGCCTCCTTTCTGCATAAAACACCAATAACATATTCAATGTCGTCGGTCAAAGAAGAATAAAGTGTCTGCTGTCTCCTTTTCAAAGAAATAACATATACTTACCACTTTTTCGATCTTGTAATTATAAAATAGCCAATGATATAGAATTTTAATTTTTATAAGTGAAACTACAAGCCGATATCCTGGAGTTTCATATATGAAACTTAAAACTCGATGTAGCTGTTTGTTAACTTTCTTCTTTTACCCAGACATTCAGAATTGAAATTGTAGAGAAAGTTATAAGGTTGGCTACATTCTACAAGAAAAAGACTTTCCTACAAAACCTGCCAAAAACTTCCTGTCGAATCAGGCTGTAAATTTCTATTTTATACTTTTATGCAAATCCATTTTGGACATTCTACATATTCGACACCCTTCAAAGTTCCAAACTATTTAAGTGATCAAATTTTCATTGAAGACTGGAACAACATATCATAGAACAAACTTGAAGTGTTTGGTGGTTCAACTACTTTGTTGTTGAAAATTTTCAACATTAAATTTAAAGTGTGCTTCGCCGTGTTGACATTTTCATTGTGTAATATTCTGCTTTCCCATTGGCTCATTCAATTTCTGCAGCTCTGTTTGCTTGTTCTCCCTTTGAGGATTTCTCCTCTTAATATCCTTTCTTATAGGTAGTATAAATAATCATTGTAAATTCTCTTAGGCAGCAAAATATGTTCTAATATAAAATTTCATTTTCTCATGATTTGAATGAAAATGAAGATAACTTTAAATTTGAATTATCCCCGAAGGTTCAAACGAGTTAGGAGTTAATTACTCCCTTTGACAATATTTAAGGACAATTAATTGCAGAAATAAGGTGTTGCTTTTGTTACTTTCAGTTTGGGCAAGAACTAGTATTTAACCATTGTTTTCGCTACCACAAAAGTTGTGGTGGAGCGGTAAATACTCATTCATCTTAACCAGAGCTCTCAGGTTCGAGACTTAGGTATGAAATCGTCTTTAATAGGGAGCGTTTTAATCCCCAAAGTGAAATTACCAGACACAAATATGAATTGGCCGAGCCTCAAAACAGGTACCAATACCGGATGGACCAATGCTTTTACTATCAAACAATAGTTCGGATCAACTATATGAACTGTTCATTTTTAAGAGACTATTCACAAGTCTTTTTAGGGAAGAATTAATCTAAATACTCACCTACCCAATCATTCAAACTAAAAATAGCAGGCAAATATACAATATATGTTTATTTTAATATAATATATGTATAACTGTGTATAGTTAATATATAATCTATGTATATCGATTTGAAAAAGTAACCAGGTAATTCAACCAGCTATTTGTCAAGTTTGAGGACTCCTCATAATTTGACTATTTGAAGATGGTTGGGCAGAGTGGAGCATAGCGGGATATTGATGAAACTTCTCATTTGTGGATTTAGATTGTCCTCGCCCAAGTAAAATAGGCCTTCACTTAATAAGATGCTTTTGGTTATATATTGGACACTAGATAATCACATATTGACATGTGGAACTTTTTGCTAGAGTTCTTAAGATTGCAAAATGGTATTCTATCAGTCTATTACCAATTATTTATTTATACAAAGCAAGGGGAACACAGCAAACAAAACTCTGAAAATGAACCATATGAAAACAAAGCCCTACAACATATTTAAAGCCCAATTACAAAACCAACATGTTCTACATGTCCCATCAACAGATGTAAGAAAAAACTGCATACATATTTTAAGGAATAATCAGCTCAATCCTGAGGAGGTGTTGCAGGTGAGGGAGGAGAAGGAACAGGAATACCACCATGACCATTGAAGTTTGGCCCAGCATCTATATAGTCCAGCCCATAAATTTCACTTGATTTTTCCTGTTATGTTAAAGCCCAAACAAAATGCTCTTGTTTTAGACAGAAATAATGAAAGAGAAACTTAAATAGCTCATAAATTTTGAAGTTGAATTTTGAAACTTGAGTTGTGTTTGGATATGCATTTTACTTTTAAAAAAATTTAAACTTTTGAGAGAGTGAAATTTATCCCAAAATCTGGTCAACTTGAAATATTTTGAAGAAAGATTTATAAAATCATATCCAAAATCTATGACCAACAGATATTTGAAGATAAATTCTCAAAATCTATGACCAAACGCTAGCTTAAACTATCAAGTAAGTTGGAATTTGAACATAAAAAAATATGATGCTTAGTAAAGAGAAACTAGAAAATCTTTAGGCAAATAAATGTAAATAGTTTAGAGTGACACAAATACAAAAGGACATTAAGGAAAGGGTAACCATGGTGAGTAACTCTAGGAAAGCTAGCAAATGTCCATACTTAGTACAGAGAATTTGTAACTACGGAATGTTCTTTTGTTAGTTTGTCTTTTCTTGCTGAGGTCTAGTTATATCATGCATCCTTCCTAGAAGGTGGTAAGACTAACTAGATGCTCTTAGGTTGTATTAATTTATTGGTGTTATGGTAATATTTCACAGTTTATTACCCCAAAAAAAATAAAAATTGAAAGGGTATTTAGAAGTTAGTGTAGCATGTATTTAACTTGAAAAAAAACATATGTTTTGTGAGTGGAAAACAATTCACTTGAAAAACTTGTCAACGCCGCTCTATCAAACACTGTTTGAATTTTCTTTTTACCAGAAAAAAATCATGTCCAAGTTTAACATCAAAATGTGTTTTTGATCCATTTACATAAGTAATAGTATGTTGTATCTAGATTGTTATTAGAGGTATATTTGTACAAACTTAACATAATTCGTGATTAATTAAAAAACATAACAGATACCAATTCACTGAACTTGTGAAATTTCATAGTAGAAGGATCAAAAGTGCACATTTCAGTGATAACTTGAAAGTTAAACATGCTTATTCACATATAACAAGGATCACAAGGACACATTTTCAGTAACTTAAAAAGTTAAAAGTGCTTACTCAAATAAATACAGAGATCAAAACAGAAACTGGCCAATATTTCAGGGACTAAACACGCAAATTTAAATTCGAGAAAAGAAACGGACCTGGTGTGAAACTCTATGGGTGTCGCCATGGGAAAAAGAACCCATCATTTTTCTGCCCATCCCTACACATACCAATCAAAACAAGTGAGTATGTACACATAAAAAGCGACATTATTTTTGAGATGGATTAAAAATAAAAAAGATGTCACATAAATTGAGACAGAGAGAGTAGTAAAAATTAACCATGAGAAAGAGAGAAGAAAAGCATGAGAAAAACAGCCACAAGGAAAGTGGAACGCCCCATTGATGATGGATTTCTAATTTAGCTTGAAAAATGGTTCTGTAATCCTTTTGGAGAGTATTTATGGGAGTGAAGAGTGAGGGGTTATTAGTAAGTAAAGTGGGGTGGCACCTGGCGTGAAGTAGAGAATCTAGAAATCTACGAAATGACTATATATAGACGTAACTAATTTCTCTCAGATCCGATATTGTTAGTGCTGCTAGTTTCATGGGCCCCCTTTTTGCTTTCCTTTCTCATATTTTATCCGGTGTTAGCGTAAAGCTGTTCCGAATTTAATTAATTTAAATTCGTATAAAATGAAAGGGAGCAAATTTATGAAATATTTATAAATATTTGATTATGAAATAAAGAAATCATTTGACGATCTGTCTTTTGGCCCGAAAGTCTCACCTTGGAGTATGGAGTTACAACTAAAAGTGACTTTCCACTTTGGTGATGGCGGGGTTGATAGAGGAGGAACCTTCAAATAGTAGGTTTTGAATTCGATGTCACCTATCCTACATGTATTTTTCTGTGTTGAATTCGTCACAAGAAGCTTACCTAATATAATTTATATTTCTTATATAATTTGTTGGCTATTACAACAAAGCAAGATTTACTCACGCTAAACAAATAGCACATGTGAATTTCCTTCTTACCCATAAAAAAAATTAAAAATTTAGTGGTGATAGGGGCCTTTCTTATTTTTCAGGCTTACTTCGATCCCATTTATTACTCCTTATACTAAGCCTTTCTGAATTCTGATCGAGTATTTTACTACCTTTCCTTTTCATTATAGTGCGACCTAAATTGACTTTCAAGAAACTTATTTTAAGGAGCCACTATCAATACAATATTTGTATTTTGATGTATACATGTTAAAATAGTACTATGTCCCTTGAATATGGAACATAAAGTTTAAGAGCGAAGTGTTTGATCAAGACTGTCCAAAATTAAAAAATCAAAAAGTCAACACTTCAGAGAGTGATCATAATTTTTGGTGGATCAAAACAGAAATTATGTCAAACAAAATGATGGGACAGTATAAGTCCTCATACCAGGTTGTTAGTTTTATTTTGCAGATTCCTAATTTGATTGTGTAAAAATTCTTGTACAACATCAGCATATCGTACTCAAACTCGTCAAAGATTGTTTGATTACTTCCTCCATTCACTTTTATTTGTCATATTTTGTTTCTCGAAAGTTAAACTGTACAGACTTTGACCAATAGAAACTTTTTCATCATATAAATATGAAAAGAATTAGTATAATTTATAGCATTTTTCGTATAACTTTCAAACTTCTAAATTTAAATTAAACCCATGGACTTCGTCTTAGGATAGCCGAAGACTGCGAGGCAACATGACGCCATTTGGGTGATTATTGATCAGCTGACTAAGTCAGCTGAATTCAATTTAGCTTCAAAAATTAATCAAATCAACACTTGTAAAGCAAAATGTGACAAATAAAAGCGAACAAAGAAAGTATTAAAATTGTTTATTGGGGAGTTTAAACTCATTAAGACCTTAGAAGTTGATTCATCACATGCAATGCAACAATAAAAACCGTAAATTGAATTGCCGAGGGTGAAGAGGAGCTTGTCAGATCACTTGTGTGCGTGCACATGAATGCTCGCAGATCGCAATGAGGCCTTAATTTATCATTACTCTGATTAAACTCATTTCGTCTTTTTGGTGTGTTTGAGGACGGTGTGATTTCCGTAGTTCAAGAATCACTTAGAAAGTAGTGCAAGGATTGAACTATTTTTAATGAAAGTTGACTTTTCATTTTCAATCCCAATAACTTTGCCATACTTCAACACTCTTCATAAAACTTTAATAAAGCAGTATCATACAAAAAAAGTAGTATTAGACTTTTAAATTCATCTGTAGCGCATATAACTTGCAACTATAGACAACTTGAGCTTTCCCAGCAACCTTAGTCTGCTGAACAAAACAGTAACCCTACAGTTTCAATTACAGCAAAACTAAATTCTTATAGCAACAAGACTAATAACAAAGGTAGTTGATCCTAAGATTCTCTTAAATCAAACAAGATCCACCATTTAACTTCTGTGAATGATATTATAGTCAATGAAAGCCTAACAGGACATAGACACTGCATTGTGCATGGGACTCGCACTTCAAACAGCTGAATACCAAGAAAAAGCATCTGTCTTGCTGTTATTTTGTTTATTTTATGCATAACATTTGAAACCCATTGATCCAACTAATAATCCAATATTTCATCTCGTGTAAGATTTCACTTAAAGGGCACTCTATATTAGGAGCTTTCCATTCCCCCCGCTCGATTCAAACCCACTGATTAAGGAAGGAGGGACGGTCTGTCTTTCTGCATTACTGCACCTGTATGAGCAAATAATTCCTAACTGAGTCACTATGTAAAAGTAAATTAAACTATTTTAGCAATGACAGTTATGTTGGCAGAATTTGTTCAATAAAACATTTCTATTCCTCCATCACAGTTGGAACAAATTCTAATAACTGGGAACTCGACACTTGACAGGTTTATACAGTTCGTTAATGTGTTAACCTCCTTCAAGGAATCAAATAGCTGCGAAGATCAAGTGGTATGGAAAGGCAAATCATCCGGCAATTTCTCTGTGAAGTCATTTAATTATGAATCAGACTAATGTTGGTGCCTGGAAGCTGGTATGGAATCCCAAAGCAACTGTAAAATTAATGTGCTTTGAATGGCTTGCTATCAAGGAAGCTTGTCTAACCTAAGAGAATCTACAGAGGAGAGGTTTTCAACTAGTCAACAAATGTTTTTGTGCTAAGAAAGTGCATAAAACAATAGCCATCTATTCCTTCACTGTCCGGGTACTGCTCAAATGTGGCAAATGTTCCTCAACTTCATTGGACTGAATTTGGTTATGCCAAGGTCCCTAGCATATCTATTTTTATGCTGGAATAGAGAAGGTCTGCCCAAAATTTAAAGAAGGCATGGAATTCTATTCTTGCTGCATTTGGTGGACCATCTGTAAGGAAAGAAATAGAAGATGTTTTGATGGACAAAAGAGTTCAACCTGGAGAATTAAATCTGACTGTATTTTGTTGGTTTTCTTCGGGTGTAAAATAGATTTAGTAGTTGATGCTGAAACCCTGTTATAATTCATAGAATCTTTTGGATAGATGGTCAAGGTTTTCTTTCTTTCGTTTCTTTTTTAATCTTTTTTGGATGTAACCACAACACTTTCTTAGTGCTGACTTTGACATCAATAATACTTGCCATTTCTAAAGAAAAAAAATTCTAACCCTCCATCATCTCCCTATAACATATTGGGTAATTAGGTAACTAGAATCTGCTTTTCTTCTGCCACAATTTTTTAGGTAGCAGTTTAGCAAAGAGCATGTGCAAGAGCCTGATAACAAAGTAAAAGCTCAGATGCAGAAGCCACATGATAATTTCCACAGCAACCACCCCCTTCTCCCCCAACCCATTCCCTGAAAATGAAAGTTGCCTACTTCTTCACCAAATAACCAGAATATCTCAAACTTTGACCATTATTTTACCCCTTTCAACACAGTCCAAGGAGTTGGACAATACTCTCTGGAAAGGAACAGCATAAACAATCACGTGAGACAGTTCAATTATATCTATTAGTACAATTAAATCGAAAAATAATTCAAAGTTGTCCCAAAAATAGAAGAGAAAGAAGGCCAATAGATATAGGAAGAAAGGAGAGTTTAGGCTGTGCATAGTGACGCTCAATTCATAATGGTGCATTATAATAGGACTTGAAGCAGACGATAAGGTAATTATCACGCAGTGACTCTAATGTGTGTCTCACTTTCTCAAATATAAATATACACATCGATTAAAATTGTAAGTGACAAAAAACACCGGCCTCACACACGCAAGAATGAGGGAACTAGCAGCTAGATTGATCTACTCTAATTTTGTAAACAAAAAATATTTAGACTTTCTCTGGACTACACTGTGAATGACTGGTCTAAACAAGAGGGAAGAAATTAAGGAAATGACAGTGGCAAATAACTGTTGAGAAGCATAATAGCTGAATAACTCCTGTCTAGCTACCATTATTTATACCATTTATACAAAGCTTACCAACACACTGTTTATGAGCTCTCATTGAAATTTAATGACCTGGATATTGCTGCTGGATTGACTTGTAATAAAGTAGAGTTCTCTGAAACACAGTTCCTCTCTTCACTCTTTGGCAGAAAGGCTTTGAGAAGACCTCCACCAACTGAATCAACTACCTCATGCTTTATTCCCAATGTTCCCCAGATAGAACTCTTTGGAGCTTCTCCTAGATCATCAATTCGCGATGTTTTAGGGAACCATATGCGCCTCCCAGGATTACTCTCTTTCCGTGGCTCTTCCTCAGTGTCCGTTGAATTCAGCACATTCTCATCCCTTGAATGTTTCCCAGAAGTTGGAGGCATTTGCTTTTGGGATGCAGTGGGTGGGGACATCCAAGGGACGTTCCAAGAACCTGGTATTGTACAACCCCAATAAGTGGTTGCAGGGAAGAACGGCATAGGAATGCCAGAAAGAAAGTGACCAGGCGGAGGTACTATATCTCTACATTGCACAGAACTCCATATATATGGCCAAGGAGCTCCAGTAAAGTAAGGTAAATGAGGTGGAAAGCTGTTGCAATTCTGCCTTAGCGTGTCAGGTAACCCATTATCACTATCCTTTGAACTTACAGCAGTAACTGAAGATCCATCGGAATGATCATCTCCATTATCTCCAGCTTGATTTGCAAGCTCTGTATATTTCTGGAACCCATTCCCAGAACAATTCTGCATAGTTTTATCAGCAACATTCGAAACAGAAACCATTGACTCAGAAAGGGGTTTGTCAGTATCAAATGTAAGAATAGTTCCATTGAGCGGGAGGGGAGGTTGCTGGGTTCCATTAGGAAGATCTGCTCTTGCATTTGATAGTGCTTCAGAGACGGATATGTGACTGTAATGCAAAACCGAGTTCTTGTGTTTCCGACGACCAGCACCTACAGGCACATTCCTCATAGTCCCACCAGCAGTCCAGTATCTCTGACAATTCTTGCAGAAGTGTCTAGGCTGGCTAGTATTGTAATTATTGAAGTAACAAAATTTTGTTTCCATGCTATCACAGCGAGGACATGGAAGTATTTTGTCTGGTTGTTTCAGGTTTCTCTCCTGTGAGTTGCTTGTTTCACCCTGTTCTTCTTCACTTTTTGATGTTTTGGCTGTTGAACAGCCATAATAATCAGGTAACTCCTTTATAATATCACATTTCTGTTGAATTGGATTCTTATCCTGTAAATCCTCATTAGTCAAATGTTCATTGTCATCATTATAATCATCACATTGACCCTGTATGTAGATTGGATAGATCAAGTTAGTTTATTTAAATTTATTCAAGTAACATATAACTTTATAGACGTGGCAGAGTCAGGCAGCGTTTAACAAGATTTCACTAGATGCTGATATCTACACTGACTACTGAGTTTCCGTGTCATTGAAGCATGACAAGGTCATAAAGCCGTGTTGAGGCTACGGACAGAAGGAATACATAAAAGTCATATACGGAGTATCATTTAGAAGTTAGTGAGGGAGGACAGAGAATTTGAGTACATGACAACTTAAGTATCTTTTGGATTGCTCATCATAGCAAGAGCATTAAATAGAGTGGTTATGAAAGATTTGATCGTTCATCTTACATAGAGATTAAATATCTTTTACATAATATCGTATCATTAATTACATGAATTAACAGAAGACAACAACAACATGTGTCCTTTAATGCTTTCACATCCATGAAAATTGACAAGTTGATATATAGAAATCTGAGGTAAGCAAATGAACAAAGCAAAGCTGTTGCATGAGCTATGCAGGCGCTGCTTGTCAAAGACAGATTAAAGAAAACTTGTTTAAGCATATATGTGCAAAGCTATGTTGCTCGGACTCTTCAAACATGTTGCCGGCATGTAGGATGAGGAGGAAACCTATGTAATCCAATGGCCAAGTAAAATTAGTCAAATTACAATTTACAAAGAATCCTCTTGGATACACAGGATTCATATGGCCAATCCCAGCTAGATTGAGATTGAGTCATAGCTGAACAGAAACACAAGAACATTTTTTTTTCTTCTTATAACCGTGGTGTCAGGCCAGTTTTCGTGACCTTGTCTAATTCCATGAGATACTAGAAGGAACACCAAATTAGAAATTTTCAGTATGCATGACCTAATAGCCAAAAGAGGTTATAAAAAAGAAGCACAATATAACCAATTATGGATCCCTTCCATTTGAGTATAATCTAACAAAATTAATGATTCAAAACCCTAAGTCCTAACATATAGTCCAAAAGGGAAGTCAACAATAAGTCTTCGAATACACAAAAAGAAGCATATGAGTATTATATATCATACCTTGTGTTTTTGTTCATCTTCTACAGCTGAGGAACAATAATATCCGGTATTTCCTGGCGCCGGAAAAAGGGGCAAGTGAATAGTCCGACCAAAGAGTTTAATAGCAGGGTCCTTAAGTTTAGTAGCAATTGCTTCAGACATTGGCAAGTCCCAAAGATATAATAGGAGACAACAGAAAGAGAAAGAGATAAAATGAGATGAATATTGGGATTATTTATCAGTTGACATGTTTACACTTTTTACTCTTTCACCAAAGCCAGAGGCAGAGAAAGAGAGAGATAGCTGACACGCACTAACACTTTCTTTGTTAACAAATTTCAAAATATATATAATACCCCCTCTAACAATTTATGTACTCTCTTCGTTTATTTTTATTTATCCATTTTTTTATTTTAAAATATCTAATAATACTTGTTCAATTTAAAAAATCAATACATAATTTATCTTTTTTTTCTTATTTTACCTTTGACATTAAATACTATTTATCCCTAATTGTATTTTTCAAAGAAATTTTTTTATTATATTCAAAGGATGATATAGTAAAATTACCCCTCTATTTATTGTTTCTTAAGTATCAAATTGAAAGTGGACAAGTAAAGATGGACAAAGGAAATAGTATTCTTTTTTCTTTTTTAGACGTCTTCAAAAAAATGCACAACTATTTAATAATATCATCCTTATTTTATTCTTATTGAGTCCTAACACTTTATTGTGAAGAAAAGTAAATTAAAATTAAGCACAAAAATGACTTTAGCAAGGGCAACTCGATATACATAAAATATTTTTTTATTTCTTAAATTCTGTATACCCAATAAAATAATGAGACATAAATTGAAATGGAGGAAGTACATCCCTTTGGTTGCTAGTTAGAGAGGAGTCATTCATGTCAGTATAAAAATTTGCATATTTTTATATTTTATTTAATTATAAAAATATAATAACATATCAAGTGTGATTACATAAATAGGTTTTGAAAGAATGATATGTACACAACTTTATCTTTATCTTGTGAAGATATAGAGATGAATTTTAATATCTTCAGAAAATTATTTTATTTTAATGAAAAAAGTAAAAATTTGTGGTGTTTGGCCATAAAATTTATTTCACTTTAGTGAATTTTTTTTTAGAAAAAGTGAAAGCAAGTTTTTTACTTTTTTCACTTCTACTTCTCTCACAAAAATTAAAAAAAACTCTAAATTATTTTCATGGTCAAACACAATACCAACTTCAACTTCAACTTTAACTCCAACTCTAAATTATTTTAGTTTTCGTGACCAAACGCCTACTTAAATATGTAGCATAAGTTATATAAATTGGTTGGTTTTTTCTTTTTCCACGTAAAATATAATTTATTAATATAATATTTTGGAGTGATGCCACATGAGCAAGAAAAAGTGATTGTTAATTATGAGCCATAAGTTGTATGTGGCTAGATATGTTCACTTTGCTCTATTTCTCTTTCTTGATTCTCTCAACAAAAGTGAAGACTTTTTAATCTGAGTCAGCACTGCCTTTTTCTTTTTCCTTGACTAGTAGGCAGTAGCCGCCCACCCCTTTCAAAAAGATCCGGCTTTCGGCCCTTTTTCTTTTCTTCTTTTTGGGGAACTTCCTCCCTTATCCACGTGTATCTTTATCCTTTTCAATTATTTCATCCGTTCCATTTTAGTTGGATACATTTTAATTTATTTTAATTTATATGATGATTAAGAAATCATAAATAAAATAATAAATTTTATTATTTTATTATTTACCCATATTAATAATATTTATTGGGCATAGAAATAAACATTGAAATTATAATTAATTGTAGAGATAAATTTCTTGAAAGTTAAAAATTGTTAAAATTAATCTAAAAAAGTAGCAATATGAAAGAAGAAGTAGACAAAAAAATAAGGAGACAAGAGGGGAGATACTTATTCTTTCAAATGTTCAAGTCTATCCAATACAAATTCTTATGCCTCTATTTATATTATTATATAGAGGCATATAAAAGGTTGTCATAAACATGACATTAACCATGAAGATTATGGGGGAGGTTAAAGGGTGTAAGAGTTACATCCATAATGATGAGGGTAGTGGATGATTAACTATATATTATGGAGAAGAGTAGTGGACATCCATATTAACTAATATAATATTTTATAACGCTCCCCCTTGGATGTCCATAGATAATGTGTATCGTTAAAACCTTAACAAGAAAAACCCTATGGGAAAAAAAATCCTACTGAAGGAAAAAGAATACACATATCTTTTAATACACATTATTTGTTGCCTCATTAAAAACCTTATCAGGAAAACCCGTGGGACAAAACCTCGGCCAAGAAAAAAAGAGTACCACGCGTCTTATACTCCCCCTGATTAAAACATCACTTAATCCTTGTAATGATGTCTTCCAATCTTGTATGCCAGCTTTTCAAATGTTGATATTGACAGTGTCTTTGTGGTCAAATCACATTCATGAAGATGTTGCATTCTTGAACTCAACTTCGTGACCTCGTCGTCGCAAGCAAATTGTTTATTCAACTTGTTCGTAGCAACAATCAAATTGCGGACACTTTCATTTGCAAGATAATAGAATGGACCATCTTGTCGAATAACATGATATGACAATGTTTCCACGTGCAAACAAATTACTTTCTTGAGATCAAACATCATATAAATCAAATAATTTTCATGCACTCTCATAATCAACAATCCCTTGACAATATTGGTTAGAAATAATAAATTCAATCAATATTTGATTTCATTCAAATTCACATAAAGTGAAATTGTGTCTTTCCTGCATATTAACAAAAAATATTTTCTCATGTATAAAAATAATAGGATACATAAGTGCACCAATTGCACCAACCATTTTCATGAGATCAAAATCGATTTTTCTTTATGTTGAGTGATCTCGCAACCATTGGGGTATTCAATGGATAGAATCACTTTAAAAACTTTTAAATTCTTCAAGGATTTTCATATAGCATTTTCTGTCTAGCTAGACATGACAATCATTCATTATACGCATTCAAGTTTTTCATATATTGTCAGATTTAAAGAAACCTTATTGTATCCACCACAGGAGAACACATCTCCAAATAATAATGCCAGGACTTTTGAGAATAACCTTTGTGTTTCAAGGCACAATACATACTTTATATCTTAAGATTTTACATTTCGCATAATAATCCATTTGTAACCCACTGACATTATACCTTAGTCTATAGACTAAGTCCATACCATCACTTTTCAAGTGAAATAAAATATACTTGAATTGCGTATTTTACCTAGCCAATCATTTATCTGTCCACACTATTTGATAGATTTGAATTCAAGATCCTCGTTACCATTTATAATGGTGAGCACTACATTATATCAAAAATACTCAGTTCCAATACGACATAATTTATCAGATCTCTTCATTTCATCATTTTCAGTTACCTGAACCTTTGCCAAGGTTTTATGAAGTATTATGTCATGGTGCTCCTTTAAAGCACTTGCCTCATTATCAAGACCATCTTGATCATTTGCTTCTCTCTTTCTTTAAGGAGTTTTACATTTGAAACTGACTGGTCTATCATGTTTCTGGCGTGCCACAGACTCTGCCCTTCAAGGACTTTTTATTAGAGTATTTACAGCTGAATTATAACATAGGATCAGTCTGGCAATGAAATTACAATATTTTGCAAATCATGAATTATCTCTTAAACTTCGAGTTCACTTTTTTTTTTACGAGGATCTAGATAATTCATTCCATATATTTCAGCTTTTAATCATATCTCCCCCTAATGTTAGATTCACCCCAACTTTATTTTGGAGATCCATCTTTGTGCGTGCTAGATGTTATACATTCAAATTTTTAGATGGATTTATTTGGTTCCTGATCCTGAACCAACAATATAAGGGAGCCTTGTTGGCTTGATACATACAAATGTTGCTACATTTACATAAACTCATCTCACACCAAATTTTCTTTTTGGGAGATTTGTTTTCATAACCAATGGTTCAGCTATAATTGGAGGCACACACTTTCTGCTAAACCAATCAACATTATCAACTTTTATAGTTTGGAACCATGCTCTTAATTTAACAATTTGAGCAAACAACCTTGCAAATATCAAATTGCAAGTTGATAACAAAGCGCATGTCAGTGGCGGAGCCACATATGCTTGAGGGGTGTCGATCGACACCCCTTCGTCGAAAAATTACACTATACAGCTAGATAAAAATATTTTTTTATGTATATATATTATGTATTGACACCTCTTGATTTTTTCGTGAATTTACTTCTTTATATTTTGACACTCTTTAGTGAAAATTCTGGCTCTGCCCCTGGCACATGTGACCAGCCATAGATGCATTTTATTTCATAGTAAACGGTCCACATGGCAGGTGAACGGGCCCATATTCACCTTGTTATACGTTCCAAAAATTTAGGGATACACTCCTAACCTTAGCCGATATAATATTTAATCGTGAGAATAAGCAACATAGGAGAATTCTTGAAGAATTTTTTATTTCTTCAATGTATAATCACATAAATTCTCAATTATTTTTGCATCACATTTGTACCGGGATGGTCAACCGATCACGCCAACTTATATATTTTCTGTAAACTTTTAGTTTACTATCACATGTGATTTCATCACCATGTCCATATTTATATCAACAAATAGGAGGAAAACGGGTAACCTTTCATATTTATAACCCGTTTCGATTGTAGTAATATGAAGATATAAAAATCATTCCATAATTTATAGTCTCAAAATAACAATAATTTTTTTTAATTCCTTTGAGACTTGAAAAGTTTCTTTTGGAGACTTACTACAATCTCAATATCATGAACAATTTCATTCCTCCATGTAGTAACACATTAGCTTTTTCGAAGCTATCAAATATTTGTGTATTACCTCATAGTCCAAAACATCACGCATGTGATAAACATCTCCTTTTAAGGAGAAAATTATATGTACCCAACCAATGACAAATTTGTGTAGCCACACAATAACATTCATTTTCTGTTATGATCACAGCCTTTATATGAAAGAATTATTTCTTTGTTTTGCCTTTCGATAGTTCATAATAAAACATATCATACCATTTTTTACAAGACTTATTTCTTGCTTTTACCATTTGATAATCAAAGACTCAAACCTCTCGTAGAGGTGAGTTGTGGTATCTATCCAACCCATGATCACATTCTTATTCACAACATTGATCACATATTGACACATTCATTTTCAAGAATGGTCTAGCATTTACTAATGTTTATTACAAGTCACATTCTCTTCAAGAAATGGATAATAATCACATGTACTTGCTTCATAAATTTTCATTAGAAACCTATTTTCATGCCTTGAAATTAATTATATTTATATGACCCGCCTCAACATCACATTGAAGATCAAGTATACCACTTTATATTCTTTTATTTTGATGGAGGATTTATAAAACTTATCAAGTTTGGTCACACTACAACCAAGTGCCCAATACCTTGCATATCAAATTAATGATAAAAATAACCTTCATCTTTTGAAGGACCATTTTGAGAACCCGTAATATTCTTTCTTTTACAATTACCACAACGATGACTATTATTATTTTGTCCTTTGTCACGCCCATGTTCATTTGTACAATCACAATATTATTTTGTCATATTTTATACTTATCATACACTGCTACCACATTCACATAAGAGAATGGAGCAAATTAGGCATGTTTCGTGACTTTTCATCAAAAGTCCATTTTAGCCAGCCATCATTAAAATCAATATATTGTGTTGGGACTTTGAACCCAAGGTCTTACCCATAAAAAAAAATGTGTGAGGCCATAATTTCGTGGGACTTAAATCGGACATCTTATCACCGAGACTTTAACTCGATGTCTTACCCTTTTTGATTGATGAGACTTAAAATCACCGTCTTACCCTCAATCAATAACATAATAGGCCAAATGTACCACCAAAACTCACCCTCGAGCCTTGGATGAAATTATAAACAAATTCAATATATTTTATAGGACAAGGTCAGTTTATTCAAAAAACAGAAACACAACACAAAAAGTGTTACATAATAAATCAATCATTTCAAGATGACCACAAAACTAATTTTGTAAGTATAAATAATATATTTTAACAAATCAATAGATAGTGAGAGAAAGGAAGTACATAAGCAACCCAGAATCCTATGTGCCAATACCAAAAACTCACCTAATCTTCTTTAATCAAATTGTCAGACCTGAAGTTGTATGAAACAAGTTCACCTTTACCTTTTTCGTATTTGTTTTGCTTCAATATCACAAAATTTTCAAGCGTAGAACATTCGTGCTGATAACGTGTTAAAATTAATCTAAAAGAATAGCAATATGAAAGAAGAAGTAGACAAGAAAATAAGGAGACAAGAGGGGAGATTGCTTATTCTTCCAAATGTTCAAGTCTATCCAATACAATCCTTATGCCTCTATTTATATTATTATATAGAGACATATAAAAGGTTGTCATAAACATGACATTAACCATGAAAATTATAGGGGAGGTTAAAGGGTGTAAGAATTACATCCATAATGGTGAGGGTAGTGGATGATTAACTCTATATTATGGAGAAGAGTAATGGACATCCATATTAACTAATACAATATTTTATAACAAAAATACCTTTTTTTTCTTCAAAATAAGTGCTTATTTCGTAGCAACTCTTCTACTCCTTAAAAATAAAAGAAAAATGCAAAAAAAAAAAAAGGAAAAGAAAGTACTCCCTCTGTCCCAATTTATATGACACACTTTTCTTTTTAGTCAGTCCCAAAAAGAATGACACATTTCTATATTTGGTAACAATTTAACTTTAAACTACCCACTTTACCCTTAATGAAATGATTTACAACCACATAAATATCTATAACTCATTTTAGACCACAAGTTTCAAAAGTCTTTCTTTATTTCTTAAACTCCGTGCCAAGTCAAAGTACATCACATAAATTGGGACGGAGGGAGTAGGAGTTAATTCATTAAAGTAGAGGATAAATTTCATAGATAGTCACGTAACTATCACGTAATTGCTTCGACCCAACACCCTAACTTTCAACAACTTTTTTGCAGGAACCGTGGTTTTGTTCCGTTCTTTTAATATTTTACTTTTTTCATATGAATTTTGGGTCTGGTCTGGTCGGACTTTTTTAATTAATTCTTATTATTAGATTTTTTTAAAAATGTAGGAATAAATGTCCATCGGAAAATTAATATTTTAGGTTGTGTGATTTTTGTGTTAGTATACTCAAAGTTTAGTGATTTTGTGTTAGTAATAGTAGTTAAGTGAATTTTGTGAAAAAATAATAATTAATAGTTAAATATTTACCCTTAATGTAGAAATCTAGAGAAGTAGAAAGAGAGAATAACTCTTCCACTCCTAACTCCTTTGCATAGTACTTATCTCTTAAACCTTATTTTAGAGAATCCTAAATGGATGCAAAGTAGTTGTCGTCTGCAACACTTGAATACTCTTCCACTCCTTCGTATAAAATAATCAAAGCAGAGAAATTAGAATAATTACAATTGAAGTAATTAAAAAACTTGGTCCTAAGCCCCATTCATTCAGAAAATTCACGCTAGTCATCACGATCTGAGAGGTAATTTTTCGATATTATGGTTGATTTTAATCACTTGTGTTAAGTAAGTACATTAGAGTATATATATACGTAACTTGAAACTTCACGTTATATATAATGTAAATTTCTGGTGAAGGAGGTTAGGATGAACCCCCTTCCGGCCCCTAGCTCCGCCCCTATCATGCATGTCGGTTTTGAATAGCTTCCACAATTTTGTTCATATCCATCAACATGGAGTATCAGAAATAATCAGATCATGTTTAAATATGTATTGTGTTTTAAGGAGTATGTTTTCTTTTAGCCCGGGTGTTTGAATTCCACTTCACTATTTTAAATTTTATTAACATGTAAATTGTACAAGGGTAGGGGGAGTCCGACCTAGTAACTAAGGGTTGACTATAGACGAATAAAGTGAGGCTTTTGATTAAGTTTTTGAGAGAAAACAAGTGTGAGTAGCAAATTCGTGACAACCCTTTTTCTCCGGTATGTCAACCCTTAGGTTCATCGTAAGAATTATTGGGTTGATGACATACTCAAAAATGCTTAAGCACCCCCACCATAAAAAATTGACTATTCCATCAACTTCAATAGAAGTCATATATAGAGTCATTCCCAATATGCTATAATAAAATCCAATTGCTATTGTGGTAACAAAAGAAATTACTTACCTGGCTGTCTCAGTATCAAGACGATAGTTCTATTAAGACCACATAATAGTACAAAGATTTTCCTGCTCGACATTGAGTCCAACACTTTATGGGCGAACTTGATGTCAAGCTCTCGTTCATTATCTTTAAGAGGTTGTGATCACCATGTTTGCTTCCGGGAAATGGAAATGCCATATCATTCCCTTTGACCAGTACACCTGTATCAGCCATTGCAGGACAGTCGATTCATTTCCTTGCAAAACTACCGAGGCCTTAAGGAAGAGGTCGAAAGTTTGTCGATTCGTTGAAGTAGACGAGAATGATTTGCCGTCAACCAGTGGCGGAGCTAGGATTTTCATGAGGGTTCAAAAGTGCACACACGAACTAGCCGAAGGAGGTTCAATATCTACTATATGTACATAAACAACAATTTTAACCATATATAAATAGTATGATTTTCTGCCGAAGGGGGTTCGGATTATGATTTTCCGCCGAAGGGGGTTCGGATCCCCCTCATTGTATGCTAGCTCCGCCCCTGCGTCCAGCTACATTGTGAAACCAAGGAGGACGTAGAAGTAAGTGTTGATCATGGCCTAAGCAGGTGATTTCTTCCAATCTGTTTTAGCCCTGGTGGGTAGAGTTACCTGGTATCTGTTGCTGATGGGAGGTGACATCTATCCCCTGGAATTAGTCTAGGTGAGTGCAAGCTGGCGCGGACACCATGGTTATAAAAAAAATATATAATCATGATAGAAATAGGGAGAAATAATGATCTAAGAAGCACGAGCAATGAAAGCACCAATGTAGTAAACACTACTTCAAATATCCAACAACAGGGAGGTTGATTATATTTAACAACTAAAATAAGAAATTACAATAGGAAAACTGACTAGAACGGTTTCCTTCAAAAGCTTTAGTCTTTAGTTATAGAGGGAAATCCAGGGTTACCTGTAGAGCCGTCATTGATGACAAGAGATCTTTACATTGGTCAAGTAAAGCACGCTCGTTAGCCAGTACATCTGCAAGCTCATATACCATAGAATCCACCTTCTCTACCTGTGCACATATATGATTGACCATGTTAAAGCAATCCATGTGGAAGTGTTATCTTTCACGAGGATTTGATTGGCCCTCTGCCTGGATTCCAGATTAACCTTTGCGAAGGCCTGGCCCTATTGCTTCTTCTCGGCCCAATATTTATTTTTTTGCCATACTTGTTTGTAACCATAATGGGGTGGAGCTGATTGATAACATTCATAATGTTAGTATTTGTTATCGTTCCATGTCAGTCTAGCTAACTTATTTGTAAGAGTATGTTTAGTCTGCAATTTATTGATGATTCATCTTGTAATCTCTTTAAGTAGTCTTATGAATTGTGTCGAAATAAATGAAGTAATATCTCATGGTTCCAATGTTTAGTCGAAAGTGCCAACTTCTCTTAAGCTTGTCTCTTGATGATATTAGTCTTATGAATTTTATTTTCGTTTGCACTCTGAACCTATTTCGATTGACGAGGCTTGTGATTTATTTCATATAAGATAAGAGACATGTTTCATTTATGTGAAAGAAATTGGCTCATTTGTTGTGAGTTTATGGCCTTCTGATCCGAAACTTGTGTCTTGATTAGGGAGAAGAAAAGTTGAGTTTTAATGGGGATGACTAAGCCTAAACTGGCGCTGGATGATCCCGTTGATTTGGAAAATATACCGATTGAACAAGTTTTTGAGAATCTGAGATGTAACAAGGAGGGTCTTACTTATACTGATGTGGAAGAGAGATTGTCCATCTATGGGTACAACAGGCTGGAGGAGAAGACGGAGAGCAAATTCTTGAAATTTTTGAGATATTCATGGAACCCTCTCTCACGGACTATGGTAGCTGCTGCTTTCATGGCAATTGTTCTGGCAAATGGGGGAGGAAAGCCTCCAGATTGGAAGGTTTTTTTGGGTATCATTACATTATTAATTCTAGCTAGCTCAGCATACAGTTTTTGTGCGGTTAAGATAGCTAGCGATATAGCAGCTCGGGTCCAATTACATAAGGTCAGCAGAGTTCTTCGAGTTGGACGGGAAGGATGGTATAAGGTAGACAGTTCTAACCTCGTTCCGGGAGATATAATCCGTATAAAAATGGGAGAAATAGTTCCTGCAGATGCTCGTATCCTTGAGCACTGTACTACTGATCCAGTCGTGAAAATTGACCAGTCTGATTTGACAGGTGAATCTCTTCCTGTAACAAAATTATGTCCTGGAGATTGTGTTTACTCTGGTTCAACCTGTCAACAAGGAGAAATTATAAAAGCTGTCGTCATCGCTACAGGAGTTCGTACCAGATATAGGAATGCAGCAGCTGCCCACGTTGTTGACAGTTCCAACCAAGTGGAATGCTTTCGACGTGTTTCCAAAGGTATTGAAAACTTCTGCATCCGTTTTGTTGCAGTGGTAATGATGGTGGAGATCATTGTCATGTACTGTATCCAACACCGCGCATATCGTTCTGGGATCGACAATCTTCTCGTGCTCCTCATTGGTGGTATTCCAATTGGCATGCCACTCATTCTTTTGCTTATAATGGGGCGTGGTGTTACTGATCTTTATGCTGTAGGTATAAAAAGAATGACAACCATAATCGATATGGCTTGCATGGACGTGCTTTGTAGTGACATGACCCTAACAAGAGGCATGCTTGATGTTCCAAGAGACCTAATTGAGGTTTTTGCCAACGATATCAATAAAGATACTGTTGCTCTGATGGCAGCTCGAGCCTGTAAATCAGAGGCACATGCTAGATGGCCCGGAACAGACTTACACCTTCCTTACTGTCCAACAGACAAGAAAAGATCACATACTTACTCAGATGGCGAAGGAAAAAAGCACAGGGTCAGCATCGGTAAACCAGAACATATCCTGAATCATTATGCACATAACAAGTCAGATATCGAACATAGAGTTCATTCTGTGATTGACATGTTTGCTGAGAAGGGCTTGCAATCAATCGCTGTGGCATACCAGGAATTTCCGTCAGATATAGAACATAGAGTTCATTCTGCGATCGACATGTTTGCTGAGAAGGTTTTGCACTCAATTGCTGTGCAGGCCAACCAGGAAGTTCCGTCAGATATAGAACAATCAGTTCACTCTGTGATAGACATGTTTGCCGAGAAGGTTTTGCACTCAATCACTGGCGCATTCCAGGAAGTTCCGTCAGATATAAATCATACGGTTCGTTCTATGATTGACATGTTTGCTGAGAAGGTCTTGCACTCAATCGCCGAGGCATACCAGGAAGTTCCACACGGAGCAAAGGAGAAATCGGGGGGTCCATGGCAATTCATCGGTCTTCTGCCTTTTGTTGATCCGCCTAGAGATGATTGCGTAAGCTCAATCAGGGAATTATTGAACTATGGAGTGAGTATTAAAATGATTACTAGGGATCAACTGATAATTGGAAAAGAAATTGGGCGCCGCCTGGGAATGGGAACAAATATGTATCCTTCATCTGCTCTGTTGGGACACAATAGCAATCAAGATAAATCAATTGCTGCTGATGATGATTTATCAATTGATGAACTCATAGAGAAGGCTGATGGTTTTGTTAGCTGTGCCCTCCCTGAGCACAAATATGAGATAATAAAACACTTGCAATCTCGGAAACATGTATGTGGAATGATTGGTGGTGGTGTCGACGATGTTCCTGCTTTAAAGAAGGCTGATATCCGGATAGCTCCTTGTGGAGCCACTGAAGCAGCTCGCAGTGCTGCTGACATTGTCCTTATGGACACTGGTCTGAAATACTTCTGTCAAGCTGTTCTGAACAGTCGATCAATCACTGTAAGAATGAAAAGCTACATGGTGTATGATGTTTCAATTGCAATCCGTAACGTGCTTGGTTTTATGCTTTTGGCTCTGGTCTGGAAGTTCGACTTTCCACCTATGATGATTCTTTTTATTGCGGGGGCCAATCATGGGATCACTGTGGGAGTATTACGAAACAGGGTCAAATCATCTCCTTTGCCCGTTAACTGGAGCCTGTCCGAGATTTTGACGAGTGGAATTGTCCTTGGTAGCTACTTGGCAATGTCGACAGTCATATTCTTCTGGGCAGCATATGAAACAAACTTCTTTCCGCTTGAGAAAACAGCGAACCAGCTTGCATCAGCAGTTTTCCTTCAAGTTAGCACTAGCAGTTTTGCGCTATTATTCATTACGAGGACTGGGAGGTTGTTGCCTGGTTGTGATATTGTCGTGTTTGGTTGCGTGTTGCATTCACTGATTTTCACCATACTTGCTGCTTATGGAGAGCCGAGCATTATTGTAATGGAAGGAATTGGCTGGGGTTGTGCAAGAAAAATCTGGCTCTACAACATACTACTCTACGTCCCTCTTTATTGCATCAAGTTCTTCAATCAGCGCTCGCGCAAAGGACTTTTTAAAAGCACATTGTGATTGCAGGTAGTTTTTATTTGGTTCATATAAGCTGATTTTTTTTTTCAAATAAAACATTCACAGGTTTTTTTGTTGCATGATTAGTTGCTTCGTTTTTCGCAAGTATTTGGTTTTTGGTCATAACCAGTTATAATGGTAAACTTCAGAACAAGAATCTATTGGAATGTACAAGGTTCATGTTTTTTTGGTTAATATTAATTTGCAATATTTTTTATGTTGAATGAGCTGTGTAATTTATTCCAAGAATAAGTCTGATAAATGTTGGTACCTCTGGCATTTTGTTCCTCAAAGAAAGCAAGAAAGATCTTTCTAGTATATTATGAAAGTAGCAATATGCAGAAGAAATGCTTGTATGATTAAAGACTCCCAATTTCTGAACTGCAGTAGGTTTCTTAATATTCATGCAAGTATAATTCTTCTATAGAAGAAGTTGAGAATATTTTGTACCATGTGCTCATGATTGAGCATTGTCTTTGTGACTTGCTACTCAATGTCACTATCCTATCTTGAGCTTGGTTTTGTTCTTAAAATTTAAGCACTTTCGGAATGGCCTTATTCGGAAAAAGAACGTCCTTGACCAAGGAGAGGTGGTATACTGGTATTAGTCGAAGGTGGCGCAAGCTGCACTCGGAGGCCAACAGTCACATATGCTGCTATGAACATTGATTTTTCGAGCAACCAAATTTGTCTTGTGGACATAAGTATCCAAATGAAATTGTCTTTAGAGCATAATTAACTAAGGAACCGTTTGGCCATGAAAATAAAAAACGTATCACTTTATTTGGTATTTTTGAAGTTGAAAATAGAGTTGGAGTTGTTTCTGGCCATAGTATTTTCAAAAATATTTTAGATTTTGGATGCGCTTTTTTATAAAGTGATAGGAAAAATTGAGTGCAAAAAAAGTGAAAACACCTCAAGAGGTATTTTTCAAAAAATCAAAAATTATGAAAACTTATTCCGGAATTCATTTTTGGTTTTCATGACCAAATAAGTATTCCAGAATAAAGTAAAAACGTATTTCGGAATATTGTGAATAATATTTATGGCCAAACTCCTACTAAATAAAAGTGTGCTTACGGCAGCTGATATATCCTCCACTTTCATCCATAACTATAAAGGCTGGAAATCTGTTCAAGTAATTAGGAAGGCAAACAAAGTGGACAACCTATTATAGGGATAGATATCTTTCGCATAATAAGTGAATAAGTATCCCACCTTTAAAAAATTTGTGGTCACTTGAATAGTTCCCTATCTTTTTTGTTTTTTAATTAAATACCTATCTTCGAGTCTCTTATGTCGCATGAAGCCTTGTCCGCTTCTCAATGTCCGGGTCTTTCCCCAACCCTTTTTCTCGATACTCTTTTATTATTTTCATGATTAGATCAAACAGTAATATTCTAAAATTACTCGTACACGTAATGATCCATAACTAAAAAAAAGGTAAAAAATAAAAATTTTATTGAAATATTTCCATTGAAATATATACATACTACGTTGTAATTTTTTGCCAAGGGTCGAATGGACACCCTCCCGACCCCTAGATCGTGCCCGTACCATCGGGAAACTTTTGGAATATCAAAATATGGTTTTACATATTTTCCATCCAATCATCTCTATATTCAATTTAGTTAATAAAGAATATAAGGTGATGAATTTTAACAAGAGCTTTTGACGGAAAGATATGAGATAAGAGTGACTGCTTAATTGGGTCATTCCATAACGTTTTCCTTTCCCCTCAACATACTACCACTTGGCAAGTCATAAAGTGGAACAATGACACCCACAAATTTTCAACATGGAAGTTTGAAAATTCTATCTCCAATTTCATAGTGCCAATAGACCAACTAACCTCTAATTTCAACTTTAAATTACTCATTAGTCACGTCGAGACTTTGTGTTAAGACTTTAGACAAGTAATAGTACTCTCACACTGGTCAAAGTAAATGACTATGATGCCACCTCCTTGTACTTTGAATACGCGTTCACCTTCAGCATCAACAACACACTTTTCAATTAGAGATATACATGTTTTTGAAAGGATTATACATACTACATAGTTTTCAGATGTACGTATTTCTCACCCTGCCAGACTACCATACCTGCAATGTGTAACATAAATTTCCATCCTTATAAAGTAATTATAAAAATCTCAATTAATTATATATTTTTGTTGAATGTATCTGGAGTTACTCTCTCCATTTCAAAAAGAATGATCTAGTTTGACTTGACACGAAATTTAAGAAAATAAAAGAAGACTTTTAAATCATGTAGTCATAAATTAAAGTTGTATCAAGTATACCAAAATGCTCTTTAATCTTGTGGTCTTAAACATGTTACGTGGAAAGTTGGAATTAAAGTATTGCCAAAAAAGAAAAGGGTCATTCTTTTTTAAACAGATTAAAAAAGAAAATAGATCATTCTTTTTAAAATGAAGGTAGTATTATGTATCTCAACAGATCTTAAATCGAAAAAAATATATTGAAAGTTAATTATATATCTTTCCAAAGAAAAAAATATATTTTTATTGAATATATCGAAAATAAATTATGTATCTTGATAGATTCCAAATTAAAATTCTCAGTAATTATATAAAATGTTGAAATTTTATGTAATTAAATTCCATCGGAATTTAGTTTTTTGCAAAAAAAAAAAAGGCTCAAATTTGGAGTGTATGAAGTCCACCATTCATGTGAAGGAATTTAACACACTTCAACCTCCTTGTAGCCGGCCATAATTTCAATTTACACCAGATCTTCATAATCTGATTCCCATTTATCACTTTCTTCCTTCCAGATTACTTCAAATTTCTACCTTTTTTCCTTTAAATTCCCAATTTGACTAACCATTAATATTCCAATATCCACCGACAGTTACCAATATCTTCATTGAATTTGAGAAGATTAGTCGATCTGATTTTCTTAAATCTCATTAAAGACTAGCTCTTTTTATATTCCCAGGTACAATCTTGAATTTTTCAACCCAAATGGTCTGTTTACATACCTCAATTCCTCCGAAAGACCCAAAATTCAAGAATTCAACTGGACCCTTTTTGAACAAGACCATGCCGTCCAGTGATTGTGAAAAGTCTCACTCTGTTATCATTGATGTAGTGATCTTGATTGCCGTGGTTAGTGCATCTGGGGTTTTGTTTTATCCTTATGTAAATCTTGTGGTGCATCAACTATTTGTATTTTTCGAAGAAGTGGCTTATGTGGTGAAAGATGAGATTTTGCGGGCTCCGATGGTGTTTATTTGTCTAGGACTTAGTATTTTGTTTGCGGTAATAGCTCTTTTGGCAGTTACAGTGTGTACAACAGGCAAAAGATGTGGGAGACCAGGTTGTCGTAGGCTTAAGAAAGCTGCTGAATTCGATATACAGTTAGAGACAGAAGATTGTGTTAAGAAGGCAAATGTTAGTCCAAAAAATGGAGGAGTTAAAAAAGGGATATTCAAATTACCTAGAGATTATCATCAAGAATTGGAAGGTGAACTTAAAAGAATGGCTCCACCTAATGGAAGAGCAATTCTTGTATATCGAGGCAGGTGCGGTTGCTCTATAGGTACAATGGAAGTTCCTGGACCAAGGAAATATGGAAAAATTAAGAAATAATTATAGGAAGCATGTTTTGGATGCTGTAATAATCAGATGATTCCTTTTGTGGTTAATCTTCTCTGAAAAGTACTAGACCTACTTATAAGCTTTTATATATGAGTATAAATGATTACAAAGCACAGGGCCCCTTATTGTAATGTAGCAGGGGAATCTGTCATTTCAGCTACCATAATAGTAGTTTTTTCCATCAACTTCCCCTTCCTGTAAATTAGTTAATTACTCTCTGGGCCATAGATGATGCTTTTGCGGAGTAGCTTAGATACATAAACACATTCTGACCTTGTTGATTTAGAATCATATCTGTGGTTAATGCTGTTTTATCGGTCTGTCCCCAATAATTAATTCTCACTGCATCCTATAGGACCAATTTTTTGTTATGGTTTTAGGGTTCTCTTTCTGAAGTACTTGGAACTTTGTCCCTCTTCTTGCAAACTTATGTTAGTTGTTACTGTTGTGTTGCTATTTGCTTTATTTTGATAGCTACATTATGCAAATTAGGTTCAAAGGAATAGTCAGAAGTTGAGCAATCAGACTTTGATGTGTAGTACTTTCTCGAGCTGTTCAAAAAAATTTCACATCAGATGATCATATATTGAATTGCTTGGATGGGCTAGGTCCCTCAACTGCTGCAGTTAGGAATGAGAACATACATAGTTGATGGTCTTTTGTTAAGGACTTAATTTCTCTCGTAATGTAAGTTTAGCTCAACTGTTTCAACATTTTTCAGTTTGTTGTGCAGCTGATGTCCTAAACTGCTTAGCACGTTTTTGCATTCTGTAAATTGCTTAATTCTGTTGATGATATTTTCTGTTCAACTGGGGTAGACTTTGAATCGTTTTAGCTGATTGTCAATGTACTTTTGTCCTACTTAAAATATGTCATTGAACTCCTGTTGCTAGGACAGAGTTACCTGATACCTGTTGTTGGTGGAAGGTGGCAGGTATCATGTAGAATTAGTCGAGGTGCTCGAAAGCTGGTCCGGACACCACGGTGTCATTGAACACTCAAATCTTTCAGTTACAAGGATGGGCAACCTTCGTCCTTCTGTGCCCTATGGTTGATTCTTCGTTTGGTATACTCATAGCTTTATTTGAGCTGAGGGTCTCCCGGAAACACTCTCTCTACCCTCATTAGGAGTATAAGGATGTTACACACTACCCTCTCTAGATCCATTTGTGGTATTTCACCAGATATGTTGTTGTTTGGTAGAGTATATTTTTACTGTCATAGTATACTAGTATGTTTTTCTTCCTGTGTCGCTTATTCCCTTTATGTTGCATGTGGGTTCAAGTTCCCCTCTTTCCCCTTAACAATTCAGGTGTCACTTTAGTCTATTAACTGATATTACGTGGCCAGTCAAAAACATTTGATCTGGACAAACTTGTTATGAGCTATTTTACCTGTATATTGGTGTGCTTAAGTTGCTGTTAGATGTCTTGACTCACTTAGTCCGTTAAATTTCTACTATATGACTAAACCAAAGTGGTAGATGTAGTCAGATGATTGCCTCATGAAAATTCCATGTAAACTTGAAAAACTCTATAAAGAAAAAATTCATTGCTAGCTATCGTTCAGAGACTATTATTCAGATCAATCCACTCTTGTCTAAAAATACTTCCAAATCATATATAGTAGTAACAAGCTTATATTGACCTGACCTTTTCTAAATTACGAGCTTATTTGTCCTTGTTGTGAGGTTGAAGGTATTCAAATACGTGACAAACTACATGTGGGGTGTAGCTCAGTTAGAGAGCTGCTCACCCTTCATCCTAGTGGTTGGGATTCGAAACCTATTGTATCCCCCTACCAAAGAAAAAATCCCCGACCTTTTTTCCCCCTATTCTTCTCATGATTTATTCAAGCTTTTCCATTCTAATTTTAAATCCTTTCAAGATTTCTTTGAATACACAACCAACCATAACAGAGGGGACCAGTGAACTGTTGTGAAGTATTTGAATACTAAACTAAATAGCATCTTAGCATTAAATCCAAATACAAACTATTTGGTCCGTCAACTGACTAGTGCTATTACCACTAAACCATAATACAAAACACAAAACAAGATGCTCTTAATGTACATATCTTCCCTGTCATGTAATCCTAAATACTGATAAATAATATTTCTGTCCCATGAAATATACTCTCTCGGTCTCATGATGTGGCCCCTCGCGACAACCACTGGCATGTTATACCTGCAAAGTGGATAGGTTCCATGTATCCCCAACCACTTATTAATACAATTCGAATGATAACGATGTTTTCATGGCATCTCTTTAGCTTTTTCTCTAACTTCAAATTCCACCAAACAAATTGCACATTCACTCAATTGTTGTTCTTGTATGATTTCAACAATTGGCAGTGCCTCTATCAAAGCCTGTGTCGCTGGTGGCCAAGACCTGATTGATGTGTCCATAGAGACGTGTGAACTCCGATGCGCCATCAAACAATTCCAGAATTTACAGCTACAAGGGCAAAATAAACAAAGTCCTTGGTATAGGATGGGTGTATATATAGTGTATATTCTCAATCCTAGTTTTAGTTGGTTTTGGAGTAAACATAGTGATCTACAAATGGCACATTCACTCATTTGTTGTTCTTGTACAATTTCAACACGGTACTCCTGATTGATGAGTCCATAGAGACATGGGAACTACGACTTGCCATCAAATTGAGTTCTCTAAGTGTTGCCATTAAAAAATTACGGGATGTACAACTACAAGGGCAAAGTAAAATAAAGTCATTGTTAAAGGATGGGTGTATATATAGTGTATATTCTCATACATAGTTTTGGTTGGATTTGGAATATATTACATTTACTTCTTGCAATTGGATAATAGTAAACTTATAAATCTGCTCGTCTATAAATACTTATAAATCAAATATAATAGTAGTAACAAACTTACATTGACCTTAACGTTTTGCAGTTTAGACGGATAAATTATGACCTTATTTTACCTTCTTGTGAGGATTTGTCTTTTGGTCATTCAGGTTGAAGGTACAAACTAACAATAGGGAGAGGAGGGAGAGGACCTTTTTCTTTTCCCCTATTATTGTCACAATCCATACAAGCTACCCCCCCCCCCCCTCCCCGTCCCCGTCTTCTTTCTAAGATTCTTTTACTGCACAACCAAATCATAAAATCACAGAAATCACAGAGAAAGGACCTTTTGAAAGTATTTGACTAAAATATGTTAGGACCAAAACTTTAAGAGACTAAGACATCTATTTATTCAAGAACTATCATGTCAAATTTATCAAAGACGTAAAATTAGATGCAAAAGCGTATCTAGACCATGATGTGAGTTGATCTGAAACCTCTTGATTCAGGACTATAACCCTATATTTATAATAGCAAAAGTTTTGTATTTCTAGTTTAATTCATCATTAAACTAGAGTATCTATACATAAAACCCCATACTTTTGACCTTTTACTTTCTAACCTTAGTAGATCACCTTTGATTTGAGCCATTCTTTTAAGATAACAACCAACATACAATTACTCTTAATAAGTCATAAAAAGTCGTAACAAAATAAACACTTGGTGGACAAACTATGGAAGAATTGAAAGTCTTATGGTTCATGTTAATATCAAATTTCATTGTTCAACCAAATCTAAATAATTTACCAACTAATTTCGACGGTCTCCTCTGGGTTGTCTCCATTTGCACTAGGGGCGCGGCATCCTATACCTGCAAGTTGGACAGGATCCCCGTATCTCCAACCACCTGTTAATACAATTGGAATGATAACGATGTTCACATGGCATCTCTTTAGCTTTTTCCCCAACTTCAAATTCTAGCAAGCAAATTGCACATTCAATTTTCTCTTGTACAATTTCAACAATTGGCAATGCTTCTATTGAAGCCTTTGTCGCTAATGGCATAGTATTAGTCCTGATTGATCCCCAACTCATAGGATCAAGTTGTGTCATGTTGTGTTGGCGCGGGATTGGTGATTTCTCACGCTATTGCTCCATCAGATAGAGTGCTTCTGCTATTGCCTCGGATTCTGGTTCAGCTGCTGGTGGCACGGTATTAGTCCTGATTGATCCCCAACTCATAGGATCAAGTTGTGTCATGTTGTGTTGGCGTGGGATCTGTGATATCTCACGTTGCTGCTCCATCAGATGGTAGAGTGCTTCTGCTATTGCCTCGGATTCCGGTTCAGCTGCTGGTGGCACGGTATTAGTCCTGATTGATCCCCAACTCATAGGATCAAGTTATCTCATGTTGTGTTGGCGCGGGATTCGTGATATCTCACGCTGCCGCTCCATCAGATAGAGTGCTTCTGCTATTGCCTCAGATTCCTGTTCAGCTGCTGGTGGCACGGTATTAGTCCTGATTGATCCCCAACTCATAGGATCAAGTTATCTCATGTTGTGTTGGCGCGGGATTCGTGATATCTCACGCTGCCGCTCCATCAGATAGAGTGCTTCTGCTATTGCCTCAGATTCCTGTTCAGCTGCTGGTGGCACGGTATTAGTCGTGGTTGATCCCCAACTCATAGGATCAAGTTGTGGCATGTTGTGTTGGCGCGGGATTGGTGATTTCTCACGCTATTGCTCCATCAGATAGAGTGCTTCTGCTATTGCCTCGGATTCTGGTTCAGCTGCTGGTGGCACGGTATTAGTCCTGATTGATCCCCAACTCATAGGATCAAGTTGTGTCATGTTGTGTTGGCGCGGGATCTGTGATATCTCACGTTGCTGCTCCATCAGATGGTAGAGTGCTTCTGCTATTGCCTCGGATTCCGATTCAGCTGCTGGTGACACGGTATTAGTCCTGATTGATCCCCAACTCATAGGATCAAGTTGTCTCATGTTGTGTTGGCGCGGGAATCGTGATATCTCAAGCTGCTGCTCTACCAGATGTGCTTCTGCTATTGCCTCGAATCGCGGTTCAGCTGCTGGTGGCACGGTATTAGTCCTGATTGATCCCCAACTCATTGGATCAAGTTGTCTCAGCTGCTGGTCCGCCAGATAGATTGCTTCTGCTATTTCAGCTTCTCCCGATGGCTGTGTCCACGGGTCTACGAATGGTCCCAAAAATCTTCTTCTCCTATCCATACTATTTGATGAATGAATTCCCGGATCAAAGTAAGACAAATTAAACTCCTTGTTATAGTGTATGTATATATATTCGTTAACCTAGCTAGTTTTGGTTGGATTTGGAATAACATAATTCAATAACCGTAATCCTAAACCAACACGTAAAGGAAAAGAACTCCGGACCTTTTAGAATTGAGAATTCATGTACTAAAAGCTATTTTACACATGAAGTATATATTCCGTCCGTTTCAATTTGTTTGTTTGATTTTGATTTGACACAAAGTTCAACAATTTTTTTGAATTTTGGGATCTTAAACTACAGTTATGTCGAATGTACCAAAACATCATTCAATTTTGTGGTTTTAAATATGTCATGTGGAAAGTTAAAATTAAAGAATTGTCAAAAAAGAAAGGAAATATTCTTTTTTGAATGGACTAAAAAGAAAGTAAGGCAAATAAATTAAAATTAAAATAAATTATTGATCACAATAACAACGATTATTTTGTGTTCACGAGTACTCCCTCCGTTCCTTTTTAGTTCTTATGTTTCTTTTTTCAAGAGTTAATTTGACTAATTCTCAAAGCTAAAATAAATTAGAATAACTCAATATTTTAAAATTAAAATTTAGATATTAAAAAACTATATGAAAATTAGGGAATGAAGCATTTCAACATTTTTTAAATTTTTTTTGGGCAACTGATGTACTAAATTGCGGTGGCTTATATGAAACATCTCTCTGCTGGAGATGCTCAAGAAGCTATTTTACTTAGTTTTTGGTGTGCTCAATCTGTAGTTAAATTTTTACTTATGAAGAAAAATTCACTACAAGATATATTTCAGAGACTGTTATTCAAATAAATCCACTCCTCTAAAAATACTTGTAAATCTAACGTGATAGTAATAAACTTAACATTGACCTGAACTTTTTTCAGCTAAACTCACGATTTACGAGCTTGCTTATTTTTCCTTTTGTTGTGAGGATTTGTCTTTTGGTCATTCTAACATGATACTAACAATTGGACCTTTTCCTCTTCCCCAAATTTTTGGCACGATCCTTTCAAGAAAAATAGGACTTAAATGTTTAGAAGTTACTCACTCGTTTGGATTTATTTGTCACTATTTTTCTAATTTAATTTTCTTTACTTGTCATTTTTAACAAATCAAGAAAAGACAAAAAAAAATTCATGTTTTATCCTTAACTTTAATTACTTATTCTCCAAATTATTTTCCAATACATATTACTAAACATCAATTAATAAGAGTAATATTGTAAACTCACTCTATCAATCATTATTTTCCTAATGGATGTGTCATGTCAAAAAGTAACAAGTAAAAGCGAACAAAAGAATGGATTCTTAATTTCAATGCACAACCAATCATATATAACAGAGAACGGGCCTGTTATGAAAGTAACTTACTCCCTCCATGTCATAATAAGTTGTCTTTTATGCTAGGAAGCACTTTAAAGAAAACTACTACTTGAAGAAAGAAGTGACTTTCCATGTATTAAAACAAAGGCAACTTTGGAAGAAAAATTAATTCATCTCTTATAGTTCACATATTGTCAAAGTTTCTTGGTTAATCCAAGTCAAAATTGTCAACTAATTCTGGCGGCATCTTACATCTGCAACTTGGATAGAATCCACGTATTTCTAACCACTGATTAATACAATTCGAATAATAACATGTTTACATGACATCTCTTTAGCTTTATTCTCCAACTTCAAATTCCGCCTAACAAATAGCACATTCATTCACCTCTTTTTCATGTACGATTTCAACAACTGCCAATTCTTCTATTGAAGCCTTTGTCGCTGGTGGTACGATACTAATCCTGATTGATTCCCAACTCATAGGCTCCGTCAGATCAAGTTCTCTCATGTTCTGCTGGCGGGATTCGTGATCTCTTATGCTGCTACGCCAGATAGAGTGCGTCTCTCAGTGCCTCGAATTGCAGCTCAGCTGCTCCCGAAGACTGTGGTCGCGGCAACACGAATGGTCCCCGATATCTTCTTCTGCTATTCATAATATTTGATGAATCCTTAATTGTTATAGGATGGGTGTATATATAGTGTATATATTCTCCAACCTAGTGTTGGTTGGATTTGGAATAACATAATTCAATAACCGTAATCCTATACCAACATGGAGTTTTTAAACACTAGCGAATCCATGCACTAAAAAACTACTTATTAAAAAAAATGAATTTTGTGTTCAAGAGTAATAAATTTTACTAGAAAGAACTTGTATACATGTAATACTTAATAAATACTACTATTTTGATTTACAAGAGCAGAAGTTGAACTAATTCAGGTATGCATATCCGTGCATCCCTTCCGCACCCCTTATTCACAAATAAATTAATATTGTCGTATAAAATTTGCAAAAACAACGTGAAGTATTAACAGAATTTTTAGGAATTTTTTTTTTGTAGATTTAACTTTTGACTCAAAAACTTTCTTTTCTCAATTTTAATAATAATTTGGTAAATTATCACAGAACAACCAATACAAATTAATTTCCAAGCTTGAAAAAACAAGATTTGTCTCTTTCTTTTGAGTGACAAGATTGGTGAGTATAATGGCTTACATAAAGAAACTTTATTTATGGTTTTAGTGTTTTCTCTATCCAAGTATTGTGGTTCTCTCTTCTTGCAAACTTATGTTGTGTTGCTATTTGCTTATTCTAATGGCTACATTCTGCAAATTAGGTTTAAATAAAATAGTGAGAAATACTAGTTAATTACCAACTAATACAGAGTAGTCAGAAAAATAGGACTTAAATAACTAAACACTATGTAGACAAAATATGGAAGAATTGGAAGTCTTGTGGTTCCCCAAAATAGTGTCAATTCGTCAATCCAAGTCAAAATTGTCAACTAATTCTGGCGGGATTCTCCTCTGGGCAATCTCCACAGGCGGCATCCTATACCTGCAAGTTGGACAAGTTCCACGCATCTCCAACCACTTATTAATACAATTCGAATGATAACGATGTTTACATGGCATCTCTTTAACTTTTTCCCCAATTTCAAATTCTATCAAACAAATAGTACATTCACTCACCTCTTTTTCTCGTACGATTTCAACAACTAGCAATTCTTCTATTGAAGCCTTTGTCGCTGGTGGTACGGTACTAGTCCTAATTGATTCCCAACTCATTGGCTCCATCACTTGGAGTACTCTCATGTTCTGCTGGCGCGGGATTCGTGATCTCTCACGCTGCTCCGCCAGAATGAGTGCGTCTCTCAGTGCCTCGAATCGCGGCACAGCTGCTCCCGATGGCAGCTCTACGAATGATTCCGAAGATCTTCTTCTACTATCCATACTATTTGATGAGTCAATTCCGGATCAAAGTAAGACAAATTAATGTCCTTGTTATAGTGTGTATATATTATCCAACCTAGTTTTGGTTGGATTTGGAATAACATAATTCAATTACGGTTATCCTAAACCAACAAGTAATAGGAAAGGAGCTCCACGTGCCTTTTAAACAATGAGAATCCATGCACTAGAAAAAAAAGGGGATAAAAGGCATAAGAATCCCCAAAATTATGACTAAATTATCAGTTACACACCTAAACTATGCAAATTATCCATTAAACTTAATTTTTTCATATTATTTATACATCTAAATTATGTGAAGGTCCTATTAACCTACTACACTTAATTTTTGCGTATTATTTGAACCCTTGAATTATTTTGGCCTAGATTTTGCTTTTATCTAAATGCAGTTTTTGGTCCTTTAAGTTAATACAATTTTTGATGGATTTTTGGTGCAGTTTTTCCAGCAATTTTGACCCAATGACATAAACAAGAACAAACTTGCAAGTTTTAAACATCAAATAAATGAAGAAAACCTATGCAAAAGACCAACTTACAAGCAGTGGCGGAGCCAGGATTTTCAACAAGGGGGGTCAGAAGTAGACGTACGAACTAACCGAAGGGGGTTCAATATCTATTATATATACATAAAATATAATTTTAACCATGTATAAGTAGCATAATTTTCTGTCGAAGGGGGTTCGGACCCCCTGAAGAAAGGGTAGCTCCGCCCCTGCTTACAAGTATAACAACTTATGATCAACTTCATAAATAATGAAGGAAAAACCTATGCAAAATATGAAGAATAATTCTAAAGATATCAAAACTAGATGCATCGTAGATCTTTGCAATAACATCATCTTAAAAAGTACAACATATTAGACATAAAATCAATGCAATCTTGACAATTAAGTCGGGGAGAGGGGGGGGGGGGGGAGGAGGTAATAGGATCCTCGCATATTTTAAGTGTCTAATTGCCGATTTCACTATAGTTTAAGGGAATTCTTATGCTTTATCCCCATCAACAAACGTATGTTAAAACAATATTTGAATCACATAGTGTATGATGCGTGTATGTATGAACATCGGTCCACTCTATTTTAACAATTATTTGGTAAATATTCATAGAACAACCAATACAAATTAATTCCTAAGCTTGAAAAAACAAGGTTTGCCTCTTTATTTTGAATGACAAGATTGGTGAGTATAATGGCTTGCATAAAAGAAAACTTTATTTATGGTTTTAGTGTTTTCTCTATCCAAGTATTGTGGTTCTCTCTTCTTGCAAACTCATGTTGTGTTGCTATTTGCTTATTCTAATGGCTACATTGTGCAAATTAGGTTTAAAATAAAAAGGTGAGAAATACTAGTAAATTACCAACCAATACAGAGTAGTCAGTAAAATAGGACTTAAATCACTAAACACTATGTAGACAAAATATGGAAGAATTGAAGTCTTATATATGGTTCACCAAATAGTGTCAATTCGTCAATCCAAGTCAAAATTGTCAACTAATTCTGGCGGGATATCCTCCTCTGGGCAATCTCCACAAGTGGCATCTTATACCTACAAATTGGACAGGATCCATGTATCTCTAACCACTTGTTAATACAATTGGAATGATGATAACTATGTTTACATGGCATCTCTTTAGCTTTTTCTCCGACTTCAAATTCCCCCAAACAAATTGCACATTCACTCGCCTCTTGTATGATTTCAATAAATGGCAATGCTTTAATTGAAGCCTTTGTGGCTGGTGGCGATGTCCTCTCCCCCTCATTCTTGCTGGATCGCCAATTCCTAAGGTTCGAATAGGGGTAAACTATCTGACGCTGCGCTGCCACCCTTCTCCGGCCTCGTAGTATCCGGATTCGACGCCCAGATAGCTGCCGCCATGCCTGCTGCACGAATTCGTCCGAAGATCACCTCGTATCCATAATACTTGGTGAATCAATTGCCAGATCAAAATAAGAAAAAGTCCTTAATTGTCATACGATGCATGGGTGTATATATATATATATATATATATATATATATATATATGTATTCTTGAACCTAATTTTGGTTGGATTTGGAATAAAACTGAACCCGGATTCCACCAGGAAGTAACAAGGTAGTACTTATCCCTCCATCACAATCTTTGTTGGTAGGAATGGCAATGGGGCGGGGCGGGTTTTGTCTTAACCCGCAAAATTAAAACCCTCCCCGCCCCGCATAAACCCACCCCACATCATACCCGCGTCCAACCGCACTGCACCGCCCACACCATACCCAGGTGCTGCCGATGTGAGTCTTTCATGTCTGGAAGATTTTTTTTTTTAATCTTTTTGTGGCATTTGGAATGTAGTAAAGGTACAGATGATGGTTTATTAATTTAATAAGTTTGTTCGAGAATTAATCTTTTACATATGATTTTAAGTCGCATGACTCACATGCGCCAAAAAGTTGGAAATTTATTTCTTTTAGTTTATTAATTGGGGATTATATAATGAAGTTAAAATATAATTAATAGAAACTTGAATCATGAAAAGGGTATAATTGTATTAATGCCATTAGGATGCATTAGATCCAGTACAAGAAAAAATTATAGGTAAACCCGCATTAGCCCCACAACCGCCCCGCCCCACATTAGTTTTTTAAAAAATTATTTCAAACCCGCCCCACCCCACACCCGCGCTGCATATTCTTAAACCCACACTGCTCTGCACCCGCACAACTCCATTGCCATCCCTACTTGTTGGTTGAATAACATACCTTCAATGACCAACATGTAATAGGAGAAACTTTATGGAACTTTTTAACACTCGGGAATCCATGCACTAAACTACAAGGCCAAAGTAAGGCAGAGTCCTTGTTATTTAATGAAACTGAGATGCTTCATTAATTAATTTTAATAAAACCCGTTTTCATATTATTAATTATTAGTACATGCTATTTCAATAAATATTTGTAATTATTAAAAATAATTTTAATCAATTTTAAGAACTACATTATTGAGATATATATAAATAAATTTATATATGAAGAATTTAATATTTAACAATTTTGTAATAATCGGCTCCTTTTAGTGTTAACAAACTTAAGGATATTTTAATTATTTTAACAGAAAATCAAATACATTTTAACACTTCAATACAAACATGTACTCCAGTTCATCATTAAAAAGTGTTTCAACACTTGGTATTTAAGAACTACTTTCATTCATCTAAGACAAACTTACCGAGACATGTTGAATAATAAAATGAAAATAACTTTTTGCAGCTAAATTATGAGCTTACTTATTTGTCCTTGTTGTGAGGGTTTGTCTTTTGGCCATATATTCGTGTTGAAGGTATTCAAATAAGTAACAAACTACTAATGAAGTGGTGTAACTTAGTTGGAGAGCTGCCACATGCACCTTCATTAATGATGGGAATTCAAATGTAAACTCGTGCAGCTCACCAAAATCCTCACAATATGATGCTACCAAAATCCCAAATAACAATTCATCATTCTTTAATCTCCTTTTTCTTGAAATGGTTTCAATTAATTTGTTTTGCTTTAAGGTTTCAGGTTGAAATTCTAATTTATTTTGGACTAATTATTTTGTAACTCTTTTTTTCCCTTTTATTTACCATTAGGGTTCCCCTTTCTTCCTGGATTATAAACTAATGATTTTCTCTTGCTGTTTCTTTTTCTTCTTGTTATAGGAATAATTTTTGCATTAATTCTGAATTGGGTTTTAAAATAAGCAGCTGAGGATGGAGAATTTGAAATCAGTAGTAGGAGATGTTAAAATTTCCCCCAATTGTTTAATGCCCTAATTTAAAAGACCAAAGCCAAACACCAAAGGTAGTAATACGCAGCTTTCCAGAGAAATTTGATAAAAATATTTTACAAAAAACACAGGATTATATTACTGAACTAGAAATTGAATCTGTAAAAATGGATGTTGCGATAACTGTGTATTTTTAAAAAGTGTCTTCAACACCTGGCATTTAAGAACTACTTTTATTCTTATCTAAAATAAAAGTAGCTAGTATTAGTTTACCAAGATTTGTTGAATAATAAAACGAAAATAAATATTAAACTAATATTCATAACACTAAACTTAATATAAATACTGATTAATCTTAACTAAGGGCAGAAGGAGTTCGGAATGACTATCTCTCTCATCCAGTCCACGAAAATACCCGGTCTACATTCCACGGGCATTGAATACCTACAACTTGGACATGCTCCATGTATCCTCAACCACTTATTGATACAATTGGAATGATAACGATGCTTACAAGGCATCTCTTTAGCTTTATCCTCAACTTGAAACTCCAACAAACAAATTGCACATTCACTTTTCTCTTCTACAATTTCAACAATGGATAGTGCCTCTATCGAAGCCTCTGTAGCAGGTAAAGGCCCCTCCTTTTCAACGTTTTCGAAATTCGGCGGCGGTGATGGTGTTCTTATAACCACATTAGCTCTCCTAAATCCATCACTAGCAATCCATTCTTGTAATTCGGCATCTGGTAAATCAAGTAGGGTATATGTAGCTGTGAGCATCGACATGGCCGGTCTATAGTTGCAAATACGTATGAAGAGGACAGGTCCTTTATGTGTGTATAAATAGTATAATGAAGAACCTAGTTCTCGTTGGATTTGGAATAGGTATACATTTAATAATACTAATTCTAAACCTACATGTAATAGGAGAGAGAAACTTTATGGACATACTAAACTATTTTATGATAAACTTTTCTTTTCCTATATTTATCGGAACTCCCTTTACTCATAGTAACTTTTAGCGGAATGATACATACGTGGAAAGGGTCAAATATCTTTTTTTTTTTTTTTTTTTTAGATTTAGTTTTGATTGATTTTAGTGTTCCAATGAATCTTTATATGTTTGGCAGCAATTGTAATTTCATTTTATCGGGTGATTTTAATTATTAATATTCCTATAATTACATTTATTTTGTATTTGATTTAATTTTCTTCTAATATCGTTTTTGCCACACCCCATAATCGTAAGATCGCGACTAGCAAAAATATAGTTTCCCCTAGACCGAACCTATAAACCCTAAGTAACATATTCATAATAATAAATCACATAGTAAAGATTAGACGCCTCCTAACCACCCTGCGCAATCATGCATGATGCAACAATTCATAATCACAAGCTTATAACACATCATCGTTATTAAGTAGCTCAAGGGCCTCATTATAATAATTTAAACGAATATATTGACAATGTTAGAATTGAATTATTGTATATTGAATTAATTGAGTGAATAGAATTGATGTACAATGTCTATTTATACAAAGAAATAAACCAACTTAAGACTCCTAAATAAGGTACAAAATAATAAAGAGATACACTCCTAAAGAAGATCAAGATGTTAGATATATATACTAAAGATTTACCTAGAGTGTACAAAAGGAATAAAATAATATATAAGGATTTCCTCAATTTGTGCTGAAATCAATATGTTGAGGCGGCTGAAACCAAGACAGGCCCAAGCTATGTACTGCAGCGACGAATATACAGTGAAATGAAACAGGTAAATCAACCCGATCCAATGAACAAATACAATATTATTCCAATATCCCCCTCAAATTGGAGGGTACGAACGGATATCCTACTTGTCCAAAACATTGTGATGAAGAGGATCGGTGAGAAAAAGATTGAACAAGTGAATGTAACAGTAGCCGGGATACTGCCATCCCTAGAGATGATGACCAAACTGGAAAAAAAAATTAATATCAACCATGCATATGGTGTGAGTGAAGCAGTTGGTCCAATGAATGACTCTTGAATTCGGATCGATGAATTGAAATAGAAAAGGCCCTCCATGGTTGATTAGTTGACTGGGAAAATCACTACTTATTTTCACCAAATTTGAGGAAAAATTTTGAGAAAATCCATGAGGATTAAAAATTGGAATAAGAAAATCCATGGGAATGATATGAATAAATACCACAATGGGTATATAAATTAGAATGAAGGACCTTTAAAAAAAAGAGAATATTAATGGTGATTGATGGTTTTGATGATGGTGGTGATGGTGATTGATGATTTTGATCCAATTAAAAAAAATACCACCAAGAATTCTTTTTTTTTTTTTGGATATTTTGGGAAACAATAGAAAGAGAAAGAGGGATTGTGTTGTTTTTTGGATGAATTGGTGAGTGAAGATGAACAGGATCAGAGGTATTTACCAAGACTCTTAACAAAACTTCAGATGCCAAAAATATAATAATTCAAAACACAATCTAACAAAGAAAAAAAAATCAAAAATTATAAAAGATGAGATTGTAAAAGGAGAATATACAACCACAATGAGAACCCTGAGATTAAAAAAATTGAAGGGGGAGAGGGATTGATGACGGTTGATGATTGATGATTGATGATTTTGATAATTGATGAGATTGGCGAGTGCAGTCGCCATGAAAGAACCATGTCAGTAGACTTGTTCTATACATTGTGAATACTACCAAGATGAACGAATTGATAGTAGAGTTGTTTCATCTTGAATACTAACAAGATGATGATGATTGTGATGAGAGAGAGGGTGGCGAGTGCAGTCGCCATGAACAGACCATGTCAGTAGACATGTTTCAAACATTGTGAATCAGAAAGTTGAGAAGTGTTTTTCATATTAAAGAAAACACGAAAATTGACACAAGATAATCCAAGGATCTAAACCTTGCTCTGATACCATGTTAAAAATTGAGAGAAGTTTGACAGAGATTGTGGAAAAATTGAAAGAGAATTGAATGAGTAATTGAATTTGTTGATTGAATGAATGATTTGAATTAAATAATTAAATGAACTCAATATTATTGAATTGATTTGAATGTATTGAATTAATTGAGTAATAATTGAGTTGAGTACAATTGATGTACAATGCCCTATTTATACAAAGAAATAAATCGACTTAAGACTTCTAAATAAGGTACAAAATAATAAAGAGATACACTCCTAAATAAGGTACAAGTTATTAAAGATTTACCTAGAGCGTACATAAGGAATAAAATAATAAATAAGGATTTCCTCAATTTGGACATAAATCAATATGTTGAGGAGTCTGAAACCAAGGCTGACCCAAGCTATGTACTGCAACAGACGAATATACAATGAGATGAAATAGGTGAATCAACCCAGTCCAATGAACAAATACAATATTATTCCAATAAAGCGACTTAACATTACAATAATTCAAAAAAATGCACTTAACCGACGAAGTATGTTCAGACTTTCTAAGATCGAAGCATGAGCAATAACAATTAAGGAATTTGAGCGCTAAAGTAATCAAAAGCCACCTAAGACATAGCCATATTATGCAAAAAGAATTGAAATTTCATAATGCCTCTACCAAAATTTATTATATGCCGAAAGTGAGAAGAAAAATGGAGCTCATGGTGTTGGTTGGGACGACGTATTCAAAACAAGATAAATTTACAAATCATATAAGCATAGAGTGAATTAGATCAAAGTATTAATTCTAATAATCCATAGTATCCTAATCAGATTAAAAAGGAACAAAAGAAGAATCAATTTCTTGTCAATGTACATCATATCTTGTGATGCTACTAGATCATCATACTCTAATTTATTCCCAGTCAAAATTATCTAAATACGCGTAGGGATCAATCACTGGCATTTGATACCTACAATTTGGGCAGGAACCATGTATCCCCAACCACTTGTTAATACAATCGGAATGATAACGATGCTTACAAGGCATCTCTTTAGCTTTTTCCCCAACTTCAAATTCCAACAAACAAATTGAACATTCACTTTCCTTTTCTACAATTTCAACAATGGGTAGTGCCTCAATCGAATCCTCGGTCGCGGGTAAAGGCTCCTCCTCTTCATCGTTTTCAAAATTCTGCGGCGGTGATAGTGTTCTTATAACCACAACAATTGTCCAGAGCGACGACATGGTGTATAGTTGCAGATACGTATGAAGAGGACAGGACCTTTTTGTGTGTAGATAAATAGTGTAATGAAGAACCTAGTTCTGGTTGGATTTGGAATAAATGTACATTTAATAACACCAATTCTAAACCAACATGTAATAGGAGAAACTTTTTAAACTTTCCGAATATATGCACTAAACTATTTTCTTCTTTTCCTATTTTTAACTCAATGCTCCTTTAATTTATTCATTTGTAACTTTTAGCAGAATTATATTAAAAATAGCCTTTACTCTCTTATATTTTCGTCCAATTCCTGTCGTTAGAAAAATGCGTATTTTCATTGATAGAGCTCCAACTTGAAGAGTAGAAGAGGACAACTTTAAAATATAGTAAAAAAATAGTACTCCCTCCGTCCCAATTTATGTGATGTACTTTGACTTGACACGGAGTTTAAGAAAGAAAGGAAGACTTTTGAAACTTGTGGTCTAAAATGAGTCATAAATATTTGTGTGGTTGTAAATCATTTCATTAAGGGTAAGGTGGGTATTTTAAAGTTAAATTGTTACCAAATATATAAATGTGTCATTCTTTTTGGGACTGACTAAAAAGGAAAGTGTGTCATATAAATTGGGACAGAGGGAGTATGTTAATTTGAACTTTTTTTTGCGTCGAAGTATTATAAACATGGAGTCCATCCATTATATCCTCAAGTTAATCTGAATATGGCAGAGGTAAAATTGGACCAATAAAATTTAACGAAGAGTAAATTTAAGCAATTTTGAATAGTATAACACAATTTTACTAGAAAGAACTTGTATGCATGTAATGCTTAATACATGTATGATGTAACACAATTTTGATTTACAAGAGCAGAAGTTGAACTAATTCAGGTATGCACATCCGTGCATCCCTTCCGCACCCCTTATTCACAAATAAATTAATATTGACGTATATAATTTGCAAAAATAACGTGTAATATTAGCAGAATTTTTAGAAAAAAATTGTAGTAGATTTTACTTTTGACTCAAAAACTTTCTTTCGTCAATTTTAATAATTATTTGGTAAATTTTGTCTCTTTCGTCTGAAGACAAGATAGATAAGAGCATAATGGGTCACATAAGAAACCTTTATTTATGGTTTTAGTGTTTTCTATCTCCAAGTATTGCCATTCTCTCTTCTTGCAAACTCATCTTGTGTTGCAATTTGCTTTATTCTAATGACTACTCACTAATACAGAGTAGTCAGATGACCTTTCTTTTTTCCTCCTATTTTTGTCACGATCCGTTCAAGTTCTTTTTCCTTTTTCTTTTTAAATCCTTTTAAGAAAAATAGGACTTACATGTTTAGAAGTTATTGTATCATCTTTTAATGCACAACCAATCATAATATCATAACAGAGAAAGGACATGTTTTGAAAGTAATTTACTAAACTAAACACTGAGTAGACAAAATATGGAAGAATTGGAAGTCTCGCGTAGTTCACATATTGGAGCCTGTTAAATAAGCTAATAGTGTCAAAATTTCTTGGTTAATCCAAGTCAAAATTGTCAACTAATTCTGGCAGCATCTTATACCTGCAACTTGGACAAGATCCACGTATCTCTAACCACTGATTAATACAATTGGAATGATAACGATGTTTACATGGCATCTCTTTAGCTTTTTCCCCGACTTCAAATTCCACCAAACAAATAGCACATTCAATCACCTCTTCATCTTCTTGTCGTACGATTTCAACAATTGGCAATGCTTCTATTGAAGCCTTTGTCGCTGGTGGTGAAGACTCGTGATCATCACTCATGACCCCCCAATTCCTAGGGTCCAAAGTGAGGTACAATCTGTGACTCTGCTCTAACATAGCACTGCTCATGATTCGAAGCTGCTCAAAACTTTCTCTGATTATCCGGTCCTGTTCTCGGGTTCGCACCCTGATTCGATGCCCAGATCTCCGACGCGGTACCCGCTCAGCGGATGGTTCTGAAGATCTTCTCGTATCCATAATACTTGATGAATCAATTGCCGAAATCAATTGCCGGATCATCAAATTAAAAAAAAAAAAGTTCTTAAATTGTTATACGATGCATGGGTGAATATTAGAGCCGTCAAAATGGCTTTAGCCCTTGAGGTCAGCCCAACTCAGCCCGCTATTAGGGTTGAGTTGGATTACAATTTTTAAACCCATTTAAAATTAGGACTTATAAGCCCAATCTAATTTAGCCCGTTGGTCCTTGAGGCTTGATTGAGGCTGGACGAGCCGGCCGTACCTATAAGTTCAAATATAGATTAAAAAAGAAAATTTTAATTTAAAAAAATCAATAAAAATAAAGGGCTAACCCGTCCCAACCCGCGACCCTTTTAGGGTTGGGTTGAGCCATATATTTTAAGGATCTTTTTAAATGAAGAGCCGGTCGGCCTTAGCCCATCAAATTCTTTGGCCCGCGAGGTTTGGACTGAGTTGGTTTGGGCCAATCCGTTTTGACAGCTCTAGTGAATATATATACAGTATATGTGTATTCTTGAACCTAATTACGTTTGGATTTGGAATAATATACCTTCAATAACACTAATTCTAGACCAACACGTAACAGGAGAAACTTTATGGAACCTTTTAAGCACTCGGAATCCATGCCCTAAACTACAAGGCCAAGTAAGACAGAGTCCTTGTTATTTATTGAAACTCAGATGCTTCATTAATTAATTTTAATAAAACCCGTTCTCAAATTATTAATTATTAGTACATGTTATTTCAATAAATAATTTGTATTTACTAAAAATAATCCTAATCAATTTTAAAAACTAAATTATTGAGATATAAATTAATTTGTATATGAACAGATTAATATTTATTTTTTTGTAATAACCGTCTCTTTTTACTGTTAACAACTTTAAGCATATATTAGTAGTTATATTTTAACAGAAAATCAAATATATTTCTAACATTTCAATCCAAACATATAGCTATTTATTTATAAAACCAGCTCATCATTAAAAAGTGTTTTCACCACTTGCATTTAAGAACTACTTTTATTCATCTAAGCCAAACTAGCTCTTATAATTTACAATACTAGCTTGTATTAGTTTACCAAGACATGTTGAATAATAAAATAAAATGAAAATAAATATTAAACTAACATTCATAACACTAAACTTAATATAAATACTAATTAATCTTAATTATTGTCTACAATACAATTGAAATGATAACGCTGCTTACAAGGCATCTCTTTAGCTTTTTTCCCAACTTGAAACTCCAACAAACAAATTGCACATTCACTTTTCTCTTCTACAATTTCAACAATGGATAGTGCCTCTGTCGCGGGTAAAGGCCCCTCCTTTTCAATGTTTCGAAATTCGACGGCAGTGATGGTGTTCTTATAACCACATTAATTCTCCCGAATCCATTACTAGCAAATATAGTAAAAAAATAGTATGATAAATTTAAATTTTTTTTGCGTCGAAGTATTATAAACATGGAGTTCATCCATTATATCCTAAAGTTCCAATAATGGGAAGGGCATAAGAGAATAATTTGCATCGGAAGGAAATTGGATCGGATCTGTCATGTGGATCAATCCGAATCTATATAAATAATAAATAAATATATATTAGTTATATTTAGCCCTTGAGGCCAGCCCAACTCAATCCGTTATTAGGGTTGGGTTGTGCTCCGATTTTTAAGCCCATTTAAAACTGGGGCTTATAAGCCCAGCCCAATTTAGCTCGTTGGCCCTTGAGGCTTGACCGAGGCTGGGCTGGGCCGGCCCATACCTATAAGTTCAAATATAGATTGAAAAAAAAATAAAATAATTTAAATAAAAAAGGGAAAAGGACATGGACTGGCCATTGGACCAAAGAAATGCCACCTAAAATAGCTATTTGAAACTTATCCGATGAAATGGCCAGTCGGCCCATTTCAATTCCATATCATTGCAAAGGAGGTAGTTCCGTTTTTTGGGGGGCTAAAAAATTTGTTGTTGTTTTTAAAAAAATAATTAAATACAATTGTATTGAAAATAGAAATTATATAATTATTATATAAAATATGCATCTATATAAGATATATATAGAAACTGTATAGAGTATGTATAGAAACTGTATAGTTTTTGTATAAAATATGCATCTGAATAAAAATTGCAACTAAAGGTTGTATAAATTTTGTATAGAAACTGTATAATTATTGTATAAAATATATATTTGTACATGATGTGTATAGAAATTGTATCATTATTGTATAGAATATGCATCTGAATAATTATTGTAGCTAAAAATTTTATAGGATGTGTATAGAAATTGTATAATTATTATCATGATGTGTATACAAACTGTATCATCGTTTGTATAAAATATGTGTATATATAGGATGTATATAGAAACTATATAATTATTGTATAAAATATGTATCTGTAGTTTTGGTATAAATAATGCATATATTTGGTATCAAATACTGTATAATTTGAAATGACAATTTTTAATTGATTGTCTTTTTTTGTTAAAATTTTTTTAAAAAGAAAAAGGAGAGCAGTTTCTTGTTTTTTTAAAATAAAGTAGCACACAAAAAAAAAAAAAAAAGAAAAGGAAGCAATAGCTACACAAAAAAGAAAAAACGAAGAAGTAGCAGCCAACAGGAAAATAAATAAAAAGAGCATTTTTAAAAAAAATAAACAGCAAAAAAAAAATACAGCGCAACGGAAAAAGAAAAAAAATATGGAATTGACTAGTCAATATTGGCTGCACAATGGCTAAAGGATGACAATATAATTTTTGGCTGTTCGGTTGTCATTTCTTTTGGCTGAGTGGTTATTTTTGTCCGTTTTCCTAAAAAAAAGTCGATAAAAATAAAAAGTTAGCCCACCCCAATCCATGACCTTTTTAGGGTTGGGTTGGACCATATATTTTAAGAATCTTTTTAATGAAGGGCAGGTCTGTTCTAGTCTATTAAATTTTTTGATCTGTGAGGTTTGGATTGAGTTGAATTGGGTCAATCCATTTTGACAGCTCTAGTGAATATATATACAGTATGTGTGTATTCTTGAACCTAATTACGTTTGGATTTGGAATAATATACCTTCAATAATAGTAATTCTAGACCAACACGTAACAGGAGAAACTTTATGGAACCTTTTAAGCACTCGGAATCCATGCCCTAAACTACAAGGCCAAGTAAGACAGAGTCCTTGTTATTTATTGAAACTCAGATGCTTCATTAATTAATTTTAATAAAACCCGTTTTCAAATTATTAATTATTAGTACATGTTATTTCAATAAATAATTTGTATTTATTAAAAATAATCTTAATCAATTTTAAAAACTAAATGATTGAGATATAAATTAATTTGTATATGAACAGATTAATATTTATTTTTTTGTAATAACCGTCTCTTTTTACTGTTAACAACTTTAAGCATATATTAGTAGTTATATTTTAACAGAAAATCAAATATATTTCTAACACTTCAATCCAAACATATAGCTATTTATTTATAAAACCAGCTCATCATTAAAAAGTGTTTTCAGCACTTGGCATTTAAGAACTACTTTTATTCATCTAAGCCAAACTGGCTCTTATAATTTACAATACTAGCTTGTATTAGTTTACCAAGACATGTTGAATAATAAAATAAAATGAAAATAAATATTAAACTAACATTCATAACACTAAACTTAATATAAATACTAATTAATCTTAATTATTGTCTACAATACAATTGAAATGATAACGCTGCTTACAAGGCATCTCTTTAGCTTTTTTCCCAACTTGAAACTCCAACAAACAAATTGCACATTCACTTTTCTCTTCTACAATTTCAACAATGGGTAGTGCCTCTGTCGCGGGTAAAGGCCCCTCCTTTTCAATGTTTTCGAAATTCGACGGCGGGATGGTGTTCTTATAACCACATTAATTCTCCTGAATCCATTACTAGCAAATATAGTAATAGTATGATAAATTTGATTATTTTTTTGCGTCGAAGTATTATGAACATGGAGTTCATCCATTATATCCTCAAGTTCCAATAGTGGGAAGGGCATAAGAGAATAATTTGCATCGGAAGGAAATTGGATCGGGTCTCTCATGTGGATCAATCCGAATCCATATAAATAATAAATAAATATATATTAGTTATATTTAGCTAAGGTTAAGATTTGACCAAACGTTTAATAGAATGTAAAGTTGAGCAATTTCATGATTTTTATATGTTTGTGGCCGGTACAAGGGAGCAAATTGGACTCATCATAAGATTAAAGGGTATTTTAGTACATTCTGTATATTTTTAGTTTAAGACCACGAGATTCAAAAGTCATTTTTACTTTATTAAACTTCGTGTCAAATCAAAATCATACAAAGGTGAAGCGGCGACCTCATTCATCCATTCATTCTAATAACTCATTACCCTATTTTCTCTAGATCCAGTTTATTAACAAATTGAAACAGAGGGAATACATGTTATTTCAATAAGTAATTTGCATTTATTAAAAATAATCTTATTCAATCAATTTTAAGAACTAAGTTATTGATATATAATTAAATGACACCAAAAAACGGATATATAATTAAATTAATTTGTAATTGAACAATTTAATACTTAACAAGTGAGGCATTTTTTGGCCTTCACTTTCGTAACTTAATTAACATGAATCAATTACCAATGTTAAATTGACTTCATTCTCATTATAAGCCATTTACATAAGTTCATAAACTTGTAAAAATGCTAAACATAGTAAATTAGTAATGGGCGACCTCCCTTGAGCACCAATCGTATTCAAACAACACAAATTTACAAATCAAAATCATAAGCAAAGAGTGATTGTTAATTCTAATGATTATAGTTTCCTAATCAAATTAAAAAAGGAACAAAAGAAGAACCAATTGCTTGTCAATGTACATCATATCTTGTGCTGCTACTAAATCATCACACTCTTTAACTTATTCCCAGCCAAAATCTATACTGATCAACCATGGGCATTTGATAGCTACAAATTGGACAAGAACCATGAATCCTCAACCACTTGTTAATACAATCTGAGTGATAATAATGTTTACAAGGCATCTCTTTAGCTTTATCCCCAACTTCAAACTCCGACAAATAAATTACACATTCACTTTTTTCTTCTACAATTTCAACAATTGGCAGTGCCTCAATCTTGTGCTGCTACTAAAGACGTTGGATATCATCCAGTGATAACCACTACATCTTTCGGATCACTTATACCCATTTTGTTCCTTAGTAAACGTTGCAATCGCTCATACTTAAGAGATAATGGAAAAACTTGCACAACTACAGACCGTCGATTATATATTACAGAACCAACTTCATATAAAATATTACCACCCCAATATAAATTTACTCTTACTTTATCCTCATTCATTTTTAATACAAGAAACAAATAACTTTTATTTGTTTTGCAATAAGAGCGAGAGTAATATGAAACTTCTATTGAGCTTTAGAAAGCAAAAAGCAAAACAAGAAATTTTAGAAAGCGAAATTTTTTTAAGAGAAATCTTGAAAAAGTTTAAACTGCTGCTTGTATAGAAGGCTGGATTTTTTTTTTTTTAAGAGGCAGCAACTTGTAAGTTGCTTAACCATCCGCAACTTGTAAGTCGCTTAACCACCACAGCAACTTGTAAGCTGCTTGGTGGCCAAACAACTTATAAGTTGCTTGGCCACTAGCGATTTAGAAGTTGTTGAGCCACAAACGTTTTGTTCCTTTTGGTTTCTTTCATAATCGATTGTCCCCTTTGGAATTTTAGCTGAAAAAATTGATCCTTTAAGCTTCTAACTTTATTAATAACACTAATTCTAATCCAACATGTAATAGGAGAATCTTTTAAACTTTCAGAATCTATGCACTAAACTATATATATTACCCATGAACTTCTCTATTTTCTTCTTTGATCTTTTCCCACCGTCAAAGAAGAAACTATAAACATGGAGTAGACGAGGACAATTTTAAAATATAGTATGATAAAATTGAACTTTTTTCGCATCAAAATATTATAAACATGGAGTCCGTCCATTATATCTTCAAGTTCCAATAATAGAAAGGGCAGTAAGAGAGAATTTTCTAATGGCAGAGGTAAAATTGGACCAAAAGATTTAATGGAGAGTGAAGTTAAGCAATTTTGATTTTTGAGTGCTATTGAAAGTTTTCAACTTTACTAAAACACAACAGCAATTAAAGGACAAACAAGGATAACTTTAAAGTATTTTTGAAATATTAAAAATAACTTCATTTGAAAAAAACTTATGATATTTAAAAATAATTTAACTTATGAAATAAACTAGTCCATGACTGGACTCCAGATTCATGACCTCGACTCATGACCTGACTCTTGACCAGAGGTGGACCCACGTGCATTCGTGAGGGTGCATGTGCACTCAGTAACCTTTTTTAAAAAATTGTATATATATGTATAGATACCTTAAGAAAGGTTAATATATTAAAGTGTGCACCCTCAATAACAAAACTCGTTTGGGTGCACTGGTCCGGAAATTGGATGAAGGTTTTTTTTAGTGTGCGACATCGTGGGTTTGATTCCAGTTGGGTGCATTTTTTTATTTTTACACCTCTTTATAATTTTTACCTTTACATTTTATTGTTTGCCACCTCATCTGGCCCCACCCTTAATTAGAACAAATTTTAAAATACACTCCCATTATTTAAATTTATAAATCCTAATATATATAATAATCATCATCATACCCAGTGTATTCCCACTAGGGGGGGTCGGGGGGGGGGGGGGTAAAGTGTACGCAGTCCATACCACTACCTCAAATGAAGTAGAGAGGTTGTTTTCGATAGACCCCCGGCTCAAAACCGATAACAATAACAAACAAAAATATCAACACTATAGACTAGTTATTCAAGATCACAAATATCACCAAAACAGCGCGAACAAGACTCTGCCTAAGAAACAACAGTCAAAGATACAAGCAAACACTCTTCCCTGCTAAAAACGGACACCTTCCTACCCACTACCCCTCTACCCCAATCCGCATCCTCCACATCTTCCTATCAAGGGTCATGTCCTCTGTAAGCTGTAACTGCTCCATGTCATGCCTAATCACCTCCGTCCAATATTTCTTCGGCCTACCTCTGCCCCACCTAAAACCATCCCCAGCCAGCCTCTCACACCTCCGTACCGGGGCGTCCGTGCACCTCCTCTTCACATGTCCGAACCATCGCAACTTCACTTTCCGCATCTTATCTACCACCGACGCCACTCCCAACTTCTCTTGAATAATCTCATTTCTAACTCTATCACTCCTGGTAAGTCCACACATCCCTCGCAACATCCTCATCTCCGCTACCTTCAACTTTTGGGTGTAGGAGTTTTTAACTAGTCAACACTCTGCTCCATATAACATGGCCGGGCGGACGGCCACTCTGTAAAACTTACCTTTAAGCTTCAGGGGCACCTTCTTATCGCACAAAACTCCCGAAACGAGCCTCTATTTCCTCCACCCTGTACCAATATGCTGCGTGACATCCTCGCCAATCTCGCCGTTCCCCTGAATCATAGACCCCAGATACTTGAAACTCTCCCTCTTCTGAATGGCCTGGGAGTCCAGCTTCACTACCGCATCAGTTTCATACCTCGAATCGCTAAACTTACATTCCAGGTACTCCGTTTTAGTCCTGCTCAACCTAAACCCTTTGGACTCAAGGGTCTGTCTCCAAACCTCCAACTTATCATTCACTCCTCCCCGGGTCTCGTCAATCAGTACCACATCATTAACAAACAGCATACACCAAGGCACCTCCCCTTGGCGTACCTTGAATACGCCGCTTCAGAACATCCATCACCAAGGCAAATAAGAACGGACTAAGAGTCGATCTCTGGTGCAACCCTGTCAACACGGGAAAGTGCTCTGAATCCACTCTTACCGTCCTCACCCTCGTCTTCGCGCCGTCGTACATGTCCTGGATCGACCTAGTGTCCGCCACGGGCACACCTTTAGCCTCCAAACACCTCCACAGAATCTCCCTGGGGACTTTGTCATATGCCTTCTCAAGATCAATGAACACCATATACAAATCCTTCTTCATCTCCCTAAACTGCTCCACTAATCTCCTTACCAGGTGAATGGCCTCAGTAGTCGAGCGACCTGGCATGAAACCGAACTGATTCTCTGAGATAGTCACTACCCTCGTCAGTCTCCATTCTACCACATATATTAATTTCCTAATACATATCAATTTGCCCAATCCCTAAAACGTATCAAATTCCCCAAATCCCTAAAATATATTAATTTCCCCAAAATCTCTCCAAGCCAAGGAAAAAACTCAAGTACTCAGCAGTCAGCAGCGGCGGCCGGCCGTAGGCTGCAATGAAAAAAGGTCACTCCGGCAGTGGCAACACAAGTCAGACTCTACCTCTATCTCTATTACATATTATTTTTGTCTTGCAATGAAAAAAGGGGTATGATTCTCTTATTGAAAATATCACATTTATTTTTATTGTCTTATGAAAAAAGGGGGGGTGATTCCTCCATTACATATCATATTGTTTTTATTGTTTACGAAAGGAGGATTGTGATTCCACTATTGAAATTGGTGTGCTTACTTATTTTTTTGTGAGGAGTGTGATTCCTCCATTATATATCATATCGTTTTTGTTGTTTTACAAAAGGAGGGGTGTGATTCTTCTATTGAAAACGATGCTATCTAGTATGAAAGGATGGTCTACTTTTGTTTTATTAGTACTAAATTAATGACATTTGATCATTTTGAAGTTTATACTTTGCTCATAATTTTTTGCAATTTTTAAGTTTAAAAGAGTTGTATGCTAAATTTTGTAGTTGGTAATTAACATGAATATGTTAAAGATAATGGTGCACCCTCTATCTTTAAATCCTGGGTTCGCCTCTGCTCTTGACTCGACCTTAACTTGAGACCCCACTCCTGACTTTGGGCCCAGAATTGAGACCTAACATGGATCAGACTCCTAACTCTGATCCTTGCCTAATTTGGAATTGAATCCTAATCTTGACCTGGTACCTGACTCCAACCTTGATTCGAGAACACTTATTTTATAAAAAGAAAAATTTAGAAAAATATTTTTCTTTATTCCAAACGTGCCCCAACTTTTGAACACTTATTTTACAAAAAAAAAAAATCTGGATAAATATTTTTCTTCATTCCAAACACGCCCCAAAAGAGAAAAAGATTTAAAAAATATGCTTGTAATTTGGGAATAATTATTCTCTTTTACATAAATATAAATATTTTGAAGTATGTCTTTCTCCCCCAAGAGCCACAATAGTTCCGTTAAATTGAATGAATAAATAGGGTCATGATGCTGTCACTTTGACTTCATTTTAGTAGACTCCAAGTGGCACTAATATTCTGATCTAATAATTGTGTAAATAAAGGTTTGTGTTTGGTCTCTTTGAAATTAGGGTTCTTTTTCGGGAACCCTAAATTCAGTTTGTTCGTAATTCCTGTTTCAATGGACTCTCCCGCTGCCAATCACTTGGATATGTTCGATATCTATCGCCGATATTGTGGTACAATTTTAATCAAGTTTCCATTTTTTTTTCAATATTTTTAGTTTTAATTTCATAATTTTTGTTTCTCTTTATGGTTTGTTATTAATTTAGTGATATTAATTGACTTTGAGCTGAATCTTGATGTCTGAAACTGAAAACACCTAATATTAAATCTAGTATACAGAATTAATTATACCTCAATTTCGAATTGGCTATATGTATTGGGAGTATTCACTCAGTTCAATTTGGACCGATTTCGTTTGTCCCTTTAATTAAAACCCTTTATGAAGGTCTCCATGTTTTATGTGAAGGTCTTGATGTTCTCGTTTTGCTTTTGTTATTACATGTTGTTTTTTGTACTTCAGACTATCATTTTATTTTGTTGTAGTTACTATCCTGTTATTTATCTGTTGTTTTGTTACTATCGGATTTTTTTTACTTCCTTTTCTAGACTGCTTTGGACTAATTTTCTTTGAGCTGAGGGTCTATCGGAAACAACCTCTCTATCTTTGAGGTAGAGGTAAGGTCTGCGTATACTCTGCTCTCTCAGACCCCACTTTGTGTGTTGTTGTACTTCTATGTAGAAACTAGAAAATTTTTGTTTAACTTTTCGTAATTTGTTAAATATTTCCGAACACTTTATGTTATTACATACACAAGTCATGTTTATATAATTAATTGGTGTTGTTCAACTTAAATAGCTCTACTTACTGATGGGTTTGCTTTGCAGATATCATGTCAGGGGCATATGCTACAAGGAGCCTAGAGGACGAATTGCAGAAAGCCAGATTTTCAAGAGAGGCATTGAATCAGCTTTTGAAATTAGTGGAGTCAAGTTTGCATATAAGGCATGTATTTGGTAGGACATGGAGCTAGTAGCATTTTTGGTGTCTTCGTTAAAGAGTAGAAATAGATATATTCATAAAAACTGTAGAACCAAGGATTACTGGAGTAAAAGAGTTTGCTAGACTTGGATCCTTTATGTATATAAGGATTCCAAGAAAGTACAAAACCATTTCTACGTTGGTCACCGTACGAGAGTTGCACCAAGAGTTTAAGTTTCAGATAAGTGAAGACATGAGTGGCAATTGCTCTTTCTGGCTTCCAAAGACAAAGGTCTGACGGCTGAATGGTTGAGAGAATCCCATTAACTTAAATGAATTTTCTTGAACGGGTTCTAACTGATTTGTGGTTGAATCTATTAGTAATGATCTAACAGATTTGCTCTTTCAATAAGAAATTTTCATGTCACTTCTGTTTTGAGAAGGAATTTGCTCGGACTCTTCAAAAATGTTGACGGTGCGTGTCGGATACCCCAAAAGTAGTGCATTTTGGAGAATCCGATACGGGTGCGGTAACAATTTTGGAGAATCCGAGCAACATAATGTGTGTGATATTACATTGGAAAGCCTAAAACATTTACTAGGTGTACTAAGTGATCCCCAAGATAAAAAATTTCTGTCTTTGCATTCTATCTACATTCCTTTGTGATCATGTTGCTTATTTGTGTTAGTCTTAGATCACCTTTCGTTATATGAGGGGAACTATGATTTGACAATATTGAGAAATTTGTTTTCAACCATGGCAGGGCAACTATCTTTGAAGAAGTGTACAAGCTTAAGTTGCGGCTGAATTTGGAGGTTTGTTGATTAGATGATGTTATGATGACTGGATTTTTCTTTAGTTTGAACTATCTTATATTTGTTAATAAATATAGGAGCTTGGGTTGCAGAAGAGAGGATTGCTTTTCCTGCTTTTCTATTTCTTTTTCTTATTCTCTGTGTTCACTTGTGTGTTAGAAGAGGGGCGAACATTGTGGGTCATAGTCATCCACGTCCATCTCTTTTACCGTTGGCCTTAAAACATTACAAAGTATTTCAATCATCAAAAAGGAACTTACATTGTATTTCCTTTTGTAGGCAGACTTCTCTGAGTTCTCCCGTTTCTATGATTTTGTCTTCTTCGTTTGCAGAGAAAATGGACAAAAGAACATCAGTAAGTTGATTACTTGTAGATTATTTTGCAGCAGAGTGTTCATGCTTCATAAAGCATTTGTTGCGAAGTTAGTTCTATTTTCGATTTTATGTTGAGTTTAAATTGTTTTCAGCTATAAGCAAAGCTGTTGCTGCTTGGAAAATAGTTTTAGCTGGAAGGTTTCGGCTACTTGACAACTGGTGCAACTTTGTTGAGGTAAGTGTCAGTGTCTCTAATGATCTGTTGTCATGTGTTCAAATTGCATTGCTCATCTTTTGTATGTGTTAAAGTATTGTGGAATTTTAAGACTGAATAAATTCATCGATCACAGAGGAGACATGTGCTTGCTCGGAACTTGGCTTCTTTGAGGTCATTTGAGTAGACAGTTAGTCTATTTTATGAAGTTTGTCTTAAGGGTAAACGGAATACAAACAATAAGGTTTTGTCATCTGATGAAGAGACGTCGAAGATCGTGGGATGTCATGTCATTAGCACTCATTTGAGTCATATGCGTATGGAAGGAGGGAACTAGGAGAGCTTTTGAAAAGATAGAACATGTCTATGTATATTGAGGAACAACCTCTCATCCGTAGTTTCTTTTTGGACCCATGATTGTATTAAACGTTAAGTGTCACTAGTTGAGAATCATATTAAGTTGTAGATTCTCTACTTTTACCTGTACTGCTTGTGTACATGAGATTTTCATAGCAGCAACGACAATAATTAAGCCTCAGTTCCAAACATGTGAGCATTCATCATGAAATTTACTAGTTTTAGGTTGGCTGGTTGCCTACCGCAACCTCATCCTTTTATCCAGCAAAAGAAAAAAAGTTTTTTTTCCATCTGGTGGATTTCCTTCTTTTTGTCTTTCCTTGTGATTGTTGTTCTTTGTTGTCTGTGTTTTTGGTTTGGGCATTGAGGTTTCGGTTATAGGATTGGCAGCCAATGTATTACTTAGGCTTGTATTTGTCAACTAGCTCCATGGTGGTACCTTACTTTATAAACAATGATATTTGACTTTGTGGTTGGGTGACTGCAGAATGTTGGCAACTGACAATTTTCCTATATAGTGATTATTGTTTACTGTCTAAATCTCCAGAAAAATCAGCGATACAATATATCTGAGGATACTTGGCAGCAAGTTTTGGCCTTCAGCCGTTCTGTGCATGAAAATCTCGAAGGATATGATCGGGAAGGTATTAAATTTATGCAGTTGTAGCTTTCAATTATCATCATCGAGGGTATGTTAAAAGTTTCTCAGTCCGGGGTAGTTTGACCATCAAAGTTTAATTTGAAAGTTTGATTTGTGTATTAAATTGGTAAAGATCATGCAAGCATAGTTAATGATGCAAAAACATCACTTTGTTGTTTAACTGAGTCTGAATTATGTATGAAGAGTCTCATAGAATTTTATTATTTGTTGAACTGTGTCAAACTTCTTGAGAAGTCCTAAGATCGAAAGACTATAATATAAATTGGGTAGGAAGGAGAAACATTTTTCACGTCCCAAATTAGAAGATTAGTTATTTCCCGCTGTCATAATTATTTTCTGTTTTGCCTTGTCTTTCTTTTCTGTTGAGTATTGTGTCCTTTGTGATATATAATATTGGAATGAATTTTCACTTACTTTGGTATTGTGGAAAGATGATTCTGTTTAGAATAGCAGTTTCCTTTTTCGCATATTTTGTTTTTCGATCTTACCAAACCCACTGACTTACTCCTCTGTTTAATCTTTATTTTTTGTGGTGATGTTCTCTGCAGGAGCTTGGCCTGTTTTGATTGATGACTTTGTTGAGCACATGTACAGGTTGGCTACTAACCAATTTTTCTCGTGGAAATCAATGTGTTGCTGCTTCTGTCATCTAGATTAAATTGGTCCTATTTAGAAATATTTACTTGGAACAGTATTGGGTTCTTTTTCCCTTTTCTCTTCACTTTTGGGGCACAAAGAGGTTATGACATATCTGGCATGTGTATCTTAGAGATATAATTACCTCCTATTGCTCATGCTTAGAGAATATAAGCATGGTATGATATGATTCAGTAGATTGATCTTTATCATTCACTTGTATCATTTAAAATATTCATCTTATTGGATGAATATTGGGGACTAACTGAGGTGAGTGATGTATAGAACTTTGTGGACTTGGTGTCTGTCTGGGATCATCATGGTTGGGTAGTTCATGGCTACACAATTCCCATGGAATTTCATTACATGGTCTATTTTTCTTTTACACTGAAGATGTGTCTAGATTTAGGTTCAGACTGCGCAGAAACTAATAGAGAAATCTTGGCCTTGCTTTACCGTAGTGGTCCTACGTACTTTCGGATGTATAAACAATTTGCGCTGCCTTTTTTACTAGATTTGACGAGGCAGATTTGTTGCAGGATTGGAGGATTCGATACTATTTCTAACTCATTTTGTAGCTGTGGTGATTCGGGAGCCCAGCCATTTGAGGATTCTTTCCCTGGTAATTGCTGCTGAAGACACTTTGATCACACTGAATTATCAATAGTATTATTACATAACTGTGTTCTTGGCTCAGGATTGAAAAATTTTCCTGGTTTGAAGAGGAAATCTTGTGGCAATCTACAAAGACTAGAAGAATCATCTCATGGATCTCCAGGCATGAATATGATTGTCAATTCCAAGAGGAGGCACATTACTTTTGGCAACCAAAGTGTTCACTGGACTGAAAACCAATCACATGGTTACTTGGAAATTGCTAGAGCAAATAGCCCATTAAATCATTCTGCATCTCCATGCGCTGTTGAAGGTTGTCTGTCCAAGGGATTTGCGGGACTGTTGTCAGGTCCTTCATGCTTGCAGTTCGATCAAGAAATGAGAACTTCCTATACATAGAAGGTTTTTGATCTGGTAGGAATTTGGGGTATCATGTTCTTGTTCTTTTTTTGGGGGTGTGAACATGTTCATTACTGCAATATATCATGAAACAGTGTGATCTGACATTCTTTTTCTGCTTGTTCAACTAGTTTTCCACGTGTTTTAATCTGCTCTCTGGTAACTAATTCTGTGCTTTCTGTAGCAGAACCTTTGGTGATCTTGAATGAGTGTTAATTTTCATTGGTGATCTCCCAAATTCTACTTCACGCAGATGGATCTGCTGATATGATAACAAAGAGTGCAGAAAATCATGCGAGTATTGCAAGTATCAGCTTGAAGTGAATTAGAACTGGGAATATGTAGTTTTGTTATCTAGGGTTAGCAACAGAGCACAATCAGAAAGGCAGCATCTTTGATTGCCATAGATTGATTTCGGTCAGAATCATTTGGGAAGGTGCGACATGAGGAATAATTTTTTATTTTTAATTTTTGAAAAATTCAGTTCGAACTGTATGAATGTTATCTGGCAGTGGTGTTAAATTACACTTCTCTTGGGGTAACAATAAATCCTAACGACTTTCTGATGCTTCTTTTAATCATCTTGTGTGTGTGTATGTATGTCTGGACATGTGACGTTTCTGGAGCAAATCGAAAGGTCTATTCTGTGGTTTTTTGGTGTTCCGAATCAGTTTCAAATGTTTAACTTACGTTGAAAATCTCATGCATCAGGCTCATTCCAGGATACAAGTGCAATGTCATAAGCCCTTAATTACCAGAGCTTAAAGAGATGATACATCTGGAAACTAAAATTGGGGTCACTGATTCTTATCATGATATTTTATAGTAGTTGATTCCTTAGATCTTTCAACAAAAATAGAGGCGTGGTTGGCTACATATAACTGCATCGTGGTAACTAAAAAGAATATATACATGGTTATATGATCAAGTGCAGCAAATCATTCCTGACGAGGTAGTAGCATGATAGTTAGCGTACTGGTTGCATCCTCTCGTGTCTATACCAGAAACAGGCCTCTGAAATTGAGTCACTTGAAGAAAGACAAGGATTTCGGACTTGCCTTGGTTGAGCAAAATTAGAGCAATGCCGTTATCAGATATACCAGCAAAAACACAACATTTAGACCCTCAACAAGGAGCAACTGAAATGCCATCACTTAGAACTTGATAGAATGGCCATAACTCCCCATATACCTACACAAGTAATGAACTTCACCACTGATACTTGGCAGCAATGAGAACTTCCTCATAGTTCTGAGCAGCTTTATCCCAACTCAAGTCTTGTGTCATACCACGTGTTTGAATCCCCTCCCAACTCTTTTTGTACTGGCGATAAGTCAGTAAGCAATTTCCCAATGCGTGGATCAGCTGGTTAGCTTCAGCCCTACGGAAAGTCCACCCTAGTCCTGACTCATTAAAAGGATCAAAGGGCTGCACAGTATCTCTGAGTCCTCCTACAGCATGAACAACAGGAATAGTCCCATATTTCATAGCATAAAGCTGGTTCAGCCCACACGGCTCAAATCTAGAAGGCATGAGCAGAATGTCTGCACCAGCAGTTATACGATGAGAAGTCTTCACAGAGAAACCAACCCATCCTCTAATTTTATCATTGTGTTGGCACTCAAATTGCCTTAGCATCCGTTCAAGGTTAGGCCTCCCCGTCCCCAACATGACCAGTTGTACGTCCTGACCCATCATCCAAGGCACTGCCTCAGCTATCAGATCAACGCCCTTTTGGGGGTCAAGCCTCCCAATGAAACCGATCAGTGGGACATCATCGCGAACTGGTAAACCAAGTTCCTTCTGCAATGCAGCTTTACATTGAGGCTTGCCAGTCTGCAGTGTATCCAAGGAGTAGTTCACGTAACCATCTGACTGTAAGTGAACATCCAACTCAGGGTTCCAGTCTTTCGTATCAATCCCATTCACAATACCCCGTAATTTCCAATTGTTCTCATTAATTATCTCATGCAATCCCCAACCACCTTCGGAAGTTTTTAGTTCCCATGAATATCCATGACTAACTGTAACTACACGATCCGCTGTCTTGAGACCAGCCGCAAAAATGTTGAAATGCTCACCTCCTACTGGGTCATACAACCTGAAAGGGTCCATGTAGTGTGGTGGAAGATCTACATATGAAAAATCCTCCAAAGGACCACGACCCTGCACGCAATGGAACAAATTATAGAGATGAAAGTGAAAGAAGGCCAGCTAAGATTGCTATAACGCTTATTCATGTTGCAGAAATGACACAGATCAGGAAATACTAACAAATGCAGAACTTAGAAAGAGATAACTCCTACTACTCTACTGTTTTACATTCCAAATTATTATTTACGCTCTTCATTTCATACTTAAAGTAATAATCTACCAAACATTTTAAAATAATTGCACAGGTCAAAGTAGGTCATGTTTAATTGGACAAACGGAGTATTTCTAGTTCTCCGCTTAAATTACATGTGTAAACTCTTACCCACTCCATAACCCCTCCTCTGTCTCTTTCATGCAGCCAATTCTTTATCAAATGAAAGTTGTATCCAAACACATATCAAATGAGGCAAGAAAAATTAAATAAAAAGATGATAACTAGTAGTAGAATCAAAATGCATCATTTAACCTTATCACATGGGAAAAGGTAGATTTGTTCTTTGTTGATATAAAACGTCATGTAAGACATATTTTGGTAACTTCTTCAAGATTTTCTTTTGTTCTTTGCCGGGTTGATCTCATATTGTTGTAGATCATTACAAATGAAGCATAATCTAGTATGAAGCTTTACCAGCCTCCTTTCCCTGCATCAAATTTTAGTGGTCTTCTCTTTCTGTATCAATTAGCTTCTAGATAAAAGCACTACAAGTCTCCAACAAAAAGAATCAGTGGTCTTTGTCATGCAACTCATGCCCAGACCACAACTTCTCAAGGAATTTCACATATCAGGCAATACTCCTTGACAAATCTGAGGATTGGTCTATGCATGAGAAAAATGCTTTACCTGTAACTAAATTCACTGATAGTCTGATATACTCCCAGTGGGCACTATGCTAATGTAACTTCGTGAAGTGAAAGTAATAACTATCTGGCAAGAACACCTAGTGTGTGTATATAATATCAAACTAGTCACTATTATTTTCTTATTATATTTTTTGGTAACCGAGAAATGCCCAAGTGCTAGCTAGCCCACAGTTCGAAACTCAGTGGATAATCACCCCCACCCCCCACCCCCACCCCCCTCCAACACACACACACATCTACCCTTCTATCAAAGTAATCATTTATTTTAACCCTATGCATTAGTAGTCATAGAAATCATGATTTAAGACCAACCTCCATTGGAACTTAAAAATTGGCTATACTGTTAAACCATTGGAAATAAAAATGCACTGGTGGATTAGAAAACTGCTATAGTTGCCGATGAAACTGACCTGATGAGCGATGTTATGAATCACCAGGACAGATCTTGTATATTTCATCATTCCATTGTCACGATAATAAGCTTTCAGGTAGACTGGCAATAAAGCAGTATGCCAATCATTAGCAATAAACACTAAATTTCCATCTCCATAGCAGACCCCACCACATGGAACATGCCAAGGAACCTGAAATTGCAAATCAGCAATGTTAAAATCATCAAAAATGTATTTTGAAATCAATGCAATACTAGTAGGCAAAATATTATGGCAAGGTGTGTGGTGTAAAGTAAACATAGATAAATCATGTGAAAACAGCATGGCTAGGATTATTTTGAGTGGTTACAAAGATTGGGTAAAGGTGGAAGCAGTGTCTTCTGGCCACTGTGGTGTCTCGTAGACAGATAGTGTAGGGACCAATTGGCCAATAATTAATGTAAGGTTTCTGAAATGTCAAAAGTCATACCTCAATCGCTGCTTTGCAAAATAAAACCATGCGTTTTAAAATATCCTGCAATAGATAGAGAAAAAAAAAGAAGTTAAAAATACCCAGATAGGTACAAGCCAAAACTATTTATGAAAAAGGGTCTTCGTAATAAACAATTCAAATACGGCTTCAAGACTGCTACATCAATGAATGATGTACAATGAAAAGAAGGTAGGTGAAAGTCAATGTCAGTGCTCAGCAAAGCGATTATTATCAAAATCTCCCTGTTCGTACAGAACATAATTTTTAACCACTCTCTCTTGAACTCTTATTCAGAGGAGTCATTAGTACAGACTTAAATGTAAATCAAGGAGTCTGAAATTCTGGGATCAAGATGAAATTAAATATTCAGAAGAAAAGTGGGGGCGGTGTTTACCACACGGTTCCCTCCGTAAATGTTGTTCCCCATGTGTCGAAACATATGACTGTCAATGAAAACAAAATCCACACCATCAATAAAAGCTTGGAAGTAAGTCACTTCCACATCCTGCACAGTTTAAAACTTAAATGCTTAGATATGGATAGTCATGTGGCAGTAAAACCACAAGCAGAAGTTAAAAAAACATCTTATAAATGCAGTCAAGCATACCTGACCATCAACTTTATAAGTTTTTCTTACACCAGACTCTTGAGGTTCAGGATAGTTGCCATAACGAGGTACCACAACCTAAGTTTCAGGGAAACAGGGAGAAAAAGGAAACTCCATCGTCAGATAACTTTACATCCAATGTTTTTGGATTTTGGAAGGAAAAGGAAAAATTCCAAGTACTAAGCAATCTATAGCTTGTTGGCTGTTTGATGTGTTAAAAAAAGAAAATATTGTAACAAAGATTTCATTATATATGATATGGTCTTTCAAGAGGTTCATATGGTCTGGATAATCTAGACAGAAAGCATATGTTTTGCTTCATGCCGAACATTCTGAGACTTCAAAGGCAGAATTTCTCTCTGTGCTACATTCTGCTTGAAACATTGTTCTTATGCACACGGCAATTAACAAGGTGAAAGATTAAACTAGTTACCATAACTCTGTGGCCACGTCGGGCCAAAGCCTTGGGTAATGCTCCAGCAACATCTCCAAGCCCACCTAAAAAACTCTTCACAAGTAAAAGATATGCTTGCACTGATATGTATCTAGAGACATAAACACAATAGAAGTCATGCAACCGCGAACTGCAAAAATTGTGTCGAATCATGAATATATGTACATGCACAGAGTTCAGACTGGAGAATGTAAAATGGAAATAACAGAAAAGTTACCAACAAGTTTGAGGAACTTTGAGAAACCAACAAATCCTCCACCCAACCTCAACAACTCAGAAGGGGACAATACTACAGTGGTGAAAAGGGCAAAACAAATATAGATCCTTTTTCATTTGACGTTTGCCTTACCATCTCACTTTGGACAATTAGTGATGGTTTTCACGTTACTAAGAATATATCAAATAATACTTTTGATAGGTATGATAATAAGTTAATCCTTCTATTAATAGTTATCTTGTTTATTCTAGAGATGATGGAATTCTGAAAACCTCATCAACATTATAAGTTGGTTAAAAGAAAGAAAAAGCACCTCATTTTCAATATCTTAATGCTGGTCTAACTCTTTTGCATTTCCTAAGAATTTGAAGTATCATCAACTGAATTAGGACACGAACTGTTATAGAAACTTCAATTGTGGATAATGCACCACATCACATATTTATCCCTGGACAAAAGACACATATCCAGTGTAAAATATACCTGTTTTGGACCATGGAGCGCATTCTGCAGCCACCAAAATAATGTTCATAACATTCGTTCCTGCCAATGGAGGGGGTTTCTCATCTACAGTCACAATGTCTTCAGTCTCTTCGTTTGCCTCAGCATTTGATCCTTCAAGATTTTCATTCTTCTGTTCCACATGGGATTGTGCAAAGGATTCTTTACGTAATGAAGGCACATAAGACTGGATCTTCCCAGGAACTTCGACCAAACTTTTGCGTGAACTCACATCCAAAGGTGTCTCTTGACTGGACTTGGGAGTTTCTGGAGGGACACTTAACGTTCTTTTGGCAGAACTTACAGCAGAGGAAGTCTGGCTACTGGCTGTGATGGATGATCTTGGCAGTGCGGGTACCCTTTCATCGGCCAGGTCCCTGTTGACTTCTCTTTTACTTTCAACAGAATCTTGGCTTTTAGCTGGCGGTATATTTTCTTGGACATCAGTAATTGGAGTAGTAGCAGCACTAGGTAAAGTAACATTATAGTCTTTATCCACGTCAGGGACATCATCATCTGGTAAGCTACTATTCCCACCATCATAAGTATCTTTGGCATCTGCAAGGCTGCTTTTTATTGAAGAGACTACTTTTCTTCTTTCCTCAATCTGATATGCAAAGAATTCAAGGATGAAAACACTCCAACAACGAAATAGTGTTTCTAAACCCACTATAATAAAAGAGCAAACCAAAATAGCTAATATTGACCCATAATAGAGTCTTACCTTCTGACAAATCAAGATAATAAACAACTCGCATTGATCATAACAATTATATCAAGATTAAGAGTATAAGTACATTTAATGACAATCTCCATAGGCTACGAGCTTCAACAACGACAAAATTTAAGCAGATAGCCTTTAATATGATGAAACGAATCTTGAAAACAAATCTCTATAAATAAGAAATGTTTATTTCATTTACAGAAATAGGAACATATCTACTATCCTAAAGCAGAATTTCTATTCATTATTAGCATAATATATGATGATAATTACATCCCTTCTATACGTATTTGATGAGAAAAGAAACAAAGGGTTGCCAGTCAAAAAGGCCCAAAAACAAGTACTCTCTTTACTTCTTTATCTTTCTGAATAAAAAAAGGTACCAACATTTCTTTTCACTTTATGATTGAATTGAATACAAAAAAGAATGAAATACCTGTTGAAGTAGGTCCTGTTGCATGGCTAAGACCTTTTTGCTCTTTTCAATAGTAACCTGTAAAGCATCATCCGATTCATCAGCTTCCCCAGAACTTTCACCTGTTGCTTTAACGTTCTTGATCCTCCACATTTGCTCTCTAGTGAACCCATGAGAAAAAGATAATTTTTTGGGCCTAAGTGAGAAAAAGGGTAACTTGGGGTGGAACTGATTTCCAGTATGAAGAAGAATTGAATTTTCCATTATATAAAAATGGGGTAATAGGAATTCAAGATTTCAAGAAGTAGAGTGACCTAGTGGAAAAAGAAGACGACCCAATTGAGATAATTGAAAGAGAAAAGAACAGGTAACGACAATGGAGTTTACTGTTTGGAAGGTTTGGTGGAAAAATGATGGGAAGGGATTTGTTTGAGGTTCAGATTCACTGGGAATCGCAAGCTGAGAGTGGAAGCCAGAAACTTTTGAGGAGTTGTTTAGTTGGGCCCTATTAAGTATTACTCCCTCCGTTCTCAATTTATATGACACATTTTTTTTTAATTAATTCTTAAAATAATATATATATATATTTAATAATAATTTAATTTAAAAATACTCATTTTATTTTTAATAAAATAATTTATAATCATATAAATATTTATGATTTCTTTTAGATTACAAATTTTAATTTTTTTTTTTTTTTTTTAATTTTATATCAAATTAAATTATATTATATAAATTGAGACGAGGGAGTATATGATCTTAATTTTATGGTATTGGGAATATCACGTGTAAATTATGAATTTTAATGTCACACTCACTAGCCTACCACTAGCTACTGACTTAGAAGACAACACTGGACGGTTCAATAATGCCAGTATAATTTACGACTCTTTATCTTTTTTTTCCTAAATTTATTTCAGTAGAGTATTATTATGTTAATTCTTTTGATGATTTAATAATATATATATATTTTTCACTATCAATAGAATTAAAGTACTTTATTCGTCCTAATTTAAGTGTCTTAATTTAATTGTATATAGAGCTTAAAAAAAATAAATTGAATCTTAAATTGAAACAAAAAACTATTTTGAAGTACGGAGGAGAAATGAGAGCTTCATCTATGCATTGATTTGTCAATAAATGACGAGCAACTTTTTGAATTAAAAAAAAGGCAAACAACATAAATTTCGACAGTTTTGATTTTAATTACAGAAAATCTTGATAATTTACATAATTACTGAAAATCTCGATTTTGGGTCTGTCGAAATACATAATTAGCTCCCCGATACATTCAACGAAGATACATTTTTTTCCTTTGTAAAAATATATAATTAGATCCCGATATATTTTTTTCGATTTTGAGTCTGTCGAGATACATAATACATCCAACGAAGATACATTTTTTCCTTTGTAAAGATACATAATTAGCTCCCGATATATTTTTTTCCGATTTTGGGTCTGTCGAGATACATAATTAGCTCCTGATACATTCAAACGAAGATAAATAATTAGTTGGGATTTTTATAATTACTTTATAAGAGTAAAGATTTGTATAAATATCGTAAGTTAAGGTATATATTTATGTTATTTTTTGTTAAAAAAATCGTCAGAAGGTTCTACTTTACAAGTAGATAACATAAAGGTTGGCCTTTCTAAGGAGATGAAAGAAAAGATAACAATCTTAAGCTAGTGTGGAAGAAAAAAAAAAGATACAAAAGAGAAAAGTGCAAAAGTTTAGGTAGTCACTTTTTTTATATATTAAAAGGTACTCCTACTATATATTTTATATTTTCTGAATTGGGAGGACAAATAGAATTGTATGATTTTAATTTGCTTTCAGTTGAGAAATGATGATGCTTTACATTTACTATCTAATGATTGCTTAGCCATTTTCTCTGTGAAGAGCATCATGTTTTCTTTCCTAACTTTTAACGGCATAATAAATCTTTCGAATAAACTGTTCAAGGGATAGATTTACAATTTATTTAAAATTGATATAACACCAGAAAATAGTAAGTCCCAGAGTAAATATGTCCGAGCAAAATATAAATTGTTCTACATTATAAAATTTCTGTAATGCTAAACTGTTTTAAACATTTAGCAATCAAGAATATTTAGTTTTTATGCTTTATGTTTTTTTAAACGTCATCCAAAATGAATAAACGATTCTTTTGAGGGTATTTCAGCATTAAAAAAAAAAGTTGTTGCTGGTACTAAATTTACAGATAGTAATATATAATTCAGAACAGTGTAGCTATGTACATCATACAAAAGCTAGCTAGAGTACTATTTAGCCCAAAAAGAAGAAGTTACTAATTAATCGTAATATACATGAGAAAATTACAAACCAATGCCTTTGGCCATCTATTTACAATATATGTACATAGTGTATAGGTAATGTACACTTTATACTAAACATTCATATATTATACGTATAATATGCACACACTATACATATAATATACATACATATACACAACACACATACATCTGAAGTTTATACTAAGTAATTATATACTTCGACCATGTTGACAAACTAGATGGTCGAAGGATACATTTACATAAGTTTCCTATATATTTACATGCCATTCTTGGTAGAAGGAAGACAAAAATTCTTAAATATTCACAAAAACTAGTTGAGGAAATAAAAGGAAAGGTGTCTGATCAAGATGGAAACAGAGGCAGGGTAGTGGGAGCCCTTAAAATTTGACCATCTTTGAACTCTATATTATTAAGCTTTTGTTGGCACCATTTGAAATGAGAGGTTGAAATAATGGACATATGGAGAATCCTTGACACCAGCTCCATGTCTATCAATGTTAACACAAAGTCTATTTTGGTAAATTCTTCTTGTTGAGGCTTTATTGCTCTTCTCAGCCAACATTTTCTCTTACCTTTCACGTCCTTTAGCCATAACTCTTTCTTTTAAAAAAAAAAAAAAAAAAAAAAAAAAAAAGAATCAATTCGAGTAAAAATCCATTGAAGAATTAACTCAAATAACTGCTCACTCAACTACATAAATTTAAAACAATTGGTAGATGTATAATATATGTATAATTAGTGTAAATCTATATATGCTGCTAAGAAAAATAAACAAGGAATCTAACCAGTTATTTGTGTAAAGATCGCAAAAACATTGAAGAAAGCGGACGATATTTTGATTAAAAAAAGAAGAAGATATTTTGGTAAAATATTTGAGTATTAATTAGAGATTAATAAGAATATATATGTTTAAGTATTTACTTCCACGCCCAAAAGTTAAAGCAATGGTACAAAGTCATTTTTCCTCTATTTTTCACACAAAAAATATTTATTCCTGATAACAAACGCCAGAAAAGAGGAGGAAATTGCTCGGATGGTAAGCACTCCTCGCTTCCAACCCGAAAGTTGTGAGTTCGAGTCACCAAGAAAGCAAAAGGGGTGAGAGCTCCTGTGGAGAGGTAAAAAAAAAAACTGACATATGTTGTTAAGAATATTTTCGATTATAGCAAACACACCATTAATTAGAACCTTGCGAGAGGAGTACGTACCATTTGAAGTTTCTTAGTTAAGTCATGCAGGAACAGTATGTCTCTGGGGTCTTCTACACGTGGTTGACTCCACAAAAAATTCTTCTTTTTCTTGCAATCTGTTCTTATATAAAACCAGAAAGCATGTATGCATTTCTCTATGGCCTTTAGAACTTCTATTGGCTTGCTTATTTCTCCATTCACTCTTTCATTTGATTCTACATATCCTGCAAAACAGAAGTAAAAAGATTCATAATTTTAAGTTTATGAGTTGTGGATTTTTAAAAAGAAATGTAGTTTATACGGTTCTGAATAAATTTTTTATACCAAATCAAGAAATTTTTTAAACATAAATACATGATTTGACTGGGGTCTACCAAACCCGTAATTAGAACTCTAGCTTTATCCACGTGAGAAGGCATTAGAAAAGGTCCTTTTGTCTGCATGTTGTGGCGTAGCTACATGGAGTAATCGACGGAAGGGTGGTCAGTTGAGCACTCTTCATCAAAAATTATATTGTGTATAAATTTATATTGCATATATATATATATATATATATATATGTATATATATAATTTTAAATACTTCTAACGAAATTTCTAACTTTGCCTCTATCTGCATGTTTTATCTTTTTCAACACTAATAACATATTTTTCCGTAATAACGTGTAGGACTTGAAATCTTAAGATGATAGAATTATAAGAGGGAACTTACAAAATTCTGGATGATGAATATTAGTAAATTCTTGGGTATATAGGAAGGCAACGGACGAAATAAACTATTTATGTATTAGGTGGGAATGATTAGTTTTAATTAATCATTAATTAAACCAAGTTTATTGTCAATCAGTCAGATCAGCTAAAGGGTCATGACTCCCCTTTTAGCAGCAGGACAAATTATCAATGGCGACTGAGATTCTCCTTAATACTAATTTGTAATTATATTGCTGATAGTGCAGGTACCCAAAATATACTATGTCGTGTATGCATGCTCGTATTAAAAAAATTGTACTAGTTAGGTAGAAGACAATGGGTCTATTCTATTCAACTTTATAATAAAGTTTTACGTATAAGCACTCATTAATTAACGAAGAAGTTCTATCAAAGTGTTAATTAATACTCCTAGAAGAAATGGAGATCTAGTCGTTACACGTAGGAACTAGATAAGCGACGTACTAATGAATCCCAACTTGCCATGTAAGTCAAAAATAGAGGGTTCTAATTAAATGTAAGGGTAGCGACATCAGGTATTAGTAACTGAATTATGGATTTACTTTATATATATATATATATATATATATATATATATATATAGTTGATTACTTAATATAAATATAAAGTTTGGACAAAAGCTAATAGATTCAACAATATCCATAGGTGACCTTTAGCTCCCCCCCTAAGTCATATATATTGATAGCATACAAAAATACTGAATGTATTTAGCAGGTAATTTATCTTCTTTTTTAGAGGTTACTAATTGTATTTATTTTAGGAATAAGAGCTTGTAAGAAACGGTCTCCCTACCTTCATAAGGTGTAACTTATAAGGTCTATTTACACTCTATCCCATATCCCACTTGTGCTATTTCACATGATAAGATGTTGTTGTTGGAAATGTAACAATTTCTTTACACTGTTAATCTATAGAAATTGAACTCTTTAAGAAAATGTAAAGTGGCAAAGATTACCAGAAACCTCTGGAACTTGGAGGAGATTCTTTTGGGAAAATCTTCTATGAACATAATTCAAATGCCTTTTGCCTCCACAGCTATCATCTTCCACAAATCTTTCTAGCAGTATTTGAAATTTCTGAAATCTGGCTGCCACATTACCACAAAAGACCCCATTTTTTGAAGTTGAACAACAAAGAGCCTCTACTTTTTTATACTGATGATGAAGTATTTCCCATGACAAACATGATTGTGCCACATAAACCAACTCCAAATCACCCTCTAAGCTCCTCACAAGTTTTTTTCTTGCCACCCTACTCAATGAAATATATTGGCCAGGCAAACTTGTAGACTCCATTTCATACTCAAATGAGTTGGGACTTGACAAGTGCTTCCTTAGTACAGCACCTAATTAAATAACCAACAATCACATTGTTAAGGATTACTTAAGCATACTAATATTTACATAAAGGGACTTAAAGTTCAAAAAAACACATAAAGAAAATGAAGAAAAATATTGCAATCAGGATGTGGCCTATTGGTCGATAATTAACGTGGAAAACAATCAGACCAGGTTTCAATTTCCAATAGCAAAAAAAAAAAAAGGCTAGGTCATTTCATTACATCTTCCCTAACCTTGGATAGTGTTACTCAATACCTATACGGTTGTGGCGGTGGAAGGTACCAAGTATCCGGTTAAATAGTCGAGCAGCGCATAAGTTGGCTAAAACAACATGGTTATAATATTTTAAAAAATGAAGAGCAAAAGGAAAAACTCACTTAAGGCACACAGCCTTTCATGATTGAGAGTATCAAACCAGCTCATCCTTTCAGCATACTTCTTGTATAACAAATCTACTTCTTCCTCTGCACAACTTGTGTACTCATGAACCAACTGCTGATCCATTACCGGAGCATTTGTATAGCTACTAAGTGACGGAAAATTTTGGTTCAACGTACCATAATCCAACAGGGATGACGAATAAGAGCTAATAGGAGATGGAAAATATTCGTCAAGGCCTGGACGATTAATACCTGGTGACAAACTGTAAACAGAACTCGATAGGGAAAACGCCACGTCTAGCTCTGTTTCGGATAAAATTGGACCAGGAGATAGAGGGACAGTATTATAACTATCGACTAAATTCATTTTTTCATCAACAGAAGAAATGACTGAACAACCATCAACTAGTACTTCACTAGGATCCTCTTCACGTTCCTCAAGTTCCATAAACTCACCTTGATTCGGTTCAACAAACGAACTAATCTTGTGATCTTTCCCGAACATTTGAGAAACTCTAGTTTGAAAATCATATACATAGATCATGTTGTCATACGATTTATTTCTCATGTTCAAATGGACCTTTTCGGATGATTTACAAGTACTTCGTCTCATGTTCAAGCTAGTATAAAGGACGATTTCATTTTGGTTTTCGGTCTCTCCTATAATATCAAAGTACTCCTCAACCTCTTCTATGAGAATATGATGTTTTTTTCTATTTAGTAAGATGAAGTAAAACTTCTTGAAGAAGAGGAGGAAGAATTTTCGCAACCTTGGAACATATGAGATTAAGAAACAAGAGGACTTATAAACTAATAGGATGAAGGTTAATAGAAATTTTTGCAACACTTTGATCCAAATATAAAGTTGGCAAAGAACAAGAAGAAAAGGCTGAATATAGTAACTCAAAAAATACCACTTTAGACATCCATGTGGGATAACATATAGTTCAATCAAAAGCCAACAAGTCGATAACGGGGTCATTTCAGAAATCCAAAGACTTCAAGAAATCTTTTAAGTTTTTGCCAATGAAGGAGCAAAGATTGGTTTGAGTTCTTTTAAGTATATGTTTTGGGACTTCTTTAAAAAAAACTTGGAGCCAGAATTATCCAATTGAAACAGTTTGCTTCTGTTGACTAGTTATACGTACAATAGTAGTTAGTAGGTCATTATATTCATAGTTTTTTTTTGTTGAGGGGTTCTCAACTTTCTCATCAGGACGGACAAAACGTGGCTCATAATGCAGTTGGTGTGCTTACTTAAACTGTGCATTACTACAAACCATAAGTTATACATTATTTATGAATTAAGGAGTTTTCCCTTCGTCAATATTATATCACCACCATCCACCATGACACTATTGTTAGGACCATGTCACACCAAGAAGCAAAGGCATATCCACAATTAAAATTTGACGGATTAGAAATGCTTAGCATGTGTTAAAGTGGGTTAAAGTCTCACATTGGTTGACGAATGGACTAGTGGTTTGCTTCTATGGATTTGGACAATTCTCTCCTCATGAGCTAGATTTTGGATTAAATTAGGCTCAGTTGTCATAGCTTTACCGCCTGAATGCATTGTCTTTTATTAATTAGGGATTCAGAATTTGATTTTTTTGGTGATTCTTACATATATATGCTGAGTTTTATTGAACTCATACTTTTGGCTGCTTGTCCCTCCACCAAGAAGTGATTCGTTAATCATATTCAGAAGCTCCACATACCCAAGTGTTATTAATTAAATGATCAAATGAATTACAAATCTTTTTGTTTATTTGCTAGAATCTTGGTTATTGACGGGGAAGGTTGAAAGAATCTTAGTGAAAACTGCTGGGAAACTTCTCTATGATAAGATTAGGTATACTGAAAACTTTGATCAATGTCTACATAATAAGATAAAGAGATGAGAAGTGTCCTTTGGAGAGGGGCAAACGGTTTGGGCCGTTGGGCGCAAGGCGATCTACACGAATCCGCTCCTTTTTTATGGTAAGCATTCGTCCCACTAGGCACTAGCTTATATGAGAAAACATGTGGAACCTAGGGATGAAAATAAACTAGGAGGATGCCATGTCATTATCGTGTCTGGTCTTTCCTCTATTAAAAAAATTATTCTCTTTTCTTAATATAGTAATAAGTAAAAGTGAACAGAGACGGATGGAGTATAAGAAAATAACCATGGATCAAGTCAATTGCGTCTAGACGTCGACAGTTGGTATCTATCTACCTAACTTCACAACACACAATTGGTGCATATTCAAACTTAACATTTAGATAATTGCTTATTTACTGTTTCTACAATAGTGATGGGACTTCGGAGTACACATCCTGCACAGAAACTAAAACCATACATGTGGCTTTAGGCACACAAGTCGCAAAACTGAAAACAATCTGAAACAAAATGGCTCCAAAATCATACACGTGGCTGTACTTTAGGGACACAAGTCGCATATAATATGTTTTCGTCAAACATTCTAAAATAATAATTATTGCTTTGACTGTCTTATCTACTCTTGATGATAATACCCAAGGCAGCAACATCAACTGAAAATTAATCGAGATATGAAGTGTGTTGGTACACACAAACCACTATCGATTTAGTCTTCAACAACAGCATTATTAAATTATAGATCAAAGATGCCGTTTTAATCCTGTCAGCTGTATACACCCCTATCACAACGTGGCACTAAAATGAAATGACACTCAGAAATACTCTGATTAGTGTTATGCGACATCAAAATTAGACTGTCTGATCCGTTGTGTTTAAAACTACATTCTACTTCAAAGTAACCACTAACTGCAAGCGCAAATTTTCATTGATCATATCAGTAAGTATTCTGTAACTAGTTATATGAAATATATGTTACAATGACTTCACAGATAAATACAGAAGTTACAATGTCAGCTTAAGGTTTTAATCAACAAGATCCTTGTCAGCACAGAGAAGATAAAAAAAAGGGATCAGATTTCTGGAACAACCTCAAGCAGCTTTCTGAGAAACTACAAAGCTTCCTGGATTAATAGTAATGCTCTTGGTGCAGTTATCTGTTTTGTAGATTCCAACCAGCCGATCTGCTAGCTCAAACATATTGTTTCTAAGGCTGCATGTCGTCAAAACAAAATTAGATAACAATAGTTTCTTAGTGCTGGTTTCTTTGAATCTCATGCTTGAATAGAGTACCTTATGATTATGAACTGTGCATCCTTTGTTCTGTCCTTGACATAATGCCCCACGATGGAGACATTCTTAAAATCTGTGACACGCAAGGAAACCACAAAGAAAGCATGAAGATATTGGTAGCTTGATCTTTATTAGCCAAACGCAACAAGCAGAAAAAGAACATACCCAAAGCAGCATCAATTTCATCCATCACATAAAGCGGAGTGGGTTTATAGTGGTGGAGTGCGAAAACAAGAGCCAATGAGCTGAGGGTCTGAAATTAACATTGTTATTAGAAACCGAATTGATTTGCTAGAGTGCTGCAGCATAACTTACAAAAACCATAGCCACTCTTGACACACACCTTTTCACCACCTGATAAGTTAGCAATATTCTTCCAGCTCTTCTTTGGAGGTCTCACACTAAAAACAACACCTTCGGAAAACGGATCAAGAGAATCCACTAATTCTAGTTCTGCATCGCCTCCAAGGGTGATCATCTGGCGGAGATTACAAAAAAATGTAGTACATTATGTTAATATAGGTATAAATTTCATGCAGGTAAATAACTTTACAATTTGCTAATTTATTTTAAAGGCTCTTTTCACTTATAAATTGTTAAATAGCTGCATATCATGAGAACTAGAACAGTCCCCAAACCCCCAAAAGATAACATCAACTTACTAGCTTTTCCAAAACAGGGAAAGAAATTTGAAGTAAAAAAATCATTTTTGTGGCACAAAACATAAATCCCAATTTCTAAACAAATCAGTCCGTGCACCAGAAATATTAGCAAATACCCAAATCAGACACGACAAGAGAATAAGAAGAAGATTCCCTGCAACTACATGGTTGATAACAGGAAAACAATCTAGATGGTGTACAATATCAGGATACGCTACTATCTTTGCTAAAGCACACTTCACTCCTGCACGCCTAAAATTATTAAATGGCAGAATCACTTACCCAGATGAAATTCAACTAGAGTATTAGATGGGGAAAACTTTTCGGAAAAAAAAAAACAAGTAAAAAATGAGCTGAATACCTGATACATTTCTTTAAGCTTCAAAGATATGGTATTAAAACCCGCCATAAACTCATCCAACCTACAGAGATGTTGTAAGCTAATGAAGGAGAAGCATTGGCATATGGAAGAGAGAAATAAAAGTTGAAGGCTTGACAGAACTAACCTTCTCTTCCTCCACTCATCATATTGTTTTTTAATATCATCGCGCTCTTGAGTAACAGAATTAAGCTCTTGAACTCTTTCATTGTACACAGATACTTTCTTCCGATACCTAGTGACAGTAGAGACTATTAACACTTAATATCAAGAGACATAGCCATGCTACAAGCTTCTCTATAAATAATTACGAGTGCATACTCAGAGATCGAGTCAAGATTTGGGTTCATCTCTTTCAGTTGAGCGTCTAGAAGTGAAACTGTCTCAAGAGCTGTCTTAAGATCACAAGTCTGACCAAGAGTTTCATCACTTAGAGTTGCCTGAAGCTTTTCCGGGTCCACCAAGTCTTTCTGAATTCTATACCGAGGGAAGAAATGCAACAGATGATTATTACAAACAAATAGAAGGATAACTTGATGAGGGGGTGTCTGTATATATAAGAAAGAGATTGGAAGCTGACACTGTACAACATGATTTTCCTTCAGAAAGAAATCACCAGGACTTACTGCTCAATATGCTTTGACAGAGCAATAAGCAAATCGTCGAGTTTTTTCTTGTATCCTTTCCCTTTAAGTTCAAAGTCTTTATGAACCTTCTTCATATCTTGTAACTTGTAGTCAGCATCTACCTGCAGCTCTACTTGCCTTAAATTGCATAATCATTTATAAATAAATGCAAGAAAAAAAATGTCAGAATGAGTGCCATAAAACCTCTGATGACCGCATCTCATCCATAGTCTTCTTCAGCTTTTCATATTCGTTTTTAGAATCGTTCAGAACATCTTTGTGCTGATCAATGAGCTAGAAAATCATGAAAGCAAAAACATTAGGAAAAAAAACAGAAATTTGCAGACACAATTGAAGCCTGCACAATTGTATGATGCCCATCTTAAATGAAATAATGGTACAACCTCCTGTATCTTTTTATAGTCCTCCTGAACAGTAAAAGCTTTCTGCTCGACCTCTTTGAAGATGGAAAGTAACTTCTCCTTCTCAGCAAGTAGATTTTCCTTCTCTTTCTTAGATTCCTCGATCGCTTTTGTCAGCTTTTTAATCAATTTCTGTCCTGTTTCAATCTGGACCTTACGACGGTTGATCTCTGTGCTCTTTTTGTCAATATCCTACGGTGGGGAAAAAGAGGTGTGTTAACAGTAAATCAAGTAAGCTTATCATGCACAGAGGTCAGTTTTCCACTTACAGACTGTATTTTATTAACTTTTGCCTTCTGATTTTTCAATCGCTCGCCACCAGCATTCTCTATTTTATTCTGAAGTTCTGAAGCCTGAAGTAAAACACTGGATTTTAAAACAGCTTTTGCAGCTAGCTGTACTTGAAATTATAGAATGGTCTTAAGAAAAGGATTAACTGATAGCAAGACATGTTATCACCTTCTCTTTCAGCTGTTTTGAACCTTGTGTAAGCCTGTCCATTTCTTTTTCTTCAGCAGAAATTATTTTCTTGAGTTCCTTCAATCTATGAACTTCATCCTTACTGGGTTCAGAAGCAATCCTCAAGGAATCCAGTTGCTTTTTTAGATCATCGCATTGGGACTTCAGACTGTCAATCTGTACACAAACCAAAAATGCATTTAGCTCTGATGGTGCAAGACAACATAGGAAAGAATAAAAGTAGTACTCCCTCCGTCCCAATTTATGTGATGTAGTTTGACTTGGCACGGAGTTTAAGAAAGAAAGACTTTTGAAATGTGTGGTCCAAAATAAGTCATAGATGTTTGTGTGGTTGTAAATCATTTCATTAAGGGTAAAATGTATATTTTAAAGTTAAATTGTTACTAAATATAGAAATGTGTCATTCTTTTTGGGACTGACTAAAAAGGAAAGTGTGTCATATAAATTGGGACAGAGAGAGCAATAGAAAACATCAATTGCAGCTCAGACCTCTTTTTTGCATTTGGCTAGTTCCATCTCGCCATGAGAAAGAGCCTTCTCCGAGGCCTGGTAACACTTCACTGCATCAGTAATTCTTTGGCGTACATTATCCAAATTTTCGGCGATCCTTGAAAGTTCTTTTTCAGCATCAGATATTGCCTCTGGTGAAACACTAGCAGCTCGGATAGATGTGCCCATTTTCCCACCACGAGGCTTACCCCCTCCACCACTCATTGTTCCAGATTTCTCAAAAAGAGCACCTTCAAGTGATACAACTCGGCGAAACTCTCGGTCTTCACCATAGGCAATTCGTGACGCCTGCAAAATTGTCAGTAGCGCAAATTGCTTGGTTCAGAAGTTCTGACCAATTAAGAAAATGCATATATTGCATGCTTTCTGAGTCTTGATGTAAAATTATGGAAAGCCTTACTAAAAATAGTATTTCAAATCTCCTTGTCATTGTATGTCTTAAAATAGAGAACTGGAGAACCCTAGCTAATCTCATTTCATAAATTCAAGGGTTAGAATATTTCTCACTCTTTAATTTTGGAAACAGGGAAAATAATTATTAATATTTTGCTAATCAGTCAAAATTAGAGATAATCTTACCGAGCAGGTAAAAAAATGATACGGCATGCAAATAATCAAAGCAGTTCCATTTCATGCGGAAAGAACTTAAAGATTGATGTAAACGTCACCTGCTCAATATCTCTGGCAACAACTGTATTTCCTAATGCTGCAAAAAATGCTAGTTTCATCCGCTCATCTCGAACCTTAACCAAATCAAAAAGGCGTGGGACTCCTTCTGGCGTTTTAACTTTCTCTTTGATTTTAGGCAAATAATGAACTTGCTTTTCCTGCAAAAATATGTAAATCAAAATATAATTTTAAAATACACCAAAGATTTACTTTTCAGGTCTCCTTCCCGTTGGAGTTCAAAGGCCCATACCATAGATGTCCAACTAAGTATTTTGGAAGTGTGATTTTTTAAAGTTAATAACACACTTTCTAGTTCAAACCAAAAAGATGTTTCGCCTCCAAAATAAATGTGAGATTTATCTACTATTTGAATGCATTGCACTAAAAGAATACTTTTGTTCACCTGTTTAGTTTCATATTTTTGTAGCCAACTACTATTAAAAAGATACTACTAACTACCAAAATATTGTCATCCCCACGAAAGGTCAATTTATGATCCAGTTTCTTATTTATATCTTTCACAAGATAGGGTTAAGGTCACGTATACACCACCCCTCCCCATACCCCGCTTGTGGGATTACACCAGGTATGTTGCTGTTGTCTTCTTATTTTATATCTTCCACTGCAGCAATTAAATTCTTTTATATGTCCGAGAGGGACAGTAAGCAATCTCAATCCAATTATAGACCAGTTGTTTAGCTTCTCTAAAGGGGGTGCATAGTTTAAGAAGCAACAAAATTCAAGGAGACATACCAAAATCATGAAAGTTGCTACACCAAGGCTTTTGCTTCGAAGTAGCTCTACGCAAGCTTGTGCTGCTGCTGTAGTTTCTACTACAATATAGTCAAGCCCAGCACATGCAGTTGATATAGCAACATCATACTTCGCTGTGGGAAAATAAAATAATGCAGAAGAAACAAAAAAGAGTTGAATAAATATTGATTAAAATCAATCTCAAAAAGTTAATATAGTCTGCAGATAAATTGTGAGAAAAAAATCTAAGAAAATGACCAAAACACAAAATCCAAGGCATCCGATATTCAACAAAACTAAGAAGGTAACTGGAAACCAGCCTTTTTCCAGAATTTCCCGTATTTTATGCTCACATTATGCTCACTATAGTTTAGCTCTCAATTTCACTAACTCTGCCAACAAATGAAACAATGCCTAAGATAGAGAAGAACACAAACTAGTTTTAAATGTGACATGAAAATGCTCACCATCAATCGCACCCAAGTCACCCATTCGACCATAAATGCCATCTATCACATTTGCCTCCTTAGCATGCATTATTGCTTTTAGGACAGATCCCTGGCTCTTCTCAGATTCCATAACAGATGAAAGCTCAGCAAGCTTTTGTCTGGCAGCTTGTTCTAGAGGTATCAGACTTTCTTGTTCTTGAAGGCATTCCTACAATCAGTCAAGTGCATCACAAGCCCAGAACACATCCAACTCTTGGCTAAAAATGACAAATAGTAGAGATATTATAAGCACATACCTTTTCAACAGCTCGAGCCTCAAGTGCTTTAAGCTTGTGCTTCTCAAGCTCATCGGCTATGTTTTTTGTGCTTGCCGATTTCATCTCTATTCGTTTATGTATTTCCACAATCTGCTCTTGCGCTTCAGTATAAGCAGCACGACCAGCCTCATGCTGAAAGCATTAATGACTAACCCCTTGAGTGAAAGATTAAACAGCTAGCTGAAATGACCAACTTAGCAATTTAAACGTGTGTACTATTCTGAAAAACTGCTTGTGAACTTGACATGAGGTAATGCACTCAGCATTTTAAGCTTCCGTGTTGGGATAAGACAGGTCATGACTAAAATGCTTCATGCAGCTTCAGTTTAAAAAATGCAGGTCTCATAGGGTAAATGAATCATATTTTAAGTAAAGAGCTGTCGAAGCATGAGTAGAGAGGAGATCATAAATGTTATAATCAGCAAATACCTTCTCATTCAAAAGTTTACTTTCAGTTGATGCCACTTCAAGCTTTCCCTTGTGCTCAATTAAGTGCTTTTCCCAAGGCTCTAATTCAGATCGAACATCAGCAAGCTCACTGCGGAATGCCTCGGTTTCAACTACTTGCCAACAATTGTACAAGAGTGAGACCAATATACTTTGATAAGTTAAAGCTAGACCAATATATACAGCTGTTCTGAGCAATAAGTATCAACGGCTGATGCAAGAGTGATCTTATGTAACTTAAATTGCTAATCATCCAACTCTTACCCAAAAGCACCAATAGGAACAACCATTAATTTTCAAAGCAAAGAAATATATTCTAAAAGAATTTGATAGAAAAGGGGACTTCTAAAATGAGAAACGAGTCAGAAGCTTAGAGTCAAGAAGCCTTCTGCCACTCCATATGTACTGATCGAGAGTTATGAGAAAGTTGTCGTATAGAAGGGACACGAATAAATCAAAAAACAGATAAATTATTTTTATGTTATATAAGCTGCCTCATAATCTCTTCGGGACCAATTTGGTACACTATATGTCAGTAGAAACCATAAAGAACTTCTAGGACCTTTTATCTTATTTCGTATAATATTGAACGGAGATGGGTATAAATGGAGCAATATGACATATAGTGATCAAAGATGGTAAAGGGAGATGAGGCAAATTTAAAATCATACAGAGGAAAGTTATTTTGAGAGAGATCTAAAATCTCTACGAATCAATTCGGATTAGTAGTTGTTGTTGTAACACTTACTTCTGATCTTAAGTTTGCCAAAAGTATTTCATTCTGGTCAGGAACTTACATGTCTATGAAGAGATAAGTGTGAGGTTTAGAGATCCCTAATGGACAAAATAGTGTAGAAACACTGAAACAGGCATAAGGATCTAGCTGACCCCAACTAATTGGAATTGAGGTGTAGTTGATAGATTAATTAATTGTAAAATGCTGCATAATGGAAATAGCAAGACAACTTCAGAATATCTGACTTGCAAACCTCTAAGCAACCGCTTGGTTCAAGTACATTACCTTTAGAATTCTCCTTTATTTCCTCTAGAATTTTCTCCTCATCCACCAAAAGTTGTTGTAGGCTAGGAATATCTTCCTCCAGTTTTGGAATAAGATTTGCAGACTCCTCGCACTCATTAGTTGTGTCAGAGATTTTACGAGAATCCTATCATCAATGAAACAAACACAGCAGGATTACATGTAACTAAGATCCTCTTCTTTGCCAATGTTTATTATTTGTAATCTACGGTACAACTTTCAGCATATCATACCTTATCAATTTTATCAGTCAGTTTCTTTATCTTCTGCTTCAAGTGATTTAAATCTTCTCGATACTTTACATCTTGCCTCTCAAATTCCTTGAACTCATCCTTGCAACGTCTCAGATTATTATCAAGTTCCTACAAGTTTCGACCATAATAAATCTGAACTCTTTGACCAATGTTATAGTACTCAAGTTAAATAATTGAGATACTTTATTCATGATCAACTCAACAAGTAGGAAAAGAACCCACCTCATTTTGGTTATATCAGATTTAAAACCACAATATAGTAATACTTGCAAATTCCCAAGGAAACCACCCCATTCTTAATTACAGGATAATATGCAAAAGGTATACACACTTTTTATTCCATACCTCTTGTCTTTTCAAATACTTTGAATGCTTTGACTCAAGGTCCTTCAATGTTTTGCTATTTTCCCTAATTTTCTCCCTGAAAGTTAAAAAAAAAAAAAAAAATTAAAAAAAATCATTGAGGTCGACTCTCAATGAAAGCACTAATGTAAGGGGGAAAATATTGAAATGGAGAAATGTAATTACAGGCACTGATAAAGTTCATCTCTTTTCTTGAAAAAAAACTAAGAAAAAACAGGGAAAACAAAGAAGGGAGGGAGGTTCTGTAATTAAGTAAACAACTAAGAAAAGAAATACAAAGGTCTTGCATAGCCTAATAAAATATAGTAAGCCACCTTTCGCTTTTCAGGTTTTCTTCCTGTCTAGAAATATTCGCCTGCATCTCTGTAATTCGAGTTGAATTATCTTCAAAAGCCAATTTTGTAGCTTTCTCTTGCCATTTGAGAAGTGATAATTCCTTAAGCATGTAGGCTTCTGCGTCATTCTTCACTCCCTGTTATTGAAGAGATGGACAACATGAACGCATTTCAGGGAGCTGAAGCAAATCGTACATTAAATAATGGCCAAATCTTACCTCCAAGTTATCTCTTTCTTTCTCAGCTAACTTAACCATTTGAACAACACCAGTCCTTCTTTCATTGAGAGCTTCAAGCCTATGATAACATCAAGAAATAGTGAATGCAGATTCTAGAGGTACCACATGCATCTTTTTAGGCACATGATCTTCTCACACAGCACACACAACACGCTCATGACAGTAAATTAACAGAAAAAAACTGTAAGAATGGGGATGCAAATCATATAAAAGGGTGAACAGAAAGAGAGTATTGTTAAGGAAAAGAGTAGAATAACTATTATGATATCACAAGATTCAGTCTGAAACTAAGAGGAGTCTGATGTTGAAACTAAATATTTTTTTTGTGCCAAAATAATTTCATTTCAGAATGAGAACTAACTGCTTAAACGATTCATCAATCTTCTCAACGTATTTGTCGGTTCCTATAATATCCTCTAAATACTCAAGAAAGCCTTCATCATGTGGTCCTTGTCCTTTAGGCTTCATCAGTGATATTTGCTCAACCTCACCCTGCAAGAGAAGATGTTTGGATTTTTCAAAATTCCATGGACATCTCCATATGAACAGAAACCAATTTATAAAATTAACTAAGAACACATGACAAAAACAATATAGACCTGAAGAATCAGAAATCGGTTGTTATCTAGATCAATCCCTTTCCCTTTCAGCATCTTAGTGACCTCTGTGAAGTTACTTGTCCGGTCATTGATATAATACTTGGAGGAGTTATCTCGAAATGCCACACGTGTAATTACAAAATCACTTCCAGGAACAGCTTCATATGTCTCATCATCCTACTTAAACAAAAGAAACACTAAGAACATAACAAAAATTCTAAATAGTCATCTCCAAAACAGGAACATCCACAATTACCAAATCAACAATCTCCTGAAAATGAACAGACACTCCAGCACTTTCCAAATTCTGGTGATTAGTTGAATTGTGGATGAGCTCTGACACTTTGTTTAGACGCATCTGCACAGTATATCATTGAAGTTCAAATTTCAATAACCATACAGACAGAACTAATCCATTTCAAAGGCTTGTTGTCCCCCGCCTTCAACTTAACAAAGCTAACAGCCATTTACAATCACACAGGTTAGTGAATTTTACATCAAAGGTAACTAATCTCGTGATTAATGTCTAAGCTGTTTTGCACAACTAATTTCGTAACATTGTCAACTTTAACTTTAACAAAGAAATAACATTTCAATTTATCTCAAAATCAAGGTACCAAAAAACATGAAATACATTTTTTAAAAGTAAAAAAAAACTCAAATTCTTACCTGTTTGGCCCGCTTTCCAAACACGAATAGCATTGCGTCGATGACATTACTCTTTCCACTACCATTAGGACCAACAACTGCAGAAAAGCTCTGTCCAGTAGGGAATTAACTTATTAACTTAATTTCTTAAATACTCAATTAGTGGGAAAATGTGGAAAAAACAAACCCTAACCTTATGGAATGGGCCAACGCGCTGTTCGCCTGCATAAGATTTGAAGTTTCTCATCACCATTTCTTTAATGAATAGCCTTGGAGGTCTAGATCCAGTACGAGATGACTCATTTGTCGATTTGTGAGAGTTTGAAATTTCCATATCTACTGCCATTTTAAACTTACGAGAAGAAATTCCGAAGAATAGCTTCCGCCTTTGGCTGTAGCAAAAAGGAGGACCGAATAATTTGCTTCTGAAGCTCAACTCCGGCCAGGTGCTGGAGTAAAAGAGGAGCGTGAGAGAAGATTTGAACTAGTACTATTATTTTGGTAGTGCGGAAAGAATTTAAAATTTTAAGCAAGAACGATAAGGAATGTTTGGGCGGGAAAATCAGGTGAGAGTTGGGCTCTTGTATTTCAAAGCCCAGCCCACTAAGTTAAACGGCATAAACGGACCTAGGAGCATTATGGGGTCGGCCTAATTTCCTGAAGCCCAGATGATTTGTTCATGGATATTTACACTGAAAATTAGATGATAATGCACATTGTACACCTAAATTCCAGGTAATTTGAAACATCTTATAGCCCTCTGGGTGTGTTTTTTCTTCTTTTTATATTTGTGAAAACTATATTGTATAGTCCCCCATCAAAATAATAGTCATGAAATGTATTTTTTTTTTTGTATATTATTGTTTGATATGCATAAAATACACATTTTTAATATAAAATAATAGATATTTTTTGTATATTTGACTAGCGAATATAATAATTTTGGCAGATCAGCCAACTATGTAACTTTCTTTTGTATTTTGGAAATATAATAATCGTATCTCGTGAAGTTACAACTTACATCAACCCCTTTAGATTGAGAAAGATGTTTGTCCCACAAAAAAAGCTTAAGTTTCAAAAGTTTACGACGCAAACTGCTAACTAACTAATAGAGTTCAGCTTTTATAATTCTAGCTGCCTCAATTTACAAGTAAAATGTGTAAAACACTCTTTTTACTTGGAATGATTGAAGAATATGGAGAGTTATCGATTTCTTTGGTAGGATCATTTCGTCTTTTTTACAATCAATCGTGTATAGTTCATTGTTCGAATTTCTTTAAATGGTAGTGGCCTTGAAAATTTTGAAATTATTACGAACTCACAATTCGAATCTTGGTCGAGACTTAAAAATTTGCTCACTTAAGAATAAAAAACTGTATAAAATCGCTAAGAAATATGTATATAATTGTATAAAGTTCATGATAGGTTTTCGAAAATAATGCTTTGAATCTCACTCACGTTTTCAAGTATAAAATTTATATAAATTTGCATGAAATATGTATATAACTATATAAAATTCATCTTGGTTTATGAAAAATAATACAACTAAAACAACATTGGATGCAACTCTTATACACTAGTAATAGAAATTCAATATTACTACAATAGCATACTAACTTAAAATACAATTTTCACATAACATCATACGGCTTTATTACAAATTTGATAGTGTAACTTTGAATTTCAATAAACAATGACTGAAATTAAGTTCAAAACTACCTTAAATCGACTCAAAGCGAATATATATTTGTATTTGTATACAAAGCGAATTTCGGGGCTTTTAAACAAACCTCTAAAATGAATTTGTATTTATATATACAATCTCTAATTTATATGTTTAGCTTCTAAAATATAGTTACGTCATATAATTAGGCAAACTTTAGCTATGACACCTCATTTATTACCTGAATAAAATTTTGCCTTTATTATTCTTACTAATTTCTCACAGAATCATGTTCGAATTATTTTCAGCCGAATTTGTTTTGTATGGTGTTTGGCCCACTGATCGTACCTTTTCTTAATAGAAAAATTATCTTATATATACTTTTTAGATTGTTTATTGTAACTTGTAACAGTATTTCTTTGAAATTATTGAATTAAGTTTTTAATTGCAAGTTGTAGCAGATTTCAAATATATTTTTTAAATTTATTTTTTATTTTTTAAAAATATTTAATAGATATATATCAATTAAAATCTTTCTTGAATATTTGTGTTTATCTTTCCCACTTACCTTAATTACCGTGTATATAGTTATTAGAGGAGTAAAATCTGATCAATTGATTATATTTATTTATACACGTTTCTTACCTTTTCCGAGAAAGTAACATTAATTTACTTTCCCAACTTTACACGCCCTCTTCTTTTTATTCTTTATTTGGTAAAATATATTTTTCCCATTAAAGTTACTCTGTGGTTTTGTGTTTACACTGCTTCTTCTTTTGTTTTCCTCGCCATTTTTTGCTCTTGGGTGTAGACATTTGGTTCAATTTAGGTTTGATTTTCGATTCTTGTGCATAATCAGTTTTATTTAAGGTTGAGTTTGATTTCGGTATGATTCATGTCTTCTATTCATAAGTTCAATTCTGCTCCCACTCGGAAGAGCCCTAGATTTGTGGAAGAGAGCAGCCCCATTGTATAACAATGACATGCTCCGAATGGTATCACTGTATTTTTATTGTTAAATGTATGAAATTGAAAGAGAAGATGTTACGTGTAAATGATTTATTCTTACTGGTTATGAAAATAATATTAAATCTTATAAAGTTTAGTGTATGAAACTGATACAAATCTGCTAATGAGAAATGATACAACAAATTATATTGAAATCAGTTTATATATCCATTTCATTTACTAAATGGTATTTCTTATCGGGGTCTCAATGTATGTAATTCTTATTAAAACTACAATAAAAAATGTTGTGATTTTTATGTGAATTTATTTGAAAACTAGGTTTATACCCACTACATACACAAACTCTTTAGTCTTTATGTGTATTACATTTCATTTAGTTTTTCCACCCAAGTTTAAACCTTGTTATATACCAATATCATATACAAATGTCACATTTGTATGAAATGTGTATGAAATAAATATATAATCTGGCATCTTTGGATTACGATATTCAATTTAGGTGATACCAGTTTATATACTCATTCCTTATCTCTTTGAATCAAGATTCTAAATCTATGAAAAATTCTTAACCGATTTAAAAAAAAAACAATGAGAAAATAAAGTTACTATAATTTGTATGATGAATAATTTGACTAAGAACTGCAAGAAATTTATGAGGAGAAATTCATGGAGAGAAGCTTACCACATTAATTAATTACTGTATTTTTTTCTATGGAGGATTTCAATTAATTTTGAAGAAATATATATGTGGAAAAAGTATAGAATAAAATGGAGTAAAAAAAAGGAGAGAGAATCGTGTATAGAAGAAGAGGAAGATCAGAGAATTGTGGAATTGTATAACAAATTAGGGAGAAAATAAAGGAAAGAAGAATTTGGAGGGGAGAGAAAACTTCTTTTTTTAAGGATAATTTTTTTATTTTTAAAAAAATTCATTTTTTCCCCTTATTTTTTTTGTTTTAAAAGTTGTTATTAATTGCAATGTAAGAAGTATTGTTATGACTTGCAATATAAAATCTACGGATGTATATTTCGATTTTTTCTCCTTTTCTTAATTATAGCTTTAAACCCATTTAAGAGCCCGTTTGGGATTGCTGTTAGAAAACTGCTTATTTGAGAAGCACCTTTATAAAATAATTTTTCAGAAAAGTACTTTTGAAAAAAAGTAATTTGTGTTTGGTAAATTCATTAGAAAAGTGCTTTTTGATATTGTGTTTGGATAATTTTTTTCAAGAAGTCTTTTTGAGAGACATATGACGAAAAAGGACATGTATCAGTAGACCTTTACTATTAAAATCATTTTATAGAGAAAATTTATTTTAAATATCTATTATAATGTTTTTAATTAATTTTTTTTTATTTAATTAAAAAGTACGTACTATAAAATTTTCAATTTATATTTATATACATAGATACATTAACAAATATTAAATAATGATATAATATTACTATAACAATTTAAATATTACTTAGAAACATCAAACAAAATAAATTTAAAAATTATTCCATAAATTAAATCACTACATATGAAAAAATTCACCACAAGATTAAATATTTATTTATTTAAAAAGATTAAATATTTGAGAATCAATATTTACAAGTGCTGCCACAACACCATTTGATCTTGCAACGTGTTTCATCGGTCATTTATTGTCATTAATAATAAAAAATAAAGAGTTATATATTCTTCGATCATCACCATCAATGAATTTTTGATTTTATTTAAAGAAAAGGAGTGAGGAATAAAACAATAATATATAAATTATAAAATAAAATAAAGAATTATGATGTAAATATGAAATATAAAATTTTAAAATCAAACTTTTAAGATATGCTAATTAATTAATAAGAGATATTTTGATATATATATATATAGTGATAGAAATATTTTTGTTATGAAAAAAATAATTTTCTGCTGGTTTTGCTTTTTTTTTTAAAAGCAGAAATTTTCTGCTTCTTCCCAAAAACAGAAAAACTGTTTCTGCATTTTTTTAAAAACACTTTTGCAAGTTTATCACACACCATCTTTTTCAAAGGAAGTGTTTTTTTTCTTAAAAAAAGTGGGTTTTTTTTTTAAAAAAAAATAATCCCAAACAAGCTATTAGTTCTGCTGGCAAACAAATACATTTTTTCATGCCGTTCTAACCATTCATTCGATAAAGGTGAATCGACCAGTCAAAATATATATAGGAATATCGAGAAAACCTGCAATTTTATATTTGAGACTTATTTCACACTGGAAAATAGGAAAATATGTTAGAGGTAAATTGCTCTCAGTCTCGGTTATACATGTTTTCTTTTTCACCTCAAGAAAGACATATTTTGTTTACTGACTAGCCGTTACAAAATGTGACACTTTTTATTTTTCAATGTCGAGTTTGAAAGAGCATTAACATAAGGGAAAAGGTTCAAATATGCCATCGAACTATTGAAAATGACTCATTTATGCCATCCGTTAAAAGTTTGGCTCATTTATGTCATCGCCGTTACAAAAAAGGCTCATTCATGCCATTTTTTTTAACGGTGGTTTTTTAAAAAGGGAAAAGGCTCAAATATGCCATTGAACTATTGAAAATAGCTCATTTATGCCATCCGTTAAAAGTTTGGCTCATTTATGCCATCGTCGTTACAAAAAATTCACCGATTATAGAATTTTTCTGATTTTTACTTCAAGTACAATTTTTTAAGAATTTAAAAAATTGTGTTTCGGTAACTAATTGATTCGTTGTTTGAAATAGTTGATGTCTGTTTTGGGCTTGAATTGGTCTTGAGATTTGCAGAATTGTGTTCGGCGATTCCGAAGAAATTGAAAATGGATGAACTCTTTACAGTGCCTATAAAGGAGTTACAAAATGCATAGAAATATTTTGGCCGGAGAAATCGATATTTTCTTATTAGGAATTTTAAAATTTCTTTGGTTGATTTAATTAATGATGTGGAAGAATTATTGTTGGCCACGTGTACAAAATGGTTTTGTAAAACCCCCCCAAATTGGACTGTTAAAAAAAAATGACATGAATGAGCCAAACTTTTAACGGATGACATAGATGAGCCTTTTTTCAAAGTTCGATGGCATATTTGAGTCTTTTTCCTTTAATTAATGATGTGGACGAATTATTGTTGGTCACGTGTACAAAATGATTTTGCAAAAAACCATCAAACCGGACTGTTAAAAAAAAATAGTATGAATGAGCCTTTTTGTAACGGCGATGGCATAAATGAGCCAAACTTTTAACGGATGGCATAAATGAGCCATTTTCAATAGTTCGATGACATATTTGAGCCTTTTCCCTTTTTAAAAAAAACACCGTTAAAAAAAATGGCATGAATGAGCCTTTTTTGTAACGGCAATGGCATAAATGAGCCAAACTTTTAACGGATGGCATAAATGAGCCATTTTCAATAGTTCGATAGCATATTTGAGCCTTTTCCCTTAACATAATAGTCATATACAAACGAAGGCGAGAAATAAAACGGAATGGTACAATAGTAAAATTATTGTTACAACCATATTGTTTCAATGAATATATTTTTAGTCTATGTATACTTCTTGCACAATCATCTTTGTCTGTTTCAAATTACCATCCTTCTGCTGCATTTGTGATCGTCCACAAAGTTGACATTCTTGTCTTTACCAGTGTAATATCGGAGATCTTATTTTTCTAAAATAGCTGTTATATTTTACTGATTTTTATATGCTCACCATGCATTAAGAGCATATAATCATGATCAAGAATGAAAGCAGTAAATCTCATCAAACAATAAACTCACCACAATACTTTCTCCAATGAGTTTAATTAACTAGCTCATCATATAACATGAATAATAGGCTTTGTAATTAGAGTTTGGTAAAGACCATGTAAAAGAGAAAAAAGAATACTCCACTTTAGATACATATGCACCTATGTAATTAACTTATATAGGGACAATTTGGAGCATAAAGCATCCCATATTCAGGGTTTCAAGAAGAGTTGATCATCAGTCACACGCCCACACTTCAAAGGGTTATAATATAGACAGTCTATCTTGATAAGAAACATTAGTAACTCATTCCACGATTCGAACTTGTGACCTATAGGTTACACGGAAATAGCTTTACATCGGTGTTAAATGGAACAACATAAATGGGCTAAAATTTGGAAGCCATTGTTTCAATGGGGTATCAAAATTAAAGAAAGTGGTGGAACTCCAAAAAGACATGCCGTTGTGAGGCTTCTATAAATTCATAGATTTGACACATACCTGATTAAAAAACAACACTTACCTAAAGCTTTGTTCCCTTCAATAATACCTAACTCCATCTTAGAATGTATATCACACAATTGTGCTTTACCTTATCCAGGCACATGCAATATTAAGAACATGGCATATATAGTTGTTCTCATTGTAATAAGAGAACCAAACGAGAGTCTTTTTTCAATCTCCTCATTCAAACGTTTGTAGAAGAATCACTAGGGTTATTTTAACAAAAACAGGATAATATATATTCAAGGGACGCAAAAATTAAAGATTATTTAGGGTTGAGGATACAAATCCAATAGAAAAGATCAACTATATGTAGAGACAATTCAGCTAAATTTGACACTTATGCCATTGATCTATCCATAGACTGACCAAAAATCACTCAAATAGATGATATCATAACATCATGGCAACTTCTATATGCTCTTTATCTTGATAGGAAACCAATTTTGACAAGATTTTCGTGAAGAATTTTGATCATCTACAATATATACATAAAAAGATTAACATTCTATATATACCATGTTTAATTAAAACATTTATCGGCCGTCCAGCCTCCCTTTCCCATTCTTGATCAATCGGCCTAATATTTTCTACACCAAAGCATCGGAGGTCCTTCAAACAACACCACAATCTTTAACTGATTTCTACAAGTTTGGAATAACTTTAATTTTTGTTTGGCTCAAACAGCTAGTAACACAAAATGCTTATGTCATACTTAACAGTTAACAAACACATCACATATAAAGAATTTGAGAAATAGACCATCAAGTCTAATCAAAACAGAAACACATCTTTTCTCCCCTAAATGCAGGGCCAATTTATTACATATAAATAAACGGTTCACTCTTGAAACATCATCAATATGCAAATCATTACAAACGATCTCACACCTTATTCACATATATATATATAAAACAAGCTGCCAAATTAAAAGAGAAGGAAATTAGAAATCCATTAGCTTCACTCCTTCAACACTCACACACATAGAGACAAATCCGATTTAAAACTTACACTTCATGTAGTAGTGGAAGTAGCAGAAGTACAATCAGAAGCAACTTCAGTATCCACTTCCCTTCTATGGAAGTTTCGGTGGCAGCCACAGGCTGCACAATTAAGGGTGCCGGAAGTACTGTCTGGCATGTACTCCCGGCACCCGTCTACGACGTATCCGCCGACACTGGCAGCATGATTCCTCTGACACTCTACATATCTTACTGTCCTTACGGTAAAGGATGAATTTGTAGAGTTTCTTGAGGAGTCATTTCTCCTCAAAACTTTTTTCATCTCTTCTCTACTGCCAAACTGAATATGGCATATGAGAAGGAAGAGAATATTAATTTTGATAAAAACACCTAGCTTCTCTTATTGCTTAGCTGGAAAACCCTAACCCTAGAAGGCATATTTATATAACAGCCCAATAAACCTTTTTTCTTTGTATGAAAAAGTTATATAATACTACCAAATTACTAATCTTTCAGTTAATTTGTTGTAGATGATTAAAATTAAACCTTTTTTAACTGTCTCAACGATTTTGATTACAGTGTTTTTACTGTTCTTTCATTAATCTCAGGGTAAATTTCTTTTTTTTTCCTTTTATATATATAATAATGATTAATGATCGTTGTCATGAATTGATTGCGCCAACATCTAATCACGTAGTATCAAAATAGCTAGCTTGCTTTAAAAGGATTTGCCGCTAGTATTCTTTTGGAAAAAGTATCAGTAATAATTCATTATATTATAATTTCCTATTCTTTAATGGTGATGAATTTTTATGGAATGGGAAACTATATATTTTTGCTACTAGCTCTCTCCATCCACTTTTATTTGTGCACTTCACTAAAAATTAATAAATGTCCATTCTAGAAAATAAGAGTATATTTATCATTTATTTCTAATTTACCCTTATTATCAATTATAATTATTTTTAAAATATTAAATTTATTATAATCAAAATTCATATGATATAGCAAAATTGTCATTTTATTAATTGTTCTTTAAGAAGTGTGTCAAGTTAACATTGATGAGCAAGTAAAAAAGGACAGAGTATTATATAAGCCTAATTAAAGTCATGTGGCCCTCACAGTCCCAGATGATAATTAAAGTACTTCTAGTCTATTACTAATCCAAGGCTGCCAAGAAAGTACTAGAGTCTAATCAAAATATGTAATTTGATTATTTATAGTATAACATACCAAAACTGCGTAGACAAACCGTTTGTCCTCTCTTTGAGTTTATATCCATGCAGATGTAAGAAGAAGAAAAAATGCTTAGCATAGTAAATTACACAAATCAAAATGATGGGTGTTCCAATTACTACACATATTAAAAATGAACGAGCTCTGTATTCTTCATTTGCTTATTAGGAATAAAAAAAAATTGCATTTTTTTCTCCGTGTATAAGTCGTCATTATTATGATTGAAACACAATGTCATTTACCAAATTATATCATGATTAATAAATAATAATTTAGACATATTAAAGATGCATTAAGCAAGCTAAGGCTACTAGCTAGCTACTTGTATTAAATAAAATAGAACTAGAAGAGCGAAATCCTTTTCTTACTCTAACGTTGGCTCCAGATTTCGTACAAAACAGAAAATTAGGCCTCACATGTAATAACATTTGATTCATCGAGACAATGTGTTTGGCAATGGTGGATAACGACCTTAATGAGCCTTAATAGTTTTGCACCCATTTCTGTTTCACAAAAAAGTTTGAAGGCCGCCCACGCGATGCGCTGTACGTAATTTATGTAAGTGTCTTAATTTCATTCATTCGGAACCTACAATGACGCATGATAAAAATTAAATTCACTTGAATCAACATTATATTATTCACTAATTTTGGTCATGCACGTTACAAACTTTAGGCCCTTGTACGTATATATGAGCCATTAAGGTATCCTTGTACCCAACTCTTTTTCTTTATTTTTGTTAAATTACAAATTCAATGTTGAAATAATCGACAATTTTTAAATATTTACGTCTTAATTAAGTGTCGCCCCTGAGTAATCGACATATGAGCACCAAAATTGAAACAAAGAAAATATCCTGCTTGTAAAAGATATATCTGATATATACGATCACTTCCGATACGATCTCACAAAGTCTCAAAAATTGCTTGCCCGCATTAATGCATTTTCAAATATACATAACATACAAATATGGAAGCTGCTCGAGTGACATAAGTCGATGAAAAAAAAAAACAGAGGAGGGATGGGTGAAGGAAGGTAGTTAAATATGATTATGGTATGCATCAGGGCCGTCTCAACAAGATTAGGGGCCTAAAGCGAAACTCTAGAGAGACCCTAAATATATATATATATTTTTTAAAAAAGATCATCATATATATTTTATTTAAAATTCATTTATCTAGCTTTTTTTGATTCGTCATTAATTATTTTCTTATAATCAATTTGTTCTAATAGTTCTTTTTCAATTGATAATATAGCTAATTCATTCAGTCTCTTCAAGTTTTTTCTTTCTCTCTTTTTGAAAAATTGGAATTGTGTTTTCTAATCGACATATTTAAATAGAATAAATCATAATAATAACTAAAACAAAAATATGTCCTTATGAACTAAGAATATGAACAATAATAAATTTTCAAGAAAAACTATAAAATAAAGTTAGAATAATAAAACCTGATTCAAGAATTTGATAAGCTGATATTCATATAACAATATCGAAATGGTGTTGTCCTCCTTCAATTGCTTGTAATTCTTGAGATTTTGAAGAAGACACTAAAAAGTAATTTTTGTTCTTTTGTAATTATAAGCAAGAACATTAACTAAGTTGTCAGTAAGTTTTGCAAAGTAAGGGAGTGTTCAATGTTGATAATTAAAGAGAGAACAAAATTTATAGATAGAAGAATATAAGTGACAATAATGTAGCCCAAGTTATTAGGAGATATTGTAATCAGGAAACTTTAGTTTCGATACGTAGAAAACTATTTCCCAAATGATGTTTTATTACCCTAAAAACAAACGGTACCACATTAAATATTTTACTTCCTTATCAGATTTTCTTTTTAAGTTTATAAGTAAATATAATTTTTTTTAATAAATATGTATAAGTACATTTTTTAGAAAAAATGGGCCCCCAATTTTTTGGGGGCCCAAACGGTTGTTTTATTGGGCTAGTGGTTAAGACGGCCCTGATATGCATTAGATAAAGTAATTGAAATAAAGTGCACAAAGAAGGTACTATTTAGTAAATCTTAATGATAATGGGATTTTGAGGTTGATAGGTCCTTAATTAAAGAGAAACATGATTGTACTTTAGTGAAGGTTAAATTGAATTATGACTCACAAGGCAGAAATTGTTTCTTACCTACCCAACCCATCTTGTGATGCCCACAGAAATTTTAAAAAAAATAATTAAAAGGCTTCTGAATTTCATTAGCTTTTGGGACCAGTAAACAAAGAATCTTAGGCACCTAAATTTAGCTTTTTCCTCTATTTGTTTGTGAATAAATTAAAATTGACATAATTAGTTATCAAATCAGTAAGACACCTAAGCACGGTTTTAATTATTGACCTTGATAATGAAATTGTTTACTTAAATTAGGAAACTTGCCGTTGATTGATGCAACTTGACACAAGTTAGATGCCGTCTCATACTTTTGTAATTGCAATAGCTCATTTTTTCTTTCTTTCTTTAATTAATTTGTTGTACTCCACACGGTACGTATACCTTATAAAATTTTAAACATATACTAGTACTAGTAAATAGGGGTGCGCAGAAAAATCGTAGAACCGAAAAATCATATCGAATCGAATTAGTTCGGGTTTTTTTTGTTAGTTCGATTCTTTGGTTCGGTGTTCGATTTAGGGGTAACGGTTCTTTGGAGGACCGAAGAACCGAACTTTTATTTCTTTCTTTAATTAATTTGTTGTACTCCACACGGTAAGTATACCTTATAAAATTTTAAACATATACTAGTACTAGTAAATAGGGGTGCGCAGAAAAAACGTAGAACCGAAAAATCATATCGAATCGAATCAGTTCGGTTTTTCGATTTGGTTTCGTTTTTTTTTTGATAGTTCGATTTTTTGGTTCGGTGTTCGGTTTAGGGGTAACGGTTCTTCGGAGGACCGAAGAACCGAACTTTTATTTCTTTCTTTAATTAATTTGTTGTACTCCACACGGTAAGTATACCTTATAAAATTTTAAACATATACTAGTTAGTAAATAGGGGTGCGCAGAAAAACCGTAGAACCGAAAAATCATATCGAATCGAATCAGTTCGGTTTTTCGATTTGGTTTCGTTTTTTTTTTTGATAGTTCGATTCTTTGGTTCGGTGTTCGGTTTAGGGGTAACGGTTCTTCGGTGCACGGAAGAACCGAACTTTTATTAAAAGTTTTTTTAGATTTTTTTTCATTTAGCTCATGTTTGGCCCAAAACTTTTCAAGACCAACCCTCAAAGCCCATACCCAATTACCCCATCAATATTTACCTTCCATCCTTATTACTTTTACATTTTTCTAATTTTTAATTTTAATTCATAATATACTTATATTTCTAATTATAATTCCTAATTTTTTTCACACAAATACTCCTAATTTCTAACTTTAATTCCTAAAAAATTTCACACAACTACTAACACCGTATTGTGATATGAAAAATGGAGCACTACAATGATATGTATTTGAAATGTCCTCACTTGATAGTCTATTTACAATGTTTTAGATTTTTTAGTGTCTTATATTTTTTGATTCGGTTCTCATTTTATTTTTTATTTTGCACCGAAAAATCGATTTAAAAACATTGAACTAAACCGAACCGAGCCAAATTAGTTTGGTTCGGTGTTCAGTGCACACTTTTCCAAAACCGAAGAATCGAATTCAAATTTGATAAAATCAAATCGAAGAACCGAACGCCCACCCTAATTAGTAGTAAGTAATAAATACTAGCTAGTTATCTTGGTTGTGATGTGACCAATCAAAAAGATAATAAATGCATGGAGAATCTTAGAAAAATATTTTTGAAATTCAACTGACGCTACGATATTATTTCGTTGTTTAACTTTAACATAAGCTTTATTATCACCATCTCTATGATTCAATTATTTTAGAGAGATGAATTATGATGTGGAGGGCTTTTAATATATAGAATTTTTTTAATATTTAATGTCATGAAAGAAGCAAGGTCAACGTATACTAAGGCAAGGTCAACTGATTGAGAATTCTCTTTCCCTTTTCTCTCACTCTCTAATTCTTTAATTAATTTACGACATGACTAGTTTTACGTTTCTTGTTTAATTTTTCTTATATATATTGTGACTAGTGAGTATTACGCAAGCAATTGTTGGACAAATAATATTTCACCTGGCCCCATGGTTGTAGTGCTTCTTTTGTTTCTTTTTTCAAGTCAAATCAATATATATAAGTCATCACATAATGAAAGTAGTCAAAGTTGATAAAATAGGAACCCCCAAGTTAAAATTTAGCAACTTCAGTATAGACCACCAACCTGAGTTAAGGTAAAATTGTTTAGATGATCTCCACATCCTTAAAAGATTTCGGATTTGAGCCCTTGAGAATGAAAAGAATTCTATTCAAAGCGTCACTCTAATTCTAGGTGATTTAGTCACATAGTAATCACACTATATGCTATTAAGAACAAAAATAATTTGAATTCTCTCAATCGTCCTCTACATTATTTTCTTCTCTGCAAACATGAAAATATATTGAAACTAACAGTACCTTTAAAATATGAAAACTACATAGAATTTTGAACTGATAATAGAAGAGTCGAAAACCGTTGCAGAGCCCAATTTTCAGTCTGCAAACACAACATGGGCTGAATAACCATCTGCAGTACTATTGGGCCCTTTTTATCAAGTAGGCCAATTTTGTTTCAATCTCCACTTTCTATGGGGCCAGTGCGCGAATAGCCACTTGGAGCATCACTATTTAAAGAATAGTCAAGTATTTAATACTTAGTCGTTTCGATTCAACTTTAAATTTGTAGTATTGAAGTTGAAAATTCTTGTTCTGAAATTTGAAACTTCAAATATACAGATCTGAAACTTGGGACTTTCAAACCGAACTTCATATCTAAATGTCTAAAGTTTGTAATGTACAAACATTTGGTGTATAAAGTTAGGATGAGTAATCACCAGTTCATACTCATACATCATAAGTTTGAAGGCATAACTTCAGATTCTAAATATCTGGAGTTGCTAACTTCCAAAGAGGAAAAGATTTTTCGAAGAAAAAAAAAAAGTAAAGGCATAATTTTTTCATAATCCATAGAAGAATATTTACAGTCTTCCAAATTAAATTAACTACAAATGAAGTATATATTTCATACATAACACAAACGTTCATGCATAAAAGCAACACAAGCAACTTGTGAACCTAACAGGTAGATGGATAATTTTGCACATTTCACAAATCACATGGGTAAGTTTGAAAAAAAAAATTAAAAATAATTTTTTTATAACAACTTTGTTAGCTTAGTTGGCAAATAAGGGCAAATATGTGTTAGTTTTATAACGGTGAGAATATAATTGACCCCAACTTTAAACATAAAAATAAATAAATAAATAAATAAATAAAAAATTTACAAATCACTAAACCAATTTTGGACCTTTTTCCTCGGATATATGTCGGTTATTATAATCGATTTGATTTGAGTTTCAATTTGAACACTCCTACCTGCTTTAATGGTAAAGCCTAAAAATAAGTTGCTCGTAATGTCCAATTGCAATTAAAGAAAACCACATGGAAGAGTTAAATGCAGTATCAAATGGGCTATAGGACTAGCAAAATGTCTTTGTCCAATGGAGCACATGACTCTGTTTCCTATTATATGATCTGCTATTGACTCTTGGCCATTTCTTGGCTCAGTAAGTATATGGTCCTACCCCATGTGACTGCATAATCTTAAATTGTCTAAATCATTTATTATTGGGACTCTTTTGATTCAGAAAAATAGGAGGAAACTACTGCTAAAAAATTGCCATCTCAATGGAGACATATAGAGTCCATGATCGTTTTGTTCATGAGTTTGACTTTGATGCTCTTTGTACATCAATATTCCTTTTAACAGTTTGCATCCTAAATCTTTGAGTTGTTTGTATTTGTGTCGTTGTATCGCTAGTCGATGCATATCACACCATCTAGTACATGTTACTTTGTACGTATCATTTTATGTGATCGTATTTGACGGTTGCAGAAACAGATCCGCGTTGAACAAAGTAGTGTCATGCATGTGGTACCACTTCGTTGAAAATTTTTTCTTGGCCAAACACATCGACAGGCTCCTTAACTTGACGTAATCTTTCACTTTGGCACCTAAAGTGGACATTGTTCATTTTAAGCACCTCAACTACTATCCTACTGTGTCACTTTGATACTTTTTGCTGACTCAACTACTATCCTACTGTGTCACTTTGACACTTTTTGCTGACTCATGATAGTACGTGTGCTACACGCATTTTGAGCGTGTTTGAGGGGTATTTTTGTAAATTTTTCCTCTCTCTCCTCCTTCCTCTCTCTTTCTCCCTGTAATTTTCCACCTTTTTTTTTTCTCGTTCTTCTTCCTCATTCTTTTTCTTGCCACCTTCCACCACCCTCCACCATCACACAAACTTTTGATAATTCTTGCAAATTATTATTGGGTTACACTATTAATTCTTTTTCTTTCTTTAAAATCAAATTTATTTGTTTAATTTGTCATTAACACTAGTACAAGGTATATCGTTTGAATCGAAGTTGACATATTTTGTTGGTTTTAATACCGTTAAAGGGAAATAAACGCAGCAAGGAAATTCAAAAACAAGCAGCTGAAATAGAGCTGGAGTTAAAAGAAGAGAAGAGACGCAGAGAGTTTTTCGGTTTTCTGGAAAAAAAAACAGCGTACTTTATTGGTTGTTACTCCTAACTTATATAGTGCTATTACAACCAAAAATAGGCTAAACTTACCATAAAAAAACAACCTATTTGCTACCAAAAATAATAGGGACAACTAATTAGTTTCCTACCAAAAATAAGAATCCCAATTTGACTAGGAGTTGTGTAAAAAAAAAACTGAAGAGAAAAAAAGAAAAAGTCGCATTCTTAAAGCAACTCTCAACACTCCTCCTTGCTTTATGAAATGCAAAGATATATCAAAGGTACAATTGACTATGGTGTAAAGTTTGAGAAGTGTCAAAGCTTCAAATTGCTTGGGTTTTCGGATAGTGATTGGGCGGGATCCGCTGATGATATGAGAAGTACCTCTGGATATTGTTTTAGCCTAGGTTCAGGAATCTTTTCATGGTCATCTAAGAAGCAGGAAATTGTTGCACAATCCACTGCAGAGGCTGAATTCATAGCAGCAACGGCAGCAGTAAACCAAGTCCTATGGCTTAGAAAGATCATGTGTGATTTACATATGGAACAGAAGGACAATACTGAGATTCTAGTCGACAATCAGGCAGCTATTGCAATCTCAAATAATCCGGTGTTTCATAGGAAGACGAAGCATTTCAACATCAAGTTTTATTTCTTGAGAGAAGTGCAGCAAAAGGGAGAAGTGACTCTAATCTACTGCAAGTCTGAAAACCAGCTAGCAGACCTGTTTACTAAGCCACTTCCAGTCAGCAAGTTCGAGCTTCTAAGGAAGAAAAAGTCGCATTCTTAAAGCAACTCTCAACACTCCTCCTTGCTTTATGAAATGCAAACACCAATTCTCTTCCTTAGAAGCTCGAACTTGCTGACTGGAAGTGGCTTAGTAAACAGGTCTGCTAGCTGGTTTTCAGACTTGCAGTAGATTAGAGTCACTTCTCCCTTTTGCTGCACTTCTCTCAAGAAATAAAACTTGATGTTGAAATGCTTCGTCTTCCTATGAAACACCGGATTATTTGAGATTGCAATAGCTGTCTGATTGTCGATTAGAATCTCAGTATTGTCCTTCTGTTCCATATGTAAATCACACATGATCTTTCTAAGCCATAGGACTTGGTTTACTGCTGCCGTTGCTGCTATGAATTCAGCCTCTGCAGTGGATTGTGCAACAATTTCCTGCTTCTTAGATGACCATGAAAAGATTCCTAAACCTAGGCTAAAACAATATCCAGAGGTACTTCTCATATCATCAGCGGATCCCGCCCAATCACTATCCGAAAACCCAAGCAATTTGAAGCTTTGACACTTCTCAAACTTTACACCATAGTCAATTGTACCTTTGATATATCTTAATATCCTCTTTGCTGCTCTTAAATGTATTTCACTTGCACAATGCATAAAACGAGATAAGAGACTTACAACAAATAGGATATCTGGCCTTGTCGCAGTGAGATACATTAAGCATCCAATCAAGCTTCTATAATACCCTTCATCAACTTTATCGGCTCCATCTTCTTTACAGAGTTTCTCTTTTTGATTCATTGGCGTGCTCATTGGCTTGCATTCTTCCATTTGAAATTTCTTCAGAATCTCCTTTGCGTATTTCTTTTGGCAAATGAACACTTCACTTTTGCTTTGCTTGATCTCCATCCCAAGAAAATAGGCCATGAGACCAAGATCCGTCATTTCAAAAACTTGCAACATTTCTTCTTTAAACTCCTCAACCAACCTTGTATTATTTCCGGTTACCAGAAGATCATCAACATAAAGAGAAACAATAAGAATATCATTGTCTTTATGTTTAACATAAAGAGTGGATTCCGATAAGCTTTTTTCGAAACCCAAGCTTAACAAATGATCATCTATCCTGCTATACCAAGCTCTTGGTGCTTGTTTTAGGCCGTAAAGAGCCTTTTTTAGCAAATAGACCTTGTCTTCATCACCGTGTTTCACGAAACCTGATGGTTGCTCGACATATATTTCCTCCTCCAACATGCCATTTAAGAAGGCTGATTTGACATCAAGTTGGAGCACCTTCCATTCCATTTGTGCTGCTATTGCGAGCAACAATCTGATTGTGTCTAATCTTGCGACAGGAGAGAAAGTGTCAGAGTAATCAACACCATAAATTTGTGCATACCCTTTAACTACAAGCCTGGCCTTGTATTTGTTGATGGAGCCGTCTGCATTTAACTTTGTTCTGAAGACCCATTTCACACCAATGACTTTTCTATCTTCAGGCTTGTCGACTAACACCCATGTTTTATTTTTCTCAATCATGGAGATCTCCTCCTCCATTGCTTTATTCCACTTTGGGTCTTGAAGAGCTTCTACAGGTCCGGCTGGCTCATAGATGGCTACATTACATCTTTGATAGATATCTGACAACAATCTTCTCCCTTTGACTGGATGATCATCTTCTTGTTCTTGCTGCTGTTGTTCAGATTTTTTCTCTTCAAGAGGGCTGATGTTTGCTTCTAGTGAGTGATTTCCTAATTTCTGAGAATTCCAGTCCCATTGTTCATTCTCACTAAAATGAACATCTCTTGTAATTGTCATCTTTCCAGTTTGAGGATGATAGACTTTGTAAGCTTTAAAAACTCCTCTATAACCAACAAAGATGCCTGGAATTTCCTTCTTGTCAAGTTTGTCACGTTTAACCTGAGGAACATGAACAAAAAACACACAACCAAACACTTTAAGAAAACATAGTGAAGGTTTAAAACCGTACCAAGCTTCAAATGGTGTTTTATCTTCCAAAGCCGTTGTTGGAAGTCTATTTTGCACAAAAACTGATGTATTTGCTGCCTCTGCCCAAAACATTTTAGGCAACTCTTTCTCATGTAATATACACCTGGCCATCTCCATAATCCATCTATTTCTTCTTTCACTAACACCATTTTGTTCTGGTGTATATGGTGTTGTAAGCTGATGCACAATACCGGCCTCCTCACAGAATAAATTAAATTCTGCTGAGGTATATTCCTTTCCATTATTAGATCTCAAAGCTTGAATCTTACAATTACTTTGATTTTCCACCAATTTCTTAAATTTCCAGAATACACCAGCAACTTCTGACTTCAACTTCAAGAAAAAAATCCAACACATTCTTGTAAAATCATCAATGAAGAGAACATAATAGATGCTACCTTGCAGTGATGGAGTTCTTTGAGGTCCTGCGACATCAGTGTGAATCAGTTGCAGCTTTTGTGAAGCTCTCCAGGTTGACTTAGGAAAAGGCTTTCTGTGTTGTTTACCAAATTGGCAGGCATGACATTCGGTAGAATTTACTTCCAGATCAGGTAGGTTCTCCACCATCTTCAACTTTTGCATTTTGACGAGCCCTTGATAATGATAGTGTCCGAGTCTCTTATGCCATAACTCGGCAGCATCTTCCTTTGCTGAATACACCACCTGCTCTTCCTCTAATGGATTAAATGAGAAACTTCTACCTCTCATTTTGACTTTAAACAAGTCTTGTCCTGAGGCTTCCTTTATCAAGCAATGTTTATCTTCGAAATATAATTTGAAACCACTTTCTAATAATTGACCAACACTTAACAAATTCTGGTCCAAATCAGGTACATAAAGAACATTAGAAATTGTTTTAGTACCTGATTGTGTTTCAATTGTAATGGTTCCCATTCCTTTTGCTGGAATATGACCGCCATGGCCTATTCTAACTTTTGTAATTTGAGTAGGCCTCAAATCTTTGAAGATCTCTTTATCACAAGTCATATGATTTGTGCATCCGCTATCGATCAACCAAGATTCGCTTGAGACACTGCTTGTAAAACACGATGCAACAAAGAGTTGACCTCTTCCTGTTCGTTAACAACTCGAGCATCTGCATCTTGTTGCTGAGTTTTGTTCTTACAGATGATCGCTTCATGACCAAGCTGATTTCACTTAGTGCACTTAGCATCAGGCCTTTTCCAACACTTGAAAGGTGCATGTACGAGCTTGCCGCAATGCTTACAAGGAGGGTAGTTTCCTTTGAAGCTACCTGTTTTGTTTTTGTTGTTGCGTGCTGCACCTTCTCCGTCTGTTGGTTGATACTTCTTATTCTTCTTTTTCTTATATCTTCCATCATCATGATGCTTGGCTGGTAAGGCACCTTCAACAGCTCCTTCTTGTCTCATAACACGTCGTTGCTCTTGTGCTTGGAAAGCACTTAAGAGCTCTGCTAGTGTAATTTTGGACAAGTCCTTAGTATTTTCTAAGGTTGTAATGGTAGCCTCAAATCTTTCAGGTACCGTTACTAGGATTTTCTCAACGATCCTTGAATCGTTGAAAGTGGAACCCAGCAATCTGATGCGATTTGCTAAATTAAGAAGTCGGTCAGAGTACTCCTTTATGGTTTCACTTTCCTTCATCCTTTGCAGCTCAAACTCACGTACCAGATTCAACACTTGCATCCCTCGAATCCTTTCATCTCCTTCATATTCAGTCTTGAGATAATCCCATACCTCTTTCGCTGAGTTCAGAGACATGATACGAGTGAAGACATTGGATGAAACTGCAGTAAATAAGCATGCTTTTGCCTTTGATTTCCTGGTTTTCCTCTCCTTGTGAGTTTTAATCTGCGCCACCGTGGGATTGTTTGGCAAGGGAGCTATCTCGTATTCATCTTCGATAGCCTCCCAGAGATCCAAAGCTTCCAGATATGTCTGCATTCTAACGACCCAGATTTGATAACTTTCTCCATCGAAAGTTGGTGGTGCCATTGAAGAAAAATTTGTTTCTCCGTTCATGGTTTCCACTTAACCTAATTGATGTACACACTCACAGGTCCCTTAAGATTAAAGCTCCGATACCAATTGTTGGTTTTAATACCGTTAAAGGGAAATAAACGCAGCAAGGAAATTCAAAAACAAGCAGCTGAAATAGAGCTGGAGTTAAAAGAAGAGAAGAGACGCAAAGAGTTTTTCGGTTTTCTGGAAAAAAAATAGCGTACTTTATTGGTTGTTACTCCTAACTTATATAGTGCTATTACAACCAAAAATAGGCTAAACTTACCATAAAAAACAACCAATTTGCTACCAAAAATAATAGGGACAACTAATTAGTTTCCTACCAAAAATAAGAATCCCAATTTGACTAGGAGTTGTGTAAAAAAAAACTGAAGAGAAAAAAAGAAAAAGTCGCATTCTTAAAGCAACTCTCAACATATTTCATATACCCAGTTTGAACTTAGACTGACAAACCCCAATTATCCATTATAATTACAATATAATTTCAATAAAATCCAAATATATAAAACAACAATAAAGTTAATTCTTGCCATTAAACCAAATCAAGAAAACCCAAATCCACAAGAAGAAAAAAGGTAAAAATCTTAAAAATCAATAGCATCCTTGCAAGAGAATGGACACTCCAAATACTCATTACATTATGAATTTATTTAAATTGATAAATCTCAAATTTCAATATAACTCAAATATACAAAACAAAAATAAAGCTAAAAAAACAACCATTGCCACTCTTGCACCAAATCAGTTTAACTATGAAGAAGAAGAAGAAGAAGAAGAAGAAGAAGAAGAAACAAAAAAAAGGGAAAGAAATTAAAAGGAATGAATCAATGATCTTGGTGGAGTTTTGGATGAAGAAGACAAAGAAAGGGGTGGGTTCGTGTGGGTAAAGAGAAGGTAAAGTGAGGTGTTTTTTTTTTTAAAAAAATAAAATATAATTTCCACGTGTCACGTGCGGATTAGTTTGTTTTCCCACGTAGGAGACGTGTTCCACACGCGCTTAAATTGATTCTGAGAATATAAAAAAAGTGTCAAAGTGACACAATGGGACAGTAGTTGAGGTGCTTAAAATGAAAAACGTCCACTTTAGGTGCCAAAGTAAAATCATGCCAAGTTGAGGGGTTTGTCGATGTGTTTGACCTTTTTTCTTTTTCTAAACATATATATATTAATACTATTACATACTCCATATTAATACCAGTGTTTTAAAAGGCTGGGGAGTGAGGCGGGACGTTTTACTTAGCACGGGACGAGGTGTAAGCCTCGAGGCGATGGGGTATAAGCCCCATGGATCTTTTAATTTTTAATTTTTAATATAGTAAAATAATATAATAAAACAGAAATTATAAAAATAAATTATTAGTGTTTAAAACAATTTAAAATATGATTAAAGAAACTCATAGAATATAAAACTACTAATATTAGGGCTTAACTTTCAAATGATTAAAAATTCACATCTTTGTAAAATATATTACTATCGTGCTGTGCAATTTACATCCCTAAAAGAAAATGCTCAATAAACTTTATTAGTACCCTCAGGGTAATTTTGAGATGATAAAACATGATAATTTACTTTCAAACATCGATTATTTTGAGATGTATGACGATAATAAAATATGATAATTTTGAGACGTATGACAATAACATGAAGACCAATGATAGTGAAGATGCAAAATCCGAATAAGTATTTTAAAAAGAAATGTCAAGTGATATTCCCCCTCACGATATTCCAAATAGTAAATATGCAGTACAATAATTTGTTATTTGAGTTATTTTCAATCTTCTTATTTCTATAAATGAAAAATTCTATTAAGAATCATTGATTTTATTAGAGAATTATAAGAGTCAACAATGCTAATTAAGGAATTTGTCACATAATTTGCCTAAGATCTGTTAGGCGAGCCCCGAGCGTCGAGTGTTAGGCGTGCTTAATGCGTACAGTCGAGCGCTTAGGACGTAAGCCTTACAGAACTAAGTCCCACACCTTTACCTCGAGGTGTTTTGCCAGCGTCTCGCTCTGGGGCAAGCCCCAAGACGAGCCTCAAAACTGACTTTTAAAATACTGATTAATACTATGCATAAATTAACATATAGAATGGAAATGCACCACTTAATGATGAGCATCTCTTGCGCATTATGTAGTATAAATTCCTAGACCTCTTTTTTATAAATATTAATATCGCTTAAATAAAAAATCTGCATATACGCTATTGGAATGTCTTGTTTGTGGTTTAAAACAGGCTATAAATATTTTTGTGACTATATGAATTAAAATGATGTTATTAAGGGTAAAATATAAAGTTTAAAATTAAAATATTTTTAAATATAAAAATATATTATTTTTTTTTTTAAATATACTAAAAAAAAGTGTGTCACATGAAATGAGAAAGTAGTCGGGATAGTAGGGAAAATACCAACTTTGGATGTGGAATACTCATAAACCACACATGTGGAAATTGAACATGAAACCTCTTGGCCTCTGGCTCTCAACACATATACCTTAATTTTGTATATAATCACCTTATTAAAGCTTCATACTCCCTCCATTAAGTTTTACTCGTCATAAATTTTCTAATTTGATTTCTACTTTTACTTGACATTTTTTACTGATCAAGAAAAGACAAAAAAAATTTTCTACTATACCCTTAATTAATTACTCCTACTAGCATTGAGTTAATTAATATTGTAAAATGTTTCAAGGCTTTTTGAAATCTCCAAAAACCAAATTAGTCGTGTGGGATTGACAAAGTGTTTAAACCATTCATTAATCAGTAAAAACATTCATTTCACTGAAGCATTTTTATAATGAAACATTTGGTGGGATAGTTTAAAATGTTATAAAAATAATGCCAAAGATTAAATTGTTTCCCTCCAATTTTTTTTTACTACAATTCCAATAAAGAAATGATTTTTTGTTGGAATTCAACTAAAGAAAACAGATGAACTACTCCATAATAGTATAAAAGACTGCTATACTCTTTCTCAATAAAATGCTTTGGTATCATTGAAACAATTACTCTACCGATGTTGGAATTTGACTTTACTTAATAAATGACATAACCATTAAATAGGGGCACGGTACTCCCTTCATTCCATATTAAATGAATGGTTGAAACTTTTTTTATAGTTCAAAATAAGTGAATTGTTCAAATTTCAAGAGAATTGTTTGGATCTTTTTCCATATTTATCCTTTCTTTTAATGATGTTATTAACTATTTTACATTTTTCTAGGAGAATAGTTTGGATAATCAAAAGAGTAATAGTGTAAAGTAGCCTTAGATTTATGTCCTTAAATGTTTTTATAAATAGGTGTGTATTACCTTAATAATTTAATTATTTTGGACTAGAGGGAATAAAGTTATACTACCAATTATTATTTTTTTAAATAGATGTGTCATCTTAATTTGTAATTAGTAAAATCGAACGGAGAAAGTATTAATGACAACAATAATCATAATTACAAAGTTGACTTGGGTAGTTAGTGTGCTCCACCAAATCAAATACTAGTTGAAAATCGTAGAGGGGCACTTTGACATGTGAGCATTTAAGGCAAAGAGATGCAAATTTCCAAAGCAATTGCTGCCTACATACATCGCTAAAGTCTGATGGCAACGCCTGAGGGAGTGAACAAGTGTATCATGTGAAGTCAGTAATCAAATTGAAACTTTCTATAATTGTGAATATGGGTGACTCCAGCATGTCACAGGGTGTATATCAAATCGAGGGTGAGTATTTCCTCATAAGATAAACGGTTGCCCGATGCACTATAGCTCTCACTGTATGTGACTTTTGAAGAAAGATCGAACCACAAAAGTTTACCACATTTTTACAAGAGATTGTTTCCTTATAAGATTTGTTTGAAATATTCCAAATGAAAAAAAATAAAATTTACAATATTCTTTGCGTTTGAAGGAAACAAATTGAATAGACTTTCATCTTTTCTAGATATGCACGTTGACTTTTATCATTTCTGGATATGGGCGTTGACTTTGATGTTTCTAGATGTGGTCGAGGTTAGTTTCTGGAAGGTCAAAGAGTTGTGTAGCCTTGTACTCTCTCGGTCTCATATTACTTGACATTTTTTGCTTAAAAAAATTTATCTCAAAATAATTGACATATTTAAAGAATCAAGGGATAATTGGATATCTTTTTCCAACTTTATCCTTAGTAATTTAATGAAAGAGTAATTAACTCCAATAGGTACTGACAATATTTAATGTGAGTTTAATAGGGTCATACTAGTCAATTTGCATCCCTTATTAATTTTTCCTTAAGAATTGTGCAAAAGGCAAACATGTCAAGTAATATGAGACAAGAGAGTATTATACAACACATCTAATTACTCCCTCCGTTCGCTTTTGCTTGTCACTATTTTTCTAATATTGATTTTCATTTTTACTTGTCACTTTTGACATATAAAGAAAAGACAAAAGAATTTTTTCTATTTTCTCCTTGACATTAATTGTTTATTCTCCAAATCATTTTCAAGACATATTATTTTAAACATCAATTAATAGAGGTATTATGGTAAAATTGTCATATCAATAATTATTTTTTTTAATAAATATGGCATGTTAAAAAATGACATGTAAAAACGAACAGAGGAAATAGAAGCTAGGATTTGAAGTTTAGAAGTTTCCATAAATCCAAGTTAATTTTTTTAAAAATTATTATGTGTGCCAAAGGGGATCGTATAAAGCTAAAGTGGGTTCCTTTCTACCACGGACCAAACGCCGACTTTGTTACGTACTCAGAATCAACATAAAAGTTAATGGGTTTCCCACACCTAATTACCTAGATCCACTCTTGATGCATCCTCGATTTCATGCAGGTTGATCTCAGAATCCAAATGGAGATGAATTGTATTTGTCCGCTAGAATTAATCTTATATAATATCTTATTATAACCTGACAAATTGCATTAATAATGAAAAAGTTCTAAATACAATTAGTATATACGACAATTCCAGTACAAGTTATCGAATAAGTAGCCTTCTTAATTAGCAAAACATAAAATTCTTCTGGCTTAATTGAGTAATCAATTAAGCTAAAATATACACTAACGTTAAAAAGCCTTGTACCGGACAAAAGAATAAGGATGAGGATGTTACATCCATCCCTAGTTAAAAATTACTCCGTAAAATTCTGGTACTTGGGACTTTGGGAGTAATAAGAAACAATAAAAGATAATGCAACAAAATAGAATCCCCAAATGGAAAACCAAAAAAAAAATAAAAAAAATTCCTTCTAAATTAATAAATCGTCATTTTCATCAAACAGCCAACTCTCCAGCATTACTGACAATGGTACTTCATCATCCATTTCTCTTTTGCTTTCACCATGAAATTTACCAGCAGCCTCAGGTGTCGTAGCTTGTGAAAATTGATCAGAATTTGACGGTTCAAATGACTCAAATGATGACGAATATTCGGTCATGACATTATTATTGTTTGTATTACAAGAGAACTGAGTACTTGATGAAGCTTTTGATTGCTCAGAATTATTTGTCGAATCACTTCTAGTCCATTGTTTGAGTAATTTCGCGATGTTTTCAGCACTTGATGCGTAAGTAGCAGTAGACATTTTCGCTTCTTGTTTTATGTACGCGGGGTAACAACCAATATTTATGGGCTTCACATCAGTGATAGTGTATTTGGAAATTGAACTTGATTTATCCAATGACAGGGCATTTTGTAAAGCTTGCTTGGCTGTGTTTATATCAGCTTGAAGTGTCCTTTCCCATTGGCCTCTGGAGGTTGAATTTAATGTCGATAAACAATGTCCATCACTAGAATATAAATCATTTGTGTCAAGCTTCTTCAGCTTCTTCTTTAAATGAGTATTCCAATAGTTTTTGATATCATTATCTGTTCTCTCCGGGAGATATGAAGCAATGGCAGCCCATCTGTTACAGGGGAAAAAGCGACTACTTAGTAGTAGTACTACATTATTTATGGAACAATTACTCTTACACTCTTCCATAGTAAAAAATACTACATCAAGTGACCATCCAGATTCAAATAAGTAAAGTATTAATTCAAGCTCCCTAATATTCAATCCCATAAAAAGTACAACTCCCTTTGCTACATATAAATGACATTTTTTTGTCTTTTAGTTTCCAAAAAAATGATGTATCATGACATGCTTAAAATTACGATGCATAAAGTTACTTTTGGTATATGCCAGAAATAGGTATTTCTATTTTAAACAAAACTCGTTATGTTAAATACCGTCATATAAAATGAAACGACGAGGATCAAGATAGGTAATGAAGGGAGTTAAGGACAACATACTTGTTGCCTAAAAGAGCCTGAAGCTGGATAATCATCTTCTCCTCTTGATCAGTGAAGCTACCTCTCTTGATTCCTGGTCTGAGGTAGTTAGTCCACCTTAGCCTGCAGCTCTTGCTACATCTGCGCAACCCTGCACATGAAAACAAACACTTATTAGTAACTCATTACACTTTGAGATGTACTATATAACCAATGTTAGAACCAAAATTTTCATTAAGGGGTTCAAAAAGTGAACACACGAAGAAATCGAAGGGGTTAAACATCTACTATATATAAATAAAAAATAATTTTTACCATGCATAAACAGTGTAATTTTTCATCTCCTTCGGCTCTACCTGGCTCCGCCTCTAGATATAACTTACTTAAGGGGAGCTCATTTAGTGAAACTTGGATTGTGAATATAAATTAAGAAGGAGAAAGAAAAGAACCTGCATGAGTAGGAACAGTCCTCCAATTTCCTGGACCATGTTCTTGAACAAAAGAGACCAACATAATATCTTCTTCAGGAGTCCATGGTCCTTTCTTCACACCTATTTTATCACAACAAGGTGGTCTACCCATTCTCTATTTCTTAGTGCAACTCTCTTTGTATGTACTACTATATTTTATAGTCCTCTAGTTTTCTCTCCTCTTCTTGGAAAAAGCAAAGACAAAAGTCTAAGAGGCTAAGGTTATTTGATGTGGGATATATAGAAAGAAATGAAGAAGACTGGCCACTTCAGAGAGAGAATACGCTGACCCCAAATTAATTACTCCCTCCGCCTTTCGCGAGTCAAACTTTTTAGTTTTGATCAGGAATTCAGATATGAAATCGTCAAGTTTTTTGATATAAAATTTACATATTTGAAAACAATCTAAAAAGTACTTCAGATCACGATCAAAGAAAAACTCGTTTGACTCTTGAAATCTGAAAGGTGACATATAAATTGGACCGGAAGGAGTAATGCATTGGAGGGGCTGAGGGGTAGTGAAAGAGTCAAAAGGTGACAGCAAGAGCATTTACTCCTCCCATGGGAGGCCTCAGCCCAAAGTCAGCTGCCTTACTTCTCTCTCTCTCTCTGCCTCCTCGAAACCGCGTGGGCATTCAATGTTCGATATAGTGCATCATTATTTCTAGCCATTAACCATCCTAATTAAGGCTGTCTGTAATCTTTATGCTTTTTACTACTGCCTCATCAAATAAAGCTAACTGCAGTAACACTTTTCAAAAGCTTCGATTCATTGGAGTTTGAACAAGTCTAACCTACTCTTTTCCAAGATTTATATAGTTGTTTCCCACTTTTATTCACTATGTTCTGTTGTGCCACGAACATGGAGATAATAAACTTCTAGTGTAGATACAGGGTGATGAAATGAGAATAGGTGTTATTTTGTGTTAGGTAACGCGAACATCCTACCTGTAACCTGTGGCGAGGTTCAACTGATGTGATCGGGATGGTTAGGACTGGGGTCATGAAATGATCGAACATGACGGTTACTTGATAGATTTGGTTAATAAATAAAGTTGCAACCTTGCTATAAACATAGCTTTTGCATTATGATAAACGCTTGATCCTTTTGAATATTAATACTGACGGAAAATTTTGGAGCAATGATAAAATTGTCTCCATGTGACTTATAGGTCACGAACTTGAGTCGTGAAAACACTAATGTTTGCATTAGGTTAGATTGTCTATATTACATCCATTGACATGCGGCCCTTCCCCCGACTCTGCTAATGCGAATTCTTAAGATCTAGTGCTTTCTCATATCCATTTTATATGACTGGGTATGTCAAAATTACTTAATTTTCACTGTATTGAATACAAAATCTTCCAACTTCTTACAATAAAATTTATATAAGTAGAATGTGCTTAACTACTAGTATATATAAGTCATGAGTAACAATTACCACTATAAAGATATTTAAATGAATCACGAACAGTGAAGCACAGAAGAGAGGGGAATAGTAAGTGTACAATGGCACATGCATATAATAAGTCACTTCATATCTAATGCATGAAAATAACATAATGGAGGGACAACAACATTCATTTGCGTATTAATTAGCCGGACGGGCCTCCAATTGACGATCAAAGCAGACGGTGAGTGCCTTTTATCATTTAATTATTTATTAATAAAGCTACCCACTATAATTATTAGTAGTATTCATTCACAAGCATCAAGAAGTATCTACTGGACTTCCGGGTTTGGGCCGGGTAAATTTGGGCTTGTGATTTGTGAATGACGACCTTTCATTAGTGTATAAATCAAATTCAAAATTCATAAAATGTGTAATAGGTTTTGAAGAATAATTCAACCAAATTTATTTTGAAATTGATATTTGTTTTATTCATGTCTAATATAATTTGAGTCAGAATAATATAAGAATAAATTGTCTAGATAGCTAAAATAGGTTTTCTACTATTGTAAATAGGAGTGTTACGTTGTTAGCTACTTTCACGTGGTGGAGGTAGTAAAGAATTGGATTTGGCTCCTCTCCATTTTTATTGTCTCCATTTTTCTCAAGTTATTATTTGGATGAGTGACACATGGCATGAGTTTAAACTAATGGTTAAAATTTAATTTACTAAATTAAGATTCTAACCATGATTTGAATAATAAATATTTTATATATTTGTTTTCAAAATTTTTAGTAATCCCATAATTATGGAAACAAAATTATTTTATATATATATATATATATATATAAAAACTCTTTCTTCCTATACCTTTTCTTTTCTCTTACGATGTTCTCCATTTTTGTCACTGCATGTCTATCTTCCAACTTCTCATTGAATGAATTATTTTGATTTCGTTTGAATAATTAGGCACTTTTTCTTTAAAATTATCTATAAGTAGGAACAAAGACACTACAATATTATTTCTTTAAAATTAGCTATAAGTAGGAACAAAGACACTACAATATTTTTAATAATCAAGGTCCTTTTAATTACACTAATTAATTATTTATATATGATATTGATGATGCTCAATTGTGTTAATATAATACTTTGCGGGATTCATATTCACACACAAAAAAAATCTGCCATCATGATTTTTGGTTCTGCCAATTTATTTTTTTATTTTTTTTGCATCAATTATTGCTTTGAACGAAGAGGAGTAAAGATAGTTCATAAATTTGAAAAAGGAGAACTACTAAGGTTTTTAAACTAATAAGTAATAAGTAGTATTAATTAGTTAAATCATGGTTAGAATCTTATTTTACTTAACTAAATCTTAATCATTAATTTTAACTCATGTCATGTGTCTCTCATCCAAGTAAGAACTTGGAAAAAATGGAGACAATGAAAATGGAAAGGAGCGGCATTAAAAAACTTATTGAGTTTATAAATAAAATGGGAAACTTACGTAAATGTACCTTCATGACCAAAGTATGAACTATCTATACACCAGTTGTATATGTTATGTATATCAAGATGTGTATATATTTTGTAAACTAGATGGTTGAATGGTATTTGGATGGAATTTTTCCTAAAGTATTTTCCTTCAGTAGGTGTTGGACCGAATTAGAGATAGTCAAATAATACCTGTCATGGATACAGAAACATACCATGCTCAAGGCCAACGAGCTAAATCATATAGAAATACTAACAAATTATTTGACAATTAGAGACATAGGTCATCCATTACGTCAAACCACTGCCAACTTCTTTGCATTAAATTTCGTATGAAAAAGAAATCGAGTTATGTATATGTCTTAAATGCTTGTTTAGTGATCTGACAAACATGCAATCTGGCTTGCAGTGTTTGCGATCTTCCAGCGGACTTTCAACTAAAAAATTGGTGAGTGTGGGGACTGAGACGAATTACTAATTTTATAATTATGGGTGCAGATCATCAGTACATTCTCTACCCGTATGAAATTAGTATATAACACTGTATTATTTTTTTTGTTAGATTAAAGAATATATATATATGAGTCAGTCTAGTTGTGGGGATTGTGGAGTCAGCAGCAAGCTAAATAAGTACTATGGTGTAACCAATTGGAGTTGCAAATATCAATCTCATATGTACCTTAGTAAATTCTCCAGATGCCTATATATTATTGCTCAATTATTCTGCCTATGTGAATATGAAAAGAACGGACTAACATTTTTATTCATATGGTCTTGGCTTATCCACTTTTTCAAATTTGTTAGAGGGCCTTTTCTTTCTTCAGTTTGGGCTTTACGGAAGACATGAGAAAATGAGAAATCCAAGTGCGTTCACATTCTTAATGGAGCATTCTCAATTGGTCCCGTCACTATCCCCAAAAACTTAAAAACATTATACTTCAATTGCTATAAATTCTAAAAATATTATTGTATGTGAAGAAGGATGATGATGATGATAATGACGAGGAGGAGGTGGAGAAGTGGATACCAGTTAAACTATTTTGAAAAAGTGGATATAAATTAAGGGAAAATTATAAGAAGTAACAAACTTAAGCCCATAATTAAGTTAAATAGCAATATTTTGAGATAATTATATTTTATAGTAAAAATAACAATATTTTCAGTAGGATCAAGTCACTACCCTTGATATAGTTAACTCCTTCCCTTTTAACGCTTTGTAGTTATCCCCTTCTTTTTTTTGATTTTGCCTCTTTTTTATTTTTCTCAATTATTATCATATTTTTTCTATTTCAAATTTCAAATTCTACTATATTTCTCACATTTTATACATAAAATCGTGTTTTGCAAAATCAGATAATCATTAATTTCAGTTATTGCATGTTTTATCTTCCTCATTGAATGACGTTTTCTTCTCCAAAATCCCTCAAAAATTCAAAAACCAGTAAAAAAAAAAAAAAAGAGAAAGGAAATGAAATTGAAGGAACTATCAAAACTTCAAGTCCAGAAGTTAAGAAATCTTCCGAAGAAGAAGAAGAAGAAAAATCTTCCGAAGAAGAAGAAGAATCGTTCGAAGAAGAAAAAGAATCTTTGGAAGAAGAAGAAGAAGAAGAAGAGGAGGAAGTGTTGAATAGTGGTGTTGTTTTTAATTTTGAATATGTACTTTTTAAGTGATTGTGCGGGTCTGTATAGTTGGATATGTATACATATCTTTTGTAAATACAGCTGCAACTATGTATATATAAATACATATGTATTTTTAAGTGATTGTGCAGGTTTTCTCTAGTTGGGTATGCATATGTATACAATTGCATATACATATGTAACTGCAGATGTATTTTTTTGAGTGATTGTCCAGTTTTATATAGTAGTGTATGTTGTTTTTTTAACAAATATATTTATCACTGCATATGTTTTTTTGAGTGATTGTACATGTTTGCAGACTTATGTAAGTATATATGTATTTTTTTAATCTTACTGAATCTTATAACATAGTTCGTCTTTTATAAGGGATCTCCAATCAATAAATTTAAATGTGAAAAAACAATTGCGGACCTTTGAATTTATTCTAAAGTCTTAGCTTGTTTCGTCTTTCTTATTTAAACTAGATTCATCTCAGATTATGTTCATCTGTACATGCTTACAGTTGGCATTGACCCCTACCATGTCAATTGAAATCCAAAATAAAAAAAATACAAAGGTGGGGGACATGGCGCCTTACCTCTTCTGGACCTATGTTAGGATTTGACAAACCACATCCTGTACAAAAGTTAAGCTTAGCAAAAACATAATCTGTATCATAATTACAGTACTTATGAAGATTAGGTCGTATGGTTATGTAAGAAGCTATAATTCCAGTGTCCCAAAAAGTTATCATGTGAAATAAAATCCCAATATATAAAATCCTTGATTAAGTTACTAAATTAAGCGTTAAAATTAAATTAGTACACCTGCAAGTACAACGGGACGGAATGAATATTTTTTTTATAGATTTTATACACTAAAAAAGAAGTGACTACAAGATCTTTTTAACACCATGGCCACGATAAGAAGTTGGTGGTGTCAGTTAGTATGTACTATGGGTCATGTTGATAGATATTGTGATCTTTATATCATTATATGGTAGCTTCAATTTGAACCACACTTGAGGTAACTTGATATATCGTCTTATTAGGAGCCCCTATTTTTTTCATCTCTACATATGCAATCACGTCATGACACTGGAGCATAATTTAATTATCACTTCAATAATTTGACATTACACAAATATTTGGATTTCGAAGTTGTAGAATACTCAGATATGCACTGTATACAAATTTCGAAGTTATTCAGTTTGGTCAAGTATCATATACAGTGATGGAATCATAATTTTCATTAAGAGGGTTTAAAATATAAATAAGTAAACATATGAAGAAATCATGGGTATTCAAATATCTTTATTATAACCTTATATATATTATAATTTTTGGGCGAGGGAATTCATCCTAACTTCGCCTCTAAGCGCATAAAGTCAATGAAGTTATAAATGTTACGCCCTCCGTTCATTTTTATTTGTCACTTATTTTCTAATTGAATTTTTATTTTTACTTGTCATTTTTGACATATCAAGAAAAAACAATCTTTTATATTTTCTATTTTATCCTTAGCATTAATTGCTTATTTTTCAAATTAATTTCAAGGCACAATAGTAAATATCAATTAATATAGATATTATGGTAAAATAGCCATGTTAATAATTATTTTCTTAGTGGGTGTGTCAAGTCAAAATATGACAAATAAAAGCGAACGGAGGAAGTATTAGATGGAACTTTTTGCCCTCAAAGTAATATAATATTCTTTTTCCATATCACTAACTAATCCTCTTCGATTCTTAACTAAAGATGGTTATATATTTTTTTAGTATGTCTCAAAATAATACTCCATCCATGTCATCTTACTTGGCCATGGTGACTTGATAGTTGATACTCCTGTTAAGAATATATTTATATATTATGCTAAATGGACAAGTAAAAGAAAATTTTTTTTTAATATAAATATCAAATAAAATGAAGGAAAAAAGACAAAAATAACACTTCATTGTAAAATAATTCCACTGAAATAGCCCCCAAATTTAAATACCCCTAATTAGCCATTAAACTAATTTCACTTAATAGCCATCACTAACATACCTTTAAAACATGACTGAAAATCACTGCCAAACACAAATATCTTTCCTTTTATCTCACAATTTCCTCTCCATCACTAATACTCTTCATTTCTTTCATTGCTCCTTTTCTTTTTTTTCGTTGTTTTTTTTTTTTAAAAAAAAGACTTTTGTTGCTCTTCTATTTGTTGCACTATTTTCTTTCTTTTTAGAAAAAAAAACCTTTGGTTGCTCTTCTGTTTTTTTCACTATTTTCCTTTTTTAAAAATTTTTGTAGCTCTTTTTAAAATCTTTTTTGCTCTTTTAATTGTTACACTTTTTTTTAACAATCAAATATAATTTGTAATATTGTAATTGCTGCTCATTTTTTATCAATCAAATATAAAAATAGTGTTTTTTTTCCTATACAATAAAAAAGAATGTATAAGTGCATATTTGATAGCTGATACATGTATCTTTGATATTAGATACATATTTTATACATTTCCTATACATATACATATTCTATACAACAATGATACAATTTTTATAAACATTACATATATATTTTATACAACAATAATGCAATTTCTTTACACTTCCTATACATATACATATTTTATACAATAATAATACAATTTCTATACATATACATATTCTATACAACAATTATACAGTTTTTATACACATCCTATACAACCTTTGGCCGCAATAATAATTTAAATACATGTTCTATACAATAATTATACAGTTTCTATACACATCTTAACATAAACATATTATCTTATACATGTACATATTCTATACAATAATTATACAATTTCTGTACACATCATATGTAGTTTATATACATATATCTTATATAGTTACATGTTCTATACAACAGTTATACAGTTTCTATACAATTGTATTTAATTAATTTTATTTTTTTTTAAAAAAAAAAAAGAAAAGCAGATTTTTAGTCCCCCCCAAATTGGGAAAAAAATAAATAAATAAAGGGTATGAATGACCCAAATTGTAAAATGGTCATAATATGGTATTTATTTGGGCCGACGAGCTATTCTTGTCCAATATCCCAAACATGAACTATTAATTTTGAAAAGGGTCAATCCATGTCTTTTTTCCTTAAATGAAACGGGTGTAGTATTTAATATCTTAAAAGTACCCACAAAATAAAAATACACAAAAAACTTTCATATGCCTTGCATGTTAATTTTATGTAACTGCTCACTATCTCATTATCAACTTCAATTTTACTATAATCTTTCAGTTTGAAAAGGTAAGTGAAAACGTAAGTGGTGGGCCATAGCAAAAGCCATGAAATTCGGCCCAATAGCAAAACTATCGTGTGAAATTATTTACTCCTTGAATATGAATATAATGCGGTAGTTATAGATTATTTATTTCTATTAGCAAAAGTGCTGAAAAGATATAATAAAAAAAAAAGGATATACTGCGGTAGTAATAGATTGTTTATTTCTATTAGCGAAAGTGCTGAAAAGATTATCAAAAAAGGCGTCCCTTTTCATTATCCATTTTCCACCTAATTAATCGAGCAACAAACTTGAGTCATCCACATAGAGTTTTCGATCTTCGTCTAATAACAAATTGATTAACAAACTTTCTAAATGCGTTTAAACTTCTTCTTCTTCTTTTTTTTTTTTTTTTGGATAAACTCTTGAAATACATAAGTAAGAGCCAAAACCCATAATTTCCCTAGGAATACCTTTGCCAAAACCATATATCCTAACCAGAGGCGAATCTAGGATTTTAAACTTGTGGGTTCCTAGTTGGAGTGCTTATGGGTTCCCAACTAAGAGTTCCTTAAACATTTATCAGATTCTAAATATAAATACAGGGTTCGGGTGAAAGTTATTGGGTTCCCGGGAACCCCCACCCGATACCCTGGATCCGCCCCTAATCCTAACATCCTTTGCACTCCATATCCGTCGTTCTTCCTTTTATTTACGGATAAATAACATAAACATGCATCTTAACTTAACATATTTACACAAATTCTCACTCTTACAAAGTAATTACAAAAATTACAGCTAATTATGTATCTTCGTTGGATGTATCGGAAGCTAATTATGTATCTCGTCAGACCCAAAATTGAAAAAAAATATATCGGGAGCTAATTCTGTATATTTACAAAGGAAAAAATGTATCTTCGTTGGATGTATTGTGTATCTCGACAGACCAAAGTCGGAAAAAATGTACCGGGAGCTAATTATGTATCTTTACAAAGGAAAAAAATGTATCTTCGTTGGATGTATTATGTATCTCGACAAACCAAAGTCGAAAAAAATGTATCGGGAGATAATTATGTATCTTTACAAAGGAAAAATTTATCTTCTTTGGATGTATCGGGAGCTAATTATGTATCTCGACAGACCCAAAATTGGGATTTTCAGTAATTATGCAAAATGTCGGGATTCTCTGTAATTAAACTCCAAACTGTCGGAATTTATGTTGTTTGCCCTTTATTTACACTAAATAAGGGGAGCCCATGCCTGCACGGGCCCAATATATATTGTTTTCTTGGTCCCAATTTATGCAACACAAATGAAATTTGGACGGTCAATCAATTTTTTGTATGATTTTAAATATTATAAGTTTTTAATTAATATTATGATTTATTGTAAGACACAAATCTCAAAAAATAGGCGTAACTAATAATGAAGAGAAAAATTATCGATTTCTTTGGTCAAATTTCATGAATTGGATCACTAATATTTACTACTTTATATATAGCTACAAAATAAAAATAGAAGAGCGAATCAGTCAATTTGTTTTTTGACACATAGCTACTTTATGTTCTCACGTATTAAATATTTTATGTTGTTAATTATTGTAATTTATAGTACTTTTTACGTAATTTTAAAATAATATATGTTACTTCTTATGTCCCAATTGATGTAACTATGATAGAATTTTGAGAGCCAATCGAACATTTTATGTCTTTTAAAAATTTAAATTGTAAATTATTGTAATTTATAGCACTTTTAATACTACTTTCAAATAATTGTCTGAATTTATGCTGCACCGATAGAATTTCGAGAATCAGTCAATTTTTTTTATTATGTATTTTTAATATTTTTAAAATTTATTATTGTGATTCATAGTTTTTTTGTTTTTTTTTACGTAAATTTCAAATAAATATAAGTAATTCTGAGGAAGTAGATGAGCAAAATGGTCATTTCGCAGATTAACCCTAAGCTCCTCAAATAATAATAAGTGGGACTTTGAAGAGCTTATTTGTGATTTTTGAAAGTTGACCCTAAGCTCCTCTCATTCTCATATTTTAATAATTGTCCCAATTTATGCGACACCGATAGAATTTCGAGAATCAATCGTTTTTTTATTATGCCCTTTAAATATTTTAAAATTAATTATAGTAAGAGGGACTTTGAGGAGCTTAGTTGTTATTTTTGAAACTCATCAAATAGTAATAAATGATACTTTGAGGAGCTTAATTGTCATTTTTGAAACTTGACCCTAAGCCCAATATATGTTACTTGTTTAAAAATATTTTAAGTTAATTATTGTGGTTTATATTATTATTTTTTTGTAATTTTTAGATAAACGAAGAGTATTAAATACAAATAGAGGAAATTGAACTCAATTTTCAACAATAAAGAGATAAATATGATATATATATATAGATAACTATATGTAATAATACATATGTGAAATTAAATAAAAATAGAAGGACGAATAAGTCAATTAGCTTTTCGACCCCAAACTACTTTATGTTCTCACGTATTGAATCTTTTATATTGTTAATTATTGTGATTTATAGTACTTTTTACGTATTTTTTAAATAATATATGTTGCTTCTTATGTCCCAATTAATGTAACTATGATAGAATTTTGAGAGTCAACCGAATATTTTATGTCTTTTAAATATTTTAACTTGTTAATTATTGTAATTTATAGCACTTTTTATATAATTTTAAAATAATTGTCCTAATTTATGCGGTACCGATAGAATTTCGAGAATCAACTGATTTTTTTTACTATGTCTTTTAAATATTTTAAAATTAATTATTATGATTCATATTATTTTTTTTTCGTAAATTTTAAATAAATGCAAGTAATTCCGAAGAAATCCTCATATAATAATAAGTCAGACTTTGAAAATTTTAGTTGTGATTTTGAAATGTTGACCCTAAGATTCTCAAACATCACTGTTCTATATATTAGAAAATAATCTTTTACATTACTATATCATCAAAAAATTTTAATATATATTTTAACAAAAGAACAACGTTTATCATCACTTCTTTTAGCTCAACTACTTATTATCCATTTCTACCCTTCTATCCAAACACATAATTGTTCATTTATAATATTGATTTCAGCATTTTAAAAAAATTAATAAGCTATTTGTGAAAATCTTCCTAATCTCTTCATTGTCACAATCTGATGTGATATGTTATTCATTTATTAGTGTGTCTCTGTATCCACCGTCCACTTATATATCTAAGAACGTTTTGATTAACAGGAAGTAGCTTCTACTTTTATGACAAGTAGCCAGTAGAAGCAGTCTAATTGAGGTTTAGTAATTAATTTCGTGTCCATAATTAATAAGCCATCATAAGAAAAAGTTCAGCCTAGATATGAGTCTAAGATTGAGATCTTAAAAAGGAAAGACATATTAAGTAGGAGTTTGGCCATGAAAATTAAATTTTTTGGAGTTAGAAGTTGAAGAGTTATGTTTGGCCATGGAAAAAATTAGAGTTTTTTTTGACATTTTGTGAGAGAAATAGGAGTGAAAAAAAGTGAAAACAAGTACTTTTCCGGAAAAAAAATTCACTTTAGTGAAATAAATTTTATGGCCAAACACCACAAAATTTCACTTTTTTTACTAAAGTGAAATAAATTTTCAGAAAAAAGTAAATTTTTTTTATGGCTAAACGGGTCCTAAGTGACTGAATACATTCTACAGTGAAAGGAGTTGCATTGTGTAGTATCAAGTGGAAATCTTTATATAATCATTATACTCATCTTAATCCAAATGAATATGATGAACCATATCTAATCTAATACAATTAGTGATGTTAATCATTTTTGTCATGTGATCTATAAAAAGTATAGAATGATAAAAGTGTAATCATGTTTATTTATATAAAAATATCGCAACAATCATTTTATTTGATTTCAAATATGTGAGTGTTACAATCTCTATGAATTCTCAGATTTTTTCTTTCGAATATAAATACAAGGGCCTTCGAGCTTGATCTTGAGTTTTGATGAACTTGATTTTGACCTGCATTTGAATCCAAAGGCTTTTGAGCTTGTTCTTGAATTTGGTGGTCTTGATCTTGACTTATACTTGAATCCGAGGGCTTTTGAGCTTGATCTTGAATCTAATAGTCTTGATCTTGACTTGTACTCGAATCCAAATGCTTTTGAGCTTGATCTTGAATATGATGGTCTTGATCTTGACTTGTACTTTGAATCCAAGGACTTTTGAGCTTGATCTTGACTTGTTTTTTATCTTGAGGATTTGAATGCTTAAACTTGTAGCTTGTAGAGAAATTTGTGGTGTTTGATCCGCGAGCTCTCTCTTGCTTCTTGTTAGAATTGTTGGTCTTTCTTTTGAGTTATGAGATCCCTATTTATAGTTGTAGGATGGAAGAGTTATGGTAAGTACAAACTCTTTTCGGTCAATCAAATTGAAGTGACATGACCATATTTGATTGATTGAAACATGTCAACGTGTACATGTGTCGTATTTTTCATTGGCCTTGGATTGACCAGGGATGTTGCATCATTTTGACACATGGCGTGATCTTATTGGCTCCTTCGCTTGACTTGGCATGACACATCGTTTGAAACTTGACGCCAAATTGAGCCTCTAGAATAAGTTGACATCTTGAGCTTGTCATTTATAGCCCAAATCAATGGACTAGTCCAACAAGATTGACTTTAATTAAAATCATATGTATTGGACTTAATTAATTAATTTAGTTATATTAATCCATAATATTTATTTGAAATAATATATCTTAAATTTATTTTAATAAAATAAACATGATTACAAATACCTCCTACTTCAAAATTTGTCGAGATAATTATCCATGACTAGGCTAAGTATATTAAAACATGATCATGTAACCAAGATTTTTTTTCCTTTTAAGTTTTTTACATGGTAAACCTTGGTTTGAAGCAGGAGTAATGCCCTTCTTTTTTCATATAAAATATGATTCTTTCATGGTTGCGCATGTGATCACTTTTGCCCCCAATAAATAGATACCCATCACTTGTTCTTGTGGTATTGTTGGTCTTTGAGACCCCTATTTATAGTTATAGAATGGAAGAGTTATGATAAATACAAACTTTTTTCGGTCAATCAAATTAAAATGACATGATCATATTTGATTGATTGAAACATGTCAACTTGTACATGCGTCGTATTTTCATTGTCAGGGATGTTGCATTATTTTGACACATGATGTGATCCTATTGGCTCATTTACTTGACTTGACATGACACATCATTTGAAACATGACGCTAAATTGGACCTCTAGAATAAAATGACATCTTGAACTTATCATTTATAGCCCAAATCAATGAATTGATCTAACAAAATTAACTTTAATTAAATCTATATTTATTAGACTTAATTAATTAATTTAATTATATTAGTCCATAATATTTATTTGAACTAATATATCTTAAATTTATTTCAATAAAATAAACATGATTACAAAAAGATACAGAAAAGTGGCGATATATCACACTCAAAACACTGTTAACTGTGAAAATAACTGGAAGCTAAAAAGGGCTCATCAATAACTAGGTTCTGAATGAAACACTGATAATTGAAGATGACAAAACCAATCTAGGTTAAAGTGGCTAATCAATAACTTATACTCCCTCCGTCCCAATTTATGTGATGTATTTTGACTTAGCACGGAATTTAAGAAAGAGAGGAAGACTTTTGAAACTTGTGGTCTAAAATGAGTCATAGATATTTGTGTGGTTGTAAATCATTTCATTAAGGGTAAAGTGGGTATTTAAAGTTAAAATGTTATCAAATATAAAATGTGTCATTCTTTTTGGGACTGACTAAAAAGAAAAATGTGTCATATAAATTGGGACAGAGGGAGTAGTAATATAAATGTAGAGATAAACCAGAAAATGAAATTCAGTAAATTTTATATATATATATAAGCAAATATCTAACTAAATGTCCCATCCTTAAAAGATAAATAACATATTCTTGTTGATATTATATTCTTTTGATATTATATTCTTGTTGGAATTGTGGTTGTTACTCCCTCCGTTCATTTTTACTTGTTTAGTATTAACTTGATATATTTTTTAAAAAATAATAAATAAAATAATAATTTTACTATATCACCTTTTAAATATAATGAATTCAATTTTTTGAGAAATACCTATATTAATAATAAAGATAAATTAGAAACTAAATAATGAATTATCTCTTGATTTTACAAACTGGACACTATTCTCTTTGTTTCATTTTATTAGAATCTTGTTGATTTGATATAAATCTTAAGAAAACTATTATTAGGATTTAGGGGTATACTTTGCTAAACTAACTTATTAACATGTATTGAAACTTTAATATTTAACTACTATGACTTTATATAGTTATTTAATACGAAGGTTAGTATGATATAGTAATAAAACTCTCTTGCTTTGCTTAAATTGACAAGTAAAAATAAAAATCTATTTTTAATACATGGCTAAGTAACGTGAAAGAGTAAAAATGGATATTTATTTTTAATTAATATAATAGACAAGTAAAAGTGTACAAAGAAAGTATTGTCATTATTTTCTTTAATACTTCTTCGTTCCTTTTTAGTTGTCCTAATAAGATTTTTTACAATTTTTAAGAAAAAATTAATTAGGAATGTAGTTTGATTATTATATCCCTTATTAATTTTTTAATATTTGTCTATTTACATATTTCTTAATTCTAGAATAATTAACGTTAAGAGCAAAGTCAAAAAATAAAAAATAAAAAATTCCTTATTGATCTCTAATTTTAAATTAGAGTAAGTATTTTTAGTATAGATAAGTACTAACGACGTAGTAGCAATTTCTACCACTATGTTGATAATTTCCACATAATTGTTCCATGAGAATAGAATGTGTCTCCCAAGCATCATAACACCGACATATAATTAATATGTCACATATTCTGAACCCTCAAATACGTAAAAAGAAAATTTGCTAAAAGATCATCAAAGAATTATGACTACCAATACAAAGATTTGTCCCCCTTCGCTCTTTTCAAATTCTAAAATAAACAATTCGAATACTATTTCAAAATTCTTATTGTTTCACCATCTGTATTGTATCTATTAATTAAGTTCAATTTAGGAGTAACTCTTATAATTTGGAATCGAAGAAGTATTTAATTTTTTTGCAAGGTCGTTATCATGATGAAAATGCATTATAACCAGCTTGAAAATCCAATATTGTTATTTATGAGTCGGTCAATTTAGCGATGATGCATTGATACATAGTTTGGTAAACAAAATTAATTGGTGGAGGAATATTTTTTTTTTATTGGTAGGGGATAGATTACACATTTATTGAAAATTTATTGGTAGGAGATAGATTACTCATTTATTTTGTGCAATTAGATTAGATTACGCGGATGCCAAAGCTACCTAAGAAAATTAATTTTCATTAAATAACTTGTTTTTATCATTATTCTTTTGAGGGCATGTAATTATGAATAGTACCGTTTTACCATTAATAGTTTATATAATCAACGCGGTTTAAATAACAACACAGAAATTTCCTTTATAGCACAATTACACACGCAAACACGCTTATTGCTCGATTCCAAAATATGTTCATTCAGAAAATTTGTTAAAATAGGATCCTTACAAAAAATAATTGACAGAGTCTATTGCATAATATGTACAAATTAAAACTAAAACTAGGAAATATAAACAATTTAAAATATTTGTGAGAAATTGCACGTGTAAAGACAATACGTACTCAGAAAGATGATCCTAAAATGGATGGATTTTACCCCTTTTTTTAACAAAATATTTGGTACGATGATGATATAATAAGACTTAAATAAAATAGTAAAAATTTATATAATTGATCTCAATTTATGTATTATTTTGCGGCCAATTATGCCTCTACGTTAACGAATTTTCTCATACTTAGAAGCTTCTTCATGGTCAAGATTAAGTACTTTGGTGGACGTAAATATTCTGAGGACTTTTTGGGCAGTGGGATGGAATAGAAAAAAATATTTCAGGAAATTATTTTATACCAACTTACAATTAAAATAATAAAATAAAATAATCTTGAAATTAAATAATATCTATTTTCAAATGCAAAATAAAAACATCTAATTTCTTTATCCCATTAACCAAACATCCCTCCAAGTGGCCCACATGATAAAATGATAATATTTGTACTCTTTCAGTCTCAATTTATGTGGCATTTTAAAAATTTTGAGTTTCAAATAAATCTATTTTTAATTATAATTTTTAATATATTTTTTAAATATTTTAAATTATCAATTATTATAATTTATAATATTTTTAATACAATTTCTAGATATATAAATTTTATTTTAAAAAAATTAAAAATTTATATTCAAATTTACGATCAAATTTAAACGACGCCGAGAAAAGTGCTATATGGGGATAGAGGGAGTACACCTTTTTTAAAATCATCCTTTTTAATTAAATGGAATTTGCAGCCGACTACAACTGATGTAAATTCACTTTTAACCCCAATTTACCCCTATACATCTATTTATGGTACCGTACCTATTTCCACCCCCCACCCCCACGCCCACTCTCCCAACATCCTAGTCTGCAAAGAATAAGCAGCAAGAACAGGACTTGTCAACTGATAAATTCCGATTCTGTAGACCTTTTTTCTATAACAAACTCGAATTTTCTTCTCTCTTTATTTAACATTAAACCATAGTTAGGCCAATTTATGGTCTCTAGCACCTTTCATTCTCTCTCTAAATCTTTTCTCATAAATCTCTAAAATTCTCCAGTTAGGTCAGTTTTCACTTTCTCAACCCCACAAAAAATTCTTACAAAAATTTTCAACTGATTTTTTTTTTTTTACAGGTGTTGTGTCCATTTCTTGCTCTGCAAAATTCAAAATTGCTATGAGTTTTTCTTCAGTTTTCCTTTGTTTCTTTACTTCAAACTGAATTTTTCTCAGTTGGGTGTTGTTAAAATCCATGGCTCATTTAGACACTCCTTGTTGGTTTCTCTGAATATGGATTTCTATTATCGGTTTTTATATCAAAATTTATTCTTGTTGTTTGCTACTCTCTTTATCTCTGTTTTCTTCTATTTGCTTCCTCTGTTCAGTTTCATCCCTACATTGTTCCTCAGGTATCATTTTTTTTTTTGTAATTATTAATTTTTTTTGTGTGTGTCATTTTCAGTTTAATTTATTTATTTTTGGAATTGTAGATTAAGAAGGGGTGATGCTTCTTTGGACAATTCAGAATTTTTTGAAGTTCTGTCTGAGGAAAAAGACGAGAAAGAATTGGACAATGTGAAGGTTGAGCAAGAATTAGAACCAATGTTTGAAGTTTTTGAGGATGTTTTTGAGTATGTGGATTCGGACAAGAATGATGATAAGCAGAAAACTGAGTTTTGTTTTAAGTTTAAGTTCCCATCATATGAGGAATTTAGTAAAAACAAGACAGAAACTGGTGGACTTATCGTTTCTGATGTTGTACCAGAAAAGAGTTTTAGCAGCTTAATTCAAGAACCTAAAGATTTTGGTTGTGATATGAAACATGTGGACGAAGAAGCCAGTGAAGAAGTACAACATAATAAAATAGAAGGCATTCAGGAGGAGGAAGAGGTGCGCGACAGCTGGCCTGGACACGACGATCATCGAAAGGAAATTGAAGGAAGGGAATTCTTGAAGGGAGAATCAGATACTGTGTGCAAACAATTTTTGGGTGATTCAGAATTTCCTGATGAATTTTTGTTTCAATCAGAGAGAGATTCATCGGGTACGGATTCAGATACTGTATCAGTTGGCTTTGAGCATATGCGTTCGCTTATGAGCAGGTTAGTAAATTCCTGCAGTGATGGCTTCTTGTCAGATGAAGATTTTGGAGGTGAATTTGAGCTTGATCCTTTGAATGATATCGATTCGGACTTAAAAAATCTTGAAATGTCTGAAGAAAATCATGTATCTGAGGATTTTGAGGACAGTGATAGTGATATAAACGAAGAATTAAGGAAATTAGAACAAGAGGACGCGAAAAATGACTCAGAATTTCTATCACAGAATGATTTTCATGAAGATTTGGGCACGGTTAAAAGTTCAGAATTTGTTACAGAAGATGACAAGTTAATAATAAATGGTCCACAAGAGTTTAAAAATCTCAAGTCAAAAAACACAGCTATTGTTGACACTTCTGAGGATGCAAACAAATTGGAGTCCCTGTGGGAACATCAAGAGTTGATTGAGCAATTAAAGATGGAAATTCGAAAAGTCAGAGCCACGGGTCTGCCTACTATTTTGGAAGAATCCGAATGTCCAGCAATGGACGAATTACAACCATGGAAGATCGATGAAATGCTTCATCGTGAAGATTCTATGAGCGAACTTCACAAATTCTACAAGAGTTACAGAGAGAAAATGCGAAAATTTGACATTTTGACGTATCAGAAGATGTATGCAATAGGTCAGTCACAACTCTAAACTACGTAATTTCTTTTTACAAATTGTTGTCACTTGTCAGCGTATAAAAGTTAATCTTTTTTAAGCAGTCGGTGCACCAGTACTTGTGTCCACGGTTATCATCATGTTTCATCGCTTTCAACCAATTAGTAATCGAGTGTAAAGAGAAAAAAGTTGCTTACCTTTAATTAAAGTTTAATACAGGACCCACAAAATCTGGTTAGCTTGGGCTCCTGAAACGTATAATAACATGAAATTCAATGCATTGGATCCATGATGTAAGAAACAAGTTGGCCCCGGTGAAAAGGTTTACTGCCTTTTTTCTATTTTATGTTGTCGTCCATATGAAAAAGAAAAAGGTTAGGTAATGATACATTCATACACATTGGACAAACAACAACAAAAAAACAATATATCCAGTATAATCCCATAAGTGTGGTCTGTAGAAGGTAGGATGTATGCAGACGTTACCACTATCTTTGTAGAGTAGAGAGACTGTTTCTGATAGACTCATACGCATTCGACATTTTTTTAAATGTTTATTCCATTTGAATTTTGAATAAGTCAAAATGTTGTTTTTAGTGTTTATTCACATGAACAAGAGGAAAGATTACACAAGAAGATGTCCTTATTATATAGTACTACTGTACTTGCTAGAAGTATGTACATGTTCCTTTCTTTTGATTCTGTCTAAACAGAATACACAAATAAAAGAATATAAAAATGTCTATGCCCACCTTTTGTGTAAGATCATATCTGGAAAGTTGAATTTTTTATACTTTCATAATTCATACCTACAAGTTTGTTGGCCAACAACCAGACAATTTACTTAAGATAATCTTGACATAGAATTCTAATTTTCTTTTTAGGATTGACTGATCACGTAGCGGATCATATAGTTTAATCCTCCAAAAATGTCCATCTAGTTGCCTCGTGGATACTTTCACGTTTTTTAGTAATGTCGGTGTATGTAACTTAAATCTTTAGCTGCTCTAATCCGAAATGTTTGACAGGTTATCTGCAGAAAGATCCACTAAAAGATCCACTGCAATTAGTCTTCAACCAGAAATCTTCAGGTCCAACACTAAAATCCCTTGTCTCACAAAATATTAGGCTATTCAAACATAAAACTCATGACATTGACCCAATGGTTAAGTTTATCAAAGAATTGCAGTGTGATTTGGAAGTGGTATACGTTGGCCAGATGTGCCTTTCCTGGGAATTTTTGCACTGGCAATATATGAAGGCTTTAAATTTGTGGGATTCTGATCCACGTGGGATTCGAAAATATAATGAAGTTGCGGGAGAGTTTCAACAGTTTCAAGTGCTCATGCAAAGATTTATAGAAAATGAACCTTTTCAAGGGCCTAGAGTTCAATATTTTATCAAGAGCCGATATGATCTTCGTAATCTTCTTCAAGTTCCTGTTATTCGAGGTTAGTATCTTTTCGACTTTTATTGTTAGAGGCAAAAATCTAGTGTATTTAAACTAAAAAGTGATATGCAGATGACAGAGTGAAGGACAGAAACAAGGCAAGAACAAAAGAGAAAGCTGACTATTCAATTTCAAGTGACATGCTAGTGGAGATACTGGAAGAATCAATACGAACATTTTGGCGTTTTGTCAGAGCTGATAAAGATTGTTATAGCGTGATGGCGAAAGGCCAAAAGGGAATTCATCCAGAGGTTCAAGAACAAGAGGACTTAGAGCTTTTACTGGAGATCAGAAAAAATCTTGAAAAGGTTAGTTTCGATGTTTATCTATTGAACTGTGGTGACATTATCATCTCAAAGTTTAAGTTGTTAGAGAGCAATTTTGTGTTTTGATGTCTGGAATGTACAATGCCATGGATTGTCTAATTTCATTCTTTTTTTTCACGGAACGCAGAAGGAGAAGAAGCTGCAGGATGTTTTGAGAAGTGGAAATTGCATACTGAGGAAGTTCAGGAAGAACAGAGAAGAGGATTCAGATCATGTACTCTATTTTTTCTCTCAAGTAGACATGAAATTAGTGGCTAGGGTCCTTAACATGTCAAGGCTAACGAAAGATCAACTAGTGTGGTGTCACAATAAATTAAGCAGGATTAGTTTTGCACATAGGAAAATACATGTAGAGCCTTCTTTTTTGCTCTTTCCTTGTTAATACTAATCATTTTTTAGTATCAAATTAAGCCAACAAATTAACTTTCATATTGTTGTCATTTTATATACTATACTCCTAGATTCGAAATATGAACGAGTGGGAACATAACAATAGGTACTATATTTCTTTCGACCGGGAAAGGAGGCAACTTATCCTCGTGAATATCTTTTTACAAAAGGAAGTTTCCCCACTCCAAAGATTGATTTGGGAACTGAAGGAAACTTCTGATGAACATGAAGTGACATGCTGGGAAAGTTTGTTTCTTGCACGAAGGAACGTGCATTGAACTAACTGTATCATTTTCTGTAATTTAAAGATGAAAAGGAAAAGAAAGGGAATACAACCCGGTTAGCTAAGCTGGTAAAGGCTGGAGGACAAAGTCCTCTTGGTCGCCAGTTCGAGCCCCCGCAGGGCCACTGGGGGCATTACAAACCGGCCGGGTCTCCAGGGCCCCGTGAAACTAACCGGGAGGCCGCCCTGAAACAGCGGGACCTGATGGGTACAACTAGTCGGGTGCAAAGTACCCGGAAACCACGGCAAAAAAAAAAAAAAAAAAAAAAAAGAAAGGGCGAACAGAGAAGGTTTCCTTCTGTTTTAAGAACTGAATTGGATTTCTGACAGTATATCAACCAATTCCTAGAATTACAGATAACAATAGATACTTCCATGTAACTTTACGGTAAATAACTAGAAGTACCAGTAGTTATGCGGGGTTCTCACATAATTAAAGTAAAGAAGTCACCGGATTATAAGCTATGAGTAATTCATATATGAAACTTTCGGTAAACTGCAATCAGAACATGCACTGAGAAGAATAACGGGCAAGTGCTACTTCAAAAGAAAAAATTTCGCCCTGTCTTCATGTGTCTTTTAAGTTTTAGATACGTCCCTGTTGGGAGCTTGTTCATTTCTTTCGGTGCGTCCAATTTCTTAAGAAAGCTAAAGAGAGCAAAGCTTCCAAAAAGGAGAGTTGCAATTGCAAGTGGATTGTCATAAGATCATGAAGCACCATAAGATTCAGTAGCTGCTGGTATAGAACCTTTTCATCTTAAAAATGGAATGGTAATACTTGGCACCCTTAATACAGCAAGTATGGTGCTTAGATGACATCTCAAAATGGAACTATTGAACATTCTATCACCATCAAAATTCTTTCTTCGTATCACTGTTTAACATAATACTTAAGACTTGATTCACTTGTTGGCTATTGGAAGACTAGCTCATAAATTTTGACTTAGTTGCGCAAATTAAATATCACCCTGAGGAAAAATCATATGAAATGTGCAAGAACTAACACCGGATAATTTTACAGATAAGCAGAAATACAAACATGGACTTGCCGTAAGGACACCAGGCATGAAGAGACTTGTTTTACAGATAGATCAGTTAAAAAAATGCCACCATCTGCGGACCTTCGAGTCTGTTCCTCTTCTTTTTCTTTTCTCCTTTTTGTTTTCCTTTTTAGGCAGGGTTGTATTTGCATTTATTTGATTTATCCCCCTTGGCGAAGCTCAGAGGAGGCGAGATTTCCAGATACAAGGCTTCTGGTAAAGGCACATAAGAAAACATGTTATGTTGAACCTTTTTTTTAGGAATTTTCTTTTATTACTAATCAAGTTTAAAGTTCAATAACATGTTATCTTAAACTTAACATTCACTCATTACACATTATTTTTCTGAACCCCAAAAGAAAAAGATAACAAACACATATGGATTAAGGAACCAGGGAAAGCAAGAGAATTATAACCTTTGGTCATTTGGCGGTGCCCTCCATCTTTTCTCGCACCTGGTCATAAGCATTAAGCAGGTCTGCCCGTTTATTTGCCACTTCTACTAGAGTTTCCAGAGCTGCAAAAGATAAAGCCACTCATGTTATCAAGATGAGGCACAGAAGGATTGCATAAATACATAAGCCACAAAGTTGATGCCAGATTTCAGCAAGTTTATATATGGCTAGACACACTTAGTTTCTCAAGCATATGTTATTTCTGTTTAATATTTTTGGCACTGTTAATTCTCGAAAGTTTAACTTCACCCAGGATTCTTACTCCAAGCCACTTTTATCTCCAGTATACCAATGTGAAAAGATACTCCTGATGGTTGCTGGAGGGATGAAAGTAATTTACCTGTCTCAAATGACGATTGGGCAGCTCGAAGCTTTGGACAGACCAGCACTCCAAACATGGATAATGACTTGAGTCGCTCTTTTCGAGCCTAGAAGAGAAATAACAGTACCATTAAATTGAATGTACACAATAACGCACAATTTGATTATGGTCTAATCCTGCCAAATTAATAAAAAGAGAGGTAACCAAGAAAAGAGTACAGTAGTATTTGATGTTCATCAAAAAAAAAAAAACCACAAAGAACGAAGATAATAGTAAGATTGATAAGAGTCCTGAACTTAAAAGATTCTGTAATTGTGAGATATAAAAGGTAATGCCACAGAAAAGTGAAATCCAATTAGTTATATTGATTATATATCCAAGCTGAACTCTGAAAATCTAAACTTTTCCAGATTTATTAACACTTGATCTTAGCCAAAAGGCTGGGAAAGGTAAAATTCAAACATTGCAGATTCGCACTCCGCCTATGCCCTATCAAACTTTGGCAACTAGCTTGGAGATAAAAACTAGGGGGATGTGATGGACTCTTTCATTGAAGTTGGTAAAGGATGCTTTGAAATGATGATAGATAACATGCCATGTAAAAGAGAAATAGTCTGTTGAGAAGATGTCACATCAATGATGTAAGGGAAGAAGAAGAAACAGAGAGAGATTTTCTTCACTTCACTTTATCAATTCACAGAGGAAAATTGCAGGAAAACTTGGATGAAGAGAGGAGATCATATAATTGAGGAGATATGTAAGTTGAAAACAAGATTAAATTTTAAAAATCTTCTGCTAACCTTGATCTATGTTCACTAATAAATCAAGTTATAAAGAAATTCGGTAGCAAAGCTGAAGTGCAAGGTGATTCAACGATTCTGAACAGATTATCAAATGCATGTATAGGTGGCAGATGCAAGCATGCTTTATAAAATCATACCCCTTGGGAAACACTGCTTGATTAAAAGTTGTCGTGAGAATATTAATTGGTGAGTCACTTACTTGATCCTCCACGGTGCGTGGTGATTCAGCAGCTTCTGGCACTTCTGACGCTTCTTCCTGAACTTCTTTGCAAAAGTAAAAGAAATAAGCTTTTTTTTTTAATCAAAGAAGCTCAATTCAGGTAAAGGAGTATATGAAGGAAAAAAGGTTAGAGATATTGTCATGCAGTCTGCACTACAAAAGTTGAGAGAGAAATATTTTCATGCTTCTACCTCAGTAAGAGTAGCTGAAAATTCAGGTCTATTATCATGTTTGAAACAAGCAGGTGTTTTACTTTATAGTAACAGCCTAGTATCTTATTCTTCTTAAAACTTCTTAAGAAACAGTATGAATGCTAAAAGAGCCAGGAACATGCATCTATATTAGAATTTGACGAACCATCCTTATTAGGAACCTTTGGGCTGTCGGATTTCCTCAGTAACAGCTCATCCTCCTCAAATTTTGCTTCCTCAGAACAGCTTTTTGGACTCTCAGATGATGCCCACTTGCACAAATTGAAATGCAATTTCTCCGATTCAGGCCCAGCTGCATAACAAACTCCGTATTAGGACTTGTTGAGAAAAAAAATCTTTTCTACATCACACCCGTTCTTATAAAGAAAATTTAGGATAAAACTATAACCAAATACGACCCCATGAGGTTACTTGATCCATATAACCAGTTACAAGGAGAAAGGAAGAAGAGCTGGGTCCTAAACAGGTAATGTGGAAAAAGATAAATCAGGAATGATGCCATTGTCTTATAGCTATAAATGATTCCCTACATACAAAATTCCATCATTACAATTTGGGTAATGGATGGTTATGTAAACTTAAGCATTAGAACACTTCCATGAGTCCTAAAGATAAAAGCATTTTCTAACTGAAACGAAATTGCATGGCAGAATGAACATATTACGGGCAATATTATGTGCCATCGAGCAAAAAGCAGAAATACTGCAAAAAATATGGATTTACCATCTTGATGATTTAATTGCAATGTGGTGGCAGCCGAATGAGATTTGAGATCAAACAATGCACTACTGATACGCGAAGCACCCATCGAATGCCTAGCACTCGCCAGCTCCAGCCATCCCTGCCAGGTAAGCAAATGCAAAGTCAATACTAGCACAGGGGCATATCTAATTTAGAAATAGTGGTGCACGTGAACCCATGGTCTCTCACTGCTAAACTAGATATTTTATGTATATATTTCCTAGAATTGATCTAATATTGCCTGCTGGCACCCATGCTCCAAAAAAGGTTGAATGGTGCCCTTGGTCGAATTTTAAGCTATTTATCAAGAGGAATACGGATCAATTCTACTAATTACATTCTTTTTTCTCCTTTCTTTAGCAGTGCACCCATATTCTACAAATTCTAGATTCGCCTCTGATTATAACATAGCAACTTTGTGGATCAACAGATGTTAGTTGCACGGATTTGAATATCATCCACTTGCAATCAGCTCAGTCAAACTTAAATATTCATCCACTTGAATACGCATTATACACACACACACATATACATCACTACAAATCCATTTAAACTAAATTCTGGATCCGCGAGGATGCAACTCAAGTTAAATTGCGGATAGTTAGGATTATAGCGGAATCCTTACCTATCTAATGTAGTTATCCACTATTGACTTGACACGCATATTAAGAAACAATGAATAATAGGGGTACTTTTTTTTTAATATATCACCCTTTGAATATAATAAATTTGATACCTTGGGAAATGTATTGAGTGATGAATAATATTTAATAATAAGGATAGAAAAGAGTAAATAATATTTTTGAAGGGGAGCTTGGAGTAACTTGTAAAGTTGCTGCCATATGACCAGGAGGTCATGGGTTAATTGGTAAAGTTGTTGTCATATGACCAGGAGGTCATGGGTTCAAGCCTTGGAAACAGCCTTTGGCAGAAATGCAAGGTAAGGCTGCGTACAATACACCCTTGTGGTGGGCCCTTCTTTGGACACCGCACATAATGGCAGCTTTAGTGCACCGGGCTGCCCTTTTAAAAGAGTAAATTATCCATTAATTTTCAGTGGACAAATATTGTTGGAAAGAGGTAGTAATATTCAAATATTTTCGCTTGGAGAAAAATGAGTGAAATCATCCTAGCAGAGACAAAAACACTGGGTGGCACAAGGTAATATTATCTGTAGATTTAGTGGAGGTGCGCGAAAGCTGATCTGGATTATAAATAAAAAAAAGTGAAATCACAAAACAAAGAAAATGTGACCTGGCGAAGTGATGAAGAAAGGGAATTCATAAGAAGTAAATAGCTGTCCGTAGAATCCAATAACTGTAAAACCTTCTTGTCGGAACTCTGCATTTCTGCATCTTCTCCCTTCACCATATCGAATCAATCACAATCTGCGTACTGTACTATTCTAGGAGAAAGCTAGAAATCCTTAATTTGTTGATTTAATTCTAGTTCCCACTCTTAATAGCTTGCCCCGACCGGACCCGATTTCGTCAACCCGTCACTTTTATTTTAATTGACCAACTTACCCTCTCTAGTGAACGAAACGAAAAAAAGGGCATTTTTAGAACTAAAAATTAGTACATATATTGGTTGAAAATTATTATACCATGAATTCCCTCCTTTATTTTGATGGTTAAGAAACATATTAGGAGTCTGTTTAGATGGACTTATTTTAGATATTTTAAAGTTAAAATAGCTTTTAAGTATTTTGATAAAATAAAAAGTGCTTTTAAGTCCTTATTTTAAAGTCAAAATAACAAATATAAGCTAAAAAAATCATAAATTAGAATGAATTTTTAATTTATGTTTATAAGCCATAATTATAAGCCCATCGAAACAGATTATATCAAAACGAAAAATCCATAAGCCAATAACAAATTTTATTCCATAATTTAGTATTCTTTTTACAAAAGCAATTTCTTAAATGGAAAATGAATCGTATGATATGAACGGTGCTTACAATATGATAATAGATTGCATAAGTGAACTTACGTGAAATGAGCTTAAAATCACTAGAAAACAATTGAGTCATCAAAATATGAATAGATATGATTGTTACGTTAAAGATATTTCACATAATATTAGAGTTTGTCAGAAAGTCTAGATATATATGAAACAATTTCATCTCGCATAAAAAAAAAGTAAATGAAAACATAATTGAAAAGAAATATCTTTTTTACTTTTGTGAGGATTTGAAATGTATACATAATAATTGTTTTTTCTTAAAAAAGACAGTTCGGTGCACTAAAGCTCCTGCTACACTGTTTCTATGGCGTGAACTTATGTCGTTATGGTCACACGACCATAACTTTATCAGTTATTTCAAGACTCCCCTTTAATTTTTATGAAACAAATTAGGATTATGTTAAAAACATGAGGTTGTTGAACTATCCTTTTAGTCATCTTTGAACATAGACAAATGAAACTAATATCTTGATCTTCTATTTGTGTGGGAAGATTAATTTGAATGCTGATGAGAATGTGAAGATTCAAATGCGAGATGCTATTCTGAGAAAATTCTTAAATATGATTAAGGAAAATGAATATTAAAATATTCAGGTAAAATAAAATTTACATCAAGCAGAATTACAAAATTATAAAGCATCAAACAAGATTAATGAATTAAAAGTAGAAATAAATTACTTATTTATTGACAAGTTTATCAAAAAAGACATACAAACTGCAAATACTTATTGAAAGTCAATAATATGAATATTATATGAGCTGGAAAAAAAGCAAACACACCTATAAACTTTCTAACAAATGAAGGTTACATACATTTTTCAAAAAAATTCTCTATAGAATTGTTGCTCCTAGGACATTTATGCAATGTAACACATGAAAAATTTTAATATTTCTATTCAGTATTTTTCAAAGTTTAAAATAAAAATGTAAAAAACTACATTGATTTGATTGATCTCATTTACCCAACGGAGAGGTTCTTATGTAATAATATTCTCAAAATTGGATGGTCATTTTTGGAAAACAAATAAATGAGGCATTCGGATTTAGGGTTTGGAACAGTACACATACCCCCCAATATATATATTCATCTCCTTTAACAGCTGCTCTTTCTTTTGGTCCATTCTTATATCTCCATTGTAGAGAAGCCTAATAGCTTTAGCTTGAACATGGTACAGAGACTTACATATCGAAAGCGGCACAGTTATGCCACCAAATCCAATCAACATAGGGTCGTTAAAACTCCTGGTAATTTCGATGCCCTACCTATTTTTTTTGTTTGCTTTTTTAATTGATTTGGATTTGCCTCAACATTGTTATTTTTGTTTGAACCAAGGCAGATTTTGAATTTAAATTAGTGTGCATCATATATGAGTACTCACTTTGTAAAAGTTTTAGACTATATACATTGTTCGAGTTGGAGTTCCTTTTGATTAGTAGTGTATATGTACATCTGCTAGTTGAACTTGTTTATTGTACAGTGTATTGAACGTATTCAGTTATGTGATCACTTAATGTTACAACGTTATGGAAATTAATTGTTAATTTATATTTTCGTCTATTATGTTTTTATTTTTTATTTTATTTTTCGAAAACTAGGTGGAAAGCTAATTTACCAGACCACCAAGAAGAGAGCCAGTGGCCCAAAATGTCCAGTTACTGGGAAGAGAATCCAAGGGGTATTTTTCATTCTTCCCTTTATGGTCTTTTTATGATTCAGTTTTTTCAGTATGCGGTCCTCAGGGTTTTTGGGTTCTCTTATTCCTGCACGTTCTTCTGTGTTAGTCTTGTCTTATTTGTGACACTGATGCTTGAAGAGTATTATTTCTTTTAGTGATGTGATACTATAACAAGTAAATGCACTCTTTATCTGAGAAAATCAAAACTAACTGGAATTGGTCTGAAGTAGTAGCTAACAATCCTAAAGACTGTGCAATTACCTGTTTTCTCTTTTCCCCTTTAGAACTCAGCTAATGGATAGAATAATGCTTTGCATAAAGGAAGTAGAACTGTATAATTGTGTTTAGGCACTTATCCATAAACAACAAAGAATACATTGTTTCTGCTAAAGGGCATTATTGCAAACTACCAAAAGTGCAAGACCTTATTTAATGTGTACAAACATTTCTTGCCCCAGTCTCTTCATATCTTCAAACACGTCCTAAAATCAAAGCAACAACTGTTACCATTGAGAAGCGGCCATAAACTAGAGAGTCTTGACCTAGCATTTAGCAAAGGTTTTATAGTAGTGTTCATTTTAGATTTTTATTTGCCAGATTTATAGTGAATGTACTATTGCTGGCCTATGTTTCTTCTATCACATATTTAAAAAAAAAAAAAATTCTTTTTGATCCTAGCATCTATATGTCAGATTGTTTATTTTTCACGTGTACTATTTACATATACAACAAAACGACAGAGTATGGAACGTTCTTGAGGATATTTAATTTGAATTATCATGTACGGTGTTGGACAAAAAAATTACAATCTTTAAGCAGGAAAATCTAGCCAAAAGGAAATTATGGTTGATGGAGTCTGGACGTTTGGTGAGAGAAGTGAGGACATTAGTAAAGGGTTCAAAATGCCCATTAGATATCCATATCTCTCCTCCATGATTAGGTGAACTCATGTTTATGGGTTTAGCAGTGTTAATTTTACTACAGTGGAAACTCTTACAAATTAACAAACATAAACTTATTTTATTCCGTCTTCTCTTTCTGGCCCCGAGTCCAAAAAAAAGGACTTCAAGTACAACTATTTATTGATGTGTTTCTCTATCTTGTTTAGATTCCACAATTGAGACCTGCTGAATACAAGAGATCCAGATTGCCAAGAAACCGCAGGACTGTGAATCGTGCTTATGGAGGTGTGCTGTCTGGAAGTGCCGTAAGGGAAAGGTATGTATTGTGTCAGCAAATTTGCATATTTGCTTTTGGATATTTACTTAACTCGGAATTTGTCCCCACAAGTACATTAATCTGTGCATGATTTACCTATGCAGAATCATCCGGGCCTTCTTGGTTGAAGAACAAAAAATTGTGAAAAAGGTGTTGAAGATTCAGAAGGCAAAGGAAAAACTTGCCTCAAAGAGCTGAGGGTAGAGACTCTGAAGTCTGTCAATTCTATTATGTTTTCACATAACATAGTTTTGATGATGATGAAGATGTGTGAAAGAACCTGTTGAAATGCAAGTACTAGATTTCAAGTAGAATTTAAGCTCTAGTATGGTTTTATAAACTCCTTGTTGAAACTATTGCCACAGACTGGAGGAGGTTGTTTCCTCTTTCCAGTTTAGTGAATACTTTAATGCATGATAACTCAAGTTTACTTTACGGTTGTGACTTATACTCTATCCAGAAAGCTCTCTTTGTAATTCCTGCCTATTTCTCTGTTTATTTCTTTTTAATTACATGGTGTTATTATTTCCTGGTTCATGTTCTTAAGTGAGATTACATGAACTCCCTGTTTGCAGTTCATTTTCGGATGATGAGATACAGGAGTGGTAGTCCTTAGGAAATTCTAAAAATTCAGTGTTGGTTGTCCTTGCAAGCCTCAGTGATTGAATGAAGATTTCTCTATGATTCCCTTGATAGTAAAATTATGTATGCGGAAGCAGAGGCGAACCCAGGATTTGACGATAGGGGGTGCACCATTATCTTTAACATATTCATGTCAATTACCAACTACAAAATTTGGCATACAACTCTTTTAAACTTAAAAATTACAAAAAATTATGAGCAAAATATAAACTTCAAAATGATCAAATGTCATTAATTTAGTACTAATATAACAAAAGTAGACCATCCTTTCACACTAGACATCGACGCGTTTTCATATTCTGAAAACGGTCAATGATAGCATCGTTGCTTATATTTACAAATATATCCTTCTCAATATAACAAACTAAACAATCACTTAAAAATTCATCACCAATACTGCTACACAATTCATTCTTTATATGCTTCATGGATGAAAAAGCTCTCTCTACAGTTGCAGTAGCGACTGGTAAAATCAATGTCAACTTCACAAGTAAGTACACAAGAGAATAAGTCTCCACAAGATTTGCATTAACCAGTGCTTCTGCCAAGTCACCAATTCCTTTCAAATTAGAGAATTTTGGATCACCACGTCGCATGTGTATAATGAAAGTATCGAGTTGGTAGCTAAGCTCTCGAAGCTTTGATTCACCAAACTCATCTGGATAATGCTTGGCCAATGTCATTATTTTTTCCTTATCAAAATTAGCAAAAGCATTAACCGGATTCAAGCTTGCCATACCAAGAAGCAAGTTACCACTCACAACATCAAAACGATTATTAAGCTCTTGAAGTTGCAAGTCAATTATAGCATAAAAGAGCTTAATACGTAAGTGATGTGAGTAAGTAAAACTAGAAGGCCTACGCTTTGACTTTTCGGGAAGATAAAAGTCATCCATCTTAGGTACCGAGATTTCATGTTTATCACAAAATACACGAACTTCATCCACCAAAGAATCCCACCCATCATCTCTCAACGATTGCAATCTTTGCTTAGTAATGTCAAGAAATATCATGGCATTGACGATATCTTGCTCTTTCCTCTGCAATGATGCACTCAACTCATTTGACATCACCAATATTTTCAACATCAAGTGAAGCAAGAAGACAAATTCAAATTCATTGATCATAGTCAAAAATGCTCCTGCTTGCAATCTATCATTGGGATTAGAACCTCCACATTTAATCGCATCAAGCACATGAGCTATAGATGAAAATAAAACAATAAAGTTATCCAATGTTCTAAAATGCAAACCCCAACGAGTGTCACCTGGCCTTTGAAGCCCTCGTTCATGATTTAACCCTTTTCCACTTTGAACTTCACCACTTTCTAGTAGTTGCTCCAACAATTTTGCTTGATGGTCTCGAAGTTGATCTCTGCCTTTAAATGATGCCCCAACCACATTCAACACATTAGTAATAATAGCAAAAAAATCATCCACGGGCAAATGTTTTTTTGCAACAGCTACAAGTGTCAATTGTAATTGGTGAGCAAAACAATGAATGCAATACGTCGATGGAGTTTCCTGAAAAATCAAAGTTTTAAGACCATTCATGTGTCCCTTCATGTTACTAGCCCCATTATAACCTTGTCCCCGTATTTTAGATGTACTTAAAGAGTGTCTCATAAGCAAAAATCATATTGTTTCCTTCAATGTTTTTGCTAATGTATCACCAACACGAACAATAGCAATAACTCTCTCATTCACTTTACCTTTTTTGTTAACATACCTCAAAGCAACGGCCATTTGTTCATGGTGTGATATGTCCTTAGATTCATCAACTAAAATCCCAAAAAAAATCTTCATCCAAATCATCAATTATAGCTTTCACGATTTCTTGTGCACAAGCACTCACAATATCCTTTTGAATTTTTGAAGAAGTTATCATAGCATTTTTTGGAGCATGTTTTAAAATAACATTATTCGAATCAGGAAGCATTTTTCCCAGCCATTCCAAAATACCTAGAAAAAGGCCTTTATTTTTCGAAGATTCACTTTCATCATGACCTCGAAAAGACAATCCGAATTCCAAAAGGAACCTTGCCACATTAGTTGAAGCCTCTAAACGAATCCGGTGCACACTTCTTGTTTTCTCAGATTGCTTGTTCAAAGCAACTTGAATTGATTGAGATTGATTCTCGAAATCTAGCATCTTACTGAAACATCTTCTGTTGACGCTATTTACTTCACCAACATGTAATAGAAATCGCTCCGAACTATGATTCCAAGCCTTAAAATCGGTTTTCGTGAAAAAATCACCTGCATTGCCCTTTACATAGTCATTTTTAAACAAATAGCAACATAAACAAAACACGACATCTTTCTTCTCACTATACTCCATCCACCTAGAATATGAACCCTTATACCATGTCGAATTAAATCGACCCATTTTTGGTCCAATTCTAGTTTGAGGAAATTCAGAAAGAATCGGTTGACAAGGCCCTTGTTGAATATAGTGTCTTCTCACTTGATCTCGTATCGTAGAGTCATACTCATGAATTGGGTTTCTTTCTCCAGGATCGGATTTAAGTGAATTTACATCAAACTCTTTTATAAGACGGGGAGAATTGTCTTTAAAACTAGAACTTGGTTGAGGAGAATAATATCTATCCATTTCAATTCACAAGAATCAATAACAAATACCTACAAAATAAAGATTTCATCAAGAATATAAGTAAACATATATAACATTGTTAATAGGGGAATCACACCCCTCCTTCCATAGCGCAAAAGAAATAAATATAATAGAGGAATCAAACACCCCACAAAAAAAAAATGCAATAATTTCAATAGGGGAATCACACCATAAAACAACCAAAACGATATGATATGTAAAGGGGTCACAAAAAAATAAGTAAATGCAATAATTTCAATATGGGAATCACACCCCTCACAAAAAAAATAAGTAAACAAACACAACAATTTCAATAGGGGAATCACACCCCTCCTTTCGTAAAACAACAAAAACACTATGATATGTAATGGAGGAATCACACCCCCTTTTTTCATTAGACAATAAAAATAAATGCAATATTTTCAATAGGAGAATCATACCCCTCTTTTCATAGCAACTAGCAATCCAAAAATAATATGTAATAGAGATAAAGAAAGAATCTGACTTGTGTTGCCGCTGCCAGAGTCGGAGTGACTGTTTTTCGTTGCCATCGATGGTGGGCCGTTGCTGCTGCTTGTTTCTTCCTGACTTGCGTGTTTGTTTTTTTTTGGCTTGAAGTCTTGAAGAGATTTTGGGAAAGTTGATAGATTTTAGGGATTTGGAGAGTTTGATATTTTTTAGTCTTTTAAGAATTGGGAAAATTGATATGTCTTTTAAGTGTATTTTAAAATTTATTTTAATTAAGGGTGGGGCAAGATGAGGTGGCAAACAACAAAGGTAAAGAAAAAATTATAAAGGATTGTAAAATTAAAAATTGCACCCAACAAGGATTGAACCCTTGATGCCCCGCTTGAGGATGCTGCTTTAGCCAAGTTCTGGACCAGTGCACCCAAACAAGATTTGTTATTGGGGGTGCACACTTTAATATATTAACCTTTCTTAAGGTATCTATACATATATATATAAAAAAATTTAAAAAGTTACCGGGTGCACGTGAACCCTCACGGATGCACGTGGGTCCGCCCCTGTTCAGCGGAAGGTCCAGGGCCCGCTTGACGTTGTGCTGTCTGTTGGAAGACTGGTAAGATTTGAAGCAAGTGCGGAGCAAATATAAGAGTAACTGTTTGGATCCAAAATTCCAAACCCAAAGAGCAACTCATAATGTGTGTGTGATGAGATAATATTTGTGATGTTTATAGGTCCCATTTCTCCATGTTCCATATAGAAACACGGGTTACTCGAGCTTAAAGTCTAAAGTCATTTTTTTTCAAGGAGCCTGTCCAGAGCTTTAAGTGTCGTATGACATTCAAACTTACACTTGCCTCAGTGCATGATTAGCTGATTCCGATGATGTTTTTAGGAGATTGAAGTGGTAATTTTTCCTTTCCCTTTTCTCAGATTAGAAGGGAAAAATCTTAGACATTCAAAAGTTACAAGACCCTAGACAAATCAAGAAGAGAAATCACGTACCTACGAATAATGTATCACAAGCAGAGTAGCCCGAAATCTAAAAAATAAATTGGTTCATTGTCATATACACTAACATAATAAACTTTCTTAACCTATCAGAGCAAGTCTATATAACTTTATCTTATAGAAATTAACCTGATCAATAAATATTTTTGTAGTATCAGTAGATAGAACTTAAATTGAAATTAATAAAAAACGGAATAGGGAAAACTGGTGAGGGAGCACAAAGTGAAATTTCATGGGAGGAGCAAAACTTGTAATGTCAAGAATGGGATTCGAGCACCTTAGACCAACTGCGCCATCTTGACATTTTTATTGATTTGCATTACATGGCTTAATAGATGCCCTTAAACATGGTGTTGCTCAGGTGAAAGTGTAGTTTTGGCTCATTAATTCAACGAATTTCTTATCTGTTTATGCCCATAAACATGGTGTTGCTCCCCTGTAATTAAGAAAGCTTATTGCCATCTTGGTAGTCCTATGATAAGGATTGCGTTTGATCCAATCCTATTCTAGTTTGAAGTTGATCTAACTTGCTATTTATCCTATTTGTATACGACCTGTGGCAGGTAAAACATCTTAAACCAGTAAAAGAAACTTTTTCTCTGTGAAAACAAACTGGAATGTGTTGTCTTTGATATGGGATAATTTTATAGGCTAAATTATGGGGTATGTGAACCCATGATTTCTTCGTAAAACTAAGCGTTTTATGTATGTATTTCTAAAGTCCAACTTAGAGAAAGGGAAAGCAGGCAATAAAGCATAGTACTTAATAAAGATTAAGTAGGAAACATGTAGATTTTATCCCAACATATTATGTTTAGATTCGAGCAAAGCCAAAAGAGTGAAAATAAAACATAAAGCTGTACAATAGCTTCCTAACAGAATATAACTGTTTTTTTGCACTATGACTAGATTTTTAAATTTTTTTTTTTTTTGCTCCCTAGGCATCCGGTATCTGAAGTTGATTGACAGGACTAACTCGGATACTGGATGCCGAAGGGAATAAGACTAGCTGTACACAAAGCCAGGAGGTTCACTGTTTGGGTGTAGAACTAGGTGTTGCATTTGTTTGTTGAGTAAGTGGTGGATATCTCACTAGGACAGGAAGGCGAATCCCATGACAAACTAGACTTCCATTCATCAGCCAAACTGGTTGTCAAACTGAAAGGAAATCCAACTGATCTGATGTTTTCCCATTCGGTAATATTATCATTTGTTGAAGTTTGATTACTCCTTAATCCTGCTTCATCATCTTCCATGCTTATATTTCTTTGCATCTCTTGTGATGAACTAATTGTGAAGTTGTTCAGTTGTTGATTTGGACCTTCAAGGTCTATGGTCTTGCTGATATCAGTGATTAAACCCGGGGATGTGTTGAAAAACATGGAATTCGCGTCCAGTAAGCACCTGTTGTTTTGTCCTGAAACCTCATGGGACGACGAAAACATGAAGTTACATGAAATGTCTGTGCTAGGACTTGAAAGATAAGATGGTCTTGAAACCATAGTATTGAGGGGCTTATATGAAGGAATATTTGAGGCTCCTTGTAATATGTCGTTATTACTAGATAGGTGGAGAACTGATCCAGTTTCAGTTATAGAAGAGGCATTCTCCGAGAAGAAATGAGTAGCTACACTTTGATTGAACAACTCCGGAGATGCTACTTCAGATAACGGATTTACCCAAGGGTAAGATAGAGCTCTATTTGCCATTGAGTTGGTTTTCTTGAATATTCTGCAGATGGCCCATGAATCCTGCAGGGATCAAAGAGAATATTTATCGGTTTAAACTAAGATAACAAAATCTTCAATGGATAATAAGGGGGTTAGTTAAGCTGCATAGTGAACCTACATTTGGTGGAAAATTCTTATCCAAGAATTTCTTAGGCGGTCCTGACTCGTTGTTAGTCATAGGAAGGCGAAACTCGTGCATCATCCAGTCAGTTTTTATGCCTCTGGCTGCCCTGCCTCTATAGAAGACTAGAGACTTCTTAAGACCAATGCATTTGGTGCTATCAGAGGAATAAATCGGTCTGTCAGTTCCAGTGGCCTTCCAAAAACCAGCTCCTGTTACACGGTTTGGACGGGCGCTATTCCTGTACTTACGGTCCCTTGGGCAGTAAAAATACCACTCTTTTTCCCCTGTAGATGCTAGCTCTGTACAAAAAAATGGAATGACAAGGAAATATTAGGCTATGGTTCGTAATTGTTATGAATGACATGCCAAGAAAAAGTGTCAAATCTTCTGTAGGTGTAAGGAACCTTACACTATCAGATCACGTAAACATAACTATATGTAACCGTCCATAGAAGTTATCTTAAACAAAAGTGAAACAATATACTTGCTACTACAAAATTAGAAATGGTAAATGAACCTAACGAGTATGGACATAATTAAGATGCAAAGCATTATCTTTCTTACTTGGAAGGTCCCATGGATCATATTTATATATATCCACTTGTTTGATGAGCTCAAGAGGAAGAGATCTCTGTTGAATCTTTCTCTTTAGATAGAACCCAACCAACTCTTCATCTGTCGGATGAAATCGAAAACCAGGCAGCATAACTTCATCAAGCTTTTCCACATCACTTTTGTCATCCATAATTTCTCTCGTAAAAGTCTAAGGGCAAATCAAGAATCCTCTTGCAAAATTCTCAGTACAAAAGCTTAGAGCAAATTGAAATAGTCTAAGGTCATATGTCCCTTAAAAATGATAACTAGGGACCAAATTTATGATCTCGAAAAGACTATAATGTTAGTGTGTATGGAGATATGTTTTCACACCTCCCATGATGTGCTTATTGTTGGCTACCCTTTATATTCTTCTGAATTCTGGAAATCAAAACAAAATGACAAGTCAATCTTCTAATGAAATTAGTGTATGCTAATATATATTATTTTAATATGTTGGAGTTTGAATATTTTTTTGTTTAAGATGCATTCTAACCGTTTGCCAATGTTTTGTGTACATCCTCTTGATTAAACTATGACTTTTAGGTCATTGGATCTAAAAATGGCAGTTTCTATTCTCTGATAAATGCTTCTACTCTTTCTACCACTTATGACCACGTGACCCTTCCCCATTTAATATCTTGGATTCGTAGCGATTCATTAAACAAAAAATTGAAATAATAGTAGTAAATTATAACCACTTGATCACCCTTTTCAAATTACTTGAGAGAGGCCTCGTATTGAAAAAATCAATTAATACAAACATATGTCATATGTACATTTTATTAGTTAATCATGGTTAAGTTTTGTTGTATATGTTCACTTTAATTTGTTATTTCATTAGGATTGATAAGATAAGACTTATACCTCTTGCTTATACTTATCTGTATTACAGATTTTTTATTTTAATAAAAGGACGGTAAAAACTTTATCGATCTATCTAGTGATATAAATTCTTCAAAAATTTTTTACTAAACATTTTATGTCATAGCCTGTTAATGGACATATCGGTAACCTGTTCGGAGGTTAGGTGCATTACAAGTTGGAACTGATAAAGTCCAAAGTTGGATAAGGCAATACTCGTCATAAAATGTTGTCTTAAGTGTTTGTCTTGTAACATTTGTCTTTCCAAAAAATCCATTTATACGGTCGAATTCTAAATTACTTCTTATTTCAACTTGGTTACAAAACCATACATAGAATTCATGTGCAATCTGAGATATGAATACAATTTCAAGATAATTTTTTTGGAGAAACGTAAAGCAGAAGTAATTCTCCAGTAAGAAAATCTCACTTGAGACTTGTAGGCTGTTTGGTTGAGCTTTTAAAATCTCCGTGTTTTTTATTGTGAGAAGTGATTTTAGAAAAAGTTGCTTTTAGAAAGTAACAATTTGTATTTGGCTAATCGATTTGAAAAACACTTTTTTCAATACTAGAGCGGTACTTTAATATTTCAAAAGCTCTTCTCAGATAAACTAGTACAATATTTAGTTTTTGAAAGCAGCTTTTACAACTACTCAAAAGCACTTTTTTCTTTCTTTCTTAAAAACTTGGTTAAACTAAGCACTTTTAGTTATCAAAAACTTGACGAAACAGGCTATCGATTTACCATAAAGTATATATCTTATTGAAAATGTATTTAAAGAAAGGAAAATCAGAATATTGATGGATCTGGAAAATTACGTCAGTGCATTGATTTAGGTTGGAATTTGTACAAGGGTTGAGTATGTTGCAAAACTAGGTTAACCACATATAGATTTAATTACCATCGTCTAAGTGGTGCGCATGTGCAACTATATGAAGGTAAATCAGTAGTATATTGCAGTTCACCAAACAGTAAGCAACGAGCAGCTCACCTACGTCGTTTGACTGCTTCTGTAATCTTCTCATCATTATTTCTATTATTGGAAAAAAACTTTGACATCCAACATTTGTAGTCTTATAAATAAGTTGGAAATTTCTTTCATTGCCCTCCACTGCAATTATGAAATGTCACATAACTCCTCTAAAGAATTACGTACATCACTACTTCAAAATTTTGGTATAAAATAGTACTTACAATTGAAAATGACTTTCTCATAGCTGCATATCATGTAAAAAGATAGTGGTTGTACTTATTATAGTGTAAGGATATATTGCAATCATTTATCGATACACATAAGCCTTATATAACATGTCATTTTTGGGGACTATTGCTGATTTATCAAATGGGAAAAGAAAATTAATGCGTAGCTTAATATAGACAATGCTTGGTGGAACCTAGGATTGCAAACCCCATGTCTGGTGGCAGAAGAGCATAAAATTAACAAATAAGCAATCCATAGTAAATGGTTCTCGTTAATTTCAATTCCAATTTAAGGAGTAGGTCAAAGTTCATCTTGTAACCTGAGCTAACCACACTCTTTTCTGTGTGTCAATCAAATTATTGTACTAATTGTAATTATTGCCAAGGAACTTAGGGGTGGTGTTTTACTTCTTAATTAAGTGAATTCGTATAGCCTTGCAAAGAGTTAAGCTCTCTATGCGTTCAACCATTAAGATTAACCTGTTATATTTTGAAAATTATAAGTGTAGACCTCTACTATTTATGCAATTTTAATAAATTTTTACACATAGATTTATGTTCCGTATTAAAAATATTAAGTTTAGATGAACATGCTATTACAACGCTTCATTGTCCTCTGTACAAAATATTATATTTAACCACAACAAAACCAAAAAGTTTGGGAAATATGCTTCCTTCTCGTGTTGTGTCGAGTACATGTGTTGGTTATTGTTGGGGGTGGGGGAGCTAGGGGGGCATGGCTGTGGACGTAGAGTAGTAATTGCAGAACTATTAGACATTCACGTTTGTGACTAGTGACATTCAAATTTTATATCATTTATGTGCTTTCGTATCAGAATCTAATGAAATTCTCTAATATATTAATGTAAATTTTCTGATGCATTATGCTTCCAAAATTGCTATTCACACGTCAAATTATATTATCAAGAAGAACTATCTAATAATTAGATGTCCACCCGGCCAACTGATTAAACTAAAAATAACCGACAAATTTATAATATGTGTATGATCGTGTCCGACTATTTATGTGAAGATTCCTATTATCAATTACCTTATCGATCTTTCCATATGACTCTTAAAAGTCACAGACTACCTTCAGGAAGAAAATAAACAAGGTAATGATGGGTGATTTTTGCTCACATAGTTAATAGGAAAATAGAGAAGTCGCAATTGATTTATAGTGGTTAAATTTGTAATACTACGGTACCGGGTATTTACAAGACATGTGTCTTTTATATATGAATTTATCATTTAATCATAATTAAGTGATATGTATGCCCTTTTTCTGTAGTTCTTAGTTAACTAAGATTGAAATAATTGATTGGACGTAAACCTCCGATGTAGGCAAATATTTACCATTGTGATTTGTTGGAAGTTGGACGATGTTGGATGCTGGATTGCATTTTTTAGAAAGTGATAACGCTGTATGAAGATTTTGAGCATTACTCTAGATTGAGATAGCCCACCAGGCCAAGACTAGTTTATTGGCTAGCCCACCAAGACTAGTTTATTGGCTTTGTCATTATACATCGTTGGCAAATCAATTAACATCAGCAGAAGAAAAAAATATTACACATACATTGATGTGGAATCATGAAGGGAGAATTTATTTTGTTTCTAAATGTAAAGACAGTTTTCACGAATATACTAATGATGCTCTCGTTGTGAGACATTACTTAAATATAGTATGGGTAAGATATTTTAGATAGAATAGTTGTACTTAATTAATTAGATGTTTCATACTAGAGATTAATCCTACTCTGCTGTACTTAATTAATTAGATGTTTCATTCTAGAGATTAATCCTACTCTGCTAGCTAACACTAAGAGGACCATTTTTTGTTGGAGAAAAATAGAACCAGCAACTGTTGATTTAGACACCATGTATGAATCTTTAGATCAAAAAAAAATGGTAACCTTTCATTCCTTCAGTAGTATTCGTTGTCTTATGTGGTATATTTTAAACTTAATTAACTGAATTATTCTAGCAAGTGTTGGTTTAGTTAATGGCTGCTATTTTGTCACATAATAGTACAAAATTATAGTTACCAGAGGACCCATGTTTATTAAATTTATGGTTTAATCCGTGAAAATTACAGAATATAATGCACCAAATAAGTATAGTATAGAAAAAAAATATGTTGATGTTTACATGAACAGCATCACAAAGATTATAACTTCTATTCACATTCACCCACCCAGAAAATAGCCGCAACATTATCATATATATAAGGCTTCAATGGCGATGTACTTTTTTTAAACTATTAGCTAGTGTAATTTTGTCAATAAATTAATGCTTATTATAGAAATTTACTTTAACTTATTTATGAGTGATCCAATTGCATAGATATATTTAACATTATCATTGCGTATATAGAACTTAAATTCATTGCATTGAGTTTGAAGGGATTATATTATCATAGAAGGCTTAGCATGACTTTGAAACTTTTACATCCCTAAACAATTGAAGTGCAATAGGTCATCATAAACATGTAATAAATTTTTTTTCCCTTTTTCGTTTTCTGAAATGCCTGATAATCCAAGCAGCCAATCATTTTCAAAAATAAGCGATTAGTTCTTAATATAATTAATTGGTTGTTCTCTTGTTTGTTGCAATAATTGGGAGCATTGAGCTTGAGCCAATGAAGGAACTCCAGCTTGTTACGCCAAGATATTTTTATACACTATAGTATATGAGCCTTCTGATTTAACGCCTTTTCCCTATATATATTCATTTATCCTATGGCTTGCAGTAATTTTGATTTATTTAATATTTGTGATTAGGCGCTCTTTATAGTGGATGTACATTATATTGCATTAATAAGCTAACTACGACTTGATTAATTTGTCGTTATTTCATATGTGTGAATAAATTACTTAGCATGGCAAGTTTATTTTTCCTCCGATCATAAATTGGAAGTATGCCTTACAAAATTAATGAAAGTTCAATGTATATATATACACACCGTTACGTTAGTATATAAAAATTTTACACTATGTGCATGCTCTTCTTTGTACTTCAAGTTACATTAATGTATGTTATTTCTATTTGAATTCGTTCTTGAAGATATACAAGATGAATGATATGAAAATGGTTATAATCGTATAATTACTAACACCGGTTAGTAATTAGTTTCAAGATCGACAAGAAAAAGAAGGCGAAAAAGAAAATGATAACAATAAGAGTATACTAGTTATTAAAACAATCGGACAATGATGAGCAAGAGATAATAAAGAGCCTAGACATATTTACTTTTATAATAGTGTTAACACATACACAATAAGTAGGAGAGACTCTGGGAGTACAAAAACTATTTGTTTTGCACGCATTATTACACTTTAGTAAGTATTGCATTAACAAAAGCTTCGTCTCCTACTACTTTCTTGTACCACATTATCATGCATGCTCAAGGAACGCTGCAAGAAATTCCAAGAAAAAAAGAGCATAGTAAGAATTCAGAAACTGGCTGGAATATATGCACAGCCAAAGCTAATGAAGAATTATGTACACAGAAAAACACAACTTAATCGATCCACATATGTAAACATGAAGAGTTAACTTCAATATTAAACGATCAGATCACCTAAAATAATAATAATTATACGTAATTGTCTATAGTAAGTGAGATCAGTAAACTAAAATAAAAGAGATCTCACTATGAAAAAAGAAAACAAGAATTAGAAACGAAATTCTTCGTTAAATAACCCGTAGCTAAATTTTTTTTTTTTTTAAATCCTTTGTTAAATAGGACTTATGACACCATCCTTTTTTCTTTAATGGACAACCCGTTGCCAAGTTGCAACAGCCAACATTTCAAAATAGACGGGTAGTTAGTGTAAGCAGTAAGTCAGTGTATATAAGTTAAATCCTGACGTGAATATAATTAATTACCTTTTGCAGTCAGTAGTAGGAGAGATGGGGATATTGGTAGTAACACCACAGCGTGAAGGGAGATTAGATGCAGCATCTGGCTTAAGATTTTTGTAACGAGCAGCAGCAGCTTTGACACATTCACAAACATCTTGCCTATCTTGTTGTGTTGGTGTTGTTTGTACAAGTTTTTTCACACCATCACAACATGGCCCTGGTGGATCTCCACCTTGTGTCAAATAAGGCAAACATGGGGCAAGTGATGCATCAACTTCCCCACAAGTAATTGATTCTCCTAGTTGCACTACCACAACTAGGAACATTAACAAAGTCACTAAAATTCCCTTCATATTTTTGTTCTTCTTCTTGTTGTTTATTTGTTTTTTAAAATTCAATTGTGTGTATAGGATGAAGAAATGGAGTTGAGTATTTATAGTAGTTTGTTGGTACTTGTGGACAAAATTCATTATAGGTGGAACATGAATGACGTGTTAGACATATAGTAACGATTTGCGGAAATTTGGTCTTTTAATTCCTCTTTAGGATGTCGTTTTGCTACTAATTTTAGCAAATTGGACATCACAACTTTTTCATTTTCTTCCACATTTTGGAACTTGTAGGATGCGTACTTGTTGAAGGAAGGATTTCAGGGAAGAACAACCTTTTTTTGTGAAGAACTATTTGCATGAGTATTGAGTTGTTAAGGACGGTTTTATTCTGCCAGTGTAATTTACCATATTATAATAGGGTGTTATTAAATAGATTCACCTGCAATTGACGTCAAATGACTTGATTGTGTTAATAAAGTTTAGACATTCAGTACATAGAACTTAAACTCATTCATCAGTTGTAATTTGAACGTTTGTTACTTACTTATAAGTTTCATAGTGAAGCCCGACGACTAAATATTATTGAAGTCTATTTACCTCTAAGCTAATAGTAAAAATTTTAATATATAAAATCTATGTTCCATTTTGTCTTACTCGAATGCGTTTGGTATGACCCTGGACACGATTTTTTCGTTTCATTTCCTTCCACATTTTGGAACTCTGTAGGATGCGTGCTTGTTTAAGGAAGGATTTAAGGGAAAGAACGAGCATTTTTTGGTGAAGAACTATTCACGTGAATATTGATTCATTAAGGACAGTTCTATTCTAGCAGCAGCAGTGGTGGACCTAGGATTTAGGGGTCGTGGATGCTCGGAAGATTCGAACACACATATTGACATTCAAAGCTTTAAGGTTCCGCTTGGAAACCAAAGCTTCTTGGTTTTTCCAGGGTGCTCTTTTACATCCTATATCAATTTCTATACATTTCTTATATAATTATACCTACTCTGCGTCGGATTTAACGTGTGCAGGAGCACCACAAATTTGCACATAGGTCCGCCTAGTGTTTTAAAAGGAGAGGGCGTGAGGCAAGGCGTTTTACATAGCACGGGGCGAGGCGTAAGTCCTAAGGATCTACGGGGGGGGGGGGGGGGGGCGTATATCTCATGTATCCTTACTTTTATAATTTGATTACTAAAAATATAAGTAACAATAAAATTTTTCATGATTCTACAGATAATTTCTTAAAATATATGACTATCATACTATGCAATTACCTCCCTAAAAGAAATAATCAATAAACTATTAATATTATAATTAAAACATAAACTCTTTCATGAATAAAAATAAAATACTTTCAAATCACAAAATAAAATATGATAATTTTGAAATATAGGACAAAAACATAACGATCAATGACAAGTGAATATATAAAATTCGGATATGTATTTTAAATAGAAATGTTAAGTCATATTCACCTTCACGACATTCTCAATTAGTACATAAGCTAGTTACTTTTAATTTTCTTATTTCAACAGATGAAGAAAACTACTAAGCATCATTTAATTAGTAGAGAATTATGAGTATCAACTGCGTTGACTAAGGAATTTGACACAATTTGTGTAAGAACTATCAGACGAGTCCCGGACGTTGGGCGTTAGGCGTGTTCAGGGCGTACAGTCGGGCGCTTAGGACGTAAGTCTCACAGAACTAAGTCCCACACATGAGCCCCGAGGTGTTTTGCCAGTGCCCCACCCCGGGGCGAGTCCTAGGGCGAATCCAGACTCTGCCTTTTAAAACACTGAGTCCGCCCGTCTATCGATGTAATTTAACACTTTATAATAGGTCATCAATTGGCATTATTAAATAAATTCACCTACAATTAACTTTAAATGACCTGAAAATGTGAATATCTTTTAGTTTATCAATGCATACAACTTAAAACTCATCAGTGTAATGTCATCAGTTTGTTACTTATATATGAGTTTCATAGTGAAGCCCAATGCCAAAATATTAGTGATGTTATTACCTCTTATCAAATTTATCAACTACATCTTCATATAATTGTTATCTAATATTATTATAATATATCTCAATATGATATGGTAATGGAACTTAAACCACCTAAATTTTATAACTTTTATTCTGTTCTTTGCTTTCAAGAGAAGACGTTTCATAAGATTATTTACATGTTTTCCCTTAACTTTATCTTAATCACATTCTTATAGTTCGTTGCAACAACCTACCCAAAGTAATCCCACACTAGGTCTAGAAAGATAGAGTATACGAGTTAGAAAGGTTGTTTTTGATAGATCATCGGGTTAAACAAAGTATTACCACATTCTTATAGTTCGTTAAAAGGTTAAAATTTGCTAGCTACTTAAACTGAGAGATTGAAACCCAGGCCAAGTTTACTTTCGTTAGTTCGGATATCGTCATCTCAAGATTGTCCCTTTTACATGGCCTTCATCAGAACAACTCTGCTGCACATGATTGTTTACTCCCTACTCTGTTCATTTCATCTAGTATATCCTTTATACAAAAATTGTTGGATAATAAGGGGCTGAAAATTTGTGGACATCAAAAACACCACAAGGGAGTAACTTTATAACCACTTGGTCCGAGTCCTATAAAGAAATTTCTGGTGGTACTTTTAAGTTCTTCAAAACAAGTCTGGAATTACCATTCTACAGTTGCTAGCTAACAGAGCACGTATAACATCTATTACTAATATTCAACCATTTCAGTACAAGTTACCCACTATTATCTCCCAGACTTATAAGCTTATAGACTTCGGTACTCGATAACTGGAAACAAGTACAAAGGAAAAAGCAGATATAAAACGGATGCATTGTACCAACAAACAACTGTCATTAACGCCCGTGTGGGCATCAAGTGACTTGACAAATATTCAAACTTACATTTCCACAAGTTAAGACCCAACAAGTCCCGAAAAAATCACGGGTTCAGTGCCGTGGCTTCTTCAAGCCAGATAACGATACAACTTCCTATCTATTTTATCCCTCTCCAAGAATTCACGCTCAATCAAAGACTCAATTCGTTTCTTTATGACAACTGGGTTTGGCAGGAATCGAGACTGCAGCTGCTTCGTTACTTCAGTAACTATATTGTTGTGATCTAGCACCCTCCGAGATTTCATGATTCTGACTATTGCTGCCTCAATCTGTGGTTTTCGGTCCTCCTCCACTCTCTGCCTAGTCTCCTGTTTCTCAGGCTCCGACTCCTTTTGTGCAACAACAGTACCTATCTTTACCTTGTAGAACTTGCTCGAGAACTTATCATTGAAGTAAAAGGCATCATCTTCAGCAATTTCCTTGCTCATTGGCTCCTTCCTCAGAACATTCTTCCCCTTGACACAAGCGAGGGACTGTAAGCACCTCTTTAAGTCTGAAGCTGGTATTTCTGTAGCCTGTTCAATTTCTCTATAACTCAATCGATCGGCATTGTTGAACAGCATAAGGATGCACATCTGGTAAGTGGAAACGTTAAGCTCATGCTTCTGTCCCTTTCCAAATGTAGCTTTCAGATCAGCAGTCCCCATATTTGTTTGCCATGACAACCTTCTACCTGTATGGGTCCCCAGATAGTATGTCTTGAACTTCCCACAGACCCCTAAAATTTCTGAAGGAAGATTGCACGTAGTAACAGACTGTGTTGGCCAGGACCCGGTAGTAAGAACCTGGACAGTAAGTGAAGGACCCTCTGCGATCTCAGCACCCACAGCAGCATGAAAACCCTGCATCGTATCCTGTGAGGTCTTCATATCAGTAAACATCCCTTCCAGTTTTGAGGTGAACTGGTACCCGCATTCTGTTTTAAGCTTAACTATCAAACTTCTCTCCGCGTCATCAGATACCGTCTTCCCTGAGAGTAGCCTCTTTGCCAAGTGCTGCTTGTAGTACTTCTCAAACACATCTTTCTCCTGAAGGTAGCGGAAGAGCATCATCACTTTGTCTAATACAAGCTCTACATCCTCCTCAGTAACCCCTTTAAGCCCTTTCCGAAGTTTGTCATCCACAAACAAAGAGATATACTCGGGTGATCGTGGATTCAGATTAATGAAGTACTCAAATGAGGAATTGAGAGCATTCTGGAATGTTTTGTCATTATTAAATGCTGAACTTATGATCTTATCATGCTTATCCTTCTCATCCAAAAGCCTCTGCACAAAGTCTACAGGATCCTTTAACTTTTCCGGATCAGTGACAAGCTGCTTACCAATTTCTCGAATATGAGAAGTCATGACATCTCTAATCAGTGCGAGCCCAGTTGACACTCTTCGGAACAAGTTGTACATCCTTCCTAAATCTTCATACTTGTCATTCACGATCATATTCACTAAGCCTGAGTTATCCATATGAACCAACCTGTGCATATGGCTTTCAATCATCTCTTTCTCCACGACATTAGTAAGTTTGGGTTCACTTTTTGTATCTAAATAATGGGACACTCTTTCAATCTCTTCGTTGAGACGTTTCTCAGCTTTTTTCAGATAATCCCCACAATCACAGCACTCAATGAATTGCTGAGACTCGAGCCGATAAAAATCAGCCGAGACATCAAGAAAAGGCTTTTCAAAGTCTTCTTGATATACTGAAGAACCCAAATCCATTAGCATTTTTATCACATTCCTCATCAAACCCCTGTTTATCACTTCACCAGTCCTCTCAAGCTGAACAAGTTCAAGAAGCGTGTCCTGAAGCCTTTTGTGGATTTTGCTACAGTGGATGATATGGTCTCTCCATAAATTCAAACCAAGCTCATGAACAGGTGTTTTATGTGTACTGGGAATGAAAGTTCTATCCATATACATCAATATATCTCGAATCATTTGCAGTGCCTTGTTATGCTCTGCCCATTTTCGATTCAGTTCTTCAAGAAACAAACCTCCCTGAGCAGCCTCAACAAATTTTGCAATTTCCTTCAAATGTGATGTCATAGTTGACACAAGTCCTGAATAGAGCTTCTCCCCAAATTTGTGCAGTACCATGTTATATGCATTTCTGCAGATGCCAGATATTAAGAACATCAAAGTAATATAGATGGCTATGCAAGGAAAAAAAAAAGAGAGAGAGAGAAGCTAATAGGTCCCGACGGATTGAAGAAAATCAAATATGTCACATTGTTAAGCGACAGATTTATCAAAATATCGGTGGCAGATCTTCTCCTTAAAAATACAAGAAATAAAGCTTGTCACTAAGCTCAATTACAGAAGGAATAGATTAAAGCAAGTAAATATACAAACATCTAACCCCCATTCCCTATAAATGATATGTGAAGTGATATATTGGAAACTATTCTTTCATCTCAACTGGGAAGCTTTATGATTTATGCACGAAAACATTTGACAAACAAGCTAACAAGTTAAGGTTTTCCGCCAATATAGATAGTTATGCAATCAAACAACATCAAGTTTTCAATAGATATCTACTACGTCTGTTATTAAACTACTGCCATATTATTTTCTTCTGACGATAAGTGCTAAATCACCTAAATTATACCTAATCGAATAAACAGGATACAGCTAACAGTTTGGACTTAACGGACATGGATAAACCCAACACTTTTCACTTAAAGGACATAGACGAAGCTAACAGTTTGTACTTAAAAGAGAAGCATACTTCCATATAAATTATGACGTTGCTATTTGCTGGGGCTACTCAACCGATAGGACTGGGGACTTGTTTCCACAACTGGAAGAGAATCTGAAGGGGGATCGGAAACGCAATAAGATTGAGTAGAAAGCCACTCTCAGGAGTCTAACAGAAAGAGAGACCTTTTATAAAACATATATTCAACTTATTAAAAGTAAATCCTCTAAGCTTAATCTTCAACAATTAACGCCATGCTTTCAGCTCTCTCACTCATATGGCATAATGTGCCCTGTGTGTGTGTGTGGGTGGGGGTACATGTAGTGACAGAATAGTATCTCTATATCAAATTGCATTTCCTCCCCATCAAACGAAAATAGTCACGCAAAATTAAGTAATTAACTACATCGATTAAAGTTGCTTAATCGGGAGGTATTTTCTTTCCTCTTGATAATAATAAGAACGTCTATATTTGACAAACCAGACTAACGAATCAGTTTTTTATGTTGCATCAATGCCAACCTAACCTTGAGTCACATGCTAATAACCGGAACTAACAAGGAAAAAGCAGTTAAATCAGTTCAAATTGATGCTATCCGACAATACAGATAGCATTTATATTTCCAAAACCTAATAACTTTCCAGTTTGTAACTTTGTATAATACTAAGTTGTAGCCATAGTCAAGATATAATCCAAGGTGCAAAACATGCAGCTTCTATATCTTGAGTAACTTTATTTTTAAATTTATTTTAATAACCGTGGTATCCAGTCCAGCTTGCTCGCACCTAGACTAGGTAACTCTATCCATCGAGGCTAGAACTCTGTCCATCAAGGCTAGAACAGATGAGAAGATAACACCTGGTGTTTTTGTCTCCGCTGGGATTTGACCCTGAGACCTCAGGATGTCCAATCCACTTCATTGACCACTACGCCAAACCCTTAGATGCTTACATATCGAGTAATTTAGCAACTATTGCTTCATCCTCAAACATAAGAACACAAACAATTACCTCTACGCTAAATTAAACAGCTTAAAACAAGAGGCAAACATCACAAATGAACATCGTACTAAACAATATTAAATTAAATTAAACAAAGTAAGAGAAATCAAACCTATAAAGCTCTTCAAAACTTAAACCACTTGCGTTATGATTATAAATCTCATGAATGGCATGTTCAAGGATCTTCCAAGTTTTTTCAGCATACTTGGGATCCACAACAACCCGATGCTTAAACGCCTCTATCTGAAAATTCCTCTTCTTCTGTGCACTCATTTCTCTCTATTCCCAAATTATCCAACGTACTAAACCCGATTAAAATCCGAAATCCAACGATCAGGTTTTTAATCAACGATCTAGAAATAAATTGGGGATTTAGGGTTTCTCTGCAAATGAAAAAAATGTAAAAATTGGGGAAAGAAATGGAATTAAACTTTGAAATTAACGGAAGAAGATTGATTTGATGAATTATAAAAAAATAATCATGGATTAATTACCAGATAGCCATTTTTTTGGTCGGTTGAAATTTTTTGAGCGTTTTCGTCTATGTGACACACTGGCTCCTATCAATGTGTTGTATTTATTTATTTCTACTAATTTTTATTTTTATTTGTGTGTTCTTCCTTTTACCACCCCTAGAGTCTTGCCTTTTCCTGTTTTGGAGCCTATCTTCTTTGGGTTTTTAGTCAATATTTGTGACTTTAAAGCCCGGCTAACTGGCCCACGAAACTGAGCACCATCATCAAACTTCGTTTGAGATTTGAAATTTTGTGGAGATTTTTTTTGATTGGTATGTTATAATAGGCTTGTATAAATTATCTATAATGATATAATTATGCGATTTCTTTAGATGAAAGAAATATAGTCGTTTTTCTTAAAAAATTTACCTGATATTTCAGTGCAGATCAAAATTCTTTATAGAAAGTTGTCACAAAGATTACAGAGAGTGATACGTTATATAATTTCTCTCTCATATGAGAGGTATTGATACAGGGAATTAAATAATTTGGAGAGTTACACTTCATTCGAAATATTTGACGCCAACATGGGAACATTAGCTTACAATTTCTTGTGAGATATTGATACAAAATCTCGACACAGAGATTTAAGGAAGAACTTGGATTGCAATGGAGGAGGTAATGAAATGATGAAAGTTACCTCAAAGACTATAGAGAGTGATATTGTATACAGTTTCTTTCTAAAAGGTGAGACATTGATGCAGGGAATCGAGCACAAGAAATTTATTTTCAATTACGAAGGAGTTATACTTCATTCAAATTATGGCACTGACAGGGGAATATTAGCACCGTTTTAAGGAGAAACCTCGATTGCAATGGAAGAGGCGATGATGTGAATGAAAATTGCCTAAATGATTATAGATAGTGATATGTTATATAATTTCCTTCTTAGATGTAAGATATTGACACACAGAATCAAACATAACAAATTTATTTTCAATTTCGAAGAAGTTACACTTCATTCAAATTATTTGACACTAACAAGGAAACATTGACGCGAATCCCTATTTGAAAGAAGTTACATGCCATTTGAATTGTTTGTCGCTAACAGCAAATATCGACACAGAGATTTGTACCAGAAATGGCAAAACAATTTTTATTTGTATTTCTTTTATTAAATAAATCTATGATTTTAATTTTTAAAATATATTTTTCTAACAAATTATAATTGTCATGTTATTAGATAGATATCGAAAATTATCTTTTCAACTAAAATGATTGTGGAAGCTAACTAGACAAAGTTGAATGGCTTTTGAAAGAAAAAATAAAATTTAGTGACTAAGGTTATCATTTATTATAAGTTTAAATAAATGACTTTTGGATTATAAAAAGTGAAGTTGAGTGAGTATAATGACCATTTATGGTAAGTTGAATTACCATCTAAGCCAATAACTCTAGATTTCAGTTACAACTTGGCGCCAACAGCCGCATCTGTCACAATAGCTAGAAACCTTCCGCTGCAAAATCTTCATTCCTTCACTTCCACATCAAATGAAAATGGTGCCGCAACTGGACATTCCTTGTGGCTTTTGTTGCCGCTGGCGCTATCATCACCAAGATGTCATCGGCCTCACTCGTTCGCTTCCCAATTATCTCTTCTATATCTGTTTAAAAGCCGGAATGCTTATGCTTTTAGGCTTGGCGATGGTTGATTTTTGCATAGGAGGAAGCAAAAGAGACTCGATTTGCGCAGAGACGTAAGAAGTAAGTTATGTGCAATTGCAGATTAACCCTAAATTGATTTGACACTGTAGATCTGTGTGTTGATTCATCTTTATATTATGATGACAAATTAGAAATTTACACGAGAAGAACTTTAACTTCTCCAGATTGTGCTCTGATTTTAATACTTCTTCTCCATTTTTCCTTTTCGTTTTAGTAAGAAAGTGAAATTAGACGATAAATCAGATAACAAACGAGAAATATATTAAAAGAGACAATAATTTAATGGTGTTCGGTTAATTGAGTTATATCCATAGGAGGAGATAAGCAATCCACCGAAACCAGGCACCTAATCATTGGGACAAAACGGCAAAATGAAACCTTCTATTTTATTACTGTTTTGTTCGGCCAAGACCTCAAGATGTTCCATCCATATTGATAAGGCATGTGATCAAATCTAATGTGAGAAAATGTCATTGTATAGTAAATGGTTATCATCTAGCTCTCCTATCCTCTTCCCTGAAAATAATAATAATAATAATAATAATAATAATAATAATAATAATTAAAAAAATAAAAATAAAAAATCAAACAAACTACACCAGTCTCTATTCTTTTTCCATTTGTCTTCCGGTCGAGCCCTTGAATGGTCTTGCCATCTAGCAACCCCTTCCAATTAACTTTCATTACCAAAAACTTATTTTGGAGGCCAATATAATCTTTTTTTTTCCCTCTTTCCTTTATGCCTCTTATAGATCCAGACACTTTGCATTTGTTATCTACACAAAATGCCCCGGACACCACAGTTATCAAAAAAAAAATAAAAAAATCAACCTACAACATCTTGATCCTACTAAATATATTGTAGAGCAACTTGGACATAATTAACCAGCAAAAACCATGTTTTTCAGTTACCTTAACGTACAAGAATGATCTTTTTGTTATTTCCCATTTCTTGTTTAAAAAATATCCAAAGTCTACTCTTTTATTCTTTTTTCCCTGTCTTTCTTTTTGTTTTTCTCTTTTTGTGAGACAGAAGTAGGGTAGGCAGTGGTTCTATGACAGCAGATTACCTACCATTTGGATACTACAACAGAGAACACCCGACCGAAGTTATTCAAGAGAATCTACAGTGTGTTTCTCATGATACAAGAATATAATCACCCCTATTCTCCATATTCAATTTCACATAAGTGAAACGAGGACAACTTGTTTCCTTTCTACTAAAACTTAGAATGAAAAGACACCATTCTCAGGATTGTATTTCCATTAAACATCTAGCAGAGGATTGACTGAAAGAATAGCCATCTTTCTTTTGGCATTCCGGCTATTTCATACTTGATGTATTCTGAAACTTTTGTCATTTATGCTTGATTCGTAAGTTTGTTTGACAAGTTCTCTAAAACGTTTCTTCGCGCTAGCATTGCTAGGCATGGTCCTAAGAAGTTAGACTTCATTTTTCTTATGACAAGTATCCAAGAAAAAATGCTGATCTTTACTTCTTCACCTTACAAGTATTCTTTTTCCCATTTTCTGTATGCAGCTGTCTATACTGGAACGTATTTGAGTAGTAATAACATGTCGCTTCTTATCTTTCTAAAGAACTTCAATCCAGTTGCACCCAAGGCAGCGAAGAAATCAACAGGGGAGAAAGGTACAGATCTTGATGTTTGGTTCTTGTTTGACTTCATGTATATTTGTATTAAATTCCTATTTTTCATTTTTCTATTGCAGGCATTACTTTGGTTTTTCCCGTCTTTGCGCCACAGTCGTCCAGAGTGATAATTCATCCGAGCATGGGCATTCCGGTAAAACTTTTTCCTCCTCTTTCTTTTGGATTTCACATTGTTTGTCCTGAGAATGGGATTTATGTTAAGCATAAAAGAATGCAAAAATGAAAAAGAAGAAAAAACTGAGAATAGCATCTGCAATTGGTGTTTGCAGCAATTGTAGGTTTTACAATTAGTTGAAGTACGCTTTGTAATGTTAAAAATGACATAATTTTTCAGTTTTCGTTGTGTTTATACTTGCCAGTAAGGCTAAGGTATCTTAATTCTGGGAACAAATATGCTGACATTTATCTTTTGGAGATGCTTGGTCAAACTCTATATGAAATTACAACGGAAACTATAATTATACAAATCATTGCACAAAGAAACAAGCCAAGTGGTAGAACTATCTCCCTCTTCCCTCTTTCCTTCTTCTAGGAAAGAAATTGTGTCATGTCCAAGGAAAAATATGTGAGTGTGAGTGGATCAGATGTACTTTAAATGGTGAACGTTCTCTCTTTGCATTTAGCCTTCTAACGTTGTGATTTCTGCGTTTTTCAGATTTCCTTTATGTGCCTGTATGATGTCACTCCAGTGATTTTGTTTTTATCTTAAGTCTTTTACAAGACTCTTAAAAAACATTCAATAGGAGGAACTTTTGACTATTTTACCCTTATTTATGATTTACGTAAGAGATAACCTCTCTTCATTGATTATTTACTCTACTTATGTGCCATCTCCATGTTTGTAGTCTTCAAAAAATAAATTAATTTTCTGGGGGGTAGATTGACTCTGATTAACTCTGTGCTTGATGCACTTCCAACATATATGATGTCATTATTTCCTGTCCCAACAGGAATCATCAATAGGTTGGATAGCATCAGGAGCAAATTTGTCTGGCAGGGGAACAAAGAAAAAGAGGGGTACCACTTAGTCAAATGGAAAACTGTGATCAATGAAAAGAGAGTTGGGGGTTTGGGGATCAAGAACCTGAAGAATCAGAGCAAAGCGTTGAGAATGAAGTGGCTTTGGAAGTACTCAAATGATAATCAGAATTTATGGGGCTCAGTCATAAAAGCAAAATATGAAGAGAGTGATAGTTGGATAACAAAGGAAGTCGCCACTCCTTATGGTGTTAGCTTATGGAAATCCATTAGATTACTATGGAATGAATTCAAACCAAACACCAAGATCAAAGTGGTTGATGGTACTAAAACTAAATTCTGGAAGGATGATTGGCATGAAGCAGGAAATCTGGAGACACTCTTCCCTGACATTCACAATCTGGTTCTTCAGCAACATAGTACAATAGCTGAATTATGGACTCCTCAAGGGTGGAATTTGGTATTTAGAAGGCACCTCAACGACTGGGAAATTCCACGAGTAACAGAGTTTTTCAGCACCATTGAACAGTTTAGTGGGTTGGAGACTGGCCAGGACAACTTGCAGTGGTTGGGGAGTAGAAAAGGGACATTTAAAGTAAGTGCAGCATACAAGAAGTTGAACCATCCAAATCTGCAGGCACCCAAATGGCCCTGGAAACACATATGGAAAACCAAGATCCCACACAAAGTGGCCTGTTTTGTGTGGTTACTGGCTAAAGAAGCTGTGTTGACACAGGAGAATTTGATGAAGAGGGGTATCTCATTGTGCTCTAGATGTTTTTTTTGTGGGGAAACAGCAGAAACAGTCAATCACTTGTTCATCCAATGCAAGGTCACTGGTCAATTGTGGAGTCTATTCCTAAGGCTCAAAAACATCTCGTGGTCTATGCCTAGTAGGATCTCAGAGGCTCTATACAGCTGGGAAGAAGCAGGACTACAAGCAAAGAATAGAAGCAACTGGAGAATCATTCCTGCTACTATCTGGTGGACTATATGGAAAGAGAGGAATCTTAGAGTTTTTGAGAATAGAGAGAGTAATATGCAGCAAGTCAAACTGAATTGTATTTTGACTTTATGTTTTTGGTGTAATCAAATATACTCTAATGATACTGTCTCTATCATTGATGTCTTAGACTCATTATAGGGATAGGACAGTACGTTCAGAGTTCCTTATGTAAATATGGTTTCCGGTACAACCCATGTACTGATTTACAGAAATAGAAACAGTTACCAATTTCAAAAAAAATAAAATAATTAATTTTGTCGTGACTTTCTAAAATTACAAATAATTTGCGATAAATACTTTTAGATATCACGACAAATAATTATAGACGGAATAGTAGATCTTTTTGAGTGAGGAATAAACCGAAAAAAAACTTGTTGACATTTTGACCAATTCACTTGAAACTTTGTTCCGATCAGAGCTGGACCAAATACTGGACACTATGACCCAATTTCTTGAAGTACAGCTATTTAGTTGAACAACTGGAAGCTCTTGAAATAGACATTTAGTAAATAAAGGCCTCTAGAAGCAAATAGAGTAGTAATTTTTTTATTTTTTATTTTCTGAAAGAAGGTAGAAACAAACAGTAATCTTCTATCTAGCATCCAACATTGTGATGCTTAATTCGTTTCCAGAATGTCCGCCAAGGTGGCTAGATGAACTGTCAGCTTTAGCAGATTGGCTTATGCCAGTAAAAAACCCTGGTTCTTTAGGTGAGGACAATGGAAGATCACTAGACAACATCAGCACAACTGATGACATGCTAGGCCTATCTTCTGGAAGCTGTTGCACACACAATAGACCTACATGGATTGATCTTTGCACTTCATATAGGTTACATGACTCCTTTAGATGTGTACTTATTAGTTCCAAACCCCTGCCTTCTTTGAAGAGGATCCACACCTGAACATTTGTTATCATGCAGTTAGAAGATCGATGTAATAACATGATTTTTGCATTATATATATAAGATAGACAGGAAGATTTCCTACATGTCCTATAAGATTATGGTGATGGTCCGTATGGGAGAACCCTCTATTTCTTATCCCGCTTACAATCTCCAGTACTAGAACTCCAAAGCTAAATACATCTGATTTCACTGAAAATTTCCCTTCTAATGCGTATTCCGGAGACATGTAACCACTGCAGGACAATGTTAAACAAAGAAAGTAAGTATAGATTTTTAGTGGGGAGCAAGTAGCTAGCTCATTGGTTGAAAGATCTTTACTATGTTCCAACCACTCTTGTTGTCATGGCTCCAGTCTCATTTTCTCCGAAACTTCTTGCCATGCCAAAGTCAGATATCTTTGGGTTCATATCAATATCTAGCAATACATTACTTGGTTTAAGATCTCTGTGGATTATCCGCAGTCTTGAGTCTTGATGAAGATAGAGAAGTCCTCGTGCAATTCCATTAATAATATGAAAGCGCTTCGGCCAATCAAGCTGTGAGCTCCGATCTCTATCTGAAGAAATCCAGGGCAGAGCTTATTATAGGATCCTTTTTGTAAATTTTGAAATCACAGAACCAATGACCAAAACCAGCTGATGATTCAACTAGTTTGTCAGATATTTCACAAAACCTAATAGGTGTTAAAGTTCAGAGAAGTGAGAACCAACCAAAAAGGAACCAATCCAAGCTATTATTAGGCATGTACTCATAAATCAACATTTTTTCTTCTGCTTGTATAGACCAACCGAAGAGCTTCACAAGATTTCAATGCTGGAGTTTAGCAATGAAGATAACCTCATTCTTGAACTCATGAGTTCCTTGGGCTGAGTATCTTGAAAGTCTCTTGACAGCAATTTCTTGTCCACCTTTTAGCATACCCTAGGTATCATCATGCAAGGTTTTTATTATAGTTATTTATCCAGAGATTGTAAAAATTCCTAAAGAAAGAAAAAATGATGAAACTTGAGTCATTTCAAATAGAGCTTTTCAATTATTAATAAGTATGGCTGAAGTCGCTCATAGAAAATGTGTGACTTTTATTTGTATTTTAATTTATATTGGTGCTGCCAGGAAATTTGCTCAGATAGGTTGGCTACTTAGTCACCTGATGCTATGGACCCTTGAAAGAGCTTCTTCAAAATGTTTTTTCTAGAAAATAAGTAGTAAAATATGTTGGGTTTTGGTGAAAGATGAATGGAAAATGGTTGAACAAAATGGGAACAAAGGGAGGTGAATAGTCACTTTATAGAAGGAAAAATAGTTTCTCCCTCATTGGTGGGAGAAAGAAATCATTTGTCCTTTATATTAAGAAGTACTCCTTTGAAGGGATAGTGAGCCAAGAAGAAACCAAGCCTCGCGCCGTCATCGTCGCTCGCTCGGCTTCGGCTTTGGAAAATGATCGATCAAGAGACTATTTTTTTGGACCAATTTTTTTTTTTAATCCAGAAAAATTTCGTCTGAAATTTTCCTCCAAATGCAATGTTCCAACGAAATGTTTTGCAACGTTTGTGACTGTTCAAGAAACAGTGCATCGTTCCAGAACAATGCAACCATTCCAGAAACATGCAACGTTCCAGAACAAATGCAATGTTTCAGAACAGTGCTTCAAAACAGTGCAACTTTTCGAAGCAGTGCATCCTTTCGAAACAGTGCGTAGTTGGCTATAAATACCTGTGTTTTCCTTCATCAGGTATTAAGAATATTTTTACAAGCAAAAAGAAATTCTGTAAACTCTCTTCTTCTAAAACAGTTAGTCAGTGTGTGTGAATACTCCGTTCTTGAGTTCGACGAAGTTCTACAATTTTCATTGCCGATATTGTAGAATAGTGTTCTATTTTATCCTGGGAAGAATTAGTCCATACCTCGGGCAATAGTGAGGGGATTAGATTCTTTAAGGAGACACAGTATAACTGTGGACTTAGAACAAACAAAACTGTGTGCTTAGTGTGTCAACATTCTGCAGAAAATCCAGAAAACAACAAGCTTAAAGAATCTAACCGAAATGGCAGAACCTGTTGATACTGTTATGACTTCTGCTTCTGTGCAAACAAATGCAGTTTCGTCAAACCGTGTTGTTCCTGCACTGACAACAACTGAAAAACCCGGAAAGTTTTCCGGTACTGACTTTAAGAGGTGGCAACAGAAAATGTTGTTCTATCATATAAAATGGTTGACAGTAAAACTGTCATGTCTCAAGTCCAAGAATTGCAAGTAATAATTCATGATTTACTTGCTGAAGGAATGGATGTAAATGAAGCATTTCAAGTGGCAGCTTCTGTCGAAAAATTGTCTCCTTTGTGGAAGGATTTTAAGAACTACTTGAAACATAAACGAAAGGAAATGAAGTTGGAGGACTTGATTGTTCGGTTGCGGATTGAAGAAGACAACAAAGCTGCTGAAAAGAAAGCCACTTCAAAGTCTTCAATTCCGGGAGCAAATCATGTTGAAACTCCTCCAAAGAACAAGAAAAGGAAAAAGTCCAATGAAGAGAAGAATGAACCAAGCAAGAAGAGGTTCAAAGGAAATTGCTACAACTGTGGCAAGTATGGTCACATGGCTTCGGAGTGTCGTGCTCCTAAGAAGGATAAGAAGAAAAAGGACCAAGCGAACCTTAATGAGGACATGGACAATTTGTGTGCAATGCTGTCCGAGTGCAACTTGGTTGGAAATCCCAAAGAATGGTGGATGGATTCGGGTGCTACCCGACATGTTTGCTCAAATAGGGAGTTGTTCTCTTCCAATACTGTGTCTTAAAAAGACGAGACCATTTATATGGCAAATTCTGCAACCGCAAAGATAGAAGGAACTGGAAAGATTGGCTTGAAAATGACTTCGGGCAAGATAGTGACGCTTAACAACGTTCTTCATGTTCCTGAAATGCGCAAGAATTTGGTCTCGACTTCACTTCTGGTCAAGAATGGTTTTAAATGTGTATTTGTGTCTGATAAGATTGTACTTAGTAAAAATGATATGTTTGTAGGAAAGGGTTACCTCACTGAGGGCCTTTTCAAGCTAAGTGTAATGGTTGTTGATATCAATAAAAGTACTTCTTCTTCTTACTTGCTTGAGTCCAATAATTTGTGGCATGCGCGTTTAGGACATGTTAATTATAAAACATTGCGAAAAATGATTAACTTGGAAATATTGCCTAAGTTTGAAAGTAATAATATGAAGTGTCAAGTATGTGTGGAATCGAAGTATGCTAAGCATTCGTATAAGTCGATTGAAAGGAATTCAAATCCCTTAGACTTAATCCACACAGATATTTGTGACATGAAGTCAACACCATCACGTGGTGGTAAAAGATACTTTATAACTTTCATTGATGATAGCACTCGATATTGCTATGTTTATCTGCTTAACAGCAAAGATGAGGCAATTAATGCATTCAAGCAATACAAGAATGAAGTTGAGACACAACTTGATAAGAAAATCAAAATGATCAGAAGTGATAGGGGCGGCGAATATGAATCTCCTTTTGAAGAAATATGTTTGGAATATGACATTATTCATCAAACAACTGCCCCATACTCTCCACAATCCAATGGAATTGCGGAAAGAAAGAATAGAACATTAAAGGAGATGATGAATGCCTTGTTGATAAGTTCTGGTTTACCGCAGAACTTGTGGGGGGAAGCTATTTTAACGGCGAATCGAATACTCAATCGAATACCCCATAGCAAAACAAAATCAATTCCATATGAGAAGTGGAAAGAAAGGAAACCCACCTTGAAATATTTCAAAGTGTGGGGGTGTTTGGCAAAAGTCCAAGTTCCTAAACCCAAAAGGGTTAAAATAGGACCGAAAACAATTGACTGTGTATTCATTGGATATGCAACCAATAGCAAGGCGTATCGATTTCTGGTTCACAAATCAGACAATCCTGACATTCATGTAAATACGGTAATCGAATCAGACAATGCTGAATTTTTTGAAAATGTTTACCCGTATAAGAATGAATGTGAGTCGTCTAGTGAAAAATCTAAACGACCTCGGGAAGAAGAAAAGGAAAGTACGCCTAATGAAGAAAGTGTAAGGCGCAGCAAACGTCAAAAGACATCAACTTCCTTTGGTCCCGATTTCTTGACATTCTTAGTAGAGAATGAGCCTCAAACGTTTAAGGAAGCTATGTCTTCTTCGGAAGCACAATATTGGAAAGAGGCAATCAATAGTGAAATAGAATCCATATTGAATAATCATACGTGGGAATTAGTTGATCTTCCTCCAGGAAACAAACCATTGGGTTCTAAATGGATCTTCAAAAGAAAAATGAAAGATGATGACACTATTGATAAATATAAGGCAAGACTAGTTGTCAAGGGGTTCAGACAACGAGAAGGTCTTGATTATTTCGACACATACTCGCCGGTAACAAGAATTACGTCAATTCGAGTATTGATAGCGTTAGCCGCCGTGTATGGTCTTCAAATTCATCAAATGGATGTGAAGACAGCCTTCTTAAATGGAGAATTGGAGGAAGAGATCTACATGGATCAACCTGAAGGGTTTTTAGTTCCAGGAAAAGAAAAGAAGGTATGTCGACTGGTTAAGTCACTTTATGGACTAAAACAAGCGCCCAAACAATGGCATGCGAAATTTGACCAAACAATGTTGGCAAATGGATTTAAGATCAATGAGTGTGATAAATGTGTTTACATAAAGAACACTCCAAATCACGTTGTCATTGTTTGCTTGTATGTTGATGATATGTTGATAATGAGTAAAGACATTTCCTACATAAATGCTACTAAGCGTATGCTTGCTAACAAATTTGATATGAAAGACTTAGGAGTTGCAGATCTGATTTTAGGAATTAAAATTCACAGAACTCCTCAAGGTCTAGCTTTGTCTCAGACTCACTATATCAACATGGTATTGGAGAAATTCAAGTATCTGGACTTCAAAGCAAAGACTCCAATTGATGTAAATCTTGCTCTTACAAAGAACAAGGGTCAAAGCAAGTCCCAAGTGGACTATGCTCGAGTGTTAGGAAGTTTGATGTACATAATGAATTGTACAAGATCTGATATAGCTTGCCCCATAAGTAAACTGAGTCGGTACACGAGTAATCCCGATCAAACTCATTGGATGGCAATGACGCGAGTGTTGGGTTGTTTAAAATACACTCAATAATATGCATTGCACTACAATAAATATCCTACGGTGGTAGAAGGACATAGTGATGCAAATTAGATCACCGGATCATCTGAAATAAAATCCACAAGTGGATATGTGTTCACCATTGGTGGAGGAGCAGTGTCTTGGAAATCTTCCAAACAGACGTGTATAGCTCGTTCTACAATGGAATCTGAGTTTATAGCTCTGGACAAGGCCGGTGAAGAAGCAGAATGGCTACGGAATTTTCTAGAAGATATTCCTTTATGGCCAAATCCAGTTGCTCCTATATGTATACATTGTGACAGTCAATCGGCAATAGGACGAGCTAGAAATGTTATGTATAATGGAAAGTCTCGTCACATGCGACGAAGACACAACACCGTTAGACAATTACTCTCTAGTGGAATTATCACAATTGACTATGTTAAGTCAAAAAATAATGTGTCGGATCCGCTAACAAAAGGCCTAACTAGAGAGGCGGTTGATAAATCATCGAAGGGAATGGGTTTAAGGCCAAGGACAAGTCATCACGGCGGTAACTCTACCTAGCAGATTGGAGATCCCAAGAGCTAGGTTCAAAGAGATTAAACAAAGTCGTGATTGACGGTTCAACATTGTCAAACTAAACTCAACCTATTCTCATGATGTAGACAATGTTCAGAAAGCAAGGATCGAGCTTAAGATGTGAAACCTTTAATGATTACCTAAGTTTGGCTGGTATGAACAAATAGTTTTGTCTATTGGACTTAACGTTTAGGAATCACCTATGTGAGTGTGAAGTGCAAGCCGCTTCAAGGAGAATATAACGTAAGGCCAATTCTCTACGCACTCTTGAAACCAGGACGTGTTCATGGCTGAAACGAACAAAACAATGAGAACCAAGAACGGTTAAGGGTTAGTTGCGTGACATACATTGTCTAGGTATACATAAAAGCTCGACGGTTCAAAGATATCAAATCTACCGATTGACCGAGGATACCCGATGTATGTTCACTATGGAAAGTTCAAAGGGAAACCTACTTATCCAGATGCAACTGATTCTTATTTGTAGATCACACATGTTTTTCTAAAATGAAATAGTCATTCCCCTTTCATGTGGGGGATTGTTGGGTTTTGGTGAAAGATGAATGGAAAATGGTGGAACAAAATGGGAACAAAGGGAGGTGAATAGTCACTTTATAGAAGGAAAAATAGTTTCTCCCTCATTGGTGGGAGAAAGAAATCATTTGTCCTTTGTATTAAGAAGTACTCCTTTGAAGGGATAGTGAGCCAAGAAGAAACCAAGCCTCGCGGCGCCGTCGTCGTCGCTCGCTCTGCTCTGCTCGACTTCGGCTTTGGCTTCGGCTTCGGAAAATGATCGATCGAGAGACTATTTTTTTGGACAAATTTTTTTTTAATCCAGAAAAATTTCGTCTGAAATTTTCCTCCAAATGCAATGTTCCAACGAAATGTTTTGCAACGTTTGTGACTGTTCAAGAAACGGTGCATCGTTCCAGAACAATGCAACCATTCCAGAAACATGCAACGTTCCAAAAACGATGCATCAGTTCCAGAACAAATGCAATGTTTCAGAAACAGTGCTTCGAAACAGTGCAACTTTTCGAAGCAGTGCATCCTTTCGAAACAGTGCGTAGTTGGCTATAAATAACTGTGTTTTCTTTCATCAGGTATTAAGAATATTTTTACAAGCAAAAAGAAATTCTGTAAACTCTCTTCTTCTAAAACAGTTAGTCAGTGTGTGTGAATACTCCGTTCTTGAGTTCGACGAAGTTCTACAATTTTCATTGCCGATATTGTAGAATAGTGTTCTATTTTATCCTGGGAAGAATTAATCCATACCTCGGGCAATAGTGAGGGGATTAGATTCTTTAAGGAGACACAGTATAACTGTGGACTTAGAACAAACAAAACTGTGTGCTTAGTGTGTCAACATTCTGCAGAAAATCCAGAAAACAACAAAATAGAGCTTGACGCAACTCTATGTATTTTATTTTAAGTGGATTAACTTTTTTATGACATTGCTTTTTATGTGGAATAGCAAAACTGGAGACAAATTTTCAAACTGAAAGTAGTAATATCATGCAGATTTCAAGCAGTTAATTTGGAGAAAACAGAAAAAGCTGCAGTGAACGTTTTTACCCTGTAAACGGGTCCGAATCCACCCTCTCCAAGCTTGTTTTTCAATGAAAAGTTATTGGTAGCAACGGAGATAGTTGCAAAATCAAACATTGGTAAATCCAGTTCCTCGTCTTTACTTTCGTGAGTGGAAAACATTTCAAAGCATCTCATTCCTCTTCCTGTCAAAAATAAGTACTTAAATTGGATGTAAAGAGAACCAACAACAACATACCCAGTATATTTCCACAAAGTGGGGTCTGGGGAGGGTAGAATGTACGCAGTCCATACCACTACCTCAGAGGTGAGGTGGGGAGGATGTTTCCGATAGACCCCCGCCTTGGATGCAAAGAGAACCATTAAAAATTAAACAATGAAATTTTTTTCTTTCTTTGTTAAATATTGACTGTTAAGAGAAAGATTCTGCGATTTACCGTTCATGGAGCTAAATAAAAGAACCATTAATTCGAGCCATTTAGTTTAAATTTGAAAGCAGAAATGCGTCTAGTTTACCTTCATTCTGATCCTTCTTCTTCTTTTGTCTTATGCACCAGATTAAGCATAGTGCTAAGATAAGAGTCGATGCTGCCAGTGGCAAGCTGATTCGTAGTTTCATTACTTTTCCTGTACTGGAGTTTCCTGAGGATTATAAAAAGGCATGAGTTTCATTACTTGCTGATTCTTAATTTGGTCTAGAAAACTCAAGAATCCAATTAGCTGTCTTACTTGCAAAAGTAAAGAAGCAGAGAGTTGTACCTAACACGGAAGAGTCCAACTTTATATAGATATCCTGCCCACTAGCACCAAGATCTCTGATGTCAAGCAGCTCATCAAACCAAAGCAAGCAGCCTTCATTTGTCGCTGTTATGTATAGATTTGCATAGGCCACACACGAACAGTTTCTCAAGCATAATTCCTCACACGTATTGATATTCATTCCTTGACTGTACTAGGAAAAACGAGTGTCCGGCAACTTGATGCCTGAATACTTCAAGAATTTTGCTTCCTTTTGGCAATTCAATGTTGTCTTTCTAACACAACCTCCTGACCAGTTTCCCCTTGCCCAATCGGTTGGGTTTTTGGGTTCAAAATGATCCAAACATCTGCAGATTGAAGAGTTGCCGTTGTTGCACAAACCATATGAGTGACACTGGCTATAAATGTCACAGTTATCTGCTGGTGCGCTACCAACGTTATCCCAATTCTGAGTTTGATTATTCCATATAGAAAACTGTAGAACCCCGTTTAGTTGCATCACTAGCCTTGCAATGATAGAGGTGTCTGTAAGCAAATACATGAAAGATATTTTCTCAGAATTGGATACATATGTATAGTTATAACCAGGACCTGGTAGCCGAGATGGTGTACTAGCAAATCCTTGACTACTCCATGGTCCAGATCTGAAGCGCTCTATGGAACCGTTCATGACAAATGGCTGTGGGAATCCGCGAGGATCAATTGCCCAATTAAAATCACCCCAGGAAGGATCATTCGTGCTCTTCCATGACCAGATGGAACGATGGAAACCAGTCTTGAGATCGATCCCAACCTTCATTCCAGGCAATGCTGTGTCACTGGGATAGTCAAAACTCTGCCACAAGTAATAATTCACAGTTGCATCTCTAACAACAAGATTTCCTGAATCCAGAAGCTGTGCTGTTGGATTTTGCACACGCCTGGTGGTGTTGGAGGACCACACGACCCGACCAGAACCATTAAGAAGTGTAAGAATTCCTTGTCTTGTAAAATTCAGCATGCCATCTCTATCATTGAGTGGACTGTCTCCTTTAGCAACCCATACCACTGTCTGTATAGAAACTTTACTGAACCATATTCCGATGTACCGTTTCCTAGATGTCGCAGGGGAGAAAAATCCTATCTCAAACTTTCCACCTGATGAAATAATTGTTTTTCCATCTGTTAAAGGTTGATCTACAGGTATGGTATCTGCAGCACTAGAAAGAATCAAAACAGAAAATATGGAAGACAAGAATAAATAAATATTTGTGGCTTCCATTGTTTTTTTTTCGAGTTGAAGCTTATGATGGTGTGTTGTTATTCTAAAAAGAATTTGCATTCTCAAAGTCATGACTGAATCAATGGACAATTTTGTTTTTGCTTGGACCAAATTGTTGTCAAAATGTGAACTTGAAATAATTAGTCAATGTGACTGAATGAATGCTCTTTATTTTTTGCTTAGACCAATTTTTTTGTCAAAAGTGTGTGAAGTTGAAAGAATCACAACACATGAGGATGTTAGTAATATTCATAGCTTTTGTTTACTTTGAAGTTTCTTTTTTATGGTCATTTTTTTCTTTCTTAAGGACACAAGTTTCAATTTCAATAAACAAGGAAATTTAATTAAATTGTTCACCTACTCAGTTTTTGACGACCATCAAAGCTATCCATTTTTTTTTTTCAGATTTACACATTCCAGTCATATTTGAAACTTCTAATGTGCCAATGTTGGTTTTTCCAGGGAGAAAAGTTGCCGTATGAGGCAAAACTGTGCAACGGCGAAAAATGAGTAAATAATTCTCCTTAATATTATTTTTTTTTTCAGTAACTTCTATTTCAGCAGGAGTTTTAGTGCACCGGGCTGCCTTTTTTTTTTTTTTTGGTAACTTCCATTTCATGCATTTTGAAAATGGCCAGTTCGTACAAAAGAAAGTTAAATGTAGCGTTCGTTTTTTCAAAATTTCTACAAAAACTTTGAAATATGGTCTCTTGATAATCTGGTCGCACCTTACTTTCGTAATTTTGTACTTGCTTTCACAATTCCAGCTGCAAGATCTATATCCCAATCCCAAGTACTCTTTCAGCTATTACAAGTTTGATTTTTTAGATGGTCACAATCAACTAATAGTTTTTTGTTTTTTTTTGGTTTCCCACCCGGTGTCCGGTACCCACATTGGAGCCAGACTAAATCCGGATTCGTGCCGGGAAATCCCACATTGGGGGGTAAAGCACTCCCTCATAAAGGCGACTCCGCACCCACGTAGACTCGAACCCGAGACCTCTGGTTAAGGATGAAGGAGTACTTACCACTCCACCACAACCCTTGTTGGTCACAATCAACTAATAGCTATTATATCATCTCATAAAGTCATTAGCTTTTTTTATTGAAGAAACTTATAACGAAGAAGAAATACGTGAGATAATAACTATTACTTGAATGACCATTTCAGAAATCATAACCAGGTTCTGTAATGTAAGAATGAAGTGCATGCGGACTACTCTTCAAAATCATCAGCCCGATATTCATTTTTAGAAACCACGACAAATAATTTGAGACTGGGAAGTAAATCTTTTTGAGTGGAGAATAGACTGAAGAAAAAGTCTTGAAATTTGACCCACTTGAAACTTTTTTCCAATCAGAGCAGGACCAAATACTCCCACTTTGCTATTGGACACCATGACCCAATTTCTTGAAGTAAAGCTATTTAGTTGAATAACTGGAAGCTCTTGAGCTATGTGAATTAAACATCTAGTAAATAAAGGCTTCTAGAAGCAAACAATTTTTTTTTTTTCTGAAAGAAGGTACAAACAAACAGTAATTTTCTATCTAGCATCCAACATTGTGATGCTTAATTCGTTTCCAGAATGTTCGCCAAGGTTGCTAGATGAACTGTTAGCTTTAGCAGATTGGCTTATGCCAGTAAAAAACCCTGGTTCTTTCGGTGAGGCCGATGGAACATCACTAGACAACATCAGCACGACTGATGACATGCTAGGCCTATATTCTGGACGGTGTTGCACACACAATAGACCTACATGGATTGATCTTTGCACTTCAGATAGGTTACACGACTTCTTTAGATGTGTAGTTATTAGTTCCAAACCCCTGCCTTCTTTGAAGAGGATCCACACCTGAACATTTGTTATCATGCAGTTAGAAGATCGATGTAATAACATGATTTTTGCATTATATATATAAGATAGACAGGAAGATTTCCTACATGTCCTATAAGATTATGGTGATGATCCGTATGGGAGAACCCTCTATTTCTTATCCCGCTTACAGTCTCCAGTACTAGAACTCCAAAGCTAAATACATCTGATTTCACTGAAAATTGCCCTTCTAATGCGTATTCCGGAGACATGTAACCACTGCAGGACAATGTTAAACAAAGAAAGTAAGTATAGATTTTTAGTGGGGAGCAAGTAGCTAGCTCATTGGTTGAAAGATCTTTACTATGTTCCAACCACTCTTGTTGTCATGGCTCCAGTCTCATTTTCTCCGAAACTTCTTGCCATGCCAAAGTCAGATATCTTTGGGTTCATATCAATATCTAGCAATACATTACTTGGTTTAAGATCTCTGTGGATTATCCGCAGTCTTGAGTCTTGATGAAGATAGAGAAGTCCTCGTGCAATTCCATTAATAATATGAAAGCGCTTCGGCCAATCAAGCTGTGAGCTCCGATCTCTATCTGAAGAAATCCAGGGCAGAGCTTATTATAGGATCCTTTTTGTAAATTTTGAAATCACAGAACCAATGACCAAAACCAGCTGATGATTCAACTAGTTTGTCAGATATTTCACAAAACCTAATAGGTGTTAAAGTTCAGAGAAGTGAGAACCAACCAAAAAGGAACCAATCCAAGCTATTATTAGGCATGTACTCATAAATCAACATTTTTTCTTCTGCTTGAATACAGCAACCGAAGAGCTTCACAAGATTTCGATGCTGGAGTTTAGCAATGAAAATAACCTCATTCTTGAACTCATGAGTTCCTTGGGCTGAGTATCTTGAAAGTCTCTTGACAGCAATTTCTTGTCCTCCTTTCAGCATACCCTAGGTATCATCATGCAAGGTTTTTATTATAGTTATTTATCCAGAGATTGTAAAAATTCCTAAAGAAAGAAAAAATGATGAAACTCTAGTCATTACAAATAGAGCTTTCCAATGATTAATAAGTATGGCTGAAGTCGCTCATAGAAAATGTGTGACTTTTATTTATATTTTACTTTATATTGGTGCTGCGGGGAAATTTGCTCAGATAGGTTGGCTACTTAGTCACCTGATGCTATGGACCCTTGAAAGAGCTTCTACAAAATGTTTTCTAGAAAATAAGTAGTAAACTAGAGCTTGACGCCTCTTTATAGTATTTTAGTTTAAGTGGATTAACTTTTTATGACATTGCTTTTTAAGTGGAATAGCAAAACTGGAGACAAATCTTCAAACTGAAAGTAGTAATATCATGCAGATTTCAAGCAGTTAGTTTGGAGAACAGAAAGAGCTGCATTTAACAATTTTACCCTGTAAACGGGTCCGAATCCACCCTCTCCAAGCTTGTTTTTCAATGAAAAGTTATTGGTAGCATCAGAGATAGTTGCAAAATCAAATAATGGTAAATCCAGTTCCTCGTCTTTACTTTCACGAGTGAAGAACATCTCAAAGCATCTCATTCCTCTTCCTGTCAAAGGTAAGTACTTAATTGAATGTAAAGAGAACCATTAAAAATCAAACAACAGTAATTTTTCCTTTCTTTGTCAAAAATTGGATGTAAAGAGAAAAAATCTGCGATTTACCATTCGTGGAGCTAAATAAGAGAAACATTAATTCGAGCCATTTATTTCAAATTTCAATGCAGCAATGCATCTAGTTTACCTCCATTCTGATCCTTCTTCTTTTTCTGTCTTATGTACCAGATTAAGCATAGTGCTAAGAGAAGACTCGATGCTGCCAGTGCCAAGCTGATTCGTAGTTTCATTACCTTCCCTGTACTGGATTTTTCTGAGGATTATTGAAAGGCATGAGTTACTTGCTCATTCTACGATATTTAATTTGGTCTAGAAATCTCAAGAATCCAAAGTAGCTGTCTTACATGCAAAAGTAAAGAAGCAGAAAGTTGTACCTAACGCGGAATAGTCCAACTTTATATAGATATCCTGCCCACTAGCACCAAGATCTCTGATGTCAAGCAGCTCATCAAACCAAAGCAAGCAGCCTTCATTTGTCGCTGTTATGTCTGGATTTGCATAGGCCACACACGAACAGTTTCTCAAGCATAATTCCTCACACATATTGAGATTCACTCCTTGACTGTACCAGGAAAAACGAGTGTCCGGCAACTTGATGCCTCAATATTTCAAGAATTTAACTTCCTTTTGGCAATTCAGTGTTGTCTTTCTAACACAACCTCCTGACCAGTTTCCCCTTGCCCAATCGGTTGGGTTTTTGGGTTCAAAATGATCCAAACATCTGCAGATTGAAGAGTTGCCGTTGTTGCACAAACCATATGAGTGACACTGGCTATAAATGTCACAGTTATCTGCTGGTGCGCTACCAACGTTATCCCAATTCTGAGTTTGATTATTCCATATAGAAAACTGTAGAACCCCGTTTAGTTGCATCACTAGCCTTGCAATGATAGAGGTGTCTGTAAGCAAATACATGAAAGATATTTTCTCAGAATTGGATACATATGTATGGTTATAACCAGGACCTGGTAGCCAAGATGGTGCAGTAGCAAATCCTTGACCATTCCATGGTCCAGATCTGAAGCGCTCTATGGAACCGTTCATGACAAATGGCTGTGGGAATCCGCGAGGATCAATTGCCCAATTAAAATCACCCCAGGAAGGATCATTCGTGCTCTTCCATGACCAGATGGAACGATGGAAACCAGTCTTGAGATCGATCCCAACCTTCATTCCAGGCAATGCTGTGTCACTGGGATAGTCAAAACTCTGCCACAAGTAATAATTCACAGTTGCATCTCTAACAACAAGATTTCCTGAATCCAGAAGCTGTGCTGTTGGATTTTGCACACGCCTGGTGGTGTTGGAGGACCACACGACACGACCAGAACCATTAAGAAGTGTAAGAATTCCTTGTCTTGTAAAATTCAGCATGCCATCTCTATCATTGAGTGGACTGTCTCCATTAGCAACCCATACCATTGTCTGTATAGAAACTTTACTGAACCATATTCCGATGTACCGTTTCCTAGATGTCGCAGGGGAGAAAAATCCTAGCTCAAACTTTCCACCTGATGAAATAATTGTTTTTCCATCTGTTAAAGGTTGATCTACAGGTATGGTATCTGCAGCACTAGAAAGAATCAAAACAGAAAATATGGAAGACAAGAATAAATAAATATTTGTGGCTTCCATTGTTATTTTTTCGAGTTGAAGCTTATGATGGTGTGTTGTTATTCTAAAAGGAATTCGCATTCTCAAAGCTTATGAGCTCTCAAATTCATGACTGAATGAATGCACTTATTTTCTTGCTTAGACCGAATTGTTGTCCAAGTGTGAAAAATTGAAAGAATCACAACTTGAAATAGTTGGTCTTCTGAATGAATGCACTTATTTTCTTGCTTAGACCAAATTGTTGTCAAAAGTGTGTGAAGTTAAAAAAATCACAACACATGAGGATGTTAGTAATATTCATAGCTTTTGTTTACTTTCAAGTTTCGTTTTTCTGGTCATTTTTCTTTTTTTATCTAAGGAACACAAGTTTCCAATTCACTAAACAAGGAAATTTCCTCATAATTTATGCTGGATTCATAATCAAATTGTTCACCTACTCAGTTTTTGACGACCGTCACATCTATCCATTGTTTTCCAGATTTACACATTCAAATTTGAAACTTCTAATGCGACAATGTTAGTTTTTCCACGGAGAAAAGTTGTAGTATGAGGAAAAATTGTGCAACGGCGAAAAATGGGTAAATCATTCTCCTTATTTTCTTTTTCTTTCAGTAACTTCCATTTCATGCACTAATAAAGTCATTGAGATCTTGCTTCAACCCTTGAAAATGGCCAGTTCGTACAATTAAAAATGTCAAATGTGACGTTCTTTTTTAAAATTTCAACAAAAAATTTGAAATATGGTCTCTTGGTAATCTGGTCGCACTTTACTTTCGTAATTTTTTACTTGCTTTCACAATTCCAACTACAATATCTTGAGCCTTGTGATGTCAAGCCTTAATAGGTACTGCTAAGTGCTATATATCCCAATCCCGAGTACATTTTCAGGTATTGCGAGTTGATTTTTTTAGATGGTCACACTCAATTAATAGTTACTATTATGTTATCTCAGAAAGTCATGAGTTTTTTTTTTTATTAAAGAAAGACGATTTTCTAAAATAATAAATATTAGTTGATTGACCGTTTGAGAAATCATACTCCAGTGCTAGGCTAAATTTTTTTTGTCTTACCCTTATTTTGCTCAAGAAGTGGAATTGGTAGGTCTAAGAATTGACAGTCTCATGACATCAAGAGGTGGATAAGGATGACTCTCTCTCATTTTGTCCTGAAATAATTCCACCTTGCTCTTGCTATGTTTATTTAATTTCCTAGGATTCCTTGACAGAGACATAGAAATGTGTACTGATAATATTGGCTTCTGCAGCTGCAACATTTGTGTCAATGTAACGTTTATTTACTAGGCAAAATAAAGAAAATGTATTCATCAATTGGTTAGTCTCTTTACATTCATTATTGAACAGTCAACCAATAGAATCCTAAATCAACTTTTAAAGGAGGCTGCTGCTTGTCATGTCGATGAAAATCGAATAAGAGGATGAAGAGTGAACTTTTTTGAGTTATACACAAAATCATTTTATAGTTGCTGTATTTGGTTTGGCCTGTTTTCATGTGCTTTGCATCAAGATTTTAAGTTATATATATTGTTAACTTTCTGTCTTTCAATTCGTTTGTTTGCTTTTAATTTCACACGTTTAAAAAAGTAAAAAAGACTTTTAAATCTTATGATTGTAAACTAAAGATATGTAGAATATACCAAAATATTTTATAAGCTTGTGGTCTTGTCGAAAGGTAAAATTAAAGAGTCGTCAAAAAAGAGAAGATATATTTTTTTTTTAATCAAATTAAAAAGAAAAGTAAGACAAACAAATTGAAATGATGAGAATATAATTTAACATGTTATGACATTTATTATAAGTATAAGTTTACCTATAGATATCTATTATGTAACTTTATTGTGTAAATATCATTGACACCCTGCTTGATTCACGTATATTAGCTTAATACGTAATTGCCTAAGAACAGAATTTTTTTGCACTTTCCAACAATTCCACGTGTATGGTAATCCCAATATCTTGATTCTGAAATATCTGTCATATTGTAAACTTAATTAAAAGCTAAAAAAATACCACTTGTTTTCCAATTTCCACACGTAGAAATCCTTGTAAGACTATTGACCCACCCATAATTGCAATTCCTCTGCCATTTGGACACCACTAGTAGGTGCATTATTGTTTAAAAAAAGACTGTCTTCATCAGTTTCTTGATTGTTTGGCAAACTGTATGGGGACTCTGCAGATTTGACAGGGACCTCCAATCCAATACTTATAAGTGTAACCAATATAAATCTCGACAGTTTGATGCCTAATTACAGAAAATTCTATTTTTTGGGCTGTCGAGATACATAATTTGTTTCCGATACATTCTGTTGAAATACATAATTACCCACACTGTAATCATTTAAAGATATATAGTGTATGTATCTTTTAAACAAAACTCACACTGATATACACAGAGATACATAATTCATTCTCGATACATTCCATTGAGATACATAACTGATAGTTGAGATTTTTGTAATTACTTTATAAGAGTGAAATTTGGGTAAATATGATAAGTTAAGGTGTATAGTTATGTTATTTTTCCTATTTGTAATCCACCTAGGCCAATTTGAAGATCCTCAAGAGTTTCTAATCGCTTCCAACAAGGCTTTTAAACTCTTCCTACAAGGCTTTTGTGGACTTTCTTCTCTTGTTTTGAAATCCATTTGTGTTTATATAAAATTTATTCAATTAAATTCCCATTGGGCCTTTGGGAAAGAACAACAACTTTTTTTTTTGAATTTCAATTGAATTCCTTTGTTAAAAAAAGTTGAATTCCTTCCGAGAAAAAAAAACCCTCAATTTCAATTTGTGTGTGTTGCTCTCCTTTTTTGTTTTTTCATTTTCGTGTTTCGTCCATTTCTGAAAGATTATTATTCTTTCTTTATGTGACATATTAAAGACCATAAGATTTAAAGTTTTATTTTTAGCACATTCTTCATATATTTGATTTAAAATCACAAAATTTAAAAATATTTTTTATTTTTAAAAACTCCATTGTCCAAATTCATCACAAGATTTAAAAGTCTCTTTCATTTTTTAAGATTCCATCGTCCAAACTCAGATAATAAATTGAAATAAAGAGAGTATCAAACTTCATTGATATATGAATTGTTAAAATTCTCTTAATTCTAGGGAAGCTTTAATATAATGACAAAATTGATTTATAAATTGAGTTAAGGTCCCCGGTACAACTTTGATATGACTTGGAATTCTGTTAGTTAAAATTTTTAACTTCACCAATAGGCAATACTTGATATATGAAAAATTGGAATAGTGGTAGTGGTATAATATTTTAGGTACTCTGTTTTTAGCAATACTAAATCAGAATCTTTGCTTTCTGATTAGTTCATGAGAGTCCTTGCTTTCTATTTATCTATCTTGTTAAATTCAAACAGAGTATTGAATATATAATTTGAGACGGAGGAGTAAATCTTTTTGAGTGAAGAATAGACTGAAAAGAATTTGTTTACATTTGTCCAATTCACTTGAAACTATTTTCCAATCAGAGCAGGACCAAATACTGGACACTTTGCTATTGGACACCATGACCCAATTTCTTTAAGTAAGCTATTTAGTTGAATAACTGGAAGCTCTTGAGCTATGTGAATTAAACATCTAGTAAACAAAGGCTTCTAGAAGCAAACAGTATATATTTTTTCCCCTGGAAGAAGGTAGAAACAAACAGTAATTTTCTATCTAGCATTCAACATTGTGATGCTTAATTCGTTTCCAGAATGTTCACCAAGGTTGCTAGAACTGTCAGCTTTAGCAAATTGGCTTATGCCAGTAAAAAAACCTGGTTCTTTAGGTACAGACAATGGAACATCACTAGACAACATCAGCACAACTGATGACATGCTAGGCCTATCTTCTGGACGCTGTTGCACACACAATAGACCTACATGGATTGATCTTTGCACTTCAAATAGGTTACATGACTCCTTTAGATGTGTACTTATTAGTTCCAAACTCCTGCCTTCTTTGAAGTGGATCCACACCTGAACATTTGATATCATGCAGTTAGATGATCGATGTAATAACATGATTTTTGCATAATATATAAAAGACAGACAGGAAGATTTCCTACATGTCCTATAAGATTATGGTGATGGTCCGGATGGGAGAACCCTCTATTTCTTATCCCACTTACAATCTCCAGTACTAGAACTCCAAAGCTAAATACATCTGATTTCACTGAAAATTTTCCTTCTAATGCATATTCCGGAGACATGTAGCCACTGCAGGACAATGTTAAACAAAGAAAGTAAGTATAGTTTTTTAGTGGGGAGCAAGTAGCTAGCTAGCTTATTGGTTTAAAGATCTTTACTATGTTCCAACCACTCTTGTTGTCATGGCTCCAGTCTCATTTTCTCCGAAACTTCTTGCCATTCCAAAGTCAGATATCTTTGGGTTCATATCAATATCTAGCAATACATTGCTAGGTTTAAGATCTCTGTGAATTATCCGCAGTCTCGAGTCTTGATGAAGATAGAGAAGTCCTCGCGCAATTCCATTAATAATATGAAGGCGCTTAGGCCAATCAAGCTGTGAGCTCCGATCTCTATCTGAAGAAATCCAGAGCAGAGCTTATTAGTGGAATTAGGATCCTTTTTGTAAATTGTGAAATCACAGAACCGATAAACAAAACTAGCTGATGAACTAGTTTGTCAGATATTTCACCAATGCTAAAAGTGTAAAAATTCACAGAAGTGAGAACCAACCAAAAAGGAACCAATCCAAGCTATTATTAGGCATGTACTCATAAATCAACATTTTTTCTTCTGCTTGAATACAGCAACCGAAGAGCTTCACAAGATTCCGATGCTGGAGTTTAGCAATGAAGATAACCTCATTCTTGAACTCATGAGTTCCTTGGGCTGAGTATCTTGAAAGTCTCTTGACAGCAATTTCTTGTCCCCCTTTCTGCATGCCCTAGGTATCATCATGCAAAGTTTTTATTATAGTTCTTTATCCGGAGATTGTAAAAGTTCATAAAGAAAGAAAAAAATGAAATAAACTCGAGTTATTACAAACAGAGCTTTCTAATGATTAATAAGTATGGCTGAAGTCACTCAGAAAATGTGTCTCTTATATTTGTATTTTACTTCTTATTGTTGCTGCCGGGAAATTTGCTCAGATAGGATCACTACTTAGTCACCTGATGCTATGGACCCTTGAAAGAGCAGCTACAAAATGTTTTTCTAAAAAATTAGTAGTAGTGAACTAGAGCTAGATGCCTCTTTGTGGTATTTTGTTTTAAGTGGATTAACTTTTTATGACATCGTTTTTAAAGTGGAATAGAAGAACAGGAGACAAATTTTCAAACTGAAAGTAGTAATGCCTTGCGGATTTCAAGCAGTTAGTTTAAAGAAAACAGAAAAAGCTGCAGTTAACATTTTACCCTGTAAACGGGTCCGAATCCACCCTCTCCAAGCTTGTTTTTCAGTGAAAAGTTATTGGTAGCGTCAGAGATAGTTGCAAAATCAAATAACGGTAAATCCAGTTCTTCGTCTTTACTTTCACGGGTGAAGAACATTTCAAAGCATCTCATTCCTCTTCCTGTCAAAAATAAGTACTTAATTGGATGTAAAGAGAACCATTAATAATCAAACAATGAGAATTTTTTCTCTCTTTGTTAAAAATTGGATGTAAAGAGAAAGATTCTGTGATTTACCATTCATGGAGCTAAATAAAAGAACCATTAATTCGAGCCATTTATTTCAAATTTCAAAGCAGCAATGCATCTAGTTTACCTTCATTCTGATCCTTCTTCTTCTTTTGTCTTATGTACCAGATGAAGCATAGTGCTAAGAGAAGACTCGACGCTGCCAGTGGCAAGCTGATTCGTAGTTTCATTACTTCCCCTGTACTGGAGTTCCCTGAGGATTATAAAAAGGTATGAGTTTCATTACCTGCTGATTCTTAATTTGGTCTAGAAAACTCAAGAATCCAATTAGCTGTCTTACATGCAAAGGTAAAGAAGCAGAGAGTTGTACCTAACACGGAAGAGTCCAACTTTATATAGATATCCTGCCCACTAGCACCAAGATCTCTGATGTCAAGCAGCTCATCAAACCAAAGCAAGCAGCCTTCATTTGTCGCTGTTATGTCTGGATTTGCATAGGCCACACACGAACAGTTTCTCAAGCATAATTCCTCACACGTATTGAGATTCACTCCTTGACTGTACCAGGAAAAACGAGTGTCCGGCAACTTGATGCCTGAATATTTCAAGAATTTAACTTCCTTTAGGCAATTCACTGTTGTCTTTCTGACACAACCTCCTGACCAATTTTCCCTTGCCCAATCTATTGGATTTTTGGGTTCAAAATGATCCAAACATCTGCAGATTGAAGAGTTGCCGTTGTTGCACAAACCATATGAGTGACACTGGCTATAAATGTCACAGTTATCTGTTGGTTCTCTACCAAAGTTATCCCAATTCTGAGTTTGATTATTCCATACTGAAAGCTGTAGAACCCCATTTTGTTGCATCACTACCCTTGTTATGATAGAGGTGTCTGTAAGCTCATAAGTCAAGTATATTTTCTCATGATCGGATACATATGTATAGTTATAACCAGGAGTAGGTAGCCGAGATGGTGCAGTAGCAAATCCTTGACCATTCCATGGTCCAGACCTGTAGTGCTCAATGGAACCGTTCATGATAAATGGCTGTGGGAATCCGCGAGGATCGATTGCCCAATTGAAGTCACCCCTGGAAGGATCATTCGTGCTCTTCCATGACCAGAGGGAACGATGGAAACCAGTCTTAAGATCTATCCCGCCCTTCATTCCAGGCAATGATGTGTCACTGGGATAGTCGAAACTCTGCCACAAGTAGTAGTTCACAGTTGCATCTCTAACAACAAGATTGCCTGAATCCAGAAGCTGTGCTATTGGATTTTGCACACGCCTGGTGGCGTTGGAGGACCACACGACACGACCAGAACCATTAAGAAGAGTAAGAGTTCCTTGTCCTGAAAAATTCAGCATGCCATCTCTATCAATGAGTGGACTCTGTCCATTAGCAACCCATACCACTGTCTGTATAGCGACTTTGCTGAACCATATTCCAACGTACCGCTTACTGGATGTGCCAGGGGAGAAAAATCCCAGCTCAAACTTTCCTCCTGATGAAATGATTGTTTTTCCATCTGTTAAAGGTTGATCTATAGGTATGGTATCTGCAGCAATAGAAAGAATCAAAACAGAAAATATGGAAGGCAAGAATAAATAAATATTTGTGGCTTCCATTGGTTTTTTCGAGTTAAAGCTTGAGATGGTATTGTTATTATAAAAGGAATTCACAGAATTCTCAAATTCTTGAGTGAATGCATGCACTTTTTTTTTTTTTTTTTGCTTGGACCAAATTGTTGTCAAAATGTGAACTTGAAAGACTCGCAACATGAAATAGTTAGTCAATGTGATCCAATGAATGCACTTGTTTTTTTGCTTAGACCAAATTGTTTTCAAAAGTGTGTAAAGTTGAAAGAATCACAACACATGAGGATGTTAGTAATATTCATAGCTTTTGTTTACTTTGAAGTTTCTTTTTTCTGGTCATTTTTCTTTTCTTTCTAACTTCTAAGGGACACAAGTTTCAAATTCAATAAGGAGGAAATTTCATAATTTACCCACTGTTTCCCAGATTTAAACATTCCAGTCATATTTGAAACTTCTAATGTATCAATGTTAATTTTTCCATGGAGAAAAGTTGCCGTATGAGGAAAAGTTATTCAACGGCACCAAAACGAGTAAACTATTCTCCTAATTTTTTCTTAACGGAGCTTCCATTTTCATATATTGAGATCTTGCTTCAACCTAGGAGTGACAAAATAATTACTTAAAATTTATGGCGATCCCCTCGATCTAAATATCTAATTATTTCAAAAGTAGGTCAAATATGGATCATTTCATATTATCCATCAAATATGCATAATTTGTCGTATCCACTAACTGCACTCCCCTTAAAAGTATCTAAAGGTGTAAAAACCTCTAAAAGGTACGAGAATGTGTTTGGAATTATTTTTTTAAGTTTTTTCATGTTTAGTTGACTTATATATTTTTCAAATAGGTTTTATCTTTTCTATATTTTTAAAGCTGACTTCAAATCTCACCATTCAGAAACGAGTCCTCATCGAGGACCTGAATTCCGATCTCGACTCGAAATCCAAATCCCGACCCGCGAGAAGATCTTCAACCTTGTGATGTCAAGCCTTAATAAGTGCTGTCGTGCTATCCCACACTTTCGGGTCTAAGAATTCGAACTTATGTGGCTATCTCATGACGACATGAGGTGGATAAGGATGAACTTTTCTCTCTGTCCTAAAATTATTCCACCTTGCTTTTCCTGTGTTAATTTAATTTCCTATGATACCTTGAAAGAGACATAAGAATATGAGCCATAAGTGTATTGGTTACTCACTTCTGCAGCTGCAACATTTGTCTTCAACATATATAATTTTGATTTACTAGGCACAATAAATCGAAAGGTTAGTCTCATTATTGAATAGTCCATTTTAAAAATGACTGCTGGTTGTCATGTCAATGGACATCGAAGAAGAATAAGAGTGGACATTTTTGAGTTACACGCAAAAGAAGTCATTTTTTCGATATGCACATTGAAATCGGATTATTTACATCGAAAAATTTCTAAATTTCTCTTGGGAGATAAAGCACTCTCTGATACAGATAATTTCATATGGGATCGAAAACCTCATGCTAGCTGTTGGGCTTGGCCTATTTTCATGTCCTTTGCATTAAAGTTTTTAAGTTAATAGAGTACACCATTAATGGTAAGAAAATTTACATCACTAATATAATTTAACATGTTATTATCAATTATTCACCATTTTATTTTAGATTATGAATCAATTTTTAAAATAAATGTACCCACAGTACCTTTTAAATAATTTAATTGTGTAAATATTTACTTACACCATTTATTTAACAGTGTTTGTATCTCAGTTACATGTTTGGTTTTGCTTTGTTTGATTCATGTAAGCTAAGCTTAATAATTGTCTAAAACCAGACGTTTTTAGCACTTTACAATAATTCCACGTGTCTGGTAATCCCAATATCTTTATATTATAGATAGCGATTGTCAAAATATAAAGCCTAATTCAGAAATATCTGTCATATTATAATCTTGATTAAAAGCTAAAAAAAACATGCCACTTGTTTTCCAATTTCCACACGTAGAAATACTTGTTGGACTATTGACCCACCCATTATTGCAATTCCCCTGCCATTTGGACACCACTAGTAGCTGTATTATTGTAAAGAAATGTGTCTTCATCAGTTTCTTGATTATTTGGCAAACTGTATGGGGACTGTGCAGATTTGATAGGGACCTCCAATCCAATATTTGTAATCCACCTAGGCCATTTTGAAGATCCTCACATGTTTTTAATATTCAAATCTATCGACTAGCTTGCTGAATATACGTTCCACTAATTAAATAAAGGTTAGAGAATATTTATATCTAAAAGCAATATACCCTACCTTCAATATTCCAATCAATATCTGCAAAACCGTTGTCCTTATGATGAGTACAACTGATCAAGTCATCAAACTTAATTATTTTAATCAATGAGATTGTAAATGAATTGGGTTTATGGGCTTAAACTAACTATGACCATCCAAGTTGTGGCTACTTCAAAAAAAAAAAAAAAGTACCTAATCTTACTTACGAAAAGTTTGCTTTTTATTTTATTTTTCAGAGTGGTCTAATCAAATAAGAGATTAGACAATATCCTGTTATTTTCTGGAATTTTTTTTCTGAAGAACCTGACAAACTAATAGCACACAGATTTTGTTTTAAGTCCACAGTTTGACTGTGTGTCCTTAAAGAATCTAATCCCCTCACTATTGTCCGAGGTATGGATTAATTTTTCCCAGGATAAAATAGAAATCTATTCTACAATATCGATAATGAAAAATTGTAGAACTTCGTCGAACTCAACAACGGAGTATAATCACACACTGACTGGTTTTTATGTTGTAGAAGAAGAGAATTTTTAATTGGCTAGAACTTCGTTTCACTCTTCTCAAAATTACTGAATACCTGATGAAGGAAAACACAGGTATTTATAGCCAAATACACACTGTTTCGAAAGGATGTACTGTTACGAAAAGTTGCACTGTTTCGAAGTACTGTTTCTGAAACATAGCGTTGGTTCTGGAAATGATGCATCATTTCTGGAATGTTGCATCGTTTCTGGAATGGTTGCATTGTTCTGGAACGATGCACTGCTTCTCGCACAGTCACAAACGTAGCAAAATATTTCGTTGGAACATTGCATTTGGAGGAAAATTTCGGATGAATTTTTCTGGATAAAAAAAAAAATTGTCCAAAAAGATAATCTCTCGATCATTTGCCGAAGCCAAGTGAGCGACGACGGCGCGAGGCTTGGTTTCTTTTTAGCTCACTATCCATATAAATGAGTACTTCTTAATGTAAAGGACAAAAAGTTTTTTTCTCCCACTAATGAGGGAGAAACTATTTTTTCTTTTATAAAGTGACTATTCACCTCCCTTTATTCCCACTTTGTTCTACTATTTTCCATTCATATTTCACCAAAACCCAACATATCCAAGTTAGGGAGACGGGGAGTAATTAAGACTACTGATGATTTATGAAAATCTAAGTAAAATGCATCAAGTTTAAGATGATTCTTACATATTCCACCTAGAAATTTTACTTTAAATTTGATCAAATATTTTCAAAAAAATAATTTGAAATATGAAAAGAATAAACTCTTTTGTAAATTAATAAATTGAGTTTGAAACAACATGAAATATCAATAGTAACCAAATTGTTGGATTAAGGAATAATTTTATAATAATTTAATTCAGTTAAACGAAATAAAAAAGTTACCCTTTCTCCGACTCACGCATAGCGGGAGATTTCATACTGCCCTTTAAATGAAATGAAAAGATCGGGATGAAGTATATCTCATCTTAGTCGTGTAATTTAATTCAAATAACTTCGCGGCGTCTAGTAGCTTGGACCAGTTTTTCATTTTATAACACTTGTTATTATATCATCTTTATATTATTCATTAACAAATGTACAATATGTGTCTTTTTTAAATATAATTTAACATTTAATTATATTAAAGTCATCATCATCAACTCAACAATGGCACATGACTTCTCAACATGTGAAGTTAAGAATTAACATCTCAACATGAAAAATTCGGCAGCTTTACACATGCGACCCGCTAAAAGTCATCCTCTATACCTAAAAGGCATACTAACCAGCTATATTAATTACGCTGAAGTATATCTCTGCTGCAATATCAATAACATACTTAATATAATTTCACAACTAAAATCCGAAGAAAACAAGATATATACAGATTTTACCTCTACCTTTTACGAGATAGAAAAATTGTTTTCAATATATGTTTACCTAAAAAAAGGTGTAACCGGAACAAAATAAAAAGGAAAATAACGATCGCATGATAAACAAAGTAAATAAATAATAAGTAATAGAGTAGTAAAAATTGGAAAATATAAGATATTATGGAAATACTAGATAAGAACACTGCCCTTCTACCTTAATTTTCAATCTTTATATAGTATATCTCTACTATCACGCAATTTAATTTCCACTAACCTCTAAGCATTAACAATTTAGATTAGTTTTTTTAAAAATATAAAACTTATCTGCATTAATACATTCACATAATAAAAATCTACAAAATATATCCTAATTTAGTATAGTTTTTATATTTAGATTTTGCTGCTTCTTTTTTAATACAACAGGGTTAGGAGAAAGAGAAATGAGGGAGGAAATTACAAAGTGGGAATCGAACCCTCAAAAATCTAAATAGTCAATCAACTGAGCTATTAATATTATTCCTTCTATTTATTAGATATTGCATAAAATGCTACTAGTAGATATTTTAAGATCATGAGCTCTCACCAATAGCATATATGATGACTTGTCAACACATGAAGTACATCTATAATTAAATAAATTAGGCAAGGGGAGTATACATGTGTCAACAAGGTGAAAAAAGCCTTAAGCATAGCTCCACCTAAAATGCGTAACTCAACAGGTAAGTCACAGCTTCCCATCGGCCCACCGAAGCCATGCCCATCACTTACCGCTAACAGTGCCACATGTATAAACAACTATAAATACTTCCAATATTACATGATGACAACCAAAGCGGCATTATTTTGTTTTCTTTATCATCACTTAGCTTGCCTCAAATCTTCATCTTTCTTTTTTCTTGAATATATATAGTTGGATTTTATCATTTTATTGGTACAATGATATACGAATACTCAAAGATGGAGAGTAATAAAGAGAGGGAGATGGAGTGTAGTACTAGGAAGATGAATGCTTATATTCATAGCCAAATTATGCGAATTAGAGAAGAGGATTCACAGCTTGGTGAAGATATAGCTAAGAAGCTTAGGGAGAGAGTTGTTGACCAAGAGGTTGCTTCTGTTTTGATGTTGTCTAGGCCTATCTTGCCTGCTTCACCACTTAGCGGGAAAACGGCCATCAAGTCTGCTAACTAGGTGCGTTTGACCATCCCTTTTTCTACCTTCTTCCTTCTTGTTTATTTTCTATTCACTCTGGTTGGATATAGAGACGGATTCAAAATTTAAAATCAAAACGTATGATATATAGATTTTGACAATTTTTGATAAACATGGTGAAAGCAAGTGTACTCACTGTTCTTTGAACTTCTAACATAGCGGTCCAAGAGTTTCTAATCGCTTCCAACAAGGCTTTTAAACTCTTCCTACAAGGCTTTTGTGGACTTTCTTCTCTTGTTTTGAAATCCATTTGCGTTTATATAAAATTTATTCAATTAAATCCCCTTTGGGCCTTTGGGAAACAACAACAACTTTTTGAATTTCAATTGAATTCCTTTGTTAAAAAAAGTTGAATTCCTTCCGAGAAAAAAAAAAACCCTCAATTTCAAATTTGTGTGTGTTGCTCTCCTTTTTCGTTTTTCGTCCATTTCTGAAAGATTATTATTTTTTCTTGACAATTTTTTATGTGACATATTAAAGACCATAAGATTAAAGTTTTATTTTTAGCACATTCTTCATATATTTGACTTAAAATCACAAGATTTAAAAATATTTTTCATTTTTTAAGACTCCATTGTCCAAATTCATCACAAGGTTTAAAAGTCTTTTTCATTTTTTAAGATTCCATCGTCCGAACTCAGACAAATAAATTGAAATAAAAGAGAGTATCAAACTTCATTGATAGATAAATTGTTAAAATCCTCTTAATTCTAGGGAAGCTTTAATATAATGACAAAATTGGTTTATAAATTGAGTTAAGGTCGCCAGTACAACTTTGATATGACACACTTGCATTTTTTGGAATTCCGTTAACTAAAATTTTTTACTTCACCAATAGGCAATACTTGATATATGAAAAATTGGAATAGTAGTAGTGGTATAATTTTTTAGGTACTCTGTTTTTGGCAATACTAAATCAGAATCTTTGCTTTCTGATTTAGTTCATGAGAGTCCTTGCTTTCTATTATCTATCTAGTTAAATTCAAACAGAGTATTGAATATATAATTTGGTTTGATTGGAACAGGAAGATGTACTGGATGCTGAGGAAAGAGGGATGACAAAGGGTGATGTAAATAGTAAATAGAGATGGAGATGAAGTTCCTTTCTTATCACTTTCGTTATGTATATTTTGCTGTACAATAGTAGTATATAATACGTAGCAAGTAGGAAGAAACTAGACGAAATCTCCTCCACTATGTATGTACCTTAAGATATAGAAATACAATATACGCAGTTGAGACGCAAAGTCCGTGAACAGTGACTACTACTTACCTGTCAACAAAAAAAAAAACACTGATGAACACGTAGTATCTGTTTGTTTGGAATGTGAAAAGGAAATGATAGAATGTACTAAATTAATTAGTCTACTTACCATAAAACAGAGAATTCAACGTAGCAATCGAATAAATCAGCACGTCATAACGATTACGACTGCCAAAGAAATTCCACAAAATCAAAGTGAAGCCATTGAGTAAACATACGGAAAAAACTTTCCACACGCCGGATATGGCGTGATATTTAATATCAAGACAATGAATATAAGATAGTTCTATTACTTATCGTTCAGCGCGATAAGATGAAGGATGGTTCTCCACAATCTACATTGTTCTTTATATTGTGTTGTCATATAACTTTGTAGGATTTGATATCTTTTCCGTAAATTGATCGATGTAGTTAGAGAGTGTAGGGCTGGGCATATTTTGGTTCAAACCGAAAAATCAAACCAAAATTAAATTTTGGTTTCGGTTTTTCGATCGATTTCGGTTTCAAAATTTAGGAATTCGGTTAATCGGTTCGGTTTTCGGTTTTTCAAAAAAGTAATTCGGTTAAACCGAAAAATCGAAATTATGTATATAGTATATTAATATTTCCATTATATATAAATTATATACAATATAACCCAACCCAAAACCCACAATAATAGGCCCAAAATATGCCCAGCCTATTAATAAATAACCCTAAGTCCCCAACCCTAGTCACTCTATCAGCATCTCCTCTCACACAGACCAAAGTCACACTCAGCCTCTCCTCTCCTCTCACACACAGTCACACACTCACAACACACTCTCCCTCAACGTCGTCTAGTCGTCGTCATAGACTCATAGTCGTAGTCTTCATCGTCGTCGTCGTCTTCATCATCTTCATCGTCTCCGTCGTCTAGTCGTAGACTCGTAGTCTTCATCGTCTAGTCGTAGACTCGTAGTCTTCTGGACAGTCTTAGGTTCTGATCAAAACCATTTTGATGTTCTTTATTGTCCTAGATAAACTAGCAACACATTTCCTTGTTTTCCATGTGAAATATGATAGCTGATGCTCGATGTGATCGAAATTTGATTATATTTTCTTGTTCGTGGTGCAGTGAACTAGAAAAGAGTTGCTAAAAATTTTATCCAATTTCAAAAGCCCAGTTATGATTAAAAAAGGCTCTCTAGTTTGATCTCAAACCGAAAAAATAAACCGAAAAAAACCGAACCGAACCGAATTTATTTTAGTTTGGTTTCGGTTTTCATTTTTGCCAAATCGAAAATCGAAAAACCGAACCGAACTAACCGAACGCCCACCCCTAGTCCAGTTAGGTATTTGTTAAGACACAAAGATTATTACTTAGTTGAAATAGCAAAAAAGTTTAATCAATACATGAACCTACTGAATATGAACCCCACTACTAATTTTAACTACCAATGAGACCATTGGCTACATAATCATCCAAGCAAAACATAGAGAAATTATCAAATTAACCTAATACTCTTCAATATCATCATCTTCACCATCACCAGACTCACATCCAACTTCCTCATAGTCCTTCTCAAGAGCAGCCAAATCTTCCCTTGCCTCGGAGAATTCTCCTTCCTCCATACCTTCACCCACATACCAGTGCACGAAAGCCCTCTTCGCGTACATCAAATCGAACTTGTGGTCAATTCTTGAGAACACCTCAGCAACACTTGTGGAGTTTGAAATCATACAAACAGCCCTTTGAACCTTGGCCAAGTCTCCACCAGGTACAACAGTTGGTGGTTGGTAATTGATACCACATTTGAACCCAGTTGGGCACCAGTCCACAAATTGAATGGTCCTCTTGGTCTTAATTGTGGCTACAGCAGCGTTCACATCTTTGGGCACAACATCACCTCTGTACATCAAACAGCAGGCCATGTATTTTCCATGACGAGGGTCGCACTTGACCATCATAGACGATGGCTCGAAAGCAGTGTTGGTAATTTCTGCAACAGAAAGCTGCTCATGATAGGCCTTTTCAGCAGAGATCACAGGCGCGTATGAAGAAAGCATGAAATGAATCCTTGGGTATGGAACCAAGTTAGTTTGGAACTCATTCACATCCACATTCAAAGCACCATCGAAACGCAGTGATGCTGTCAGCGATGAGATAACCTACAGAACCAAAAGAGTAACCCAATTGATTAGTCCATCACTTGAAGCAAACAGTAATTTCACAACTAAAAAAAGCACAATGTAAAAACTGTAGTACCTGAGAAATGAGCCTGTTAAGATTGGTGTAGGTAGGCCTTTCAATGTCGAGAGATTTACGACAGATGTCATAAATAGCTTCATTGTCCAAGAGGATAGCAACATCAGTGTGCTCAAGAAGTGAGTGTGTTGAGAGCACAGAGTTGTAAGGCTCAACTACAGCAGTAGAGACTTGAGGTGAAGGGTAGATGGTGAATCCAAGCTTCGATTTCTTTCCGTAGTCAACAGAAAGCCTCTCAAGAAGCAGAGAACCAAGCCCTGAACCAGTACCCCCTCCAACAGCATGAAACACCAAAAATCCTTGAAGCCCAGTGCAGTTGTCCGCTAACTTCCTAATTCTATCTAGACACAGATCCACAATCTCCTTCCCAACTGTCACCAATATATACCAATTAAAAACCATATAACATACCCAGTGTAATCACACAAAGTGGGGTCACGGGAGTATAGAATGCATGCGGGCCATACCACTACCTTAGAGGTAGAGAGGCTGTTTATGATAAACAATTGAACATCATATAAAGCAAAGCAAAATGGAAAAATGAGGAAAGTTGGGAGTTTGGAGTCCTACTAGTATAATGTCCTCTAGCAAAGTTGTTAGCAGCGTCTTCTTTGCCGCTAATGAGTTGTTCAGGATGAAACAATTGGCGGTAAGTTCCAGTTCTCACTTCATCGATGACAGTAGGTTCCAGATCTACAAACACAGCACGAGGTACATGCTTTCCAGCACCCGTTTCACTGAAAAAAGTATTGAACGCATCGTCTCCTCCTCCAACAGTTACGTCTCCAGGCATTTGTCCATCCGGCTAGACAAATTACCAAACACAAACCAGTCAATATAAAAATGACCCACAACAGTTCTAGTCATAAATATCAGTAAAATTTTCAAAATAGAACTAAATTGATAGACAAATTTTCAATAGTTCTACACAAATACAAAAATTCTAGACAAATTACCGAGCACAAGACGGTCATAAATATCGATAAAATTCTGAAATATGTAGTAATTGATAGAAATATAGAGACTAGGTAACTGACCTTAATGCCATGTTCGAGGCAGTAAAGCTCCCAACAGGCGTTTCCGACCTGGATTCCAGCTTGACCGATGTGGATGGAGATGCACTCTCTCATTTTCGATTCGAAGAAATTGCAGAAATTGAAGTGAAAAATTGATGAGAATTTATGACGAGAGAGAATTGAATAGAGAGCTAGGGTTTGAAAGAAAGGGGTGATTTATATAGGAGAGGGAAAGAGGAATTTTGAAATTTGAAATGCTTTACAGCTGTTTGTGACCGTTGCCGCTCCTTTACGTTTTGTAGAAAATTTGAAATTTGGATTCCCTTGGGCCTTACGATACTGGACCGAGCTCATGGGCTCGTTTGTTTTCTCTATTGGGCCAGAGATTCTAGCCCAAGCTTTCTAAAGTGGCCCAAGCCATTAAATGGAGAGCCATCTCTTTCAGGACACGCACATTATAGACAATGTATCTTTACTTCTTGCTGAGCAAAAAGTGAAGAGACATAAGATTGTGCATTTAGCATGCTAAAAATTATTGTAGACTTGATGTGTCATTGTGTCAGCATCTTTTATTATGAGTATTAAATTTGAATGATTTCTTCACATTTTAATTGTTTCACTGTATTAAAGAAGTTTAATATAAATGAACAATGATCTCTTGAAACCTACTCTCTACCTTTGAGGCAGGGATAAGATCTACGTACACTCAACCCTCTCCAGACCCCGCTTGTGGGATTATAATGGGCATGTTGTTATTGTAATATAAATGAACATCAACAAAACTAAACACAAGAAAATATAGAGTAAAGTTTACGTATATTCTACCCTCACAGTCATAGACCTTATTTGTGAGATTACACTGAATATGTTATTGTTGTTGTTGAGATGCAGTGGAGGCTAGTTTACCCAGTGAGGATTGAAGTTAATTGTAGTTATGGTTTACTAGTAATTTAGCCCTATGGACTAAGCCTTAGTCACTAAGGTAATAAAATACAACATGTACAATTTACTAGTAATTCAGTAATCATTCATCAACAAGTAAGGCCTAAATTAAAGTTGCCTAAGCTATTGTCTATTGACATGATTATTATTCCATGTTATTAACTTTTGAGATGTTTTTCAGGGATTTCAAAATCCACCATATATATATCTGTATCCATCAACTTCACTATGTGGATTTGGTTGGAAAGTTTACCAGAAATAATTTTCAGGATTATTTAATGTATCCTTATATATAGACCATATACCTCATTAGAACAAAAGCACTTGTGGTCCAAGACATAAAACTAACTTAGCTTCACTGTCTATGTTTGTGGTCCCAATATCTTTCTGTCTGTCTCTAATAATCCTATCTACCCCATTTGCAAATTCATTCAGCCTTCAAGTATCAGTTGTTTTTATATATCATTGTTGTTCATTATTACTCTTAGCTTCTTACTTTCATTGTTGTTATCACTTATATGATTACTATCAAAGCCCCTTTTTGCATTTTTAATTTTGTCTAGTTTTTCCTACTTGCCTGGCTGTTCCTCTTATTTTCCTAGCTTAATTATTAGCCTAGATTTTAGCAGGGAGTAAAGGGAATGAATTGAATGATCAACAGAACCATTATTACTGTAATTAATCTGATCAACCAAATCACTTCATAAGATTGCATGCAAAAATTAAGAAGTGACATATAGCCGGTTTGGCAAAACCTTTTTTGAAAGCTAAAAGTGATTATTTTATTTAGAAAAAGTTTATTTTAGAAGGTTCGAGGAGAGGTAGAGGCAGATCGAAAAAATATTGGGAAGAGGTGATTAGACAGGATATGACACAACTTCATATTTTTGAGGACATGACTTTAGATAGAAAAGTCTGAAGGTCGCAAATTCTAGTAGAAGATTAGTAGGTAGTGAAATGCAGCCTTGCTTTTCGAAGGCTTATGCTTGTTGGTGTCTATCGTAGTACTAGTCGTATTCTTGTAGTTCTTGCTTTTGATATCTATCATCATGGGTTGTTTATTGTATTTTGATTATCAGACTATTTTGTTTTTGTTATTGTTCCTTTCTTGTAGGCTATGCATTGGTTTCCTTATTAATTGCTAAGTTTTTTTCTTGCTTTCTTCTTCTTTTACTTGGATTTGTTGCACTTGAACCGAGGGTCTTTTGAAAACAACCTCTGGACCCTGTGTACACTCTACCCTCCCCAGACCCCCACTCTTGATATTTCACCAGGTATGTTGTTGTTGTTACTGTTATTTAGAGAGTTGAGGTATCTTAAGTTAAGCTTTTAGATTTTAAAAAAAAATAAAAATTGACTAGTAGCATAAGCTGTTGAACAAACTAGTTTTTTCCTATAAACACTTTTGGAATTTTGTTCAAACATAAATTGTTGTTCTAAAATCTAGTATTGGCAATAGTTCTTTTCAAATCGATTAGCCAAACACAAATTACTACTTTAATATTGGCAAAAATATTTTTGAACAATTAGTCAAACTCAAATTGCTACTCTCAAAAATTACTTTTTTTCAGAATAAGCAAAAGTTATATTAAGCTGATTTTTAGTGAACCTTTCGATAATTATTGAGCTCTTCAAAAAAATAAAAATAAAAATATATATATATATATACATATATATATATAAAGGGAATTTTGAAGGGATGAGGGATAAGTGGAAATCTTTGCATGGTAGGAGGATAATATCCAAAAGTATAGCACATGGCTAGTACTCTCTAGTGGGCATGCTAGCTAATTAGAAGAAGCTTAAACTAGTCTAAATTATTTCACCAAAACGGATCTTATGTCCCCAAAAGTGACTACAATACAACAAAAGCCACTTCATTTGCTTAATAAATCCTTTTGCTCAAATACAAAATCCTTTTTTGTTCCTTATAATAATAATATACTATGTATCTTTATTTAGTATCACTTTACTCTTGACCCTTTTAGTCAATAATCATATCTTTTCTAGAGCACCCAAGCTTTTTTATAAGCCTAAGTTTTTGTTGTGGCTATATAAGAACAAACAAGTACATTTAGGATTATAAATGGGTGAAAATCGTTTACACTCTCTAACTTTACTTTAAAAATCAAACACCCTCCTCAATTTTAAATAATAATCATTCTGCCCCTTTTTTTCTATTTAATTTTTTAAAATACCTACTTTACCCTTGTATTTATATCAATATTTGTATCTCTTTTTTAAAAAAAAAAAAAAATTCTTTATAAACACAATTTTTATTTTTTAATCTATACAACATATTTTCTATTAAAAGCTAAAAGTTCTTTTTTATATGAAAAAAAAGCAAAAAATATTAATTGAGTATATAAGTTAATACCGTTCTATAATAAAATAAATGAGCAAAATAATAAAAAATAATTTTATTAAAAATCAAAACTCTAATATCTATTTATACATGAAAATAATAGGTAATTATAATTTTATAAATATATTTCAAGGCAGGTAATACAAAAATAATTAATAGTCAAGGGTCTTTCAGAAACATCCTCTCCACCTCCCCGAGGTAGTGGAAAGGTTCGCATACACACTACCCTCATCAGACCTCACTTATGAAATTTCACTGGGTATGGTATTGTTGTAAAGGTATATTTATAACAAACCAAATGGTTATTGTTAATGAATATTAAATTATAATTTAGAAAATAATTTATTATTGACAACGAAAACTCGTTTATCTATATAGACATTAGAGAATAAGTGAGAATTAGAACATGCATTTATATAAATAATTACATACATACATACTTAATACATATAATATAAAAATTTTGTATCATACAAAATAACATTAGATTTTGTAATTAATTTATAAAAGAATTATTTTACTAATAATATTAATGAATTTAAATAAAAATGGTAAATATCTAGGTTATGAAAAATAAATATATATATTATATAAAAAATATTATATAAATAGAAAATTGAAAATGTTAAGGGTAAAATAGACATTATATAGGAAAAAGGGGGGGGGGGGGGGGGATTTTTAAAGCGAAGTTGGAGGGTGTAAACAATTTTCACCCATTATAAATTAATTAGCATAGTACCATTTCTCCCTTCTGATCTGTTAATTAATTTCATTTTTTAAAATTTTAGTGAGCCGTTTATTTAATTAGGATATTCATGTTGTGTTTAAAAAATTGTGGATAACAAGATGGGAGATTTCAACATCTCAACGTCTCTTCAAGAGATGGAGGGTAAAGTATTTTCTACTTGCTCAACTCAAGCGAAGGAAAGGTAAAAAAAAAAAAAACTTTTCTACTTATTGTGGAGGAAAGGTAAAAATAACTCATTTACCTAATATTTTTCATGAATAAGTGATAGTACTTTTCATGAATATTGATTTTATTAAATTCTTGAAATAGTGAGGGTTAATGAAGTGTGAAAAAATATCATCATGAAAAATGTGATGTTTGCACTTTTGAGAATGAATTAAAATAAAAAGTGTTAAAAGTGCACATATTAGTCTTGGAATAAATCACATGTTACTATTTACATATGAGTTGATGTCTTTGGCTCTAACATGCATGTTATCAAAAGAACGAAAAAATTGAGTAGCCATTTTGGCATGAAAAAAAATAGGTGAGATAAATTTTATTCTAGTAATGAAAAATACCTAAATCATGTGATGAACTTTTCTTAATATGTCACATCATGGTGAAAAGTTGTGAAATACAATTTTGTTAATTGTATAAACGTTGCAACTCCTTTTGATAAATATGTGAAAGTGGTGTGATAAATAAAAAAGGAGTTTGCTAGCCTAATAAAAAAAATGAAATATGTGACTATTTGTACTTGACATAATATTGTGTATGCTGTAAAAAGTATTTAGCAGGTACAAGCAAACTAGGTATATTAACTTGGTATGAAAGTTGAGGCTTGTTTACAAAAGAAAAAATATTCTGCTACACTTAAAAGTACTTTGTAATGCAAATGAGAAACTTTGGTGCTAATTGTTGAAAACAAAAATTTATTATGACAAACTCTACTATGGATTTTGAGTTTGACGCTTTAACTTCAGCTAGTAAAAAAGTGAATTGATTTAGAAACTTATTCTATCAATCACTTTATTTTGAGAAATTAAATTTTCTCTATTTTTGAATTATTGTGATAGCACAAAGATTTGTTAGTAGAGCATAAACCATTATTATAATGGTAAATTCAGACCATAAGGAGAAAAACGTAACATTGTGAGATCATATTGATCAACGGGAAAAACGAATCATATGATGACTTGTTGTGAAATGCACTATTAATTTATCTCTCCCTATGATGTAAGTGCATTTTCTGTAATGATTGTGTAAGTTGAGTCTAAGAACTCTTAATGAAATTCTGTATCTCGTATGAGTGGGGTGTCGGAATTATAGGACAACGACCCTTGGCAGATTTCACTTATGTGAGTGTGGAAGTAGGCCGCTTCCTATGAGAATTGGGCCTATTCTCAAAAACGCTCATGAAAAAATTGGGACGACACATGACTGTAATGTGCTAGCTATTAAAGCTTATGTCAACACCTTGATTATTGTGTGTAGGCAGTAATACTTTATTTCCCTTAAGCAGTCATAGTTCAAGTCTGAGACCACTACTGACTCTGGAGTAAAGGTTACTGTTTTACTAAGTGAAGGTTCAATGCAAAGCACACCTTCATTATGCATAATAGTCTTTCTTCAACTAAATTGGTGAACTCTCTTATCTTAAATATCAAAATGAGTAGGGGATTGAAGCTGCATTTTAATATTTTATTATGTTAAATTGTATCAACAATAGTCAATAAATGCATCATTTGTCAAATTTGGTCATTAGGCTTAATTGCCCTTTATCCATAATGGCAGAACATGGCTGCACTTCCCATTTATATTGGTGAGCACTATGTGTAGTTATTCACACGAGTTAATGGTAGAATGTGGCTACAATTTCTTCTATAACTTCTAACCACCAACTCTTTATTCACTCATTATTCTACCTCATTATGCTTGTAACTTGTGTAACCTCTAGACTATTTATCTACTCACATTACCACCCCACCTTCTTCCTATTCAATACAAGGAAGAATTCATCACCTATAAATAGTGATGGTCTTGTATGTTGTGAGATTAGAGAAAAATACATAAAGTTTATATATTATTGAGGTTAAATACTGAAAGAGAAAGTTGAGACTAAGAAAATATTCTAAGTCTTTAACTATATTCACTATGCAAAGGAGAGTAATTATATTAGTGAAAGAGAGAGTTGAGACAAAGAAAATATTCTAAGTCTTCAACTATATTCACTATACAAAGAGAGTAATTATATGTTGAAAGAATGTGTTTTTGTGGTGAAGCTTTGGACTCTTCAATTAATCAGAAGTTGCTTGAGTTGTACATCGTGATGGGTTGTTGTATCCTGGAGGGGACAAGTCAAGAATTGATACTGCTAGATCGGTGTAGATTAGGCCGCAGTGGACTTGAATCTCTTTAAAGAGAGCGAGATATCGGTGCCTCAGCCTGAGTTTTATTTACTCAATTTTTATTCTTTTTATTTTCAACTGTAATTATTATAATTTATGGTATATTACACCAACATAAATAATTACCTGAACAAGGGCCACCATTTGTTGGCGCCCTACTGTTCTTTTCACACTAGCTAATATATATTTAAATGGGTTACTATGATGAACAACAGATCATTTCTCATGATTTGATGGTTTTACTCATAGTTTATACTATAAGAACATTATAATATATTAACCCTTGTACTAGAGTTATTAATTAATTCTGTAAAAATGAGAAAGGCAAGAATGTGACATAGCATAGAGCGGATGATCGACAACCCTGAGAGATTAATGTTCAAATTCAGGAAGAAATAGTAAATGGTAGATATTACAGTTTATGGATTTCTATTGTGATCTCAAAGTAATATTACACTAGCTAGTAAGTGAATTTATTGAGAATGAATGGAGGTAGAGAAAAGAAGATGATAATGAAGCGTACAATAGACGAACAAAATGAAAGGAATCTATTCTCTAGAGTCTTGTGACCATGGGGCCCAATGAACACCCGATAAACTGAAAAGAAAGAATTTCGAAAATGCATCAAGTTCAAGTTTCAAATCTAGAACGTCTAAATATAAGTATGTTGGTACTGCGCGCTGGCACCTACGGCAGTGCCTCTAGAGCCATCCCCTGTTCTGAAGCCAGTTGGTTCTGAATGACTTCCCTCTCCCTATAGGCCGAGCTTCCTTTTTAGTCCTCTCACTTGTCTCACATGAATCCATAACTTGCTCTTTAGATCCACCGTTGACTAGGTGATTTCTCCCTAACTGTTTAATTAAATTTTAGTGGATTAAATTATCTCATGCCTATACTAATGAGAGGTAACAAATACCAATAGAACAATTTGGTGCGCACAAATTGGCCCATACTACATTATTCTAAAAACAATGACGATTCAGGATTAGACATAAGAAAGATGGAAATTTTTGTTAAGCATGTAAGATAGAAAGGCAGCAGTCAGATCATTAAAGCCAGAATTTTGTGATTTAGTAGTTTGTAAAGGTGATACAAATGACCTAAATGGTCGATCAACAGTTAAGCAAAAGCTAGATAGTGGACACCCTCATTCATTCTTCCAATTGGGGGTATGGGGTAATGTCTTTTTTTGGAGAAATTGTAATCATTATTCTGGAACATAAGAGGAAAAGGTGGCACCTTATTTTTATTATTATTTTTAAGTGGCCTAGCTGAGGTTGGTTTCAGACATCAAAAAACTTTCGAAACGTGTGATGGATATAATAAATAATAGTACTAGTGTGTTTTTAAGATGATCTAATCTTTGATGTCTAAAAATAAAACCTTTTGGGGTAGTTCATGTGGGGAATCAGGAATGGAAATCAAAGATTTTGTGAAGACCATTTGGGCAAATAAAAAAGAAAAGAAGGAAAATAATGTGGCATGTCATAAATTTCAATCTAAAATGGCACCATTTCTTTTTTTTTTCCTTTTCTTTTGGGAGGGTTGATTGAACTCGTCATGAATTCCATGTTATATTTGTCTAATCTAATTCCTAAAGTTTCTCTCGTATATTCGTTTTATCAAGGCATGGTCGATTTCTTATTAGCCTAGCAATTCCAATAAGTAGGATCAATGCGTGGAAGTTATTCAATGCTCGTAGCTCTTATGTTTTGTTCCTCCGAGGTACTTTCCCCTTCCACTTTTACGTGTCCGTTATATTAAAAATAAATGTATATTTATCATTTTATATCTATTTTACTCGTATTATTAAGTATTATTTCTCAAGATATAATAATTAAGAGTGATATAAACGATTTTAGGGTTTGAGGTGGAGGGTGTCTCAAGTAAAATATGGACGGAGGAGTAACACTTAGTAGGCGTTTGAACATGCAATTTCATGTTTGTGATATGAAATCATGAGATGAAATCAACGTTTGATCATGCGATTTCATCTCGGGATTTCATATCATGACATGAAATCCCAAATTGCATGTCCAAACAAAAGTTCAACTTCATCTCATATGATTTCATATCATGATTTTCTCTCACATGGCCAAACGGGTCCTTAGGGTCAGTCCATCAAATTATTAGTTTATTATAAGTTTTATTTTGTTGGAAAAAGAATCTTTACTTGGGGTCGGGGGTGGGGGGTGGGAGGGGGGAGTGCAAATGTTTAACAAGCCAATTGGGCTATTTTAATTTGGGCTGGATCAATCAGAGCAGGCTGGAATGCTTTTTTATGTGAATAGTAGCCCAGAGAGAGACGTTTGTGGCCCAGCAAGATAGAGCAAAAGAAAAGATATACTCTATAATTGAAACCCTTCATATTTCAGCTACACTTGGATGTGACAAAGCCTTAGTGGAATGTCTTTGTAAGCACATGCATTTGTTATTCTTATGATTGGAATTGAGTGAATCACGAAATTAAATAACCCAAAAACCTTTTAATTGATTTGATATGAGAAAGCAAAATAGACATGTCCGAGGTTTTGAGTTTGAATTTTTAGAATGGAGAAACTTCTTATACGAGCGGTTGAAACAATTCGTATTTTTAATAAATTTCATATGTTTAGAAATTAAATAAAAAGAACTAGTATAGGATCATTGATGAATGTAATATATTTTTTGAGGTATGGCAGAAATATTAATAGTTAAAGGAAATATATAAAATTAAATAATAATAGTATCAAGTCACATGAGTAACAAAACTAGCTTGTTTGCTTGGTTTGATTGAAAATGGCCCCTCACCAATTCCAAGCATGGCAAAGTTGTATCATCAAATTCTTAGCATGTTTTTCTTGACTTTATTAGCAAGTTTTTTCTTACTTCTCCACATCAAATACTAATAAAATATCCCCCCATTTAGTATATACCTTCCAAATATAAAACGAATTTCAAAATATATTTCCTGGATTATGAAAAGCCACTGCATTTGTTTTAGAAACAAAAAGGTAAAAACAGATGTTATCATTGATTTATAGCTCTCATCTAACTTAATTATATGTATTTCAATAATTTTTTTTCATGAAAATGATCTTGTATGATCACTTACAAATTGAATAAAAAATTAATTTTTTTTCTAGATATCTTATGTGTTAAAACAAAGATGTGATGTAAAATAAATATAAAAATAAAAATAAATTTACAAAGAGTTACAAAATAAAATCCTTTAGTTTTTTTTTTTTTTTTTTTTTTAAGATAATCAAATTCCGTCGTTATAGGCATTTACTTATGTGTAGTTACTTTTAGGTAGGGAATTTAACATATATTTTAATGTTATTGGGTTCATAATCAGTAATTGACTCAAATTTTAAAAGTTTTACTCAATATATGTATAAAATACATTTCGGATTGAAATATCGTTGTTGTATACTAATGAATTTAGCAAAAATCCATTTTAGTGTAATTTTTTGCGCTATCTAATTCACCCATTATTGACAATTTGACATTTATCTATAGTTATATTTTTTGTGGGAGATAGATTTAGCATATAAGTTGATGGCGAATTCAATAGTTTAACTCAAATTTTATACATATTAATTCAACAGTTTGACTCAAATTCTATACATATTAAGTCTTAGTATTAAATAAGTACAAATAAGAGATTTTAAACTTTGACTCATAATTTCAAATCTTTTAACCAAAAAAAAAATAGTAAGAATTCTTTTATATCACTTATGAGTATATATAAAAGTTATCCTCACTAATATCGTTAGTACTTTGCTACTTAGTAATAGTGTAATATTTAGAGGGAGAAAGAAGTGGTGGAGCTTAGGGCTGCATATCGGTCGGTTCGGTTCGGTTTTGAAGTTTATCGGTTTGCCTTATTGGTTATCGGTTTGTAAAAAAGCTAAACCGTTAAAGAACCATTAAGATATCGACTTATCGGTTATTGGTTTATCGGTTCGGTTATCGATTTAACCGTTAACATTATAAGAGCTTAACGTGATCGATTCCACTATTGAAAATTGAAAAGCTAACACACATACAAACTGCTCTGAACATACAGAGGACTGAGGAGTAAGGACACACACACGGCTCAAAGCCTCAAACTCAAAAATCTTGATTTTGATCTCAAAATAACTCCAAATTCACATACCCACTTGAAAAAAATCAAGATTTTGATGTCAAAGGCAGTGGGAAACTAGAATAATCAAACCAACAGCACTTAGAGAAATTGAGAAATCCCCGAACCCAGTTGAAAAATCAAGAATAAACAAACCAAAAGTGGAAAATCAAGATTTTTATGTCAAAGATAGTGGAAAACTCGAACAATCAAACCAACAACACATAGAGAAACTCAAGAAGTCCCCAAACCTAGTTGAAAAATCAAGAATAATCAAACCAACAGTGGGTATAAGCAAAAAAGTACTCACCACATAGAGAAAATCGACGATTTAATACAGAAAACTGATAATTGAGATATCCTGTGCATTTGAGGAGCGATTTTGAGAAATGAAAAGTGTAAAAGTGAAAGTACTGAAGGGTCTTTAGAGTGAATGAGACTGAATATCAATGGACCTTTTATGTCTTTTGACTCTGTCAATTAAAAGCCCAGGAGTGTAGTATTGAAATTATCGGTTTATCGGGTTAACCGATAAAAATCATGGCAAAACCGAGGCCCGACCCGATTAACCAATAACAATATTAAATAAACCGATACCCGACCTGGTAAACCAATAACCCTAACCATTAACTCAATAACGAAATTATCGGTTTGGGTTATTGGTTTGACCCGAAATTTGCACAACCCTAGTGGAGCTAAAGGTAAGAGGTTTAATTACATCCTTGTCCCATAGATATATTGTTAAAGTATGATAAAAAAGAAGAAAGATATTATTGAATTCTCTTAATATTTATACCTGTAAAAAAATATTTATTATCTCGGTGTTTTTTAAGTATTTCCAACCATTTTTTAATTACTTAAAAGTGTGATAGGACAAAAATTAAGGACCATATATTTTTACCTCCAGCAAAATATAACATTTTTAAATATATATATTAACTACACTTTTCGAAAATTGTATTAGGTTGATTCAAATCGATCCTTCTTCAATTGAGTTTGTATTTATAAAATTAAAAATCTTTTTTAAAAAATTAAAATATAGATTAAATCAATCCTCATTATTTTTTTTGGCCATTTTTTTCACTTTTACATTGGTGGAGTAAAAGTTCTGTAGTTTTTCTATTAAAAGACATCATGATGTGCTTTTGGTGAGTACAAATTATATAATTATTCATTTACGAAATTTATCCATAAGAGATACTCCTACTTTCCTCTTTATTTTTCTTTTCTGTTTTTGTAAATAAGAGGTTGGAACCTATAAGGTATTTATTTTAAAAAAGAGTGAAGTGTCAAAAATACACTTATACTATCCTCTTTTTTTGAGTTTCATACCTAAATTATTGAAGGTTTGAGAAACACACCTAAACTATCACTCATTAGTTTGAGAAACACACCTCAAAATGAATAAAAATATTTAAAAAATGAAAAAAATAATGTGTTACTAAAAACAAATAAAAATATATCACGTGAACTGATTTTTAATGGCTAGATACACCTAAATAGTTTGTAAGCAAATATTTGGTCTAGTCAATTTTTAGGTGTGTTTCTCAAACTGATAAGTGATAGTTTAGGTGTGTTTCTCAAACTATAAGTTATAGTTTAGGTGTGTTTCTCAAACTATAAGTTATAGTTTAGGTGTGTTTCTCAAACTAAAAGTGATAGTTTAGGTGTGTTTCTCACACTTCTATTAGTTTAGGGGTGAAATTCAAAAAAGAGGATAGTTTAGATGTGTTTTTAACACTTTACTCTTTAAAAAATGGAAATAAACATGAGAAATTAATTGCTCAGTGTGGCAGTATTGCCGTAAGGAAAGCACAGAAGTCGAAGCTGCAGAGCAGAGTGAAAAAGATCTCTAGATTCCATTGAACTCAGTAAAAAATATGAAACGGGTTTCTTTTTTTAAAATAAAAAATAAAAAATAAAAAACCGTACAATATATTTTTTTAATTTCAGCAAAAAAATACTCCTTCCATTCACTTTAGTTTTATCACTATAATAAAAATACATTTTTTTAAGATATTTAAGAAAAAAAAATATTTTTTGTCATGTTTTGCCTTTAGCATTAATTATTTATTTCTTAAATTATTTCAAGATTTAAAATTAAAATTAATATAAATATTATGATACAACATCCCTATCAATTATTACTCTCTCCATTTTATATTATACTTGACTCCCATTCAATTGACACACCTCATTAAAATATTTTAATTAAAGATATATTAAGAAAATAAAATAGATTTTTGAATCTTGTGATCTTAAATTAAAGTTATATCAAATGTATCAAAACACCCTTTAATTTTGTGGTCTTAAACATGCTATATGGAAAGTTAAACTTAAAATATTATTAAAAAAGAAAAAAATCATTCTTTTTGAAATATATTAAAAAAGAGAATAACTTATCTTTTTTGAAATAGAAAAAGTATTAATATATTATGGTTATTTAATATTAAATATAAGATGTAAAAAAGTTATTTTTGATGTAAGTTAAGTAAAATAAAATGGAGAGAGTAAAGTGGAAACTAGACAAGTAAAAATTAACGGAGAAGTAGCCCGTCAATAAAAGTCTCCCTCTGAATCTCGGCTGCTATATAAGTATAGTTTAGTGAAGTGAAGGATGTCTCACTCTCACTTTGCACACACTTTTACGTTTATTTTTTCTCTCATTCTTTTGACTACTGGTCCTTCTCTTCTTAGTTCTTACTCAACCCATCCCCCCTTTCTCTTCTCTTTCTCCATTTTTTCTTAGCTCAAATTACTCACTGTTCCAACTTGAGCTCAAATTCAAACAAATTTTGTCACTTCATTAAAGAAAATACTCTGTTATATACCACAGATCTCTCTGTCCAATGTTTTTTTTCAAGAAGGTTCATTGTTTTTTTCACCCCAATTAAAGTCTCTGTAGTGGGGTGTCAATATAATTTTTGTTATTTGTTTCTTTTTTTGGGCTATAAGTGGTCAGTTCAATGGCGGAGATTGCTGAAGGGAAAACAATGCCAGAAGCAGAGAAGAAAAAAGAACAAAGTCTTCCTTTTTATCAGCTCTTCTCTTTTGCTGATAAATATGATTATTTTCTTATGATTACTGGAAGTATTGGAGCTATTTTACATGGCTCTTCTATGCCGGTTTTCTTTCTCCTTTTTGGTGAAATGGTTAATGGTTTTGGAAAAAACCAAATGGATTTGCACAAAATGACCCATGAAGTATCAAAGGTTAGTCTTTTTCTTATATTTATAAATTTGTTTCACACTTCTTTACACGGATCTGATTTTGTTTTGTTGGTTATAAATTTGCAGTATGCTCTGTATTTCGTGTACCTTGGGTTGATAGTTTGTGCATCATCCTATGCAGGTGAGCTCAGTGATCTACTTTTTTTTTAATCTTTAAATATATTTTTTTTAAGTTATAAAAACTTTTATTATGGGTATTGTGAAACAAACTTTGCCTCGAGTAGAGACATTTTGTTTGGATGCAAATAGTAATAGTATCAATATTAAAATAATGTTTCTTTTAAGTGTTTGTATTTATTCTAGTTAGACAGTTCACATTAGATCAATAGGAGCAAGATTAGGTCTCATGGTTGCACGTGGTCCGTGGACCGTCTTCCTGTCCTTTAGCTCTTTTTTACTTATAATTGTCAATTTCCTCATGTATTTTCTTATTCCTATTTTATATTTATCCCAATTACACGTCTCTATCATGGATCTGTAACAACATACATATGATACAGTTAATTTTTTAAAAAAAATATTTTAAGCAAATAATATTTTGATTTTGTAGAGATTGGTTGTTGGATGTACACTGGAGAAAGGCAAGTGAGTGCACTAAGGAAGAAATATTTAGAAGCAGTGTTGAAACAGGATGTTGGATTCTTTGATACAGATGCAAGAACTGGGGATATTGTTTTTAGTGTTTCAACGGATACTCTACTGGTCCAAGATGCCATTAGTGAGAAGGTTGGACTTCTCCTCTTTATTATTTTTCATTTAATGCCAAGACTATAGTAGTAGTACTCTTGACATATTTTAGTAGCTCAATTGGTTGGTTATCCCCTCTCTGATTTCCCCTTGTACTAGTAGTCCATTTGAGTAAATTTTGAGAAGGGCAATGATGAAATCTAGTAACATTCATAACTGTAAGGATAAATTAGGAAATATGTATGTAACATACTTTTGAATTTATGATGTGTGTTCATTCTCCATTCAGAGTGGGTCCCAGAATGACAGATGTTGGCAAAATCTTACTATTACACGCCATTTCTTGGCTTGTTTTGTTTGGAATGCTACTCTTCTTTTCAACTTTTCCTTGTTTTCTGCTGATAATGCCAAATTAGTTTAACTGTATGTATCTTTTTTCTACTTTAATGATGTTTACTTGGGCTAATAATTGATGAAACGATATTTGACATTAAAACTTTAGGTGGGCAATTTCATTCACTACCTTTCGACGTTCTTGGCGGGTTTGGTGGTTGGTTTCGTGTCAGCGTGGAGGTTAGCTCTCCTCAGTGTGGCGGTTATTCCTGGAATTGCTTTTGCTGGGGGTCTTTATGCTTATACTCTCACTGGTCTCACCTCAAAAAGCAGAGAATCCTATGCCAATGCTGGTATTATTGCTGAGCAGGTAATTCGTGATCACCTTGTCTGTCAGCGTATAGTAGTTTAACTCTTTATCGGCTTTGATTACTGAAATTTTTGTTACTATGAAGCACTTCAAAACAATTGTGTAAATTAGTCCAGACTCCGGATGAAATGATCGTTCTACATGTGCAACCATGATAAAGTCTCACCATTCCTTTATCGGTTTTTGAGTACCTTTAGCTACTGGTTATCCTTTTTTAGCATGCTGTTCCGATTATCAAAGCTAAATCTATCTAAAGTCACTTTATGAAAGTTAACTTTCTGATATGATCTAATTATGAAAGTTATCTTTATACTTTGACTAATCAAACTGTTTTTGTAAAATTACAAGTCCGTTCAGGGATTTTAATTTGATAGTTTGATATTTTTGTGTGTGTTTTTGCCTGGATTCTTTGCATAAAGAAGCTAACAATTGAGTTAGACTGCTTTATCAAAATTTTAAAAATGATTTAGAAGTTGTTTTAGTACTAAAATAAAAGATTCACTGTTACACAAAACAGGCATACCTTATCGATCCTTCCTGTTTATGATGTTTACACTGTCAATGCAGGCAATTGCACAAGTCAGAACAGTTTACTCATATGTGGGCGAGAGCAAAGCCCTCAATTCATATTCTGATGCAATTCAGAACACATTGAAGCTCGGATACAAGGCTGGCATAGCTAAAGGCTTGGGTTTGGGATGTACCTACGGAATAGCATGCATGTCATGGGCCCTTGTATTCTGGTATGCTGGTGTTTTCATCCGGAATGGACAAAGTGATGGTGGAAAGGCATTTACAGCTGTTTTCTCAGCCATTGTTGGTGGCATGTAAGACCTTGAAGTACATTGTTTAATTATCACTTCGTTTTTCTTGTTAAGACGGTGCATGTAACATGTTAGTGGTTGTTGAAACCTTCGCCTTTTGCAGGAGTTTGGGTCAGTCATTTTCCAATCTTGGGGCATTCAGTAAAGGAAAAGCAGCTGGATACAAGTTAATGGAGATCATCAAGCAGAAACCGACCATTGTTCAAGATACTTTAGATGGGAAGTGCCTGTCTGAAGTCAGCGGGAACATTGAATTCAAAAATGTGACCTTCAGCTATCCTTCAAGACCTGATGTGATTATCTTCAGAGATTTCTGCATTTTCTTCCCTGCTGGAAAGACAGTTGCCGTGGTTGGTGGCAGTGGTTCAGGAAAAAGCACTGTTGTCTCGCTGATAGAAAGATTTTATGATCCGAATGAGGGTAATAATTTAAGACTTCCGCCAATAATGTTTGAATTTTTGAGGTTGGTTACCATTATTCCACCTAAAATATGGTTCATCCCGCAGGTCAAGTTTTGCTGGACAATGTTGACATAAAGACGTTACAACTTAGATGGTTGCGTGATCAGATTGGCCTTGTGAATCAAGAGCCTGCATTATTTGCTACTACCATACTTGAGAACATACTGTACGGAAAGCCTGATGCAACTATGGCCGAAGTTGAGGCTGCTACCGGTGCTTCCAATGCACATAGCTTTATTACCTTGCTTCCTAACGGATATAACACCCAGGTTAATTTGTTTAAGGCTTATCATTCAATTCCCTAGAGCATTGAACTCGATTGTGTCATACTGATGAAGATTTTGTGATGCTAAATCCAGGTGGGAGAGCGTGGTGTCCAACTCTCTGGTGGACAGAAACAGAGAATTGCAATTGCAAGGGCTATGTTAAAGAACCCGAAGATCCTCCTGCTTGATGAGGCCACCAGTGCTCTTGATGCTGGTTCGGAGAGCATTGTCCAAGAAGCTCTGGACCGTCTCATGGTTGGCCGGACTACTGTAGTTGTAGCTCACCGTCTCTCCACAATTAGAAATGTCGATTCAATTGCAGTTATACAGCAAGGGCAGGTAGTTGAAACTGGAACACATGAAGAGCTGATTGCAAAAGCTGGGGCTTATTCTTCTTTAATCAGATTCCAGGAAATGGTTGGGAACAGAGACTTTTCAAATCCATCTACTCGTCGTACACGTTCAACTCGGTTAAGTCATTCATTATCAACAAAGTCTCTAAGCCTTCGCTCTGGCAGTTTAAGGAATTTGAGCTATTCGTACAGCACTGGTGCAGATGGGCGTATAGAAATGATTTCTAATGCTGAAACAGATAGGAAAAATCCTGCACCACAGAATTATTTCTGCCGGCTTCTAAAACTGAATGCGCCCGAGTGGCCTTATTCAATCATGGGAGCCATAGGGTCTGTCCTCTCCGGTTTCATTGGTCCAACTTTTGCTATTGTGATGAGCTGCATGATTGAGGTATTCTACTATACAAATCCTGCAATCATGGAAAGAAAGACAAAGGAATATGTCTTCATCTACATTGGAGCAGGTCTTTATGCTGTTGTAGTATATTTAATACAACATTATTTCTTCAGTATTATGGGAGAAAATCTCACTACCAGGGTTCGAAGGATGATGTTGGCAGGTATTTTCTCCCGTACCTAAATATTTAGTATTGCTGAGATTTTGTAATTAAGTAATACTTCTTCAAGTTGTTTAACCTAACTACATGTTGAGCTAATTTTTTTGTTTTAACTTGTTCAGCAATTTTGCGGAATGAAGTTGGATGGTTCGACGAGGAGGAGAACAATTCAAGTCTACTAGCAGCTCGCTTAGCTACAGACGCTGCAGATGTTAAATCTGCCATAGCAGAGAGGATCTCCGTTATACTGCAGAATATGACCTCTCTCCTCACTTCATTCATAGTCGCATTTATAATCGAATGGCGAGTCTCCCTGCTCATCCTCGCCACATTTCCGCTTCTCGTCTTAGCCAATTTTGCTCAGGTAAAAATAGCAGAATCCTAGCATCACACTAAATTAGAAGTATTCCATCGTCACTATATTAAAACAAGCTTGTCAGATTTCATTCTTTTAAATATAAAAACGGGAAAAATAATTTTTAAAATGATTTTTCAAACTTAATGGATGATAAATTGTTTAAAATATTTGTTTTAATAAAAATGTGAAGTGGGTTGCATGGAATCCCGCTCCACTGAACTTTCTAAAAGCAATAGGACAAGAGAGTAAGTAGAAGGTGGTACCATACTGGTGCCTTGCATGTGTTTCCTCCAATTCCGCTACTTTAGTTCTTCGAGACTCACATCTGACTAAAAAATACTCATAATTAAACACACCTATTTACTAGCCATTGCAGTAAAAACTGTAAAGATTCTATTACTCCCCATCACCCATCAATACCTATGTCACTGTGCAGCACTTACTCTTTTTTTAATTGGACTTTAGTTGTCCACTTCTCAATTTACTAAATGGTGCGTACACTAGATCTTTGCGGTTCGCCCTTTGCCGGATCTCACGCTTAGCGAGAGCTTTAGTGCATCGGATTTTCTTCTTTTTTTTTTTTTTTTCCCCAAAATGGTGGTGTTAGGACGACTCCACCAGATATCTGCTATCTTCCGCCGATACAAATTCCGCACAACTTTAACCAGTGGCGGAACCGGGAGTTTGACGAAGAGTGCAAATTTTCTTCTCAATTGCGTTAAGGGTGTGCAAAATTAAATACACACTCATAATAGCTAAAGTTAGCCTGTATACACAACACAATTTTCCGACGAAGGGTGTGCACCTGACCATCATCCTTTGATATAGGTGGCTCCGCCTATGACTTTAACCATCCTGCCTTGATTACACTTCTTTTAAGTCGAGGGTCTACCGGTAACAACCTTTCTACCCTACAAAGGTACGGGTAACGTCTGCGTACACCTACCCTCCCAGACCACTTGTGATATTATACGGGAGAATGTTGTTTTTATTGTTAGTTTTTGCTGTCTGATATAAAAATACATCAAAAGTTGGTGAAAAGGACAAGAGGGAATGGGGTTGAATAGGAGGTGCAGAGGGTTAGGTTGCTTTTTTTGACTTTGCTAGTCTCTTATTTAGCTCCTAGATATTCATGCCAGAGTCTCAGAAGGTAGCAGAGATTCTTTACCCGTGATCATCTTGTGTTATATGACAAACTGGGGCTATCTTTTTTCTGTTTAAAATTTTATCTTTTTACTGCTCTATGTGAGTTATTTATTGATGGGAGAATTGTCAGAAATGCCAGTCATGTGCCTAGCAGAGTGCTTGAATATCACAGAATATCTTTTACAGCTCAATAACTTAAATAGTGAGTAGCATATTGAAGAGATAAACAATTATTTTTGTCCTAATGCATGGTTTTAATTTCTTATTATTCTTAACAATTCCCTAATTTTGGATGCTTATAAACCTTTTTCACATTTTCTATTCCGTTCTTTGCTCATGCATTCTAAATGCAAACATTTGTGTATTTATGGTATGTTTCATAACCCCAAATCAGTTGATTGATCTGTCCTCTAGGTGAGAAAATAATGATTTACCGCCGGAAATACCTATAAAAAATGATTTTTACTAGTAGGGAACAGAGGTTGTAAATTTGGTCCCTTTAGCATACATAAGAGGACAATGTGAGAGAGTACAAAATGTATTTGCATGAGTAGAAAATCTTCTTTTTTCTACTAGAGTGCAGTTTAAACAGTGTTCTAACAGTTAAGTCTGTTACTTTGCATGCATAATACAGCAACTCTCATTGAAAGGATTTGCCGGAGACACTGCCAAGGCGCATGCCAAGACTAGCATGATTGCTGGAGAAGGAGTAAGCAATATTAGAACTGTAGCAGCCTTCAATGCCCAAGAAAAGATTATCTCTTTGTTCTCCCACGAGCTTCGAGTTCCACAAATGCAGAGTCTTCGACGCAGCCAAATGTCAGGACTCTTATTTGGAATATCACAGCTTGCTCTTTATGGTTCTGAAGCACTGATTCTTTGGTATGGTGCACACCTTGTTAACAATGGAGTCTCGACTTTCTCTAAGGTGATTAAGGTCTTTGTAGTCCTTGTGGTCACGGCTAATTCAGTTGCTGAAACTGTCAGCCTGGCACCCGAGATTATTAGGGGTGGTGAAGCTGTTGGTTCTGTATTTTCCATTCTTGATCGCTCTACTAGGGTCGATCCTGATGACCCTGAAGGTGATCCGGTCGAATCAATTAGAGGGGATATTGAACTTCGTCATGTTGATTTTGCATACCCTTCACGACCGGATGTCACTGTGTTCAAGGACCTCAATCTAAGGATTCGTGCTGGCCAAAGCCAAGCTCTTGTGGGGGCAAGTGGCTCGGGAAAGAGTTCCGTTATAGCCTTAATCGAAAGGTTCTACGATCCAACAGGTGGAAAAGTTATGATCGATGGGAAAGACATAAGGAGATTAAACTTGAAGTCTCTAAGGCTTAAAATTGGTTTAGTGCAACAAGAGCCAGCTCTTTTTGCAGCTAGCATTTTTGATAATATTGCCTATGGTAAAGAGGGTGCAACCGAAGCCGAAGTCATTGAAGCAGCTCGCGCTGCAAATGTACACACTTTCGTAAGTGGTTTGCCTGAAGGTTACAAAACCCCAGTTGGTGAGAGAGGCGTTCAACTCTCAGGAGGACAAAAACAAAGGATTGCAATTGCAAGGGCCGTTCTTAAAGATCCATCAATTCTCCTACTTGACGAGGCTACAAGTGCACTCGATGCTGAATCTGAATGTGTGTTGCAAGAAGCACTCGAAAGGTTGATGAGAGGGCGAACCACCATTCTAGTGGCTCACCGATTATCAACAATTCGTAATGTGGATAGCATAGGGGTTGTGCAAGACGGTCGAATTGTTGAACAAGGTAGCCATTCTGAGTTAATCAGCAGGCCTGAAGGTGCATATTCTAGATTATTGCAACTACAACATCACCGCGTATGAAAATTACAAGAATGATCTTTTTTTTTTTCTTTTTTTTCCTTTAACTTTTAATTTTTATGGAAGCAAGCAACATGGCCTAGTGTTTTGGCCTTTGGGGTGGGGAGTAACAATGTTTGGGTCCTAGTAACTGTTGCTTTCATTTGCTTTATTGATTATGATGATGATGTTGATGATGCTGATAGTTGTAGATATGGGAATGTCACGGTCAATATTTTTAATATCATCGGGAAAGTTTACAACTCTATTCCCTATGGAGAAGAAGTATATGTTAAAATATTAATATTATCCATGGAGCATTGAACTTTTCTGTGTTTGGTTCTCTAGTTGGAATATTTCATTACGCTTGGTTTCCTTTCTTTTATCTTTTGCAAGTTTTTCTAACTCTGAAAAAGCAAAAAACCCACACCTTTTGTTAAGACTTTCCAGCTCACTTAAACTTTTATTGCTTTCCACTTTTAAACCAGCATGTGGTTGCTCTGTGTTATTTGCAGTTCTGGATAAGCACCTTTTGTTTTTAGATCAAGAAAAGCGATTGGGGCCTCTAGTTACATTAGATAATCATAATTCACAATAAACCTTGAACCTCAAGGCACGAACATTGTTTTTAAGGATATTTCGCCAATTTTTGGTTTGTGTTACATGTCAATTGGATATGGAAACAACAGAATTTGGTAAGTAAATCCCGGTAGAGAAATAGAAGGGAAAGAGGATTTTTCTGTGTGTTTTTACAAAGGAGCTAAGGTCTGTTCTGATAAGGTTAGTTGTTACTAATACTTTGATGTTTTGGAGAAAAATCAGGAAGTGAAAGGACAAATCAACAGCTTTTGCCTTTCAAACCATTTCTAGTGTGCAAGCCTAACCCCTTCACTATCTCTTTACTTACCAATTGAAGGAAAAGAAGTTATCTTAATAAGAAACAATTCTTCCTTTTTGAAATACTATTACTAAGCTAGTGTTTGACCATAGATCTTCAATCAAATTTTGGAAATTATCTTCAAATATCTATTTGGCAATGAAATTTGATTAGATTTTCAAATATCTTCAAGTTCCCAAAAAGTAGTCTGGGCTTATTTTTGGATTTTTGAAGTTTCAACTTAAAATTTCAAAAATCACAACTTCAAAAACTCAAATTTTCAAGTTTCAACTACAAAACTATGACCAAACGGAGCTAGCATTCTTTCTAGATATGAACTTGGAGACATATTCATTTGGTGCAGATGGATTGAATTATTGTTAAAAAGCACGAGTATATAACACAAAATATATTAATGAAATGTACGTTGTTGTATAGAAGAAGGCTGTTGTGTTTCAAAGTAGTGACCCTACCATGTTTAGATGAACAGTGTCTGCAATACATAGTGGTAAAGAGTCAGTGGGATGCGGTCGGTATGAAAGTGATAATTTCATTCACTAAAAGGAACTTTGCAAGGACAACCCATATGCCTAAACTCAAAAAAGCCTTTCCAATGAGTGAATCCCCTTCCCTCGGGCTTTTATGTTTAACATGTTCAATAGATATTTCGAACACCAAAGAAGAAAGCATATAGTAGTAAGACTTATGGGGTGGCAGTAAAGGCAGAGCAGTAATGAGAGTAGAGGTTTAAATAAATCTGGACCATCAAGATACAAAAAAAAATAATAAAAATAAAAAATTGGACCTACCAAGCATGGATTATTAACAGCATCAAGTGAAGTAATTTGTGCCTGCACTGCATAGTACTTCAGCTTCTTGGGGAAGACGGACTCGTCTTATAAGATCATATTCCGCATGATCCCTAACCTAATTATGTCTATCCACCTCCATGATTTACAAACTTTAACTTGGAGGGTGTGTTTGCTACCCATTTTTTCAATGTTTAATTGGTCAAATTTTTTGAAACTTGACTTTTCGATAGAAAAAACAAGTTATACAAGTGACATTCTATATTAATTGTGTTTTACCTACCATTTCAACACCTCATTTTCACCTTATTCTGGACAATATTAGATTTGGTCTAATGATTGTTCATGTTTTATTCTACCTTATGGACAAAATGGAGTTAATATTTCAAAAGATTATTGAACTATTGAAAATTATTTTGCAAAATCACTGAACTTTGCTTTCTATCAAAAATATCACTCAACTAAATATTTTTATTTTCTAAAGTCACTAAATTACATTTATCATTTAAAAGAAAATGACATGGCAAAATAAATTATTTATTTATGTCATGTAAACATGAACCCCACATTAATAAAATTTATTTCTTTTCATTTCTATACCCCATCTAGATCACAATTGGGTTTCACCTAAAAATCTAAAACCTTATTTCCCATGCTCTATTTTCCGCTTCTTAAATTAGAGTGAAATTATTATCTTTAAATTATTCCCCCCATTCAATTTTATTTGTCATTCATTTCTAAAATAGATTTTTATTATAAATTTTTTCCTCAAATAACCCATAGCATTAATTTTTCTTAAATAATTTTCCAAGACTCAATACTAAGCATCAATTAATAGGAGTAGTGAGATAAAATAATTAAGTCAATTATTATATTTTTAATGAAAGTGCTAAGTTAAAATGTGACCAAAAAAAATGAATGGGAGTATTTTTTGATATAAATGATCGATAAATTTTGTAGCTATCCCCCCTCCCCCTCTTCCACCCCGGGCGTGTTAGAACATAGACATAAATAAAATCAAGGAAAAATAATCAAAGAAACGGCAACGACGTAAGTCTTGTCCATATCGCATTTAGTTCTATCAGAAATTTTTTAGAAAGAAAGAGATTTTATAATCAAACAAATTAAAAATTAATGAAATTGAACAAAGAGATGATATCAATGTAGATCATGTTGTGATGATTAAAATTTTTACATTCTTTGTTAGAGGTTCGAATTTCTTATTAAAAGTATTGCTCTCATAAATAAGTTCCATAATATGTGAATATTGTAAATTCAAATATAATCGAAAACTTAATACGAGAAGCGACATCGAGTAAAAAAAAAAAACAAAGGGACAATAGTGAGGAAGCTTGGGAAATAGGATTTTTTTTTTTTTTTAGTTTTTTAGGTGAAATCCAATTGTGGTCCGGATCCGGTATAGAAATGAAAAGGAATAGATTTTTTTTAAATGTGGGGTCCATATTTACTTGGCATAAATAAATAATTTATTTTGTCGTGTCATTTCTTTTAAGTGATAAATGTTGGTTAATTATTTTAGAAAATAAAAATCTTAAGTTGAGTGATATTTTTGATAGAAAACAAAGTTCAATGACTTTGTAAAATAATTTGTTATAGTTTAATTTCCTTTTGAGATATTAACTAGATAAAATGTTAGATTGTAGTTAGTATGATCACGTTTTCTTATAAGATTTTCAATTCTTTAAATTGCAAGAAAAATAAAAAGAGGACAATTTACTAAACAGTTTTCTTTTTTAGGGAAATAGAAACGGGCTAACGCTTTCATTTTTATTTTTTCAACAGTGTAAAATCTGTTCATATTTGTCGACACTTCACAATCACCAATTACAATAGAAAGTGAAATTTTCTCCGGGAATAAGTAAAGACTTTTTTTGTGTTCCTTATTTCCTTTAGTTTAGTTTATAAGGAACAAGCAATCAATTTTGAAAAGTACAACTTAAATTACTCTTTTGTGTTCCTAATGTAGTTAACAGTGTTGGGTTCGAAATCGAGAGGGCGTCATGTGGAAGCTTATAGTTGCAAACCATAGAGACGATAAATCGGATGACAAATAAAAACATACTAAAACATATTATTGAATATGGTTTGGCCAATTGACCTACATATGAAAACTTAATCAAAAAGCTTAAAATCTATTGGGAGAAATCTTCCTCTAAACAAAACTCTTTAAAGACTACATTGTGGATGCTATTGTGTTATGATTTGAGAAGAGGAGTCTTCTATTTATAGAGGTACAAAACCTTTCCTAGAAGAAATAGGTTAGCCAAATATGGAAGAGTTTTATATTTTCTTTTAAGAAAAGTAAAAGTAATTATTGTATTACTTTTATTTTCCCTTATTAGAAAATTAATACTCAATTTTGATAAGAAAATCAGGGCAAAAACCCTAACAAACAGTTCCACTGTTTCTTTCTATTTATGTTCAGTTACTTGGCGGACCAGCCCAACCTAATCTAGTCCTTATGAGGCTAGAAGTTGACTAGGGAATTCGGCCGACTATTTGTGTAAAGATCAGTTAGGTTGGTCTCACGAGACAAACTCATTTTGACGACTCTAGTTCTATAGTAAAAAGCATGTACTTGATAGTTGATACTAATACTATAATTGAAGCTAAGATAAAGGGCCAGATGACCAATTTTTACCTCCAAACAACATTCACGAAACTTCAAGAAATTTCAGAAGGCGGATTGGATGTTAGTGTATTACTAGTACTACTAGTATTTTGGACTCATAAGGCAGAGGCATAAATAATAAAATCAGGCTACTGATGAGTGGGGCACTATTGTGAAAGACTACACTTCTCTTGTTTATGATATATATGGGTCTTGTTAGGAGATGGAAATGAGAGTTATGAGCCTGCAATATTTGACTGTTGGTCTATAAGATAGGTTGCATCACTTTCTTGATTATCAGAAAAGAGGGCCCAAAAACCCAATTGCTTCTTTAGTCTTTTTCCACATCCGTATTCTTTTGTTCTCTTCTGCTTGCTTTCTTTATTTTCTTGTAAAAAAAAAAAAAAGTTAACGCATCTACCTAACATAGAGTTACTAGGTGAAAACCAATTCATTTTATTCTGATTCGTCATTTACTTCCCATGGCCCCCAAATTGGCCAACCTTTTTTTTGTCATCTTATCTAATTTTGAACAAAAAAAAACTAGTACTAATATTTATGTGTACACAATCTTGCATATAAACTTTTATTACTTAAGTATGTATAGGTATAGTATCTTATCTTATTTCGTATGAGAATTAAATATGAAAGGTAGTCGTATTGCATTAGTTCATTTGGTGCGATAAAAACTCGATTTTATTTCAATGGAAGAAGGCATCAAATCACTTTTGAGGGTCCTTTTGTTGAATCAGTTTGTTTACTCTTTTCAAATAAATTATATTCAATAAAATCATTTACTAGATTATCAACATGGTGTTCATGTGTCAGCAACACGTCCAAAATCTTATGAAAAGGAAAGCTCAAATTATAGTTAATGAAATGGGCAATGCTCCCCAATGCTGTAGGATTTATTATAGTACTTTTTGTTTCCTACATGCTAGCTAACGTTTCATTTTCTTCTTGTACTAGACTTTTACTTGAATTCACTTCATCTCAGTTAAATATGGATGAACGTACACTACAGAATAAGATGGAGTTTAAGAAAATTTATAAGAGGGTTTGGGAACCAAAAGGGCAATATACTCTTCACTAGGCCCTCTCAGAAGACAAATATTTGGGCTTGACTTGGGTTTGTTCAGGAGTTAATCCTATGGGTCCATACATTTATAGCCCAATAATATCAATTCTCTATCTAGCTCCATTTCATTTTACATGAGGAGTTGTGAAACAAGAAAAAACATGGGCCAAATGCCTTTGACTTCAACAAAACTAAACACGACAAAATATTATTATTGGGCTTTATAAGAGTTGCTATTCGATGTGGTCATTTTTGGGCTTTATCGAGTCACTTCACGAAACGGGATTCCCAGATTTACGTAGTATTTATGTCTATCAATTTGAAACAATTCGAAAAAAAAAAATCAGAAATTAATACTCCCTCCGTCCCATTTTATGTGGACTACTTTGATCGGGCATGGAGTTTAAAAAATAAGGGAAGAGTTGGTGATGTTTACCAAATTACTCTTTATTAAAAATGTACTACTACTATCTTTAATTAAGTGAGACTTTATAAGTGGGACCAATAAGGGTAAAAGAGTAATTGTGCTTTTAAAAAGTTACCAAATAAGAAAATGTGACCTTTTTTGGGGGGACGGATCAAAAAAAAAAGTAGACCACATAAAATGAGACGGAGAGTAATAGGAAACGGTGATAAGACAAGCTCCAGGAATGTCATTAATCAAAGAACTGGTTTTGTTTTCGGTGTATTTATCTAACAGTTAAAACCGATCATGTTATGATTTTTGTATTTATTTCTGTTAGGGACTAAAAAGGTGGTAAAATTCATGGAATTTGTAGGGGGGGACAAGGGAGGATGCTTTTGAAATTGAAGTTGACCAAAATGAGTAACAAGTCATGTGGAATCTAAAAAATACCTAACAGTTAAAAACGTGCTATTTACAATTGGAGTACCGTTTCTTTTTCTTTTTTTTTTTCTTTCTAAAATAAATCTAACTTATTCGGAAAGTGAATTCAGTTAAAGACACGCAATTGACTAGCATTACACTGTAGCTATTAAAGCATGCTTCTGATTCTATGGACAAAGGATTAATTGTAGCACGATATCATAACCACATTATTAGCTCCTTTAGGTATCGTATTTATGTAACTTCTAATATTAGCCCATTTTTTCGATTTTCTTTTGGAAATTTCTTTTTGGGGCTTGCTTGGAAATTTCTAAAATAGATACTAGCTTAAGTTGGGTGCGGGCAAGGCGGGTTACAGCATTTGCTGGTGAAAAGATGTTTTAAATAAATTAATGCGAAGTGGCGTCGCAAGTTAGGGATTTAAGTCTTTTGAATTAAAATTAAAAGCTAAAATTGCACAATCAAAGGATGTGGTGCAACGGATAGAACTGCTCTTTTTTAACCAACAGTTTCGATTTCGAACTCTAAATATGGAATTATTCTTAGTAGGGAGTGCTTGCCCATATGAACCCTAATAGGCGCAAATCCGAATTAGTCGAACTGTAATGCAGTACCAACAACGGAGGGAAAACAAAAAAGAAAGAGCTAAAGTCGCTGTGCTCTCTCCACTGTTCACTCTCTCTAGTCTCTCTCTCTCGACGCTTACCAGAAAGGCTAGCTGATAATACGTACCAGAATATAAGATATGTTTAAGTCTAACTAAAATCTAAGTATATTTTTTAGGGTAAAAGCTGTAAGCAAATTAGACACGAGGTCTTTCATGGAGCTTGATTTATTGTAAATGTATATATTCCGTGCACTACAATTTACAACTGCTGATTTTCACAATATTGTATAAAGAAAAAACATATTTTCTTAAAATACTTGTGTTATAAACCTGTGGGACTTACTAATAATGTAATTTTCATGTTTTCTAATGATCAATTAGAACAAGTCACAATTCACATGTTTAAATAAAATTTATATTAAAGTTTAATCGATTGTCCATGTATTCAGCTAAAGTTTAACCGATTGTCCATGTATTCAACCTTTTATTTATCATGACAAACTAATATACGTAATTTGTTGTAAACATCAAATATTAATAAAATTATTTTTTCCCCACCAAATCACACATCCCTCTCGATTTTTTCATTTAGATACCCCAACTTAAGCTAGTATCTATTTTAAACACCTAAAGACAACTCTTAAAATGTACCTACACATTTTAGCTAAGACAATCAAAATCAAAGAAAATTAGGTAGTAACCTAAATTTAGGTGCCTAAATGAAAAAATCAAACCCATTTAAAGGCCGCAAGCATATAGATAACCATTTTATACTCCCTCCGTCCATAAATAGTTGTCCACTTTCCTATTGACACAAAAAATTAAGAAATAATAAATAATAGAGGTAATTTTACCAAATCACCCTTTGAATATAATAAATGTTTTGCTTTGAAAAATGCAATTAGGATGAATAATATTTAATATCAAGAGTAAAATGAAAAAAAAGGAATAAATTTTGTATTGATTTTCCATTGGACAAGTATTATTGGTCATCCCAAATTAGAAATGTGGATAACTAAAAATGGATGAAGGGAATAATATTGGACGCCTTCAATGAGTGGGAAAAATACACACTTTACCATATCAATACAAAATATGTCTATTAGGTAATTTTTGGAGAGTGTAAGTGTTCAATAAATATCAACATGAATTTAATGGTCTGAATGAAAAAGTGACAAGGCCTCAATTTTTTTTTTTTATATTAGTGATAGGGGGAGGGGAAATGGGGAGGAATTATAATGTGGAGAATTGAACCCTCACTAATAAAATGAAAGTTCAGATAATCAACCAACTGAACTACTAAAATCCCCCTCAAGACCTCAGATGTATTTAGCCTTTCATTTTATTTTTTGGGGGGTGCATGATTATGGGGTCAAGGGAGTGGGGTGGGGGTTTCATAAAACATTGTTTTGGACATGTGACTAGGGTCGACATAAGCATGGGGGATTATTAAATATTGTTTGCCTGATTTAGAAGTAGTAATATAAGGAGTACGCCACGTGTCGTGTCGAGGATGGAGAAGAAAGGCATGTGACATGAAATATCCCTCTCGTGCTTATGTTCCTAACAAGGTGGAAAATTCATTTAATAGGAGGGTCTTCACTTAGAGGCCCCCCTTTCACACTAGGAAACTATTATTATTATAGATTAATCATAATCCAACTTCAATTCCAATTCCAATTTCAATTTTTACACAGCCATGGATCACCCTTAACAGAATTTAAATTGAACATTTCAGCCGATTGATCAATTTGTTACCTCCACTTTAGAAAAAAAGAGAGTAGTGCCTAATATCTATTTTTTTCATCTTTCAAAGATAGGAGAAGTCAAAAACTTTGTTCTTGAGAAAGTAAAATGAGATTATTTGAGCGCCAAAAGTTCATCACATTTACAATATCCTTTGGAGCTTGTATCCCTAATAAGGAGGAATAATGGCGGGGCTAGAAGTTAATCTACGTTGGGATCAACTAAACACAATACTCTTAGTTTAAATTCTATACTTATATTAAAAAAAATTGATAAAGGTATATAAAATTAAATTCAAAATCTAGTTACTAACATTTAATAATGTTATTCTTGAATTAGAATCCATAAAGTTAAAAACATGATTCCGCTTCTAAGGAGGAAAGCCCACCAATTTTGAATAGGGTGACCATTTATAAAAAGTGGATCACATCTACTGCATTGAGACGGTAGGAAATTTCACTTCTTGGCTATTGTTGTATTTGGAGTTAAGAATGAAATCCAAATTAATGAAACTTCAATAAATCCCAATAAGTTGAGAATTACTCCTTATTCCTACTCTTTGTTAAATTACAAATAATCCCTTATTTTATAATTTTCGAATACATAACCAGCATCTGGATACACAATTTTAAAGTTCAGATACATAATTTTGAACTTAAGAATGTAGCAGCTAATTGCTCCATCTTTGCTCGGATACATAATTAGCATCCGGATACATAATTTTGATTACTGAGATACATCCATTTCTGAAATTATTTAGTCGAGATACATAATACATTAACTAGACCAAAGGAAGATACATAATTAAAATTATGTATCCAAAAATTTATGGGTTTGTGAATGTATCCGATTATATTTTTTAAAAAAAAGAGATTTAGATAATTAATAAAAAAAAATAAGCATTTTATGTAGTTTAGTAAAGATAAGTTGTACATGTAGTGTTATGTAATTAGTTGTACATGTAGTGTTATGTAATTTTTCCTTCTAAAGTTTGCACAGAAATAATAACGTCCATTCGCTATTTTATGGCCCGTCATTTAAAAAATGATTGTATTATTGAATTTTAAATTTCAAAGAAAGAAAAATTCCACTAGTGGAAAAGAATAACTACTATGTTACACGTACAGGAACTGAAAAGTGGCTATTTTTTAATTTTACCCAAATTTTGCTTAGTGTTTGGTCGAACCGAAGGGGTCTATTGCTTCTCCTATATACTGCTGCTATTGACCCATTCTACATCCAACATATTTACTGTCTTATGTTTAAACAAAAAGTCTTTGGTTTACTTCTTCTTTAAAAGTAGGTAAAGTAAAAGACTTTATTATATTTAAAAGGTAAAAATAATAAGGCTACTCAATAGCCGTTAGGATAAAGCGTTTATAATCATGCCTAAAGGCTAAAGCTACAGCTTGATAGCAAGAGCGCAAGTTTGTTTCTTAATTAAGTCCATCAAGTAAGGGTCATGTTCGATCATGACTCCAATCGGGGCCACACTCCAGCCCCCTCGCGAATCTTGTTATAGACAGGATAATGTTGGTGTTACTCAAAAGTAGCGAATCTTATCCTGTAAAGAGTTTTAACTTTCTTTATATTAACAAGCAGGGTGAAACTAGGGGACAAGGGTTTATTCGAATCTCTTTTGCGAAAAAAAAAGAAGAAAACACTTATAATTATTTTTTACGTATATGGATTAGATGTTAAATTTATTAATTTTTTTTCTTTTTTAAAAAATTGGGGGTAGGGAAACGGAAAACGGGGAGGGGATAACAACTTGGGGAATCGGACCCTCACCAACAAGGTGGGAGTTCAGATAGTCAACCAACTGAACTACTAAGATTCCCTGATGTTAAATCTATCAAGTTTCTCATTTATTTACTTTTTATATTTTGAGTCCCCCAGTCAAATTTCTCATTCCGCTAACAAGGAGTAATAGTTATCTGGAAATGAGGGAGACAACCTACAAAAACATGTTTAATTACACTAATATGAGCATATATAATAAGTTAAATTATTTAACAAACGCCTACGTGCTTATGTCTCTAAGGAGGAAAACTCGTTAGTTTGATAGTTAATGGTTTTATTCAATTTGGCATTGACAGTGACACCCAAATTCTTAATCATGCCTAATATTTGCATGGCCATGGGGACACCCTTACTTCCTAATCTTACTACTTAATCTGATTTTGTCAGATCCTCTATACTAATCATGCTTAGACGATGCCTCACATATTGACAAATTTATTAGACACAAATATTGTTTTGGACAGTTATTTATATAAAATTTCTTTAGTACATCAACAAAGAAAAATGAATGCTATAATATTGATGGAACTCCCTATGTTTAACTTAAGACGTATAGCCCCTTTCTTTTTTTATTTTGGGGTGTGTAAAACAGTCAAACTAAAATATCCTAACATGTAGTAACTTCCAAAAGGAGGTAATTCGTATATGACTCTCTTCTTATGACTTCACTTTGATAATTAGCTATGCCTTTGGCATCTCTCATTTGCGGTTAAAGTCACAACTTTGGGCATGACCAACTCCCATGGTGGGACGGGCGGTGTACATGTACAATATCCGAATGTCTTCCCATATGCGTAAGGCAGAGAACTGAGTTAGCTTTGAACCTCTAATGTTAGAGAAATTAGTATGTAAAATTAGTCCTATTTCTCTTCCACAGTACCCCAATTTATGCAAGCGCCAAACAAATTATATAGTGCATTTTTGTAACAATACAAAAGAAATGACTATCTTCTCCATAATTGTATTATCCTTCTTCAACGAAATCTATATACATAATCATAATTAAGCAGTGACATTAGTAGTAGAACAACTTGTTGTCTACCTCGACGGAGCTAGAGTTCTAATTATGGTTCGGCCAAAATTTTATATTTGTGTTAAGAAATCCACAAAATATATACTGTATAAATAATTTATTCAAAATCCAAAAAACTGCATTTTCTAACATTCAGAACTCATAAATTTAAAATTTTGATTCGGCCTTTAGTTTTCGTCATACAATGCAAAAATCTTGAACGTTCAGTCCTTCACATGTGAGTCACATGATCCCTCAAGTTGTCCTTAAAACTGTTATCAAGGAGCGTAGGAAGGTGTGGTGTGAACTGCAAAGTCGGTGGTCCACATATATAGCATGGTGCTTCGTGCTTAACTTAGTACTAAAATAATAAAACACAATCTTGATATGTTTAATTCATCAGATATGCATGTTTAAAAATAAAGGGTATTTTAGTAATACTTTAATATTATATATAATATTCTTGTTTTTAATTTTTGTACTTATATATTTGGGCAAAAGTTGGGAGTCCTTGGGTCATTAATTGGGAAAACATGCGATGTCTGACGTAAAAAATGAAACACAATCACAGCCATGACATTCGTAAAGATGTGGCACGCATGGCCCCTAATTTTCTCAGTTACTCCTTCCGTTTCAACTTTATTGTTTGATCTACTTGTCTTTTTAGTCCGTTTAACATTATGACCATTTTCCCTTTTTAGCAACCTTTTATAGAATATATTGATACATTTGATATATTTTTTATTTAAAATTATATGATTTAAAGTGTTTTTTTATTTTCTTTAACTCCATGTTAAGTCAAAACAGGTCAATTAATTTTAAACGATGAAATACATCATATATCATCTTTGGTCGGTATTCAGTACTTCTCTTTCCCCATTCTTGGCGGGGCAAATTTTAAACATTGGTTTGCTTTGACTGAAATTAGCACCAAATGTGGATCACTGCATAAACGCCACGACTTTTATTATTTCCTAGTACAACAGTACTCACTCAATTACTGCCATGACATCCGTGAATCAAAGTCCATTTAACTTTTTGGGTAAAACTAAAGTCATTATTTATCTTCCTTGGTAGTTGGATAGATGATTGTTGACTGTTGAATAGGTTTGTTACAATAGGATATCAATATTTAAATGTATAGTACTTAGGTATTGCTAGCGGTCGAACTCGAAAAGGAATTTCGTTGTAAAGCTTTCTTTAGACCAATCTCACATTAGAATGGATGGGAAATTAGATTGGTTGTCATAAAAGAGCTAGTTCAAAGAATTTAATTGTTGATCTGCCTTTTGATTTATGACATTGGGTAAATTTAAAGTCATTATTTATCTTTGTTGGTAGTTAAATGTGTGTTGACTGTTGACTAGGTTATTTACAATAGGAGATCAATGTCCTAATGTACGTAACAACATATGTACTGTTAGCGGTTGAATTCGAAAAGGACTTCTATTTAGAAGTCCATTTATCGTACATTAAAATGGATGGAAAATTAGTGGCCAATATAGAAGGGCAGGTTTACGAATTTAACTATTGATGCGTCATTTACTTTAAAACCCAAGGGGACAAAATCGTATGACCTTAAATGTTGTACAACATCAAATAATACATTGACAGTTACTTCCACTTCATTATATATATATATGTGATTCGAACTATATAGAGAATTTGATAATATAAGTTTTTAGTAATATATACACTTATACTAAATTCGCTTTCTCATTATAGCAACAAAAGATGAGTAATGATTAAATAAAATGATAGTCTATAGCTTCTAAGTTAAAATCCTAGACTTTATTAATGTGAAGTTTAATAGATGAGTTTGGTGGAAGAGTGGAGATGTGTGGAAATGCTCACATGATATTGTACATGGAGACATACACATGAAGGCCCACCTTGTTAGTACAATAACAAACACATTTCTTTAAGCCCACTTGAGATCAAACCCCATCTTGGAAACAAACAAACACAAATTTTTAAACTTAGTTATGGCCTCCACCCCCCACCCCCAAACACTAGGGGTCGTTTGATAGCTAACTAAAGTTATGCCTGTATTAGTAATACATGGATTAGCAATGAGGGACAATTCTATGTATTATTTTATACATGGGATTAGTTATTCATTTAATAATTATTCCACCTTCTATCTTGTATAAAATAATACGTACATAGATTCCCTCATAGCTTATATATGTATTAGTTATGCGGGTTTCTTAATTGTAAATCAAATACTGTATTATTTTAATACATGTATAGCTTACCTCCTACCCAGCTACCAAACATAATACTTACTTATGCAGAATTTAATTCCTGCATTACTCATCTCCAAACCGGCCAGCTACCAAACTACCCCTAAGTAGTATATAACTTTGAGTTGTAGTAGTAGAAGTGTGAGTAACCATTACCACTTAAGAAAAAGTTTTACTGACAAATACGGTGTGTTTCTTGAATGCAATTGTCTTCTTATCCACCATCACTTTCTATGTTTTCTCTCTCTTTCCTTGTGGTCCTTTAAAGCTAGTTCGTTATCTCTTCTCTTCTTACTCTCTCCTTTACTCTTAACTAGTAACTACCACACCACAACTTCTTCTTCCTCTCCTTATTCCCAACTTCCACAACCAAAAAAAAAAAAAGAGGAAGAAAACTCTTCTTTCTTTTACATCTATCAGCTTTCCATTCTAGCACAACATATAAAAGAAGACGAAGATTAGTCCGCGGAGCCAAATTTGTAACAAAAAAATAGACATTTTTGTTTGATTTAAGGATGTCAAGCAGAAGGTCTAGGCAGTCATCAACAGGGTCCTCGAGGATTTCAGATGATCAAATTATTGAACTTGTCTCAAAATTGCAACAACTTCTTCCGGAGATTCGCAATCGTCGCTCAAGCAAGGTTTTTCAATTATACTTTTTTACTTTTGTGCATGTTCATATATACATATACATGCAGCTACATTTGAATTTTTATTTTTGAAATGCATAAACACAGTACATAGAATTAGGTTGAAATTCTTTGCAAGGAAATTGAAAGAGGGAATTAATTGTCTAACAGTATAACTAGGGAAGGTCACATCATGTGGAGCTCTACGCATCTCTTGTCTGTGTTACTCACATTAATTATAGTATTATTCATGAAGGAACATATTTCGCCTGTTATATTCAAGCATTTATTTTATGTCTCTTTTTAGACTCTAAGGTCCATTTCACATATATCCTAATTTGTCTTGCCACAAAGTAGATATATTAGTTATATTTCAATTTGTTAACACATTTATGATTTATGGTGTCTTTCCATTTCTTATCAATGATTACTTGCAGTTATTATTTAAACTTAAGAATAATAACCATGCAAAATTACTCAAGGATAGGAAATAGAAATGTCTCTCTTTCTCACACACTCTTCATGTATGTACTTCATTTTCTTGGAAAAGATATAAGTTTGGCGTACAAAAGGAGAATATTATGATTTGAATAATTTTTTGTGACCATGCCTAGGACCATGCTTTGGGTCCCAACTCCCAAAAAATACAGAACCAAATTGTGAATTTGTAGGTCAATGACTCGTACATAGTCAAAGATTTGCAATGCATCATTGCACAAATTAAGGCATGTCTACTACTTGTCTACATAAATTATCACGTAACACTACATGTTGACTCTAGAATTTAGGAGTAAAAAGTGATGGTGCTTTAATTTAGGAGTTGATAAATTAATTTTAAAATGGCCGGTGCACAAAGTTAGTGGCGGAATCAGGATTTTCATTGACGGGGTTCAAAAGTGCACACACAAACTAGCCGAAGGGGGTTCAACATCTACTATATATACATAAAAAATAATTTTAACCATGTATAAATAGATTAATTTTCCGTCGAAAGGGGGTTTGGATGAATCCCCTAGCTCATATGCTAGCTCCGCCCCTACATAAAGCATCTCAGTTTAGTAGGGGGTGTGGGGAAAGACCGCACCCCACGGGGTGTGACATAGACGATATATATTAATGCAAACATTAGTTGTTGCATCCACGACTCGAACCTGTGACCTATAGGTTACATGGAGACAACTTTATCATTGCTCCAAGGCTCCCTTTGAGTTGATTGATTGATTAATAGTTGTTCAATTTGTCTTGTGTTCTCATATATGTTGGTTGGTTCACACAATTGCAGGCATCGGCATCAAAGGTACTTCAAGAAACTTGTAACTATATAAGAAATTTGAATAGACAAGTGGATGATCTTAGTGATCGACTTTCTCAGTTACTCTCCACTATTGATGCTGATAGTCCAGAAGCTGCAATCATCCGTAGTTTATTAATGTAGTAACTATAATTAATGTTTTTCCATTTCTAAATATTGGAGTTATATTTATATACTACCAAGTTCTTGTTCTTCTTCTTTTTTTTTTTTTTTTTGTGTTGTCGTTGTTGTTGCTCTAGTAGACTCAGGTGGTCACTAGCTAGGCCAATCATGAGTTAGAATTTAATCAGAACTCAGATATTAGTAGTAGTACCGATTGAACCAATGTGATCCCCCTAGCTATGGGCACACGTTTGTAATTATATTTCCTTAGTTATATATAATTAATTAATAAGATATGAACTTTTATGCTTTAGTAGTAATCTATTACATTTAATTAATCCACGTTGAAGCAAGAAACTGATAACATGCATGAGAGCTCAAGATTAAATAAAGGATTAAAAAAAATGAAGAAAATGTTCCTTATGGATCAGATAGGAGCACATTTTGTAATGGTGATTAATTTAATTTTTAAACAATAAAGTCATATCTGAAAAAAGCAAACCAAAAAAATAAATGAAAAATGAATGAAATTAGCAAAGAAAAAGACGAAAAAGAATTAAGCCCGTGCTCAGTTTTCGTTGGTGAATTGAGTAAGTTCAGGGTCAATGTTGGTCTGAAAGTTATCAATCACCTGAAGTACCGCTCCAATGCAAACAAAAAAAAAAATAAGAAGAAAGAAAATGAAATCAACACTCCAAATTATCAATCAACACTCCAAATTATCTCATATTATAAAGAATATAATTTAATAATGAAAAGAATTAACGAACAAGTGAATAATACTCTATCAGTATCAGGTGTCATTACATTTGACAATGAATAGGAAAATATTTGATTAAATTGTAAGTTCTCTATTGGGTATGAATTTAAGAAACAAAGGGAACTTTTGAAATTTATAGTCTTAAATGAATTATAATAATAGCGTGAATATAAGATTTTTGAACATACAATACCTAATCTTAAGGTTATGATGGTAGCCCAAAGACTATTTAAACCTCTTTGAAACTTTTACACAACATGAGTTGACAAATGCTCTAACACCACTTGTGTGTCTTTTTTTTTCTTTAGAAGAAGACTGAAAAGTACGTGGACTTAATGTAGATTGAGATCAAGTTCAAAATTTGTGGAAAGATTAGGCTTAACACACTGAGGAGTGGGCATGAAGCAAAATTTGTGGCTCGATGGGTCAAATTGAGAAGAAGTCCCGAGCAGATCGATGGACTGAATTGAGAAAGCATCCCAAATTAAAGCATTACGGCAAACAAAGAGAATAAATTGAGTCAATGGGTTTACCAAAGTTTGGCTCTGATATCAAGTTAAAGTTTTAAATGCAAAAAACTAAAGGCAAGAATGACAAAGGTGTGTGTGAATTGCAAATTTAAAGCCAGAACCTGTGCTATCTAAGTTCAGTACAATTATGAAACTTGACAAAAAGTATAAAACTAATTAACTATAATATGTCTCTATAAATTATGTTTATAGTAGTAATTCTTGTAAGAACATGATACAACATTTGTGTTTTATCGCATGAGAAGTTTAAATTAAATTGTTTAAAAAGAAATCATTCTTTTCAAAATGAATTAAAAAAAAATAAAATTCACTCATAAATTTAAACATTGGGAGTAAGACTTTTGAAATTGTTGTCTTAAACATGTTATAATATTTGTGTGGCTACAAAAGTTTTTCACTAAGGATAAAATTGAAAGGTTAAATTATAAATATTTTAAAATTTGAAAAATAATTGTATTTTTTTTAAAAAAAAAATGACTAAGTGGTAAATAGGAGGGAGAATTGATTTTTTAGGTCATGTACATTTTTTAAAATTTTCATCTCCTTTTTTATAAGAGATCTTCATTTTTATATAAAATATCTGAAAAAACTATTTTGTTCTATTTATTTTATAAGCGGTCAAGAGATCTGTGTGATGGATTTTGGCGATGATGGCATTTACGTGGTAGCGAACGACTAATTGGAGGAGGCGAAAATGGAATCCTAGGTCGCGAAAGCAAGTTAGTAGAGTTATACCTTTCGTATATCATAAAATCTAATTGGATCATTTTGTCAGAGGGAAAAGTTAGACCTTTTGCTTTCCTATATAATATTGGTCCATTATTGTTTATAGGTAATTTCGGAGTAAGTTCCTCATATTGTCACTTAACTTTAGAAAATATCTCATTAAAGTCATTTATCTTTTTTTTGTTTCAATAATATTATTTAAGTTTGTACATTTTCCTTACAAATTAATAATTGTTAAAATAGTCTTTATTCTTTGAGAGAAAAATGACCAAAATAGTCTCTTAAGTTAAACTTTGAATTTAAATAGTCCTTATTCTTTGACATGAAATATTAAAAGGCCTCCAGCTATTTTTTACATTTTTACTTCATAAATTAGGGTTTTTTATACATTTTTATAGACAAGTACATAATATAATTTTAAAAAGCAAAAAGAAAATTGGGGAATGTATTTAGTTTTTAAAGTCAAGTTGAAGAGGTAATATAATTTTCTCCCAAATAATATCACAATATTCACAAAAATAATATTTAAAAACTTTAACATATTTAAATTACACAATGGTTATATGAAATCTCCTAATTTTATTTGATGTCGAATGATTTATGCTATTATCATGATGTCCTTAATATGCATCAATATTTTTTTTTATATAGAAATCCATTAAAATATTTATATATGATTGTTTTTCTACTTGCTAGCTAGAGACCCTAATTCTTTTTTTGGTTTGAAGGAATTCATCTTCTTCTTTATGAATTATGAATTTTCTGACAATAATTTTTGGAGTAGAAGAAACTAACAACTAAATTTGAACTATTTTATCAAAAAATAAAGATTAAACTTAAATGAATAAAACATAAAATATAAAATATTATTTTATTATTGAACTCCTAAGTTTCCAAATAAATAGAGTGCATATAAGCTTTTCTAACAATACCAATCACAATTTTTAGTGGATTATGTTATTTTAATATTACAACTAGAACTAAAATTGTACTCACTATTATTTATAGTTAAAAAGTTATTAGTATTTCATATTGTTAAAGAATAAGGATCATTCCAATTCAAAGTTCAAACTTAAGGGACTATTTTGGTCAATTTTTCTCATCTTTTAAGTCACTTTTAACAATTATTAATTTATAAGAAAAATATATAAACTTGAATGACATTATTGGAACAAAAATAAGATAAATGACTTTAGTGAGACATTTCTCTAAGTTGAGTGACAATATGAGGAATTGACTCGTAATTTCGAGCCAAAATTATAGCGACATCGATCTAGATATTCTCCAACTTTAAACAGATAGTAAAGTAAGACCATTTGGCATAGCTTAGTTGATAGATGTTCAATTATAAGGATGTCATGAGATCACATCAATATAAACTGTAAAGTAGAGGAGTACGATTGAAATTAAATAAGAATTTCAATAAATGGGGAAAGATGTGAGATACATAGCAATAATAATAAGCCATATTGAATCGACAAATTTGCAGTATGCGCCCTCAACGAGAAGAGAAAAAGACATTTGCTATGTGTTTCAGCAGGGTGTCTCTATGTGTATTTGTGTCTTAATCAATTAAATAAATAAAAACATACACATATATAATGCATGGATTCTGATAACGATGAGCCCAGCCATATTTATCATTGACGACGACTCTTATATTCCTGTTACAGTTACAATATCTAATATGGGTACCACTGCAAATCAAGATACCTTTTTCTCATGATTTTATTTTCATTATTACTATTGAAAAGGAATTTCTGGTGCAACATCAATACATGTCAATTCCAATCATAAATATTTTTCCTTCCCAATAATTGTATTCTATGGTCTCTACTATTTAAGAATTTATTCTATTGGATTATGTTACTTCAAAAAGCATTAAACGCTATATGAGTTCTAATCTTCTTTTGGAACAGCTGCTGGTCTAATTACATCTTGGTAATACCTTTTGCTTAACGTATTAGCATCAGACACAAGCAAGGCGGAGCTAGAGTGTCGGTTGCGGTGTCGGCCAAACCAGTAGCTTTAGTCCAAATTTTGTTTGTATTCGTCTTAAAAATTAGTAGAATATGTACAAATTATTAATATAGAATACAATAACTTAAAAGAATTAAATTTTGGAATCCACAAGTTTTAATTTCTGATTTCGCCTCTACAATAATGCGAGCCTATGGAGTTCGGTAGTTGCTAAGTTCATTTCAAACAGTCTCAATCCATCTTATAATTGTTTTTGTTTTTTCATTCTACTAGACGTTAAGTGAAATAAATTTTATTTATTTATTTTGTATTTTCTTTTCCTATCATCTGATGTAGAAAGGGAGGTTGAAATTTTGATCAAGGGATCCAAAATAATGGGCCGAAGGTGGTGTGGTTTTCAGCTTAGTGAATGCTGATCCTCTCAAGAAGAAGCCTGCTATTAATATTTGGGCCTAATTTGATCCTTATTTCCAGTTGTATATAGACCAATAAATGAATCAAATTGTGAAAGGCCTATGGATGGTCCTACCAAAACCAAAATGGTTTCAGCCCAAGTCCCAAAAGGCCCAAAAATATTGATGGTCTGGACTCTGGACTTCGAGCACATTTGAGGTGGCCCAATGGATTTGTCAAGAAAATTGCATCAGAATATCATGAAGGAATTTGAGAGTCATTCAAGAACTGATGATGTGCTTTGCATTCATAGATAGTACAAAACGAACAATACAAAGAGACGTAGCTCTTATACAACACATGGACATACTCCATCGATACACCTGGTGTATACACCAAGCCAATACATGCATGTCATGTGTTCGAATTTAGAGTTCATGTTACTTAACCATGATTAATTAATATGTATTTTACTTCATTTAATCACTTAACCATAGTAAATTACATTAGTTTGGTGTGTACACCGGGTGCGGGTAAATTTTTATCCTCCATCGATTGTCTGAAAAAGCGGAGTACAAGAATAAATATATTCAAGATGAACAGTTCCAATAAGCAATTTCATTCTTGAACATAATTTCATTTTTTATTTGTTTCATAATTTCAAAAAAGTGATGAGTAATTTCTGTACAAATAGGTGTAATGAGGTTGCAACTGTCATATGGTGCTATTAAAATCCTCAATTAAACTCCATTTGACTTAATCATCAACTTCCATTAATTTGATCACTCTATATATTTGTCCCAATTTTCCTACAATCTACCTTGTGGTACTACTAATATTTATGTTCAAATTTTCCAATTATCAAACTGCCGTCCATCAACAAAGTGAATCCTAAATTATCTGCCAAATTTGTGGAAAGTAAAAACTATTTGAGGATCGCCAACCTTTGCTTTATATAATTTTAGTTTAGGAGTTGATGGAACTAACTAAACCAACAAACAAAAAAGTAAGAATAATCAAATATTTACTCAATCTGCACAATTTTGATCTGCTATAGAGATTGCTTTTAAGTGACGTGATAATGTAAAAATAAATAAATTACGCTATTAGTTACACAAGTTAAAACTCTTTTTATCCGGTACTCATTGGAGCTTTTCTAAAAGGCCAAAAAGGTTCCCACAAACACCCTAAAAATGGTAATGGGATATCATTATGTTTGGACTATAATGCCCCTTCCGTTATGCTTTAACCAAAAAATAAATAAATTAATTACTTTTTCCTTTTTGCCTCAAATGGTGCAAATTAAGCTTCATTTATAAATGAAGGATGAAAGTCATAATCATTCCCATTCAACAAACAAGATTAAAATACGTTAACAATGAATTAGTCATTGGTCTAAAGGCTTTGTGGTGCACACAACCATTTATAAATTAGACGACGAATTCCTATAAATCGAAATTATGACTCCTATATATTTTAATGTCGCTTTAGATACCGACGTAGAACATAATTTTTTTTGAATATAATTATTAATTGTTGCGCCTCATAGTGTTGAAAATTAAACACAACAAAAGAAGCCCGTGTTAGATAATATAGTAAGAGGAAGTTGCCGTCACGGAGAATGATTAAAATGAACTACTCTCGACTTTTGGCACATCAAAATGAATTAATTAATATAAAATAAATCAAAGTTGTCAACAACCCAGATTTGATGCTTTCCAATCTGTTCTTTTTTTTTTTTTTTTTTTTTAATTTTTAATTTTCTATTCAGAGTGGACACCTATGATTCTATCTGTCTACATCCTTACTTGCTACTTATATTAAGTAGGCGTTTGACCATGAAAATTAATTTTTTTGGAGTTGGAGTTGGAGTTATGTTTGACCATGAAAATAAATTTGACTTTTTGTGAGAGAAGTAGGAGTGAAAACACTTGTTTTCACTTTTTCAGAATTTTATTTCACTTTAGTGAAAAAAATTTCATGGCCAAACACCACCAAATTTCACTTTTTTCACTAAAGTGAAATAAAATTCCGGGAAAAAGTGAAAAAATTCATAGCCAAACGGGGCCTAATTCTCTTTCCCTTCTTAAAAAATTCTTTTTTATGGAAGGGCAAGCCTAGTGATGGGGGTAAGGGGAAAGAACTAGTATGAAGAAGCAGAGAGGACCTTTCCTAAAATTTAATGGATTTAAGTTTTATATACTTTGAAAGATCTAAGTTACATATCGATTGATAGTTTGAAGCATTTTTACAATCGCGCGATAATTAAACTTGTGATATCAAGCTACTATAGTTTTTATCATATAATCAATTATTGTATGTTACCTAAATTAACCATCTTTTTTCAATAGAGTTTTGCTTGTAATTCTTTGTATGTGGTCTTAGATCGAATTAATTATATTTTTCTTCACCATCAATGTGTAAAACACAAATCAAATTTCAATACTACTTTAGGCAGCGTAGAGTGTCATAGCCTCCTTTATAAGATTTAGTCATTCTTACTTGCAAGATTATACAGAAGATCAAGTTGTACCAACAAAGGTTGTGGTGGAGCAATAAGTACTCTTTCATCCTTAATCAGAGGTCTCAGTTTAGAGTCCCTTTGATATGCAGTCGCCTTTATTAGGGAGCACTTTACCTCCAATGTGGAACTTCTCGACGTAAATTCAAATTTAGTCGGACTTCAATACATTTCACTCTTTCAAATCCTTGAAAGATGCAATTAGTGGCGGGGCCATAAACTCAAAAGATGATCAACTGAACACGCTTTGCTAGAAATTATTTTGTATACATTAGTTAAGTATGCAAACTTAAATTGAATACTTTAAGCAATATTTATGAATTTTCCATTAGGTGCAATGACGATAAAGTAACCAAAACAAGTAGCCATCTATGTGAACACTAGACAGGATTTAAAAATAGCAGTAGCACTAGTATGACCACAAAATATTTGGCAGTAGCAGTATGACCACAAAGTATTTCCCTTGTTTGAAACTTGGTGGGGTGGATCAATCACTAAAACATAGACTTAATTTTTTAAAATTGCCGTTGATGAATCAATACAAACCAACCCAACACAAAGCATTTAAATTTCGTCGGCCGACGGATGCATATTTAAACCAGTGGGTGTAGTTGCACCAGTTCCTTTCAATTCGTTATCTATATAGTAGTTAACTTTTTTTTAAAAAATATTGTATTATAAATCGGTAATAACTAGAACACATTATTACAAATAAATAATGATTGTAACGGTATTTTTACTATATACTAATTTAAATTTTAAAATTTCAAATTCACCTCCGTATGTTCAACTGGATAAGAAATGCAGAAGCTAAGCAAACACTAAAACCACCATTACTCACCTGAAACCCAAAGGATGGTTTGGTACACGGACCAAATTATCCTGATGGGATAAAATAATCCCAAACTAGATGAGATAAGGTGGGATATCTCAAGATTAAGCCTGAGATAAAATTTATACCGCATTTGATAGATGCTATAAATTTATCTTAGGATAACTTTATACCGTGTACCAAACATGGTAAAAGTATTAGTACAATGTATCTGGTATGCGAACTACACACAACTTTATAAAGGGAAAATTTTAAAATTGTATAAGCTCCTTGTTTTACCTGTAAAATGTATTACAGAAGACTCTTACACCACAACTCCAGAGCTTGGAATAGGTTTATGGTTGGTTATGACTATATTAAAATCAATCAAAACTCCTCACTGTACAACAGACATCATCCAAAAAAAAATAAAAATTAATCCAAACAAAATTAGGTAAAAAAAAAAAAAAAAAAAGACCAAGAAAATCTTGTGATCAACCTTAATCACAACAAATTGGACATCGAATAAGCCCGTTTTCATTGCAATCTGGGCATCGTTGGAAGCCATATTCATCATCTTCAAGTTCTTCTTCTTGTTCTTCGTCTTCTTCATATTCTGCTTCGTAATAAATTTTACAGCTTCCTGAACATGTCTCACATGGTACAAATCTAATATCGCCACAGGCCTCACAATTACAACCTCCAAGGACAACACCATCCTCAACTCTTTCACAGTTTTCGACAAACTTCTCGAGTTTTCCATCTTCATTCATTCGCCGTATTTCATCAGCTCCACCAATATATTTTTTGCCTAAAAATATCCTAGGTAATCCCCCTCCACTGTATTCATTTCCCAACAATTCTTTCAGCTCCTCTTTGAATCCCGAATGCATCGATACATCTCTTTCGTCGATTTTGACACCTGATCCCTTCAGAATCACTCGAACATGACAACAATCCTCGTATGTTTTCCTCACACCTCTTAAACTTGTGAAATAAACAACAAGCTTATCTTTACTGACCTTGTACTCTGTTACCTTCTTCACATCCGTTATCTCCGATGCATCTTCCTGATCAGCAGCCGGCAGCAGGCTTTCGTTAATTAACGGTTTAAGGTGAAATGGATTTTCCGGTGGGAGAACTTCTAATGCTTTTCTGAATGTAGAAATCACTTCAGGATCAAACTCGGAAACAATAGATGTGTCGTTTGAACTTGAATTCGTTTCGTCTTCTGCTACCTCCTCCCACGATGGCTTCGGGGAACCTTCGATATGATCTTTAACTCTGGGCGTAGGCAGATCATATTGTGAAGAAATTGGATTTGAAGAAACATGGAATGAAAAACTACGAACATGATGAACAGGTTTAAGGGGACTACAATCTTCAAGACCTTCCATTAATTCCCAAGTATTGATAGTTTCTGGCTCACCAGGAGGAGTTCTAATTGGTGTTTTCGGAACAACTTTGGGGATTTTCTCGTTGATCATTTCTGACCATGTTTTAGCTTCAATCAAACCCATAGCAAACTCCTCTTTGCAACTCTTTACTTCATCGAAATCAATGTGCTCAAACGAAGACCTATCATCTTTGATAGATTGACTCTGGTTGAGTGGATCAAGCTTCAAAGATCCTAAAGTGGAGGAAGTTAGAGCAACCATATGGTAGCTGCCATCGTCTTGCATTGAGTAGCTCCGGCGCACCGGTGAACAGGGTGCCCGGCATTTGTGGCACACCTTTGGCTTCGAAGTTGCACAACCCATTTTTGAATACCCGAGACGAAAAAGTATACTTTATCCCCAAAGTGGTTGGTTAAAGAAATCAATCAAATGGTAATTTTTATGTGAGAACAAGAAACTAGAAGAACATTCTCATATGATTAAGGTGGGTGGTATAATGGAATTGGGTATAGATTCCAAGATTAAGCAACCTAATCGAGGAATTAAAAATGGATAACAAATAGCACTGAAATTAAAAATTAACGAGAAGAGAATTACTGGAACCGATGAGGGAAAGAGAGAGAGTGGAACCTTCTGTTCTCTGAAAAACAGGGCACGCTGTTTGCCATCAACGGAAAGCCACACAATTCAAATCTATTGATTTGTTTTTCTACAATAAAAATAGAAGGTGGAATAAAACCATAATTGATTTAACGACAAAAAAATCAATGGCTTAAGCAAAATCTTGACTTAGATCCTACGTCAATAGAGCAAAAAATCTCGCATTGATCGGAGGATGAATAAGCTTATCAAAAGGACCCCAAATAGTCGATGCCAAAAACTGAAGAATGGGAAAAAGAAGATGAAAAGGTGAAGTCAAAAGAAGAGGGCGGAGAATGAAAAGAGCCTTTCAACAGTTACCATCACATTTCTTTCTCATTTCCCCACTACAAAATTCTCCATTTATCACTCTAGAAAGATTAACGTCGCAATCGAAAAAGCCAGCAGAGCAGAAAGAAATGGACAAAAACAAAAAACGACCCCGTCAGTGGGTAGACGAATAGAAGAATAGTAGTTGTAGAAACAATACAGTACCTTTCTGTTTTGTAAAAGAGAAACGGCTTGCGTATAACAAGGCTGTGGGATTCTTGGTGGATCAGAAAATGGCTGCCATACACTTGATAGATAACTGAAAAAAATAAGGAGTGAATAGCATTTGAATTTTGAAAAGAGATTATATAACGTAAAAACTTGCGCAGATTAGTCTTTTTATATTTACCTACTAGAAATAAATAAAATTACTTTTATATACACTTCTGTCAATTACCCTACATATAGATTCTTTGCTCATTTAAGTATTAATTTACTCCTTTAGTATAAACATTGTAATTACTTTTCCAAATAAAATCACTTATAACCGCATATATGCTCTTAAATGGAACTTGAGAAGAAATTTTAATCTATGAATTTTGAATTAAATTCCATTTTTGCTTAGTGAGTTTGCATAAATTATTTATATATATTAAATAATATTTTTAATACAAATATAGTGAGTCAAAAATAGCGAGGCCCACCTTATTTCTAGTCTATCAATTGCGTGTTGGCTTTGAATAAAAATTTCAAACTCAAAATATCTTTCTGTATTTTATATATTTATTTCATGGAAAAAGAAATTTTTGAACTCCAAATGTAACTTGCCTAACGTTAGAATTCATTGACGGGGTCAGTAATTGTCTAATGAATTTATATAAATTATCGGTATAGTCTTTTTCTACAATACAAAACTCATATAGAAAATAACTTACACCTTATTCTACAGTAGAGTAATTATAAGAGTAATTATAATTGTTGTACTATTGTAGTTTTGATGATCTACAAACTATAGTGCAAAGAGATCTGATCGGATGACAACATGCATTTATGGGACCTGGTCCGTGCGGAACTCGACTTCAGAAGAAGAAGTCAACTGATTATAGCTGGAAAGTTGTACCTTCTGTAGAAAGTTGGTGGCATGGCAGCAGAGTCACCAACCTCGACCAATGACATGCGTTCTAGGTTTTGCTCTCTCTTATAAAAGGAACATTTCACAAAGAGCAAAACCTAGTTTTTGCAAATCAAGATTCTCTCTCAAATGCAAAAGCCCTTTTAAAAGACCTTTGCTCAGATTTCAACAAGGGACCTGATCCAGTGTTGTTTAGTTTTGTTGTCTTGAGTCTTGTGTCTTTCTTGCTTACATTGTAAATCTATTCCTATGTTATAAAGGATAGTAGATCGTTGTTTTCTTGTCTGAATAACAGTTTTGACTCATATCAATTAGAGTTAATTGGTCAAATCATTTTATATTTAGTCAAGTCTTTCTTTCATCATTTAGTGATGTTCATCCTGAGTAGAGTTACTTAGGATTGTTGACTAGAGTTAGTCGACGTGGGGTGTGATAGAGTTACTACATCAATCTTGTAATAGAGTTGTTGCAAGAAGATAGGATTAAGAGTTTAATCCTTTGTGATTACTGGAGTTTGTAATCATGTTTGGCTTGAAGTTAGTGAAGGTTTGGTAAATCCTGTGAGACAAGTCTTGGTTTTGATTTCCCTTGAGTAAGGAGGTTTCCACGTAAATATCGTGTGTTATTTACTGTTGTCATGCCCCGAGCCTATACCCTGGACGTAACTGATACCCGAACCACGAATGGCCCGAGAGAACCACTTGGCCTGGTATGCAACTAATAAAGCTGAACTTTTTATAAAAATGCGGAAGCTGAAAACATGGGCTAACTTTTATAAACAAAATAAAATAAATTAACTTAAACTTTCATTGACTGAAACATTAATTTTTTTTATAAACTAATACAATTGACTTGATTTGACTATGTCTATGAAGCCTCTACCACATCAAGAGTACAACAAAACCTTATGTAACAAAAGAAACTAGTGACTGAGACATTGTTAAGTTCTCGAAAGAATGAGAACTCCCTCAAGCTGATGTCATAGCCTATTGAAAAGTCTGAACACGAACCTACATATCTAAAAGCTGGGCACTACATCATCCAATGATGCAGCGCAAAAAGAGCGTCAATACTTTGAATGTATTGGTACATAGTAGCGGAATAAAAACTGAACTGAATAAACTTTTGAATTAAATCATAACATATGACATGAGTAAGGAGATATGGGACCAAAGACTTACTAACCTTTTCTTGCAAATCTGTCGGGACTAAAGTAGTGCAATTGATTAAGTTATTTAAAAACATTAAAAGCATGTAAAAACTTAAATAGTAAACTTCGCGAAATATAAGTCCGACAGCAATATTTACAATATTGTAATAAAACAACTTTAATATAATTCATCAACTAAACTGAGACTAGAGAATAAATGACTGAAGTCTAGACAAAACTTGAAAACAATGCTTCATTAAACTTTCTTTAAACTAGTGGCCTTGGCCAATCATATATTCTCTCAAAATAAGTAAGTTTTCTTTTGGGGAGTTTCTCTTAACCGACATAAACCATGTGAGCAACATGGAGTCCAATGTCTTACCCACATTGAGAAGAGCTGTCTTCTACCTTGCCAGGGTATAAGACGAAATCATAACTTATGGATTCAAAACTTAGGCCGAAGGTCCACGGTGGCAATGTGGTTCTGGGGCATGTGACCTCGGACTCATACCCAACTCGGTGCTAAATAATCCTCCCAAAACATACTAGCTGCTCATAATATAGTCTTAACACGTTCTTGAAACCATATTAGTATCTAAAATATTGCATCAAGAAACATATCTTTCTCTATGAGCCTTGGCTCTAAATCGTTATAACTTACTCTTCTTTTCAAGACACGATAACATCTTTTCACCTTTCAAATCATAGTAGAATACATAAGGGTTTTTCATAAACTTTTCATAAATTGACTACTTTTGAGTATACTTTATAACTAGACTATAGTTAAACCCATTGGAGCATCAAATCAACTTTCAATAAAAATTCCCAAGTCATAAGCTTTATATGAAAACAATCTCTTGGTTATAGAAATTAAATTCAAGTTCAAGAATGACATTAACTCGGGGAATAATTCACAATACTTAAAGCATATAGAAGGAAATTATGACAAAACTCAAGAACAACACTTAAAATATTTGAATCTTAAAATTCTAAGTTGAAATCATGACTTAACATGGAATTATGACTCACTTATGGAGATAAACAGGGTTCTCCACGAAAGGTATTGCTCTTACGTACCTCGAAGATTAAAGATGGGAAAGAATCCTTATGATTTGGAACGCTAGCTTGATTTTCCTTGCAACTTGAATGTTGAAAGCTTGAGAGAATAAGAGAGGAGAAGAGTTTATCATGACTTATGAAATCTGATTGAATTTGGCTTTTAGGGGGAGTTAATAGATGTGATTAGGGTTATGGGATGTGGAAAGGACAAAAACGACCTTTTTAATAAATTTTCGTCGGCCAAAACGCGGCTCAGTTCACTGCACTGCGTCATGTTAGTAAAATGATCATAACTTTTTACTCGGGACTCGGATGGATGAACGGTTGGTGGCGTTGGAAAGAAGACTCAAATATCTTTCATTTGGTGGGTCTTGGGTCACAAAATTCTGCATATTTCAAGAGTTACGCTAGTTTGAAGTTGATCCAAGTAAAATCGCATTCTAAAACTCGATTGATCGAAATGCTCTCAACTCAACTTTGTGCTAAATGTTTCTTATGACCATAATTTACATCAAAAGAACTTATTACACTACGGAATTGATCCTAACGCTTATATTTAATTGAAAACATTGAGTTTAGGATCTTTACTCGTACAAAGAATAGTTCAAATCCTAGTCGAAATTTTCGGGGTGTTACAATTGTTTTTGCATATCTGTATTATTTGTTCAAGTTCTGTACTTCTCTGTTAAGGGACCTGGTCCCATAATTCGTGGCGAACTCGTAGAAGCTTTCAATAATGTTTTAAAAATTGTTTACTCTCCATTCTCCAAATAGTAATTATACAATTTAAAATGGAATTGGGCAGAGAAAATATCCAACAAAACTGCTGTTAATATTACAAAATTTAACCAGTATAGGTAATCAGCTAATAACATGGTATAGTCAGCACACATCTTTGTTTTACTTGGATTATGATTAGGTGGAACAATGCTAAGTAAATGATTATAATGTAGCGTTGCCGCTTCATTGACAATCTTCAACAAAACATTTTTCAAAACATTTTTAACATAAGTTTACGCAAAGCAGTTATCAAATGATACACAGGTTTTAATGCTATGATCAACAAAACATGTAGTAAGTTATTTAGTGTTGCGTGTGTATCGTAGATCATGGTTCCGACGAATGCTGTTTTTGAAAGGAAGTAGAAGAAGGTGAGTTGCATTCGCAGAACAAATTTAAAGGCATATAAAAGAAATTCTAATAAAAACAAATTGATTAACTATCGAAATTTCAACTGCATCACATAAATTAAAATAAAAAGAATAATAATTTTTCGATAGTAAATATAGTTCCAAGTATTCTTTGGTCCATCACGAAATACTCCTATCCAATCCAAGAAGGTTGGTTCCCCTTTTACTAACCTACTTGTTTTTAGTACAAGTATCTAATTAATGGTGTGCTATAACTTTCTTCTATCATTCATTATCCCTAAATTTTGCAAATGACTTTTTGAAGTTATATATAAAGGTCACTAGAGAAGTGGCCAGGCAATGGAATCAATTGTACTGATTTGTGCACCCAAATGAAACAAAAAAATCTTATGAAGGTAAGGAGCCAGGGCCACCCCTGTGATCTTCAAAAGAAAATCTTCACATAATTCAATCCTATTTTTAGTCGTACGAATATATTTTTTGTTTTGTAAAATATTCCCCCGGTTTAATCATTTCAGATTTGCTACTTGAGATTGAAGTGTAATTGTTATTCTTCGCCTTTAGAAATCATACTCTCTCCGTGTCATATTATTTGGCTCATATTGACTTGGCACACCTAAAAAGCTTTAATTAGAAGTGTATTTTTATTAAAATAACCTTATTAATTATGATTTGAAACTCTAAATTTGATTATTATTATTTTATTTAGTTATTTAATACTAGGGACAGTACGAGAAAGAAATAATAAAATTCTCTAGATTTGAGAAAAATAAACAAATAAATTGAAACATTTTTTTTTAATATAAGGATCAAGTAAAAATGAAACGGAGGGAGTGTCAATTATGTTTCATTTGATTCTTGTAGTGGGAACATGAAAATGTTTTCAAGTTTCATTTCAAATAGTATGCCAAAAACATACTCCCTCCGTCTCAAAAAAGAATGACCTAACATACTCCCTCCGTCTCAAAAAAGAATGACCTACTTTTCTTTTTAATCCGTTTAAAAAAGAATGACCTCTTTTCTTTTTTGATAATACTTTAATTTCAACTTTCCACATGATATGTTTAACACCACAAGATTCAAGGACATTTTGATATATTTGCCATAACTTTAATTTAGGACTACAAAATTTAAAAATTCTCTTTATTTTCTTAAATTCTGTGTCAAGTTAAATTAGGTCATTCGTTTTGAAACGGAGGGAGTAGTAAGAAGATTTGGAATCTTTAATAAGTTATATGACGCACGGTGCAGGAGGCTAGTAGAAGTAGAAGTAGAAATTAGATCAGAGGCTGTTGATTTTCACTGGAGGTAAATTCTTGATTCCCCTTTGACTATGATGCTAATTAAAAGCAAACCAATTTATTTGGGGGGCTTGAAAAGGAAGCAAGAAAAAGCAGCAGTTCTGGCTATTTTTCTTTTTGATTTTTCATTTGGTATTCAACATCCGTATTAGAGCTTGACTAATTTGAATTCGTGTTGGGTAAGGCTCCATTCGGGAGGTAGCGCTCCCTACCAAAAATTTTTTATACCCAAGGGTCGAATCCGAAACCTCTTATTAAGGAAGAAGTAACCTCATCCACTACACCACATTCTTTTGTGACGCGCACTTGTGGCTATTTAACAGTGGAAAGATAGAGAGGGACATTGTGGGCCAGGGGTGGAGTTAGCTTGGGGCCATGGGTTTCATTCCAACCCCTCGGCGGAAAATTATACTATTTATTTATGGTTAAAATCAGTGTTTTAAAAGGCGGGGGCGGGGGGCGAGGCGTTTTGCATAACATGGGGTGAGGCGTAAGTCTTGAAACACAGGGCGTAAGTCCCATGGATCTACGGGGCGTATCTTAGATATCTTCAATTTTATAATTTTATTATTAAGAAAATAAGCAAAAGTACGATTTTCAATAATTTCTAAATAAAGTATATAGCAATAATTAAAAAAATATCATTACACCAATAATTAAAAAAATATGATTCGTAGCAAAAATACTTTTAAAATAAAAAAAATCAAAATTAACGCCTGGGACTTACGCTTTTACGCCCGGGACTTACGTTTTTACGCCCGGGACTTACGCCCCAAATTCTAGGACTTACGCCCTATGGATCTGCGTTTTTCAATTACGCCCCAGAGCGTTTTTGATACGCCCCGCCCCGGGACTCGCCCTGGCCCCCCCCCCCCTCCCCCCCGCCCCCCCCGAAAACGTTTTTGAAAACACTGGTTAAAATTATTTTTTATGTATATATAGTAGACATCAAATCCCCTTCGTCTAATTCGTGTATTTACTTCTTTATATTTTTATCCCTTAATAAAGATCTGATTCCGCCACGGCTCTTTAATTACAAATGTGGAGACAAGCTATTCATCCAATATTGAAGTGCCATCATTTACCATCACAACTAACTACACGCTCGCTTATTCACTCCTTATAATTCCCTATAATTCATACGCACCCTTCCTTGAATGTCACACCTTTGTAATAATTTTTTATTTTATTTTTTTTGCCCTTTTTACTTGTCTGTATTTTTCCATTTCTCTTAAAAAAATATTTATGTTATTAAATTATCCAATTTATTATACTTTGGAATCTAAATTTAACTTAGAAAGTATAATTAATTAATATCCAATTTATTATACTTAGAAATATTTATTTAATGATAAAGAAAAATAAGTAATTTTCTCTTGATTTGCTAACATGATTTTTATAGTGTATCGAAAATCTCTCTCTCAATCTATTTTGTACTACCATCTTTGCCATGAATTTGAACCTCATAAGATATGATGGACCATCTAACAATAATGACGGACTACCTTCCCATTGGTATTATTTTGTGCAAACAAACCAACTCATAAAATCTGTCCATTACTTTCCTATCTAAATGAAGTGACAAAATACTTGTGCATTTACCATCCTAGCTAGTGCCTAGTATACTAGGAAAATATCTTATACCTTATCCTTTTGAAGTCTCTCCATTTTTCTTGTGCTTTCAGATATTTGTAGAATCAAAATAGTTAGGAGACTTACAGGTTTTCTTCTTGCGAAAGTGGATCGTATGCAACAATCACAATTCAAATTATTGATCGTCGGGGATCTTTACGTGACAAATGGATATCCTAGTTTCACTAGCTAATTATTCTTTTCTAATTATGCAGAGAATTTTACTAACCTTAACCGATCTCTAGACGATTTAGAGTGTGTCTTCCAACACCTATAATGATATTAACATAGACAATATTATGACGTATGGTAAATTAACTAATGAACCGACTCACTTAGCTTGCACCCCTTATATACGTATTAGGCCTAAGATATTTTTACTAACCCTTCAAATGCAAAATATGCCCATTACGCTATTCGACTTCGATGAAACTTATAATATATTCATTGAGATTACTTGCTCATTCTCCTTCATTTTACAGCAAGGAAATCACGTGCATTAATGGCTATTGCAGCTTCCTCCTCATTCCTAATCCTCAAAACTTTCACTAACATGGAGGATATGGCCTTCCACTTTATGGCACGTGTACTCTCTTTAATGTCTAACGATTTATTACAAAAGGGGCCCGGACATTAAATTCATATGGAAGTTTTATCTTTTTAATTTTCTTTCTAAAATATTAAATCATCTTCATGATTGCTAATATAATCATTTAATATCATGACATCCCGTAAATGCAGATGCCACTAGCGGCTTCAATTTTTCACCGTTACTGACAAGAAAGATTAAAGGGAAAAAGGCTTCAGATTTCTTTGGGGCAGTTCATCATCAACTATGTAGTACAACCTTTAATATATGGTGTACTAGCAACTGCTGCATATTTAGTTTCTTTCACAAAATAAGTTCACGCATTTAAGACTAGTGAAATTGATCGATTTAGCAAACTCGCCTTTTCTCTAGCTACTTTCTTCTCCCCACGAAAGATTTTTTGATTCATTCCCAAAGAACTGTTATATACACTCATTTGAGAATGCATGTACTAGTAATATTTACTCGTTCTATCTCAATTATGTGACATTATTTGACTTAATATAAAATTTACTAAACAAAAAATTAAACTTCTGATATAAAATAAGTTATAAACAAATACCATAAGTACAATCTAATTAAGGGAATATTTTTGGAGGAAGACTAATTATGTTATTATGGGCTTATGGCTGGGGCGGCAGAAGACGTGCCTGCCCCCTGCAGAATGCATCTATGGTATGCAATGTGCATAGTATTAGGGCCTGCTTGGGTATAGAATTCTTTTTTTTTTTTTAAATGTCTAGTTATGTATTGTGTACAAAAGTTTGAAAAACTGGTTAAAGAGATTCCCTTGCGAAATTTTAACATTTTAAGAAAAGTGAAATCAATGACAAAACACAACTTCAAACTTTCAAATGCTGTTTTTCAGCTTAAGTACGAATACTTCTTTTCAAATGTCATCCACTTCATATCCAAACGCCTTCTTAGTACCCAACAAAAATGTCATATTTCGTTACTTACATATAAAAACAACGAAGCATGCCAGCTTAAAGTAGTAGTACTAGTGCACAATATACCCAGCTGTTTGAAAAAATTCAGCAAAATCAATAACTAGCTAGCCACTGCCCACTAGGCAAGCTATTTCCCGTAGATTATAATTGGATACGCATTAAGAGAAGATGTCTAAAAAGAAGTACTCCTATAAAATTCCCATTTTTTTCAGGGGAGATAAAACAAAAATTGAGGTTCTTGACCAAATAATCATATACTACCTCAGTCCTATTTATACGTGGCATCATTTCTTTTTTAGTGCGTCAAAAAAGAATATCATGACTATAGTTAAAAAAAAAAAAAAAAAAAATTTAAATTTTTTATCGTTAATAAAAATGATTTATAACCAAAAAAATATCTATAAATTATTTTAGATCATAAATTTTATAAATCTTCATTTTTTTCTTAAAAATCGTGTCAAACCAAACAACACCATATAAAATGGGATGGAGGAGTATATGGTTTAGTTAAGAAAGAAAGGAGAGGAGTCCATTGACAATTGGGCGTAGATTATGGAAAGAATGTCGGGTCTTTTTTCTGTTTAATGCTTTCTTCCTTCTACTTTACGTTCATGACCTCCACTATGCTACTAACAAATTCCCCTTTTAAATTATTATTATATTTTCTTTATGCTATCTTTTTATAAAAGCGAGAGGAAGAATTGTATATTCTATTAGGTTATGATTCTAATTGATAATATTTGTTTAGGCTACGGTTCTACTTTTTATGATGGCTTGACCACCTCATTTTCTGAAATTAGATGCCATCCTCATACTAATAGGTATATATAGTTTATATCCTTTTCTGTTCAAATAAGTGATTTATTAATATTTTAAATTCGATTCGAAATGAGTGATTTATCAAAAATTAAGGAAGTATTAGTAATTCTTTCCTCCAAATTTGGCTTTGTTTACTAATTGATTTGAACAAATTTTAAAATCTTTCGCTACGTACTTGTTAATTAATTGCAAAGAGATAAAAAGGTAATGTAAAATAATTCTCTTAATTAAATACTATTTAGTTTTCTAAATGAATGTATTAAATCCTTAAGTGTCACTATCACTAGTCTTTCGATACAAAGAAGAGTTAAGAGAGATATGAAAGATATAGAGAGAGGAAAGAGGAGAAAAAAGGATGACGCTTAGAAAATGAATGAATAAGAACTGAGTATAATATTTCTTGGGTTAAAAATATTATATATTCATATCTTTATTTTTGTCAAGGATAAAAATATATAATAATTAAATAGATAACACATTTAGTAATGAAAAAGAAAGTGCTACAGATGTTAGTATTCCATAAAATCACAAAAGGTGATTTTTCTTATATTATAAAAATTTAATTGCTTAAATAAGTTTTATATAAATAAATCAAAGTAAGAAAAAACGAATTTAACGTCTCAAATTAAATTACAAAGAGAACGTTAGTTTTACAAATGAAAACTCGGAGAGAGTTGCTTAATTTTTTCCTAGGCTCCTTGCCGCCTATTACAATTTTTAGACTATAGAGTATAGAGCATAGTTTTGCATATTTAGAAATATGTACATATTATATAGTCTTTTAAGCGGACCAAATTAAACACAAGAGAATCCGTCAAGGCTCAAAAAAGTCCAAGCCACAAACTGATGAATCCATCCCCCATGTGAAATTAATACTTTTGTTTGTAATTGTGCGATTACCACCCCATGTGCAGAGACGGATCCAGAATTTAGAGGTTTCAGATGCCAGTCCACTTTGAACGTTAAAGTTACTATAAAAATGCTAATCTTTTATCGATGCCCCATTGAAATTTGACTTGTTAGTACGAGATTTTCGAATGATAAATTCGTTGAAAACATTATCGACGAGCCAAATTTTAACGAACTCCATTGGAAATTAGCGATTTTCTGCTATACGTATTGCTATTTACAATGCCTCAAATAAGAAAAATATTTTGTCAATTTTGTCGACTTTAGGTTTCGATTTGATTATTTGTCTTTTCAATTTATATAGACAAATCGATGAAACAAAATAAAATGTGATTATTACGAGAACTTGGTGCAAACACGAGTTAAATACAACTTATGAGTCCAGCGTGAAAGTATAAAACAACATCAAGCCAAACATTATTATTATGGGGAAATTAAAGGTTAACTTTTAAATTTTAAAGAAGAAAGAATCTTCAATGTTGTTCTATACTTAAACTAAGTAGGCATTTGGACATGCGATATGAAGTTCGTAATTTGAAATCATGAGATGAAATCAGCGTTTGGACATGTGATTTCATCTCGTGATTTCATACCATGATATAAAATCCCAAATTCTTCAAAAAGTGTGATTTGGAATTTCATATCATGATTTGAAATTTTTTTAAATACAAAAATTGGCCCACAAGTTTATATTTTGTAAAAAAAAGCCTCACAATTATTACTCTTATCAATCTTTAAACCATTTGTATCTCATATAACCAAAACTCTCACCAACATAAATTTTTTAATGTATATCAAATTACGAACTTCATAGCTTTACACAAAGCTATCTCATTTCCGTCACATGTTCAATTTTACTTAATTTTAAAGCTAAAGTTTGATCAATAAATATTGTATTTTTTTTAGAATATCTTTGTGATAGTGTATTATACATTTGTTACAAACTTTTGCTTATTTGGTAAGATTGTATGAAGAATTGAGGTAATTTTGATAGTTTTCAAACCTTATGGGGTTTTTATGTTTATAAGAAAAAAATACAACTTAAGAATTCCAAATTGCATGTCTAAATAAAATTTCAACTTCATCTTATATGATTTCATATCATAATTTCACTCATATGGCCAAACGGGCCCTAAAAGTCTTAAACAAACCTAATACAAAAGGTGAGAGATTAACTACCCAAAAGAAAAAAACAAAGAGACTAACAACGATTAAGTCAAGAGGAAAAGGAAAAGAACCCATAGGAAATAGAACAACAAAAGAGACAAGACATTGCTGCCAGCCAGACTCGAACGGCACCATTCTAGGCGAAACTTCAACCTCCTTGCCACAGACACTCAATTGTTCCAATCCATTTTATATTCGTTTCCTTCAATCTATACACATATATATGTATACTGTTTCAATCATTTATTGTTTCTTCTGCCAAATCTGTAATGACTTTACTACGGGTGTGCTTGGGGGGGTGAAGATGAGGTGTAAAGGGTGGGGAGGACCGTATAGAATGCTACTTATGAAACTTATATTTTTCCTATTTCCATAATAGAAGTCATTCTCATCCATTTTATGAAACATTTTTTCTAGAGAAAATATTTTTCAAAATTTTGCTCAACCTTACATGGAAAAATTGAAAGATATTTTCCTCCACACTGTACATCTCAAATTTCAGTCATCGGGTTCAAACATTTATAAATTCAGAATAAGAGAGCGATTCATAGGGACAAACTCTTATATATAATTTAGTATTTTAAGAAGGGGTATTTCTATCTGAATCATATTTTCGCATTAAAATGTTGGTGTTTTTCTGTTACTTTTCACAAATAGTGGCTAGAAACTTATAGTAGGTCCGAACACTGGTCAATCCGCCTGATTTTCACAACAAAATGAATTCAAGAGTCCATTCAAACAATAAAATGGGCTTCCCAATTTTCCCCTAATAAACAATAAAATGGGCTTAAGCCCAATAAAATGCATAGTATTTGATGCATTCAAATTTTCATGTTGTAAACCTTTGTTTAAGATTGTGAACTTATGACTATGTTATAAATCCGACAGACCACTAACTTAAAGATCCAGTTCTGTTCGAAGATGCCCGCAATTCCATAACCAACCCATTAACGCATTTCATTTCTTTTTCTGTATTCTTTGTCTATCTCACAAAGGGATCAAGGATATGTGTGTATATATAGGTGAAGGAAATTAGGAGGTTATAATAGGTGAATAAATACCGTCATAATAGTCCAAAGGTTAAAAATCTATAAGAAAGTCGACGGCTCGTTATGTGAAATAAAATCAAACTTATGCCTAGAAAATAAATTTAGACATTGTTTCAGCAAGCATGAGTCTAGACAATTTCTTTTTTTGAGATACTATATTTTTCTAACACAAGACATCCCCATATTAGTCGCTTTAGTAAAAAATGGAACAAGTACATTATGACTCGACGACAAAGAAAAAATTGGATAGATGATGATATATAGAAGCAGCAAATGAGTGAGAGGGTGTCTCCATACACAGAAATTGAAGCGTACACCCTTTCGAAATCTGATATTTTTGCTAATGTATTTGTCACATTTCATGTCTTACTCAGGACTTCGAGAAGACAAGCTCTGTTTGCACTTGCCTAAAACTACTAATCCTCACGCTTTGCCAATAATTATAGCCTTTGCACTACTATTCCACTATTGATCCAACCCACAAACAACTAATTTCTTTGGACATTCAACATTTAACTCTACTTACGACTTGCTCTCGGCTGCTTTTATAAGCCTTGATCGGAGTCTGGTCTGAGATTCAAAATTTTCCCACTAATATAAAAATTACGTGTAGGCTTATCCTTTTTTATCAGTATTGAATTCATGTATTGTCGCAAAAGAAGTGACAATAGTTAATATAAGCATACGAAAAAACCCTTCTTTTCGAATTCCTATAATCCAATTGGAGCTTATCGGCAGAAACAAATCAATTTAGATAGTCCTTCGTGGCTCCGGTGGCAACTAAAAATATGATATTTTTAATTAGATATCGAGTAATTCTACCCACATAACTAAAGGCTGATGATAAGAAATCAAATGTCGTTTTTGCCTGGACCAATAATGCCCTTTCTTATAGCACTAACAATTGACAGCAAACTCTAAAAAGTGTGTTAGAAAGTGGCACCCCAACTTTCCCTATGACAGATTTGGTGTGAGGTAGAGAGTACATGGTCACTCCCCTGTCCCTCCTACTGCTGATTGAACTCTTTTCCTCTTTTTCCCCACAAGAAATTCACATCACCAGGTTCCACTATGCTTCTTTTCCCCCCTCCCTTTTTTTCCCTCCTAGTACAGGTACAGCTATTGTTTACTCATTTTGCTCAACTCTGACAATCTGCAACTATAGTTACTTTACAAAATCACAAAATGAAAAAGGCTGTCCAATTTACAATTACTATCAGATTTGTAAAATTAAAATTGATCTATCTATTATTGATAATATTTTTAAAATAATAAAAGTGTGTTCTCTCTAGCATCTTAAGCTTTTAGATGAGATGGTCAAACATTTCAATATGATATCACAATAGGCAGAGGCAGGGGCGGAGCCAGAAATTTTAATAAGGGCGTTCAAAATCGAAATAAGTAAGCACACGAACTAGCAGAAGGGGGTTCAACATCAACTATATATACATAAATATAATTTTAACCATGTATAAATAGTATAATTTTCTGCCGAAGGGGGTTTGTCCTCCATAAGGTGGCTCCGCCACTGCTCACTACAGCAGAAAATTACAATGTATTATGACTCCGCCATTGAGCAGAGGTTCTGAGATCGAATCTTAATGCCACCCATTATCAAAAAGAATTTCCACGTGCTTGATCCATGATAAAGAATCAGGCTCGCATATGAGCGGCGTAGTGTGTTAAACATTTATACTAGGTAATTGAATGAAAAGAGTACAAATAGTGGGATTGGTCAGGTTTCAAAATAAGTTGAATGAGAAACAAAAAAAAGAAATTGAAGATCATAGTTGGTGCAATGGTACTACATCCAAGTTACTTGAAATACACGGTCGAAATAAGTCGGTTCAAATGTGGATAATTGGATTCGAAAATAATACGTCGACTTTTTAATCTTTAGCTATGCATAGATAATTCGAGTTGAAAATAATACGTCAATTCAAATAACTCGCCCCAGCTAGTGACGGATCTGTATTTCTTGTTCTCTAATGATGCAAGAAATTGTATCAGCGAGAAGAGTTGTTTAAACATATATTCTCAACAGTCACATGCGGCTTTCAGATTTTGCGGCCGCCTATGATCTTATTGTTAGATTTAAATGCAACCCAAATGTAAAGGGGAAAAAAAATTATTTACCATTTTTGTTCTTTTTTGGAGTAATTAATAAAGTTGCTGCCATGTGAACAGGAGGTCACGGGTTCAAACCGTGGAAATAGTGTTGGGTTCTAGTAAAAATGTGATTGAAAAATGAAGGAAAAATAAAATGTATGTTCACTTTATGAAAAGAGTGTTCTCCCACATTGGTGAGAGAACGAAACATTCTTGTGCTTAAGTATGAAAGCACTCCTTCATGTAGATAGTGAGGCAAGAACAAGTCAAGCCTCTCGCCGTCGCTTGGCTTCGGATTTGGATTTATCTTTTCGGACAAAATTCATTTGAAACTTGAGAGTTAACAATGTTTTAATCCAAAAATATGATAACGAAGTACGGACGAATGTCACAACGCACCTCGAAGAGACGTGACTCTTCGAGGCACTGTTTAAAAGCGAGAAGGTGATCTGCGGGCGTAGGTGGCATTTGCGGACGCAGAGGTTAGTGGAAAACTTTCTGTTTTGCGCCATTATGGAACCCGCGGACGCAGGTGGCCAGCGCAGGTCAACGATGGTCCGAAATGGTGCATCCGTTTGAGAAATATTGCTTTCTTTTTGAAGCACCATCTTTTGACTATAAATACCTGAATTTTTCCTCAGGTATATGCACGAAATTTTGAAGTGAAAAAGACCTTCTTCTTGATAAAAACTCAAGTGTGTTTTACGAATCATTGAGTGCGTTTGTAGTTCGATAGAATTTGAGGTACCGCCATTCTGTCGAAGTGATTCATTTTATCCTGGGAGGATATATTCCATAACCTCGGGTACTTGAGGGGAATAATTTCCTTAAGGACACACCGTGAATTCGGTAGACTTGAATCTTCTAATTTTCATCTCTTTCTATAAGTTTGGTTTTGCTATTTTCCAGAAAATAGTTTGAACTTCATTTTATTGTAGTTCATGAATTGGGTTGAACTTACTAAAGTTCAAAGTTGTGAATACAGAGTTGCAACTTCATGTGATTGTTCTTATTTTATTTTGAACATGTGATTGAAGTTATTGTTGGAAAATACAGATTTTACTAAACCCAGTAAACAACAAATAGCACCTTGTAGAAATGTAAGGTGAGGGTAAGGCTGCGTACAATAGTCCCTTGTGGTCCGACCCTTCCTCGACCCTGTGCATAAAGGGAGTTTTAGTGCACTGAACTGCTTTTTTTTTTTTTTTTTCATTTCTGTTCTTCCTTAATATTGTTCATTATCTAATTTATGTAGATGCTAAGCTAGTCGCCCATTTTAAATAGATAAAATGTGAATCTATCACTAACATAGACGACATAATTTGAATAATTGAATGCAGAATGATTCCTACAAGTTAAAATAGGTGTGTCCCAAAGTTGATGCTTGATTTTGACTCTACGACGTCATTTTATTAGAACTATATATATTGCTACATCTCTGTGCATATAAACCATTAACCCTACAATGCAGAGTCATCGTTTTTTTATTCGTTTATATAACAGTGTGATTCTTATCGTATGAGATTAACTTCTGTCCATTATCGGTATAATTTCTTTTATGATTATCAAGTTAACATTTTGTTTGCAAATCATCAAGGATCTAAAATAGTATGTAATTAACTGACTATATAACAAACCTAATTTAATAACCTAAATAACCCGTTATAATCAGTTGAAATGCATAGATAGCGTGTAAAAAGTTACATTAAAACATATTCCCTCGAAAACTACATATTAAACCAATGATCGAGGACTAGCTCATTTAGTGAGCTCAATAGCAGTATATCCATAGTAGCGAAATATCCCCTTCTCCTTTCCAATGTATTAAAAAAAAAAAAAAAACGGAGTGTATTTCAAATATTATGTTTATCCGGTTAAATAATTAGCGGAAATAGAAGATCTGATCTATATTGACAATTGCCAAGATAAAGAGTTTGCATCTTAATTAATGATAGCATAGGGAAAACTAATGGATTTCATGTGATGTAAAATATGTGAATATAATTAGCAAAAGTGTAAGAGCATTAATACAAGAGCACATCACATTGCAGGTAAGAAGAATATTTGGAAGACTCTAATAAAATAAATAACACGTCACGTTATATGCTCTAATTTGTTAAGTATAAACTTCGCTGGCTTCCAGTCTTGCCATCTTCCCACCCCACGTTAATGTCCCCCTCCCTTCCCCCAATTCCATGTTCCCACTTCCCTCACTTAACACCCTTACTCCCACTATCAAAAAATCACCATTTTTTCGTTGAAATTTCTCACGGAAAAATGTTCAGTGACTATTTCCATAGATATTTTAATTGAGTCAGTGAAAAAGAAAAATAATATATAGTTTTCATAGTCAGTGAAAAAGAAAAATAATATATAGTTTTCATACGAAAAAATTAAAAAGTTTCCCATTATTTCAATAAGAATCTATTTTCATTAATTTACGGTGAAATAAACATTGTTTTTAGTAGTGTCCCCCCAGCCCCACCCCAAACCCCTAGCTAACTAACACGCATTACATATATACAGTAGCTTACTATAGATATATTTAGCTAATTAACATGATTTCCGGTACTACAGGGATCATGGCCTTTGTTCCTTCTACACCCGATATTTCCCTCAATTTTCAGCCTCATCATCAAGATAATAATCATCATCATCTTCCTTCCACCTCCCCTAAACTCTTTCCCTCTCCTTGTCTTCCTCATCAAGACTTCAATCATGGTAAGTTTAATTTTTCTAGCAGACGCGAATTCAGGTTTTAAACTAAGCTCATTACTTTCACTCAGATATAGGTCGATCCGTTCTTATATCACTACTCTATCGTCTATTTCACTTAGTCCCTTCATGGTCACATATCTTTCCGGTACTTGAGGAATTAAAAATTTTCTTTTTTCTCTTTTCACATGAATTCAGTTTTCATTTCATATCAAAATTGAATATTTGTTGAATTTTGCGATGTTTCACACATAAATATCTAGTATACGTGAAGCCATAGTACATAGGATCCATAATTGTGAGGTGATCACCAATTAATTTGTTGAATTTAGCGATTTTTGACACTCACATATATATTTTGCTCGCTAAGTTGTTGTCACGATGGATATATGCAGGTGTACCATCAATGTTAATGAGGAGATCCATGTCTTTTTCGGGTGTGGAGAGGTGCGATAATCATCAGGATTTGAGGGTGGACGATAATGAAATGTCGGATGAAGATGGTTCATCGCAATTGCTAGGGGAAAAGAAGAGGAGGCTTAATATGGAGCAAGTGAAGGCATTGGAAAGAAGCTTTGAAGTGGCTAACAAGCTTGAACCTGAGAGGAAAATACAATTGGCTAGAGCTTTAGGTTTGCAGCCAAGGCAGATAGCTATATGGTTCCAAAACAGAAGAGCAAGGTGGAAGACTAAGCAATTGGAGAAAGATTATGAAATCTTGAAGAGACATTATGATTCACTTAAGGCTGATAATGATGCACTCAAGGCTCAAAACAAGGAACTTAATTCTGAGGTAATTAATTTCCAATTAGATATCATCAAGTAAATAATCAATAGATCATAATATAGCACGATTGGAGGTGGCAAATTGGTTTAAATTTGGACAGGTCAATACTTGTCAAATTAATAGATAGATCATGATCCAATCTTTCCAAGGTTTACTTGGATCGAGATGGTTCAAATTACGCTTCATAATTGAATCATCCTTTTTTTTTTTTTCAATTCTACTTTCTGAAGAAAAAGAACATGTAAGATAATGTATTCTTCTTAAATTATTATAGGTTAACTTCATCTATATTTACATAATTCTCACACTCCAAGTTTGATTTTGTATGTTTGAGTTGAGTAGCATTCTGACTTTCGTGGGTTACATTATTTTGGTGGCCTAATAGTTTGATAGGTTATTTTGAGTTCACACCCATTGAATTAAGTCAACAAACGAGGCATAATTCAACTCGCTTATCCTTGTAATATACTTAGAAATATATTGTACTTGTATCATGCATCATATAGTTTGTTTGTTCATTTATTATCATTCATTATATATTGAAGAATTAACTTAAATAGCAGCTCGTTCAACCGCTTAAACTAAAAATAGCCATCAGATGTATAATCTATGTACAATTAGTGTATAATCTAGGTATATCGGCTAAAAAAAGAACAGTGAATCCAACAGACTTTTTGCGTAAAGACCCTTCTAATATTTTGATGTTGCAGCTACAGTTATTAAGTGTGAAGAACAGAGAATCATCAGGGGGAGGTGGTGCACCAATGATTAATCTGAACAAAGAAAATGAAGGATCTTGGAGTAATAATGGAAGTGATGACAACAACAGCATTGACGTTAATCTTGGAACTGCCACTACATCAGGTGACAGCCCATTTTACTCCAAGAATGTTTTCCCAGAACCAGGCCCAACTACTCTGGCCCAGTTCCTTCAGAGTTCATCAAGACCAGATCTCAGCCATTGCCACAAGATTGATCCAACGGTCCAAGATGAAGGCTTCTGCAACATGTTTACTCCTGTGGATGATCAGACAAATTTTTGGCCATGGCCAGAGCAGCAACACTTTAATTAATTTTATTTAGTATTATTATTCAAAATTATATCCTTCTTCCCTACTCTTTTTGTTCTTATTGCTAATAGTTTAATTCTTTTGGGTGTATAGCAAATCATGTAAGCATTATTACGAACCACTTGATAGTTACAACGTGAGGGTTAATTAAATCAGAAATGGATTTTCTTCTTCTTTTTTTAGTTTACAAGTGTTTATGGTGACTACTTCCCTGAATTCATTATACTTTTGAAACAGTTTTAAAATTTGATATGTCAAAATTTTAATAATTGCATTTATATTTCGCGTAAAATACTATAGTAATATTCTCCTACTTTGAATACTTTCATTATATTCTTAATTATGTTTTTTCTACAAAGATGATAATTACACGATTCAAATAATTTTTGTAGTTTATTATACAGATTTTTCACTTTAAATCACATATTCAAATTAAAAGACATATATATCTTTCTAGTCAAATTAATACAAATAAGATGAAATAAATTGGTATCATTTAATTAATACGAATTTAGTTTGAGCTTTTAGAATAAATTCACATGTAAAATCTTTAACTTTGAAGGGGGTATTCATGGTTCAATTTCAGTTGACTTTTTAAAAAAGAAAACTACATATTTAGTTTGATTTTTAAAATACTGGAATCAAAACAATTGTCAAATTTTCACCGTTTCAATTCTTATGGATTTTTGATTTTTTTTTTTTAGGTTTTATATAAACATATGACGTACATTTATTATTCTATTAGATAATCAATAGAAACATAAAAATATGGAGAAAAAGAAGTATACATCAGAAATGAAACTCCTGGACTTGATAAAGTTTTTGTTTTGAAGTAGGAAAATTTAATATGCTCCTGATAAAGTATTCAAGGTTGAATAGGTTTGACTGAAAAATGCATAACATAATATGAATTTCTCGGATGCAGAACACTAAAGATGAAGAAGCTAGGTTGAACATTATAAGAAGGCAAAGCTTTAGGATTTCAAATACAAAAGTATGATAATTTTTTTGTATTGACATGTTAACAAGTTTATAATTGTCAAGATAGTTGCGCCAAATACCATTCTTTAATTTTAAATGATATATAGATGAGTTGATACTTAATTAGGACACAACCAGAAAATAACCACAATCACAAAATAAATAGAAAAACAATTCGTTTCAAATAAACAATGATCGAATTCACCTGACATAAGTGAATACAACTGGATGTATCTTATAGAAAATTCACTAAATAATTTAATAGAAATGCGAATGTATCTTGCAAAAACTAAAACTCATTAATCAATAATTTCTAAAACTAAGAAGATTATTTTTAACCAAGTAGTATTGGGTTGTCACTCCTTGCACCCTCCTTATCTTCATCTGTAATAATCAATTCATTCGGAAGGTTATTCCTGAGAACCAGAACCCTTAAATCAATTTTGTTAGCACTACACTCTGAAAGTTCAAACACGAGTCCGTCTCCTTCCTTCAGATTTTTATCATTCACAATTTTTTTTCAATCAGGACTGTTAAATTTGTGATAAGATTTTGCTGCACCGTAGAACATATTCCATTTGTTTTTACCACAAGTAAGGACTACAGGGATTCCAGTTGAAGGAAGAATTGCATTTTCCTAGGTACATACTGTCAAACATACAAAGAAATTCATTAATATAAAATTCATTTATATATATATATATATATATATATATATATATATATATATATATATATATATATATATATATATATATATATATATATATATTTACACGCTCCTTGCGCATAGCGAGAGCTTAGCGCACCGGACTGCCCTTTTTTTTTTTAATGTGAGAAATCTTTAATTTTGCAATTTCTACACAATATTTTATACCCATATTGACAGTTATAGAAAGGAAAGAAAAAATAAAATTTACCAAATTGTAGGGGGAATTGACACTAGTCATTGGAAGAATCATATGACAATAAGGTTTTTCCCCGAAAGTGACCCGTATTCATTATTATCGATTTCTGGGGTTCCAGTACTTCCAATCTCTGATTATTTCAGGGTAGAGTGACCTTTTAACACTTGAAACATGGGCAGAAGATGATTTGCTCTGAAAAAAATAAATGAAAAATTCAAACTCTAAAAATAAATTAGAATAAAAGAATGTGTTAAGAACTATGGGAATGTACCTTCATTGCAGATTCAGATAGTTGGACTTCTTGTGCAGTTTATAGAGAATGAGTACAATGGGGTTTTAGGCGTGAAGTTTCATGTATATTTATGCTAAAAAATTTCATGTTTTTTGCGCTGTATGTCATATATTAAATTTGATTAGATCTTCATTTTTTTTGGTAGTTAAGTTAAGGATAGGTCTGCTATATAGTCAAAAATGGATATATCAAAAAAATGGATATATCAAATCTGATTAAATTCTTATCTTTTTGACAGTTAAGTCAAGAATAAATCTACTGTATAGTCAAGAATAGTCTCTGATATATTAAATTTGATTGGATTTTCATTGTTTAGGTAGTTAAGTTAAGTATAGGTCTACTATATAGTCAAGAATGATCTGTGATATATTAAATTTAATTTAATTTTCATCTTTTTGGTAGCTAAGTTAAGAATAGATCTACTATACAATCAAAAAAGATCTCTAATAGTTAATGTTGTTTTTTAAAAAAATGTTATACATTTTGTTACAGACCCCAATAATCTCTTTTTTTTCATTTTTCCCTTGAATTTTACTTCATTCGATTCAATTTTTGAGTTTACAATTTTTTTATTAATTTTTTAAAAAACTATTTTTATAGTTAGCAATTTTAATATTCTCATTAGATCCTTAATGGTGTTCCTTTTATAGAAATTACAATTACATGATTCAAATAGTATTTATGGAGTTCACTTAAATTCGCCTCCAGGCATAATAGTGTTTTTGCAATTAGGTTGGACCCGACCACTTGGGATAGCAGCTTAAATATAAAAATATGTTGTGTGGATAATAAAAGAGAGGCATGTGGCCATGCAATATTAGGAGAGCCCACTCTCTCTGGCATTGGACAATAACATATATATTACGATTAATTAATAGTATATTATTCTGAGAAGAAAAATGAAGAAGAAGTGTGGTGATCGTGGGGTTGGGGAACAAGATTCTCTCCATGTATTAGTTTTTTGAATTTATGCTCCACTTATGGAGCCCTCTTTTGTTATTTAATTTTGAATTTCAACATTTTATTTAAGAAGAAGTGTGGTGATAGTTTTTCTTTCAAGTGAGAAGCCACTGTATATTTGTATGAAGATCATTTTTAAGAATCTTCTTTTGATACTTTTTAAAATTATTTTTAACAGCCCCCATCTTTTTTGCTCCTGATGACTCAAACTATAACCTTGGTATTGAAAGTGAAGGATCTTTACTATTCGAGCAACCTCTCTTGTCGTCTTCTTTTGATACAATAATTGCTTTGCTACAAGAAAATTGTATACCATGTACTCTTATCTTTCTTTTTCTTTTGTTTGCCTTTTATGGGTGTGTCGTCAACTAATAAACCTAAAGGCAGCATCTTGCTGATTCACGTACATATCAAATGTCACCACTTTTTTCTTCCACTTTTTGCTTTTGAAAGTTAAAAGGGTGTATATAGCTTTAATTTAGGTTTGCAAATAATGTACAGAACTCTCCATGCAAAATTCAATGTAACGTTCATAACAAATTATAATGACAAGACACGTTTTGATTTTTCATGTTAAAACTTAAAAGGTTTTAAGACTTATTTAATTTAGAGTTGATTGAATAAAGACATGAACAAGGAGAAAGGCGCACATGCTATATAACAAATGATGGCCCATTTCCATGCTAATCAAGATATACGTTTACGTAAATCGACAACAAATAGCAGTAGGTTCATTAACCACGTTCTCCATTTTGGCCCACAATGTGACGGCTGCTAGCTTGCTCAACAAAACACAACACTAGCTGATTTTTTTAGTCCCTGTGGCCAATAGAGTTACTTGTTACCTATTGCTGATATGAGGTGATGAATATCTCATAAAATTAATTAAGGTGTGAGCAATCTATCCCTAATTTCACAGTTATAAAAGAAAATAGACATAATATTTGTGGCGGATCCCTAACTTTTAAATTGCGATTTTTAATCGTTACTTTATCTTCATATGCTATTATAATTTTCAATACAAAAGCATAGTATTTGGATAAAACACAATGGATATTGTTTAAGCATCTAATAGCATCCAGTGACATGAATGAAGATCCTACTCGCATAATCTTATAAATAGTTAAACATCATTTTATAAACGGAAAAGAGCCAAATATACCTTTCAAGAAATGGTTTTAAAATACCATTCTTCCACCTTTGGGGTCTAAAATACCCTCCTTCCACCTTTGGGGTCTAAAATATCCTTCCATTTAACAGACATGTGACGAGGCTTCTAACTTAACACGTGGCAGCTTATTATTGATTGGAAGTTTAATTAATTAAAAACTAATTATTCCCCAAAATCAAACCCGGTTTCCACTTAAATTATCCGACCCAACCCTAATAACTAAAGGGGGAAAACCTTCTGAACATAACATTTCATCTGCTGAAAAATTGAGCCGCAACTTTATGGTTTATGCGAAAATCACAGTGAATAGCTCCGATTCTCTACTCTGGTTAACCTCATCGGTGAAGAACTGGCATTTTCGAGTAAGAACTGAAGAGCCCACTAATCTAATGTTAGGGTTTTGTTAGGGTCTGATTTTTCTTAATATTGTACGACCTAATGCTTGTTTGGTTGAATGTGTTTTGTAAGTTTTTCTTGTTTTATATGTTTCTTTATACAATTATAATTAATTTTTGATTTCATTGTACAATAATTTTATCCGAAGTTAGGGTTTTTATGATGTTGGTGTCGGAGAAATTTTACTGTTTTCTCTTGTTTTTATATATTTGTTTTAGGGCTTTTTCTAGCTTATTGTCACACCCCGAATCCCAACGAGGCGTGATTGGCACCCGAAGCCGATAAGGCCCGAGAGAACCAAGCTTTGCTTTTATTCCTTCATATACGTGTCTTAGGAAACACTACTATCCCATAGGAACAGGAAATGCTAAAATCAGACATCATAGAACATGTGACGTATATACATATGAGAAACTCGGCCGTTGAGGCCATCAAGTCAAAATGTCATATACCATCTTACATTTGTATACCCACATACGTCTACAAAAGCCTCTAACAGATGCATTGACCAAAACTTTTGAACAGCTGTGACTCGGAGAAGCCCCGAACTAACTGGAGCTCACCAATGATCTGCAATTACTGTCATCCTACGGTGGAGGTCTACTAGTGCCTGCACCTGCAACATGTAAGGTAAGTTCCCCAAAAGGGGTCAGTACGAAGAATGTACTGAGTATGTAAGGCTCAAATGAAACTAGACAACACATGAATAGTTTAATGAACTCAATGGAACTCAAATGCATATGCATAATCCGATGAATAAGTAACCATTTTTGCACTTTGGAAACCATGTGTATTACTTTCATTGATTTCATCGCTTTCATGCTTCTTTACTTCAATGTCATTACATATGTCACAATGTACCCGGGCCCCTACTGATCAGTGGGTCTTTACATGACTTATCGTCATGTTGGGATCGGGTCGAGCTAGGCTTGTGCCCCTAGACCTGCCACCCAGGGATCGGGTCGAGCTAGGCTTATGCCCCTAGACCTGCCACCCATAAATCAACACATCGGGATCGAGTCGAGCTAGGCTTGCGCCCCTAGACTTGCCACCCATAAATCAACACATCGGGATCGAGTCGAGCTAGGCTTATGCCCCTAGACTTGCCACCCATACTTGATCATTGACCACATTTGCATTACTTTGTTCTTTACTTTGAGATTGGTATTTTGATAGTCATAACATCATTTGAAACTTTGGATCATTAGCCAATGAGTGAGAGACATATGAGATTGGTACATTCACTTGTGAGAGATTGACATATTTATGTGACATAGCATGTTTGGAAACTTGGAACCATAATCAAAATAGAAAACATGTGAATAAACATTATTGGAAACATGACTCCATTGGAACCATTGGACAATCATTCATAACAAGATACTTGAGCATAACCACTATTGGAACATTGGACCATATCCTTGTTTGAGCTTTCGGAATATTAACCATGATAATGAGACATGAGACTCACAAATGATCCATGAGTAGGAAAGATATCACAATGACTATTGATAAACGGATATAGGATACCTTAGCACATTTTGGGATAGGACTAGTGAAATAGCAATGTGGATACTATTTGCCGCAAAAAGAAACGGACGGAGTAACCTTACATACCTTGTACTCCCAATACGGATATCCAATCCTAGATGTGCATACAATAGTCCCGCTCCTTCTTTATGTGTCACTCTACAACACAAATACATAACGGGATTCACATTAACCAACAACTACTTTACAATTGCATATAACATCAATGGGGTACATGTTTGCCTTGAACATGTCATTTCCCCTTGACAAAACCATTGATAGCATCATTATTCCAAAAATCCTCCAATATTCCCAACATTGACCAATATATAATAATCATTGCATTTCACCACAACACTCCTCCTTTACACTTTCTTATCCACACCACATCACAAATAATCCATCAATTCACCTTAATACACTTCATAGCACATATCGGCCAAAATCCCACAATTTACACTTATAGACAAGAACAAGTTTAACAACAAAAATAACACCATAGAAGTTCATATTTTATCCATACCATGATCTTTCATCAAAGGCACAAGTCCTAATTCAAGTTCAAATCTCATGGATGGCACATCTCGTACAAAAACCCAAAGTACTATGTTCAACTCTTTCAAGCATAACCAACAAGATTCACATACTCTACCATGAATATAATATATTAATCCATGACAATAATCACTTACCTAGGCTTGGAAGATGTTGATCTTGCTCCAAAGGTTAGCTTTGACCTCTTAGGGTTTGAGAGAAAAAAAAAGGGTTGCAAAATATCTACAAAGGCATGTGTTTTTCCAAATGAATAAAATCAGCATTTTTGCCCTTTATATAGGCTTTCAAGTCCATGCTTATCCACTTTGATTCAATGATTGATGTGTATGACTTAGTCAAATGGAAGAATGGGTCTTGTGACCCATTGGGCCATGTTTTCTTTTCATTTTTGGGCCCAATTTACTTAACCCAATAAAATCAATAATTTCTCGTGGTTTCATCATCTCATACGTGTTACGACAATATTCCTACTCATGTCATTCATATCTGTAGCCTCAATCCCAAAAACAAGCGATTCTAGCCACGTATGGCCTATTTTGCCCAAAAGGGTAAAATCGTCATTTTGACCCCAATTTCGTTCTCGAGGTAATTTATCATACCAATATAATATGTCATTTATTTCATGTATATACTCATGGTTGTAGAAGAAACGTGGCAAAAATCGGCTCAATACGTCCCCGAGAACCCTTGGGACTTAAACAAAATTTCAACTTTTGAAAGGTGCGCAGGGGCGGCGTGGCACGCTGCCTGGCGCGCCCCTTTACTGCCTCTGGACTGAAAATTTCAGCCCATAGCAGCGTGGCACGCCCCTGGGCGCGCCCTACCCAAAAAAAATATATATATTTTTTTTTTTTTTTTTTTTTTGCTCTCAAAACTAAGGTAAACATGTACGGGGTGTTACATTCTTCCCCCTTTAGGAACATTCGTCCTCGAATGTTAGTAACACTGTTTCATTGTAACACTTAAGCCGAAATGAATTCTTCAATTACTATATACACACTTAACACTTGTAAAGACTTATAACTCCAAATCTGTATCTTAAACTTTTCCTTCCATGTATCACAAGTACAAGTAATTAGATTTCATTAATGCTTCGATTTCCCTTGTGATTTCTTCGATGTACTAAGTTCTCCAATAGTGCCCCTACGGAAGCTACTCTTGCATTTCCTGATTCTTTCACTTCTCGATGTACCTTTTTACGTGTGAGATCCTCTGTAATTTGTACCTTTCCACTGGCAACAATACTGTATACCCTCCGATACACTTTCGGAGCATCGAATATAAAATACTACATGGACTGTGAAGAATTCCTGGACTAGTGCTAATAGATACGCAAGTTGCCCAAATCGTTGGACAACTCCTCTTTCTTTCCGAATCTCATTATCTTTTTTCATTGGTGACACTATCAACTTCTAATATCGGCATATGATTTATACCGACTTTGGGCCATTTGTAGCTACTGTTAAATCACCTTCACTTTCTCTATAGCTTGATGAACAAACTTTGACCTGGGCAACGCAAAATTTCATCAGCCGTAACCCATCCAATGGATGATCTTATATGTCCTTATATAAACCTTCGTAAGGTACCTTTTGATATCTTTATTGTAAGCAATTTCATTAGACGATCGATATTCATCCCCACTACGTTTAAAGTCCAACGTACAAACTCGTGACATATCTTCACATATTCTTATAATACATTCTGTTCGTCCATCCATTTAAGGATGACCAGCCATACTTACATTTATCTGTGTACTCATGCTTTACTGGAAAGACTTATCCACACTGTGCAATAAAGTGAGCCCCCCTCCTGTGTGATATAATAGTGAGTGGAGTCTCATGTAATCATACTATCTCTGTAACATACAATTTTTGCGTACCGTTCATCTGTATCGGTGGTCCTAACTTGTAGGAAATATGTTGACTCGGTAAACCAGTTCATGATTACTTATATGGAATCAACCTTCGCAATGTATGAGACAACCCTTTAATTCATTCCATGTTATTCATGTTCCACTTCCCAACTAGGAGGGTAATATATTGCATAAAACATACAGACTTCTGATGCCATACTGTTCGTCAGTGACCGCTTGGACATTGAACTACAAGTTCTACAATGTGCTTCTCATATATTCTTACCAATACATCTCTGCTACACCATGGTGTCTTTTGGTTGTTTTCGAACAAACAAACTACCGTATATCAAAGAGAAATACCAACCAACCTGCTAGACCTAAGCAACCTGTTGTATCTTCAAGTGTAGTTCCTGATGAAGATTATGATGAATCTGAGGAGGATGACTAATCAATTTTAAAGCCTAGGTAATATCTGAAGCTAAGACTAGGCTTCAAACCAAAAACATGCTGAGTCGATGAACTGGTACTAGGAGGATTGGCTTCAAGGGGGATGAAAATGGTGTGAGTACGCCTACTAATCTGTCATACTCACCAAGAAAATGACTTCAAAAAGCAAAGCAGCTACCAGTTGACGGTTGCAAAGGAGAAAAAATTAGCAAATTAAAGACAAAGAAGGGTGGAAAGCAGTAAAAAAGAAGTGACAATGCATTATTTAGTTTTTAGAGTTTTCATTGTTATGTAATGGCACAATGAAACTTTGAATTTTGTTCATGATTTTGATGTTAATTGGACTTGGAATTTGTTGCATCTGAGAACAAATGACTAATGTTTTATGGTTTTTGGACAATGTAATTATATAATAATGCCATTGCTTGTGTTTTAAGTGATTTTGGTGTCTCTCCTAGTGACAGTCTGCTATTGTGATAGTGTAGCTTTTGTAAAGTGAGCATACATAGTGTGCTATTATGAAAGTATTGTGAGACATTGTGTCACTGACGATAGTGCAAGTATTTATGAGTTACTTCTATTTGCCTTTTTTGGAGTTTGCTGCATATTTGGTGCACTTATTGCCCTAGTTTTGGTCCATCTTTTGTTGCTGTCTTGGTACAATTTTTACCAAAGTTTTGATGAATTTTTTGTCTTGTTTAGGCTATTGGTTTGGTGCCGATTTTGCTGTTATTTTGATCTAGTTTTGGTGCAGATATTGCACCAATTTTGATTCTCTAACCAACTCATTAGTGACAACAAAAATCAATGAAACTTGGTACTAACCAACAACTCATTAGTGCATATCAATTTGCTGTCCAAAGAGAAATATTTGCAGATAAAGTGCTAAATAGAAACTGCACAGAGTTGAAAACATTGGCACATGAAACTTCAGCTATATCAAAGCCAATATGACCTGAAAAACTACTAGGACCCTTTGCAAACCACATTCATCTAAATCAAGGCAAAAAATTAGTTGAACTACTGTAAAGATATTTATCCAGAAATTTACAAAATCTGTAAGAGGTAGCCAAACAAAATGAAAACAAAACAAAAAAGTAAAATGAAAACACTATCCACAAATTAATAGGAACAAAGCACAACATGATGGTTCTGTACAATAAGAGTCAACTAAAATGAACATGACCAATATCACCAGTCCTCAAAGAGGCAGCAACCTCATCTGCAATAGTCAAACAAGAGACTACCCAACCACTCAATGCAATCCACACCATCTTAGACATCCACAATGTCGTGCTCCATGGAACCGCCATTACATTAGTGACAACAAAAACAACTCATACTACTAACCAACTCATACTACTACTAACCGACTCAGATTACTAACCTAACCAACACAAACAGACCATACTACATCATCTTGGCAGTTACAAAATCAACAGTAATAGCCCAAGAGATTAGAAGCAACCTTATCAATTGATGCACTTTCAACTCCAATTTCGTTACTTTGTCATCTAAGATGTCCACATTCTTTCAAATTTGGACTTTCTACGCTATGCTTCAACTCCAAATTTTACACTTTATCCTTCAAATTTAAACTTTCATAAATGGTCATGCCTTTTAACTGTGAATCATTGTTTAGTTTTTGAATTTCAATGTCACCCATATCCTTCATGCTCTTCTTCAAATGGTCTCTTTCATTCCGAATTGGGTCCAATTCAACTTTTTGATTATGGATCATCAATGACACATGAGTTGAAAGTTTACTATCGACCCAATTCCAATAACCACAAGACAATGAGCCAGGACGACGACATTTATGGAATCGACATCCATCATTTTCAAAGGTTGTAGCAATGAATTATCTTGCAATCAATCCGCACTTACATGCATGAGTCTCAACTTGTTGAGGAGAAGAAACAGAAGAAGATGCTGATATTTTAACCAAAAAAATTGGAGATATACCTATTTGATGGAGGAAGAAGAAGTTATCTTCCAAGAACCCAAAAATAATCGAGGAAGAAGAAGAAGAGTTGAAAAATTCAAAGATTTTCCTATCTGATGGAGGAAGAAGAAGTTTTACCGATGAGGTTAACTGGAAAAGACCACCGGAGCACCTCACCGCCGGTTCTTCAGCGATGAGGTCGTGGCTTAATTTTTCAGAAGATGAAATGTTATATTTAGGAGGGTTTTCTCCTTTTCGTTATTAGGGTTGCGTCGGGTCGCTGGGTCGGATAATTTAAATGGGAACCGGGTTGAATTTTGGGGAATATATAATTAGTTTTTAATTAATTAAAGTTCCAACCAATAACAAGCTGCCACGTGTTAAGTTAGAAGCTTAGTCACATGTTTGTTAAGTGGAAGGGTATTTTAGACCCCAAAGGTGGAAGGAGGGTATTTTAGGATCATTTTCAATACTTGAAGGGTATATTTGGCCTTTTTCCGAACAAAATATATTGGGTCATAATGGACCATGATTATTTAGATAGGAGCTTTGGTAAATTAAACTTTTAGCAATATTCAGAACTTAAAAACCTAATTTTATTTTGTCCATATATATTGCTTTGTTAACAATCAAGAGAGAAACTACGGGTGTTTGGGTCGGCTTATTTTAAGTACTTTTGGTTTTTAAGCCCTTTTTTATTTTGGAGTGTTTGGGAAACGCAAAGCTAAAAGCCAATAGTTGGGTATTCCCAACTTATGAATTTTAATAGGCGTTTGACCATGAAAACATAAAAAAGATCACTTTATTTGAAATTTTTAAAATTGGAGTTGGAGTGATGTTTGACCATAGTTTTTGCTAGAGCCATCAAAATGGGCCTAGACCATGAGGCTGGCCCAACCCAACCTGCTAATAGGATAGAGTTGGGTTAAGATTTTTCAAGTCTATTTAAAACTGGGGTTTATAAGCCTAACCCGAGTTGACCCTTAGCCCTTGAGGCTTGATCGAGGCCGGGCCGGGGCCAGCCCATGGGCCAAAAATATGATTTAATTCGAATTTACATGTTCACTTTTTCAAATTTCCCTCACTTATTTATTTGTTAAAAAAAATAATTATTTTTTATTTTAACACTTTTTGCTAGATTTTTATCTAAAATTATCGAAACAACATAATTGTTTGCCATATTTGATTTCAAAATCTTCTCATTTTCTTGATGTAATATATCTTAGCTGTGAGATTGTAAGTTGATGTAACACCCCGTACCTTTCCAACCCTACTTGATGACATTGAATAATGTTTACTTAGGTGTCGAGAGTTATAGGTATGTATTTGATAGTGTAAAGATGAGAAAAATTGAAATTTGGCCTTGTACATGTGACTAGCCTTTTCATAGGAAGTGTTTGGTGGTTTCGTGGAGCATTTGTGTAGTACCTCGTACACATTCTAACCTCATTTGGTGACTTAGAGTCATGTTTACTTGATTATTAAGATCACTAAGTAAGTATTTTGTAGTGTTTTGATAAGGTATTGGACGATACGCAAGTGTTGGAAAAATGGCCGAAAAATTCAGCAAAGCATCAAAACTTGCGCCACTACCCTGTTTCAGGGTGTGTGGCGCAAGCCACCTGATTCATAGGGGTCTCAAAACTTGCGCCACTGCCTTGTTTTGCAGCAGTGGCGCAAGGCACAAACATTTTGCCTTCCCGAGCTCGTTTCGCAATGCAATTCTACGACGCTTCTTGGATGGTTTCTTTTGGTTCTTTGGAGTTATTTGAGCATTGTTAAAGCTTCAAACACTTCAATATACTCCTACATACTTCTACATGACCAAATCATGAAATGTGAATAGCGATCCAAAAATGTCCAATGAAGCCAAAGGCGACTAGAATTCCTACTTTTGCGATCGAGGCGACGAATGAGAATCTCGTAAGAGAATAGTGTCGTGACATTATGAAATTATGTAAACATGAGATATATGGTAAATAATACATGAAATGTGATAGGTCACATGGATATGGGTTATTGGGCCCAAAGTTAGGCCCAAAATGGAATTTAAAAGACATGGCCCAAGGGCAAAATGACCCATTCTTGCCATTAATACTCAATTATTGCTCCCAAGTGGCTAAGCTTGACTTGGGGTCTATATAAAGGCCCCAAGATCAGATTTTTGTTATTTCCCAAAACACTCTCATGCCTTTAAGATATTTTCTCAATATTTCTCATTTCCAAACCCTAAAGTAAAATATTCCTTTGGACTCCTTGGACAAGATCAACATATTCCAAGCCTTGGTAAGTATTTATTCTCATGGATTAACCTATTATATGCATGAGAGAATATGTATATCATGTTGGTTATGGTTGGAAAGGTTGGACATGGCACTTTTGGTTTTGTGAAAGAGATGTGTTATCCATGGGATTATAGTTTGAATTATGACTTGTGCCTTTGATGAAAGATCATGGTATGGACAAAATAAGAACATCTATGGTGTTATTTTGTTATTAAATTTGTTATTTTTCTATAAGTGCAAATTATGGGATTTTGGTCGATTTGTGCTATGAAGTGTATTCAAGTGAATTGATGGATTGTTTGTGATGTGGTGTGGATAAGAAAGTGTAAAGGGGAATTGTTGTGGTGGAATGTATTGATTATCATGTATTGGTCAATGTTGGGAATATTGGAGGATTTTTGGAATAATGATTTTATCAATGGTTTTGTCAAGGGGGAAATGGCATGTTAAAGCTAAACATGTGACTTATGGTTATTTTATGCATTTGTAAAGTAATTGGTGGTTAATGTGAATTTCGTTATGCATTTGTGTTGTAGAGTGACACATAAAGAAGAAGCGGGACTATTGTATGCACCCCTAGGATTATATATTCATATTGCGAATCCAAGGTATGTAAGGTTACTTTCTATATCTTTCTGCAACATATGGTATTCACAATGTCATAGCACTCGTTTGATTTCGAAATACTCTAAGGTATTCCGTATCCGATAGTTGGCTAGAGTTACTCATATGTTCCTTACTCATTGGTCAATGGTGAATTATATGACTCATGCCCATTGGTTGACTCATGGTCATTGGCTAACATGTCAAATGTTCTAAGGTATTGCACCTCAAGTTGGTGAATAGTTGATATCCACATGTATCGTATTTAGTGATCATTATCCGAAGGCTCCAAAAGTGTACTATTCCAAGGGGGTTCTATAGTATTCCAACTAAGGTTGATATATTATTATTCATATGTGTTTTAATCCTAGACGAATCATGACCCACTTAGTTCTTATTTATGTGCGGAAGTTCTTAAGATGTCATAACATTGTAGATTCTAAGAGAACTACCTCAATGAGAGTAATGAGGTAAGGAGAGCTTGTTTAGTTGAATAGCATGATTCCAATCATGTCTTGTTCCAAAGTCCTATAGTATGATGGTTATCCTTGTGCCTATTATTTATAAGTAAGAGTACCAATCTCGTAAGAGTAATAAGAGAGGTGATGTGCAAGTTAGTATAATTATTCCTCATAAGTGAAGATGTCAATCTCATGAGGTAAAGGAGTGAAGGGGATGTGTATATAAGTGTGTGCTTTAATGTCATGATCTTTAACGTGTCATTCTCATAATTATGTAAAGGGTGTTAGATTGGAAAGGAGTAATACGCATGGTTGATTTACGTTTCATTGAGTATGGATCACATTCTAAAGGGTATAAGTTCAAGAGGGAATAGTCCCAAGATTATGCTATGTTATTCATTATAGCCCACCAAAGGTGGAGGCCCGGTATCATGCTTACTTATATAAGATCTCATAGGAATAGTGAAGGAGGTGAAGTGCGAGCTACTATATCTATCCCTCACTAGTTAAGGTGCGAATCTCATGAAGTCAAAGAGTGACATAGTTGTGTGTTTCAATAAGGTCCTAAGGCATCCCTTTTCACGTTATCATCTAGTGTTAATCATATATACCTTATTCTTGATTTATTATTATTCATGTGTTACATAATTATGGCTCATGGTTCCAAGGTTCAACTAATGTTATGTTCTAAAGCTTTCAAATCATGTTGTGATCCTCAATGTATCTGTAACATCCCGTACCTTTTCGACCTATGTGATGATGTTGAACAATGGTTACTTAAGTTTCGAGACGCTATGAGTATGTATTTTGTAAGGTTGGTGATGAAAAAAAAATTAATTAATTCGAGCCTCGTACATGTGATTAGATTTTAGTCGGAGATGTCTTGTGTAATACCCCATACATTTCCAACCTCATTTGGTACCTTGGAGTCATGTTTACTTGATGATTAAGGTCACTACGTAAGTATTTTGTAGTGTTTTGATAGGGTATTAGATGATATGCAAGTGTTAGAAAAAAATGGCTGAAAAATCCAGCAGGCCACTGATTCAGAGAACCTTCAATTCCTGCGCCACTGCTGCAAAGCAAGGCAGTGGCGCAAGGCACAACATAATTGGCCTTTCCGAGCTCGTTTTGCGACGAAATGCAACGACGATTCTTCCATGGTTTCTTTTGATTCCTTGGAGTTCCTTTAGCATTGTTAAGGCTTCAAATACCTCGATACACTACTACATACTCCTACATGATCAAACCATGGAATACAAGAATTTACCAAAATGTTCAAAGAAGCCATAGGTGACTAGAATTCCTATTTTTGCGATTGAGGCTACGAATGAAAATCTCATAAGTGAATATTGTCGTGGCATTATGAAATTATTTAAACATGAGATATATGATGGATTATACATGAGAAATGGTGGGCTAGGATAATATGTGTTAATGGGCCAATTTGAGGCCCAAAATGGGATAAAATGCAAGGCCCAAAGGGGAAACAAAAGACCCATTCTTCCATTGACCAAATGGACATGGAATTTAATTCCAAAGAAGACTTGAGGGCCTATATATATGTGGAAGAATCAGATTTTTATTCCAAAAGACACACATCACTTTTCTAGAATTTTCAAGATAAATCCCTTTTGGCTTTGCAAACCCTAAGTCATCTTTTGGACAAGATCAACATATTCCAAGCCTTGGTAAGTATTTATTTTCATGGATTAATATCTTATATGCATAAAAGAATATGTATATCATGTTGGTTGTGCTTGGAAAAGTTGGTCATGGAACTTGGTGAGTTTGTATGAGATTTGTGGTATATGGAATTCAAGTGTGAATTAGGCCTTGTGCCTTTGATGAAAAAGCATGGTATGGACAAAATATGAACATGTATGGTGTTATTTTTGGTATAAAACTTGTTCTTTTCTAAAAGTGGGAATTTTGGGATTTTGGCCGATATGTGTTATGAGTTGAATTAAGGTGCTTTGATGGATTATTTGTGATGTGTTATGGATAAGAAAGTGTAAAGGAGAAGTATTGTGGTGAAATGTATTGATTTCATGTATTGGTCATGTCACGACCCAATATTTGGGTCATGATGGCGCCTATCGTAACCCACCAATAGGCAAGCCAAACCCTAGTCCGGAGCAACAAGCGACGGGCTAACGGGCGGAATCTCATAAAACAGAGAAGAAGTGGAAGTAACCATAACCATATTTATAAACATGCTAAGACTGAGAAGGAAGAGGACAACGTATATAAAGTCCAGAACCCCTCCCAAGACCTGGTGGGGTCAGTACATGAGCCACTACTAACATACCCAAAATACAAGACAGAAACCAAACATGTATAATAAGTACAATAGTCTTGAGAGCAAAAGACTATACAGTAGAGGATGGAGAAGGATCTGCCTCGGACGTCAGTAAGCTCACCCTGCTCCGGAATCAGTGCTGAGAAAAGAGTCACGTCAAAACCGTCGACTGGTGCCTGGATCTGCATCGGGGAAAAAGATGCAGAAGTGCAGTATGAGTACCAGGGCAACGGGTACTCAGTAGGCATCATCGGCCGACTGAGCTTAATATAATATAAGCAAGCTAAAGTGCAGGGGGCATGCTAAGTCCGGGGTACAAGTAATAGATACATAAGTAACGGCCGAGGCGTATAGATATGCTCAGGGAAAATATAAGTGCGATACATAATAACGAGTAAATAAATGCGTAAGTAAACACACAAGTCAAACATAACCTATCTGGGCCCCCATAAGCCCGATAGGCACACGGAAGAAAACAATAACCCAGTCTGGCCCCCATAAACCAGCGGGACACACAAGAAAAGTAAATGCATAGTCACCAGTGTCTCGAGGCTGTATCAGTATCCAGTAACCCCAATAACCAACAGGAGTGCACCGGGCTTGAACCGGCACCAATGGGTAATAACAAGAGGCCAGACGCCGGAGTCGAACCGGAAGCAGTGGGTAATAACAAGAGGCCACATATATATATCATATCTGCCGGACTCGAACCGGAACTCATAGAACAACAACATCATAATCACGGTACCCAGTACCAAAACTCTCCAATCATATCATAACCAGATGCCGGACTCGAACCGGAACTCATAATAATCAGTGGCCGGACTCGAACCGGAACTCATAGTGTACCACAATCCGGGGCCGGACTCGAACCGGAACACCCAATAGTCAATAACCAAAATCATCATACCTGAATCAGTAGCCGGACTCGAACCGGAACTCATCATAGCCAGTAACCAGAACAGAATCAAATGTCATATCATATGAAATAAACGGGGAACGCCCTAGTGCCAAGTCAATACTATTATATAGGTACAAAAGCTAACTCTACAACATGCTATAAGTCAATCTCGGGGTACTTCTAGGTCAACTACCTACTATAAAAATATGTATATAACAGTCACATTACAAGTCATGGAAAGGCGGTTCAGCGTTCTAAGTCAAACTAGCCGACCCCAATCAAATACGGTGCTATCAGGGACGAACAAAGCTAGACGGGCCAACCGGTATAATCGGGGTGACTCAATCCCGTCATAACCCTAATAGTCATATAGGGCTTATCTAAGCCCAAAGATGTCAAAGTTTCAACAAGTCGACAAAAAGGGTAACGGGGCCCGCTATCGGGTCCCGAAAACCAGGTCTGGTTATACTTGTCTAAGTCTGGGCTAAGTCTGTCTAAGACTGGACTAAGGTCCAACAATAACATTCCCAGACTAGCAACAACAACAACAATACTATCCGACCCCAAATAGGTCATCCGTGGGGTACCACGAGGATAACGGGCCTGGAATATATCCGAATAGCCCTATCCGGCCTAGAAGGCCTAAATCATAGCAAACCACCACCACCAAGTCTCTAATATCAGCCTGCAATACCAGCACAATAGCATACATATATCACACATAAGCCCAATCTAAGTGCAAAAGGGAGGTAAACCTAGCCTACCTGGACGCCTGCCGCAAGCCTGCTAAGAAAACCAGCTAAATAGGAGCCTTTCCCTTTCGAGAGGCCTCAGACTGCTGCCAAGCTATCAAAATAATAAACTACATGTCACAACATGACTATTGACACCTATATTGCATTAGTTCGGAAAAAAGTCCGAATAGTCCACGTGGGGCCCGCTTGCGGTATCGTAAAACTGAAACCGTCACAGTGTCCCAAATAACTATGTGACCAATAGTCACAACTATCACTGCTCCATTTGAGCTCAAAATGTAGCTCAAACATCAATACCAATCCCAAAGTATACACGAAAATTACCGTAAAAATAAGAAAACATACCGTAGAAATGACGAGAGCGAGTCCACGGACTCAAATATATAAACCCCTAAGCTTAATTCTTAACAGAATAGCGCAAGATTGCGCTTAAATTTAATAGCAGATAGTGAAATGTAGAAACGGTAGGAATTATTTTGTTTTAAAGTGAAATGATGATATATTTATATATATATACTACCCATGTTAGTTAGTCACATAGTAAGGTAACTTTGATAGGTGGCAGAATGCTACTATCTTAGTGAATGTGGAGGTGGCGATACCACCCAAATTCTTATCTCATTATATATATATTCGGGTATTGCATAGGCTCGTGGTAAAATAAATATAACTTTTTAAATATACCATAATTAATAGAAAATTATTTCTAACAAAACCTCTATAAAATAAAAATATTATTTTAACATATTTACATTCCCTATCTCCGCTTAAATTATTAATAGGTTATAAAACTATTATAAAGTAGTATAGATATATCATAACTAAAGAATTTTATAAATTTCAAAAATATTTTCGCAAAGTAATTAACTACGTCATTTTGCCAAATTTAAATTTATTTTAATATTTTACAATGTGCTCGGTCTAAATAATATTCTCAAACGAACTGCCTGGGAATCGAACTGTCAGTCCCAGCAAGTCATAAATAACTTAGGGCAGTTATAGAAAAGCTCTAAACGCTGACAACACACGAAAACGAAGGAAATGACCGGGAAGGTCATTACAATATCCACTACTAAAAGGACTTTCGTCCGCGAAAGTCAAGAATAAGCACGTACCTGAAGATGTGAACAAGTAGGGATACTGGGCTCGCATGTCACGTTCAAGCTCCCAAGTTGCCTCCTCAATCGGACGGTGACGCCACTGTACCTTAACCACTGGAATGTCCCGGGAGCGTAACCGTCTGACATCTCTGGCTAAAATGGACACAGGCTCCTCCACAAATGTTAGTTTCTCGTCTAACTGAACCGAGTCCCACTGAAGCACATGCGACTCATCTGGAATATATTGTCGTAGCATAGAAACATGAAATACTGGGTGGATAGCTGAAAATGCCGGAGGTAAAGCTAACACATAAGCCACCTCTCCAACTGTCCGCAAAATCTCAAAGGGTCCAATATACCTGGGGCTAAGCTTACCCTTCCTACCAAACCGCATCACGCCCTTCATGGGCGATACTCGTAAGAAGACCCTATCACCCACCCTGAATTTCAACGGACGACGTCTACGGTCAGCATAACTCCTCTGTCTACTCTGAGCTGTCCGCAGCCTGTCCTGAATTACTCGAACTCGGTCCAAAGATTCTCGGAGTACATCTGTGCCACGAGGACTGACTTCTGAAGTTTCAAACCAGCCAACTGGAGATCGACACCGTCTGCCATATAAAGCCTCAAACGGAGCCATTTGAATGCTGGAGTGGAAGCTATTATTATACGCAAACTCGGCTAAAGGTAAGAATTGATCCCATTGACCCCCAAAGTCTAACACACAAGCGCGGAGCATATCCTCCAATACCTGAATCGTCCTCTCCGACTGCCCGTCTGTTTGAGGGTGAAATGCAGTGCTGAGGTCCACCTGGGTACCCAAATCTTCCTGGAAAGTCTGCCAGAAACTGGAGGTAAACTGAGACCCTCGGTCTGAGATAATGGATATTGGCACTCCATGTAGGCGGACCACCTCCTGAATATATACACGAGCTAACCTCTCAGCACTATAGGAGACTCGAACAGGGATAAAGTGTGCAGACTTAGTCAACCGGTCCACAATAACCCAAATACTATCAAAACCACGGAAGGTGCGAGGCAATCCAACAATGAAATCCATAGTGACCCGCTCCCATTTCCACTCGGGGATGGGTAATTGCTGAAATAAACCACCGGGTCTCTGATGTTCGGCCTTTACCTGCTGACAACAAAGGCATCGGGCTACAAACCCTGCTATATCTCTCCGCATACCGCTCCACCAATAGTGTTGTCTCAGATCTCTATACATCTTAGCTGTCCCGGGGTGAATAGAATATCTAGAACTGTGAGCTTCACGCAAAATCAACTGAATTAAATCTTCAATCCTCGGAACACAAATACGACCGTCAAACCTCAGAACACCATCAGAACCCAAGGTAGCTCTCTCAGACTCACCCTTCAATACCTGATCTCGAATTCTACGGAGACCGCTATCTTCAAATTGACGACTCTGAATCTGCTCCAGCAAAGTAGATCTCGCACCAACACAAGCGATAACCTTTTTGGGGTCAGAAATATCCAAACGCACCATCGAGTTAGCTAAGGACTGAATATCCAAAGCCAACGGCCGCTGAGAGACTGGAATGAAGGCTAAGCTACCCATACTCACTGCCTTCCGGCTCAAGGCGTCCGCTACCACATTCGCCTTGCCCGGATGATAGAGAATAGAGATATCATAGTCCTTCAGCAACTCAATCCACCTGCGCTGCCTCGAATTAAGATCCCTCTGAGTCATAATATGCTGAAGACTACGGTGGTCTGTAAAGATCTCACAATGAACACCATAGAGATAATGCCTCCAAATCCGTAGTGCAAACACAACCGCTGCTAACTCTAAATCATGAGTGGGATAGTTACGCTCGTGCACCTTCAGCTGCCTCGATGCATAAGCAATAACATGACCCTGCTGCATCAGAACACATCCCAAACCAATACCAGACGCATCACAATACACGATAAAACCCTCGCCCTCAACTGGAAGAGTCAACACAGGGGCAGAAGTAAGTCGATCCTTAAGCTTCAGAAAGCTTGCCTCACAATCCTCAGACCACTGAAATGGAACCTCCTTCCTGGTCAGTCTGGTCATAGGAGATGCAATAGACGAGAAGCCCTCAACAAATCGCCTGTAGTATCCTGCCAACCCAACAAAGCTGCGAACCTCGGTAGGTGACGTGGGCCTAGCCCAACCTCGAATAGCCTCAATCTTTGCTGGGTCTACCATGATACCGTGTCTGGACACAACATGGCCCAAGAAAGCTACAGACTCAAGCCAGAACTCACACTTTGAGAACTTGGCATACAACCGATGATCTCTCAAAGTGTGGAGCACAATCCTCAAATGCTGCTCATGCTCCTCGTTACTCCTCGAATAAACCAAGATGTCGTCAATAAACACAATCACAAAGGAGTCCAAGTATGGCCTGAATACACGATTCATCAAATCCATGAAAGCTGCTGGGGCATTAGTCAACCCAAAAGACATCACCAGGAACTCATAATGGCCGTACCGAGTCCTGAAGGCTGTCTTTGGGATGTCCTCAGCCCTAACTCTCAACTGATGGTATCCAGATCTCAAATCTATTTTTGAGAATACCGCTGCACCTTGAAGTTGATCAAACAAATCATCGATACGAGGCATAGGATACTTATTCTTCACAGTTACCTTATTCAACTGCCTGTAATCAATACACATGCGCATAGATCCATCCTTCTTCTTTACAAACAGAACTGGAGCACCCCACGGAGACACACTCGGCCTGATAAAACCCTTCCCCAGAAGGTCCTGGAGCTGAGTACTCAACTCTCTCAATTCAGCAGGAGCCATACGATAAGGAGCTATAGAAATAGGTCGGGTGCCCGGCTCAAGGTCAATAATGAACTCTATCTCACGCTCAGGAGGAAGGCCAGGTAAGTCAGTCGGGAATACATCAGGAAACTCACGAACAACTGGGACGGAGTCAAGTGACGGACTCTCAATGCTAGCATCCCGAACATAAGCAAGGAATGAATCACATCCCCTCGACATCAATCTACGAGCACGAACATATGAAATAATCCCTGTCGGTGTGCGGCTAACAGAACCCTGCCACACCACCGGGGGTACACCAGGCATGGCTAAGGTAACGGTCTTGGTAAAGCAATCCAAGACTGCATGATGAAAAGACAACCAGTCCATGCCCAGAATCACATCAAAGTCTACCATGGCCAATACAATAAAATCAACCTGAGTCTCAAACTCCTGAATAGTCACCAGACAAGATCTATATACCCGATCCACTACTAAGGAATCACCAACGGGGGTAGATACACGTAAGGGCATAGATAATAACTCAGAACACAAACCCAACCGTGGTGCATAATAAGTAGATACATAAGAAAACATGGATCCAGGATCAAATAATGCAGAGGCTGGCTGATGGCATACGGAAATCGTACCTGTAATCACTGCATCCGAAGCCTCAGCCTCCGGTCTAGCCGGCACGGCATACAACTGACGCTGGCTACCACTAGTCTGAACACCGCCCTGACCACCAGTCCGACCTCCCTGCGCTCTACCTCGAGAACCCTGGGGACCACCCCGACGACCCTGTGCACCACCTCTACCTGCTGGAGGTATAGATCTGAGGGGCTGTGCTGTCTGAACTGAAGGCTCAATCGCCATGCGCTGAGGACACTCACGCTCAAAATGACCGACAACCCCACAAGTGTAGCATGCTCCTGGCTCCCTGCTCGGCCTAGAAGGTCCGGCTGAGCTAGTATGACCACCTCTAGTCGATGAACTGGACTGACCACGTCCTTGAGGCTGGCTAACAGAACCACTATAGGTGGGCTGACCCCTATCAAATATTTGCAAAGCTGACTGTACGGGCCTACTGGGCTGACCCTGTCGCTGAAAAGACTGCTGCTGCTGCTGAGGGTACCTACCCTGAAACTGGAACCCACGACCTCTGAACTGTGAACCACTATTGCTCCCACTGAAACTACCCTGAACACGAGGTCTCTTATCGCTGCCCCCTTGGGCCTCGCGATCCATCTCCTCAATAGAGTATACATGCTCGATAATCTCTGCGAATGACTTCCCTGAAGTCACTAAACTCTGGGTAGCTCTGCGGAGTGGCAATCTCAGTCCCCTGACAAAACATCTAACTCTCTCATACTCATCAGGCAAAATAGAAGTAGCATGCCTAGCAAGATCATGAAACCTCGCCTCATACTCGGCGACAGATAACGAACCCTGAGTCAATCTGGAGAACTCATCTCTAAGTCGCTCCCGCATAGTACGGGGCATATACTTCCCCAAGAAAATCTCAGAGAACTGGGTCCAAGTAACCGGCGGAGATCCTGCTGGCCTGGAATCAAGATATCCCCTCCACCATCTCCTCGCTGCAGTATCAAGCTGATATGCCACAAAATCAACACCACGAGACTGTACCAATCCCAAATTCCGCAATCTATCCTCGCAGCTGGACAAGAACTCATATGCATCCTCACCCGGAGTACCAGCAAATCTCGGTGGAGTCAACCTCAAGAAACGCCCCAACATCTTCTGCTCATCGACAGACATAGCAGGCTGATCTATAACTGGCTGTGGAGCTACCGGTGCTGGCGGAATCTCAACTCTGGGTGCTGCAGCTGCAGGCTGCGCCCCAACACCAACTCCCTGTACTGCTGGTTGGGCTCCCTCGGCTGACGGACCTCCAACTAGCCCCAACAACTGAAGTAATGTACCTCGGAGCAAAGAAGCATCTATAAATCCAGGTGGAGCCTGGGCTGCTCCCTGGCCCACCGGCTGCTGCGGAGGCGGAACATCTGGAGCTATAACGGGATCGGGTAACTGATCCCTAGCATGATCTCGGCCTGGGGCTGCTGCTCTGCCCTGCCCCCGACCTCTGGGTCGACCTCGGCCCCTAACAGGAGCCCTTACTGTAGGCTCGGGGTCCTGACCCTCGGGTCTCGCACCCTGCGTCCTAACCATCTGCATAAAGAGTGAACAAAATGAAAATCAGAAACCAACATAGACTCAACGCACGGACATGAGGCAAGAAAATAAGAGACTCCCCTAAGAATGCTCCGTAGCCTCCCGAAGATAGGATACAGGCGTCCCCGCACCGATCCACAGGACTCTACTAAACATTGGCCCATGTACCGACACTACCTAGACAACCTAGGCTCTGATACCAAGCTGTCACGACCCAATATTTGGGTCATGATGGCGCCTATCGTAACCCACCAATAGGCAAGCCAAACCCTAGTCCGGAGCAACAAGCGACGGGCTAACGGGCGGAATCTCATAAAACAGAGAAGAAGTGGAAGTAACCATAACCATATTTATAAACATGCTAAGACTGAGAAGGAAGAGGACAACGTATATAAAGTCCAGAACCCCTCCCAAGACCTGGTGGGGTCAGTACATGAGCCACTACTAACATACCCAAAATACAAGACAGAAACCAAACATGTATAATAAGTACAATAGTCTTGAGAGCAAAAGACTATACAGTAGAGGATGGAGAAGGATCTGCCTCGGACGTCAGTAAGCTCACCCTGCTCCGAAATCAGTGCTGAGAAAAGAGTCACGTCAAAACCGTCGACTGGTGCCTGGATCTGCATCGGGGAAAAAGATGCAGAAGTGCAGTATGAGTACCAGGGAAACGGGTACTCAGTAGGCATCATCGGCCGACTGAGCTTAATATAATATAAGCAAGCTAAAGTGCAGGGGGCATGCTAAGTCCGGGGTACAAGTAATAGATACATAAGTAACGGCCGAGGCGTATAGATATGCTCAGGGAAAATATAAGTGCGATACATAATAACGAGTAAATAAATGCGTAAGTAAACACACAAGTCAAACATAACCTATCTGGGCCCCCATAAGCCCGATAGGCACACGGAAGAAAACAATAACCCAGTCTGGCCCCCATAAACCAGCGGGACACACAAGAAAAGTAAATGCATAGTCACCAGTGTCTCGAGGCTGTATCAGTATCCAGTAACCCCAATAACCAACAGGAGTGCACCGGGCTTGAACCGGCACCAATGGGTAATAACAAGAGGCCAGACGCCGGAGTCGAACCGGAAGCAGTGGGTAATAACAAGAGGCCACATATATATATCATATCTGCCGGACTCGAACCGAAACTCATAGAACAACAACATCATAATCACGGTACCCAGTACCAAAACTCTCCAATCATATCATAACCAGATGCCGGACTCGAACCGAAACTCATAATAATCAGTGGCCGGACTCGAACCGGAACTCATAGTGTACCACAATCCGGGGCCGGACTCGAACCGGAACACCCAATAGTCAATAACCAAAATCATCATACCTGAATCAGTAGCCGGACTCGAACCGGAACTCATCATAGCCAGTAACCAAAACAGAATCAAATGTCATATCATATGAAATAAACGGGGAACGCCCTAGTGCCAAGTCAATACTATTATATAGGTACAAAAGCTAACTCTACAACATGCTATAAGTCAATCTCGGGGTACTTCTAGGTCAACTACCTACTATAAAAATATGTATATAACAGTCACATTACAAGTCATGGAAAGGCGGTTCAGCGTTCTAAGTCAAACTAGCCGACCCCAATCAAATACGGTGCTATCAGGGACGAACAAAGCTAGACGGGCCAACCGGGTATAATCGGGGTGACTCAATCCCGTCATAACCCTAATAGTCATATAGGGCTTATCTAAGCCCAAAGATGTCAAAGTTTCAACAAGTCGACAAAAAGGGTAACGGGGCCCGCTACCGGGTCCCGAAAACCAGGTCTGGTTATACTTGTCTAAGTCTGGGCTAAGTCTGTCTAAGACTGGACTAAGGTCCAACAATAACATTCCCAGACTAGCAACAACAACAACAATACTATCCGACCCCAAATAGGTCATCCGTGGGGTACCACGAGGATAACGGGCCTGGAATATATCTGAATAGCCCTATCCGGCCTAGAAGGCCTAAATCATAGCAAACCACCACCACCAAGTCTATAATATCAGCCCGCAATACCAGCACAATAGCATACATATATCACACATAAGCCCAATCTAAGTGCAAAAGGGAGGTAAACCTAGCCTACCTGGACGCCTGCCGCAAGCCTGCTAAGAAAACCAGCTAAATAGGAGCCTTTCCCTTTCGAGAGGCCTCAGACTGCTGCCAAGCTATCAAAATAATAAACTACATGTCACAACATGACTATTGACACCTATATTGCATTAGTTCGGAAAAAAGTCCGAATAGTCCACGTGGGGCCCGCTTGCGGTATCGTAAAACTGAAACCGTCACAGTGTCCCAAATAACTATGTGACCAATAGTCACAACTATCACTGCTCCATTTGAGCTCAAAATGTAGCTCAAACATCAATACCAATCCCAAAGTATACACGAAAATTACCGTAAAAATAAGAAAACATACCGTAGAAATGACGAGAGCGAGTCCACGGACTCAAATATATAAACCCCTAAGCTTAATTCTTAACAGAATAGCGCAAGATTGCGCTTAAATTTAATAGCAGATAGTGAAATGTAGAAACGGTAGGAATTATTTTGTTTTAAAGTGAAATGATGATATATTTATATATATATACTACCCATGTTAGTTAGTCACATAGTAAGGTAACTTTGATAGGTGGCAGAATGCTACTATCTTAGTGAATGTGGAGGTGGCGATACCACCCAAATTCTTATCTCATTATATATATATTCGGGTATTGCATAGGCTCGTGGTAAAATAAATATAACTTTTTAAATATACCATAATTAATAGAAAATTATTTCTAACAAAACCTCTATAAAATAAAAATATTATTTTAACATATTTACATTCCCTATCTCCGCTTAAATTATTAATAGGTTATAAAACTATTATAAAGTAGTATAGATATATCATAACTAAAGAATTTTATAAATTTCAAAAATATTTTCGCAAAGTAATTAACTACGTCATTTTGCCAAATTTAAATTTATTTTAATATTTTACAATGTGCTCGGTCTAAATAATATTCTCAAACGAACTGCCTGGGAATCGAACTGTCAGTCCCAGCAAGTCATAAATAACTTGGGGCAGTTATAGAAAAGCTCTAAACGCTGACAACACACGAAAACGAAGGAAATGACCGGGAAGGTCATTACAGGTCAATGTTGGGAATATTATGGAATTTTTGGAATAATAGTATGATCAATGGTTTTGTCAAAGGGAAATGACATGTTGAAAGCCAAACATGTAATTCATTGACATGGTATGCATTTGTAAAGTAATTGGTGGTTAATGTGAATTTCGTTATGTATTTGTAGACACATAAAGAAGGAGTGGGATTATTGTCTACGCATCTAAGGTTGTAGATTCGTATTGCGAATCCAAGGTATGCAAGGTTACTTTGTCCGTATCTTTCTACGGCCAATAGTGTTCACATTGACATTTCTCTAGTTCTATTCCGAAATGTACTAAGGTATCCCATATGCACTTATCTATGGTCATTGTCATATATTTCCTACTCATTGATCAATTGTGAATCTCATTTCTCATATTCATGGTTAATGTTCCGAAAGGTCAAATAAGGCTATGTTCCAATATTCCAATAGTGCCTATACTTGTGTCTCTTGTTCATGGATTATTGTCCAATGGTTCCAATGGTATCATGGTGCTAGTTATATTATATTTCTCATTGATATTTATTCACATGTTCTTCACTTATTGGTCAATGATTCAAAGTTTCCAACAATGTTGTGTTCCAAAGTTCCAAAGTGATGTTATGATTATCAAAGTATCAATCTCAAAGTAATGAACAAAGTAATGCAAATGTGGTCAATGATCAAGTACGGGTGGCAAGTCTAGGGGCGTAAGCCTAGCTCGACTCGATCCCGAGATATGGATTTATGGGTGGCAAGTCTAGGGGCGTAAGCCTAGCTCGACTCGATCCCGAGGGTGGCAAGTCTAGGGGCATAAGCCTAGCTCGACTCGATCCCTATATGATGATATGAAAGACCCACTGATCAGTCGGGGCCCGGGTACATTGTGATATATGTGATAACAAGTGAGCATTGAGATAAATCTGAGCCTTGCATACTCAGTACTTATTTCGTACTGACCCCTCTCGGGGAATTTACCTTACTTGCTGCAGGCGCAGGTCCCAGTAGGCCTCCTCAGTAGATTGCCAGTGTTAGCGGCTCTTTGGTGAGCTCCAGCTCATTCGGGGCTTCTCCGAGTCAAAGTATATATGTTTTGGTATTGTACATGTTGTATAAAGCGGGGACTTGTCCCGACTTATGGTTCATTTTGGTCAATGCTCTTGTTAGAGGCTTTTGTAGACCGACGTGGGTGTACTAGTGTAAATGACACATGTTGTTTTGACTGGATGGCCTCAACGGCCAAGTTTCATATGTATGCCTAAATATGTCCCTTGTTCTCCTTTATTCGTATTTCATAATATTATGCAATGGTGGTTATGAATATTATATGCATATGATTGAGCATAGGCAAAGGTTGGTTCTCTCGGGCCTTATCGGCTACGGGTGCCAATCATGTCTCGATGGGATTCGAGGCGTGACAGTATCAATCTCTCTCAAGTGAATGAATCAATCTCCCACAAGCAAATGTACTAATCTCAAAGTAATGAAGTAAAGGAAGCAATGTTATGTAATGTTGACCCACAATAAAGTGGATGCCCACCAAGAGTGGATGACTACCCACAATAAAGTGGATGCCCACCAAGAGTGGATGACTACCCACAATAAAGTGGATGCCCACCAAAAGGTGGATGATCATAATAACCCACCAATAAGGTGAACGACTAATAAAGATGATGAAGGTAAGTAAGGAAAATAATAAACGTAATGTACATGGTTTCCCACCTACAGAAAGAAAGTTTATTCACATTGTTATTTTCTCTTATATTGATTTCATGGTTGTTGTTATTATGTACGAATCCTTGGAGATAGTCATAAAGAAAGAAAGGTACATAAGTCCGCACATAGAGTTTTTCTTATAATTATTTCCATTGAAATTCTTATATATTGATGCATTGATGTCATTTTCCTAAGACCTTACATACTCAGTACATTTTTCGTACTGACCCCTCTTGGGGACTTACCTTACATGTTGCAGGTGCAGGAATTAGTAGACCTCGTCAGTAGGTTGCAGACCATTTGCAGAGTATTGGTGAGCTCCAATTGCTTCGGGGCTTCCCAAGTCACATGTGTTCATTAAATGTTGGCATTTTATAAATATTGTATATACTTGGTCATGTATCTGTAGAGGCTTTGTAGACGTATGTGGGGAGATGAAAGTAAAGGATGTATGTTCATTTTGACGCAATGGCCTTAACGGCCAAAGTTTTATGAATTGCATATGTTATCACGAGTTTCGCCTTTGATATTTAATTACATGATATAAAATGAGATGCATACGCAATCGTGCATAAAAGAGTACTTGAGCAAAGATTGGTTCTCTCAAGCCTCATCGGCTTCGGGTGCCAATCACGCCTCGTGGGGACTCGGGGTGTGACAGTTGAAGCCTATTAATCATATGTATAATGTATGTTATGATTATAATTGTTATGTACTTTCATATAATCTTGAAAAGAAAAGAAAAAAATAAAAAATGAAGGGCTAGCCAGCTTTAACCCGCAGCCCTTCTAGGGTTGGGTTGGGTTGACAATTTTAAGACCCTTTCAAGTGAAGGGTCAGCCTGGAAAACTTTGTGTGGGACCCGAGGCAAGGGAGAGCAACCAAGCTATTAAAAGAGAAGTTGGGCTGCAAAAGGGCTATGCAAATTATGTTGAAACTCTGGCTTAGTCTGATATTCTCTCGTCTCCCCCTCTATGGTCTATAGTATCTCATCCTCTTCTAGTTACCTTCTTCCTCTGTTACTCTTAGATTTCCCATTAGTATTGTTCATTGTTACTTTGTTGCTCGAATTCGCAATTGTAATTTGAATTTGAAAGTATAATATAAGTTAGAGTTGTGTTCTGAAATTGGGGTTGTTACAGCATGTAAACTGTAGCCTATATGTTTGAATATGAAGTAAAGTAGTTGGACATCAACTACTGACGAGCATGTTTATTGTAAGTACAAATATCTTTAGGGCTCTACTTCAGTGGAAGAAAACCTGCTGAGATAGGATTGAATGTACTAAATAATATCTATGGTTCAAAACTGTATGCAGAGCTTCCTCTTTATATGACTCTTCTACGATGGAGGTTTGTGATAGTTATTAAGAATGACGTAGACTATAAGCAGTTGTAATTCTAACAATTATCCCATGGTCGTAGTTTGAATAACTTGCGCGAAAGGATGTAATTTAGGATAGCTCATCCAGGAGCTTGAAATAATGGTGTACATTTGTATCATAATAGTAACAATAAATACAAAAATATCATTATAATCATATTTATTAATATTCTTCTTCTTCTTGTTGTTGTTGGTATGTACGAGTTTACACTATTTGATAAGTTCATTCAAAAAATTTCCTTTAAATTATCTATCATCACTCTACTTCTACTTTGAGTATATAATTGACGTAAATAATTACTGCGAAATCGGGGTAGAGATGATCGGTATACCGTGATTTATTGTTGTCATATTATTGTATACATAATTTTTCGTTCCCGTAACTGTGAAGCTGCATTTACCTACATTACTTTATTTACTATACAGATGAATCACCTATATATATGGTATATCAACTCAACAACTTTTTACAGTTTTTAAGTATTACATGTTTCACGTTTATGTCAGTTCTTTTATTCTTTTGTCTACGTCCTATATTCTCTTTCTCTCTCTTCTGTAGGGTCCATGCCTCTTCCTTGGTCCGTCAGGATGAAAATAGCATTAGGGGCAGCACAAGGCCTAGCCTCTCTGCATGAATTAAGAAGCTCATAAACCGATTATATATCGTGATTTTAAAGCATCCAAATGTGTTATTAGATACGGTAATTATTTTAAATTCCCGACAGATGTGAATTTTCTCTTCACATCTCTGTAGTAATACTAGGCATAATACTCAAATATCTTTCTATAATTGTTATCGTCATTTTAGGACTACAACACGAAGCTATCAAACTTTGGGCTAGCCAAAGATGGGCCCGAGGGAGATAAAACACATGTTTCTACACTTATAATAGGAACATATGTTATGCTGCTCCAGAATAGATGATGACTGATAATTTCATTTTTGTTCTTCTTTTAAATTGTGTTGTCCATGGAAAAGCAATGCGTTTCTCAGCTTTAACTCTTATATTACCGTAGTACTTCAAGCGAGTCCTTTAAGGTTCCAAGCTGCCTTTTACTTCTAGTAGACTGCTTCTATAATCAGTGTGTTATTGTTGTAATTCTTGAATGTGAGTCCTGTCTCCTCTAACCTGATGTATCCATAAAATCCATTCTCTCTTTTTAAAACATAGCTTGAAATTTTGTTGAACTTATCTATTTTGCACTTTAGGTTCTTTTTGCTCTCTTTTTCTCCCAACAAATTTTCTAGTTTTAGTTTTTCCTCAAATGTTTGTTGGTTTCTGTTCGTCATGATTTTTTCCCTTGCGGTAGATGAATTAGGTTATACCTTAATGTACTAAACTCTGCATCTGTAGAGTCTAGACCGATAAAGGCCTTGTAATCTCAAAAAGGTTATTTGCTGGTAATTCTTAAATACTACTCTTTTCACCCCATTTTACGTGATACCATTTGAATGAAGTTTATGTTATTTGACTTTTCAATGATAATTTATAAGATTATTGTTGAGGCGTTATTTTGATAGAGTAAATAGTACATCAAAGTTGTAAGAATTAACACTCCACTTAACATTAAAGGATTGCATCAAACATTTGGGAGATTCTAAATAGAAAGAGTAAAAATTAAGGCAAATGATTTAACCATTTATATATAGAATCAAAACAAAAGTCAAAGTATGGATGTTTCTGGAGCTGTTTTAAAATATTATTCACTTAAAAGGAAAATTTTATATACCTGTAATAGCTCTAATCATTATTAGCCTGTTTGGCCAAACTTATTTTTCCCCAAAAATATTTATTTTTTCTCAAAAGTACTTATTTTAAAAAATTGAGGTGTTTGGCCAAGCTTATGGAAGAAAATAAGTGCTTCTGAGGAGTAAAAAAAATAGTTTTTCATAAGCTAAAAAAAGTAGCTTCTCTCCAAAAACACTTTTGAAAAAAACATTTATGAGAAAAATATACTTAAAGCACTTTTAAAAGCTTGGTCAAACAATAATTGCTGCTCAAAAGTGTTTTTTAATTATATTAACCAAACACAAACTGCTTCTCACCAAAAGTGTTTAAAGTACTTTTTTGAAAACTACTATTGAAAAAAGCACTTCTGAAAATAATCTGATTTTAGAAGCTTGGACAAACAAACTATATCTATGGACCATTATTGATCTTTTCAATACTAGTTTTTTGTTCTGTGCTCTACTAACACAAACGTCGGCATATGAATCCATATGTTCTGACAAATGCTAAACAACTGACTAATTCAAATCTTCTCTTAATAAGTGTGTCAAGTTGAACGTTATTAAACTGAGTTTGAGGAAGTCAAGAACCACACTTGGATGTGTGTTTCTATTTAGTAACTGAGCTGGTGTGTCTATGTAGAATGAAAATTGGTGATTGATTGAAAAGTGATTGGTTGATCTTTGTTTAGCCACTGAAGCTTTTAGAGTCACCAAGTAATTCAACTATTCATGATGTTCTCAACATAAGAGCCCTAACTTAAAACAAAACTTGATTTCTATAGCTAGGTTTCCTTCAATACTTCGTTTTTATCATGTTTTCCAGACCCAGTTACATTTTATGTAGAACTCTGTAGATGTAAATGAATATGAATTAAAGAAAATCTCTCCTCTTTTTTTATTCTTGACAGGAAAATCTCGCCTCTAATCCTAAGAGTATTTTTGTGGAGGTTGGCACTAGGGATTAGGAAATTTAGTTCCAAGTATGACCAGGGAGGAATTATGTAGGAATAGACACTGATTCCACTATTAAATCAATCTTAGTTAACCTACAATCATATTTCTTGAGGAGTGAGGAAGGAATGGTAAATGTAGCCTATGGATTGAAAGGGTAAATAGAGTTCTGAATTTATATTCTTGGATAGAGTAATCAAATTGTGCTAATTAAATGATCGGCCCTTTGTAGAAAGTTTTCATAATTATTGAGTTGTCATGATATTTTGTGCTGAAATCTATTGCATCAAATATAAGACACTCCTACTTGCCTTAAAGTAGGTCAGTATGTCGTTCATCATGAGTATAATTTTCATTTTTATTCTATTCATAAGTTAGGACACTCATAAAATGTGTATATGTATTTGGTTGTAATCCCAGAACCGTATCAATATTATATTACCTGATTATTAATACTCTTACAGGACAACTGGCAATGAAAAGCGATGTATATTACTTTGGGGTGGTTTTCCTAAAAATATTGATAGGCCGTAAAGTCATGGACAAGAGACGATCAAGGGGTAAGCATAACCTAGTGATATGAGCAAATTAAATGATATCTTGGAGATAGGTTTCATTTTTATCAAATTATAGATCCTCATCTTGAAGGCCGTTTCTCAAAGACAGGAGCACTTAGAGCCACTGAGATTGCTGCCCTCTGCCTTAGAAAGAATGGAAAACTCAGACCTCAGATGAGTAAAGTGGTGGAAATGCTTATGCCTTTGGTTTCAATGAGAGAAATTAAAGATGCTGACAATGTGCAAGCAAGGGTTGTAGCAAAAGATAAACATGTAGCAGGGAGCTTTCCTTAATTACCAAGTGGTTCATATGTGTCATCATCTAATTATACCTTTACTTACAATTTAACAGATATATGACTTAGTTTTTATTATTCTCTAATTTCTTCTCACCCTAGTCATGCTGATGAAAAGACTTTATAGAATGATGGCACTACACCAAAAATGATCTTTAGCGGCAATTAATTAACGGCAATAGCTTAATTGCCGCTAAATATGTGTTTTAGTGGCATTTACTAGTGACAATTGCATTGTAACTTTCTTTGTAAATGCCCCTAAAGCCTATAGCGACTTTGAATCCAATGACATTTAACTAATGCCGGTAAAAATTTTAACACTCTTGTTAAAGTGCATATTTATTGCCGCTAAAGGTTGTTTTTGTTGTAGTGTGAGAGCAGAAGGGGAAACTTTATTTTTTGTGAACTAAATAATTAATATGCTTGTGCTTTCTTATTTGAAAATTGAGACATGTTATATGGAGACTAGACTTATTTTTGACATGCAGGTCCAAGTTTTAGTTATCCATTTTCGTAATAGCTTTTAATATAGTCTCTTGATTATTGCCTTGATAAAGTTGTGATGCAGGCATAGTCATAAGACTGCATTTCAGAAACTAATGATTTATTATTATGAGTTTGATTTGTTTCATCCAGAAATATCATTTAGATTATAATATTTTAAAAACTAACATAATTAGCTTGACTTTTTTAAAAATAAAATTGAATGAAATCGTACTATGAACTCTTCTAATCTGAAATTAGAGATTTTAATTGTGAATTTATTCCAAAATCTCGAACTAAATCAGTATTAATTTAATTATCAATTTATTTCATTTTATATATCTTAACTTGGCTAGAAAACTAAGCATGACTTTGAGTCAGAGATCTTAAATGAAAAATATGTACTTACAAACACCATAAATATTATTTAAATCTTATAATTGTGATTTCTACAAAAGGAACATCATTAAGGATAAAATGAAAATAATAAAATTATTAACTATAAAAATAGTTTTTAAGAAATTAATAAAAAAATTGTAAACTTAAAAATTGAATCGAATGAAGTAAAAGATAAAAATGAAAAAAGATTATTAGGGATTGTAATAAAATGTATAACATTTTTTTGAAGCAACATCAACTATTTAGAGATCTTTTATGATTGTATATTAGATCTATTCTTAATTTAACTACCAAAAAGATAAAAATTCAATCAAATTTAATATATCAGAGACCATTCTTGACTATATAGTAGACCTATACTTAATTTAACTATCCAAAAAAATAAAAGTTTAATCAAATTTAATATATCAAAGACCATTCTTGACTATATAATAAATCCATTCTTGACTTAACTGCCAAAAAGGTAAGAATCCAATCAGATTTGATATATTCATTTTTGACTGTATAATAGACCTATCCTTAACTTAACTACTAAAGAGATGAAGATCTAATCAAATTTCATATATGACAGCACAAAAAACGTGAAACTTTTTAGTATAAATATACTTGAAACTTTACACCTGAAACACCACTGTACTCAGTCTCTATAAATTGAACAAGAAGTTCAATTATCTGATCAATTTACAATGGAGGTACATTCCCATGATTCCTAACAATTCTTTTTTTTTTTCTAATTTATTTTTAAATTTTGACTCTTATATATTCTTTTTCAGAGCAAATCATCTTCTGCACATGTTTCAAGCTTCTCCACCAGAAAAGAATCAGAAATTGGAAGCACTGAAACCTCAGAAATTGATAATGATGAATATGGGCCACTTTCGGGGGAAAAGCCTTATTGTGATATGTTTCTCCCAATGACTAGTGTCAATCCCCCCTACAATTTGGTAAATTTTATTTTGTCCTTCCCTTTCTATAATTGTTAGTATATATATATATATTCATTCATGAATTTTATATTACTGAATTTCTTTATATGTTTAATAGTATTTACCTAGGAAAATGCAGAAGTGGCTTCCTTCAGCTGGAGCACCTGTAGTCCTTACTTGTGGTAAACACAAATGGGATATGTTTTACGGTGGAGCAAAATTTTATCACAAATTTAACAGTGTTGGGTGGAAAAAATTTGTGAATGATAAAAATCTGAAGGAAGGGGATGCACTCGTGTTTGAACTTTCAGAGTGCAGTGCTAACAAAATTGATGTAAGGGTTCTGGTTCTCAGGAATGATCTTCCTGCTGAATTGATTATTAAAGATGAAGATAAGGAGGGTGCAAGAAGTGACAACCCAATACTACTTGGTTAAAAATAGTCTTCTAATTTTTAGAAGTTGTTGATTAATAAGTTTTACTTTTTTGCAAGATATATTAGCAGTTCTATTAGATTATTTAGTGAGTTCTATTTTCTATAAGATGCATCCAGTTGTATTCACTTATGTTAGGTGGATTCGATTACTGTTTATTTTAAAAGAATTGACTTTCTATTTATTTTGTGTATGTATTGTCTTGTGACTGTGGTTATCTTATGGTTGTATCCTTATTAAGTATTAACGCATCTATATTATTAAAGTTATCACAACTATCTTGACAATTACAAATATGTTAAAATGTCAATACAAATTTTTTTCATATTTTTGGTATTTGAAATCTTGAAGCTTCATATAATGTTCAACCTAGCTTCTTCATAAAAATATTATTTTTAAAAATTATAAAACTTATCAATTGAATCGAATGAAATAAAATTCAAGGAAAATGAGGAGAGGAAAAAAAGATTATTAGAGGTCGAATAAGAAGGTAAATCAATTTTTTTTCTCGAATAAAAACACATCAAATATTAGACACCGTTCTTAACTATATGATAGACTTTCTTAACTTAAATACAGAATAGATAAAAATCCAATTAAATTTGATATATTTGTTTATTCAATCATTAGCCCCACATTCTTGAATTATTAAAATTTTCCCTAAGTATCAGATAACTCCACCCCCCCCCCCCCCCCAAAGTATATGAAGTGAAGACATTATTCATATGTTGTTGTTAGCATGGTTTGCTCAATCTCGAAAAAATAACCCCTTTCATCTTTTCTATTCTCGACATGTTTTTCTTTCTTTCTTTTATATATAAATATCATGTGAAATTTGAATTTTAGTAAAGTAAATTGTGTCTTTTTGGCATTTAAGTTTGAATATAACAAAATAAAAAAGTGTGAATAGCATGAGTTGGACTAACAATATTCACCAGCAATATGTGACAAGAAATTTTTCTGTCAAATTAGTTGAGATTTTAAGTGTTGCAATTTTCAATGCCCATTTTATGGGTTTTTCTCGTGCATTATTGTGCATTTTTAATAATTTTGGCCTAATTTGAACCAATAAATATTCGTAATACATCTATTTTGTGTGATTTATTACCCGAATCTTACTGCTATAAAAAATTATAAATTTGTGCTAATTAAATCATTAACAGAAAGGTTCGTTGGAACCACCAAGCAATTCAACCAATGAATTAAAATAAAAAAATATATGTTGAAAAATAATAAGAATTAAACCAATGAAAATTCGATTTGATTACTTTGATTCTAATATTTTAAAGACAAAATTAATTAGTTTGGTTTTCTTTTAAAAAAATCAACTGAAATCGAACCATGAACACCTATAAATTTGAAGTTAAAGATTTTAATTGTGAATTTATTCTAAAATCTTGAATTAAATCAATATTAGTTAAATTATTAATTTATTTTAGTATTTTATATGTCTTTATTTGACTAGAAAATATGCATGAATTTTAAGTCTCTGATCTCAAATAAAGAATGTGTAATCATATTATACTAAGGCCCCATTTGGTCATGTGAGATGAAGTCATGATATGAAATTGAAGTTTATTTTGGACATGCAATTTGGACTTTTTATGTAGTATGTTTTCTCATGAACATAAAAACCTCATAAGTTGTGAAAACTATCAAAATTGTCCCAATTCTTTATACAATCTTACTAAATAAGTAAAAGTTTATAACAAAGTATAATGCACTATCATAAAGCTATTATAAAAAAATACAACATTTATTAATTAAACTTTAGTACAATAAAAAAGTAAAATTGAACATGAGTTGTAGTGTACTACTCTTTAATATAATCCTCCCACATAGTATGGACAATCTCCTCACTTTGACCTTTGATTTCTCGATCAGATAACCTAGAAGAAGAACCAACGTTGTTACTTTAAGTCGTTTGTTGGTCAATATCATCAGTAACTATATCTTCATATTCATGTACAATGAATATTTCATAACTCCTTGGTATTCTAGCAAAAAATTATGTAACACTGCACAAGCTATGACAATTGTCACTTGTGTGTCAATAGCATAATGGTTCATGCTTTATTTCAATATTCGGAATCTAATTTTCCAAGTTTCAAAAGTCCGTTCAATCACATTACGCAGAGATAAATTTTATTTTTTAATGAATGAAGTTTTGTAAGAGTCGTATCCCTTTAATTCACAATAGAAAATTATATTTTTTAATGAATGAATTTGGGAAAATTATATTTTTTTAATGAATGAATTTTTTAATGGTAAAGTAGGAGTTGATTTGAAATAATAATAAATTTTATGTTGGTGAGAGTAATAGTTATATGGGATATAAACGGTTTAAAGAGTAATAATATGAACTATAAAATTTATTTATATATAAATAAATGGTTAATAGATATAAATAGTGTGGTGTTTCTTTTTTACAAAATATAAACTTGTGGGTTAACTTTTGTATTTGAAAAATCCCAAATCATGATTTGAAGTTCCCAAATCAAGCTTTTTGGAGAATTTGGGATTTCATGTCATGATATGAAATCATGATATGAAATCGCATAACCAAACGCTGATTTCATGTCATAATTTCATATCAGAAACATGAAATCATGAGATGAAATCAGCGTTTGGACATCGATTTCATCTCACGATTTCAAATCATGAGATGAATTCCAAATTCTCCAAAAAACTTGATTTGAGAATTTCATATCATGATTTGAAAAATTTTTAATACAAAAATTGATACGCAAATATTTATGCTCAAAACGTGTCAAAAAAATGATATTTACAAATGGAGGGTATAATTGATCAATTTTCAATAGTTGATCAGGAGTAAATTTGGCCATTTTCGTTTGATTCTATATCTATATCTATATCTATACTATATTAAAAGTGTAAAGGTCCTTATAATTGTTGTTTGAATTTTTTGCCCTTCATTAAAAGACTCCGTAATAGACAAAATTATTTTTTCACTTAATTCCTCCAATTATTAGTTAATTATTGAAAAATTAAAGTGTCCTAAAATATAAATTAAAGAGTTCTAAAATATATGGTAAATTAATGTAGGTAGGTTTCTCGGTTGACTGGTACAATTAGGATTTTAGTATTCCTCCAATTAGGTTTGTTACGGAATTATAAAAGGGTTAATCCAAGCTGCCAATGCAAATTGAATTGCAATTTCAAACAATTTTCGGTGATTTTTTGGATACCGAAAACGTCATCAATCTCTTGCAAGCTACCTTGACAGTCAGTTTCTCTTCCTATTTTTATTAATTGTATGTTATTAAAGTTTTGTACTTGTTGGGTTAAAAATTTGTTCTCGCTAAATCTTGCAAGGTTCTTTTAGGCTGTTTTGGTATTAGAGTATTTTCGTCGTATTTATTTTGAATGAACACATAGCATTGTCTATTTCTATTTTGTGATAGCGTGGTAATTCCTGAACTCTTATCTTAATACCTTAGTGTTAAACAAAGAGGTAACCATTTTTTCGTTTATATATGGGGAAAGAGTAGAAGGTGTTACATTATCAAAATAAGTATTTTTTTCATTTATCGGAAAGAGTATACCTGGAAGAAGTTACGTTATCAAATTAAGTTGAAAGTGTATCCATTTTTTTGGGTTCCAAAGATTATATATCTTATTTATACTATGTACTGTTAAATAGGCTTAGTCTAACGTATTCCTAATTGCACTTTAGATCTTTTCTTAATTCTTCCTATTTTTATCAATTTTTTGAGGATTGTAGGGTCGTTCATTAAAAGACCCTACAATATACAATTCTTTTTATCTTATAATTCTAAACTTATCAAATTCTAATACTTAATAAGTAATTCAAGAATCATACCATATATAGCTAAGTTCGGCACTAATAGTGCATATTACTTGCAACTAAGGATTGGAGAAAAATTATGGAAAAACATATGAGTTTTTTTAGGTAATAGTGGAAAAAATTTCATGAGTTTATGGGGGAAAACTCCTACTAATATTTTGGAATTCTTGGTTTGGGTTTACTCTTCGTTCATTTTTAGTTGTCATGTTTTACTTTACAAAAATTAATTTGACTAATTTTCAAAAGCTAATTTCCTAATTAAACCTACAGGAACAAAAAAAAAACAAAAAAACCATTGAGAGTCAAATTACTTTACAAACTGAAATTTTTTTTACTCCTACACGTTTAATGAAAAATCTAGGTAAGAACTAAATAGAGGCTAACTGTCTTATTATAATTATTAAATCTTCACTTATTTTTAAGATGTAATAACTCTTAAAAATAATTGGTTTTTTGGTATTTTCTTAATATTTAAGACTTTAAAATTTTAATTATTATATAACTTGGGTTAAACATACAACGCACGTTTCCATAGACTAATTATGTATAAATAAGTAAAGTATTCACCTTAATATATACACTTTCTATTTAGAATCTCCCAAAAATTTTAATGCAATTCTACAAATGATAACTGGAGTATTACTTCTTTACAACTTTGATGTGATATTTACAATTATGATTGAAAAGTCAAATAACACAAACTTCATTCAAATGGTATCACATAAAATGAGATGAAAAGAATAATATTTAATGATTGCCAACAAATAACCTTCTTGAGAGTTGAGACTATGAGACCTTCATAGGTCTATTGATAGAGAGTTTGAATCCACTAAGGTAGAACCCAATTCATCTACAGCGAAGGAGAAAATCCTGACGTTAGATCGGTTTATTTTAGGTGCTTTCAAGCCAAAATAACTTTTAAGCACTTTTTATTGTTTGGGTAAAATTAAAAAGTGTTTTTAAATCAAAATAACAAAAATAAGTCAAAAACCATATATTCTTTGACGCATAAGACATAAGCTATGAACTTATTCAAACAGGCTTTAAGAGAGCAATAAGAGAGCAAAAAGAAATTGAAGTCCAAACAGGCTATAAGTCATGAGTTTTGTTTGTTTCATGCATAAACATCGTCATGTGTGTCCATGCAAGATAGTTTGGCGAGTTTTCTTGCCATTATTTACTTTTACGATAATTCAATTGGAAACATAATACATTTTTCGTCCTAATCTATGTATATTGGGAGAAAAGTCTACTCTCAAGATAAAATAACTATTTCCTAAATATTTTTTAATATCATTATGTAATGACATTCTAAAAAAAAAAAAATTTATTTCCATTTTTGGAATAGCTCTATTAGAAACAAAAAGCAATATTACTATTAAGGGGTCGTTTAGTTCAAAACTAAGTTATCCTGGGATTAATTATAACCAAGATAATCTTATGATTGTGGAATTTATTCAGGTTTTAGGTAATACCCTCAACCAAATACAGAAAAATTTAGTCCCAAATTTTATACCGGAATAACTCACTTAATCCCTGCAATAGCCCTACGGCTTATTCAAACTGCGAACTATTTTTATGGACTGCGAACCTTGATACATATATCAACTTAAATAGATGATATTAAGGGGGATACAAAAGACACAAGCCAGCATTCTAGTATTTTTTAATGGAGAAGGTATACATCACGTTGTGGACGTAGGTGTTTCCAGGATTCACTATTGACGATGGAAAATTTGGGTGATTCACAGCGTCAGGGAACCCTTGAGTCTCCAAAGACAATGCTGAATGAGGCTGATACACAAATCCACCTTTCCCTTTTATATTAATGACAAAGTTTGCAGTGTAGAGTATCACACCAGGTGCAGTTGCATGTACATCCATCACTCTTCCTGACTTCTTATCATAAACTATTGCCACGGGCTTCATTTTTTCAGTGCTGTCTAGTGCATAGTTCATGTCATATCCGTTCTGGAGTTTACTGATTCTGCTCCCCACCTTACGGGGTTTAAGGAAGTCATAGGGCGTGTTCTTGACAGGGGAAATTTCGCCTGTTGGAATGTGTTGTTTGTCGTCTGGGGTGATGTGTGATGCAAAAATTTGAACAACCTGGGACAATACATCGCCACTGTTGTGTCCACCAATGTTCCAGTAAGGGTGATGAGACAGGTTAATTGGAGTGGCCTTGTTTAAAGCTTTTGCTTTGAATTCCATGCTAAGCTTGTAAGGATCTTTTAAGGCATAGGTAACAGAAACAAGAACATCACCAGGAAATCCTACATAAGAAAGCAATGGAGTTTAGTTAATATATAGTGTGTTCATAATAAGCAATTGTCTTGTTGAATACCAAAATTCACCTTCTTCGCCATCAGGACTGTGGTAAGTTAGTGTTATGTAAGGACAGGGGCCATCTTTCACGTACTTGCTTACCTTCCAGGCAACTTTGCTAAATCCTTTAGGACCACCTATATTTTGAAGTTTTAATTACATCAGAGACAAAAACAAAAGGAAATTTGGGTAGAGGTTGAAGAGAAAGCAAAGGAAATGTAGCAAGAGTACCATGAATCGTGTTATTGCCTTCATTGGGGACAAGCTTGTAAACTGTTCCATTCAAAGTAAATTGAGCACCACCAATCCGGTTTGCAACCCTTCCAAGTAGAGCTCCAAAATAATTCTTATCATTCTGCACTAAATTATGTTCACAAGTGAATAAACGGGGTTAAATTCCTTCAAATGTACTTCACATCAATCCAATTGATGGAGGTTTAACTTAGATATTATAGGCACTGCGCGGTGTTTGTTTGGAAAGAACTACAATAAGACAGTGACAAATGATGGTTTTGACATGGCACAGCACAAGGCAATCAAAGAAAGTTTTGGGAAAGGGCAAATTGGAATTGACGCTTTCAAATACAATGGACAAATTGAAGTGAACTAACCAGGTATTCCTCGATGGTGTCATATCCAAGAACAACATCACCTATTTTTCCTGGAAAGGATCAAGACAAGATGAGACTGATTTCTTCAAGGAACATCAGAAAAAAAACAGTCACATATATATCAAGAAGGTTGAAACAAAAACAGATTTAAAATAGGAAAATATGGGATTTTTTTGCTAACCATCCGGTATTTGGTACCTTATTGGCCTAACTAATTCAGATTCACGACCCATTAAAGGGGAAAACACTCCTGAGTTTTTTTTTTTTCCACTCCTAAGGCTTAGACCCAAGAGCTCTGGTTAAGAGTGAAAGATCTCATCTATTCCACCACACTCCTTGGTGGTCGAAACATGAGATTAATTAAGATAAAATACATACCATGTTTATCAGGAAGAAGAACGGAGATGATTGAGGCACCATAATTGGTGACCTTAACAGAGAAATCTCCTTTCTTTATCTCATAGATACCTATGTTGCGCCCTGTAACACTAGCGGCGGCCAATAGATGAAAAATGAACAAACATATCAATAAATTACTCTTTAAAGACATACTCAACAACGGAAATTTTGAGACTTTAGGAATGTCTTAATGACTTCTTCAGTCTTGAATTTATGCACTCCTCCATTTCATCTGGCATCATTGTGGGATTAGATTATAATCTTCACAGTAACAAAAGATGAGTGACCACTCTTGAAATTGACACATTAAAGTTAGCCGTCCCCTTATTTTATGAGTACTTATATGCAGTAGTAGTTGTTTGTGTTGAGTTGCAAATACAAAAATGGCAACAATGCCGGCTTGAAAGTTATTCTGGAAATTATTAATAACAACTTGGCGCATTATTGACATAAAAGATATTATAAACTCGAATCACAATTTTCACCATTTCGAACTTCCTAAATACCTCGAGGTCATACATTACAAAAATCTAGTGTATAATATTTCTTTTGTAGAAAGTTTAGAAGCTCTCTACATTAGTTGGAGCTTTCCTAAAAAGACCATTCGGGTTTTTCTGAAAGGAAATTCTCCCCATTTTTAGCTAAGTTCTTAAAGCTTTAAGTTAAATCAGAAGAATGTTTTTGTTATAAGATTTCAAGAATAATGTAAATGTTAGGACAAGATTAACCCGAAAGTATATCTTTAGTAAAAAAACACTTAACAAGCTGGGATGAGTATAAAACCTCAAGTATGAATTATGATTTGTTTTAGAAGACATAATTATCCGAACTCCATCCAAACACCTGAACAAACAAAATTATATCATACCTGAATGTCAGGCGTTTTATTTGGCACATAGAACATATAATCTTGATACAGATATCACATACAAAAGACACAAGCCATCTTGCAAAGAAATAAATAAAGCATTCTAGTAATTCTTGATGGAGAACGTATACAACATGGAGTGGATGTAGGATTTTCCAGGAGTCACAATTGTAGATGGGAAATTTGGGTGATTCACAGCATCCGGGAACCCTTGAGTCTCCAAACACAACGCTGAATGAGGTTGATACACATATCCACCTTTTCCCTTCGTATTAATGACGAAGTTTGCAGTGTAGAATTGCACACCAGGTGCAGTTGCTTTTATATCCATCACCCTTCCTGACTTCTTATCATAAACTATTGCCACAGGCTTCATTTTTTCAATGCTGTTGAGTGCATAGTTGATGTCATATCCATTTTGGATTTTACCGATCCTGCTCCCCACCTTACGGGGTTTCAGGAAGTCATAGGGCGTGTTCTTGACAGATGAAATTTCCCCTGTGGGAATATGCTGTTTATCTAAGGGGGTGATGTGTGATGCAAAGATTTGAACAACCTGGGACAAGACGTCGCCACTGTTGTGACCACCAATGTTCCAGTAAGGATGGTGAGACAGGTTAATTGGAGTGGCCTTGTTCAAAGCTTTTGCCTTAAATACCACGCTAAGTTTGTAATGATCTTTCAATGCATAGGTGACAGAAACTAGAACATCACCAGGAAAACCTACATAAGAAAGCAATTGAGTTTATTCAATTCATAGTGTCCTTCAAAAATAAATTAATTGTCTTGTGTAGAAATGTAGAATATGTTACATATATCAAAATTCACCTTCTTCACCATCAGCACTGTAGTAGGTTAGAGTTATGTAAGGACTGGGACCATCTTGCACGTACTTGCTTACTTTCCAGACAACTTTGCTAAATCCTTTAAGACCACCTATATTTTTGAAGTTTTAATTATATCAGAGACAGAGAAAGGAAATTTGTGTAAAAGTGGAAGTGGAAACAAAGGAAAAAAGAAATGTAGTGAGAGTACCATGTAGCATGTTTACGCCTTCATTTGCAACAAGCTTATAATGGGTTCCGTTCAAAGTAAATTGAGCACCACCAATCCGGTTAGCAACCCTTCCAAGGGCGGCTCCAAAATAGCTTGTACCATTCTGCACCAAATTACTTTCAAAAGTCACTAGGAATGGCGGTAAATTTCCTTCAATGTACTTCACATTAATGCAAAAGATGGGAGATTTAGCTGAGATATTTTAGGTTAGGGACGCGGTGTTTGTTAGGAAAGAACTACAATTAGACAGTGACAAATGACTGTGGATTTGAACCTAGTACAATTCAACGCAGGGGCGGTTAGAGGACTTCAATTTCGGTGACTAAAGTAAAGGCTTTAACTACATTGACCTTGAGCCGACAGTGATTCAAGGAACTGGTGCTTTTGATTTATGAGACTCAGAAACTCTACGACATGGAATAAAATAGAAGGCAATCAAAGAAAGGCATAGCAAGAGGAATAGATCCCTCCCTTCTCTGTTTCTCTTTTTTTTCTTAAATAGAATATGAAGTAAAAAGCTTCTAGGAGAGATCAGATTGGAAATAGATGCAGCCAAATATAATGAACAAATTAAAGTGAACTAACCTTGTATTCTTTGATGGTGTCATATCCAAGAACAACATCACCTATTTTTCCTGGAAATGAACAAGATAAAACAGATTACTTCAAAGAGTAGAAGAAAACAGATCTATAACAGGAATATGTTTTACAAAAGATGGAATTTTGGTGTTAACCATCCGGTATCCAGTACCCTATTGGCCGGACTAATATGGTATGTGTCCATTAAAGAGGAAAACACACCCTACCAGAAGTTTTTCCATTCCCAGGGTCGAACCCGAGACCTTTAATTATGGGTAGATAGATCAAGTAGACTTACCATTCTTATCAGGAAGAAGAACGGAGATGATTGTGGCACCATAATTAGTGACCTTAACGGAGAAATCTCCTTTCTTGATCTCATAGATTCCTATCTTGCGCCCTTCAACACTGGTGGCAGCCCATAGATGAAGAATGAAGAACAAACAGATCAACAGACTAAACTTGGAAGACATAGTCAACTCCAGTGGTTTACGTGTGTCATAATGACAGCTTATTCAGCCTTGAATTTATACACTCCTCCAATTCATCTGGTATTATTATGGGATTAGATTATTTCCTGCATGTGAACAAAAGGGAACTTGTCTGCCAAATAATCTGCCTGGAAATGGGGAAACTCCGTAGAAGATCGACAATAACCGAGTGTCCAGTCTTGAGATTGACAGAGTCAACTGTCTAGTTAGCCGTCTTACATAAATTTTTAATTCAAGTATAGTTAATTGCACAGTTAGCTGTTTGTGTCAACTCGTGAATACAAAACTGGCACCCACGTTGGCGTGATTCTTATTCTGGTAATAATCATAACTTGTCCCATTATTTGGCATAAAAGATTATATTAAACATGATCTGCCAGATCTTGATTTCTATAATTCAAATGCTAGCCTTCAAGTCACTGCCAAGCTGAATCAGGTTCTGGAAGTAAATTTTTGATTCCGTCCAGGATAAACTCGAAGATTAGTCAGTTGTGCTTGTACCTTTATGAGTAATTAACGAGATTAGAAATCTCAACGTAGACTGTAACTTGATACAGAGTTACAAATTTTGATGTTCCAGAAAAACAAATACAAAACAAAACTATCCTTTATTGAGTTTAAATGTCGGGTGTTTAATTAGTCACAAAGAACATAAAGCCTTGACAGAAATGTCAATTTATGCAGAAGATATAAAGACACAAGCAATGGTGAAACAAATAAAACATAAGCATTCCCACTATTTTTTGATGGAGAACGTATACAACACTGAGTGCACGTATCTCTCTCCCGGATTCACAATTGACGAGGGGAAATTTGGATGATTCACAGCGTCGGGAAACACTAGAGTTTCCAAAGACAATGCTGCATGAGGCTGATACATGAATCCACCTTTCCCTTTCATACTTTTATCCCAATTTGAAGTGTAGAATTGAACACCAGGTGCAGATGCTTTTACATCCATCACTCTTCCAGACTTCTTATCATAAACTATCCCCACGGGTTTCATTTTTGAAGTGCTGTCAAGTGCATAGTTGATGTCATATCCATTTTGGAGTTTGTTGATCCTGCTCCCCACTTTACGGGGTTTCAAGAAATCATAGGGCGTGTTCTTGACGGGGGCAAAATCTCCTGTGGGAATGAGTTCTTTATCAACTAGGGTGATCTGTGATCCAAAGATTTGAATAACGTTGGACAAGATATTGCCACTGTTGTGTCCACCAATGTTCCAGTAAGGGTGATGAGATAGGTTAATTGGAGTGGCCTTGTTTAGAGCTTTTGCCTTAAATACCACGCTAAGTTTGTAAGGATCTTTCAACGCCAAGGTAACAGAGGCAAGAACAGCACCCGGAAATCCTACATAAGAAAGCAATGGATTTTATTCAATTCATTAGTGGTCTTCAAAAAGAAATTACTTCTTCCATTCTATTTTACGTGATGCTATTTCCTCATTAGTTCGTCCAAAAAAGAATGCTGAATTTCTATTTTTGGAGATAAGTCAACTTAAATACGTTATCTTTCTCGGCATGCTTTTACAGCCACAAAAATCTCTTGACATGTTTAAATACCACTAAGCTTTATGGGATAGCAAGACTTACCTTCTTCACCATCAGCACTGAAGTAGGTTAGAGTTATGTAAGGACGGGGACCATCTTGCACGTACTTTTTCACCTTCCAGACGACTTTGCTAAATCCTTTAGGGCCACCTATATTTTCGAATTTTAATTACATCAGAAACATAAGAAAATTTGGGTAATGGAGGTAAAAGTGGGAGAGAAACCAAAGGTAAAAGGAAATGAAGTGAGAGTACCATGCAACATGTTTTTGCCTTCATTGGGAACAAGCTTATAATGGGTTCCATTCAGAGTAAATTGAGCACCACCAATCCGGTTAGCAACCCTTCCAAGGGTGGCTCCAAAATAACTTGTACCATTCTGCACCCAATTACTTCAATAGGTGAAAACAAACGGGGCTAATTTTTCTTCAATGTACTTCACATCAATCCAAAAGATGGGAGTTTTATCTGATATTATAGGTTATGGACACGGTGTTGGTTAGGAAAAAACTACAATTATAAAGTGTCAAATTACTGGATTTTGACATTGTATAATTCAAGCAGGGGTGGCTAAAGGATTTGTTGACTTAAAACTAAATCTCTATAAGAGGCTTTAAACTTCATTTCATGAAATTCACACATCTATGATACAAAGGATTTACTTTCTAAGCTACATATAACTCAAATCGGACAAAGAGAAAAGCTGATATAGCGGACAAATTGTGGCAAAAGAAATGAATGTACGCAAAAGAGGACAAATCAAAATTCAAATTGGTGGTAAATGTACTAATTGATGGGAGTAAAGTTACCATAATTTAGCCAATAATCTGAATAACCTCAACTAAATCTCAAAAATTAGAAAATCAACATAAAATTGGAATTGTCTATTAATGATAGCTATAACATTTTATATAGCTTATTAATTTTTCAGAGCCTAAAGCAAAAACTTTAATTGTATTTTGTCTTTAGCCGGCCATTATTCAAGGAACCTGTGCTATTGACCAGAACCAGAATGAAATGTACTAATAAAATAGAAAGCAATCAAAGAGAGTTCCTAGAAAAGAGCAAATTGGAATAGACGCATTCAAATACAATGAATAAATTAAAGTGAACTAACCAGGTATTCCTCGATGGTGTCATATCCCAAAACAACATCACCTACTTTACCTGGAAAGGGGCAAGACAAGATAAGACTTACACATTCACAATACAGATTGAGGGTTAGATTTTTCAAATGATCACTCAACTAATAGTTATTATCTCAGTAAGTCACCTGTTTTCTTGATTCCAATTTTCTTCAACAAAGAAAATGAATAATAACTATTAGTTGAGTGACTAACTGAAAAATCAACTATACAAATTTACACATAAAGAAGGTAAAAAGATGGAGAGAGTTCATACCATTCTTATCAGGAAGAAGTACAGAGATGATTGTGGCACCATAATTGGTTATCTTAATAGAGAAATCTCCTTTCTTTAACTCATAGATTCCTATCTTGCTGCCTGTAACACTAGCAGCAGCCAACAGATGAAAAATGAAGAGCAAACAGATGAACAGATTAATCTTTGAAGACATAGTCATCTCTTCTGATTTTTAGACTTTTAAGTGTATTAATGACAGCCTTGAATTTATGTACTACTGGCATATTTTATTTGTGGGACTAAATTATTACCAGCATGTGAATAAAAGACAACTTGTCTGTCATAATCAGAGCGGAAATAGAATAGCTCCGTAAACAAATCAACAATAGTGAGTGTGAACGTAACTCCTGAAATTGATAAGTCAAATTTTGAAACTAACTGATGGTTTGACTGTCAAACTATTCGTTTTCCATTTTGTATGTACTACTTGCATAAATGTTACTAGTATTAAATACTACTATTACATCTGTTTCAAAAAAAATGATATACTTTCCGTTTTAATTCATTTCAAAAAGAATGATTCCTTTTCTTTTTTGGTAATACTTTAATTTTAACTTTTCACGTGGCATGTTTAAGATCACAAGATTCAAGGATATTTTGGTACATTTATCATAACTTTAATTTAGGCCCACAAGATTCAAAAGACTTCTTTATTTTCTTAAACTCCCTGTCAAGTCAAACTAGATCACTCTTTTTGAAACGGAGGGAGTATAATATATTTGCAAGGTACAGATGTAGATGAATAATTATTTGCAAAATTAGTTGCTTGAGTCGACTCTTTACATACAAAAAATGACACCCACGTTAGCGTGATCCTTATTCTCGGCTGGCCGCTTATGTATTCTCGGAAAAAATGACGTCCACGTTAGAATTTTTTTAAAACTTTGCCATATTTATACTTTAAGAAAAAACTGATTTCAAAGGTAAAATAGAAATTTTCTTAAATTAATTCTATCTTAATTTTGTAAATTGACAAGTATTGCCTCTGTCCATCTTTACTTGTTCACTATTGACTTGACACACTCATTAAGGAGCAATAAATGAAATGACAAAATTATTATATTACTCCCTTCGTTCAAAATTATTTGTCACTTATTTTCTAACTGGATTTTCATTTTTACTTGTCATTTTTGACATATCAAGAAAAGACAACTTTTTTTTGCTTATTTTACCCTTGGCATTAATTGTTTATTCTCAAAACCAATATCAAGACACAATAGCAAACATCAATTAATAGGGGTAAAATGGGTGTAACAAGTCAAACTATGACAAGTAAAAGTGAACGCAAGGAGTATCATTTGAATATAATAAATTTAATATCTTGAGACAAATTAGGAATTAAGTGATAAATTATCTCTTGATTTTTCAAACAAGACAATTAAAAGTGGACGGAGAAAGTAATTTGTGAGTGGCATACTACTCCCTTCGTTTCATTTTGCTTGGCCCATATACCAAAAATAGATATTTTATTTTACTTTTTTACTTTAGCAAATCAAGAGAGTTTTATTACTTCTTTATCATATTACTCTTAATATTAAATAACTACATAAAATAGTACTCCCTCCTTTCTATAATAAGTGTCACCTTAGCCAAAAAAAGTTTGTCCCAAAATAAATATAATCTTAGAAATTCAAAACAAAAATTAGTATATTTTTCCAACTATAGCCTTATACTCCATATTCTTAGTAGTATCCATTTTCAAGGACATAGATCAAATAGAGGTAGTTTAGTAAACTGCACATTATATTCATTAATTTCTTAATAGATATGATTTTTTCTAAGATACACTTATTTTGGGATGGAGGGAAAAAAGTCATATTTTGAAATTCCAAGGCACCATTAATAAAGTTAATTTAGTAAAGTATACCTCTAAATAAAGTTCTTTTTAAGGTGTGTCGGGTAACGGGAGGGAGTACCATTAAACTCAACCGTCTTGCCATGCCTTGAATTTTTTTTTAAAAAATAACTCTAGTTCTAGAATTTAGTTTTTAAATTTTGGCACTGGGACCGCACTAGGATAAATCATGTGTGTTTCATAATGTAGTCCTTGGGTTGCGTTCAGCGTTTCCCGGATCAGAGTAACTTACAGCATAAACATCTCCATCTTTTGCTGTAAGAACCTTCGTGAAACTATTGATTTCAGATGGACTTACATGATTTGAGCTCAATTATATGTGTCATGTGCTTCGTGGATCTACTGAGACGGTAAGTGTATACTTAAAACAACGTGGCCATAACGGGAGGTCTCATTAAGGTTTCAAAACTTGCAGTTTGTTTATTCACTTTTATAGACACTTTTGTAGAGTGACAAAAAAGTATGTGGTAGTTATCTCATTGGAGCGCCGTGTAAATAGGTACGTCGGTCTCCTTAATGTCGAAGTTATATTTGTCACGGAACATATAAACTAGATACAAAATCAATTTAAGTAGACGATATTATTAAGAAGATACAAGCCAAGTTTCTAGTATTTCTTGATGGAGAAAGTATACAACACAGAGTGCGAGTAAGTTTTCCCCGGATTCACAATTGTGGATGGGAAATTTGGGTGATTCACAGCGTCAGGGTACCCTTGAGTCTCCAAAGACATTGCTGAACGAGGCTGATACACATATCCACCTTTCCCTTTTACATTAATGATCCAATTTGCAGTGTAGAAATGCACACAAGGCGCAGTCGCTTGTATTTCCATCACTCTTCCTGATTTCTCATCATAAACTATTGCCACGGGTTTCATTTTTTCATTGCTGTCGAGTACATAGTTTCTGTCATATCCAATTTTGACTTTATCGATCCTGCTCCCCACCTTTCGAGGTTTAAGGAAGTCGTAGGGTGTGTTCTTAACAGGGGCTATTTTGCCTGTTGGAATGAGCTGTTCATCAACTGGAGTGATGTGTGATGCATAGATTTTAACCACCTGGGATAACACGTTGCCACTGTTGTGACCACCGAGGTTCCAGTAAGGGTGGTGCGACAAGTTAATCGGAGTGGCCTTGTTCAGTGCTTTTGCCTTAAATTTGACACTAAGTTTGTAAGGATCTTTCAATGCGAAGGTAACAGAGACAAGAACATCACCAGGAAAGCCTACACATAAGAAAGCAATTAATTGACATGATTCATCAATTCATAGCTTTCTTCAAAATGACACAGATTTACCTTCTTCACCATCAGCACTGTGGTAGGTTAGAGTTATGCGAGGACAAGAACCATCCTGGACATATTCACTCACCTTCCAAATAACAAAGCTAAATCCTTTTGGACCACCTGTATTTTTGAAATTTTAATTACATCAGAGAAAGAGAAAGGAAAATAGGGTGAAAAAGGAAATGTACTGAGATTACCATGAATCGTGTTATTGCCTTCATTTGGAACAAGCTTGTAAACCGTTCCATTCAAAGTAAATTGAGCACCAGCAATCCGGTTAACAACCCTTCCAAGTAGGGCTCCAAAATAACGTGTTTCATTCTGCACAATATCACTCTTACATTAGGTTATGCATTAACACAGGATGCTTTGTGCACCGAACTGCCCTTATTAGTTTATGCATAACAAGATTTGAGTAGCTGATTCGGAAACTCTAAAAGAATAGTTTGGATTATCCGCCCTAGACAACATAGTCATGTAGTGGTGCATCCATGTTCTAGAAATCCTAGATTCGTCACTGATTTGGAATAGCCTAAGAACAAAAATCATCTATTAAATACAATGAAGAGAGTGAACTAACCATGTATTCCTTGATGGTGTCATATCCAAGAACAACATCATTTACTTCTCCTGGAAAGAAGCAAAGCAACATAAGGCTTATTTTTTCAGGAATTCGCAGAAAAAAATAAATCAAGAAAATTGAAACAAAAACATATGTAAAAGACAGACATATACCATTCCTATCAGGGAGAAGAACAGAGATGATTCTGGCACCATAATTGGTGATCTTAACAGAGAAATCTCCTTTCTTTAACTCATATATCCCTATCTTGCAGCCTGAAACACTACCAGCAGCCAACAGATGAAGAATGAACAAACAAATTAATAGACTAATAACCTTTGAAGACATAGTCAACTTCTCTGGTTTTGAGACTTCAGAGAGTGTGTTGGTTTTTAATAAGACGGTGCAACAAAGGGGTCGAAATTGTCTCTCTATAGTTTTATTAAACAGAACTTTAAATAGCTAACTCAAAAAACATAATCTGCAGGAAATCTGCATAACAAGAATTCAAAAAAAAAAAAAAAAAATTAATAAAAAAATTGAAATTCAAAAAAATACTGTAGTTTCGTTCTCAACTAACTTACTTGTTATGGTAAAAAAATTACTGCAGGAAAGCAAATTTGGAGTGCTTTGTACTGACAGCTTCTTCAGACTTTTATTACGTGCAACCCCAATTCATCTGGCAATATTATTGGGATTAGATTAATAATCTCCATGTGAGAGAGAAAAGAACTTGTCTGTATTAACGCCATTAAAAATTGATAATGGTTGAGTGTGGCAGTATTAATTAAGATTGAAAGAGTCAGGTTAGACGTTTCCATATTTTATGTGTTGTTACATAAAGAATCCTGTTCAATATTACTTGTCCACGTTTTAAAAAATAAATGTCTCAAATTACTTAATTCAATTTTCCCATAGTATAAATATTGTAAGTTTTGAAAAATTTCCTGCATTACTAATCTTGGTGTTGATGGATAAGACATATAAATATAGAGTTTATTAAAAAGAGCCAAAGAATAAATTAGTAAAAATATTTTTTATTTATGATTTCTTAATGGTCGTATAAAGGGGATATTGAACAATTAATAGGTACGGAGGGAATAGTTGTTTATGCGGACTTGTAAATAAAAAATAGCACCCATGTTTGGTGTGATTCTTATACTAGTCTAGAAATAATTAAAAACTTGGGAGAGTTATTTGCTTAAAAGATATATTAAACTCAACCACACGATCCGCCATTTCCTGAATTCGACCATTTAAATGCCCCTAAATTTGGCTTCCTGTTTTGGCCCTTCAACCTCATTAAAATGTGTTAATTTCACACAGTAGAGTTAATTTGGTAAAACATGCCACCTATGAAACTGCAAACGATTTTTATGGAGCAATATGATCAGAACACTCAATGGAGACTATTAACTAAAAGAAGTTTTGATTTGTTCCAGAAAGGAAAAAATATATATATGCAAAACTAACTATCCACTCCAAAAACAGTTGGTCTAAATGTCAGGTGTTTTATTTGTCAAAAAGAACATATAACTGTTAGTATTTGGAACCAAAAGAGAAGGAAAAGATAAGGTTCAGCAGTAGCTTTTTCATTCATATATTTTACATATTACAAAAGATATACACACATATAGCTACATAAGCTTTCAAAAGTCAATAGAGGGTCATACCTATCCAACCACTCTTACAAGACACATTCCACAAAATAAGGACTACCATTCCTTTAAAACTAAACATAATATTTTAAAGAAACTAATAAACAAAAGACTATCTAGAAAAATCTCATATTCTAATACTCCTCCTTGAGATTTTTCTTGGATACTCCCAGCTTAGCCCTTAGAACTTCAAATCTCCCCTTAGGAAGAGCATGGTCAAAATGTCTGCAATCTGCTGATCTGAGCTGCAATGAACAAGTGTAACCTCGCCATCCTTCTCTGCTTGCCTGATAGCGTGAAACTTCACATTTATATGCTTGCTACGACCATGTTGCACTGGATTTTTGGCCATAGAAATTGCTGACTTGTTGTCAACCTTAATGACAGTAGCTTCAATGTCATTTTGCTCCAGATCACGTAGAATTTTACTTAACCATAGAGCCTGATTAGTTGCACCAGCAGCAGCTATGTTTTCTGCTTCTGTAGAAGATAGAGCTACCACCTCTTGCTTCTTTGAATTCCATGAGAACATGCCTGAACCAAGTGTAAAAGCATATCCAGAAGTGCTTTTCATATCATCAACGCTTCCTGCCCAATCACTATCTGAATAACCCATCAATTGCCCCTGCTCTTCCCTTTAAAACCAAATACCATAATCAGAATTTCCCTTGATATACCTCAACATTCGTTTAGCGATACCAAGATGAACTTGACTTGGAGAATGCATAAACCTCGACAAAAGACTTGCCGCGAACATGAGATCAGGTCTTGTTGCTGTCAAATACAGCAAACTACCAATTAGACTTCTATAAACAGTTGGATCAGCCCTATCACCTCCTTCAAACTTCGAAATCTTTTCATTGTGAACCAATGGGGTCGATACAGGCTTGCACCTCTCCATCTTGAACCTTTTAAGAATATCCAATGTATATTTTCTCTGAGAAATGAAGATTCCATCAGTAGCTTGATGAATCTCCATTCCCAAAAAATAATTCATTTCACCCAAATCTGACATTTCAAACTTGGTCTCCATTTCTTGCTTGAACTGATTCACCATAGCTTCATTGCTTTCGGTTACCAGAAGATCAACAACATAGAGTGACACCACAAGCACATCTCTACCTTTATCATTCTTCACATATAAAGTGGCTTCATTTTCACTTCTCTTGAAGCCACAATGAATCAGATAATCATCAATCTCACTGTACCAGGCTCGAGGAGCCCGTTTTAATCCATACAATGCCTTATGTAATTTATAAACTTTATCCTCCATTGAGGCAACTTGAAAGCCTTCCGGTTGGTCGACATAAATCTCCTCCTGCAACAGTTCATTTAAGAATGCCGACTTCACATCCAAATGATACAACTTCCAATTTGATTGAGCTGCCAAAGCAAATAGAAGTCGTATCGTATCATGTCTTGCGACAGGTGCAAATGTGTCTCCATAATCCAGACCTGCAACTTGCGCATAACCTTTTACAACAAGCCTTGCTTTATATTTATAAACTGAACCATCTGGATTAAGTTTGGTTCTATAAACCCATTTCACTCCTATTACATTTCTGTCTTTGGGTTTATCAACCAACTTCCAAGTGTCATTCTTCTCTATCATACCAATCTCCTCCTTCATAGCTTCAACCCAAACTTCATGTCTTGATGCTTCCTGATAGGTATTGGGTTCCGAGATTGCAGCATTGCAGCTTTCATGTATCTCAGAAAGGGACTTTGTCTTCAAAATTGGCGAATCAAGTGAGGATTCACCATCTGATTCTTCAGCTTCTTCCAGATTTTCAGAGCCAAATGATTCTGTTTCAGGCAGCGGATGCAAGTTTTGATAATCTGCATTTTCTTTCTCAACTTGCTTCTTATCCCAGTTCCAATAAGCATGCTCATCCTCTACTACGTCTTTTTTGATGGAAATGTCTTTTGTTTGCAAGTTGAAAACTTTATAGCCCTTGGCTTGCGATGAATAACCAATAAAGATCCCCAATTCACCTTTCGATTCAAGTTTGCTTCTTTTGACTGAAGGAGCATGAGAATAGCATATCGAACCAAAGATTTTTAAATGCTTGGCAGATGGTCTTGTTCCACTCCATGCCTCAATAGGAGTTTTATCATCCACATCTTTAGTTGGCAACCTATTTAACAAATAAACTGAAGTAGAAATAGCTTCTGCCCAAAAACTTTGCGGTGGTTTCTTTTCTAGCAACAAACATCTAGCCATTTCAACTACAGTCCTGTTCTTCCTCTCCGAGACTCCATTTTGTTCAGGTGAATAACTTATTGTCAGCTTGTGATCAATCCCCACATCTTCACAATACTTAGCGAACTCATTTGAAGTGTATTCACCACCATTGTCCGACCCCAAAGCCTTTAGCTTACAACCACTTTGTCTTTCAGCAAAAGCTCTAAATTTCTTGAAAACTGAAAATACTTGAGACTTGTTTCCTAAAATATACACCCAAGTCATCCTTGTTAAGTCATTAATAAAGAGCACAAAATATTTATTTTGGCCCAAGGATGGTGTCTTCATAGGTGCAAACACATCAATGTGAACAAGTTCAAGTTTTTCAGTTGCCCTCCAGGTAGCACTTTTAGGAAATGCTTTCCTATGAACCTTACCCATCTGACATTACCCACAAACTTCTTTGGACAGTGAGATCTCAGGTAAATCCTTAGTCAAGCCCTTTTCATACATAGAATTTAAAGTAGCATAGTTAAAATGCTCATATCTTTTGTGCCATAACCATGAATCGTCCATAAACTTACCGTCTACTCGAAAGATCCTATCCACCATTTCTACTTTATCAATCAAAGTATCATCAGAATCAAAAACCAAACAATGTTTTCCCTTAAAAAATAAGGAATAACCTTTAGACATCATTTGCCCAACACTCAACAGGTTACATGCTAAAGAAGGAACATACAACACATCATGCATAAACTTTGTACCTTGTTTAGTTTGAAAGGCAACTGAACCCTTTCCATGTGCTTCTACTGTTGCACCATTTCCCATCCTAACTTTAGCTCTAAATGACTTGTCAAGTGTATGAAACATGAGATCATTATAAGGCATATGACTCGTACACCCACTGTCTAGGAACCATTTGGATTGGTTGGTTGTGTTTTCTTCATGAGTAGCCATAAACAAGCTTTCTTCCTTTTCCGACTCTTCAGTAAAATTTGTCTGTTGAAAATGGTGTTGTTGTTGATTCTGCTTGGCCCTGCAATTCTTCTCAATATGACCTATTTTTCTACAAAATCTACATTGAATCGATGGCTTTCCCTTGAACCAACAGTCCATTTCTTGATGATTGGTTCTTTTACAGTGGCTGCAAAGTGGAAACTTTCCTTTCTTTGGAAACTCCTTCCATGGCTTTCCCTTTGCTAATTTATCTCCCTCCATTTTTCGATAGTCCTTCACAGGCTGCTTGCCTTTATGCTTTGCTTGAAATGCCATTTTTGCTACCTCTTCATCTCTTATACTTGATCTTTGTTCTTGGACTTGCAACTTGTTGATCAGTTCTGCTACTGATAAAGTCTTCAGATCACAAGATTCCTCTATTGCTGAAATCTTAGACTCGAACCTTGCCGGTAAGCTTATCATCATCTTCTCCACCACCTTTGAATCTGGAAAATTTTCACCAAATAATCTTATCTTGTTTACTATTTCCAGAAGTTTGGTAGAGTACTCTTTCACAGTATCTCCTTCTTTCATCCTTAACATCTCAAATTCTCTTTTGAGAGTTAAGAGTTTGACAGTCTTCACTCTGTCACTTCCGTCGAACTCCTCTTTTAGCTTCTCCCATGCTTCTTTAGGTAACACAAGCCATTATTCTTGTAAAAATCACATCTGAAAGTGCAGAATGAAGACATGTGAGAGCCTTTGGTTTCTTGGACTTTGCATCTTCATAATTCTTCATCTGTGTAATAGTTGGATTTGGTCCAAGTGGAGGGGGATCATTTTCACTTTCAACTGCTTCCCATAGACTTAGAGCTTTGAGATAAGCCTTCATCTTTATCACCCATATATGATAATTTTCTCCCGTGAACATAGGAGGGCCTGCACCCAAGAAGCTGTTGGATGCCATGTTACTGCTGCTCAACTCTCACACCTTAGCAGAACTGAAGAAAAAAACTTATCTTTTGAGCCTTCACAGATCCCTCAAGAAGAAGGGCTTTGATACCACTGTTAGTATTTGGATCCAAAAGAGAAGGAAAAGATAAGGTTCAGCAGTAGCTTTTTCATTCATATATTTTACATATTACAAAAGACATACACACTTATAGCTACAGAAGCTTTCAAAAGTCAATAGAGGGTCATACCTATCCAACCACTCTTACAAGACACATTCCACAAAATAAGGACTACCATTCCTTTAAAACTAAACTTAATATTTTAAAGAACTAATAAACAAAAGACTATCTAGAAAAACCTCATATTCTAACAATAACCTTGACAGAAATATCAATTTTATGCAGAAAATACAAAAGAAACAAGCGATGGTGGAAAGACCTAATAAGAATTCCAGTATTTCATCACTGAAAATGTATACAACAATTTGTGAACGTAGACCTTCCCTGGAGTCACAATTGTTGAAGGGAAATTTGGGTGATTCACAGCGTCAGGGAACCCCTGAGTCTCAAAACACAATGCTGCATGAGGCTGATACACATATCCCCCTTTCCCCTTCTGAGTAAGGGAGTTTGCAGTGTAGAATTGGACACCAGGTGCAGACGCTTGTACGTTCATCACTCTTCCTGATATTTCATCGTAAACTATTGCCACAGGCTTCATTTTTTCAGTGCTGTCGATTACATAGTTGATGTCATATCCACTTTGGAGTTCCTTGATCTGGCTCCCCACTTTACGAGGTTTAAGGAAATCATAGGGTGTGTCCTTGACAGGAGAAATTTCGCCTGTAGGAATGAGGTACTTGTCTACTGGAGTGATGTGTGATGCAAAGATTCGAACAATGTTGGACAAGATATTGCCACTGTTGTGTCCACCGAGGTTCCAATAACTGTGTTGAGCTAAATTAACTGGAGTGGCCTTGTTCAGAGCTTTTGCCTTCATTACCACACTAAGCGTGTAAGGGTCTATCAATGCATAGGTTACAGAGACAAGAAGATCACCAGGAAATCCTACAAAAGAAAACAAAGAATTTTTACTCAATTCATAATGTATCTTCAAAAGGAAATTAATCACTGTAATTGTCTTGGGAAATAACTAAGCAGATTTACCTTCTTCACCATCAGCACTGTGGTAGGTTAAAGTAATGTGAGGATGGGAACCGTCTTGCTGGTGCTTGCTAACATTCCAAACAACAAGGCTAAATCCTTTAATGCCACCTATATTTTTGAAGTTTTTACTTGAGAGGAAGGAAATTTGGGTATATGGAGTTGACAGTGGAAGAGAAAGCAAAGGTAAAACAAAATTGTAGTGAGGATACCGTGCAGCGTGTTTGGGCCATCATTCGCAACAAGTTTATAAAGGGTTCCATTCAAAGTAAATTGAGCACCACCAATCCGGTTAGCAACCCTTCCAAGTAGTGCTCCGAAAGAAGTTGTATCATTCTGCACAGAGTTACTTTCATATCTTATGTGTGTGCAAATTTCAACATGTCAAACGACTAATTCCATAAAAACTTGAACTTAAAATGGGACACTATTAAGTTCAACTCTTTCTAGTTCCAAATGTTGATCAGGTACCAATGTGAAATAATCTAACCATCCAATCTAAAACATGAAATTGCATAGTGGCAACCATCTTAGATAAGCATACTGTTGTGAATGTGTGGAACTCAATTAATTAAGTACTAAATTATATTTTTAAATAGCTTTCTTTATTATTCTAGAATAGGATTTAAGTGTCCTAGTTTCATAAGTATTATGGTTAGGATTTATGTTTCCTACTTTCATAAGGATTAAACTTTCTATAATAGGATTTTATGTTTCCTATTTTCATAAGAATTAAACTGTTTTAGTATGACTCCTATTTAAAGGGGTTTTTGAAGAATAAATCATGTCATATTTCATCAAAAAACAAGAGATTGGAGTTCTCTCTTCCATTGAACTCTAAGGTTTCAGTCTCCCTTTAATGAGCTGAAGAGATCAGAGTTCTCTCTTCTTTTCAGCCTTCCCTTTAACAAGCTGAATTTATTTGTCGCCCTGTGACTCGATCCTTCTCTCCAAAGACCCTAACACATACACTTTATGGTGCAGTATAGTAAAACGACTTAGAAACAGAATCATAGTTCTGTACTATTACTATGATTGATGAATTTGTTTCGTCGGAAATTTCAGTTAAACTAGGCACTACTTCTCATTTAAGAAAAGAACCCAGAGGAATTTTTACAATTACCTAAATTTGATGTTCAAAAGGGGTAGATAGATAATTAAAACAGAACAAAGTGAACTAACCTTGTATTCCTCAATGGTGTCATATCCAAGAACAACATCACCTATTTCTCCTGCAAAGGATCAGGAAGAGACTATACAGATGATTTCTTCAAGGAACAGAAAAGAACAGATTGAAACATGTTTTCCGAAAATAAGTTTGATTCAGAGGTGGATGCAACCTATGTACTATGGGTACAATGGAACGGAATTTTCAACATGGAACATAAATATAAATGTGAAAAACCACTAAAATTTCAACAAATACTAAATTTTGTACCATGATTTCAAATGTAGAGTAAGTTTAGTGCTAAGAAGTAAGAACCATAAAATAGAATCCATCAAATTTAAATCTTGAATTCGTCTCTGAATTGATAATATAAAAGACAGACATACCATGCTTATCAGGAAGAAAAACAGAGATGATTCTGGCACCAAAATTTGTAACCTTAACAGAAAAATCTCCTTTCTTGATCTCGTAGACCCCTATATTTTCCCCTGTAGCACTGATGACAGCCCACAAATGAAGAATGAATAAACAGATCAACAAATTAATCTTGGAAGGCATAGACAACTCTAGTGATTTTTGGTACTTGAGTGTCTGAGTGACAGCTTATATTGTTCAGACTGGAATATGTGCACCCCACCAATATCCGTGGCCCTATTATAATTATTTTTGGAGAATGGTACTAACATTTATCCTTGGCTTTATTGAAAAAGTTTATTAACTGCAGTTTGCATGTGCACAAATCAGAACTTGTCAGCTGCGTGGATATTAACTCGCGTGAAAATCAACAATTATGAGTGTGTGGTCTTTAAGTTGACAGCGACGAAATCAGGATTTGAAATTTTTAAGTTTCTGACTAAAATTAATATATAGTAATAATAATTGAAATTTTTAAGTTTCTTATTAAAATTAATATATAGTAATAATAATTGATTCACAGTCAAATGTTTATTGATATTTAGTGAACATATATATAAGGTTCTAATAAAAATGACAGTAATGAATTCCATAAACCTGCACGCGATATGCTGGATCCCCCCAGAAGTTGGCCCTTCCAAATATTTAAGGCCAAATACACAAGTGGTCCCTCAAAATAAACACCATTTTTTATTTTGACACTTTAACACAACAGTGACTTTTCATCCCCATCTTGAACACCAGGCCTAAAAATGGCAGTGATGGATTGTACACAGTTGACTTTTTAGAGTTCTTTACAGAAGGTAGTAAAAATAACATTTTGATTGTAAATACAGTAATGGATGTATTTGTACACTGTGTACCTTTATGAACCTATTTCATTTTGGAATGTAGTAAAGGCTTTTTGTTTCTAAACCGTGCTATTTCATTCTTTTTTTAACTAGATTCATTAATTGTTATTGTGCAATATATATAATGTTTAGAAGAGAAGGACAAGATCAATTCCAAAAGCATTTCTTTGGTGAGCACAACTTTATGAAACTGCTAACAATTTTTATGGAGTAATGTGATTAGAGAACTGAATGTTGTCGCCATGTGATTAGAGAACTGAATGTTTTCGCCATGTGATTAGAGAACTGTATATTGTCGTCATGTGACTAGGAGGACACAGGTTCAAGCCATAAAATGCCTTCTAGCAGAAATGTAGGATAAGATTGCGTATAATAGACTCTTATGGTCAGGCCTTCCCCCGACCCCGAGCATAGCGGGAGCTTGAATGCACCAGACTGCCCTTTTATGTGATTAGAGAAGTCAATGGAAACAATTAACATGAAACCATAGAGGTACAAACTTTGATTTATTCCAAGAAAAGAAACAAAATTTTCACTCCAAAAACAGCAAACACTCACCAAACATGTTTGTAAACGTTTCTTAGAAAACTCCAGCCAAGCACAACTGCATTGAAATCAGAATGCCAGGGGTTTTATTTATAAAAACTTGACAGAAATATCAATTTATACAAAAGATACAAAAGACATTTTAGTATTTCTCAACTGAGAACGTAAACAGCATTTTGTGAAAGTAGGGATTTTCCGAAGTCACAATTGTTGATGGAAAATTTGGGTGATTCACAGCATCCGGGAAACCTTGAGTCTCCAAACACAAGGCTGAATAAGGCTGATAGACAAATCCACCTTTCCCCTTCTTTACAAGGGTGTTTGCGGTGTACAATTGGACACCAGGTGAAGTCGCTTGTAAATTCATCACTCTTCCTGACTTTTTATCGTGAACTATTGCCACCGGCTTCATTTTTTTAGTGCTGTCTAGTGGATAGTTGATGTCATATCCATTTTTGAGTTTGTTGAACTGGCTCCCAACTTTACGGGGTTTAAGGAAATCATAAGGCGTGTTCTTGACGGGGACGGTTTCTCCTGTTGGAATGAGATGTTGATCTAATAGGGTGATGTGTGATCCAAAGATTTGAATATCGTTGGACAAAATATCGCCACTGTTGTGTCCACCAAGGTTCCAATAAGTATGTTGAGCCAAGTTAACTGGAGTGGCCTTATTTAGAGCTTTTGCCTTCATTACCACAATAAGCTTGTAAGGATCCTTCAATGCGTAGGTAACCGAGACAAGAAGATCACCAGGAAATCCTACATGAGAAAACAATTGATTTTGTTCAATTCAGAATGTTCTTCAAATGGAAATGAATTACTGTAATTGTCTTGTGGAATAACCAGGCAGATATATTCACCTTGTTCACCATCAGTACTGTGGTAGGTTAAAGTAATACGAGGATGGGGACCGTCTTTCTTGTACTCGCTCACCTTCCAAACGACATGGCTAAATCCTTTAGGGCCACCTACATTTTTCAAGTTTTTTACATTAGAGGTGAAATTGGAAGAGAAACCGAAGGTAAAAGGAAATGCAGTGAGGATACCATGCAGTGTGTTGTTGCCATCATTGGCGATAAGCTTGTAAAGGGTTCCCTTTAGAGTAAATTGAGCACCACTAATCCGGTTAGCCACTCTTCCAACTATAGCCCCAAAGGAACTTGTATCGTTCTGCACAAAAGTATTTCATATTTGTTTATGCCTATAAAGATTTGTAAAGTATCAAGAAGCTGATTCCATATTAGCTAGTATAAGACTCAAATGATGAAAGAGTCATAAAGAATGCATCATTGATATCCCTTCAACTTTTTTTCAATGATGGTCCACCTCCATTGTGAAATTGCCAGCCAGCTCGGCTAAGTATCCTTTTTAGTGTGCTGTGCACTGAAATGAGATAGGGAAAGCAGAATCATAGTTCTGTAATTGTTGAATTTGTTTTACTGAGAACTTGTTGTATTTTTGTCCCAAGTTTTTATTTCAGAAAAGAAACAAGAGGAGTTTTTACAATTTGCCTAAATCTAATGTTCAAACTACAGAGAGTCCATTAAATCCAGAGACAATTACAATCATCCATCTCCACTTTTCTAACATTAGTCCAAAAACATGAGGATTCAGGTTACATAATACAGGCTAAGATTCGGTCCTTTTGGAAAAGAGCTACAATTAGACAGCGTCAAACAAATAACTCATGCTAGTCCTACAAATGATTTGTGTCAAACAAAGACCTGTTTATCTCTGCTCTCTCTATTTGTGTAAAACCTTAATGATGAATAGTAAGAAATTTTTAGAAAAGAACAAATTCAAATAGAACAAAGTGAACTAACCACGTATTCCTGAATGGTGTCATATCCAAGAACAACATCACCTATTTTTCCTGGAAAGGAACAAGACAAGATAACACATCAAGAAGGTTGAAACAAAGATCAGATAGGACAGTTCAGTACCAAGAACCATAAAAATAGAACTTATCAAACTTAAATCTTAGATCGGCCTCCGAATATTGATTATGCAAAAGACAGACATTACCATGCTTATCAGGAAGAAGAACAGAGATGACTCTGGCACCATAATTAGTGACCTTAACAGAGAAATCTCCTTTCTTGATCTCATATATTCCTATCTTTTGTGCTGTAACATTAACAGCAGCCCATAGATGAAGAATGAAGAACGAACAGATCAACAGATTAATCTTGGAAGACATTGTCAGTCAACTCTAGTGTGTCTTGATAACAGTTTTTTCAGCACTGAATAAGATATGGTATCATCTGGTCTTATTATGGGGAAGTTTGTTAAATGCATATGCATGTGCACAAAAGAGGAGTTTTTAAATGCATATGCATGTGCACAAAAGAGGACTTTGTCAGCTGGCAATAATGTGTGTAGTCTTGGATTTACACAGAGGCAAGTTGTTTTATGTATATTTTAATGCAAAAGAAGCCGTTTGTGTTGACTTGTAAATAAGAAAAATGGCATCCAAGTTGAAATAAAAGATATTATAATCAATCACATGATTCTCCTTTTCTTGAATTTTATTTTTTAAAAGTATATATGACATTATATTATCAAGTCACTTAAGAGATAAATATAAGATAGGTAAACCATTACATCATATTAAATTCATTGATGGTGTAAAAAAGAACTACACTATCAGCAAGTCATAATCTTCAACTTCAATATCAGTAGGAAATCTGTTGTCTTGGTGGTCTATGGAAATTAATTTAAATAATTAATTGGATAAAGTATGTTTTAATGTACCACGATTAATAAGAAAAGAAAGCAACAAACACTTTCTCAAAAAACATATACTTTGAACAAAAGATGAGTTCAAATGTAGGGATGGCAAGTGTGCTGGGCGTGTGATTGCGGAGCAAACTCGTGTAAACCCCAGAAGACTCCAACCCGTCCCAGCCGCAGCGGATAACGAAAAAAGTTTCAACCCGCACCCACTCGCCCCATTGACATCCCTAAATCAAATAGAACACGAGAAACTGTATGAAATAACATAAAGCCTAAAACGACTGTCTGATGATGACAAAGGAAGCGAGGTGTGTACTCTTAGCAGTTTGCAACTTAGTTATGTGTAATTTAACTCGACTTCTTGTCTTCTTCACTATTATATGGAGTAATGTGATCAGAGAACTCAAGGGAAACTATAACCTAAAACAGTAGAGCTACAAGCTTTGATTTATTTTAAGAAAAGAAACAAAATCTTCACTCCAAAAACATCAAATAGTCAACAAACATGTTTGTAAACAGTTCTCAGAAAACTCCAGCGAAGCACAACTGTATTGAAATCAGAATGGCAGGTATTTTATTTTATAACTTTGACAGAAATATAAATTTATACAAAATATACAGAAGACACAAGTGATGGTGGAGAAAACTAATATAAGCATTCTAGCATTTCTCGATTGAGAACGTAAACAGCATTTTGTGAAAGTAGGGACTTTCCGGAGTCACAATTGTTGATGGAAAATTTGGGTGATTCACAGCATCCGGGAAACCTTGAGTCTCCAAACACAAGGCTGAATAAGGCTGATAGACAAATCCACCTTTCCCCTTCTTTTTAAGGGTATTTGGGGTGTACAATTGGACACCAGGTGCAGTCGCTTGTAAATTCATCACTCTTCCAGACTTTTTATCATGAACTATTGCCACGGGCTTCATTTTCTCAGTGCTGTCAAGTGGATAGTTGATGTCATATCCACCTTGGAGTTCCTTGATCTGGCTCCCCACTTCACGGGGTTTAAGGAAATCATACGGCGTGTGCTTGACAGGGACGGTTTCTCCTGTTGGAATGAAACGTTGATCTAATGGGGTGATGTTTGATGCAAAGATTTGAATATCATTGGACAAAATATCGCCACTGTTGTGTCCACCAAGGTTCCAATAAGTATGTTGAGCCAAGTTAACTGGAGTGGCCTTGTTTAGAGCTTTTGCCTTCATTAGCACAATAAGCTTGTAAGGATCCTCCAATGCATAGGTAACAGAGGCAAGAACATCACCAGGAAATCCTACATGCGAAAACAACGGATTTTATTCAATTCAGAATGTTCTTCAAAAGGAAGTGAATAATTGTAATTATCTTGTGGAATAACCAAGCAGATATATTCACCTTGTTCACCATCAGGACTGTGGTATGTTAAAGTAATACGAGGATGGGGACCGTCTTTCTCATACTCGCTCACCTTCCAAACGACTTGGCTAAATCCTTTAGGACCACCTACATTTTTCAAGTTTTTACATTAGAGGTGAAATTGGAGGAGAAACCGAAGGTAAAAGGAAATGCAGTGAGGATACCATGCAGTGTGTTTTCGCCACCACTGGCGATAAGCTTATGAAGGGTTCCATTCAGAGTAAATTGAGCACCACCAATCCGGTTAGCCACTCTTCCAACTATAGCCCCAAAATAACTTTTATCATTCTGCACAGAAATATTTCATATTTGTTTATGCCTTTGAAGATTTGTAAAGTATCAAGAGGCTGATTCCATATTCTCATCTATTAATTCCTGGAAAGAATTTCGGCATTTGACTTTCTTTATTCTCTCCCCCCCCCCCCCCACCACCACCCCGGATGCCTAAATGTATTCAATATGGGACACTGTTAAGCAAATACAAACACACAAATAAGGCATAAGGAAAATGAGTTAATTTTTTACTATAAAGCTCAAATGATGAAAGAGGCATAATTATGTTCAATGATGGTCCACACCCATTGTGAAAGTGCCAGCCAACTCGGCTAAGCATACTTTTTAGTGTAGTGCACTAAAATGAGATAGGGACAGCAGATCATAGTTCTGTAATTGTTGAATTTGTTCTACTGAGAACTTGTTGTATATTAGGCCCAAGTTTTTATTTCAGAAAAGAAACAAGAGGAGTTTTTACAATTTATCTTAATCTAATGTTCAAACTACAGAGAGTCCACTAAATCCAGAGACAATTTCAATCGTCCATCTCCACTTTTCTAACACTAGTCCAAAAACATGAGGATTCATGTTACATATTATAGGCTAAGACGTGGTCTTTTAATCCCACAAATGATATGTGACAAACAAACAACTGTTACTCTCTCTGAAATGTTTATCTCTGCTCTTTCTCTGTTTGTATCTTTTTCCTTAATGATGAACAATAAGAATTTTTTTGAAAAGAACCAAATTCAAATAGAACAAAGTGAACTAACCTTGTATTCTTTGATGGTGTCATATCCAAGAACAACATCACCTATGTTTCCTGGAAAGGAACAAGACAACATAAGATTACTTTCCTCAAAGAATAGCAGAAAACAGTACATATATACATATCAAGAAGGTTGAAACAAGATCAGATAGGAATCAGTATTCTCGACACGGAACATAAATACATATGCATGTGAAAACCTACTATTACAGAAAATAGTAAATTTAAGAAATACAATAAGTTCAGTGCCAGAAATCATAAAAATAGAACTCATCAAACTTAAATCTTGGATCGACCTCCGAATTAATTATGCAAAAGACAGACATACCATACTTATCAGGAAGAAGAACAGAAATGACTCTGGCACCATAATTAGTGACCTTAACAGAGAAATTTCCTTTCTTGATCTCATAAATTCCTATCTCGTGTCCTGTAACACTAGCAGCAGCACATAGATGAAGAATGAAAAAACAGATCAACAAACTAATCTTGGAAGACATAATCAGTTAACTGGAGTGGTTCAGAGAGTGTGTCTTGATAACAGTCTTCAATAAGATATTGTATTCTCTGGTAAAAATTTGTTAAATGCATATGCTTGTGCACGAAAGAAGACTGTCAGCTCACAATGATGTGTGTAGTCTTGGATTTACAGAGGCAATTACAGTAGGCGGATACAGGATTTTAAACTTGTGGGTTCGCAATAAATAAACTTGTGGGTTCGCAATAAATAAATGAATATGCAATAAAATCGGACAGGTGGGTTTTTACTAAAAATAAAAAAGAAATGTGCATTTTTAGAATCTAAAAACGGAAAAGGATTTTAATTAAAGAAAAAAAAAACTGTGAGTTGTAGAACTAAAAATGGCAACAAAATCGGGCAAGTGGCTGATCGCTTAGAAGTTGGAAGAAGAACCAACGCAAGTTTTTAACTCTAAGGAAAAAAATGTGAGGTGTTGCATTTTAGAATTAAAAACAGAAAGGGTTTTTACTAAAAATAAAAAAAATGTGCATTTTTAGAATATAAAAACGGAAAGGGATTTTAATTTTTTTTTTTTTAAAAATGTGTGTTTAAGAACTAAAATGAAAATGGATTTTACTTTTAAAAAAGTGAAAAGGGTCAAAAATATCTTTCTACTTTCATTTATTAGCCATGTTTGTCCTTTATTATACTATGGAGTCAAATACCCTGTTGTTACCAAAATATTCATTTATGTCCCTATATTTAATGGTGATCCAATGTGGCAGCACATCAGCCATTAAAATGTCACATGGACGCCAAGCGTGTATTATTTTCCTATTTTTTGCCCATTATTGTGTTGCTTTGTTCCCAATATGCCCTTCCTCTTCTTTTTCTTTTTTTTTGCTAATCAAAAATTTTACAGATAGCTACTTGCGTACATAGTATCAAAACATTACATGTCTGTTTTCAGTCAGGCTCCAAAATGAAAGCATTAGAATTGTGATCATTAGAAGAAAGCTTAGCATTCCTAATATAAGTAGTTCCTAAAATGTTTGCCCTGCATGGCATACATAGGAGGAACTGCAAAAAGTTTGATATTTCCAAAAAGTTTCTTTGTTGCTCCTTCTTTAGCTAGAGCATCAGCTACAGAATTTTGCTCTCTAAAGCAATGCACCACTGCTGGTCTCCCTATTCTTCTCAGCACAGACCTGCAATCATAAACAATAGAGTCATTGTGTAAGTTTGTCACGTCCCAAAATACCCTTTAGACGTGAGTGGCACCCGCTAACACCACTTATCGGGCGAACCAAACTTCCATTCACTTACACAATTATATAAGCATTGAGATAAGGTATGTGCAACTTCAATTCATCAATAAATAGCGAATAATAACCCATAAAAATGCATAATCAAACCAATAATCTATCAATCACTCGAGAACTAATTCTCTAGCCCAAATCCCACACTAAGACCATGGAGCATCTAAATGAGTTACATGAGTTCAACTTCCAGGCATGAAAACCCAATGAAAAGAAATATAAGCTAAATATAGCTAGAGCTGAAATGACAGCCTCCACGAACAATGTGAAGGCTCACCTTAGCAACAGAATCCTCACGAACGAACCGTCAGCCACTAGCCTCACCTTCGACAACAGTATCTGCAGACATGCAAGTAAGGAGTGAGCTATATGTAAATATAACCTAGTAAGATCCTCGACTTGCTACTTTAATACCCCTAGAACAAGTGTTAGAAAATACAAAACACAACGATCACATAAATGATAGGCACCACATATATCTTATAATATAATGCACAATAAGGTACAAATAAATGTTTCAAAAGTCACTATGTATCTTCACTCAATCCACTCTCTCGACTTGTCATAAACGGCAGTGAAGGTGATCAGCCTAGCACCCCGACAAGCCCACGACAGCATACACAATGCCCCAAAGTATACTACGGCGGCATGTACAAGTCCCCTAACATATTACGGCAGCATACACAATGCCCCTAACATATTACGGCAGCTATGTATGCCCCTAGTAACCATATCACTGCAGCGAAGAAAATATATTCAACGCCCCAACGTCATCTCACATATTACCATTAAATAATTCTCACTATACTTCATTAAATACATACCCACAGCTAGTCAAAGACCACCGATTCTGCCAAGCACACACTTGTCCCAACACATGGACTAGGCAGAAAAATACATTTTTATAAAGCAGGTTTGAAAAGCAACCACCAAAGTTTAAAGTCTCACTTACCTCGCTAATGACAAGTTTTCCGACCTTGCAACAGGTAGAACATCAACCAACCAACCTCCAATGACTTCAATATATCAAAAATATTAATTAAAGATATCATTTATGCTAGTCGGGGTCAAGTCTCAATATTCCTAACTTTTAAGCTTAGAACTAAACCTTACTATTTCACCTTTTAAACCATGAATTTAAAGATAAAAATCTTAATCTCACTGTTCAAACTTAATTGGTGAAAATTCCGCCCAATATATTAATACTCATATTCCAAAGTAACACCCCAACTGCGTACAAACAAAACAACGTGAAAACCCAAAATCCCATAGAAACACTATTCCAATCAGTGTACTCAAACGAATTAAAACAGTGGCTTGAACCCTTGTCAATTTTCTAAGATTGCTAAGCAATCATTGACAAATCATAGTGTAATCATGACATGTTTTCATCATTGATTAGTAATCATCACTCCAATCAAATTTTTTTCTAAACTAACGTACAAATAGAAATAACATCCTACTAGTATTCATTGAATCCTTTCCTTTTCAAATGCATTACAAGATATAACTATTTCTGTGCCAAAGAACCAAGGGAAAATCCCATACCTGCTCGCTATGAACTTTTGTTCCACTCCCTGCTAACGTTGTCTGCATTCCCCAGACTTTTGCTTCTTTTTGTTTTCTTTCTTTCTCTCTAACGTGCCTGCTTGCTTGCTTGCTCTTCCCAAAAATAATGCGACTAAAAATAAAACCCTAATATTCTACTCCTTCCGTTACTAGTCGTGAAAACTGAACAATGGAGTGGGTGTGACCCACTCCTTTTAAATTCTCTTAATTAATAATAATAATTGGTTGAAATTACCAATTAACCCTTCATTAAAAGTAAATTGGGCTATTACAAAGTTACCATTCTTTAACATGGTGATTACCTCCTTTGAGTCCACATTTATTTCCACAGGGTACAGATGGTGTTCTTCCACAAGTTTGAGACCCTCTAAGAGTGCAATAAGCTCCATATGAATATTTGTGGAAGCAGGGAAGCCTTTACAAAAGCCAAGCACCCAATCACCTCTACTGTTTCTGACAACCCCACCTATGCCTCCAATACCAGGATTACCTATACATGAACCATCTGTATTGAGCTTGTAAATCCCTTTCTCTTCACTAACAACTAACGAGTAATCTCCAGACAAAGAAATACCAACATATTAGAATGTTGATGAGCACCATCTTAAACTCCATTAAACCCCTGCATCTCAAAACTTTTTCTTTTTCCAATTCCACTTCCCAGTTCCACAAATTCTTCTTCTTTTGTTGGTTGTTCCCTATTTTTTTTGTCAAGTTTTTGGTTGATTTTTTTTGTCTACTACTGTGATTTTATCGTTTGATACAATATCATGTAAGGAGAGTTACATCTAAATACTGTCTGTAAAATAATTTTTTTGGAATTTATAGATCTGGGTTTGACAATAGGTTCCGTTTTATTAAATCTTGTAATGTTCCAATCAGGAACAAAAAAAAAAATACTATCCCCTTCCTTTTCTTCACCCAGTTAAGAATTTAAATCATACAATCTTTTTTTGAAAGTCTTCTATGGTATTAGCCAAGTCCAATTGATGATCTCCTATTATAAATATTCCTTTCAGATGTCCTTTTAAATTGGACCTGGGAAAAAAGTGTTGAAGTTTATTTAATTTTTCCATTATTATATCATATTTTTAGTGTTGTTTTCAACAGAGAGGTTGTGATCTCGTCGAAAAAGGAATATTCTTTTAATAAACTAAGGGAGAAGATTGGAGTGTTCTGTGGGAAGTGAAATTGAAGAAAAGAAAGGTTTGAGATGGAAGGGGTTCAATCGAGTTAACAAGGGGAAGATAGTGAAGAAGAAGGGTATATTGGTCATAGAGCAACACAACACAATAATGGGCAAAAAATAAGAAAATAATACATGCATGGCGTTCATCTGGTATCTTGAGAGAATTGAGAAGGAGGTGACAAAAAAGTGTTGAATTAAAAAAAGGTGACAAGTTTGACAAGCTGAAGTCAAATTTTTTGTTAAGTAGTCATTAGGAAGTTGCTGCAAGTTGCTGCAGCAACTTTCGAAGTTGCTACAACAACTACGATAGTTGCTGCATCAACTATCGAAATTGCTACAAGTTGTTGCAAGTTGCTGCAGCAACTTACAATAATTGTTGCATGTCATTAAAACTAATGACAAAATTGTCACCTCTACTCAATAATTAAAACTTGTGTCACCCTTAATTAAAAATCCCTCTGGTATCTTAATAGCTGAGTATGCTACCACATTGGATCACCATAAAATATAGGGGCATAAACGAATACTTTGTTGATAGCAGGGGTATATTTGACCACATAGTATAACAAAGAGTAAATGTGACTAATAAATGAAAGTAGAGAGTATTTTTGACCATTTTCCCTTAAAAAAAAAGGTGAAAATGAATTGACAAAGGGCTCCTTAATAGTCGCTGAACCAAACTTTCTATTTGGATGGTTCGGTTTGGATCGATTTTTGATTAAAACCATAACCAAATTAATTAAGTCGGTTTTTAAAATTCTAAAACCAAACCAAATCAAATGAAATAAAAACCATCGGTTTGGTTCTTGTCGATTTTGATTCGGTTTAGTTCGATTTTTCGATTTATAATTAGCTAATGATAAATATAATAGTAAAACAATGGGACATGAGACAACTATTTCAAATCAACATTAGGAATCAATATATTTCTCTCTACTATCACACGATTAATATATATGAATTTTCTATTAATTTTCACCACTATTTTAAAATTTTAGCATGTTTAAGTTGCATGTAGAGGCTCTTTCACTTCACATGTCTAACATCCATAGAAGCAATATACATCTTTAAATAGAATGGTCAACTCTTAAAAAATCAAAGGGACAAGACATTGAAGAATTGATGGATGTCTTAGCAAAGAAATTAAAAACTAACAATACACACATGACATATATACGATTAGATAATTAGACTTAGAGTATTGAGTTTGGACATATTTTTTAAGAAATGAGATTTAAAAGTGTTGTAGTACATGTGAAATAAGTAAACTAAAACCAAATTAATAATTAAAAGGATAAAATATTTATTATTTTATATATAAAAAACTAATATTATATATTTGAATAATTATAAAATTTATATATATAAGTTATCGGTTCCGGTTTGGTTATTTTTTTGGTTTTTTCTTCATAGAACGATAACCAAACCAAATATTATTGGTTTTTAAAATTTAAAACCAAATCAAATGTCGGTTATTTTAGTCGGTTTGGTTTGGTTTGAGGTTTTGTTTTAGTTTTTATCCAAACCATGAACACCCCTAGTTCCAATCTGCATACCGTTATTCTCTTACGATATTTTTCATATATTTAAGAAATTTATCATATTCAAAAGATAGTATATTAAAATTCTCTCTTTTAGTTATTGTTTCTCAATATATACGTAAGTCAATAGTGACAAGTAAAGATGGACAAAGGAAGTAATACTAGAAGTCTGTTAAATCTTCAAATTTTCAGCACTTGATCTCGATATACACATGGACTTTCTAAGTTATTTTGATTCTGTATTTCTCTTTTAAACTGATGTAACTTTTATTCAAAGAAAATGAATCTATGTTACAGGGACGAAATTAAGAGTAGAAGGAACGCAGAACACTCTTTTGAGGAAGCTACATATCATGATATTTTCTTGCCAATTACCAAGTTACCGTCTTTCGTCGCCATATTAATCATAAAAATTACATCCCACCTGCCACATTGAACCTTGAATTTCAAGTTTCTGTCCACATCTTTCTTTTCTATTTTCTTCCCAAATGGTTCACTTCTTTCTCCTTTGAGATATACAACTAATAAATGGGTAGTCCAATCTTCTGGCCAGTTCTTTCCATGTCTGTGTCGATTGAAATAGAGTTATATGGATGCTACGATTAGAACAATACTGTGTTCAATGAGACTCAAGTCACCAGCTATGGCCATAAGTGTGAGTACATTTGAAGAGGATGCTTCCACCTTCTTCTCAACCCTTTTAAGTCAGTAAGTACCACACAATGATGTGAAATTGTGAATAGGAATGTGTTTATACCCTACTTCTGCATAGGTGATACTTGTGCCATACAAACAACCTCCACAAAGTGGGGTCTGGAAAGAGTAAAGTATATGCAGTCCATATCTAGATATGGCAATAGGGTGGGTTAGGGCAGGGCAAGTCTTGATCCGCTAAGATTTTCCCGCCCTACCCTGCCCCGTTTAGAGTTTTTCCAACATTTTGCCCCGCCCCACCCGATTTCACTATTAGATTTTTTTTCCCCAGTATTCTATTTAATATCTTTAACAAAAAAAATCTCTTTATATTTTAAAACACAGAACATCAGTAAAAGTTTGTGTTACTATTGAACTTTTTTATTAATAAAACATAAAAGATGAGCATTCTGTTAGTGTCTATATCCCATCACTAAAAGTTGGCATTGAACATAGTTGATAAAACTTTCGTAGTTCCTCAATATTGTTCTAAAACATTGCAAGAGCAACATCTGGTAGAGAGTTAATTTCATAAATTAATTCTAATTAATTTCATTTAGTCAGAAAATTAATTTGTCGATGTAAATGATTCAACTATGTCTGTGTCGCATAATAAATTTAAAAGATACTAAATCTTGTCCCATAATCACACCATCACTACAAACCCACTATGAGCAAATTCAGATCTAAAATCCCATGCACGAGACTCAAAACTTTTAACAGTACAACATCTAATTTATTTGTTAACCTTGCACGATTAGTATGTCAATGGGCGAACAGGCCCAAAACACAACCTACCCCGCCCTGCCCCATTTAAAGTTTTAAAAATTTAGGCTTTGACCCGCTCCGCCCCGCCCCATTAGACCCTTGCCCTGCCCTATAATGTCATCCCTGTCCATACCACTACCTCAGAATGAAGTTCTTTAAATTTGAAAAAAAAAAAAAAAAAAATCTCAGAATAAAGTAGAGAAGTTGTTTCCATAACCCTCGGCTCGGGATGCCATACATAAGAACACTGTTTAATAACAGAGCAGAAATCTCACTGAGATCATAAGAGCCGAATGCTCATACCTCGAGATACGAGTCAAATGGGGCTAATAGTGCCAAGAAAAAAAGGAAAGGACAATAAAGAATATCATGGAAATCCTGTTAAACGAAGTAAAGTCTCAACTATACAATCACTGCAAACATCCCCCACAACACTAGGAAACATGATAAAGATGCTTATAATATCAAACAACGGTTATTTGAAATTTGCAGTTTAAACTAATACAGAAAATAGCAGAAGAAACAATTGATGTCAACACATGCAGTACTAAAGTTCCTTGAGTAAGCTGAATGTTGAACTCATCTCCTCCAACCAGGAAGCACCTTTTCTGAATAGGGAACCAAAAGGTAATCATAGAGTTAGTGAAGTGTTCCAAGTTGACGAAAGTAAATGAGCTTATAACTCATGATGATCTAAGAGAACCATTAACCAAAATATAAAGGCCTAAGACTTATCACAATGAAGAACAAGAATAAATGTCAGACCATTTTACATTTGGAGTCATGAATTTACTTTTCTTTTCTTTTGAGAATTTAGTTTTCTTGTTATTGTCTTAACTTTATGAATGGTCTTAGAAGAACAAGTTATTGACAAGTTAGTAGAGAAAACAAGTAAGCACATACTTCTCTTGGGTTTAAATCAAGATCAAATTTGAAAATTCCAAACTCATTCAGCTTAAATGAAAAAATAAAAAATCAAATTTTATTATGTACCCCGCTACTGGAAACAAAAGAATCCTCTTCAGATAGCAAGAAATATGTAGAGATACCAACTTGTAACTAAAAGGACCTTAATCATTTCTTCTTACCGTCTTTTGAGGAGGACAGCGGCCTGTTCTTGTTTCCACCTTTTCCATTTGCTTGCCCTGGCTTTTGCACCCGAGGTGACAATGAGTTGAATTTTCCATTAGCAGAGGATGGTAGAGAATGACGCCGGACAAACCCATTTTCAGCTCCATCATCACTTACTTTGGGAGATCCTTGAGCTTTAAGCTTTGCCTTAGCAGATTGAGTGGCAGCCATATAACTAGGCACACTTGGTGTATTCTGTGAAATGTTCTCAGTATTGTCCTGTTTAGTGGGGAGAGACTTCCTCCTCCTAGTTCTTTCTTTGGCAGTCTGATCTTCCATCGAGCTAAGATCTTCATTGACCACTGGGCCGTTTGCAGTGTTCCCAACATCCTCCGACTGCTGCTGCTCAGTGATAGGATGATCATGCAGTACATCACTTGGCTCATCCACTGCTACAGGTAAAGGAGCTTCACTTACAGCCAATTTCTCGATTTCAGGAGCTGAATCATTCGTTTTCTCAGAAGACTTGATCACCATTTGTTCAACAACATCTGGAGCCGAGGATTTTGATGTTATAGCCGGAGACTGAGCCAGATTAGGAGTCTGTTGCAACTTCTCAGTTTCTGTTTCAGACCTCTCTGAAGATGCTGCCAAAGCTGCCGAAACTTTTCTTAAATTGCGCTTGACTTTTTCAAGTTCATTTTGAGGCTGATCCTGCACTGTCTCTATGTGATGATTCGAAAATTTCCTTGGGTTGCGTTTAGCCTTTTCTGGTTCAGAGGAACTTACAGCATAAGCATCTCCATTTGATGCTGTAAGAATCTTCTTGACACTTCGTTTTGGTCTTACTGCTTCTGTTTCAACACTCAGCTTGTTACCCTGCTTCTTCAGAGACTTCGCCTCAACAACTTTCTTTGGTTGTGGAAATGGTTCCCAAAATCGAGATCGTGACCATTTTTCAAGCCACTGCCAAGCTGAATTAGGTTCGCACTCATCATACTGAAGGCTCAAGGGCATGGCTGTTGGCAGTGCCACAAGCAGCTAAAACAAGCAAGAGATTACCATCAAATACAGAATTATATCTACATCAGAAAAATAATAAGAAATACTACACGGTCTCAAATGGTTGACGTTATTACTATTTGATTGATCATATTTTAGTACTTTTCGTGCAATTCCAAGATATGTTAAATTTATTCCGAGGATTTACCAAATGTTAGAATTCATACTGAACATTAGATGAGTCAACTCTCGTACTCTAACACCCCCCACCCCCACCCCCACCCCCACCCCCACCCCACCCCCAGCCCAAAAATTCCTTTTCGGACAGAGGGAATATCTATGTTTTGATGTCTGTTTTGACTTCCTATATTGATTTCTGACCCTTCACATCCACAGTATATGAATATCTATCTTATTATGGATTCGTTTTTCTCACCAGTAGATGGATTGTGATACACATACTATGGGTCAGGTTTCCACATTCAAACAGCATTCTCTCTTCTCATAATAAGTAACTTCACCTCAACTTCCAATTCTTCCTTTGTAAAGCCTCAGATCTAGCATAGTAACTCTACTAAGGCATCAAAGATGGATTTAATACCAACAACAACAACAACATACCCAGTGTAATCCCACAAAGTGGGGTCTGGGGAGGGTTAGGTGTACGCAGTCCATACCACTACCTCAGATGAAGTAGAGAGGCTGTTTCCGATAGACCCCCGGCTCAGACCAAATCACAGTATAACAAATCAGAGAACATAAAAACAAACAACAAAAAAGGGGTAACACACGACTAGACAAAAGAAACACAACTCTCACGGCGTAATGCTATGAACTGTCAATCCGAAAGTACACACATCACCAAAAACACCACAAACAAGAAACTACAAGACACAGGCATAACACTATGACTACAGGTGCATAACACTATGGATTAAATACCAGACTCGGAAAATACTGGCGGGCAAAATCCTTCTTTTGATAAGCACAAAACAACCTTAGTAAAATACATGCAAAATGTTGCAGATCAGATAAGAGTAAAAAGAGGCACCCGTTATACTTCATTCTGCAGCCAGCAACATTTTTGCACTCTGGATATACAGAAGGATGAACCTGTGTCAGAAACCAGATTTTCCAACGTTCTAAGATGCTTTCCTCCAGTTTTGTTTTAATGTTTACTGACCCCCTCTTTTTATATAAGCAGCGCCAATAACTTCACATAAACATTTCCTTATACTTGGTTCTCTTTTTTTTTGGCACCTCCCTGACCCATCGTCTACCATAAAAGTATAAAAAACCCAAAAATAAAAGGATGAAGCAGCATTATCATTTTCTAACCCCAATCTCCTACTCAAATACATTATCAGCCAAACTCAGGTCTTCAACTCCAACCTAACCTAGGCCAAAAGGAGAAAAAGAAAAGAAAAAACACCTTATAGGAAAAACCTATAATGCAACGATAACTTGTCAGTTAACAAAAGGGCAGATAGTTCAACAATACCTTGCGTGGAAATGCATAAGCCGTCAGTTTTGCAGGCCTCTGCTCAGGATCCTGGATAAAGAAAGAATACATGGAACACAGAATCAATAGCCAAAACAATTTGTACCAACCCGAATAAGTTTGAAATGGCTATTACAATCTGTCAAAGCTGAAACAAGAGGCAAAGAAAAGCAGTAGCAGACTCCTAGTCATTCTATGTTACAACAAAGTCAAAAAAAAAAATTGATGACAACAAATCCAAATTTTAGTTTTAGTACTTTGCACTCTTTTCTGGATCGTCCAATTTTATGTGCAGTTCCTTTTGAATTATTCTAATTTACGTGCACTTCCTCTTTCAGATTGTCTTAAGTGTTTGACACACTACTACAAACATGAAAATCAGTTACACCACTCTTAACTTTTACTAGTTTGAATTGACTGCCAATTTACATCTAAATATGGACATGATATTTTTAATTCAAACTGTATATATGTTACTTCTATCACTAAAAGTTGTTCTTCTTCTTCTATCACTTAAAAGTGTTACAGGTAAGTTAAGCTCCCAACAAGACTAATATTTAAGTCATAACTATCTCGGTATATGCCCCCAGCAAATATCAACTCTATCCTTTTTTTTATGCCTATGCTTTTTACAATAACAAACGAATGAGAATACAAGCAAGTTAGGGAAAAAGAGAATTTAATAAGACCCGTATTGCAAAAGTTACCTTAAGTTCCTCAGAACTATATTTTCCAAGCAGCTGATGCCCAGGATCTAAGAGTCTAACCCTTCGGCCACGAGCTAATGCCTGAATCCTGACAATTGCCTGCATGCAGCGTAGAGTAGCAACTGCCTGTCTCCTTACCAAGTGCCCACGAATAAGGGCTTGTAGCCTTATGATGCCTTTGAGAGCTCGAAAAGCCCGACGAGCCTGAGGAAAGTTATAAGTGGATAAGAACATAGTCAACAATTGAGAGGTGGATCATGCTTTGAAATTAGAAGAGGAAAAGACATCGAAGCTCTTCAATTTTAAGTCCAACTAGTGTGATCTACATAAAGGCTAAAGCAATGGTCTTCTTAAAAAAGTGTGCTGGCATATGCTAAAAGTGTCGATTGATTATTTGACATTGACTTACAACTTAACAGAAAAGGAAATCTAATGCAGAATTAATATATACAAGCGGATAGTTAGGAATCCTATGTAGAAGATCATATAAATTCTACTGGCTCAATTACGCAGAAGAAAAAGTTCTAAACTCTTACACATCTAATACATTACACGTATAAACATTCAAATGTTCCTCAATCTAAGAGAGAAGCAATCCATTAGAGTGAATACCTCAAATCTTAATTCAGAACTGAAAACCAAATTAAACTCTTAATAATCATACAGGTTTTTTTTAGAGATTAAAGATGTAAATTCTGCTATTAAATTGTACCAAGTAACCCCTAAATGCTGCTTGTGCTTTGGTGGCAGCATGCTCTTGTCTTTTCAGCTCAGTATCATCTGTGGAGATTGCCCCTTTCACATGCTGATCTATATCGTGTGTTGCAGAGGATAATGAGGCGGTTTCACATGCAAAATCAGTGCTTGTCCCCTTTTCCAATCCAGCCTGGTCACCACCATCTAAATTCTGAACTGGTGGATCCAAAGTAGGTGAATTAACAGAAAGATCTCCCAACGGCACTTTTGCAGAAGATTTTTTCTCACCCGTAACATCCTTCATACAAAACATAGAAGTAACTTAATAATTTAGGATAAAGAAAATTAAAAGAACACGCATTACGTTGAAATCTCTAAGGATCTTGTTTTACCCGTGGTTTCGCTAATTCTACGATTTTTTTTCATGCCAATGTTTCTAACTGATGTCAAACAATATACAAAGTTCTGACTACTTGATAAATGGAGAGAGACAGCAAGAGAAACAGAGGTGGACAGAGAGGGGAATGTATTGGACTCATTTGCCAGTGACAATTAAGAAGCCAAATTGCTGAAAACCAGGTCGAACCAAACACTGTAGTACAATTTTCATAACAATATGAGTCAGCCATAGTTGGGCATCCACGATTAACTATTAAAGGAGGAAACAGCAAGAGAAGGAACAAGAGAGAATACATTGTCTTTTACAACCAACCAAATTGCAATTTTGAACATCCATAGACCAGAAAAACGTCTTATAGAACCCAAACTATGTTGAATTATGACACAATATGAAATATTCTTTTACCTTTGATAAATGAGACTTGGATGATTTCTTCCCAAAAAGCACGGCCTTGATCCATTTGGCAGGAGATTTTTTCCCCATCGCAGACAACAGGCTGCTGAATTAAAGGGAATTTCAACTGAATCCTGCATTATTCGATAAAAAAACAAGTACTCCTTAGAAAAAGTAAACATGAGGTATAAGATACACTAATTCAAAATCAAAACAATCTCCGAAAGATAAGCAAACTCTTCCCAAAATAGAGCTAACTAACACACAGGCTAATCAGCTACAGCAATAAATAGTGAAGATCTATGTGCTAAAGTTAGGAACATTGAACCATTTCTCATGCTAAAGTAAATGCTTCAATACCACCAGCCACTCTTGAGTCAGGATTACAACAACAGCGCCTATTTTTTTTGTTTCAATAACCGTGGTATCCAAGCCAGCTTTCGCGCAAGATACCTGCCACCTCCCACCAGCAACAGATATCGTGTACCTCTATCCACCAAGGCTAGGACAGATAGTAAGAATCACCTAGTATTTTTTTGCTTCAGGTAGGATTTAAACCTAAGACCACAGATTCTCAACTCACTTCATTGACAACAACGCCTACTTGGCGCAGCCTGACTTTTGTGCTCATAAAGTTGTAAACAGTGCTCTCCGGTCAGTACACTCAAAAATTACAATTCGAAAAAGTAAACTGTGAGAGAATTACGGCAATTTCCTAGAATAACGTATTATCAAATAGGTTAAAAAACAGATTGAGCTAACACTGAATCAGTACAAGATCTGAACTAAAACCACAAGAAAAAGCAAAATTAAGGAAAAAAACAAAATGTTTAGTAGGGATTTGGGAGTAAATGTGGCTCAGATCTGAGAAGTAACCTGAAAAAAAAAAAAAGATGATTTCTGTTTTAAGATCCGAAAATTAGCAACAGGTGAGCTGAAAGTAGAAATTGAAAGAGGAAGAAGAGGAGAGAGTGAGTGAGGGTAGATTGAGAAGAAAGCTAAAGCGAAATAAAAATATGAGAGCAGCTAACATCCATACCTTGTGGGAATGGACCCCTCTACCGCTTCTCTCTCTCTCTCTCTCTATCTCAGTAGTCAGTAGTAATAGTGAATAGTGATGGAGTCGGTACATATACGATAACAGTACAAAACTACAAATGTATACTTATACTCTACTGGTTATACGATCACTTTTAGTAGAGTTGCTGATTTCTGGCTAATCCACTTTCGATAACTTTTCATTAAGGCACACCAGCATCGTTTGCGTTATTGGTTTACGAAACTATTCCTAGGGAGAGCAAATATGATAAATTTCACATATTTTAGAGACAATTTTTTATCCTTTTCTGTATACTTTATACTAATAGAAAATTAGGTTTTTTTGAGTTAGAAGAAATAAATTCAAATTAAACATTATGAATTTAGGTTTTTAGCATTAAATTATGGTAATTTTTAAAAGTTATTAATTTATATTTACTATTTATTATAATTTTATAAATTTATGTTTCGTATCAGTCTATCATATAAAGTAGCTACTAATACTCTACATCCGCCTCGGAGTTGGATGCACCTAAAGTCATGAAAACAAACTACTCCCAGTAGATAAACCACAATCCCATCAACGGTCAGTTTTTTCATTGTTTCTTATTTGTTCCTTTTCCAAAATGAATGAAAACAAGTCCCTCATATGACAATTTCAAGAGTTAAGGTGTCACTTCTTAAACAGTAATTAATATGATAATTTTAATTTCAATACATTTTGTTCTTAACGTCTATTTGGTCTTCTTTCTCTACTCATTTGTTTTTGTTTTGTTCCTTTTCCAACATGAAAGAGAACAATTTCCTCAGATGACATATCATTGTTAGTTATCACATAATGTTTAAACAATAAGGGTGTGTTTGGTATAAAGGAAAATGTTTCAAATGGAAAATGTTTTCCTAAAAAATGTTTTCATGGAAAACAAGTTAGTTTCTTACTTATTTTCTCATGTTTGGTTGGTGAGTGGAAAACATTTTTCAGAAAATATATTCTAGTGTTTGGTTGGTGAATGAAAAACAATTTCAAGATAATATCTTTTAGTCTTTGGCTAGAGAGTAGAAAATACTTTTTAGGAAAATAGTTACTGACTCGGGAACCAACCCGACGATCGATCCATAACCCAGCCCCACCACCCGATCCGGAACCTAACCCCGATATCCGAACTGGAAACCGATCCCTACTCCCAACCCCAACTCCAAATTCAGTACCCGACACCCAATTCGATACCCTACCCCAACTCCCAACCCGAGATCCGACCCCGACACCTGAACTGGAACCCGACCCCGAAACCCGACCCGAGACACGACACTCGATCCAGGACCCAAACCCAACTCCCAACCCAGGACCCGACCTCAACTCCCGATCCAGAATCCGACCCTTACTCTCGATCCAAGACCCGACCCCAACTCCCTACCCTAAAACCGACCCCGACACACGAACCAAGACCCAAACCAAAACCTGACCCGAGACCCGACACCTGATCCTGGATCCAACCCCGAATCTCGACCTGGCAGCCGACACCCGAATTAGGACCCGACCCCGACTCCTAACCCTGACACCCGAATCGAGACCCGACCTGGAACCCGACCCAAAACCGACACCCGATCCAGAACCCGACCCTGAATCTCCACCCGACACCGGACACCCAATTCGGGACCCGATCCTGATTCCCGATCCGAGATATTACCCCGACTCCAGATGCAAAATCCAACCCCAAAAATCAAACTGAGACCCGACTCCGACTCCGACACTCGACCTAGGACCCACCCCACTTCCCTACCCAGGACCCGACCCTACTCTCGACCCCGACACTTGACCCGAGGCCTAATACCCAACCCCGACTCCCGATCTGAAACCCGACCTCGACTCCTGGCACAAAACCTGACCCCGACACCCGACTCGAGACCTAACACCTGATCAAAATATGATACCCAACCCGAGACTTGACACTTGAATCGAGACCCGACCCTAATACCTGAGTCGAGACCGAACCTCAATTCTCGACTCCGGACTCGAGACCTAATCCCGACTTCTGAATTGGTAGTTGAGTCAGGATTGGGGCAGGGATACGGGTCCCGAGTCAGAGTCGGAGTCGGGTTGAGATCATACACTGATTTTCATCTCGATATTGGATCCCAAGTTGGTGTTGATATTGTTCTTGAATCAAGCTCACTGTCGGGTCGAGTCCTGGGTCCCGAATCGAGGTCAGGCATCCAAACCCAAGTCAGGTTTGGGAGTTGGGTCTCGAGTCGAGGTCGGATCCCACGTCTTGTGTCTTGGATCAGGGTTGAGAATCGGGTCTCAGGTCGGGAGTCGGGTCTCAGGATTGGGAGTTGGGTCCCAAATCGAGGTAGGGAATCGGGTCCCGAGTCGAGAATCGAAAGTCAGGGTCCGGAGTCGAATCCCGAGTTAATGTCGGAAATTGGTACCCGAGATTTGGGTTAGGGTGGAAAGTTGAGGTGTAAGGTTGAAAGATTCCTTACTTTTTGAAGGGAAGTCATTCTCCTTAAATTTGACAAAAATAAGTTCTTTTTGAAAACATTTTACAAAACATTTAAGCCAACCAAACCAAAATTGGAAAACATCTTCATACCAAACACACTCTAAATGTTATCATTTAAATTTCAGTACTTTTTTGTTTATGCCGTCTATTTGATCTTTATACTGTTAACCATGTGATTGTGAAAAGAAAAAGGGGGGAAAGACTCTCAGACTCTCATTATATAAAATAAAATGAAATTGAAAAAGAATCAAAAAAGCAAAAGTAATGTTAATGTAATACTCTTTACAGGGACCCAATATTCAAATGTAAATCGATAAAAGTCATTACAGATTACTTATGATATGCTGCATACATTATGTATGTTCACTAAAAAGAAAGCCACAAAAGAAAAAAAAGAGATAATTACCGGAGCGATAATACGTGTTCAATTAACAAAATTTAAGTGCCAAAAAGGCAATAATTCGAATAGGGAAACTTTCAGAAAATAGATACTGTTTCAGCAAATTGAGGCGCACTAGCCTAAGTTCAAAAATTACCATCTGTAGCTAATGTATCAACTATATGCAACTAACTGTATTTGATATAAAATATAAATACAATGACTGTATGAACCGATGTATGCCACTATTGTATTTGTATCAACGAATACAATTTGTATTTTATAGAACCGTATAATTATATCATATACAAATACAAATGTATCATTTTTATTTGAATGGTTCAGTTGTATAAATCAGATGTAAAATACAAATACAATTTGATATAAAATATACGATACCCTTCCAGGTCCTCTTATACATATTGATACAGGTAATGCTTTACTAAAAAGTGAAAAAGAGAAAGAGAGAGAGAATTGAGAGGCAGCGCGAGATAGAGATAGAGGGAGGGAGGCAGTGAGAGAGGGAGATGGGGGAGGGAGGCGAGCTAGATTGGGAGAGAGGGAGCAAAGTGGCGAGAGAGGAAAGGAGAAGAGAGGCTATCGATTGTATTTAATTAACAAGAGAGACTATGAATTGTAATTAATTAAAATTTTAGGCTAAATAAGATAATTAGGGGCTTATATTTGTTAAGCCGTGTAGTTTTTCCATTCAAATACTCTCTCAAAGTGGTCCCGTTGATTTCAAGAAGAAACGTAGGGCAAAGAATTTTTTTCTTTTGGTGAAAATGATACTAAATATTACTATACTAAAGTTTAATAAAATACCTCGCTTTTTCAGTAAAGGTAGTCCTTATAAGAGATTTTGTTCGATGAGAAGTTTATGTAATCATTTTCAACTTTACATGCTCTTCAAATTTATAATTTCACTGATTCGCGATCAGTTTTATCTTATTTTAATGTAAAAATTGTTATAAGTTGCTTTAAAAATTCGACAATTTCTTTAATTGTATCGATATTGAAACTAACATAGGATTTAATACATTTATACATGAATGTGGAGTATTATATGGCACTACAAGTATATAGTCTCTAAAAAAATAAAATTATACATGTAAATCGAATAGAAGATATAACGAAAGTGTTAACAACACCGAATGAATTTACTTGTTATCGATATTTCATATATCTAAATCTAGACACACATGTTACAAAAAATTTTAGGGAGACAATTCAATACTATTATACAAGGATATTTTAGTGGCCAATGTTGAATCACTAGACAAGAAGTGTCTTTTAATTGGAGATACGTTGAGAACGATGTAGGAAGAAGCCTCCAATTTACAAAAATATCGAATTACAATAGCATCCCAATCCATTAATAAACATTTTGTAATGATTTAAATGTTGCGGTCCCCTTTGGTTACTTCATTAGGTACACCAAACAAAAAATGAGTCCCTCTCATTATTCCTCAACTTACCTATTGGGGTGGAGGGGCCTTCTCAACTCCATTGTGCCCATCAACAAACATAGGAGTAAATATTAGCTGTCTCTTTTAAATGATCAGGACTTGAAAGACTTCAAACTATTAACTTAAACACATAAATTAATGATTATTCCAGCTTAAACAACGGTAAAAAATTTATTTTTCTTTCTCATCCTGTCTTTTGCGGTCATCATTCATATTTCAACAAATCTCTCATATTTGGTACCCCTCCGTTTCAATTTGTTTAATCTACTTTTTCTTTAAGTCCGCTTTAAAAAAATGACTCTTACAAATCGCTCATATTTGGTACCTCTCCGTTTCAATTTGTTTGACCTACTTTTTCTTTAAGTCCGCTTTAAAAAAATGACTCTTTTCCTTTTTAGCAACTCTTTAATTTCAACTTTCTACATGGGTATGATTAAAACCACAAGATTAAATAATATTTTATTAAATTAAATGATATTTTATTACATTTGATATATCTTTAGTTTAAGATACAAAATTCAAAAGTCTTTTTTACTTTCTTAAACTATACGTCAAGTCAAAATAGGTCAGACAAATTGAAATAATGGAAGTAACAATATATCATAATCGTGTCGCAACTCATTGAAAATAAAAATACGTACGCAACTATAAAGGCGAAATGGTCTATTGGACCCTTGTACTTGTCCGAGTTTGTAAAGTGGACATCTCTACTTAGTCCTTTGTTATCTGAACCCCTCAACTCATCAAAATACAAGATTTTAAACCTCTCTTACCATGTGTATAGCTCACTCGCCCTAAGATAAATGACATGTCAGATCCACTCACATAAACTAATGTCATGTCATAATTATCTTTATTAATTATTTTTTAAAATTATTAATCAATAATATTAAATAAAAAGTAAAATAATAAATTGAAAATTTATCTATCTCACCTTCCTCCACCTCCCCCAACCCACAACCACCGACACCACCATCCCCACAACCACCATCACCACCATCTCCACCTCCCCAACCCACAACCCACCCACAACCTTCCACCACCACCAAATTCCCTCACGTCATTTTTCTTTTCTTTTCTCTTCCACACAACAATTAGAACAACCAATATTTCATCCATTAACAATACCAAAAAACACCCACCTCCAATTTTATTTTTCCCATTTCACATCAACACCGCCGGCCACTGTTAGCCGGTGAACTAAGTCACCTACTCAGTCACCTCCATCATTGACGCCTTCGAAGCTCCGTCGAAAAATCACCACCAACCAATGAACTAGCTCCATCCAAATCAAACAGTGAGTTTCTTGTTTGAGACCGTCGTTGGGGTTCTCCTTTTTTTCAATGTTCTTTTTCAGATATTAATTAAATTTTTTTGGTGGTGAAAAATGGAGGGAAATAGAGGGGTGGGGGTAAAGGAAGAGGGTGGGTGGAGCAAAGAAGAAGAATGTTACATTTCTCTCCTTTTTTTTAAGAAAAAAAAAAATTATTTTCAATTAAAATTTTTTGTGGGTACGGCGATATGCGTGAAATCACGAATTTATTCTAACTCACCCATTAAATTGCCACCTAAGCTTAGTCAACGGTCAGAAGGGTTTAAAATCTTGTGTTTTGATGAGTTGGGGAGTTCAGATGACAAAGAGTTAAGCAGAAGTATCCACTTTACAAACTAGGATAGGTACAAGGATCCAATAGACCATTTCGCCAAGTATAAACATGTCTTGCTCCTCAATAATGTTATACCAAAGACTCATTTTATTTTTTATATATATAATTATGTTGTTTGGATTAATTTATGCACACTTGACTAATTTCACAAAATACCTATTTATTTCTAATCAATAAAACTATTGAGTAACTCTTTCCAGCAAAGCTTGACGGGTAAAAAGAAATCAACTGATGTGTTTTGTTGCGGGTGAAATTTGAATGTAAAATCTCATAATTCTCAGTCACAGGATCACGCTTTTTAGGACCCATTTTATAACGGGAAACATCATGTTGTAAGCTATGGCTGACGTCCATATAGAGGAGTGGAGCGTATTGACTACTGAGTTTGCAAGGCCACCGACCGTTTTAAGATCCTTGTACATTCCCAATCTAAAGCAAACAAGTAGAGAAACGCACTTATCTTCTAACGGGAAAAAGTTAAAAAACCTTTCCGTTTCCTACTTCACGAGAATGTTACACTTCACCGACTTTGTTGTTTACAAGATAAAAGGTGTAGTAATAGTAGGATTTTCTCACATGAAACTGACAGCCAAGCTAACAGACAGCGATTATAAAAGCATGATAACGTCCAACGAGGACCACCATCCAGTTGTCCGAAACTTTGAAGAAAATTAAAAAAAAACACATGACAATTGTTAACATGAGGATTTTTTTTTAGTATAGAAAAATAACATCATCGGAATAGTAATTGCAAAAAAGAAGACAACGACAGAGACTTTAACAATAGAGGCTCGAGGTGAGCAAAATATCCTAGTCCACTATTGAATCTTGTCACCCAAGGCAATAATAACATGAAAAAAGAAAATAAAATCAGCTGCCAATTTTCCACCCTAAGATCTCCTCTCATTGGGAGAGCACTCCTCGAACTCAAGTTCATAGCTAGCAAGAAATATAGTAGAAACAAATTAAGCTGTTTATATATCTCTTCGTAGTCAACCATACAATGTAGCTTACCAGGCAGTTAGCATGTCAGCTGCACACCTGTAAAACTCTATAGATAATCAAATAATAAAAGAGCAAAAAACCACTACCTCACCTAAATCCAGAAGCTCCTTAATTACTATTTTTTCATCCAAGCTCTTCAACTATTATGACATCACGAAAAGGCAAACACCGTATGCCTTCATTTTGGTTTCATAATATTTTGAGATATTATAAAACCAAAACTGGTTCTTGCAACAGTTTAAAAACGTTGATCATCTGTTTTGGCCTCCAACAAAGTTCCATATAATAAGAGTCACTGCAGATCCAATATTAAGCAATTCTCCACTACCTATTTTAGCAGATCTCATCGCCTGAAATTGAAACTCAGACAAGCACAAAAATTTTGACTTTTCTATCTCCTCAATTAGTTCCCCCCACTTATACTAAGGATTTATTTTGTTAAGTCGGACGATAATGGATGAATGATAGTGCACAATTGCTAAATAAAAATATCAGAAATTTATCCATTTTTGGTTCGAGATATCATGATGACCAACAGAAAAGAGCTTCATACAATTTGGATACAAGTGATCAATATGTACATTGTCTCATAGTCGAGTAACAGAACAAGATAAAGACAATCAGAGTTCCTTAACATCACATAAAAGTACATTTCCTGCTACATTTATTATTAATGTAGCAACAACACTGAAAACATTGCAGCTTGACCTGGGCAACCGTACCAGGAAAATCTCCCAAAACAGAGATGTCAGTCGGCTGTCCAGCTCTGCTCAACAATCTCACGCACCTTCCTGTTGTACTCGCGCTTGTTCTCGCTAAACATGCGCGCTGCTTCTGAATTAGCTGGCGAGTTTGGGTTTGGATCACAGAGCAAAGACTGCATTACGAAAAAGACAAATATTAGGGGATGTTAACAAGGGATGCTACTGTTGATGCGTTCACAGTTCAGTTTCAATTATGAATTGACTCGACTCCGGTCTCACACCAGACAGACCAGACATCGATTGTCTAGAAAAAATGATAAGATTCAGATGCTATAGAAAACACTACTGACTACCAAAAAACTGAACTGGAATTCTATGGAAATAAAAAGATGCTGACAGAAGATTTTTTAAACTCCGAAGATAGTGCCTAGGTGAAAAACATAATGTGAAATAGGTCAAAGTAAGAACTGCTTGAACCCAAAAAAAAACAAAAAAAATACTTGCCTCTCCAGCAAGTATAAACGTATTCAATGTTTTAGGAACAAGGATCTGACCTGTTTGCTTTAGAGAAACAGGTCGGATTGCTCTTTGTTTAGTTACTTCATTCACTTGTTAAGTTAGCTAATTTACTACTAGTGAAAAAATGTTAACAAGCACAAGATATGCATCTACGAAAACATTTAATCCTCTCATTTGAATCAAATAAAGAAGCCTGCATTTCCAACTTATCCAAAATAACAGATATCCTGTTCTCATCATTGTACAATGTACATATCCTGCCCCCAGTTCAAACAGAGAAATGCAAAGCACAACTCAACAAGTGTCCACTAACAGCTACAAACGATGAGCTACTTGACCACCCAGAATATCATGTCTTAATAGTGGTGGAATATTAGTAAATTATAAGTATGAAATACAAAAGGGAACCAAGCTACAAAGCTAGACAAGGGGGGACAAAAGAGATGGCCTAGAATAAAAAAAATGCCAATATACTAGGAATGTTCATTAGTCTGCAAGGAAAACAAACACACCGAGGAAATAAAATAAAAAATGCTTTCCATGTTATGTTTCTTTAGAATTCTGCAAAGACACGACGCACAATGATATGCATTTAATAACAATCTCAATATACCTGGATTGAAGTAAGTATAGCAGCAACGTCATAGATGGGACTCCATTGATTTTGCAGTATGTCCAAGCAAATACTTCCATCAGCATAAACTGACCAATAGATAGATAAACAGAGATGAGAAATCAGCAAACTAAAAATTACTCAAATTTATACTCTGCAGGACAAAGACGACAAAGCAGAATCAATGGCCATTTTTTCTATGTAAAGTTGAATTGAGGTTAATACAGAAGGCCAGAAGTATCCATTTCGAACAATGTGGGAGATCTTGAATCAACTTCTGAACAAAGACACAAATGAAAAAATAAACAAGACACACACACTAATTGATATACACCCATCAGATCAATGCTCTCAATAAGCCAACAACTAAACCTAAAATAATAATGCTCGGATTGCCTTGGTGCTGACTGCTGAGCTCTGAATGCTCGGACAGCCAGGTGTAAATAGAAGGTAAAAAAAATTGGTCCAGCCAAAAAAAAGGATATTTCTGGAGAAAGAGGGGAGTTCTCATGTACTTTCACTGTTCTTGCTCCGAATTTACTTCATTTTATTAAAAGGGAATTCATTTTATTACAAGGGCATCTTGCTCCCCTTATAGATACTTCGAAAAATGTATATGCTTAGATGTATGACAATAAATCAGACAGAATATGTAGCCATAGGGTGAGAGTACAAGAAGTGCAATGGGCCACTTCTTTTTACATTCCATATAGTTTGGACTGCATTATGCATGTAAAATGGCAAGATCAAATCGTGAGACCAATTTATTCAGTGCAAAAGAAGAACTTCAACTAACAAGCGGTAAAATACCTAGACTAATCTAGTATAAGTTGGAACATATACTAAGCTATAGGTCTTAACACATACACAACTTTACACTCGCATGAATCACAAAGCATATTCAATTTCACACACAACCCAAGCAGCTACCAGAATATGGTTAATTTTTTCCTATTCAATAACTTCAAGAAACACAGGATTCTTTTTGACATGGTAATTACAAACATTCCTGCAACATTTCCTTCACCATAATATAAAATCAAATGACTCATTAACACTAAAACGACGAAATTACTAGTTATATATATATGGGATTACCAATCGGGGTAAATTCAAGAATCTGAGGTAGTAGTATGGACTGCGTACACTTTACCCTCCCCAGACCCCACTTTGTGGGAATACACTGGGCATGTTGTTGTAAGGATTTAGAACGACCTCTGAAAAGGTTGAGTGGATGTAAGGGTCAACATTTGTTTAAAGGGGAGGGGAATTAAATTACTAAACTCAATATCTAATATAACCACATACTACATGTACGGTATTGTTGGGTATTGAGATTTTCCCAAGAGGAGGATGCTCTGTAAAGAACAATGATAGCAGTTTAATAGGAATCGGCGGACAATGGATATGCATCGATATAAAGAGACGAATGAAGGGGAAAAACACTCCTTTTACATTCTTTATAAGGACGTGTCTATATTATAGGGGTATTACAGCCTACAGTGCGTGATGACATGGGAATTAGGTTTAGATAGACAGGCGCTGTGGTGGAACAACTTTAGGCAAAATAATCCCACAAGTGTTGGGATGGTGACACTCAGAGATGCAAAGGTTTTTGATATCTGAAGAGTGAAAACCAAAGAATCACATGACAGAGAATTTAGACTAGCAACAAAGGATTAGGTACAATAGAAGATTGAGGAATTTCTTAACAAGATATACGAGTGGCCGATTGGTGGGGAAGGGCAGAATAGGATTATACATAGGGAGAGCACAATACAAGGAATTTCAAAACTAGGAAGCTAGCTTCCTTCTCAGCGCACGCGGTGCGACACACAATACTAACTTTAACTAATTTAAAAAGGTCCCCGAATTGATATACCCCTTTTCGATACGACTAGTCATGGCACCACCTTTTAGAAAAATCCAATCAAGATAAGCGGAATAAACGACTTAAGCTTAAAGTTGAAAATTCTACCTTTTGCTATGGACTAGAACTATATGAGGAGTTGGAGAAAAAGACAATGTAACATTACTTAGGTTACTTACTATTTGGATGGAACATCCTGGAAATAAACCGCACCGTTGGAGGCTTGTTGGGGTAATCCTCCGAAAATTGAAGTGTCAACTTAAACGTACCTGTACACATATCACAAATTTACTAATCATTAGGTGGAAGGGCATGCTAGAAATTATGAGCGTTCTTGTCCATAAAAACAAGACACGCCTGCTCATCCTTCTTTTCATTGAAAGATGAAAATCAAGGATGGAAAAGAGAGAGTAAATCTTAATAATGACAGATCAATCTTCTAAAAGTGATTACGGAGGGGACTATGGTCATGCAACACAAAACACAGATTCCTAGAAACCTTATTCATTGGAAGGCTGGAAACAGAGCATCCCAGCATCAAAAACACAAAGCATATGCATTACTCAGGCGGTAATGATTGTATCCACACAGCTCACTAGGTACTTCATTCACAGAGTCAAGTGTCTCAAAGCCCAATTTAAGCATTTAAAAGGAACACAAAAAACAGCAAGTGGCATTCGACCAAGTAACAATGCCTTCGGAAGTATCTATTTGATGGACTTGGTGTTGGAAAAATCTTATTTAATATCTCAAAAAGAAATATTTGTCTCCAATTATATTTGAAGGACGTGTGCAGAGAGTGAGAAATCAAGAATAGAAAAATTATTTTTCTTTACAAGTAGTAGACTTATATATTCTTCCTCTGAAACTATATTGTGCTAGGTTTTCTTTCTTATTGAATCTTTGTCAGTTTTGTTGCTCTTCTTTTAATACTAGAAGAGCTTGTTAAATCATAGGGATACACCTATACGGGTGAAATATCCTTGGACAGTAACATTGACCCGCCTCAAGCTATAAAGAATTCTCTACAGGTTCAAGTATTTTCCATAAGATTTCCAACAATTAGATTCAAAGATACGCTTTCCCTCATATTTCAAACATTATCTAAGGGGAAAAAAGATTATAACTGAACAACAATTTCCTCACCTCCATCCCAAGGTGTGTCATCAGGGCTGCATTTCAAAAAAAAAAAAAAAAAAAAAAAAAACAAGAAACAAAAGCGCATAAATAGAAAGAAGTACAACAGCAAATCAGTATAAAGTACAATTCAATCATTAAAATGGAGAGCCCAGCCCATACCCGAAAATAACAGCATTCCACAGCATAATATTGTTATCATAAGGAGCACCACTGATACCCGCAGGAGGATCCTGCTGTAACCGCTTAAAATCCCTCATCAATCTTTTCCTCGCCGGCGTCGACATCTTCACCGCCTAATCCCAATTCAACAACTGACTAAATTCTTCAAACAAATCTGAAGTTTTCAGGTCCCTAAACTAATTAAAACTTAGTAATTCAGGCAAAACCAGTAAATCAAGAAAAAAAAAAACCTAGATCCCCAAATAGATGCAAAATTGTTACATGAATTAGTCGTAGTCCAAAGACATAAAGGTTGATATGTAAAGGAGGGAGATGAATTACCTGAGTGTTGGTGTGGTTGGTTGGTTGGTTGGTGGTTCTGCTTATGGGAAATGGAGATTTTTTGAGTTTGCGTGATATGTAAGCTGATCAGATCAGATACATGACCCTGACACATCAGATGCTCGTATCGACGACACAATTATATATTACACCGTACTCCGTCGGTTTTATTTTACAAAAAATTAAATTAAAAAAAAAAAAAATACTCTTCTGGAAGAGTTAAATTTTGGAAAAATGAATATTTTAAGTATCATGATTTAAGTTAATTTGTGTACAAATTTAATAGGCGTTTGATCATGACAATTAAATTTTTTAAAGTTGAAGTTGGAGTTATGTTTGACCATGAAAAAAATTAGAGTTGTTTTTGATTTTTTGTGAGAGAAATAGGAGTGAAAACAAGTAAAATGAAATAAATTTTCAGAAAAAAGTGAATTTTTTTATGGCCAAACGAATCCTTAGAAAAGTTAATTCATGGTTTATGTTCTATGTTTATGAGAAATTTGATCTCCTATATAGACTAATTCAATAACATATAAATATTGTTACACTTTTCTTCTCTCTCATTCTGTTATTTGTTATTGATCACTAGTCTTATTCGTATTTATTAAGTTTTTCATTGTGAATATGTAGAAATAAGAATTATTGTCAATATTTTGTAACAAAATATTAATTTTGGTTTCCTTCATGAATTTCAGACTTTAAATATTAGATTTCAACATTGTAAGGATCAAATATATTGATGGAATGTTACCAATAATTCAAAACAAGAGTTTAGCAGAAGAATAAATGTTTGAGGAGGTCGAACAATATATTCACAGTGTAACATAGATTTGAAACAAGAAAATCATTTATCAAAAGTGATTTTAATTATTCGTAGTGTTTTTCTTTCTTGAGAAAGACCAGTTTGTTAGTTTGGTAATTTATTTATCCAAATAATTTTTTTTGGTAATATAGTATCACTAAATAACGAATTTTTTAATGAAGTTAAGAAAAATATATCAATTGTTTTGACGCTAATGAAAGATAGAAATTACAAGATTGATCCTGCTTGAGATTATTATGATTTATTTGTTTAAAGTTTTAAAATTTCCAGAGATAATTTTTATCTCTTTTCTATACTTGATATTTATAGTATACTATTTATAGGATACTTAGTCTCCTTTCAATATTCATATATAAGTAAATATTTTCAGCAAATTTAAATTGATTTATCTTTTTTTTTTTCACTTTGAAATAATTTACTATGAATTAATTGTTATGAACTACAAAGAAACTATAAGTGACAGGAGATGGTGACAATATAATTCATTAGTCTATGTTGGTTCATCTATTGGTCAATGAAAATAATTTTTTATGCTTTTATCCAGTTGATAGATTTTTAAATCTAAGATATTTTTTTTATTCTATCTTTTTTTATGATTTTTTTCTTAAATATTGTCGACACATCATGTGGGTACTAATAGTAATTTTCAATAATAGCAGTAATAGTTAATATAATCCGTTAGCATGGTATGTAGAATATAATATTATTTACATAAAATGAGATAAAAATTTATAAATTATCAATATGAATTGTGGTGCAGTGGTGAGATTGTTTCACCTTTAATCAGAGGCCCCGGGTTCAAGTTCTAGGCATGGAGAAAATCATGTTAGGAGCGCTACTCCCAGAATGAGCCCTACAGTACGTGATTCGGCGAGAAAATCCTTTTAGGAGAATTACTTGTGATAGGCAATTCGAATTAGTTGAAGCTCTAGTTCTGATATCAAGCACCAAGTGAGAAATCAAAAAAAAGAAAAGAAATTAGAATGAACTCTTAAACCGTTATATGACAAATATGTAGAAGTATTTGTAAATAGAGGAAACAGGATTATGGAAATGATTGACTGGTACTCGAGTGCACTGACCTAAGCCATGTTAGGTTACATGGTGCCAGTCCATCCCCTTTGTTGTACTTGTGGACAAATCATAACTTTAATTGGTACTGATAGTACATTAATCAGATTGTATTTTATTCTTAATTGCTACCAAGATGGAAACATTCATTATAATTATCTTAAACTTACTTGGTGTGTTCATAATCATGTATGCGTGTGCAGTATAGTGCAATCTGCCATTTGTAGCAAACCTTGTTTGGCCATTTTTACATCCTAACACATTGCTTTACCGTAACAAGTGAATCAAAACTGTGGACTTATTTACGTCAATGTCTATAATTTTCTGACATTTAAATGAAGCTCCTAGTGAAAAAGTAGCTCTTTTTGAAGAAATTGTGATATTTGCTACACATTAGCAGCAAAAGTTTATCAACCCTTAATTGGATGGGCCATCAACTAGAGCTGGGTTTTGTCAAAATAATAACCGATAAACACATATTTTATATATTTAATTAACAAATAAAAAAGTAATCTTGAAATAATTGATAAAGTTATTGTCATATGATCAAAAGGTCATGATTTCAAACCGCGAAAATAATCTTGAATAAAAATGTAAAGTAAGACTAGACTGTGTACAATAGACCCTTATGATCTGACTCTTCCCTGAACTCCACGCATAGTGAAAATTTTAGTACACTGAGTTGTCCTAATTAATAAATAAAAATACATTACTGACCACAATGATGAAGCCAAATATGCTTGAGGGGTATCGATCGACACCCCTTTGTCAGAAAATTATACTATACAGTTAAATAAAAATATTTTTTTATATATATATATATATTATATATTAATATCTCTTAATTTTTTTATAATTTTTTTTAAAATATATTTTAATATTCTTTAGTGAAAATTTTGATTCCATCACTCACTTACCAAATGGGCGTAACTATTGTTAGGCGCCTACAAAGTTGAGAAATTTAAACCCATCAGGTTTTCAATGGAGTTTATTTTACGAATTGCTGACGTGACATTACAATATGATATGAAAAAGTAACGTACTAGTTCATTCCCAAGTAGGGCCGTTTATGGTTAGATTTGGATCGGTCACCGACTTATTATTGTCGTATTCAGATTCCAGAGCACAAATTTCTAAAGTAGACGAGCATGGGTGGAGCCACCTACAATAAAATCTTTTTAAGTTAATAGTTAATAAATTAATAAATTTTTTAAGAAAATATTTTTCTTCTGTTCTAATTTAGGCAAGTGAAAAAATTATCAATTTCGATAAGATAATAAGATAATATTTTTTAAACGATCACTATATAAATATATGATTTCATTAATATTATAAAATAATAATTTTTTAAAATTACAAAATAAATCTAAGATAATTTAGTGAAATATGATTATAGTATTTTTTAATTTTTGTTAAAATTAAATCTAGTTAAAGCTCATTTCTAACTTTTTTTATTGCATTCAAAAGTTTCGGTGTTGTCTTCTGGAACTGCACCAAGAAATTGAAGAATTTTAGACGTGATAAATGCTTTCTTACACGTAAATGGTTTCAAAAGTATTGTATCGTCTTCAACTTCATCATAAACATTGTTTTCTCCAATGGTATTCACAATTTCTTCTAAGCTCTAAACATGTATCATGTTCATTCGGATAGTCCAACAAGCTATTGACATTCAGTTTATTGCGGTAATCGAAATAATTAATCATGATATCAAGTTTATGAATGTCTTTTTCACAAATGGTTCATTTAAATTCCTTGACGCTTCATCCCCCAAACGAATTGAATTTTACAGTGTCGATACAATGTACTTTATGTAGAATGAATTTATTTTTTATATTAATTCAATAAATATTACATAAATTAATAAGTAGGCGTTTGGCCATGAAAATAAAATATTTTGGAGTTGGAGTTGGAGTTGTGTTTGGCCATGAAAATAAATAGTGTTCTTTTTGACTTTTTGTGAGAGAAGTAAGTGAAAAAAGTGAAAACAAGAAAAAGTTGTTTTCACTTTTCCGAAAATTTATTTCACTTTAGTGAAATACAATCCATGGCCAAACACCCTTGCATTTCACTTTTTTCACTAAAGTAAAATTTATTTCCGGAAAAAAGTAAAAAATATCCATGACCAAACGGGCCCTAAGATACAACGATTTTGATGTAATCAAAATTAACCTTTATTAAATCTCGAAAACACTCTTTAAATTAATAAATATTAATTTATCGATTAAATAATACCTCTACAAAATAATAATATTTTATAATTTCGACAATATTAATTTAGAAATGTTTTACTGTATATCAAAGGGTAGTCAAGTGCACACCCTTCGTTGAAAAATTATGTTATGTATTTAAGCTAAATGTTAGCTATTATGAGTGTATAATTAATTTTATACACCCTTAGCGCAACTGAGTAGAAAATTTACATACTCTTTATTAAATTCCTGACTTCGCCACTTTAGATGAGTATGAATCTAGGACAACCTGAACTGCTACAATTTTTACCATAAAAATGGGGTAAACACATGATAAAACATAACCATATGTCAGAAATATGTAACGGTTAAAAAAAACACTACTACAATTTTTTTGTTTGTTTCCTCCTTACTGAAATATGTACAACATTAGCAAACCGCAAGAAGGGAAAGGAAAATGAGGAGGAAAACAAGGGAAAGAAAGATGAGTAAGGAAGAAGAGTCTTTTTTTCCTCTGCTTCACTGCAACTTTCGTCATCATCCACAGAAATTCTCTTGGTGGAAGACAATATCTCACTTAACCATCTTTGGTCCCTTGTACAGTGCTCCAACTACGGTCAAGTCTTCAGGTTTCTCCCTCTCTTTCAGCCATGCATACTCACCTCTCTGTTCCTCAGGCACTGAAATAAACGACAAAAGATTAACATTAGCAACAGAAGTGGATCCAGGATTTGAAGTTTACGAATTATGTAAAACTATCTCGAGTTAATATACAATAATAATTGGGTACATAGTCACATATTTACGGATATTTAATGAATTTTCTAATACATATAGATCATAGACTAAAGTTACTGGGCCCCGTGGGAATCCGTACATTGTATTCTAGATCCACCACTGATTAGGAACTCCAGGTGATAGACATATATAATGTCGGATAACAAGTTCTCATTTTGTTGCATGAACTGGCTAGGTGCCGTATATAAAATGTCCTTTCAAGTACACAATCAAAATCAATTTACCATATTTATCTAAACATTCTGTCAAGAAAAAGGTAACAAAGACTGTTTTTGTCTGATCATGTGATCCCAGAAATAGAATAAAACTCAAGTTGCTAATTTTATAAATACTCTCCAACTGTTCTGGCAACTGTCTGCCCACCAGCCAACAATTTGGTGAATCAAATCTCAATGTTACTACTTAAAAGGCATCAACCCAAGGGTCAAAATACCATTCTACCATATGAAATATCTTAATTTATCCTTTGTTGAATTGGGTACTTCCTTACTCTTGCACTTGGCAAATTTATCTCGTATTTATCCTTGACCCTAAGGGGTCATTTGGTTCGCGGACTAAATTATTCCAGAACTACAGTCCTGAGGATTATAATCCTTGAACTAATTTGTCTCACCTGAGAGGTGGGATAAAATAATCCCAAGTTAATGGGATAAGGTGGGATATCCCAGGATTAGGTTTAATCCTGGGATATCCCACCTACTAAACGACCCCCAAGGGCTCAAGAAGTATAACATAGGCTGATTTGGACCTTTTCACCTAAGGACTTTGGCAACTGTAATCCATTGAATTCACACTAGCGCGTCGTTAAAATCAAGGACAAATGCCTAATTTCTCCCAAGGGTATGAATGACCCCAAAGTACAACGGAAAGCAATTGAACATCATCCAAAAAAGTATACCTGAGATATTGGCTAGCGGGAAGTCATAATAGTATTGGCAGTGTCGACCTTCAGGATCACAATATGGAGGGCCAAGCACGTCTAGCACGGCGCAGGCTGTTCTTGCTGTGAAACAATGCATATTACCACCATCGGCTGGATATAGGATGGAGGTCTTGCAAGGAGCTCTAAACTCTGTATTCATCTTCACTTTTGCTAGACGAATTCCAGTAGAATCCTTGAGCCCATCTGATAAAGATATAAGCACCAACAAGTTAGGTCAATTTGGTTCTATTTTAAACACATTAACAGATATGTTGTCATAGAAGCAGTATGCAAGAAAATTGAAAGTAAGACCAAATAATCTTACTAATTGAAACCTCAAAACCTTATGACACATTGTTAAAGAAGGTTATCGTGCACCCGGAATTTACAAAAAACAAGGGACGATCCCTTTGACCAATATGAACAAGAACGAAGAGAATTTCCCCATAGAAGGAAAATTCTTTAACTTAGACACCAAGACACCCAGTTATACTATGCCCCAGTGTAAAGATATGCTTCATACTTCCAAGTTATTCCTTGCCGTTGTCCTAATATAAAAAGTTCTTAGTGATTTTATTTTATTTTATTTCACAGGGCTAGAAGAGTTACACGACATTTTCAAATAGAGAAGAGAACTGCTAAACGAAGCAATCTCCAGCTAAAAAAAACTTACTATCTAAAGGATTAGCAATTGGAGTTGGTTCATCAGGGAGGTTGTCTACCCAGTCATATGACTTGATGTGCATTTCTCCAAAAAGAAGCTTACTAAAAACCGTCATTCCAGGGTGATCATGAAGTGGAATGACAGCTGATGGGGGCAAGCAGAAGATACCAATCTGCCAAAGAAACAAAAGACTTTATAAGCCTCAAAAAGAAGACAGTGAAGAGAAGAACAGAGCTGATTCATTAATGCATGAAATTAGGTTGCCCATAGACTTATCTCTATAAAAACAATGATTAATTAATATATATTCTCGCTTCACAAAATCTCTTAATCAAGATAAGTTTATATGATTTAGTGTAAACACAGAGTATGAGTAAGTATTTTCGCGGTGAAACAATGCACTTTGGCCACTTACCGAGAATTTATCACACTCATGGAGGTGTAGGTACGTTATCTTAGGAGGTCTATCATATGTTGTTGACTTAAAACATGGCATGTTCGGCCTCAAGCCAACATCTGCTTCACTCATCGTATCTGCAGACCGAAGGAGGAATAAGTAATTACATTAAGCATAAATCAAAACACAGGTGAAATCATGTAGCAAAGGAGAAATTTGCACAAAACAAACTAGAAACTCAAATTTCTTCCCAAAATCTGTACTTGCCTAAAAGAATTTTATGAACCACAAGCAAGAAAAACTATTGAGCTGCAGGAAAGAAAAGGTGTAGCAGTTATTTCCCAAACAAACAACAATTTTCTTTTCTCTTCTGACTAGCAAGAAAACAATCTCAAACAGAAACCACAGTAGAGAAAATAAATTTCAAACCCCTTATCCTGAAAATAGTAGTACTCACAAAATTTAGAAAGAAATAACAGTTATGTACTAAACAGAAAAGTTCAGTGAAAGGTAACCAGATTCTGTCGAGCTAAAATTGGATATCAATAATCAAAATTAACAACTTCTTTATAATTTTGGTAATGTCCAACACCATAACCACCACAACAGCATTGAATCTATAGCCAAATGCAGAGAGACATTCAAGTCTTCTTCAAACAAAAGGTCCTATACGTCCTGTGACAAATCTACAAAACCGATAAAGCAAAATGGCATGTAACAACTCAACATTATTAATTTTTGGCACCCATTCGACATTTTACTGCTTCATCTTTCCGCATTACTTCCCTGCCTTTTGTAATTCGAAGAACACAAAAGTTGAATCTTAATGGTAATAGGCATTAGAAAAGAATTAGGAATACAATTTATAATGTCAAAATCATTTTTAAAAGGAATTAGTACTCATTTTGTACAAAGGATAAGGGTTAACTAATCTTAAGATTAATTTTAGGATGGGGTTGGGATAAAATCGCCGGATAACTTATTCCCGTATTAGTTATCCGGAGATTATAGTGCTACTTTTGTTGTACATTGAGGGTGGATGACAATCCTGGATAACTAATCCAGGAACCATTAACCCCGGGATAACTTGTTCCCCAACCAAACGAGCCTTTAGTGTAAAATAACAATGCCAGATCATGCACCATGCTGGAGAGATTGTACCTTGTGACTCAAATATCATACTTTGTCAACTGAAATTTTGGCAAATTTATAAGGCAACAACATATCAACATTAAAAATAAGCTCAAATAAATTGCTCCTACTAACATTCTGATCAAATAAATAAAGAAAAAAAAAAAAAAGACAAGAAAGACAAGAACTGTATACCCAAAACTGCCTTCAGACGTTCAATCTTTTCAGCAGATGGTACAACACCAGGACCACAATTGTCAAACACTTGTTTGCAAGTATCATAAAGTCTTTGAACCGGAGTCACCATCCTCTGTCTTCTCCTGTTCTTCTTCGAGTCACTATATTCCCTACCTCTTCTTTCACCTACATTTTTCTCAATCCTCATCCTAGTAACACCAAATTCAAAATAACTCACTTTCAAATAAATTCAAGAAAACTATGATCTATAACAAAACAAGAAAAAGGGTGTGCATATAACTTGATATTTTTGTTGCATAGAAACTTTGTTGTTGATATTTACTATGTGCAATTTTTAAGGGTGCATGTTGGACTTGAAGGGTTAAAAATGAGATGTGAAATTGTAGGTTCTTAAATAATATTCAACACATAGAATTGATAATATTGAAAGAGAGTGGAAATATGAAAACCGGGGGCTATTTCCTGGATTTCCTATGGGCTGTGCAACTAGCGGGTTTTTTTTTGTTTTGTTTGTTTATTTATCCTTTTTTATTGTTTTCCTCCTACCCCTTTACTTTTTAGATTGTCTTTTACCCCCAATCTTTTTCCTAATTTAACCCTTTAGTAGTTTCTTTTCCTTTTTATCGTTAAAGAAATTTGGATAAATGTGTTTCCTTCATAGTTCAAATTAGAAATTTTACGATCGAGCTTTCAGAATTGAGAAACTATTATTATGTGCACTTATTTTTTATAAATCATAGATGGCATAAATTAAATTAATCAGATAAGTAAAAAAAAAATCTTGAATTTTAAGTATAGTTTTACATGTTATATCATATATTCCGTTTAATTCTTGTTCGAAGTTGTAAACTTGTAAGTACTACAGTATCTTTTATTTGAAAAGATAAATAAAGACTATAATGCAGAGATGTACACCAAATAAACAATTTACTAATTCTTTAAAAGCTTAAAAACGCAAGCATTTATAAACTTTGTTAGTCTTTGATTGGAATAATGTGATTGATTAAAAAAACAATTCAAAGAATGACTAATGAGACAGAAATATGAATCTTGATCCATCTTTTTTGTATGACGCATATTAATAAATTTAATATAAGTATTTTTTCCTACCAATATAAAAAGAATCATGTTTGACATCGTTTGAAACAATATGCAATCTTTGATTTGTATTTATGCACAAAAATACAGTACTCCGCAGCATATCTATACGAACTTCCGACCGTAGCATATATACATATAAAAATGGTTAATTACGTACGAAGGTAACATCAAATTTTTTTTTAAAGACCAATTATTTAAATAGTGATCTAGAAAATGGGGATATGAACCTAGTCATTTGTACTTTTTAACAGTCAGCAAAATTTTGTTTGTCTATATACATTGAATAATGTCTGCTTCTTGTGTTCTTCCTCAATTTTTGATACGATATCTAACCTAAACTGATTATTAAAATATGCATAGCTTCAAACAATTATGGAGATTGAAGACTATAGTTTTCTACGATCATTATAATTTGAATGAAAAACAATCTCCCCGATATTCAATTCTATATATTTCATTTTTTTATTAGTTATTACATGTCAAACATGTGAAACATTTTCTATTCGTACTATAAAAGAGACAATAAAAGAAAATCCTTTTCCAATTTAGCTTATACTGTAGTAAAATTTCTCTGATAGCTCGTAGAACTACAACTAACTACTAAGATATCTCTGCTCTTTTGGTTATATATGTACATGAGTAGCGAAATCAGAATTTCAATTTATGAGTTAAAATATTTTAATTTTTTTTATTATATATAAATTATGTTTTAGTACATATGTCTCGATGTTTTTCGTGTTGATACAATGGCGGGTCAAAAAAAATATTCTTATTCTATTTACGTACAATTTATATAATTGAATTAATTCCCGCCATTGATCAGTGCTTACCGAAGAACATCGAGACGAATATTAAAGTTATAAATTCTCTAGCTAGTTAACGACATTTCCCTAGGGATATATGGTACTACTAAGGTAGCGGAAGTCAAATGAATAAATTAAAGTAATTTGAAGTGGAATTTTGTTTTGGTTTTTTCACCTCAACGTGGCTACCATGCAATAAAAATAATTATCATTTCATGACACGAACACTTCGTGAATCTCACTGCAGAGATCTGCCTACTTAAATAAGCAGTAATGAACACAGTGTGCGTCTTAAAAAACCATTCAGAAAATATTATCCAAGTGCCTTCTAATTCAGTTTCTCAATGCCTCAATGTTTTTCGTCCTTCATTAACTTTATAGTCATAGTAGTTATTTTTACATGAAATTATTTGTCTCACTTTTTTACCAAATACGCTAATTAATTTATTTTCGATTTTAACACTTCAACTGATATTGAATAATTATTTTTTATAAAATTAATTTAATAAAAAGGTAGCCTGATACACTAATATTTTCGCTATACACGAAATCTAGAGAAGGGTTGTAACAGTAA